>HG992300.1:5062500-7562500 GCA_905220595.1 Spilosoma lubricipeda
GCGTAAACCTGACGCATTGAATTCTCCGTGATTGTTTGGTCTTCTTTTATAGTAACTTTCTCTTTTTCCAATAGCTCAATCTTTTTTTTGTATTCAGTCTCTAGGCGAAATCTATTTTTCCTTAAAGTACTAATAACTTTCTTCAGGGTTTCACAAGTTTTCAATGTCCTTTGATATCTTTTGTACAGATTTCTGTAATTCAATCTCTGTTTTTTCTTCCATTTTGTATCAACTTGCACCTCTGGCACCGTCACTGGAACAGCTGGCTTGGTATTTTTTACATTTTTATTTTCCCTTTGATTTCTTTTTTGTTCTCTCCAAATTTTCCGTCTTTTTTCCTTTTCTTCTTCATTTAGTT
The DNA here is from genome assembly GCA_905220595.1 of Spilosoma lubricipeda. Lineage (NCBI taxonomy): Eukaryota > Metazoa > Arthropoda > Insecta > Lepidoptera > Erebidae > Spilosoma > Spilosoma lubricipeda. The sequence goes on from HG992300.1 coordinate 5,062,859, forward strand.
CACTTACCTTGGGTTTATGTTTCTTCAGTCTTTCAATTTCTTTCTTTTTATGTTTGTTGTATTTTTCTTCATTTTCTTTAAGTTTTTGTCTGTATCGCCGAGCTCTCTCGGCTCCAGTCAACGGCATATTATACCTGAATAAAAAGAATTAATTCATAAGGAAGTGCTGAGGATGTGAGGAACCCCAACGGGTTCACTCTGTTTATCGCTGATCTAAATAAGATATTTATAAAATAGTGAGGAAACCTGCACAACATGAGGTGACTAGATCCTACAAAGGTCATGAATTTACCTGTCTGGGTGGATTTTTATTTTTAATTTTACATTAAATTTGCACAAAACAATATGAATGCATCTTTACCAGTCCAGTACGTAACGTTTTTAGTCCACATTATACATCACGTCACGTCCTGGACGTTACGTATGACGCGGACTTGTCATCACATGTTTTTTGTTTCAAAAAAATTTGCTTATCGTATTTTACTAATACACATTCATTATCTACAATATATTTACTTATGATTTTACACAAGTAGTATATAAAATTTGTGGGTCTTACCTTTCAAAATCAATATTCGTACCGGACAAACAAAACAGACCCGTCACGGACCGCGACTGTTGACGATTGAATTTCTTCAGTATATTCAAAGGAAAGGAACGAATGAATGATAAAAACATTGTCAATATTGCCACTGCATAAAAATAGCTAGAGCCATAGACAATATCTTTATGATTCTTTATAAAATCATACCGATGCGTACAGGACTGTCCGCTGTGGTCAGTTTTTGAAATCTGATTATTTCAGTATTTATTTTAGAAAAATATACTACAACCTTATTATATTTTATTTAAAAACAAATAAAACGAGTTATTTCATTCGATCAAAGCTAAAGACATCCAAATATAGCTTAAATATTTTCCAAAATACGTAATCAAAACCCAGGGTATGATGGAGGACACATAAAAAAGTAGGATAATATTTGGTATTTTATTAAATATTAAAATATGTTTTCCGTTTAAGTCATATGTTTATCTTTTTTTTTACAGTAAGTTAAATATTTTACCCAAACTTAAAATAATATTATACTCACTTTCTAGATTTTTGTCATTTATTCAATGGTCAAACTCGTAGGACACAGCAAAACCGCCCTGAGCAAAATTTTGAAAAATGCTCATATACCAAAAATGTAGTTAAAAAAATTTTTGTCTGTCTGTCTGTTTGTTCCGGGTAATCTCTGGAACGGCTGGACGGATTTTGACGGGACTTTCACTGGCAGATCGCTGATGATCCGGGGAGTAACTTAGGCTACTTTTTTTTAGACTAGCTTTGTCCCGCGGCGTTACTCGCGGTACAAAAATAACCGCGGGTAACACCGCGGGGTTCAGCTAGTAATTAATATTTTTAAGGTGAAAATGTAAACAATTGTTGGCAGATGCTAATAAATAAATAATAAAATCGTAACTCGTCAATATCTGTATATGGAAGATATATCAGGAAAACTAGTTTGGGAAAATGATTTTTAGACTTTTTGTCTGTATGTCTGTTCTAATCTAATCTGCGCTAATCTCAGGAAAGGCTTGACCAATTTGAATGCGGTTTTCACCAATCTGTTGTGGTTTGCTTTACTTAACAACTGTCACTTAACATGCAGTGTTTGTTTCATCTAAATTGGTTAATTAATAAAAAAAATATATGTCAGTTTGAAAAGTCACAGCAATATCTGATATTTACACAGGCAGAGCCGCAGGCAAAGACTAGTGAGAAATAAAATGATGTTTAAACAAATTGATTTACTATTCAAACATTGGCATTTTATATACTTATATTTAGTTTAGATAAAAAAACATTGAAACTATTCAATAATTCTTTTCAACTATTCAAGATTCGCAATAAAATAGTTGGCAAAGCCTTCTTTAAATATTATTATTCTCTCCCGTAGGTCCAATACCTAATTCAGGATCAAAGTTACCTATGTCTATGCTATTCTCTAGAACTAAGATAAGTTCATAAGATTTAAAATTTGTACACCATCAATTGTAGAATATAAGGAACATATTATAATGTGATAATATCTTTTGTACTATATTCTAACAAATAAATCTATCTTTCTTACTTGCTGAGTCCCGTGGTGTTACCTGTGGCATATCAACAACAACACAGGTATCACCAAGGGGCGAAGCTAGCCTTAGTTCCTCCATATATCATCCCACAAATAGGAATTAAACCCACAATATCAATAAATGGGTTTTATCCATCAGTATAATAAGCAATTTAACTTACCACTCTTTATAATATGATGTCCATATAAGAACTGCTGTTCAGCCGATGATTTCACCCATATTTTGTATGGAGCATAAGGGGCTATGTAAGTTAGTGCCGTTATATGCAGTCTGAATTTATTCGTCTTTGTGAATTTGCCAAAACATGTGCCTGCAGCAATTAAATGGTCCGGTTTCACAGTTTGTGCCAAGTGTAAAAGTTTTTCTGATACGTAATAAACTCGGTCTTTCTTTTCTCTGAAGCAGTATGTGCCATCTGGTCTATCAATTAATAACTTCACGTTGACACCAATACTGTAAATTTATAAAAGTAAGTTATTAGTAAACATAACGACACATTTTGTTATTTATTAATTTTTTCAGAGAGCGTGCCAGGTACCAGGTTATAATATAAATTTAATATTGATTCTCCACGTACTAATTACAAAGCAAGAAAAAAGGCAGTGCTAATATATTTAATCAAATTACGTAGGTACTAAATATGCATTTATTATTATATCGATTTGGGCCTATAAATATTTATCGCGAAACCATAAATCAATTCATGGTTGTGCATTGCATAAAACTAACATCTGTAATTAATTTACATTCCCAGAATTATGATCATTTAACAAAAATAAGAGGTTATGACAATATTTCACTAAGATTGTACAACACTTGTTAACAGTCCAAAACATCACAATTATTACATTGTTCTGAATAGAGTAACTGTAACTGTACTTACTATTTGGTCAATTTTTCGAATAAAATTCGCGTCCTATCTTCTGATAAAACTTTCATTTTGTATTGTAACTATTCTAAATAAAAATAATTTAAACACGTGCGACTCTCGGCACCAAAAGTGTGATCAAATCAAATCAAAAGTGACACAGGCATGACAGTGACAGAACACTATTTTCGTTCAAAAATATCCTTGAGGACCTTAGAGCATATATACCTAAAGGGGTAGCCGAATGAGCGGAAAGCGTGATCGGAGTAGAGAGAGAGAAAGACTGAGTTTGGGTAGTGTAGTATCTGTCTCTCTCACGTGTTCTGATTGGTGTATTTAATGCCAAATCAGTCATGCAAATTGGTATGTGCGTCCACCAATCAGAAGCTTGCGTGAGAGACAATACTAAAACACAAAATAAACACTATCTCCACTTCGATCATGCTTTCCACCTGTTCGCTGCCCCTTCAAATATATATACTCTAAGGTGAGGACTTAATTAGACGCAGACTTTAAATCTATTTTCTGAATTTTTCTCTCTCCATGCTGACTTAATATCAAGGTTTTTCAAATCAACATAATATATATATTTTGAACAAAATTATTTACTTCCATTAAATAATTTTAAGCAATTCTGAACGAACGAACGAACTGAAAAATTAGAAATTACACATCCATTCATGAACGCATTAAAGAATTTCGTTCATAATTCATTCGATTCATTCATAGTGTCCGGTCCGAATAGTGAGAGGAGGTAAGTTTGTTTTGCGAATTTTGTTCTCATTTGTCATAGTGACGATTATTTATTAAACGTATCTTTCAAATTATTTCAGAAAGGATAAACTGACCATAGCTTTTGTCTTCAACAAATGAGTGTATTAGTTTAATTAAAACAGATGGTTTGTTCTTTTGTTTCGATTGCGACCCTGAAATAAACAAGTTCGGTGCACGGTGCACGTGATGACAACAAAACTAAAGTAACTCTATAGCAAGTAACACCATTTACTAAACTTCAGATTCAGTGACAAAAATTAATTATATGTAAAAAATACTTTCTTCAATATTATTATTTAATAATTCATAATATTTAAATCATTATAAAATTAGTGCAACATCGGCAATGAAATATATTGTAATAATAATTTTAAGAAAATCGTTAGAAGGATTTTATTAATGACGTGTTTTTATCTATTTAAAAAAAATCTTCCTTATAACTAAATTATTGGCTTTATAAATTTCCTATATTTAAAAATGGAATCTAAAAATACTCATCACTGAGCGAGTTTGAATTAAAAAAAAAGAAGTATTGCATAAGTTTTCATCTGTGCACAATATTATTGTTATCAGAATCTTATCTGTAACTGCACTAAACATATTTTGCGGCTTATTAAACGAATTTATACCCTGATATAATTTCGTTAAAGAATGTTTTCGAGATGATGAATCGCTGAAATACAGCAATTTAATATATATTCGTTATATGGAATTCTATATTTAAATTCAGCTTCATAAAGCTGAATTTAGTTTCAGCACTGATGTTCCTTAGTATCCTAATTAGAGAGGTAGAGTGGTGGGACATTATTAGTCAATTGTTTTAAGGCTTTAAATGAATCTTCTTCTCGGCCGAAGAACGTCCACTGCTGGATATAAGCCTTCCCCAAATTTTGCCACACCAACCAGTCCAGTAAAGTGCTGCTCGTGGGTTAGACAGGTTATTATGGCATCAATAGGCTTCCCACGATATTCATTACGTCGTTAGAACATCTTGACACCTATACTTATTTGCCATTGCATAACTTAATTTACCATGGTATAAAGCCAGTAGAGAATAAACGGAAGGATAAGTATTATTAAAGTGCGATGCTCATTGAAATGTATGGTACAAAGCACTAAGTGCATGGAATGCATACAAGAAGATACGAAGCAAGGGACGAGCGTTGCTTATCAAGGCCAATGTTGTCGTTAATAGGTAATAAATTTAGCAGCGATGAGTCACTGTCACTAAATGTACTAAATCACGAATTAAGAATCTCATTAGATAGTTTATAAGTATTTTCGTGAACCGATACTTGGTTAAAGACTTGACTTGGCCTAGTGTGAGTTTATTTCAAATCAACTAGTTCGTCACCATGACCACGTTCGGCATTGTGATTGGCCCGCATTGAAATCTTTACCAATCGGAACGCAGAACCGGCTCGCCTATGAGAATGAGTTGATTTGACATGAGCTCACACTAGACCCTCTATACGCAAATTCTTAAGAACTAGCTTTAACTCCACGTATATATGGGTGATTCTTTAAAAATAATGACTTTTGTAATTTGTCAACGGATTAAAATAAAACAAACGCTAAACGTTAAGTGAAGTTAGCATTCAAATCGGTTAAGCTGCTTCTGAGATTAACGCGCAATTATCCATAAATACCCCACACGTAAAGGGTTGATGAAAAACAAATCTTGAGTTTCAGTTCTAAGTATGGGGATCCCCAAAATTTATTGTTTTTTTTTATTCTTGTGTGAAAATCATAATGCGGTTCACGGAATACATCTACTTACCAAGTTTCAACAGTATAGTTCTTATAGTTTCGGAAAAAAGTGGCTGTGTCAATACGGACGGACAGACAGACAAACATGACGAATCTCGAAGGGTTCTGTTTTTTTGCATTTGCCCGGTACCCTTAAAATGGCGGCACGAAGTTCGCCGGGTCAGCTAATTTTATTATGTAGATGTGACTTGTTTATATTTGACTTATGTCGTCATTAATACGTCACTAACCAAGCCTATGAATCAGTCCAACATAAAAGCAAAAAGCCACGGTCTTTGAGTCATTTATTTATGCATCCGAGCGAATCGTTTGTACAATTTCCGCATAATAACTGCAGACGTACTTCCAGCTAATCTAGTTGTGTAGTAAAATTTCAATTAGCCGTAATATATTCATATTTTTATTGTAGGTACACAAAATAAACAGAACACTTCATTATTCGGAAAAGAGAAAAGTCGGAAACAAGTATAAATTATAAAAAAATAAAACGCCTACTACGTACATATTTGCCATTTTTATTAAATTGAGTCTTTTTTTTAGTTTGATGTACCCAGTGTCACTCTAACGACTAAGACGTATATGTATATTAACACAACTCATAAAAAAAAAGTAAAAACTAAAACCCAACTACGACAAAAAACGACGCTTAAAAAGTATGAAACGAGTTTCAAAAGCCGTAGTCACGCGTTGTTAAAGTGTTATGGACTATGGAACATTCCTAAGTTTCAAAAGCCGTAGTCCGTGTAGTGTAATGTAGTAGTAGTGAACAAATGAACATACATACATACATACATATATACATAGCCTGTCAAAATCATAACCCTCCTTTGGCTTTGCCGTAGTCGGGTAAAAATACAACAATCTGTTTAGGCGCTAGGGCATGTCAAAGAAATATACATACATACACATACATATATACATAATATTTATGGACATACACTCGAAAACATAAACCTCCTTCTTTCGCAGTCCGGTAAAAAGGAAAAGTAATTAATACCTACAATCGAGTGTCGGCATTTGATAGAACTTATTGAAGTACATTCTAGAAGGAAACTCACCTTACTTTAATCCTGGCCAGTATAGCTTTTTGGCATTAAGAAAGGTTACTCATATAAGTTACAAAGTAATTTTCATTCTAGAATGTAAAAGGCAATGTCAATCCACCCAAAATGTTGCAACCAATTTCTGGCTCTCGAGAGTTGCATACTACCTTATGTGACTCACTTAATATCATACGCCCATCTGTCTATTATACCATAAAGAAAACACAAACGTGTGTACTTAACCTTAAGTTTTCTACATCCTAACCTTGACAATGAATAGAGGATGGTATTGAAAAACCAGAGACAATTACGCAAGTAGATACATACTTTGTGATGCTATTATCATAATAGGATCATCATAGAACCTGTTACATATTTACTTATTCAAGGTACATATTCAAACAATATCTATATTCCGGAATTGTATTGTTGTTGGCTGTTTGAAGCATCTAGCTAGAAAGACAAATTACTCAGAAAATCTGAGTGCCTCTGTGACGTAGTGTTAGCGTATGCGATTGCTTGCAAAGGTCTCGAGTAAAATTCCAGGTTTTTCAGAGTTCCAAACATTTTTCATTCAAGTGACGTGTAGGAAAAATATGTGTTTTTAAATATTCAGCCAAAGAGTTCAGTATTTGCTTTGAAAATTAAAATAACCGCTTTTTACTAAATGAAAATGTATGTTTACACGGTACATATACCAAAACAATTTTTTTTTTCAATTTTTGTCTGTCTGTCTGTTTGTTCCGGTTAATCTCTGGAACGGCTGGACCGACTTTGACGGGACTTTCACTGATAGGTAGCTGATGATATAAGGAGTAACTTAAGCTACTTTTGTAAGACTAGCTTCGCCCCGCGGCTTCATCCGCGGTACGACAATAACCGCGGGAACACTGCAGGACTCAGCTAGTTCTTTAATATTTTTGATTCTAGATCATCTTTTGGATTTTGCTCCTGCTTTCCATCAGGCAGAGAAGAGTTTTGGTAAAAAATGTTATCCAACATTCTCTAACATTATATAACTGCTGTGTGGGAGCACCTTTACAATTTAGACGAATTTAATGACGCCTCCCAAACCAGAATCTACCAATCCGTTAGGAACAGACTGTGCAACAAGAAAGACGATACTCGAAACACACTTTTCTTAATGAAGGAATATTTTACAAGTAAAATTTTATCAAAAATAAAACCGACTGCAAGGTTCGACTCGATTTCTCTTGGATGCTATCATCAGATCTCAGTGTCCTTATTAAGTTACTACCGTTGGGATCTCTCCTTTCCATTAAAAAAAGAATCATCAAAATCGGTTCATAAACGACGAATTTAATTTAATATATATAAATATATATATACGGTCGAATTGAGAAACTTCCTCCTTTTTTTGAAGTCGGTTAAAAAGACAACTAATAACAAGAATATTCCTGCAATGTGTCGTGGAGAACTTTACAAATATAAACAAAAAAGGACAAAATAACTAAATCAGGCAAACTGTTTTCCCACGTGCGGTTTGAACCCAAAACGCTCAGTGCAATAGAAATCTATGAGACGATCGCCTAAACCACTAGGCCATCAATGTAGTCATTGTTTGTTTGTTTTACGGGGCCATTGTGGACTTAGCCTCTAGATTAGGCCGTTGGAAGTGGGTTTGTCATCTTCCTACTCCAACCAACCTAGATCATCCCAGAAACTCGGCAGCCTTTTCAGGTCACTACATGTTTCCAGGAGTGATATTGATTGGAGGATGTCCGCCCGTTGATCTGCCACGCTTCTACATTCTGTGAGAACATGCTGCTGCGTTTCTTCTGTTTCCAAGCGTCCCCTGCACGGATGGCTGTCTTTTGCTCCTGTTTAGGCAACAAGAACGGAACGCAACGTTTCCCCCCACGCCCGGCCGCTCGGGCTCGGATTGGCTGTGTGACACGCGTGACATATGTATTTTTTTTTCTTCTTAACCTTGTACCTTTCAAGCATTAAAACCAAATTATATTGAATCTTGAATTTAATTGAAGAAGATCCTTATCTACAACATTAAATTTGGCGACCGTGACAGGAATAGGTGCTTGTTTAGGAGACAATGCCCTGTCAGGATACCTGTGACCTTTCTAAGATCATTTCTTTTTATTCTAATCAGGTAGCGGGCTAGTCTTTTTGATACTACCGGAAATAGACTTTTTGTTTACCTTTATCCTTCACTAGCCGACCCACGCAACCCCGTTTGCGTCTCCTATTGCCCGTAGCGTGATAATTTTCCCCCGTTTTTGTAACATTTTTCATTGTTGCTCCGCTCTTGTAGGTCTTAGCGTGATGATATATCTATAGCCTTCCTTGATAAATGAGCCATCTAACACCGAAATAATTTTTGAAATCGGACCAGCGGTTCCTGAGATTAGCGTGTTCAAACAAACAAACAAACTCTTCAGCTTTATATATTAGTATAGATAGATTGTTTTTCCATGCGGTTTTGTGTTTTTCTTCGGTATTGATCCGCAGCCATGTTTTTATTTTGGGCTTGGGGCAAGGGTAGGGATCCCCTTTTGTCCAATTCTTCTGCAGCGTCGTTACCCATAGAGTTACTATGCCATTTTATCCATTGCAGGGTAATTTTGTTTCTGGTTTCAATGGACTGGAGATTGGCGTGACATTCCTTGATGAGGGCAGAGGTCATCTTGTTGTTTTGCAGGGCTTGAAGCACGGATGCACTGTCAGAGACAATTCTGCTACAATACAATTCTGGCTACAACTGCTTGTACTGCTTTGATTATGCCAACACCACCCATGCAGTCTTATTAGTCGTGACATAATTTCTGCAAAGCGGTTTTGTATATTAAGACTAACTTCATATACTGGGTAAAACGACTATTTATATAAACAATTTTATGGTTTGGTGAATTTAATACATATATCAATCTGCAGCTCTATTGAACACGCATACGATATGTGCATGTAAATTTTATATGCGAAATACCCGCATACTGAAGGCACACATCTGAATAAACAAATAAAAATAGTACTCTCGGTTTTTGCGGAGCAGATATCGGCTTACGGTAGTTTTGAATAGTTTTAATAGATATATACATTGCTGCATTGCTGTACAACTCGTCTTTAGTTCTTTACACATCTATACATCCTTATCTTTACAAATAAATAAAATTTGAGTGTCTGTTTGTAACATTAAAATAACAGATTTTTAATAAATGCATATGTATGTATACACGGTACGGTACTCCTTAGATTATCAGCTATCTGCCAGAGAAAGTCCCGTCAAAATCGGTCAACACATAGATAGACAAAAATTGAAAAAAATATTATTTTCGTACCTTTATCGTGTATACATCATCATCATCATCATCATCATCAGCCTATCGCAGTCCACTGCTGGACATAGGCCTACATATGTATACATACATATACATTTATTAAAAAGCGGTTATTTTAATATTACAAACAGACACTACAATTTTATTTATTTGTAGAGAAGATAAGTAAAGATAAATCGCTTCATTGTTCACGAGATATCCAAGTTCATAACCTCATGCTAGGTCAGTTCAACTGGCGGTCTTATTGCTTAAAGGCAATGTCTTCCAGTCAACCGTTATTTCGTTGTAAGTATTAGGGATGTATCAAGCCATTCAGGGTGATAACAGGGGTATTACAGGGTGCCTGAGTATATACCTACTTTATCTTTCGTTATAGTCATTTGTTTATTTGTATGACACCGCAGTGCTTCACCGTTAATTGTCAAGGCGATGAAGATAAGAATACTGAATATCAACCACCAGATATTTATGTGAATCAGAAGATTGTATGTAATGACATCACTTTATGTTTAACATCATTCGTTTTATCTGAAGCTACTCTAGATGCAGTATTATCTGCATAACGATTTCCTGCTCATCCAGGCTCAACTGGGATTAATAACAGAACTAAAAAAAAAATGTAATTGGGTGAGAGAGAGTAGATGAAATTTCATCTCTGCCCAACTGAGACAATATATTCTTATCAATTAATTATTATTTTAACCGACTGCGAAGAAGGAGGGTAATGTTTTTCGAGTCTATGTATGTATGTATATTTCTTTGGCACACACTAGAGCCTAAACTCGACGCTAAACGTGATCAGACTAAAGCCCATACTCCTGCAGCCATCACGTACAATCATCATCATCATCATCATATCAGCCGTAAGAAGTCCACTGCTGAACGCAGGCCTCCCCCATTGACTTCCATTGCAACCGGTCGGTAGCGGCCTGCATCCAACGAGTCCCTGCGATCTTAACTAGGTCGTCCGTCCACCTTGCGGGAGGCCTTCCTACGCTGCGTTTACCGTCACGTGGTCTCCACTCAAGAACCTTTCTGCCCCATCGGCCATCGGTTCTCTTACAATACTGTTTTATTATTACGAATATTAGTTTTTTTTTCTTTTTTTAGTTTATTAGGGAAACAAACAGATACAAAATAAATAACAATAATATACAAGTAATTTACACATAATCCAGAACAGTTTCCACAAATTAATTAAACACTTTGCGCCAAACCAAAAAGATAAATAAAAATAAAGAAATTTAACGAAAATTTAAACAAGTTAAAATGTTGTTCTTAAATACAATATATATATATATATATATATTTAAATAACTCATATGCTTTACTTTAAAAAATAATAAATAAGATGGCTGATATTGACATTGGATCTGGAAGAACAGAGGAATAACAAAGTCCACGAAAGTGCGATTGATGCGTGCCCTGGTCTTCTCCATTTTCCTGTACGCTTCAGAGACCTGGACGATGAAAGCACGCGTCCGTACCAGGATAGATGCATTTGAAATGTGGTGCTGGCGCAGAATGTTGCGCATACCCTGGACTGCACACAGAACTAATGCATCTATCTTGAAAGAGTTGGGTATCAAGACACGTTTCTCCTCAATCTGTATGCAACGCCTCCTAAAATACTTCGGACACGTGGCGAGGAGAAGCCCGGATAATTTTGAGAAGCTTCTGGTCGTGGGACAAGTGGAAGGCAAAAGGAGCAGGGGCAGGTCACCATCCCGATGGATGGATATGGTTGAAGAAACCACCAAACGCAACGTGCAGGCGTCCATCCGCCTCGCTGAACATAGAACGGCCTGGAGATCACTGGTGAATTGTGCGGTCCTGAAAGGTCACGACCCTCAGTCATGAGGAAACGACGAAGAAGAAGAAGAAGAAGATATTGACATAGTCGGGTTTTTTTACTAATAAATAATTAAATGTTTGTTGCCTCAGGAGTTTTGACTGGGTGAACCGATTTTGATGATTCTTTTTTTATTTGAAAGCTGGTGCATCCCGTGTGCTCCCATTTCAATTAGGTCCAGCTCTTGTAGTCGTTTTTTTTGTTAAAATTGACATCCTGTATTGCGTAGGACTTTACAAACATAAATAAAACGGACACAAAGAACACCCAGACTCAGGACAACAATTTGTGGATGACACAAATTCTTGTTCCATGCGGGATTTGAACCAACTACATTTGATGCAGTAGAAAGCGGCGTGGTAACCGCTTAAACCTAGTGCAGTCAAATTTATATTGTTGCCCGCGGCTCTGTCCGCGTATATGTCGGTTATCGAGGCAAATAGTAGCCTTTGTGTTATTCTAATGTATCAGCTATATTACTTTAAAGTTTCATCCAAATCCGTTTAGTAGTTTTTGCGTGAAAGAGTAACAAACATCAATCCATCATTCCATCCATCTATACTTACAAACTTTAGCGTTTATAATATTAGTATAGATTACCTTATTAAAAACTTATCTTTAAAATTATTTTTTAAACGGAAACTTATGTCATCTAATGTCAACAACATGCTTTTCAATATATATATGTAAATAAATGCGTTATGTAGTCCGTCATCGGAAGCGACGGCCGATGACGTACACACTTCGTAATGCAACATCTGTTTGTACAGATTATAGTAATGCTGTTAAACTTCTAACGCGATTTAAACTTATACAAGGTTATGCACTATGAATGCACGCACATCTATTTGACGACTTAGAGTTGACACTGAACTAGAATTTTCAAGGTAGTAGAACCACGCTGATTTCAGCACGAACTACTTGACTGGGGCGGTACTATCCTTTCACAGAAGACCAATCTAAAATGATGCTGTGCTGTCGTGTTTCGTTGGTCAGTGCGAGACCTGAGTCCCAAAGATGCAAAAACATCTCAATAGGCCACTGTATTGTTGCATTGCCTGTATTCATAATGAGTTGGTAGGTGACCATTAATCTTGAATTGTACTCATGCTTTCGAGTCACTATAGCAGTCCCTTTATATAGAAGAAACTGATACCGAACTGAAGTTTAGTAACCCCCTGTGTTTCCCGTCGAATTTCTTTATACAATCTCTTTATTCTATACTAGTTGTTGCCCGCGGCTCCGCCCGCGTATATGTCGGTTATCGCGGCAAATAGTAGCCTATGTGTTATTCTGATGTATAAGCTACATTACTGTAAAGTTTCATCCAAATCCGTTCAGTAGTTTTTGCGTGAAAGAGTAACAAACATCCATCCAAATATTCATCCATCCTTACAAACTTTCGCATTTATAATATTAGTAGGATTATTATTCGTTTAAGGTAAGAACCTAATAAACTTAAAACGTCGTAAATGATACGTTCTATGGTAACGTCATACATATGCTAAAAAAGTCTGCAACTGCTGGTAAAACGCAATGCAAAATACGTCGGGTGATAACCTCCTCTACTAAACTGGATAAACACAAGCTTTAATAGTATTTAACTGCTGGGGAAACACAATGCAAGATGATACGCCAAATGATAACTCCTCTTTTAAAGTGGACAAACACATGTTAAAACAATATGTAGCTAACTGCTGGGGAAACACAATGCAAGATGATACGGTAAATGATAACTCCTCTTTTAAAGTGGACAAACACATGTTAAAACAATATGTAGGTAACTGCTGGGGAAACACAATGCAAGATGATACGTTGAATGATAACCCCTCTGCGAAAGTGAACAATGACTTTGAAGGTCAAGGAAGAATTACCTCGCAGACTTAATGTAAGACTGTTTACTCAGTTAGAGTTTACTAATAACTAGCTGAACCCCGCGGTGTTACCCGCGGTTATTGTTGTACTGCAAGTAACGCCGCGGGACAAAGTTAGTCTAAAAAAAAGTAGCCTAAGTTACTTCCTGGATCATCAGCTACCTGCCAGTGAAAGTCCTGTCAAAATCCATCCAGCCGTTCTAGAGATTACCCGGCACAAACAGACAGACAAAAAAATTTTTAACTACATTTTTGGTATATGTATCGTGTAAATATACATATGCATTGATTAAACAGCTGTTTTTTTAATATTACAAACAGACACTCCAATTTTATTTATTTATAAATAAATAAATAAATAAATATTTCGGACATCTAACACACAACGCCATCTAGTCCCAAGCTAAGCAGAGCTTGTGTTATGGGTACTAGACAACTGATACAAATACATATATACTTTGTTTTTTTTTTGTAAATACATACATATTATACATAGAAAACACCCAAACTTCGAAACAAATATTTGTAGATCATACAAACATTTGGTCCGACCCGGGAATCGAACCCGAGACCTCACGATCAGCAGTCGCACACGCCAACCGCTAGACCAACGAGGCAGTCAATTTGTATAGATAACGTTGGTAGAATGTGAACTTGACTTACACAGAGTTAGAGATTGGCTCGTCCTATTCCCTCTGACATCAAAACAGCCTAAGCTGCAGATAGTCTTTAGCCCGTGAAGCGCCCGTATGCAATCTATCCTTTAACACCCTTTAGTAAGAGTAGCGCCCTTCAGTAAGTGCGCAGATCAGCCTTAAGGGGCCCATAACACTACTGCGCCCGTGTACACCGCATACCCTCAACTATAGGTAAAGACGCCCTTCCATAAAAAGGGAATTGTATGTCGCAATAATTCTAGAAAGATATATAATCTTTTTTTTTTAATTGGACTGGACTGTGATAAGAAGCATATTCTTGTAAAACAACATGGGGGTTTTGGGAATTTAAGGTGCCCGAGACACATTTATACAAATAAATAAAATTGGAGTGTTTGTAATATTAAATTAACCCTTTTTTTTATTAAATGCTTACGTATGTATACACGGTACATATACCAAAAATGTACTTCAAAAATGTTTGTTTGTCTGTCTGTTTGTTTCGGGTAATCTCTGGAACAGCTGGACCGATTTTGAAGGGACTTTCACTAACAAGTAGCTGATGATCCAGGGAGTAACTTAAGCAACATTTTTAGACTAACTTTGTCTCGCGGCGTTACTCGCGGTACAACAATAACCGCGGGTTATACCGCGAGGTTCAGCTCGTTCTACATATCTTTAGATTAGAATGTCCCTTGCCAGTACTGAAACCTTTTTACAGTCACATTCAAAGGTATTTAAAAAAAATGTGACATTTTGAAACATCAAGGTATATGTTTTCCACTTTGTAGGTAGATTTTAGAAAAAACATGAGTTTTCTATAGGTAAAGTAAAATCTGATTTATTTGTACCTACTAAAATAATTGATACAAGTTTGCCTTATCAGCCGTTTTATATATACTGCTACGTGACGTGTGTTTCGTCCAGCGATAGATATTGCACACCCGATTTTCATGTTCATGTTGGCGATTATCACGGCAAATAGTGGCCTATTATGTGTTATTCTGATGTATAAGCTAAATTACTATTAAGTTTCATTCAAATCCGTTCAGAAGTTTTTGCGTGAAGAAGTTACAAACATACACGCTAACAAACTTTCACCTGTATAATATTAGTGTGATGTGATTAGAGTGGTATAATTTATAATTTTGTAAGTCGTCTCTTATTGCCCGTAGTGTGATAATTTTCCCCGTTTTTGAAACATTTTTCATTGGTGCTCCGCTCCTATTGGTCTTAGCGTGATGATATATAGCCTATAGCCTTCCTCGATAAATGGGCTATCTAACAGTGAAAGAATTTTTCAAATTGGACCAGCGGTTCCTGAGATTAGCGTGTTCAAACAAACAAACAAACAAACAAACAAACTCTTCAGCTTTATATATTAGTATAGATAAAGATGAAATCGTCAAATCATATACGAGCTCGAACAAATTCCTTTTAATTATACTAATTTTAATTAGGCCATTTAGAGTTCCCTAAACACCCATCCCATAAACTCGAACATAGTATATTTTTAATTTCGTAATTAAAACGCGAAGGTGCGACAATGAGGTCGAATGATGCCATAGTTTACTTAGGGAGTGGTCTTATTTTGTCCCATTATCATTGCTTTACACACCCATTTCATACTTACCTACATTAAAACTAAATATCTATACAAATAAATAAAATTGGTGTGTCTGTTTGTAATATTATAAAAAAAAGTAAAAACTAAAACCCAATTACGACAAAACACGACGCTGAAAAAGCATGAAACAAGTTTGAAAAGTCGTAGTCACGCGTTGTTAAAGTGCTATGGACTATAGTATTTACGCTAAATGGACTACTGCTTTTGAAACTTAGTAATGTACCATAGTCCATCGTAGTTGGGTTTTAGTTTTAACTTTTTTTTTATTTAAAAAAGTGTTGGTACCTCTATAATATTAATTTGTATATTTTAAATAGGTACCATAGAAATATCACAATTATCAAATAAATGCAGACAAAATCACGAGAAAATGCTAATAATAAATATATTTTTGAATTGTACAAGTAACGCTCTTTCGTATGATATCAATCACGGCATATTTATCTAAAATTATTTTTTTAATACAGTACTTTATGTCGGCTAGAGGGCGCCACATTAGATTCAGTGACACGCCATATAGCCTATAACCAGCAGACGATCATGACGCTTCTAACGACACCTCATTTCTCCAGTTCTAATGAGTAGTTAAGGAGCTATGAGGGAACAAATGAACATACATATATACATACATAGCCTGTCAAAATCATTGGCTTTGCCGTAGTCGGGTAAAAATCATAACCCTCCTTTGACTTTGCTTTGTTTTTCTATATACTAGACTAGCTGAACCCCGCGGTGTTAATCGCGGTTATTATTGTACCGTGAGTAAAGCCGCGGGGCAAAGTTAGTCTAAAAAAAGTAGCCTAAGTTACTCCCTGGATCATCAGCTACCTGCCAGTGAAAGTCCCGTCAAAATCCGTCGAGCCGTTCCAGAGATTATCCGGAACAAACAGACAGACAGACAGACAGACAGACAAAAATTTTCGTGTATACATACATATGCATCGATTAAAAAGCTGTTATTTCCATATTACAAACAGACACTCCAATTTTATTTATTTGTTTAGATGAGTAATTCCTACATCTAAATACGTTATGTATCAACCTCAACATTACTCTGACGAATGAAGGTATGAATAACTTTAAGATTGTCGATGTCCTTGATTTTCATTTATTTTTTACATTATTTTATGTGGATCTAGAAAACCAAATTTGGTTGTAACAGTCACGGTCATCGCGCCCACAATAGAATTCCATAGCAAAGTTCGTCGTAGCCATACTAAGTATTACTACTATTGAGTATATTAGCTAAGCTAAGGTAAGCGAGCTAGAATTTCTTGTTTATTTTGAACTAGCTGAGTCCCGCGGTGTTACCCGCAGTTATTGTTGTATGACGCCGCGGGGCGAATCCAGTCTAAAAAAGTAGCTTCAGTTACACCTTATACCATCACGTACCTATCAGTGAAAGACCCATCAAAATCGGTCCAGCCGTTCCAGATTAGCCGTAACAAACAGACAGACAGACAAAAATTTTATAAAATATTTTTTTCGTATATGTACCGTGTATATATAACATATGCCTTTAGTTAAAAGCGGTTATTTCAATATTGCAAACAGACGCTCCAATTTTATTTTTGTGTATAGATGAGAACACCTGCATCTGTACAAATAAAGGAAATTGAAGTGTCTCTTAATTATTTCAAATTAATAGTTTTTCCCTAAATTCATATGCAATAATTTTATACGATACTTATATCAAACAATTAATGTTTAAAAATTTTGTCTTTTATAGTCTGTTTATTTGTTCAGCCCACAGAAGAGGAGAATTCTTTTGTTCTGTGGCCAATCTTTGTACGGAGGACTGATTTCGAAGAGTCACTTGCAGATAGCTAATGTTATAAAGATGAATAAGGAGTAACTTAGGCTACAAAATTGTCTTTTTAGGGCCCCGTGCCAAAGGCCAAAAAACCGAACCCTTACAGATTCGTCATGTCTATCTGTCTGTCTGTCTGTCCATCCATCACAGCCACTTTTTTCCGAAACTATAAGAACTATGCTGTTGAAACTTGGTAACTAGATGTATTCTGTGGAACGCATTAAGATTTTCACACAAAAATAAAAAAATAAATTTGAATGTCCCCATACTTAGTACTGAAACTCAAAAATCTTTTTTTCATCAAACTCATACATGTTCAAACCCAGCTGTGTTACCCGCGGTTATCGTCGTACCGCGAGTAACGCCGCGGGACAAAGTTAGTCTAAAAAATAGCTACCTGCCAGTGAAAGTCCCGTCAAAATCGGTCCAACCGTTCCAGACATTACCCGGAGCAAACAGACAGATTTTTTAAAAGTACATTACATTTCAGAATTACATTACAGAACAGACAGACAAATATTTTAAAAGTACATTTTTGGTTTATGTACCATGTGTACATACATATGCATTTAGTAAAAAAAACTGTTATTTTAATATTACAAACAGACACTCCAATTTTATTTATTTGTATAGATTAAGTTTATTAACACGCTTTTATTAGCTTGACCTGTATGTATGTTTGTAACGGAATCTTAGAACTTCATTTTTTTCAAATTCAAATTTTCCAGTTAATCAAGCTCCTAGAAGTAGGTGACTACTTCTAGGAGCCTGATTAACTTGAAAATTTGCACAGGGGTCAAGGGCCGATAACAATACAATAATTTGAAAAAAAAACTAAAAAAGTAGTTTTTTTAATAGTTTAAAAAAGGAAACAAACACGCTTTTATAAATATACCAAACTGAAAAGTAGAAAATAAATTATAGTTTTAAAACTATAAAAACACGTTTTAAAAGTGCTTTCTGAAAATATTTCAATAATGTCACTACACGCTTTTTACATTAAAATTATTTTCTACTTTTTAGTTCGATTGCTATTAAAGCATCTTTTTTTAGTGTTTTTTTTTTAAACTATAATTAATTTTTCTTTTAAATGTTTATCCTGATACAATATAGGAAAATTTTGTGAAACATTTTCGTGATTTCGTGTAACTTATTTCACAGGCGCAACCTCGATCTAATGTCTGATAAAAACCACAAGGTCATTTTAACTTCGCACACAATTTTGACCAGATTGCGCTGTAAACAAGACATCTATTTTGATTATTACATAAACATCAATAAACACTACCTTTAACCACTTACGAAATATATTATGGAGATCGTTTTTTGTTTTTTCGGAAGACGGTCCCCATTTCATCTCATCCACATTTTTATATTTTATATCATTAATTTCATCACGACGAAGACTTAACGACTTGAGGACTTATGATTTGAAGACTATAAACACTTGACATTGGCAGAAATAGCTGATCCGAGAGATCCGGCTGATTGCCATTTCATCAAAGAAGAAGAAGAAGAAATATATAATGTCATTGCTTTTAGTATTTTAAATAGATCATAGTTTAAGTAGACCACAGTCTTATATTTTTAAACACTTTAAAAAAGGAGTACCTATCTTTTAGCTTAGATTTTTTTAAACTGCTCTACGGATTTTAATTCAGCTTTCAGAAATAGATAGAGTGATTCAAGAGGAAGGTTTATATGTGTAATACTAGTTGAACCCTGCGGTGTTACCCTCGGTTATCGTCGTATCGCGAGTAACGCCGCGAGACACAGTTAGTCTAAAAAAAGTAGCCTAAGTTATTCCCTGGATCATCAGCTACCTGCCAGTAACAGAAAGACATTACCCGGAACAAAAAGACAGACAGGCAGACAGACAAACAATTTTTTTTAAAGTATATTTTTGTTATATGTTCCCTGTATACGTACATATGCATTTATTAAAAAGCGGTTATTTTAATATTACAAACAGACACTTCAATTTTATATATTTGTATAGATGTATAGTCGTCTTCTACGTTAAGTAGGTAATTAATTAATTTGTAATTCTGTTAACAATCTTGACGCATCTCATAGATAGTGCACTGATTTCATTAAAAAATATTAAATTTAATAAAGACACGTTAAATACAAATCTGTAAACAATATATTATATATATGTCCGTATGACTCTTCGCCAATTTTCTTCGCCATGTTCACGATTACTTCCAAGATTGAATGACTCACTTTTACATAAGAACTTTCTTTTGTTACAGATTAACTACAAACCAACGTTGACTCAGCTTCATTCGTTGCTGATACGCGGAGAGGCAAACACGACAGTCTATTTTAGTAAAAACCCAAAATTAGTTTCGCGCGTGTATTTGTGAAACAGTGCTTTTGTGAAAATGTCGTTGATGAATCCATCGACGTATCCGAAGAATTTAAAGGCGCATGGCTGGGGTTGGCATCGTGGTTCTAACCCCGCAACATCTGTTAGGGGGTTCTTGAAAAATGAACGAGGTGAAGGAAGCGATGGGGAACCGCTTATTGGTACCAGTGGGAGCTTATATCCGTCGCTGCCTACTGAGGATGATACGATTTTTAGTACCGGTATGAGACTGTACCCGGCGCTTCCTGCTGAGGAGTATGAATCCGGAGCGGTGGAAGAAGTGGTTGAAGAAGTTTGTGCTGCTGTGAATGTGAACGCTGTGGTGAGTACTTACTATTCTTCTTGCATTGAGTATGAGAGTAGAGTCCAACAGAGAATATAGGAGAGGAAATATTGCGTTTTTTTTTTGTGTTCTTTAAAATTTATGGTTCGTCGTAGAGTATATTTACGATGTAGTAAATTTTAGTGTTTGTTTACATATAATACTTTACTAAAATAATAACGTACGTAGGTAGTCATTTTTAATTATAGTGCGTGACACCGATTACTTTGTCACTAATTTAAATTATGTTACTAAAACGTCTATTATGGTTTCACCTCTCTAAATTTATTGTTTGAAGTATTTTTTTACCACGTGTTTTCCATAACCATTCGAAATTCAAATCTAATATTGATATCTTTTTTTTTATTCTCATTACTTTTAATAGTGTTTTTAAATTTGAAGCATACTCAATTTTAAATTTCAGATACCTAAGGTATTTGTGAGTAAATATAATTTACTCCTAAGACTAAGAATTTGCACATATTCTTTGAAATATGCCAATGTATGTTGTATTTTAGCAAGTAAATAGTTTATATAGCCCAAACTAACAACATATTAGTAACGTAATAAAAGAAGTATTGACAGATTTTTGTTGAAAACTTTAATTGTTGAAAACTTTAAACACATATGTAAATAGTTATTTTTTTACAATTAACATTATATGAGCTGTGGTATGTTTTTGGTTAAATATTTTCCTTTGTTTATTTTCGTTTGAATAATGAGCAGAAATATATTTCTGAATGTTAATAAACTTAACGCAATCAACAAAATAAACAAATCATACGTTTTTCTTATAATGATATACAATACGTTTGCACAAGGACGTTTTCTTGAAGATTTTTTGCAACAATTACATAATACGATCAGGTATGTTCTTGGTATTTTTGTTATTGCTACTGTTTTTTTTAAATGTTTTGTTATTTAATTAAAACGATTACTTAGGGATAAAAGACAAATGTGTAATTCTAGAATAACGTTATAAATTCTAAATTTAACTAATTTAAACTTGTCTTTTCTTTCTGTCTCACCAGTGGACTGAAATACCGCAGGTAAGTTAAAGTAACTATCATTATAAACTACTAGCTGACCCACGCAACCTCGTTTGCGCCTTATATTGCCCGTAGCGTGAAAATTTCCCCCCTTTTTGAAACACTCTTCATTGTTGCTCCGCTCCTATTAGTAGTAGCGTGATGATATATACCCTATAGCCTTCCTCGATAAATGGACCATCCAACACCGAAAGAATTTTTCAAATCGAACCAGCGGTTCCTGAGATTAGCGTGTTCAAACAAACAAACAAACTCTTCAGCTTTATATATTAGTATAGATTTTAAGTAGAACACTTTGTTTTAGATGTATTTAAGCATGTTTACAGTGTGCTATTGCTAAGTAATCGTTTATCTACATCGTATATCGTCTATCGTACCTATACTGGAGCAAAATTATAATTTTTTCTTACCAAAACTATGCGAACACAGGGATATGAAATTAGCACAGTTAAAGTGTATATGGAGGAGGAGAGTAGAAAGTAAAAAAATATGATAATACTAGCTGTGCTCTCTACTTCGTACACGTGATATTTGGATTTTCAAGTTACTTTTACATTCCCTGGACTATGACAAACATTTAAAAACCAAAATCATCTAAATTGGCCCAGCCTCTCTGTCTGTTTGTTCCGGGTAATTTCTGGAACGGCTGGACCGATTTCAACAGGACATTCACTGATAGGTAGCTGAGGATATAGGGAGTAAGTTAGGCTACTTTTTTAGACTAGTTTCGTCGCACGACTTTACCAGCGGTAATTGTCGTACCGCGGTCCAGCCGTAATAACACCGCGGGGTTTAGCTAGTAAGATATAAATAAATAAATTATAGTCACATTTCAACCACTGAGCGACCACTATAGTTTACATAAAAAGTGAATCTTTTTATGTCTGTCTTCCTTTTTTTATTGGCAAAAACAATAATAATATGTAGAATAGCAAATCGAATCAAAAATAAATTACGCTCTTTTAATTTATCTCCTTTCTAGGTATAGACACAAATTTGTTGTATTTATCAAATCAAAGTTCTATTAGGTTGGCAATACTAATTTATTCAAAAAAAAAGAACTTGCTTTCTATGTCGTTTAAATGAGGAAATTTGACAGACCAGTTCTATTAACAGAAAAGTATTTTCCTGTTGGGAATTTTGTCACCACAATTATCTGTCGGTGTCAACAAATGGTGTAAGGTCATAAACGAAATGAAACGTGACAAATATTGGCACAAGACTCTTTCTGTGTGATGTTAAAATAATAATAATAATAAATAAATAAATATTTCAGACATCTAACACACACATCTTTCAAAATGTAAATGACTTGTTTATTCGCGGGGCTTTTATACCTTAAACATTATGGGATTTGGCAAGTTTATAACAGATCTTAAAAATTCTTGATACTTTTATGAAATTGAGAACAAAATGATGAATGCCTCTGTCTGTCAAGAGTCAAGACACATAGTACTGTAGAAAGCGTCCAATTGCAAAGCGATCAGAAGCTAAAATCGTTCCTGCTCGTAGATAAAGCATTATGCCCCCCTAGTCAAGTGGCAACACACGAGAATTTAGGCGTTAACGAATGCAGAAACAAAAACGCTTGCAACTTGGCTACGGGGGGCTGAACCCATTACACGCCTTTATTTTACCAGTTAAAAATCAAATGCGGAATAAACAGTGACGTCATTAAGAGCAAGACTATTTTTGTTCATTAAAGATAGGTACATCATATTACAACAATAGTCTATTTATTTATTCTTTATTATACACAAATGGAAAATACATTTTAGTTAATTATTAATATCAATTGCTAAATATAGGCTTCTCAGTAGAAAGGAGGTTTTATTCTACTGTATGAAGCTGACCACACAGTAAAGGGTTAAACTCAGGGGTTAAAGATACAAAGATTCAATATGTATTACTAAAAAAAGGCAATTATGAAGAAATTCGACAAAATGAAATAGATGGTGAACTGAACATTTTCTGTTCTGTAGATTAAGGAGTGTATGCAATACCTCAAACAGGTCAAGGTTGAATACCTGTGACTCAAACTAGTTCAACCGTATTTCTCTTCTGTGAGTTCGACCTTCCGTTTGAATACGGAAATGATCAATTATTATGAGTAAAGACAACAAAAGTTTTTTTTTTCTCCTTGGTTTGACACTTAACGTTTTGTGGTTGTGTTGTGCCTACGAAATAGTTTTGTGATATAGGTAAAAAGGATTTTTTTTATAGGATTTTCTCTGCAACGGCTGTACTGATTTTGACAGAACTTTCTTTGGTAGGTAGCTGATGATCCAGGGAGTAACTTAGGCTACTTTTTTTAGACCAACTTTGTCCCGCGGTGTTACTCGCGGTACAACAATAACCGCGAGTAACACCGCGGGTTTTAGCTAGTTTAGAATAAAAAAAACAACAAATATTTCTGAGGCTATAATAATCAGTTATTCATGTAAACAAAACTCATTTTATCAGTAACAGAATCTTCAGTTTTATTAGTAAAAACGAACATTGTGCTTCTAGTGCTATGCATGATATCGCTGGGCAATTCCACGGGAAATTTGCACAGCAATGGTTAACGTATTAGCAGTCTTAAATGGCCGATATCATCGGCAGTAACCTTATAGTTAAGCATATATCTTTAATGCCCAAATGGAGCTTTGTGACTGGTTACTATGACGAATAAGAAATGAAAAACTATGCAGTCAATACTTATTGTAATTTAAAGGTCACAACCCGTTGCGAATAGGTAATCACTAAGCAGAACAAACAGTTAAACGACATTACTCATTAGAATGATTCCTGATATCATACACAAACTGCGAATTAAGAACCGATGACTAAACGCAAAATTATCTGATTCATAATGTGACGTAGAAATCTTAACATAAATATATGGACCTAATATTTGGTAGTTACGACCCACGCTTGTCAAGACTGGGTTTTACATTTATTCTTTTTTTTTGTACAAGTGGGAAAAATTTAATGACAATTTTTTTATGAGTTACTCTATTGCTACAAGGTAATTTTTTTCCTATTTTTTGGGCATGTTTTTTGAATACCCGTATCGTATCGTAGTAAGTAATATTATCTCAGGTGATATAGGATATAGTTATAAATTTTATCGAAAGTTCTTATGAAGTCGGTTTAAAGTTTTTAAATCTTTTTCTTGTTAATCTTTATTTACTGTAATTTATCTACATTATTCGTCGTTACGAAAACTTGTAACTCAAATAATACTATAACCATATTTTTCAAGGTAAAACATTAATGTTGCTTATTAATAGCGGCAGCGTAAGATGTCAGGCCTTACACACAGCAGCAGTAAACCTTGCTCGTTTATTTTACAGCGTTTTGAGCTGTTATTAATTTTTGTATTACGTATTTAAATGGGCACAAACAGACATCTGGGTGACACAGATCGCGATACGACTACCCATTGTATTTCTTAACAAAGTTTTTAAATTGTACGGTACTTTTATAGTCTATATATATATATAAATGAATCCCTATTTGCTTGGTCACGATAGGTCACGACATCACGCGTGATCGGCTGAACCGATTTTGCTAATTCTTTTTTGTTGGATAGCCCATTTAGCGAGGAAGATTTTAGGCTATGTAACATCACTCTACGACCAATAGGAGCCGGGTTTCGACCGAAAATGTTGGGTAAATGGGAAAAAGAAAATCTTACGGAGAGACGCAAACGAAGTTGAGCGGGTCAACTAGTGTGCAATAAAACTATGTATGTCTTTATAAATAAACTCATCAACAGCACTAGGAAAGAAGATTCCATTTAGAGTTTGTTTTAAGTTTTCCTTCTGTTTATAGTACTGCTGTCCTACAAAGTTGGCTTCCTCAGTCAGACCACACAAGTCACATAAGTCCCTTTAATCATGAATTTTGGTGGTGTTTCTTCTGTCTGTTTCTTAATCTGTCACCATAATATGGAACACGAAGAGACATTCGGTCCAAATTTTTAAAGAGCAATATATATATTACCGTAAGATTGTCAAAACCGTTAGATTGTAATCTATCTCGCGAGATTGTAAACAGTCGAAAGATTGTAAAATGGTATCGATGAATAGCAAGTCGCGCGCTGATTGGTTGAACAGAATATGCATGGAGGGTAGAGGTAAGGAGGACCATCTCTCTTATGTATAAGTGTTTGACAAACATAATTAATTAAATAATAGTTCGATAACCGACCACAGTAGCGCTAGAAAGAGAAGAGAGAGAGTCAGATAACTTTATCGTTTTAATTCTTTTTATAAAATTTTGGTTTAAACTTTTCGTAGTGACATCTTTATTAAGCGCGCCATTGCAAAGCGGAAGCCTTTTCTCATTTGATTTTTTTTTCTAATTTTGTCGCTTACTTTAAAATTTACACTCTGGCTACAGTGGCGTCGCCTATTTGCTTTTTAGCGGACACTTTTCTATTCTAACGATGGTCCTTCTTACCTCTACCCTCTAAGCATATGACCCGCGCCGCCATATTTGTTTGTTAAGTCGTCTTTGTTGCCGAATGCAAAGTATTTTTGTGATTTTAAATTTATTTTATGTTGAAAATACCTCACAGCTTTAGAATTAGTTATATAAAATTGTTGTGACAGTAAGATTAATTTGTGATTAATTAAAGAAGTTCCAACCTAACTAACTCTTTTCACGGCCTACTGTAAAACCGACTAATCAGGGACAGTTCACAATTTGACGCGCGTAAGCAGTATATCACATCTGGACAATCTATCGATAGTTTGTAATCTTGCTAGGTAGATTATAATCCGATTTTTATAATCTTACGGTGACATATACATATATGACGACAAAGCGAAGAACATGGGAACCGGTCACAGACTACAGAATTTTGATAAGGCCGAGGTAGCTTACCCTTATACGGTCTTGTTATTGCAGAGGCCACTAGGGCAGGGACACCAACTTACTGACCAAGTATTTGTGAGACACATAATTCCAAAATACTTTTACTACTATTACATTTTGGCTTGGCACCGACTTCAAACCTATGAATAGGTAGCACATACAAATAATAGTATTTTATTAATTAAAGCTTTGCATAATAAGGTGTATTTAATTAAATCTTTATTAAGTTATTTTACACTTTTTAGTTTTTGAAGTCGGTTTATTTTAGTTTAGGCATAGCGTTTTCTTTTGATGTTTTTCTTTTTTAAAGTCTGTTTAATAGCTTTGCATGACTACTAGTTATTAGATCGGTATCTGAAATTTCATCTATCTTCTAACCTTACCTGTCAGATCACCAAACAACTTGAAACAATACAACTAAGCCTCTATTCGTATATTTGGTACAACTATAGATCTATAGATACGTATGAAATTGAAAGAATTATCCTCCAACTCCTAACTGCTGAGGAGTTGTACGTTCCATCATCAGTGCACTTAAATAACTTGAAAGAGTATGAGTAACAGTAACATACGTACACATGACCGTTAAGGAGTTGTATCTTCCATCATCAGCTCATCATCATGAAATGATGACTACCAGGTGTAAATAAGGCAAACAACCCTTAGAAAATATATGAAAAACATAGTACCTGCCTAAACAATTTGTGGGTTTCGTTCGATTTTCTTGGGATCCCATCACCAGATCCTGATATAGTGGCAATGGGACCACATGGGGAGCATACCCTTCCGAACACAAAAATATTTTTTTAAATCGGTCCACAATTGACGGAGTAATCCAGAGTAATCAGTGTACGTACATAAATAAAAAATACCAATCAAATGGAGAACCTCCTCCTTTTGGAAGTCGGTTAAAAAGGAACTGAATCTACCTTTGTTTATATATATTTCATTTTCTTCTTCTTTTCATGAGATGGCAACCAGCTAATGAGCTATTTATGCCAATGTCAAGTATTTAATTAAAGTCTTCAAATCCTGATGAGATGAAATGGAGACCGTCTTTCGACAAAAACTCCCTATTTAATACCTATTTGCATGCTGGCATAGTATTTAATATACTACTAATATTATAAACGCGAAAGTTTGTAAATATAGATTTAAATATTTTATGATGATTTAATTATACATCAGAATAACACAGGCTACTATTTGCCGCGATAACCGACATATACGCGGGCGGAGCCGCGGGCAACAACTAGTACTTCTATATTTTATTGTTTGTTTCTTTTTTGACAAGTTTTAGTGACCAAGAAACTAACAAACACTTTTAATTTAAGTTCCCAAAAAAAATGATCCTACATATAAATGAAAGTAATCTTTAAATAAATATAACTATGTCCGTGTCCGTGTGAATGTGAATGTATATGTGTAAATCGTTTAAAATGCTTTAATTTTTCACTTCTAAAGGTGATATTATTGCTTCAAACTAGAAAGGAACCGGAACACAAAATGTACTTACCCTTCCTATTAAAAAAATTACCAAATTGATCCAAAAATTATAGATTTCTGAAAGAAAACCATTAATAATGAACCGCCACTTTAGAAGTTAATTAAAAAAGAAACGTTTCTGTTAAGACGATAAGGAAAATAAAATGTTGGTTTCGTGTATAAATGGATTATCTGGAAGACCTCGACAGGTCGTTTAGTTTTACTCAATACCCTTTCATGTAAGTAGGCACTTAAATATTAAAGCTTTTTTTTACTTATAAGAGCTTATATTATATAACTCGAAATTACGAAATACTAAGTGGAAAACAATGTTACACAAAAATTATGTGCCAACGTATATTAAATGAACAAGACCCCCGCGTTTTCGACTTTGTTGGAGAGTGCTTCCCGTGGTGCTTCCACTTGTATAAGTAAATGACATACCCATCTTTTAGTTTTGACAATGAAAAAAAATTTGTATTGTTTATATTCCTGGTCGTATGTAATATTTTTTTTATGTTTGGCCCTGCCTGATGGAAAGCATAAGTAGAATCGAAGAGTGGTGGTCACCATACACACTGCGAATGCAGACAATGCAACTATGCAGTATGGTGAACCACACCAAGCCGGTCTAGTGATGCTTCTGCATCATGGGGCCTAAGTATGTAAAGCTTTACTCAACTTTTAAAGAAGTACCTGGAAAAGTGACTACAGCAATACTAATATAAGCAATACATGAATGCATGCACACTGGCCTTTAATATAGTCTTCTATAGCGGTTCAAGGTCTTTATTGTGACAAAAACTGAACCTGCTATTTATCATGCGAATAATAGATAGATATTTCGCAGGTCCGTGTTAACCTAACGCGTGTAGAATACGTCAACTGACCAAATTAAAAGGGAGAAGTTATTTATAACTACATTTTATGTTCGCGGCCTCACGCAAGCATACTAGACATATTATACAGTGGTGGGAATATTGAGTCGATAGTGATGTAATTCAGTTAAATAAACAAGGTTTAAAATAGCCATTGATGTTATAGAAACACAACACAACAGCATTATTTAGCTCCGAGCTAGGTATTAGCACTGATGAAATATTAATAATAACCTCATACGACTATCTGAACTTAAATTGAGCAGATTCTTTCCTATCGGAAACAGACTGTTAATACTTCTACGCCTAGACACAGAACAAATGATCGTTCATCTTACCATTGTTTATCCTGTGTAGGAATCTAACCCACGAGCTATGACTTAGCACTCAAGATCACTTACTATTAAACAAACAAATTCTCTTGCGAATACCTTGAAAATATCCAGAATTTAGGTTTCTTCTAACCCGGATATTGATTTTATAAATAAAAATTAAGAATGCCTAGAAAAACTAAGATGAATTAACACTATAGGTGTACAAATATGTATGTTATATACTTGTACTGAGTTACTTTAGGATTAGCATTCTTGTCCAGTAAATTTAATTTTTCATCATAAAGGTCGTAAATATCGACTTGTGACGTCGTACTTACTACTTCGTTGGCTTAACGACCCAAAGTGGGTCTTGGCCTCCGACACAAGAGACTCTATTTGATCTTGAACTGTCGCCAGTTGTCGGCTTGAAGTTCCCCAATGTCGCCCTCCACTGTCACTCCAGCGATATCTGAGGCGCTCAACTGGACGTCGCCCAGTTTGTCGACTCAGATAGGCTCTCTTTAACCTTTGATCTATCTCCGGTTTTTTCGACGTGGCCAAGCCAACGGAGTCTATGTATATTTATACTTGTCCAATGATATGATTTCCGCCACGATATCTTCTTTTCCCGCGTGTTTTCCTACTCTCCATTTTCCATCGGGTCTTTGCACAGGGCCCAAGATCATTCATAGGACCTTTGTTCTGTTATGAGGTGTGTCTTTTCTTCTTTTTGTGTCAGTGTCTAACATGACTCATTATTTTTAATAATTACTTGTCAAAATCAGTATTTGTGTGGCTAGATAGCTTTGAACTGACAATTGAAAAGTTAGCAAAATTATTTCTAAGTTTTAATTATAACCAATTTCCAACTTTTTTACTATTATAATTATCTTAGTTGTCAGATTTTTAACGATTATATTTAAAAATCTTTTTTTTTATGGAATAGGCGGGCAAACGAGCAGACGCATCGCGTGATGGTAAGCGATTACCGCCGCCCATGGACACCTGCGAACACCAGAGGCGTCACAAGTGCGTTGCCGGCCTTTGGGGGATGGGGAGGGGAGATAGGGGAAGAGGGTTTGGGTTATGGGCCTCCGGTCTCTCTCTACCTAATATAATATTCTGACGATCTCATAAATAACATCAACAGACCACCTGACTCAATTTTATAGTTTTCTTGACGTTTATTATAACAATGACGGAGACATTAGTGGTTTCTTTGTACTGTTTTTGTTTGTTGTCGTTAATGTACAGTAAACTACTTGATTTCAATAAATCCTCCCACACTATTTTTAGCAAGTCATATCATAATTAGCTATAATAACTACCCACGACTGTCTCAAAATCGGATTCGACTACAAACTAATCTTAAAACGTCGATTATTTACTTTCCATAGTTACCTTAACTGCTCGATGATCTAGCTAGCGGTAGCAAATGCGATTACCGATCGATAGGTCTCGAATTGGATTCCCGAGTCTGGTCAAAAAATATAATTGAGTTTTTCCGATTATATAAATAACTAGCTGAACCCCGCGGTGTTACCCGCAGTTATCGTCGTACCGCGAGTAAGGCCGCGTGACAAAGTTAGTCTAAAAAAGTAGCTAGTACTCTCTGGATGATCAGCTACCTGCCAGTGAAAGTCCCGTCAAAATCGGTCCAGCCGTTCCAGAGATTACCCGTAATAAACAGACAGACAGACAGACAATCTTTTTTTAAATACTTTTTTGGTATATGTACCGTGTATACATACATATGCATTTAGTAAAAAGCGGTTATTTTAATAAAACAAACAGACACTCCAATTTTATTTATTTGTATAGATGAAGCTGTTCCCTGACTCTCGAGTTGTAGGTGTCCGTGAAGACGGTAGTTGCTTCTCTCTGATCTGTATGCTCTGTATGCTCGTTTACCCCTCATCCTTCCATACTACGTTACTTGTTTAATATAATAAATTCAAATGTAACTAGGTCTGTTTCCTGTCTATTATCTGTAAAGTCTCCACAGTATTGGAAAAATCCCATAATTCCTCCATTTCAATATTTTTAAAGAAAATGTACGTTAAGTTTTATCACCTTGTTAGGTGTTGGTTAGATGGGCAACATTCGATGCTTTAAATTATAAGACACGCCTAGGCACTTAGGTAGCCCCTAAAGGTGGTCCCTTAAACTTAGGGCAAGTTTGTGAAAACGGCCATAAGAATGATATAAGAAGTATATTTAAATATCGTATGTATTTTTCTCACGCGCGCGTTATAACTGGTTTTAACTCGTAACTTTGACATAGTTACGTTCAAAGTCAACTGTCAAAAAGAATAGAGATGATAATCACAATCACTTTTAAAAATAAACCGTCATAATAGTCAATTCAACGCCAAGGTCATTGTATTTCTACCTTTTTGATGCCAATCAAGTAGTATTCAACCACTATGAAGATTTCGTCATTGAGGGACGGTAATCCGTTTGATCTGCCATCCAACAGTAATAAACTGATGTAGGTCATATTCATTCAGATCTAACTGAATAGTTAACGCCCCCTTTTAACCGACATTACATTAAAGGAAGATCTACATTCAAATGATTTTTTATGCGATCAGAACTCTTTCTTTTCCTGATTCGGGAGAAATATATAAAAAGTTTAACAGTCAAGCTTTATGAAGGTTAAAAAAATGAGTTTTATAACAGATATATAATCACATCACTACATTAAGTATTAAGTGGACTGGCATGTTCTTTGTAGTCTATTTGTGTTACAGAGTTATTTATATCTAAATTTTTCCTTTGAAGTTACAGAGATTCTAATCAAATTGTACGTATGTACAGTAAGTTGAACTTACACCCCCTTGTGTAGGTACTTAAAGCCTAATCAACTGATATTCGCGACCTTGGTCACGAAAAAAGGGTCACCTCTATTAACTAAATGGAATAGCACTCTAAACAGAGTGATTGAATCCTACTAATATTATAAACGCGAAAGTTTGTTAGTATGGATAGATGGATGGATGTTTGTTACTCTTTCACGCAAAAACTACTGAACGGGTTTGGATGAAACTTTACACTAATATAGCTTATACATCAGAATAACACATAGGCTACTATTTGCCGCGATAACCGACATATACGCAGGCTGAGCAGCGGGCAACAACTAGTATTTTATACGCGAAAGTTTATAATTATGGATGGATGAATGATGTTTGTTACTCTTTCACGCAAAAACTACTGAATGGATTTGGATGAAACTTTACAGTAATATAGCTTATACGTCAGAATAACACATAGGCTACTATTTGCCGCGATAACCGACATATACGCGGGCGACTAGTTGATATAATTTGATTAATTTAGTACGAGATTCATATTAACTTTTCGTAGTCGTTAGTGTAATTAGTGTAATTACAATCAAATGAATATTAAGTCTGAATGCTATTGTTTTAATGTGATTCTACAAGGCAAAGGCGTATTGGCCTTCTGCCTAGGTTACATTACAACAAACAACCATTGATATTTTGCCAGAATTTCTACATTATATGTGTACATTTATATACGGCCCAATGATACAGAAGCATCGTATGGGTCACCATGCTCCATTGTTGCATTGTCTGCATTCGCAATAAGTATAGTGACCACCACTCTTGGATTCTGCTTATGCTTTCCATCAGACAGAGTAGAGTCATTTTGGCCGGGCCATACATAAAAAAATACATTACCATGTGTAATTTCATTGAAACCGGTGCAGCGGTTTAGTCGTGAAAGCGCATCAGAGAGCCAGCCACAAAGAGTAAATTTTGAATTGAAATTATTAGTAGGTAGTGGGTAGGTAGGAAGTATGGATTATGTTGACGTTTGAAAGTCAGTCCTTTCCTACCTCTAAAGTGTCCAACGCCATCTCACGGCCGCGGTGACACTAGCAAGAGCGCGGCGCGGCGCGGCACGACATTTCAGCTCATAATTTAACATGATCAAGTACTGTTTGGATCAAGATAGGCAATTGACGGGTTGCCAACTTTTATAGTAAGTGTGACATTAGATATTAAATACCTGTAGAGCGTTCAATAAAATACTACTTCGTACTATTAACCAGATATTTTCTTCATCATGTGTACATTCCATATACTCGAACCCGTTGAAAATTAACATGCGTTATCACTGCACGCTCGCAGCTTGCAAATCATGATTATTTCGTGTGCTGGTAAATTACCTACCTACCTACATACCTAACAAATAATTAATTATTTATTACCCAATATAAATCAATTTAGGCCTACTTAGCCTGTAGACGCAAAAGGACATGAACAAATAGGTGCATATAATGTAATTATAACTTTACACATGAAACATACGGCATCTAAACTAGTCAGAGCCTGTGTTAACTAGACTGCTGATAAACACGATTAAATGTATTCTTATATACATTACACCTACATTACAGAGGTTGTTACAGACACCACAATTAATTACCCTTTTTTAAACCTTTGTTTAAATTTCTGAAAAAATGATTCTATTTCCTTACTACTTCTTGTTACTAACGTGAAATTACAGTAAAGCATTTACATATTGAAGGTCATATTTAAGAAACCCACGGTTCCGGTTTAACACAGAATACTCGTACAAGAATGTATGCAAAGGTTACAAAGCAAACAATCTTGTGAAACGGGACAAAAAGTAGTCCTAATAAAAAGCATAATAAATATTGAAATAGTTTAGAATATTACGTTTTTACACTCATTTTCACACATTCGTAATTGACCGAAAAAGCTTAAATTCTAATTCAAACAAATAAAAATATTCAGTGTTACGACACTACCTAGGTGCTGTTAAAATTTCACTAATTAAAGTATCGCAAGCATTATTAGTAAAACGTGTATCATACATTATGAGTAACTTAAAACCGGTGTTAACCTCAACAGAAAATGCATATAAAATCAATGTCCCTCATTTAGAGGCATTACGTCATTCTATGCGCTGGCAATAATCTTCCAGTATAACTGACCAAGTTTCATAGGTCGTCGTTTTAGCGCGTGTCTACGACAGCTTAGGCTCTTTTCTTTAGTCGGTTACATTGCTGTCAGTTTCCGTGAGACGATTTTGGGTGCGGGTGTTTTATAAACTTGAATTTATCATTTTTACGAAATTACTAAATAAATAAATAATAAAATTTGTTTATTTCGTAGTTAGTCATACTAATGTGCTGTGTGTTTAATGTTTATACGATTAAATTAATATGAGTTAATGTTGATGTGTATAAGTGAGATTCCGAGGTAGATTCTTATTTGATTCTGATTAGTTGGTAGAGAAGTTCGGTTTAAAGGTGATGACGGAGTCTATTTTTATCAGTATTCTGGGACATATAGGAGGGAAAAAGTACCAATCCTTGAAGTGAAATTAGAAATGACAATTATTACTAAAAGTTTGAAAGTGCAATAGTGATAGTGAGTGACCTACTTAGTACACATATTTGCTTCTGGTTTAAGAATGTATCTTTATTTCGGTCGCCGGTTATCTGTTCAAAGTAATTACCTACTTACCGGACTAAAGCTAATTTAAATATATTTTTAAATTTTTTTCTTTCATATCTTGAATCATAATAAATTATGTAAAATTGATAAACAAAAAAATTATGCTACTTCAGCGCTATGGAAATTACGTCAGTAATATTGAAAGCACTAAAAACTATACAACTTGT
This sequence comes from Spilosoma lubricipeda, assembly GCA_905220595.1. Classification (NCBI taxonomy): domain Eukaryota; kingdom Metazoa; phylum Arthropoda; class Insecta; order Lepidoptera; family Erebidae; genus Spilosoma; species Spilosoma lubricipeda. Next base: position 5,097,536 of record HG992300.1, read on the forward strand.
TAAATTAGATATAACCAAAAAAAAGCTCTAAAATCTGATAAAAAGTTGTAAAATTATAATAATTATCACAGTAGCAATGAAACTATTTGTTTTTAAATTAACCATGACCATTTCATACATTCTTGGTGTTATAAAAAAAATACCAACAGTTTAATTAGCACAACTCTGTGTAATATAGATGACATCACTAAAGAATAGTTGTGGCCTCCATGATGTGTGTTTCCAAGTAGTGTTAGTATTGTGCTCATGAGAGGATGAATAGCTGTGTCCAATGCCTCTTTTTTAATAAGCTTTTATTTTTTTAATGAGCTGTATTGGTGTCTATAGCCTCTCTTACTTTATAAAAAGCTTTGAATTCAAACATAGATGCTGAATTAAATAGTGCTCATTTGTATGTAATAATAAATGAATTATGCACTATGTGGAGTTAAACCAGACAGGAAATTGCAATAATATTTATGATATCCACTTCCCAAGAATGTTGATGAGGATAATTCTTAAACATGAATTAGGGTCTGATTATGAAGTATTCATAATTTTCCTTTCATTTAATCAAGTTGTATTCTATCATAAATTTTGTGAATTAATTAAATTACTAATAAATCAATTAATGTTTATTTAATATTATATAAAATGCAGTAGTTCAATTGATTAAAAAAAAATACAACATACTAATCCTATATTTAAATGAAAAAATATGTTTAAAATCAACATTAAACTGAGGTGTCTGTTTTTAATATCAAATTAACAGATATTTATTGGTCTCGGTGGTATCTGTTAATCAATAATTTCTTTTTACAATCAATTTACATGCTAACTTGTGGCATTACATGAATAAAAATGTGAATTGTAGATAAATAGATAGATACTCCTTCCTCTATTTGGATTATTTAGTATTTGTTTAGATTTATAGCAACAGCACATTAGTATGATAGTTAAATTAAACAAGAATTAACTTAGAGCATAGATTATGTTTAAAGTGTAAAGTACAGTGTCAGATTGATGATAACCGACAATGCCCAAAATGCTTCAGTCCTGTCTACTAAGCTTGGGTTAAATGTTTTCTGAACTGCTAGACCCTTACTAAGGCCGTAATGGTATCATACCATCCACAGAGTATACCTGACAAGTTGCCTGTATAGTTGAAGTTAACAGGAGTGTATATGTTCCACAACCGTGCAGATATATCCTCTACTCAGCTAAAACTTACCTGACAGGTGTAATTGAGCAGTTAAGCCTGTCAGGTACACATTTCGAATTTGATTTAAAAGGGCCATCAGATCTGAATATTAATTACCTTTATTTTTTTTTATTAAGAATGGTCATCAAAATGCTAATGATTCTTGTGGTGTTACTAATATCTAAAATTAATATCTTGCCATAATAATCAAGCATACTTACCACCACCTTAGGGTAAAAAATGTAAAAATTTCAATCTTTCTTTTTTTTTTAAATAAAACTATCTCTATCCTTTAAGAGTAGACTGGTAACCAGTTTTGAACAAAAACTTAATCTTGTTTTAGCTTTGAATCTTTTTGGGCACAATTTATGTCGGCTATCCTCTTTTTGCAACTGCTATATTAAAGTATTAAATATAAATCTACCCAATTTTCAGTGATCCCAAAATGTCCTAGTAAAGTAACAAAGACAAAAGATAGTGTGTAGTTTGTGAGTGAGTGAGACGCCGCCATGGCGGGACAAAATGGCGGCGCCGGTTTTGGTGCACTTCTGCAAGGGGCAGGGAGGCAGTTGTTAAACCAAGGAGGGCAGGCTTTGGTCCAGTATGGAGCACAGGCTATAGGGAACATCATCAATGAGGTGTTCCAGAAGAAGGAGGTGGAGCAGAAGAGATTTCTACCGAGCATAAAAAACTATAAAGTGGTATGTTATTAACACCTACTTATTTTTTGGTTCTATATATTATATATATAAATAAATGCTTTAAATTTGAGTATGTACCATAGTTTTATAATCATTTTATGAAAATATATCTTCTGGTCAAAATACCTTCTTTTTCGTCTTTAAGTCCTTCACTAATCATGACTATTAGTTATTTTAATTAAAAATTTTAACACAAAAAAACGACTTCAAGAAATGAACCAAATTGAAATGGGACCACACGGGAAGCTCCAGCTTTGAAATAAAAAAATAATCATCAAAATCGGTTTATCCAGTCGAAAATTATGAGGTAACAAACGTAGAAAAAAATACAGTGGAAATGATAACATCCTCTTTTTAACCGACTTCAAAAAAAGGAGGTTTCTTAATTCGACCGTATATATATATATATATATATATATATTTCTTTTTTTTTGTGTGTTCGCGGATAACTTCGTCGTTTATGAACCGATTTTGATCATTCTTTTTTTAATGGAAAGGAGATGTCCCAACGGTGGTACCATGATAAGGACATTAATATGTGATGATTGCATCCAAGAGAAATCGAGTCGAACATTGAAGTCGGTTTTATTTTTGTTAAAATTGTACTTGTTGCAGTTAAAAATCAAAGTTTATTAGCACCACCTAAAAAAAAAATCTACAGACCTTTTCTTCATGTGGGAAAAGCCCACGAGTCAGTTCCTTACCGTCGCCAAAAGGCAAGGTGTTATATTGATCTGGAATCCGCAAAAACTATAAAGTGTACTATACTAGGTATACCTTAGGGAGAAAATCCCTGAGAAACATCAAATTAAAAATGGCGCGTATGAAACACGTCATCTAAACCCTTTCCTTCAAAGACTTGTTATAAATTATATTTAGTTATTACCGCGCACTGTAGTTTAAAATTAATTAAACGTAATTATAGTACAGACGTTGGAACCGTGGGATTTAATGATAAAAGCTTGTACACCTACCCACCCCCGCAGTGCATTGACTTTGATGCATGATTAAACACTTAGCAGAATTTAATCTGATTTTCGCTATAACCATTTTTATGTACACGGGTCGTTGTACTTGTTGCTTAGTCGTTCTTTTGTTTACAGAATAAATACGTGGTATTGTCGTTTTTTTTATGCTCATATCAAGACTCACGATATATTGATGTCGCGCCAATTATGGTCACAATTCCGGATTGAGTTTCTTTATTTGAAATTTTAAATGTTTTAAATTTTTACGTACAAACAGAAAGCTTATCGCGTTTTTTAATATTCAATGTATTTGTATGTATTATATGTAAAATGTATATTTAATGTTCGTAACATATACTCGTACCCACTCCTACTAATTGTATGATCGGTTCGATATAGTCTTCATTTACATATGATAATTAAGTATGTCCTTGAACCTTTACCGAACTTGTTACACGACTTTTTGGTCTGGACATAAACTGGTCTAACCGTATTTAGTAACGGGATGAAAAATCCCTTCAGCCCGCTTCTTAGAGAAGCAGGAACGAGGAGGATGGGATGTTTTGATTAAAACCACTGTGGCATCTGTGGCGCTCAATTCCTGTGAGTTGGATAATGTGATTTTAGGTCCATCCGAATAGACGCCGCGCCTTTTCAGAACCTATTCCCAGAGAACAAAATTAATACAGGTATATTTGCTTCTATGAATAGCAGTCATTATGACGTGGTTTGTCTAAAATTTTGTTGACAATAATCATGACATTTTGCTTTCTGTTTTGACAAATGACTGTGCAGATAAATATTTTCACAGGAACATGTTATCGTTGTCTACTAATTACGGTCATTAAACTTAAGATACACCCAATGTATTTTAAGAATATTTCTAAAGAGATTCTATCGTACTATCTTCAAACAACGTAACGAAACACAGTAACATACTATGCTTGATGATGAGTGAAATGCATTCGCTTTAGCTATTTTCTTTGATATATTTAGGTACTTTTATTTTACTTCTATCGTGTCACACAAGTTAATAAATAAAATTTAAGGTATTTCCTTAAATTTTATTAAACTAATTAAATATAGGACAAACTCCTAGCCAATTTTTTTTTTAATTTAAATGCCGTTTTCAAGTCCATTTTTTTTTCAAAATAGATAGCCCATGAAAACCTGGAGTGATCTTACTTCGATCGCAATTATCTAAAATGTCTTTTAAAATTTCTTTAAGCTGATTGTTTTTTTCAGTTCGCTTGAATGCTTGGAAGACCTTTGTCTATTGAATATAATATCGGCAATTATTTACTATAAAACTGTCTAAAAAATAACATTAATATTAGTCACAGTCTATACAACAAACTATTCGGTTAACTTATCTTGCTACCTACACATTACAAACAAAGTACATATTACTTTAAATTTTTACACGTTCTAAAGATAAATTGTGGTTTTCTGAGTAAGTGTAAATTTAGTATGCTTTTTGTAAACATCTTTAGCCGTCATATTCCGAGACGAGACTTGGAATACTAGATAACTAAATATAAATATTACAAATTCACTGTAAAACAGACTTAACACTTTATTTCTCTAATGTAGTCCTTGTATATAATAAAAGTCTTACGCTTTTGTAACTTTTCTAGCGCGAAAACAGTAGTTGGTAGTTTAAGTAGAACACCTGATCGTCTTGTTGACAATTTTAGTCCTGATTGGAAATAGTCCGTGTGCTGACGGAGAGAGACGGGACTGGCCAACGATATTCATCCCGTCGATGTTATAAGAACCGACTAGGAGTAATAGGAGGGAGTAGGTCATAGGTCCTTCAAGCAGGGCATAGAAAAGCATCTCACACTATCTGGCCAACGTGTTATAGTATACCAAAACCTCCAGCAATGGAATAAAAATCTATTGACGATGATGAAACACCTGTGAAGTTAGACGCACGTACCGAAACAGTATGATCAATCTAACCGGTGTTTAAAAATTCAGGTGATAAATTACTCGTTTAATGTACTAATAAACGTAATTTGTAAAACCCGTTCTCAGTAGTTACCGAGTTACGTAATATGCGTGGGATTTGAAATGACCAGAGACTAGCGTCAGTATGGCCGGTGAGCGAGATACATTGAATGAGATTAATCCGCGTGTTAAGAACAACTATGGTGTGACATAAAGACCAAATGGTTAATTTCCGGACCACGTCATGTGTATGGTTGAAGTGTCATGCGCATTCGCACATTCTTGTTAAAGTATTTTTTAAACTTTATATTATAAATTAACGTTTAAATTTATCCTTAGTTACAAGTTTTTTTTACTCTTCTTGCTTTGACATCTTACGTACTGATTCGATCATTATAAATTTTACGTGAACCTTAAACGGTGTGCCATTAATCTAGAAAGAAAAACCTGAATTGTTATTGCAGCATTTTTATCGTTATTCAGACAGAATTCCTATAATTTTTGGATTTTATTTACGTATACAAACAATTTCGTATTGTACCTGTATATATACAATTAATACGCTTAGCTCAGCTGTAAAAGAAATGTTATGTTATCCAAGCGGTGAAACAAACAACGTAGTATTCTTAGAAGTTGTGCAATGTTTAGGGATATTTTTAATGCAAGCTTCTAAGTACTAAGCCTGCAAATTCTAGTATGAAAACGAATTCTCATTGACTATTTCGTTGGTGTCCAAAATCGACAATCCAATTTTTTGATAATAGGTAGGTGTTTTATTTAATTTATTTACCAATATTTTTAACAGTAACACGAAAATCTTTTAGGATTTATCTGGGTATTGGTAAGCCGTTCACAGGCTTAGGTAATAAAAAAATACTAACAGCATAAATAACAATCACTCGAACAGAAGATCAACGTAAAATGACAGCATTCGAATGAGTCGTGTTTCGTTGTTGAGTGCACTCCCGGAGACCCTATGATGCAGAAGCATCACTAGGCTGCCTTAGTGTGGGTCGCCATGCCGCATTGTTGCATTGTCTACATTCTCAATGAGTGTGGTGTCCACCACTCTTGGAATCTGCGTATCCTTTCCATCAGGCAGGTATATTAAAAATATGAAAAAAAAAAACGAAACAGTTCACACTGTTTAACCCATCTCATTCGTCTCCGTAGAGGTTGTTGGTTATAGACATTAAAACTTATTTTTAATATGTACAGCTATTTTTGAAATTCCAGACTATAATTTATATCTGTGGCAAGGCAAGTTTCATCCAAATCAGTTCAGTTGATCTGTGATTGTGTTACAAATTTCCAAACATACATTCTCAAATCAAGGAGATTGCGTATTAAAAATTTGGTAATATAATATTTATGTAAATATAATGCCTTAATCATGAGATATGTACAATCTCCGGACGTGTAACAGGAAATGACTACCTGCATGTCTTTCGTAAACTCTATTCGAATGAAGATTTTCGAATTCGTACCCCATATTTATAAACGTTCCCAGTGTTTAAGAAAATTCATACATAATTGTCGAAATGAGAAAGCTTCTAGAGTATAAAACTTCCTTTGTATCAGCGTAACTCAAACAGCCTCTGAGGAATACACAGTTTATATACTTCTAAACTGTTCAATTTTATTTCAATGTTATTAACGACCCGCCTCGGCTTCGTACGAGTGCAATGTACATTACAAATATTTGAAGTTCTCGGATTTCTTCTGCTATCTATGCGCTTTTCTAGAAACTTTCTACCTCGTACAACAAGAGTGTGGAACGAACTGTCGTTTGTAGTATTGCTGGACCAGTACGACCTTCAAACCTTCAAGAAAAGAGCATACTCCTTAAAAGACCGGCAACGCAATTGCGTCGCCTCTGGTGTCGCCGCCATCAGGCGACCGGCTGCTCGTTTGCCACCTATCCCATTAAAAAATATGTATAACTGCATGGATTGCATAGTTGCTTAAGCGATCACATTGTGCTAAGTATTTTTTATGGAATAGGGGAAAAACGAGCAGTTGTATCACCTGATGGTAAGTGATTACCGCCGCCCATGGACACTTGCAACACCAGAGGCGTTACACCTTTTGGGGAGGGGATTTAGGGTTCAAACTAATCGTTGTTCTGAATCTGGGTGTTTCTTGTGTCCGTTTTATGTATGTTTGTAAAATCGTCATAACCCGTACTGCTTGCCATAAAATAAATATAAATTATGCCCTTGTTGCCGTTTGCTAACTAACGAAAAGTAATTTATTTGTTACTAGCAGACCCACGCAATCTCGTTTGCGTCTCCATTGCCCATAGCGTAATAATTTTCCCCCTTTTTTGAATTTTTTTTTAGTGATGCTCCGCTTCTATTGGTCCTAGCGTAATGATATAGCCTTCCTCGGTAAATGGGCTATCTAACACTGAAAGAATTTTTAAAATCGCACCAGCGATTCTTGATATTAGCGCGTTCAAACAAGCAAACAAACTCTTCAGCTTTATTATATTAGTATAGATTTGTTTTCATATATCAAATAGTATGTATGTATAGCGTTATGTGGTAGATGACAATTAATGCACACAAATAATAATTATGTCATTGTAATTTAAGTACAGTGTTGACCTAATAAATAATGACTCTGACTAAGGTTCTATTATTAATTTAATACCTATATCACTGCTTTTGTTTTGAAGAAAATCTTGAGAAAAGTAAGCCGCGTCTAGTGCCTTTTGACCAGAAATAGAACCTAATGCTGTTGAGTCACTATCGCCCCCGATGAGCTAATACAAGTTAAAAGTCATAAGTACGGTCCAGCCTTTTGACTATTTAATTTAGAGCCGTTATTCGAATTTATTCTAGTCTCGCTAAAAAACTCTTTTAACACTGGTATACCGTGAAGTCGTATTATCACTTCCATTCATCTTGCTCGTGCATAAGCATGGGTCTCAAACGTAGTTTTTTTTATGGTATAGGGGGCAAACGAGCATACGTATTACCTCCGGTATCCTCACTCACTCGGTGAAACACAGCGTAAGCGCTATTTCACATCGGTTTTCTGTGAGGCCGTGGTATTACTCTGGTCGAGCCGGCCCATACATGCCGAAGCGTGGCTCTCCCACGGGTAGTACAATTCCTTCTCCCGCGTTCATCTCACTTATCACGGTAGATAGTTATCTGTGTTATTTAGAGTATAAACTATATTACAAGCTTTTTATTAACTTGCATTATATGTATGTTCGGGTGGAATCTTTCAACTCAATTTTGAAGTAGATATCTTAAACCAATTTTGCTGAAATTTTGCAAGCATATGTATACAGAGTGACAATGCAATATTATGATGACATGGAGCTGATCTGATGCTGGAGCTGAAAGGTGGCCATAGGAACTCTGTAAAGAAACTTCGCAACACCATCGAGTTTGGACTCGTTTTATTCTTTTTAGGACATTCCAATAAAAACGTGTTTTTAAAAAGTTTTTTAATTTTATTTATCTATACTAATATATAAAGCTGAAGAGCTTGTTTGTTTGTTTGTTTGTTTGTTTGTTTGAGGAACTACTGGTCCGATTTGAAAAATTATTTCAGTGTTGGATGGTACATTTATCGAGGAAGGCTATAGGCTATATATCACCACCCTAGGACCAGTAGGAGCGGAGCACCAATGAAAAATGTTTCGAAAACGGGGGAAAATTATTACGCTACGGGCAATAGAAGACGCAAACGAGGTTGCGTGGGTCGGCTAGTTGCTGTATATTTTCTAAACCTATTTAGTACTTATTCGTTTAATAGTATCTAACCATCATCCATACATCCTCACATACTTTTAAATTTATAATATTAGTAGAATAGGATTGTAATCTTAACATAATGCGAATGGTTTTAAGTTGAACTCAGCCGAATGAATTACAAACTAAATAGATAGATGTATCTAACTTTCTTGTGGCATTACCATATTCTAACTACTGTACTCCTGTTATATCTTTATTAGTATTCCTGACGAAAGGAAGCAGTCGGTTCTTCAAATACAAATTGTCGGACTATTTTTGGCATTCCTCCACTTGAGTCATCAACCGTTCGACGCTCCCACTGTAGCGGGTACATGCTAACAAACGCTCAGTAATAGTTATAGTTGAATGTTTCATGGCAAACGTCACTATTTCAACTTTACGTTACTAAGAAATTGATATTTTCTTGTGTTCAACTGCTTTACTAGCAGGTCTTAAGGCGAAAATCAATATTAGAAATTTATGGATTGTATTTGCGGATTTTCGGACTCATTTTGGTCTTCATTTTACATATATTATGTTTGTCTATATTACGTACCACCATAATTAGTGATTTTTTCCTCCAGAAATTATATTTCTTTATTATCGCATTTACGTAGAATTTTCCACTTTTCTGAAACAATACGCTTTATCTAGTTGGATGGCCTATACCTATAAGGCAGCTAACAAATGTATGGGAATGACCATATCCCAACGCTAATCAAAACTCACGTGTTCAAAACTAAATAGTATCCAGTAATACGAGAGAATAAAGACGTTAGCGATTGTAGAAAGCGAATCAATACATGTTTCATAAGGGGGTTGCACTGTTAAATACATCGCAAAAATTCGCAGTAATCAGTTGAGTAGTTAAAAACGTGAAATGGTCACATATTTTTGCGTTTTTAATATAGCTAAGCTAATCTATATATACATCTATACAAATAAATAAAATTGGAGTTTGTAATATTAAAATAACCGCTTTTTACTAAATGCATATGTATGTATACACGGCACATATACCAAAAATGTATTTAAAAAGGGACTTTCACTGGCAGGTAGCTGATGATCCAGGGAGTAACTTAGGCTACTTTTTTTAGACTAACTTGGCCCAGCGGCGTTACTCGCGGTTCAACAATAACCGCGGGTAACACCGCGGGGTTCAGCTAGTTAACTAATAAGATAATGACCATACTGTTATATAATCGTTCTATAACTGTGTAGCTGAGTAAACTATCTTTCATTGAGATAAGTCTACCAGGTAATTCTTTTTTGACCTTCAGACCAATCGTCCACTTGAGAAGTGGGACTTATCATTCGACGTATCTTGCATTGTATTTTACCATCCGTGTAGAAAAAAAAAATCGTATGTCAAGTTTAGGGTTATCTTGTTTTTTTCGCTTCGATCAAATGAAATTGGCACTTGATAACGCAACCTCCGTTTCGTTGATTAGAAGGATGCTAATAATAAACTCAAGTGTTAGTGCTAAAAATATTGATTAACAAGCATGTCTACATAATAAAATTAGTAATACGTTCTTTATGTCAAAGTTCATCGATCGTACGTTTTTAATAGCATTAAAAATTTGAATACAGATAGATAATCTAAACTACAACTCATAGGTTCATTGAAGTTCTCTTGTCACATCGTACACGATACATCGCAATTAGATCTAAATAACTCTTAAGAAATTCCTAGCGTCAGTACTGGTACTCTTGCGCAGATTGCTTACTGTGCGTTGACTTATGAGTTCTCGTAACTCGCCGTAACTGAGTCAATAGCATAGCATATATGCTATATATAATACAATACATAACAATATTGTGCATAGTGTATACACTGTAGTGTTATGTATCTGAAAAACATGTTATTATCTTGTATAGTATAATATATTTTCGTGCTTTTACGCTTGGATCTTTTAAACGGATTTACATGCGGTTTTCACCGTCACTTCGAATAAGATTCTGAACAAAAAATCTACAACTAACACCACATATGAGAGCTGAATAATAAGGAAATACTGCAATTTTTCAATTGAAACGGTTAGTAATGGTAATAATAGACTTAGTAAACAGGTATAAGAAATATTTGGAAAAACCGAGTGCTTAACAAGATCTTAAGCGTAAAGAAATGCCAAATTATAGTTTATTGGCCCGCAGATAATAATAACGTACATGATTGACAAACTGCCAAACTGTCGTGAAGTATTATTTTAACTCGTAAACATTCCCTGTAATTTTACTACAGAACTATTGACACAGGGAAAACCGTATTACTCTAATACAAGGTAATTTTCAAAAATCACCCTTTTATAATCTCTCTGCTGGAAATAAAACTGTCTTTATAAAGGTGGTTCTAGCTTCACGGGGGCCAGACGAATTGATATAGGTTTTGCGTCAAGTTTTGGAACGAAGTTCCTTATGGCGCGTTTCGAAAGGGGGTTAGACGGAAAAAAATAAGAAGAAAAGTTGTAACGACACTTTTTGCTTAAGACCAAAAGTTGTAACGACACTTTAGTTATAGTGATTATTTTTGTTGAGTGTATACAAGTTTTTTGTACATAATAAATAATAATAATAATAATGAATCCTGACAGTGAGCTTCGTTCCATCCGGGTGTCCCTTGACACTTTTCAAGTTTTTCTTCTCTTTGCAGTGCTACTGTCCTGCGTAGTTTCTTTCCTTAGTAGGGATGGTGATACTGAGTACTCTTACGTCTTTTTCATCACAGCTAAGAAAAACGACCGAGCTTTAAAGAGGTCAGATGACAGACGGCCAATTCTAGCACTGCGCCTGCTCAACGTTCTTCTCCTTAAATTGCTTACCCTTTTCCAACTTCCTGTTACTTATTTCCGTCCCTTTTTACGGAATCATTCCCACTGATTGTAGAATAAAGAAAAACGGGATGGAATGGTAAAAAATAAACAAAGTATTTTTTTATTTATTTAAACCGAGGGTAAATTAAGACTAAAATTTAAAAAACTTCCAGTACAGAAATGCAAGCGAAAAGACAAATATAAAAAAAAAACTTTAAATTTTTTACATTTAAATAGCAACTGTAATACCTAAGCAATAAGTAGCTTTATTATTAATATACTGTTTAAGAGTTTCTTATATACTATTAACCTATATATTTTACGTTAATTCGTCAGGCCTCGATCGGAATTATCGTCAACACATGTAACAGTAGCACAATGATGAAGCGTTATCTGGCCTTGAACTTGTAAAGGTTTGTGATAAGGATGACGTAAATGTGTGTTGTCAACAGTACTGACACAATGACGTCATCTGCCACACGCCGTGGTTTTTAACTGATCATCTCTGCCTTGCTTCACGTTGTTCTCTCTTTTCTCTTGTATTATTAGCTAATGTTTTAGCGTTATGTGTAGTGTTGAAAAACGTCATCCCCACACATTTGTTAGTTTTCGATTATCGTTTACGTTTTTAGAGTGTCAACTTCGCAAGGGGGGTTGGTCTGATATTGCTTTTGATGATTGACTATATACACGTTATCGTTATAAACTGCCTCGTTGGTCTAGCGGTTGACGTATGCGACTGCCGATCAAGTGGTCTCTGGTTCGAATCCAGGTTCGGGCCAAAAAGTGTTATTGCTTTTTTTCTGATTAGAATAAAATTAGAAATACTTACTTAATAACAGCTCGGAGTTTTGAAGTTGGGGGTCTGAACCCCCGTGCCTTAGAGAGCACGTAAAGCTGTAAAGCGCCTCATCTCTCCCCTCCCCGGTTGTGTCGGTTAACCGTCCCATTGGATTATGAGAGAGAGGGAACAGAGAGTGCACCTGTGTTTGCGCATACACTTGTGCACTATAATATCTCCTGCGTAGTTGGCTGGCCAAACTAGCTGAAGAGATCTGAGTTGACCTATAATCACTAAAACAATGCACGCTACATTATTCTTAGTTTTATTCTTGTTGATACTAATCTATTAGTGGCATCTTGCCGTCTTGTCCGAGACGCGGTTTATCAATTACTAGCTGACCCACGCAACCTCGTATGCGTCTCCTGTTGCCCGTAGCGTGATAATTTTCCCCTGTATTTGAAACATTTTTCATTGGTGCTCCGCTCCTATTGGTCTTAGCGTGATGATATATAGCCTATAGCCTTCCTCGATAAATGGGCTATCTAACACTGAAAAAATTTTTCAAATCGGACCAGCGGTGCCAGAGATTAGCGCGTTCAAACAAACAAACAAACAAACTCTTCAGCTTTATAATATTAGTATAGATATGCACAAAATAGATATTAATTTCATTCTGTATTACATTTTTTTATTATCTGCGGTCGAAGAAGGAATAATAAAAAGCAAAGGTATCATCTTTCTAACTATTATTATTTTCAAGCTACTAGTTTAACCGTTTTTACCTGAATATCAGTTTTTCCACGGAGCGAGTGACATTGAAGCTCCACAACCATAACAGCAAACTGAATGTGAGGGAGGAACTAGTTGCCATCATAGCTGAAGGCACTGACTTTCCAATAACGATTGCTATAGATATTCTAATAACCGCGACGGACGACTAAACATGCTCTCCGACCCACGTAAAACACCACCATCCATACTCCTCCGGGATGTTATTAAGAATTTCTTGAGAAAAAAAAGCCAACAGCACTTTTAGCTCGACACAGGAATCGAAGCCGAGACCTCTTCATTGGCAGTCGCGTGCGCTAACCGCTTGAGAAACTAGAATAAAACAAAGCAAAATTTTACAGAATTATGAAAAGCGCCTGAAACTGGAAATAATTGAAAATAACAAATGTTAATATTGACTGTAACTTTTGTGAAGGCGCTCATATTATTTTTAACTAGTTGTTGCCCGCGGCTCCGCCCGCATATATGTCGGTTATCGCAGGAAATAGTAGCCCATGTGTTATTGTATGATATGTATGTTATAAATGTATAAGCTATATTACTGTAAAGTTTCATCCAAATCCGTTCTGTAGTTTTTGCGTGAAAGAGTAACAAACATCCATTCCATACTTACAAACTTTTGCGTTTATAATATTAGTGATGCGAAGTACATAGTATATTACGTTTACTATTCTTTAAAAACTAATTTAATTTTCGTGGTACTATTAATTGACTAAATACGTTAAGCAATGGACTTCTTGCGGCTGCTATGATAAAGATGATGATGATTAATTAATTAATAAACGACCTCACAGAAAACCGGTGAGAAACAGTTTGCGCTGTGTTTCACTGAGTGAGTGAGGATACCAAAGGCCCATACACCTACCTCTCCCCCATCCCCCTCCACTCCATCTCACATCCCCCTCCTCCCCATCCCCCAAAGACCTACAATGCATTTGTGACGCCTCTGGTGTTGCGGGTGTCAATGGGCGGGGGTAATCGCTTACTATCAGGCGATACGTCTGCTAGTTTGCCCATCATCCAAAAAAATGTGAGTAATGATATTGATGATACAAAGATTTTCGATTTTTTTTTGGGAAACCTTACTGTTAAGTAGGTACATAAGATCGAAATAAGATCTCACATCCAAATACAGTCATAGGCTATAACTGATATAGAAACAAAATCCGAAATAAACTGCCTCAATGTATAGTTCAGTTAAAACGAAGGTATCTACATATAGTTGTCTCTTTTTACTCTCTGATGAATTATCGTTAGTAAGACGAGTCAAAAATACATTTCAGCCACTTGGTTGTTTATAGGTACATCAAATAGACATTCAAACTGCGTTGGACAGGATTCATAACGAGTGGTTAATACACAGTGGGCCAATACCAACTCAACTTTAGTTTTATTGCATTTTACACACATGTTGGGGTTTTAATTACCTACAGAATCTTCGTATGAAAATAGATATAGGAAATAGCAAGGTCTAAAGTCATGATGGTTCCTGGAAAATTGACCTTAACACAATGTGATATAGATTCAAACTATTTTTATGTGAAGACTAGCTGAACCCCGCGGTGTTACCCGCGGTGAATGTTGGACCGCGAGTAACGCCGCGGGACAAAGTTAGTCTAAAAAAAGTAGCCTAAGTTACTCCCTGGATCATCAGCTACCTGCCAGTGAAAGTCCCGTCAAAATCCATCCAGCCGTTCCAGAGATTACCCGGAACAAACAGACAGACAGACAGACAGACAGACAGACAGACAGACCGACAGACAGACAGACAGATAGACAAAAATTTTTTTTGCTACATTTTTGGTATATGTACCGTGTATACATTACATATGCACTCAGTAAAAAGTAGTTATTTTAATATTACAAACAGACACTCCAATTTTATTTATTTGTATAGATGTATAGAATACTACACAGATTTCTTCGTTTAGATTTGGAAAATCAAATAGTATCCTTTAAATATCTCCTTTAATTAGATTTTTTTTGTTTAGTATTCCTTGATGTTGTGTCAATAGAAATATTTTGTCAAAATTTCAAGTGTTTTATCTATTGTAAAATACACTTATAAGACATGTAGGGTTTAAATGGGCAATAAATTTGCGTAAGGCGTCCCTAAAGTTGACTGGAAGCGGATTCTAGCTATTGCGATACATGGGAATGCAGTCATCTCAGGGACAGTTAGACATCTAAACCTCTGTTGTTTGTACTATGAAACCCTTTGGACATAAAAACACGTTTTATTACATAAAGCTGACTATCACATTCATTTCCCTCTCAGTTTCGTTCACCTTTATGATCATTTACTTTTAAAAGAAGCGTAATGTTAAATAACCTTTGTCAAGAAGTATCAAATGGAAAAGGATGTTTGAAGTTTATTCAGATAGTTGCTTTATTCAGATAAGCTTATTACAGTATTGGTATCAGTATCAATTCTAATTGTAATTCTAGTCTGTTTATCTGTTAAGCTTTTTCGGCTAAACCGATGCACCGGTTTCAATGTAGCATTGTAGGAAGATACTTTGATAATTCTTATGGAAGGAGCCAGGCTACTCTTTGCGGCGATAGCCAACATACACGCGGGAAATATATAAAAATAAAGATACAAATAAATAAAATTGGAGTGTCTGTTTGTAATATTAAAATAACCACTTTTTACTAAATGCATGTGTATGTATACACGGTACATATGGCAAAAACGTATTTTAAAAAAAAAAAGTCTGTCTGTCTGTTTGTTCCGGGTCTCTGGAAACTCTCATCGAAATCTCTGGAACGGCTGGGCCGATTTTGACGGGACTTTCACTGGCAGGTAGCTGAGGATCCAGGGAGTAACTCAGGCTAATTTTTTTTAGGCTAACTTTGTCCCGCGGCGTTACTCGCGGTACGACGATAACCACGGGTAACACCGTAGGGTTCAGCTAGTATAAAATATATTTGTATGGTGTACTTGGTAAAGTGCCAATTAAACTAGAAAAGATAATACGAGTAGTCGTGTATTTGTGTGTTGGACATTATCGTTTGTAACATTCTATAAGTCGTCAGTGTTGATGCATGTTCTTATTAATTTACGAAAAACGTGAGCATTTTTCATTCTATATTTTTTTTTATTTTGTTTACTATTTCGCGTGTGTAACTACGTATTATTTACAAATCGAACAATTTAAACTGATTAGGCTAGATTGAGATTTTTGCCCTTTGGCTTTTTGACTTGACTGTTTTCAACTAGTTTTCCTTTTTTATGTTTTTCTTCATCAATTACCCATTTCCCTGTCTTATAATTCAATCAAATAATCGCCTAGGTTGTATATCTCTAATGTACGTTTAAAACCAAAAAGTGAATACATATTTACCCTGAATTCGAATTGCTCATAAGTAAAAATAGTACGTAAATTCACAAGAAACAGAATCGTTTATAAAAAAAAAACTAGTATTTAGCATTTCATGACTCCACAAATCCTAAAGTTTAAGATTTTTAAGGTCTCATGTTTAGTCCTGTTAGTTCTGAGACACAGTTTTGTTATTACGACAGAACTCTTGATAGAGCGAGCAATGACCCTGCCTAGCTGGGGACATAACTGAGCTGGCTGTATTCCAAATAATACAGATTTTTCTCTTGGAACTCTAGGGGAGACCACCCTAGTCTAGACAGTTGACCTCTGCCGTCCTCCATATCGATCGAACTAATTTATTAATGGTACGTTTTAGGAATAATCGTCTATGTAAACAAGCTAGAACTTTTGCTTTATTGTTTAGTTCTATGTTTTGAGAATGTCTAGTACGTTTTATCGTGGGAGAGCCACGCTGTGGCATGAATGGGCCGGCTCGACCGGAGTGATACCACGGCCTCACAGAAAACCGGTGAAATAGCGCTTGCGCTGTGTTTCACCGAGTGAGTGAGGATACCGGAGGACCATACCCTAACTCCTCTCCACATTTGTATGTATGTATTTAAAAAAAACGTAAATATGTATTTATATCACTTGTCTAACCCATACCACAAGCTCTGCTTAGTTTGTGTGTTAGATGTCCAAAATATTTATTATTATTATTATTATCATTTTAAGGTACCAAAGATTGTTAATTCTTCGTTTGAGACGGTACATTTGTGTTGAGTCATGACTCTCCCATACGTAGAAACGACTACAACCATCCTCTTTAAGTTTTCGTCTGTTCAATTCCATCTTCATCATCAGCCTATCGCAGTCCACCACACCATCGCTCAACGAAAATGATTGCTTGAGTTTTCGAGTTTTTAACCGACTTCAAAAAAACTAGGAGGTTTCTCAATTCGACCGTATATATATTTTTTAATGGAAAGGAGATGTCCCAACGGTGGTACCATGATAAGGACATTAATATCTGATGATGGCATCCAAGAGAAATCAAGGCGAAACTTGAAGTCGGTTTCATATTTGTTAAAATTGTACTTGTGCTTATTCAGATTATATACATAGACAAAATGCATTCGTACACAAATCAGTGCCGGATTAAGCCTGTGCGGGGCCTGTAGCAAAATTGGCCAAGGGGCCCTTGGTTTGCTTTAGGTTCTTAAGTTTATGGTATTTCGGAAAAAAAAAATGGAACATTTAACTCACGATTGATATCTCGTCCCAAAACTAAGCAGAGCTTGTATGATGGGTACTGATATAAATACATATAAACTTTATACAATATGTTATGTTATGAGTATAGAAACATCCAAACTCCGAAACAAATATTTGCTGATCATACTAACATTTGGCCCAACCTGGGAATCGAGTCCGAGACCTGATGCACAGCAGTCGCGTACGCTCCCACTGAGCCACCGAGGCAGCCAAATATCTGTATTAGACTCAGATTTCAGAATAAAACAGAAAATGTGTGTGCGTAACAAATGGAAGCGGCTATTTAGGAACTAGTATATCTACCTGTGTGCGTTTAATAATAACAGTTTTTGAAATAAACTCCCTATGGATTTTTTGTTACTTTTACGAATGAAATTGGTTGGCTTTTTTTAAACTTTGGGTAATAAAATAGTTCAAACGTAAAACGGTATTGGAAAAGGTCTCAGACTGAGATAGCCGTGGGTCGTACGTCCTCGTTTTGAAAACACTCCCCTATCTGCCTCAGCCTATATTAGAACACTTGGTGTCGACATATCGAGCGAAGTCCAGTTTCGTGACCATTTCGAAGGGTAAGGCCAAATTGGCTTCGAAGAAGCTTGGCGTGTTCAACAGATCGAGACAGTATTTCACTTCGGCCCGTCGCCTGTTACTTTAAAAGGCGCAGGTTCGGTCTCACTTGGAAAGCTGTCCTTATCTTTGGGCGGGGGCACCCCAATACCAGCTCCTCCCTCTGGACCGCATTCACCGGAGAGCGGCTCAAATCGTCGATTGCTAAGAACTTTCAATTCAGCTAGACTCTCTGGCGCAGCGTAAAGATGTGGCTTAAAACTGTGGAATGAAGTGTCGCCTGCGGTATTCCCGGACCAATACGACCTTTAAACCTTCAAGAAAAAAAAGAGTGTATTCCTTTTTAAAAGGCCGGCAACGTACTTGTGACGCCTCTGGCGTTGCTGGTTACATGGGGGACGTTAATCGCTTACCATCAGGCGATGCGACTGCTCTGATATGCCCCTACTTGATAATAAAAAAACCAAAGCCGTACCAGGTTAAACTGTTACTTCTCAACTTTCCATCCAGTGTTGCTACTTTCAGGCTTTCTCTAATGTAGTCAATCTTCACCGTATCGATCCATTCTAATCAAACCACAAATGCATCTCAACACTCGCATTTCAGCTACATGCAGGCGTTTTTCATCCGTTTTCTTTATTGGCCAACATTCAGATCCATGCAGGACGGCATGTCTAATGATCTTGATGGTGAACTTATGAACTTAGGATCGCAAATAGTTACTGTTACTTGTCGCCACTTCATCCATCTGCATTGATTTCATGTTGCGCAGACCTATTTCGCCATTATTTTGTAACATCGAACCGAGATACTTGAAATCGGTGCAGACCGGAATCGCTGTTCCATTCAGTGACACGGCAGCAAGACCAGAGAGACCGCCGAAATCGCAGAACGTGTGTTCGGTTTTGGTTCTGCAAATTTTCAAGCCAACACTCTCTGGTCTTTGCTGCCTCTATGTTTCTAGTCTGCGCGGGACCTTGGACGCGTCATCACCGACCCACACAATGACGTCTGCAAATAGCAAAATAGTGCCTCCTCCTGTATGTCCGATGTCAGAGCATCCATATTAGTCAGAAGAGGTGAGAACCGATCCCTGGTGCAAACCAACAGAGACACTGAATTGGTCGGTGTTTCCCGCAGCCGATCTTACATAGGTGCTAGACCCTCTGTTCATCGATCGAATCAATGCCACATACTTAGCAGGCACTCTTTCTTCTTTCAAAGCCCACTCCAAAACCTCTCAGGGCACCCTATTAATCACTTTTTCTACATTAACAAACACCAAATGCAAGTTTGTGTGTGCCTGTCTGTATTTCTCACACAATTATCGAATTGCGAACATGGCATCTGTTGGCCCGGCAAAACCCCAAAGTGGTTTCAACTTATTGCACATTCCTCTCTCACTCTTGTCTCAATAACTTTCTCCCAAATTTTCGTACTATGTGGAATGAGCTTTATTCCTCTATAACTGCCACATTCCTCAACATCTCCTTTGTTTTTAAAAATGGGTATAGGCGAACTTAAACACCGTTCATCCAGGATTACCTAATGGCATGCAAAATATTTTACGTTTATCTAAACTTACTATTTTACGGCCAGACTTCGTTGGAGCGCGGGGCCCCCCAAATCGCGGGGCCCGTAGCATTTGCTACTCTTGCTACGTGGCTAATCCGGCACTGACACAAATGCACAAATGGCATACGTAAACTGTTATCGCTTTAAATTCAACTAGAGACTATAGATGAGGTTATTACGTTTAGTAATGGGCGTTCATAACATATTTGTAACTAGTTGAACCCTGCGGTGTTACCCGCGGTTATCGTCGTACCGCGAGTAACGCCGCGGGACAAAGTTAGTCTAAAAAGAGTAGCCTAAGTTACTCCCTGGATCATCAGCAGTCCCGTCAAAATCGGTCCAGCCGTTCCAGAGATTAACCGGAACAAAAAGACAGAAGACAAAAAAAAAATTACTCCATTTTTGGTACATGTACCATGTATACATACATATGCATTTAGTAAAAAGCGATTATTTTAATATTACTAACAGACACTTCAATTTAATTTATTTGTATAAATAACACTGATATAAATAAAAATAAAATAAATATAAATAAATATTTCGGACATCTAACACACAACGCCATCTAGTCCCAAACTAAGCAGAGCTTGTATTATGGGGGTACTAGACAACTGATATCAATACTTATATACTTTTTTTTTGTAAATACATACATATTATACATAGAAAACACCCAAACTCCGAAACAAATATTTGCAGATCATACAAACATTTGTTCCGACCCGGGAATCGAACCCGAGACCTCAAGAACAGCAGTCGCGTACGCTACCACTGCGACACCGAGGCAATCTGATATGTACGAAACCCTTATAGATTCGTCATATCTGTCTGTCTGTCCGTCCGTATGTCACAGCCACTTTTTTCCGAAATTATAAGAGCTATAATGTAGAAACTTGGTAAGTTGATGTATTATGTAAACCGCATTAAGATTTTCACACAATAATAGAAAAAAAAAACAATAAATTTTGGGGGTCTCACAACAAGTCTCTATCTCGATCAGTTCCAAATCTCATGCTTAATTTCGCTCCATGTCTTGTCGACGTTCTTGGCATCATCTGCCGACGCCAAGTTTCTCAGTCCGCTTTTCAGTCAAAGTAACCGTACTCTGGGCTGCCAAAATATAATTTTACCAACACGCAACATTTCCCGCCGAAACGCTAAGAAAACCTTTCCTGGGGATTTGATTCTAGAGAATGCATGGCTGGCCTAGTAGTTTAAATGGTTGCCACGTCGTTTGCTACTGCGCCAATTGCTGTGGGTCGAAATCCTACATGGGACAACACTGTATTATCCACAAATTGTTGTTCTGAGTCTGGGTGTTCTTTGTGTTCGTTTCATGTATGTTTGTAAAGACCTCGCAACACAGGATGTATATTCCTACTTTTCAACTTACCTTTAGGTGAACCTTTTGGTCGGTTGCCCCTTAAACCACAAAGTTATGTTTTAAAGACAGTTTTAGGTGACTGAGCGTTTGACAGTGTCATGATAGCCCTAAATTCCTATTAACTTAAAAGCCTCTGTTTGAGTAACGCTAACGAAGGCAGTAATTATCTTTTTATGTCACTAGAGATTCGATGTGTAGATAAAACAAAACTATAACACGACCGCACCCCTAACAGTGACGTATCTGCGACAGGGCACATCGCTAGGACCGCTTTTTAATTACAGAAACTAACATAGCTTTCATATAGCTTAGAAAATATATTTTACCGCACCGCATTACCGACATGCTGACGTCACAGAACTTCTTTGGTTGAGCACTTTTTGGTAGGGGAAAATAACATTAAGTTATAAGTTTTCACTTCTATCGGCAGTCCTTATGACTGGCAATATTTTGTTTTTTGCCACCCATGGACACCCAACGCAACACCAGAGGCGCGCAAGTGCGTTGCCGGCCTTTGGGGGTGGGATCGGGCTATGGGCCTCCGGTGAAACACCATACTTTACTAGTGGTCCCCCAGTGGTCGAAATTCGGCTATAATTTTATTTAATTACATACTTGTACTTCTTCTCCATAGAAACTTTAACTGTGCCAAATTTCATACTCCACCGTTCGCATAATTTTCGTTAAAGGGGATACAAAGCTTTTACTTAACGTGTGTAGTAGATGTAGAAATGATAAGATACGAAAATATTTTAATAGCATCATTTTATTTTATTGTCGAAACATAAAAGGGATAAAACTTTAAAACATAAACGAACTTAGTTTTTTCAGTGTCATGTCATATGTATTTGATTTCATGATGACTGACAAAGTTAATTACTTCTACAATAAAAAACAATCCTAATATGCACCACCTCTATTTGTTGTTAAATATTATGAGAGTGACTAATGCGAGTCACTCCTAATATTTACTGCCATAAAATAGTTGTCACTCATTTAAACAATTTTCACGATTCGTTACAATTTTAGGTAACATAAGGTAGTTATCACGTGAAGCAAAATAACGAATTGCAAAATACGATTTCTAAAAGTTCCTTATCAATCAAATAAAATATGGGTATTTGCACAACAAAACATCCATCGCGTAGCTTTCAATATGTCATGAGCTAACACACAATTCTCTATGGGTTTCCGGCACACACATATACATATTTGTCCTTATAGCTCCATACAACTACTGTTATCAGTCGTAAGCTAGCAGTCAATAATTTCAGTAATACACGACTGGACAATGGAAATAGTGCTATAAATTTATTCAAACTTTTGTATTGTGATATGTGATAAAGTGATTTGAAGATTCCGATTTCGATTTGAAATGAACAATAAAATTAATATAAACAACTAATAAATAGGTTTTTTTATATTACATAGTGTCAAAAAATTATAACGCGTGGTTAACTGCAAACAATGTTTCGAAATCAGGGATAAAAAGGATACTTATAATTTCTGGTGTAAATAAATTTGTGCTTAAATGAAATGGGATATATCCATTTGAAACCTTTGAATAAGACATAAATACAGGTGGTAAGAGATTTAGGAACATCGAAAATTTTACTATTTGTAGTGAAATACAAAAATGTACCATTAGATATATGTTTGTACAGGCCCCACTACACAGGATTTATTCATATTGCGGGAGTATTCTTTTAAAAACTTAAAAAAAATCACGAAAAAAATCGCTTAATTTGAAAGGAAATATTTTCTAGTCGCCTTCAGATTTCCAGAGATCTGATGCCAATCGCTGAAAAAGTCTGATATTCAGGTAAGCCCTGTTGAAGTGGTATTTGAGATCGGCTCTCATTCATCAACATCTTCAACAACACAACGTCGCACTGCTGGGTTCGGGTCTCCTCTCAAGAGAGGGTTAAGGTCATACGTCCCCACGCTGGCCTAGTGCTGGTTGGGGACGGCTCTCAAATAATCTTGGAAATAGTAAAGGCTAAAAGGAAGGAACTCAATTTAAGACGAGTTTACGTTAAGTTTAGAAAGTGTGTTTGTACTCTTTGTCAACTTCAATCGATAGTTATTTTCAAGGCCTCTGTAACATGTGATTTACGTGTTTTTAACTGTAGCAGGCATTGCGTAATGATTTAATTATTCTAATAAAAGATCATACTGGGTGTTAATTTCCTTTTTGCGGTTTAGTTGTCACAACAATATTGCAATATTACATATAGTTATAAATACGTGTTGTTTGTTTTCTAATACGAGTTATATACCTACTTCAAGTTTCATCTCTATAAAAACTATTTTTATCATCATCTTCATAGCCTGTATCATTCCCAAGATTATTTTAGGTCGGCTACTAGTTCAACCGGTTTTACCTGAATATCAGTTTTTCTACGGAACGACTGGCATCGGACCACCGCGACCCTGAGGATGAACTGAATTCGAAGATTTTACTAGTTGTCATTATATTTGAGGGCACTGACTTCCCAATAACGATTGCCATAGATGGTCATAAAGACCGGGACCGACAGCTTACGTGCTCTCCGAGGCACGGATGAAATTATTTTCATATGATTATAAAATTGCAAAAGTTATGTGTATCGGACGAACAGCATGATATGATACATTACCTCATCGACATCTAGACAACAGCTTCCGAATATTTACTCCTTAGTATATTTTTATATAACAACTGATAAACCAGTGTTCAACCAACTATATAAAATAATAGACCAATTTTTAAGGCCTATGTTACGCTGTAAGAACTACTTACTAGCTTAGGCTCAGGGTTTCACACGCTGTGATATTAAGTTTATTTTTGTTTATATATAAGCAAGTAGCAAATTTCCAATTAGAAACTATAATCTCTCTCTGTACTCTGTTTTATCAATTCTGTTCAGCCAGTCTTCCAGGGTCTGCAGGAAGACCGTTGTGCTAAAATTTGAATAAAGGGATAACTTTCTCCTTTATTTGGTTAAAATACCATATTACAATAAAACCTAAAATTTTCCCCTCGGTATGATACTCCAAATAAATGCCTCTTATCAAAATAGGTACTCATTACTGATATTGAACCATTGTTTGCACTAACCACAAAACGCGGCTTAATTATCCTTTTTATATCGGCCTTGTAACAGAACTCTGGAAACCCAGTTAATGTAGTAATCAATTTAAATAAATCAGTTGCTTCCTGCATATCAATAAATGAACACGCAAAATCACCAAAATGGTAGAAGAAGTAGTTGAGCAAGCCTTTTTCAAATGGAAGAAAGAAGAAGTTGGTTATTTGAAGACATACTATGAACCGAGTGCTTTGGAAAATGCCGCAGCAACTTGGAAAAAGAAGTCAGTATCAATCGTGTCACCAAAATCAGGTAGAATATTAAAACAAAATAAAGGTGCAGAGACGAGTCGAGAAAAAACTGAACAGAATGGAAAAGTAATTAAAGACAACGGGTTCTTTTCTAGAATATTTGATGATTTCAAAAAGGCCAAAGTTTCAGACTATACATATCAAAAACCGAAGGTTCGAGAACATAGCTCGTATAAACCTTTTTGGGCCACCAAAACGGTGGTTACAAAGACTGAGAAAGTTGAAGAGAAAATAGACAAAGCTAGTTGCACTGTCCAGAATAATGCAGTCACAAATAAAAAGCTTATATTTGTAAAAGAAGCTATTGGATCTCCGAAAGTGACTTTGACTGATAAGCCGAGGTCGTGCACTCCAAACAAAGTCATCTCTACCGTTGATTACCATAAGGACTACAGGTTAAAGATGCCTCCCAGTTACTGTGGAAGTCAAATGCGTATGCCGACTGGCGAACAACTGTTTTGGGTTTGTTTTCATTGTTTTACATAAGTGTTCGTATTTATAAAAGACAAGCTTTTTCCTGCGGCTCCTCCCGCGTCTATATCGGTTATCGCGGTTAATAGTAGCCCTTTAGAAGTTTAGTCGTAAAGGCATACAAGAAAGTCAGAGTTACTTTTGAATTAATAATATTGTAGTAAGTATGGATAGAAAGTAACAACTAGGTCTAATATCGGGATTGACGGACCTTATGTTATCCTGAGAAGATGTGCGGCTTAATTTTTTCCGACGCATTAAGCAAATATCGTTATATTTTAGCCAATATACTCGAAAATTTAACAAATTATGTACGAAAACCTTTCTCAAGAATCACTCTATCCATTGGTGAAAACCACATCAAAATCCGTGCAGTACCGGCGAAGCACTTTCTTTTATAATAGGTATGTAGTGAAGTTTGGATTGGCTCTAAAGACGACCTAGATCCCAGAGGGGATGTGCACTTGAATAAGTATGACCCTATCTAAGTGATTTACTAGAAACAATATCTTGTGATATAACGGTACTATAAATTTCGATGTTTGGCATGAAATTGAACCAAGTTCTTCACAGGAACTTTGCCAAGTAGGTCAGAATTTTAGGTTAAGCTACTGTTTACGTAAATATCATGATTAAGAAATGCCAATATTATTTATTTTATAGCTGTGCGCATAAACACACATTGACACATAATAAAGAATGAATTATTGTGCACCCTTTAATGTTGTTTCATAAATAGATACTTTGATTATAGGCTACTAGCCGACCCACGCAACGTCGTTTGCGCCTTATATTGCCCGTAGCGTGAATATTCCCCCGTTTTTGAAACATTCTTCATTGTTGCTCCGCTCCTATTAGTAGTAGCGTGATGATATATACCCTATAGCCTTCCTCGATAAATGGACTATTCAACACCGAAAGAATTTTTCAAATCGGACCAGCGGTTCCTGAGATTAGCGTGTTCAAACAAACAAACTCTTCAGCTTTATATATTAAGTATAGATTAAATATTGTGTTGAAATTTCAGAACATTACTTTAAAATAATAATTAAAATATGCTTAAAAGGATTCGAATATTTTTTTGCAAATAGTACTTCCGAAGCATAATCTGTATGTTCAATGGCATTGATTTTACGTAATATACAAAATGTATACTTGGACCTGTTTTTAATAAAATAGCAGATAGCTATCTGTCATATACTTAACACTAATCGGCAGATAAAAGTTGCTGATATATAATATATGTACGTGCGTGTGTGTGTGACATAAATGTTTCTATCGAGTACTTGCAAAACCGAAATCTGTAGTTTCTGATAGATAAGTTCGTAATAGTATATCAAGGAGTGTAGACATATAAATTTGCATGCATATGCAAATAGGCATGGTATGGGTCATCATGCTGCATTGCTGCATTGTCTGCATTCGCACTCTTGGATTCTGCTTATGCTTTCCATTAGCCAGAGGAAAGTCATTTTGGCAAGGACAGACAAAAAAAAATAGTAGTACGATGGCTAGAGTTTCGTCACCGCACATTATTCTTCAGTAGGTACTTGTTGTAATAAGTAACGAATTATTTGAAAAAAAAAACCCGACTGCGTCAATATCTGCCATCTTTATTAAATACATTGAAGAACTGAAAAGAAAATATTTTTTATTTTAATGGAGATTCCCAGTGTCACTCTCATAACTAAGAGGAATCTATTGACACCACTCAAAATGCGACAAGCCGTTTAGGATCTAGGGCGTGCCAAAGAAATATACATAAATTAAACTCGAAAAATTTAACCCTCATTCTTTCGCAGTCGGGTAAATACAAGTTTATTTGTTTTCACTCATAAGCTACTCAAAAATTATCACAAAATTTTGTCGTGTAATTTTTTCAAATTACCTTTAAACGGTTACCAAATTACCTTTAAACAGTTACCAAATTACCTTTAAACAGTTACCCATTATTTTCTTGTCTGTATATATGTATTGGGAACACCTGTTAGTGAACTTAAATTTAAAGATTCATTTTACGAGAGAATAGTTTTAGTGCCAGAAAATGCTTCTGATTAGAGAGTTGAGTATTTTGTTTGTTATTATATTAATCTACTAGTTGAACCCCGCGGTGTTACCCGCGGTTATCGTCGTACCTCGAGAAACGCCGCTGGACAAAGTTAGTCTAAAAAAAGTAGCCTAAGTTACCCCCTGGATCATCAGCTACCTGTAAAAGTCCCGTCAAAATCCGTCCCGCCGTTCCAGAGAATACCTAGAACAAACAGACAGACAGACAAAAAAAATTAAATACATTTTTGTTATATGTACCGTGTATCGTGTGATAATATATGCATTTAGTAATAAGCGGTTATTTTAATTACACAATTACAATTACAAACAGACACTCCAATTTTATTTATTTGTATGAATGAAAAAAAAATCTCCGTGGAAAAACTGATATTCATGTAAAACAGTTTTTCAGGGCAACTATTACTTGCTAAACTTTTTTTTAAGGCGTTATCTCTACTACTTCTTTACGCTATAATTTTATTTATATCTTCTTGATTATTTTATTCATGTATTCAAGTGTTCTTGAGTTTAATACAGACTATTACAGAATACCTTAGCTGTTTAACCGTATCTTTTATATTCTTTTTTTTCTACTTTTACGCACAGCGTATGTTCCGAGTTCCGTCGTATCCTAAACATGTCACTGTGTCTTGTATTAACTGTCTCATATGAAAACATTAACAGTCGGTTATACAATACATGACGGTTCAAGATGCCGTCTTAAAATCGAGGCCATCAGAGTATTCTTTACTTTTAAGATACATATATTTTCTGTCTAAGCATTAGCAGAGTCCAAAAGTGGTGGTGACCATACTCATCGCGAATGTAGACAATGCATTAATGCAGCATGATGACCCACACAATGGCGACCTAGTGATACTTATGCATCATTGAGCCTCGGGTATCGCACTGACCAACGAAGCCGCCCCTGTCTAGACGGCCTGTTCGTACTGAAATCAACGTGCTTCTTATACTTTGAACTTGAAATTAAAGAGTGCATTTCTATCCACAGCTAGGGGAGACCCGTCCTACATCATTTGGTCCTGCCACGTATCAAGACTTCAAGGAGATCAGGTCTCGATGCTTAGCCGAAGGCAGGTTGTTTGAAGATCCGGAGTTTCCGCCCATTGACCGAAGTCTCTACTACAAGGAGAGGTTGGATAGGCCCATCACTTGGCTGAGACCCGGGGTAAGTTCACACTATTTGTACTTTATCTACTAGTGATATTATACGATGGGCAATGATAACGAGGAGTACAAGAAGCTGACGGACAACCGTCGAGATTAAAGAGGGACTTGAAGAGGAAGGTGTTATACGAAGGCAACGACGAAAGTGTGTTAAAAAGAAAGATTTTACTATAACACTCTATGCTCAGGCTGAAGTGGGAGTAGGCAGGGCACATAGCTCGGAGAACCGATGGCCGATGGAGCAGAAAGGTTCTTGAATGGAGACCACGTGACGGCAAACGCAGCGTAGAAAGGCCTCCCCCGCAAGGTGGACGGACGACCTAGTTAAGGTCGCAGGGACTCATTGGATGCTGGCCGCTACGGCCGACCGGTCGCAATGGAAATCAATGGGGGAGGCCGACGTTCAGCAGTGGACTTCTTGCGGCTGATAGGATTATGATGATAATAAGACTCTAACGAAAAAAACTTCCTCCTACGGATAGAGTGGCGACGAAGAGATTAATTCAATAAAAAATCAAATTCAACATAAAGTTTTTCAGAATACAACTTAAAGTGTAAAATGATAGTGAGCGACGCGAGGGACGGTTGATTTTATTTTGTTACATCAAATACAGTTGTATTCTGAAAAACTTTAGGTTCAATTTAAATTTCCGCGTAAAGTGTTTTAACTGCTTTATGTACTTATTAAAAGAACACTAGGCAATCCCACATTGCTTGAGCCATCTTATCCTATCGCTGAGAGATATTTAGATAAAAAAATGGTAGGTTGACGACCAAGAGTAATTTCATCATGGTAATGAGTTGCGCAGTAAATCAGATGAAGCCCCTTTTGACTGTAACCCTGTAATTTGTCAATTACCATGGCAATATATAAATTAATAACCATCACTTGCAGGAAATATGCGAAGACCCTCAACTTTTCGTGGAGGGTTACAGCCGGTTCGACGTGCTGCAAGGAGAGCTCGGCGACTGCTGGCTTCTCGCTGCAGTAGCCAATCTCACGCTGCACAGAAAGTAAGTAAACCTTCATATTATCATCAACAGTCTTAATCAGTTCATTGTTGGATTAAGGCCTAACCTTAGAAAGGAGATTTTAGCCAGACGGGTTGGTAAATGGTTTGTATCAAGATTTTTGGGAGAGCCACGCTTCGGCATGAATGGGTCGGCTCAACCGGAGTGATACTATGGCATCACAGAAAATCGGTGTGAAATAGTGCTGTGTTTCATCGAGTAAGTGAGGATACCGGAGGCCCATACCCCAACCACCCTACGTTATTCCCCCCCCCTATCCCCAACAAAGGTCGGTAACGCACTTGTGACGCATCTGGTGTTGCAGGTGTCCAGGGGCGGCGTTAATCGCTTACCATCAGGCGATACGTCCGCTCGTTTCTCTGGCTATTACATAAAAAATAAACCTTCTCTTAGTACTGGTCTTAGTACTTAGTCCTACTTAGTTTGTTCCTTTAGTGACCTTAGGACACCCATGGGATGAATAGAGGTGGTAAATCGCTGGCTCGGAACTGTGTTACTACAATCCCCGCGTCCCTCTATCAACCAAAGGGACCTACAAAACGACTTCTGCGCATTTAACTAATCTGGGCAAGTTACGTGCCAGTCTCTATACATAAAAAGAAAATATCAAACTTATTTTTACTTTTTAACCGACTTCAAAAAAAGGAGAAGGTTTCTCAATTCGACCGGATTAATAGTGTTTTTTTTATGTGTGTTCGCGGATATCTACGTCGTTTATGACCGATTTGGATGATTCTTTTTTTTACGGAAAGTAGATGTTCCAATGGTGGTACCATGATAAGGACATTAATATCTAATGATCGCATCTAAGAGAAATCGAGTCGAACCTTGAAGTCGGTTTTATTTTTGTTAAAATTGTACTTGTAACCGTTTGAACTAGTAGACTCTTGGGAATAATAAAGTATAGGAAGATGATAATTTTTACTATTGACTTTTGTCGCATAAAAGTAACTTCAAAATGTAAAAAAAAATGTTACGTTGAACCGTTACGTTGTCTTAATCGATGAATAGTTGTGACTGTAGTCTCGTAGAAACAAGTATCAATTGTTTGAATCAGTTTAATCATTAGGACTTTGCACTATAATTGAGAAGCGGCATACGACATTTGTTCATGTATTATTGTCAATAATTGTCATATTATATCCTATTTAAAACTTTGATATTCATCCAGTTATATAATTCTTCATATATTCTCATCAAGACTTTTTTATACACGTAACAAAAAGCGATTACCGCCGCCCATGGACACCTGCAAACACCAGAGGCGTCACAAATGCGTTGCCGGCCTTAGGGGTATGGGGAGGGGAGATAGGAGAAGGGGGTTTGGATTAATGGGCCTCCGGTATCCTCACTCAACAACACAGCGCAAGCACTATTTCACACCGGTTTTCTGTGAGGCCGTGGTATCACTCCGGTCGAGCCGGCCCATTCGTGCCGAAGCGTGGCTCTCCCACGATATACCACAGGTATGTACAACAACTTTGACGAATAACAGTTGACAACAAAATATAACACAAATAATATAACGCTGATACGGTTAAATAGCACAGTGCAAATATATTAGTCGGTGATAATAATGTTTGGATAAGCGAGTTTCCCATAATATACCCTTATCAACGTATGTTATAATATGAACAACTTTGTTTTCCTTATTTTGCACATAATATATATTTATATGTTAAATACTGAAAGAATATTATAATCTTTACTTAATTATTAGGACAAAGTGTTGACTGTCTCGTTGGTGTAGCGGTTGGCGTGTGCGACTGCTGATCATGAGGTCTCGGGTTCGATTCCCGGGTCGAACCAAATGTTTGTGTGATCTACAAATATTTGTTTCGGAGTTTGGGTGTTTTCTATGTATAATATGTATGTATTTACAAAAAAAAAGTATATATGTATTTATATCAGTTGTCTAGTATCCATAACACAAGCTCTACTTAGCTTGGGACTAGATGGCGTTGTGTGTTAGATGTCCGAAATATTTATTTATTTATTTTTATATAAAGCATAAGATTTCTTTTTTCACGCTGTTTTCAAAACGAATGCACCGGCTAGCAGACCAACCTAAAATGACAGCCAGTACTCCTCTCACAGAAGACAGCATTCGAGCTGTTGTGTTTAGTTGGTAATTGCGAGACCGGAGGCCCAATGATGCAGAAGCATCTCAATAGGCCGCCGTAGCTCACCATGGGATATTGTTGCATTGTCTGCATTCGCAATGAGTATGGTGACTCTTGGATTCTCCTCGTGTTTTCCATCAGGCAGAGTAGAGACACTTTGGCAGGCTTATAAAGAAAATTACGTGACGTCATAAGTGTTGTCTATACATAGGGTTTTTACATTAAGCAGCAATGTATTAATTATTTTTGTATTAACATTATGATAAATTTTTTCGTATTTTTATTTCAGATTGTTCTTCCAGGTGGTACCTGATGACCAGAACTTTGATGAAGGAGAGTACGCTGGTGTCTTCCATTTCCGGTAAGAGAACAGAATATATTTTAATGTACATTATAAATCCAGTTGACACTTATGATGTGCGGGTTCGATTACTGCTAAGTACAAAACTATTTAAATTGATCTAAATATTTGAAGCTCGTTTTAAAAGATTCTGTGTTTGAGTCTAGACCAGCTCATTTTTTTACTGACTTCAAAAAAGGAAGAGGTCCTCAATTCGCTTGTATTTTTTTAAGTTTGTTACCTCAGAATTTCGACTGGGTGAACTGATTTTGATGTTTCTTTTTTTATTTGAAAGTTGGTGCTTCCCTTGTGGTCACATTTCAATTTGGTGCAGTTCTTGAAGTGGGTTTTGTTAAAATTTTTGATTACTGTACCTAATGAAAGGTTTGATTCCAGGTTCTGGCAATATGGACGATGGGTAGACGTGGTGATAGACGACCGCCTGCCCACGTACAGGGGAAAGCTGATCTTCCTGCACTCGCCAGAGAGGAACGAGTTCTGGTGCGCTCTGCTGGAGAAGGCTTATGCTAAGTACGAACTCTTTTATATACATACAAATGTGGGTGGGTGTGTGTGTGTGACTAATCCCGCCCACATTCCCACCACTGTAACTCCTGTACACCAGGATCAACAGCAGTGACCCACGAACACACCGAGTTATGACACTTTTACACGTGACACGTGAGTGTGTGAGTGTGTTTTAGTGTTGGATAGACCATTTGTCGTTCGTTCCGGCTAATTTGACCGGACCAATTTTCACGGGACATTCACTGGCACATAGGTGATGTTATAAGGAGTAATTTCAGCTATTTTTATTTTAGAAAAATAATTTTGTTACGCGATAATTAAATTAGGACGTGAATCAGTGAAAAAAGTCCGATTTAAAAGTAACAAAAACTCCAGGTAATACCGCGGGGCGCAGCTAGTAACAACATATAACCGACCTGAATGATTGCTCCATTCAATTTAAAATGCATGCATGTTATACATTAATACTTTTATGTTCAAGATTTACCGAAAATCACACTAATATATCAAGGCGAAATTTTGTGAGTGTGTATGTTTGTTTTTCACGTATAAACTACTGAACGGATTTGGATGAAACTTTACAGTAATATAGCTTATACATCAAAATAACATATAGGCTACTATTTGCAGCGATAACCGACATATACGCGGGCGGAGCCGCGGGCAACAATTAGTATTACATAAATGAGTGACTCAAACAAGGGAGTCACAGTACAACACGAAAATAACTTTATTATTTCATATTAACACTAATTTTCATCTCTAATAGAATACCTTGTCAATATTTTCAGATTACACGGATCTTATGAAGCCTTAAAGGGTGGCAGTACATGTGAGGCTATGGAGGACTTCACGGGAGGAGTGACGGAGATGTACGACATGAATGAACTACCACCAGACTTCTTCACTATACTTCTCAAGGCGTATGAGAGAAATTCTCTTAGCGGGTGCAGTATTGAGGTTCGTAAATAATATATACTCGCTGAACCCCGCGGTGTTTCCCGCGGTTATTGTCGTACCGCGAGTAACGCCGCGGGTCGAAGTTACTCTAAAAAAAGTAGCTTAAGTTACTCCCTGGATCATCAGCTACCTGGCAGTGAAACTCCCGTCAAAATCCGTCCAGCCGTTCCAGAGATTACGCGGAATAAACAGACAGACAGACAAACATTTTTCAACTACATTTTTGGTATATGTATCGTGTATACACATATATGCATTTAGTAAAAAGCGGTTATTTTACTATATACGGTTATATTACAAACAGACACTCCAATTTTATTTATTTGTATGGCTAAATATAAAAACTAACTTTTGATTGACCTGATTGAATAATAATCTTTGTATGTTATGTACAGTCAACAATAAAGTAATGATTCCTTGCTTGAACTGGTCATTTATAAAAAAAGGCTGTTTGTTTGTTTGTCAATTCTTCTTATAAGGCTAAACCAGGCGGTGACGGATCTTAATTGTTTTCTACAGGTATATATTTATTTTGGGAAATGATTTTTGATATGAGTCTTTACTTATAAGAAAGTTTGTGCTATAAAGAAATTTTAATTGTGAAAACCATTAGACAAAACAAACAAAACTAAAGAAAATCAATGTTTGTTATAAATTTGAGTACCGTTTTTTCTTAATTAAAATTCATTATTTAAATGTAAAGATCAGATTTTTGTTTACTTTTTTTTTATGCATCTGCATTGTTAACCATTCGAAAGTAGCTCTGTCTGACTGTCGGCTTAACTGCTATACCGATTTCAATTAAATTTGTCATGGAGATACTTTGATTCTTGAGGAAGGATATAGGCTACTCTTTACGGGGATAACAGTCATACAAGGACGTAGCTGCAGGCAAATCTATACAAATAAATAAAATTGGAGTGTCTGTTTGTAATATTAAAATAACCGCTTTACTAAATGCATACGTATGTATACAGGGTACATATACCGAAAATGTAGTTAAAAAATTTTTTGTCTGTCTGTCTGTTTGTTCCGGGTAATCTCTAGAACGGCTGGACGGATTTTGACGGGACTTTCACTGACAGGTAGCTGATGATCCGGGGAGTAACTTAGGCTACTTTTTTTAGACTAACTTTGTCCCGCGGCGTTACCCGCGGTACAACAATAACCGCGGGGTTCAGCTAGTTTTACTATAAAATACACCATGCAATACAAAGTATCATTTTTAAAGCATCAATGTTAATCAAATGAAATGTAAAAAGTTAGTTCAGTTTACAAAAAAAAATACTGTTTTATTTACGGTACGCTTTCAAAGATGATTTATAAAAATATAATGAACTGTTTGTTTTTGTACAGCCGGACCCAAATATCCTGGAGGCAGAAACACCTGTGGGCCTCATCAGAGGTCACGCGTACTCCATAACCAAGGTCAAGTATGTGGACATCGAGACTCCAAACCGCACCGGCAAGATACCTCTGCTGAGACTCCGAAACCCTTGGGGTAATGAAGCCGAGTGGAATGGACCTTGGAGTGACAAGTTAGTATATTATTGAGACTACTGTCGTTTGTACGTCTTTAAAGGAAACTCTTTGTTCACAATTGTAATGTTTTATTTCGTACCCGCTACTTCGTACACGTGACATTTGGATTTTCAATTTATTTTTAATTTTACACCGTTTAAACCTTCCCTGGACTACGGCAAACATTTCAAAACCAAAATCAGCTATATCAGACCAGTCGTCCTCGAGTTTTAGCGAGACAAACGAACAGCATTTGATTTTTATATATAAGAAGACTAGCTGACCCACGCAACCTCGTTTGCGTCTCCTATTGCCCGTAGCGCGATAATTTTACACTTTCCATTGGTGCTCCGCTCCTATTGGTCTTAGCGTGATGATATATAGCCTATATAGCCTTCCTCGATAAATGCACTATCCAACACTGAAATATTTTTTTGAAATCGAACCAATGGTTCCTGAGATTAGCGCGTTCAAACAAACAAACTCAGCTTTATATATTAGTATAGATTAGCGACCCGGTCCAATTTTGCACTAACTAAAGTGTTTGAAATTATCGAATTTCCTCTACTATAATATGCATGTATAACGCATATATATAGATCTTTCTTTTCAATCACTATCTATTGCTGAAAATTGTGCTTTTTAACCGACTTCAAAAAAAAAGGAGGAGGTTTCTCAATTCGACTTTTATGAACCGTATTTGATGATTATTTTTTTTAATGGAAAGGAGATGTCCCAACGGTGGTACCATGATAAGCACATTAATATCTGAAGATGGCATCCAAGAGAAATCGAGTCGAACCTCGAAGTCGGTTTTATTTTTGTTACTTGTAAATCCGTTGAGTAATTCAAAAGGGTAATGACCTTTGTGCCGAGTCTCTTGTTATGTCGACTATACTGACATACATCTGTTCTCTTTATGCCGACTTTTAGTAAAATTGGTGCTTTTATGCTGACTCTTTCAAGGGTTACCCGTTTACAAGATCTCACCAAATATACAGCGAAAGCGATTTCATTTTATAACTACGCTAAGATTGCGCTCATAGATAACGCTAGGTTTTGTCAGATGCATTTAATCTATACAAATAAATAAAATTGGAGTATCTGTTTGTAATATTAAAATAACCGCGTTTTACTAAATGCATATATGTATGTATACTCGATACATATACCAAATATGTAGTTAAAAAAATGTTTGTCTGTCTGTCTGTTTGTTCCGGGTAATCTCTGGAACGGAACTTTCACTGGCAGGTAGCTGATGACCCGGGGAGTAACTTAGGCTACTTTTTTTAGACCAACTTTGTCCCGCGGCGTTACTCGCGGTACAACAATAACCGCAGGTAACACCGCGGGGTTCAGCTAGTATATTAATATATTAAAATTCCATATATAAACATTATTTGTACTATTATAGATCGATATTCCTCCTAACTCTTCTCGACTTGCATAGATGTCGCTTATCAAAATATTTCAACGTTACAATATGAATACCCGTCGAGAAAAAATTCCATTCCATCTCACTCTAAAGCCGAGACAAGCTCGAAACAAAACTAATGTTTTATAATATTTGATATCAGGTCACCGGAATGGCGTTACATCCCGGAGGCTGAGAAAGAAGAGATGGGTCTCAACTTCGACGATGACGGCGAGTTCTGGATGTCGTATCAAGACTTTATACGCCATTTCTCCAGGTAATAATTACTGCACGATTGGTCTAGTGGTTTGGCGGTCACCACGGCGTTTTCTACTGGGCGTCAAGGGCCGTGGGTTCAAATCCCACATAGAATAACACTTTGTGTGATTCACAAATTGTTGTTCTGAGTCTGGGTGTACTTTGTGTACGTTTCATGTATGTTTGTTAAGTTCCCCGCGACACAGGACTTATTCCTAGTACGGGAGAAAAAAAAGAAAAAAAAGACTCTTATCATCGTAAGCCTTACATAGTCCACTGACACATGACTAAACCTCCATAATTTATTTATTTTTAATTAAAATTAAGTAAGTATATATCTAAACAAATAAATAAAATTGGAGTGTCTGTTTGTAATATTAAAATAACCACTTTTTACTAAATGCATATGTATGTATACAGGGTACATATACCAAAAATGTGGTTAAAAAAATTTTGTCTGTCTGACTGTCTGTCTGTTTGTTCCGGGTAATCTCTGGAACGGCTGAACAGATTTTGACGGGACTTTCACTCGCAGATAGCTGATGATCCGAGGAGTAACTTAGGCTACTTTTTTAAGACTAACTTTGTCCCGCGGCGTTACTCGCGGTACAACAATAGCCGCGGGATTCAGCTAGTTGAATATATAAATTGTTTGATTGCCTCGGTGGCACAGTAGCAGTGCAAGAGACTGCTGTGCCTCTGTGCTGTGGTCTCGGCTTTGATTCCCGGGACGAGCCAAATGTTTGTATGATCTGCAAATATTTGTTTTGGAGTTTGGGGTGTTTCCTCTGTATAACATGTATGTATTTACAACAAATATATTATATATATGGAATAAGGGGCAAACGAGCAGACGTATCGCCTGATGGTAAGCGATTACCGTCGCCCATGGACACCCGCGATACCCAGAGGCGTCACAAGTGCGTTGCCGTTGAGGATGGGGGGAGGGGTTGGGTTATCCTCACCCACTCTGTGAAATACAGCGCAAGCGCTATTTCACACCGGTTTTCTGTGAGGACGTGGTATCACTCCGGTCGTGATGGACCATGTATCCCGAAGAGTGGCTCTTCCACGTTATATATGTATTTATATCAGTTGTCTACTACCCATAATACAAGCGCGGCTTAGTTTGGGACTAAATATCGCTGTGTGTTAGATGCCCGAATTATTTTTATTTATGTTATCGTTGCAGAGTGGAGATATGTAACTTGAACCCAGACTCTTTGGACCCTGAGGAGTGTCCAGAGGGTTGCACCAAGAAGTGGGAGATGTCTGTCTTCGAAGGAGAATGGGTCAGAGGTAAGTTTTACTTCTATTTATTTGCATATACTATAGTGCACAGCAACATTTTAATTAATATTGTATATCATCGATGATACATATTGATATTTACAAAAATCACAAAAATTTAATTTCCTTACTAATATTATAAATGCGAAAGTAACTGTCTGTCTGTCGTATGAAATTTGAGTCCACTGATAGTCTAGAGCCGGAGAAAGGACATAGGCTACTTTTTAATACAGAAAAGGGTTGTACGTTAGTTTTCCTAAAGTTACTATTCCACACGGATGAAGTCGCATGCACAGCTGGTTTAAATATAAATAACATGCTGTACCCCGCGGTGTTATCCGCAGTTATTGCCATACCGCAGATAACGTCGCGGGGTGAAGCTAGTCCAAAAAGAAAAGTAGCCTAACTTGCTCCTTTTGTCATCACCTATCAGTGAAACTCCTATCAAAATCGGTAGGAGTAAGTTAGACTAGCTTCGTCCCGCGGTGTTATCCCTGGTTCGACAACATGTTCAGTTAGTTTATTATATTTCTTCTGCAGGTGTGACAGCGGGCGGCTGCCGTAACTTCTTGGATACATTCTGGCACAACCCACAGTACACCATCACACTGAGAGACGTGGATGAAGGAGACGGGGAGAATAAGTGTACCGTGAGTATCTTTTATCTTCCTTTATCTTCTTTAACTGCACGGTTGGTCTCCACGCCGTTCTCCACTGCGCCAAGTGTTGTAGCTTCAAATCTCACTTGTGACAACACTTTCTGTGATTCACAAATTGTTGTTCTGAGTTTGGGTGTTCTTTGTTTCATGTATGTCTTTAAAGTCCTAAAGCAGGAGATGTCTTTAAAAAAATACTTTAGCGAGTTTAGGTGGTAAACAATTAATTAAACTCTAACAATTAAATACTAAAGATTTAATGCTTGTAGATTGCACAAATGATTTTGATTCCAATAATATCTTAGAATTATTATATCCGTCTCACAAGTACTACGATTATTTAAATATTTATCCCCATCACTTGGATGATTGGCCGTCACACCAGCAAGGCAAGAAACTTTTGTACTCCAATGATTATCACATCACACTAATATATAAAGGTGAAAGTCTGTGAGTGTGTATGTTTGGTACGTCTTCACGCAAAAAGTACACGGATTTGGATGAAACTTTACAGTAATATAGCTTATACGTCAGAATAACACACAGGCTACTATTTGCCGCGATAACCGAAATTCACGCGGGTAGAACCGCGGGTAATAACTAGTTTGAAATAAAATTAATAATATACCTTCAAACCATAAAATCAATTGTAACTGTCACCATTGCATTTGGAATAATTTCTTCAATTCCTACACAGGACAAATATTTGTGCATACCTGTTCGTTTCTATACTTTATTGAAGTATGTATGATTTTTTTTATGTAAGGGCCTGCCAAAATGACTCTACTCCGCCTGGTGGAAAGCAAAAGCCGAATCCAAGAGTGGTAGTCATCATACTCATTGCGTTAACAGACTATGCAACAATGCAGCATGGTGACTCCCACCATGGCGGGCTAGTGATGCACTCGCACTCACCAACGAAACACGCCAGCACTGCTGCTGTCATTTTACGTTGATTTCCTGTGCTCAGGTAGTACCGCCCCGGTCGAGTCGGCCCAACCGTACTGAAATCAGCGTGGCTCTACTACCTTGAGTATATGTATATGTTAATCACCTGCCTAGTTACTATAATACAGTCTCGTCCTAGTTTGAAATAAGACGGCCGTATGAGCGATTCTAAGAGTCAGTATTGTTCTTTCCTTCCAGGTGATTGTAGCGTTGATGCAAAAAAACCGTCGCTCCCAACGCCACCAGGGTCTGGAGTGCCTGACTATAGGGTTCGCGGTATACCGCATGCCTGACTACGGACACGTACCCAAACCACTAGACCTTAACTTCTTCAAGTACAACGCGAGCGCTGCCAGGTCCCAGAGCTTCATCAACCTTAGAGAAGTCAGCTCTCGGTAAGTTAGTTATAGTTCATTCGCGTTTAGAAAATAGTGACGTATCGGTCAATCTGTTGCCAAGAAGTTAGCTTCGTACGGAAGCGTGCGATTTGATTGGTCCGTGTGCTAGTTGACTTAAACTCAAACTTTTAAAAGTTCTATAGTCTTAGAAACCATTCGAAAGTTTACTTACCTATTGGTCTAGTGGTTAGTGACCCTGATGTCACAGCCAAAGGTCGTGAATTCGTTTCCCACCTTGAAGACAAATCATTGTGTGATAAACCGATCATTTGTTCTGTTTCTAAATGTAAATTATTTATAAAATGTATTTGGAAATGTAAAAAAATATGTTTATCATGATTATGTTTGCAGTGAGGTTATTTGTGAGTTTTATTTATTACAGACGTGTCTGTGACACTTAAATTAACCAGACTTCTATTGTTCTCCAGGGTAGTAGGGTCGCAGGGTAGCTAGTGATTCATTTAATAACGACTTAATTTTAAAACAATAATAAAAACTAAAAATGTTTTAAACTCTCAACGTTTACACCTGTTTAGGTTCAAGCTGGACCCGGGCACGTACGTGATCGTTCCGTCCACCTTCGACCCTGAAGAGGAGGGAGAGTTCCTCCTGAGAGTATTCTCAGAGAAGTGCAACAATATGGCGTAAGTATTTAAATTATAATTAAATAATTTCCTATTATATCTGTCTATATAATTTATGTATTTAATCTTTATGCACAAATATTCAAAAACGGATTCGTCCGCCGTACTGTAGACAGCTTCTAACAATCAACCTAAGCAATACAAGGTCAAATATGCTACGCACAGATATCAATAATGTGTTTTTTTTTTTCAAACAGAACAGTATATATATAACACACATATTAAATCTAAAAAGTCTCTTAAAACTCCCTACAATAACGTTTAAGGGCTTTGTTTAATATAACAGGCCATCTAGCCAAGTGGCAAGCAAGTTCTTCGTTCTGCAATCGTTAACGCCTACATTCTCGTGTGTCATTGGCTTATCTTAGGCACAGTATTAGCCAATGACACACGAGAATTTAGGCGTTAACGATTGCAGAACGAAGGACACTTGCAACTTGACTAGGGGGGCTGTTATTAATTTGACGTTTACACTAATATAAACTTTTATTTGCAGTGAAAACGATGAAGAAGTTGGCATGGGAGACATCGATGAAAGGGTCAGTTGTAATTTAATTGTTTTTAACTTAATCTCTTCTAATTTGTCTATATTAAAGATGAAATCTATTAAAGGCTGTTAATGTTTCTATATTAGTTTAGTTTTTCTTAGTATTTTAGACCGGAGATCTAATATTAACAATTATTTTTACGGGAATTAACGCGATCACTTATTAAAAGGTATTACATATACATCAGTCAGTCTGCGACCACGGCCTGTGCAACCTGGTCGAATCGTCAGGCAAATCAGAGGTATGTAATACCTTTTAATAAGTGATCGCGTTAATTCTCATAAAAATTACGGAGGTCTAATGTAGAAAAATCTTAATAGGCTGCCATAGTGTGGGTCACCATGCTGCATTGTATGCATTCGAAGTAAATATGGTGACCACTCCCCTTGTATTGTGGGCATGCGTTCCATCAGACACTTTGGCAAGCTCGTATACATAAAAAAAGAAAACTCTTCATTTGTACATCGAATTACACATTTACAAGAGAATACGTACAAAGTCAGGTATAAAAGCCTTATTACCAAAAGCAATCTCATCCCTTAGTGTAGCATCCGCCTTTTAGAGATATACATGTCACAGTCCTCGTTCATGCACTTAATGGACTTACCAACACGTTTGCTCTCGCCAACAGCTCTTGCATTTCTAACGTGGTGCGTACGTCATCGTTCATCAGTATGAGTGAGTGAGCGAGTGAGTGAGTGCATGAATGAGTTACCGATTGAGGTGACTGGCTACACTACACTTAGGATGGACCAAAATGTTTCGGTGAAAAATAAAATTAGGATGGCAAATACATTATATATGTATTAACTTTTCAAAATTCAGGTGAAGGACATAGTCCCAAGCCCAGAACCAGCTGATCCTGTGCGAGAGTTCTTCAACCGTCTGGCCGGTTCTGATGGAGAAGTGGACTGGCAGGAACTGAAAGAGATCCTGGATTACGCCATGCGGGAGGGTACGTACTTCTTTCCACTAAGAATTATTATTATTACTAAGATATTATTGCCAAAAGGAAATTTGGTTGAGAAACTTCCTCCGATACTTTTTTCTTTAACTAGGTTCAGGTCAGCTTGAGGTATATAGCGATATGGTTGAACTTAGATTTTTTTACGTTCAGCGACTGATATTAGACCTCGACAACCCAAGTAATTAGGAGATATCAAAGTTCTGTGAAAAACATGGGGTCATAAACATTAATAAAGGTCGTAACTGCCTTGTATCTACCTATTTATATAAAGATCTTAGGTCATAGATACAGAAGGATAGGTTTCCTCGTTTAATAATTTACTACGCTACTTATATATCCAATTCGTATATAGTCTGAATTTGTAAATGTCTTAGACGATTTTACACTAAAAAATATTACATTAGTTATGTTTTAAATAGTATTTATTACACTGGAGTATATTTTTTAATATTGTCGTAGTTTAAAAATAACTTTTTTGCTTTAGAGCTTTTTTATTTTAAAAAAATAGTAATACTAAAGCCAAGCCTCTGAGAGCTTTCTTTGAAATAACTTCGCTTACACTAAAGATGATGTCAGGAAGTAGGAAAGTTTAAAATCTGATATCGATTTAGAAATTATATAATGTAACTAGCCGACCCACGCAACTTCGTTTGTGTCTCTTATTGCCCGTCGCGTGATAATTTTCCCCCGTTTTTGAATCATTTTTCATTGGTGCTCCTCTCCTATTGGTCTTAGCGTGATGATATGTAGCCTATAGCCTTCCTCGATAAAAGGGCTATTTAACACTGAAAGAATGTTTCAAATCGGACCAGCGGTTCCTGAGATTAGCGATTTCAATAAAAAAAACACTTCAGCTTTATATATTAGTATAGATACCGTAGTACATATTAATTAAGAAAACAATAATTAACTTTCATCTCAAATGTTGTTCTATACATCAAAACGATACTTTGTAACAACAAGAATTTTTAATATTTAAATTTAACAAAATAGTTTAAGCAATACCTTTAAACGACTAATTTTTGTATATAATCTAAATCTCGGAAAAGTCTCCAATTATTTTCCCGAAATCAGTATGCAGAAGGTTTCAGGGGGCGACAACTCGATCTAGCTAAGATTCATTTTTAGAATGTTTACCAGAGACCAAAACAAAAAGAGCGAAGCTTGGTCATCCAGGTGCTAATCTTGTATAATAATACACTAAATAATACACACAACTATTTCTTGACGCAATGGCAGGAAATAAATAACTAAAATACAATATAGTAACCACAGTGTACGAATCTAAAGTTTATGTATTAGTGTGTAAAATTATTATATAGATATATATATATCAATATTTGTTTTTTTTATATGTGTAGTAGTATTATGTAAGTTTATGTCAGTTCTATACACTTATTGACAAAATTATTACCTCTGACTTCCACCACAGTGCACCTACCTTACAATATTTCTACATCACCCAAAGGTTGGCTGGTAGAGAATGCCTTGGGCATTAAGCCCGCCGATGTACATGTGTGCATGAAGTTTAAATAAATAAATAAATAAATAAATAAATAAATAATACGAGCAATATATATTTGCATTTATAGAAGCAATAAATCATCATCATCATCACATTCAATAGTCTACTGCCCCCCTCCCCCTACCCCTCTTACAAAGAAGGTTTAGGCTCACTAATACTGACGAGACTAGTTGGTATATGGTTTGTCTCAAGGTTCCTTCTCTTTGCAATGATGTTTTCCTGCGTAGTGTGCTCCTTCGTTTCCTACGGCATACCATATCTGTATTGTTAATTTGATGAAACAATAAAAATGATATAATTTAATTAAGTTAGGTCAAAAATGCCCATTTTTGAGCTTCTCGATGTGATAACGCTTTGTGTCAAGTTAACTGCGCTTTTTTATTTCGTTTCGCTAACCGTCCGCGAAGGTATAGTGTATGTAAGTATATGTGTCAACGTTTTACAGATATTATTCTTCTTTTTATTATTTTTAGCATTTTAAGTGTTATAATTTTTAAGGTTATTTTTTTTTTACTTTATTTTGTGTAATGCTATCTTACGACGGTTATTATGTTATTATTTATAATTTCAGCTACTTATTTTTATTTAAATACTTTTTAGAATTATTTCTTTTATTTTACTTTTTATTATTGTTATTTAATTGCTTTGTAAATAATAGTAATGCTCGTTTTGTTGATAAAAAAATATTATAATTATTTATTACATAATAAATAATATAATTACATCGACGT
The DNA here is from genome assembly GCA_905220595.1 of Spilosoma lubricipeda. Taxonomy (NCBI): domain Eukaryota; kingdom Metazoa; phylum Arthropoda; class Insecta; order Lepidoptera; family Erebidae; genus Spilosoma; species Spilosoma lubricipeda. The sequence goes on from HG992300.1 coordinate 5,141,579, forward strand.
GTTAGTAAACGATATCTTATTTTATTCTGGATAAACTTTCTTAAGAATATAAGAGCAGAGACATCTCAATAGGCCACCATGTTGCATAGTCTGCGTTCGCTTAATGACTATGGTGACCGCTACTCTTGGAGTGTGCGTCTTTTTTGTTACAAATAATGCTAGGCCTATAGTTATGTATAGATATATATTTTGTATCAAACACCAAACCCATCTTTGTTTATATAAAAGCATGTTATTTGTTATACATACAGGGTATAAAAGGCGGCGTATCGGGTAACTTACTTGTTGAAAGAACGTTCATAATACTAGTCAGGGATCTCCCAAACAAATTAAACAAGTTATTACAATCAAGCTTATTTTCTCGTGAGTGGCTTCATTTTGATGAGGGGCCCATCTTTTATTTTACAAACAATTTCGATTAGTTTATTAAGTAGGTTAGCTACCACAATGGAAAATTTTTGCTACACTACAGGGCTAGCAGGGAAAAATTTTTTGAGCGTAGGACCGTAGTAACTTGTAAAATTTGTTCCGGGATCCCATTATATATAAGTATATAATAATTTAAGTATATAAATATACGGTACTAGACTGACTTTTAAACTAGAGGCTTGTACTGCAACAAGATAGCTGCATTATATTTTTAACGAACTTCAAAACGAGGAGGTTTTCAATTTGACTGTATTTTTTTTTATATTTGTTACCTCATAACTTTCGTCTGGGTGAACCGATTTTGATGATTATTTTCTTATTTGAAAGCTAGTGCTACCCGTGTGGTCCCATTTCATGTTGATCCACTTTTTGAGCGTTTTTTCTTTTTGTTGAAATTTGTGATTATTGAGTTTCGTTTTATCGATTACATTTGGATTGTATGCAGTACTTATTTATTGATAATTTTGCATTAAAATGATCTATATAATACAGTCAACCAAAAATTTTAATGATAGATAATATAAACACACTGTATCGCTCGGTACACCGTTCTTTACACCCTGTATAGCATGACTAGTACTAGGAGAAATATTTGTTTAGATAGCATGCATACAAGTAGGTATCTAAGCATCCCACTGTACGAACAGAGTTGGCCATGCGTCACGGAGCGGCTTACGACGGCGGAGGGGGGAGGGCGCAGGTGCAGGGGCCGGGAGGGGGGCCGGGAGGGGGAGGGGGGGCGGCGCAGGAGCAGTCCTGCCTCGAGCAGCTGCTTTGCGCGCTCTGCTCGCCCATCTGCAAGGAGTTCGGCATCGACCTGCAGCAGGTGCAGCAGCAGAACAACCAGGAGGCTGTTCATCTCACACAGCCGCAACCACAAGGGATGTCTTCAGGTATAGCCATCCTTTATATGTCATTTTTCTATCTAAAGGTATCGAATCAAAACCTCCTTTCTAAGGATATACTTTTGTCCAACTGTGGACCCTTAAGAAGTAAATCGAAATGAGAATTAATTTAAAAGATTATTATTTTAACTTTTACCGCGAAATAAATGAATGAAATGATATTATGGTAGCAATTTCGAAGCTTATTCTTACACAAAAAAAAATCAAAATCATAGTATAGGATTTAGGTTTTTTATTTCTGTAACTTGGCAATTTGTTGTAACGTAATAAGCTATTCAATTAACGCATCTCCATCTATGTCTTGTTATCAGAGGAAATTCAAGCTTGTCATTCAACACTTTCAAATAAATTTTAAAATAAAAACATAGTATTTGTCCCAGACATATTATGCAATTCAAAATGGCAAGGCTGCAATCATAGACTTATAAAAAGTATTAATAACTAGCTGTTGCCTGGGGCTCCGCCCGCGTATATGTCGGTTATTTCGGGCCAGTAGTAGCCTACGTTATTTTGATGTATAAGCTATATAACTGTAAAGTTTCATCCAAATCCGTTTAGTAGTTTTTGCGTAAACGAGTAACAAACATCCATCGATCCATAATTACAAACTTTCGCGTTTATAATATTAGTATAGATATAGAAGTATAGATTTAAAAGCCAATTTCACCGGTTACAGATAAGTTTCGGATAGCTTATCTGATAGATAATTTGACGTATCCATATTAATTATTTCAAAACAACTGTCAGATGAACTATCCGGAACTTATCTGTAACCGGTGAAACAGGGACCAAGTATTTTGTATTTTTTATGTATGAGTTAATTTTACTAATCTGTGAGATTTTTTCAGGTTGCCTGCGAAGCGGTTGCATGCACAACTTTATTTTCTAATCGTACAAAATTTTATAGAAATGGAGGGCACGATTTAAAATGTCTACTTTTTAGTTTTTATTTAATTTTAAATATTTTTTTTATGTTTTTCTTTTCAGGGTTTTCGACGGTTCACTTTATGTGGCATTTTTATTTGTTCTATGTGAAAATAATGCTTTTTACATTTAGTTTTAAAAGCAATATTTTACAATATATCTGCTTAGCATCACTAACATAAAAATATAGAAATTTTCAATATTTTTTTGGAAATTTTTACATTTTTCGCTTTTACGCATGTTCTGTAGTGTGTCGTTCATTGGAAGTAAACGAAAATGGGCATTTTAAATTATTTTTTATTTTACTATTTTAATGCAGTTAGATAAGTCACCTAGTCACCTCCATTTCCATAAAAGTGTAGTATAAGTTATTATAAGACGTCATACTGAAGTAGATGCTATGAAATAGTTTTTGCATGCATTGAAAGAGGGTAGAAAGATATATCTTTAAATATCGATGGTCCCTATTAATAAGGTCGGATCTGCAAAAACTATTATTTATTTTTATTAAGCTTCTACATAAATTGTGAGGGGTGTTAGGTAAAAGTATAACGCGTGGATCTATCTGTCTGTATGTCTATCTGTCTGGTCTGTGGGTTGTTGCGGCATCATAGCTCCCAAACGGATGATTTTGATTATTTGTTTTGTCAAAAGCAGACTTGATTGAGTGTTGTTAGCTTGGAAAGTTTGCTAAAAGTTTGTTAAAATTTATATTATTTTTTTGTCAAATACCTATGTCTACCGGTGCGAAACTAAACGGGTTGCCAGTAAATAATAAAAATGAATCACCAATGTGTTGCTAAACGCAAAACTCGGGAACTGCTCGACCTTTCGGTTAATTACTTTTCTTGTTTTCGTTAAGATACAAGGCTGGTTCTTATAGAGAGGAAAAATGTACAATTTGCGAGGAAAATAGTAAAATCAACATTTTTATTTTTTCATACAAAGTATAGAGTATTTTTTTATTGGGAAATGGGGTAAACGAGCAGTCGGATCGCCTGATCAATGAACAAGGCGTTGCCGGTCTTTTAAGAAGGAGAACCCTCTTTTTTTTTTGAAAGATTGAAGGTCGTATTGGTCTGGGAATGCCGCAGGCGACAGTTCATTCATAATGTCAACAGAACGAAGTTTGTCGGGGCAGCTAGTAGGATACAAAAACCTTTTTGTTAAAGTTTCTATCGTTTCATATATTTGTCCTACAAAATGGATGGTTTGATCCTAGCTGATTTTTTAATAGTTGCTTAAATATATTACACGAGGTACATTCATATAGATTTCTATACCAATAAAATAAATTATTACTTTTATAAAAACAAAATTCATAGTAGACTACATCAGTGTCTCGTCTGAAAACATTCGACCTCGGTAATATCTAAGTACTTTAAAGTGTAATAATAATAATAATAACAACATTATTATTATTATCACGATACTCAAAATTATACTATTTTCTCAATACAGTTACAAATTGACCTTACCACTGGGGACTAGTCGCCATTGCGGTCAATGAATAGCCCCATAACCCCAATATGACGTTATGTAAATATTACAGAACTACACGGCCAGGGTTTCTCTAAGGATGTATGCAGGAGTATGATCGCTATGCTGGATAAGGATAACTCTGGTGGACTTGGCTTCGAAGAGTTCAAGTCGCTGTGGATTGATTTACGTAACTGGAGGGTGAGTATAAATGATAATAATGATGATGAAAAGGAAAGAAAATAGTTTTTCATAGTTCATCTTACAAATAGGGATTAATGGCCAACGGCCAACACTAAGCCCACTGCCACGAATGGTGGTCGTTGGGACAACTTTTTAAATCTGTTCCCAAACACCACCACTGGAGGCGTTTAGGAACATTATTATTTATGTAATATAAATAAAGACTTATTACCAACGAACGTGATAATTTATTAACATTGCATTTTGAAAACTATCATGTTTTATTGGTGGCTATTGGGCATAAACCATATACAGGTGTGATACACTCCTTATGTTTGGGTCCAAAAAGTGACAATGTACTTATGAGTCTTAGAGTCATAATTGTCCATATGCGGCGGTAGTAACTTACCATCAAATGACCATCACTTGTCGTCTGCTTATATACCTCCTATTACAAATAACTTAAAAAAAGGGATTGAAACTAAAAACGAAGTGAAAGAAGGAAAATATAGTAATTTTTATAATGTATAGGTGTACATTTTAGAAATATCTTAGTATAAAGTCACTCTGTTATTGATTTAATTTGCGGTGCCTTTTATAGTATTCAATATTAATATTGAATGTGTCGTGTGACGCAGGCGGTGTTCCGTCTGTACGACACGGACGGTCGCGGCGCGATCCCGCAGCGCAACTTGCGCGACGCGCTGCACTCGGCCGGCTACACCGTCAACGCGCACGTGCTCAACGTGCTCGCCCACAGGTACCTCCGCACGCGTTACACTTGTTAACTAATTACTCTAAGGAGCACGTACACAATATGCTCGCTCATAAATACCCACGTACTCGTAGTGCTCACTCACGCACTACACTTGTAAAAAACAATCTCAATCAATCAAACCTGCTCGCTCATAAATACAAACTTATAGTACACACTCATAGGTATACCTACACTTATTTGACGCGCTTGCTCACTAGTTTCTGTAGTGTCTTTCGCACTATACTTGTTTCATATACACACCGCACAGGTACACAATGGTACAAGCGTACTCACGCGCTGCACTTGTCAACTAACTAGTGCAAAAAAAAAAGCACTCGTAGTGCTCTGTCACGGGTATAGCTAAACATACTTGACGCAATCAAACTTTAATTAATGCAAAGGACACGTATATAGTGTGATTGCTTACAGAAATACATATACTCATATTCCTTACTCATAGGTTCACCATACAAAATTGACGCGCTTGCTCTCTATTGCACATGTACTCCTCTTATTCCGTGCACGCACAGCATAGGTACTTACTCAATATGCTCGCTCAAAGGTAACATATATTCAAAGTGCTCACTCAAAGGTTCGTACATGCTCACATACCTACACGATGTGCTTGCTCACAGGTACTCTACTATATTACTATACTCATTTTCAAACTTTATTATAAATTTTATTTTTTATAATAATTGTAAATTCAACACAAGTATTTAAGGTGTATGTTTCCCCAACAGATACGGTTCCTCTGACGGCTACATACAGTTCGACGATTTCATTATGTGTTCAGTGCGACTCAAGACCATGATCGGTGAGACAACTTGCATTTACTATTAATTAGGTTTTTGCTTAGCCAAGTAGATCCTAATTGTAGGAACTATTCATAGACAGATAGATAGAAAACAGTTTATTTGTACACCGTATTACAGAGTTACTAGAGAATACATACAATGCCAAATTTATAGTGTATAAAGGGCGACCTTAGTGCCAAAAGCAATCTGTTCCAGACAATCGTAGGATGGACTAAAATGTTTTGGAGAGACACTGACAGTAATAGTTGCTTTCCAGAAAGTTCATATTAATATAATATAATACATTAAATGGTAAAAGTTTAAAGGCAAACAAAAATACTTAATATTAGTTTATAATATGCATTATTACGTCAACTGTGTAGTCTCAGTACTAACTAGTGTAACCCCTCCTTATAGTAATATGACAGTATGTATTAATAATGTGATCTCTTTGAGACCTTACTAAAATACCATAACAATCAAATACCATACTATAGAATATTAAAAATGTTCGGCTGCATAATGCTGTTATTTTTTTAAATGCCATTCTTGTCGCTCTCTACCCCCCTCCCTCCCCTGTGGAATATCTGTGCATGTTCGTAGGGTAGTTAGACGGTTTGCCCAATAATTAGTCAAATCCAGTAGTTAGTAAAATAATTGAGGTATTCATACATTTATTTTCAGGCATCCCCGATAATATGTTTATTTAATAAACGCATGTTTTTTTTTTATCTGTTTTGTGATTGGCGCTAATGCACCAATAAAGACACATAGGTGTCAGATTGGCTTAACTGCTTAAATACAAATTATTTGAGTTTTGGTTTCTTTACAATTATCTCAAAAACGTCTGGACCAAGTCAGTTATCTCTAGTAGCAGGTTGTTTATGCTTAATAGATTTTTTGTGAGTTTATTAAATAGGTGTATTTGCTTTAGGTGATAATATTATGTGTTGTTTATGAAAATATAAGTGTGTGTTAATAACCGTGACAGCGAACAACGAACCGCTGGAGAATCTCGAGCGCGAACTGCAGCTGAACTCGTGAGCGGCGCCAGGACTCGCAACAAGTGTACGACATACCCAATGACAATATTGTCACCCTGTATATAACACCAAACGTCACTGTGACTACAACCTGTGAATGAAACTTAAAAAAATAATGACTAACAACTTCACACATGTCAAACATGGCTGTCTGATCCCAAACTAGTCAAACACAGACTCTTAATAAATGGTCATCATTGTACTCATCACTTTAATACTCTTTAATTCCTAAATTGGTATATTATTCTAGGGAAAATGCCTTTGATGATCTTTTATTTCGGTTGAGTGTGAAAAAAATATACATAATAAATAATTGGTCCCAGTGTGAAGAAGCAGTTACGTTTGGGATATATGTGCGCTATGCCATCTACACACATAAGGCTGTGTGGGAAAGAAACATAAAAACATATCATTTTTGTTAGAACAAAATATTTTCTAACTTGTGAGATATAAAATATATAAATTAGTCGTTGTTTCCTTCACAGTCGTGACATACATTGTTTGCGATAGTACATTAAATTGTTTTCAGTTTTGATTTAAAAATAAAGTAACTTTCGAATATATGATTTCTAAACTATTCGCAAACAATAACTTCTCTACATGTTTCGGACATTTTACATGTATATTTAAATTCTTTACATAATTCTGAATATAAATCAATGTTGAATAATAAAATACAATGTAAAATGTCCCTCTGCACTTAACGCTTACTAACTGTTTAACTTTCGCGCCATTTTTGAATCCAACCTAACGACGGCCATTTTGTTTTACAGATACGTTCAACAGGAGATCGTCTGGCGGAGACTTCGCCACGTTCTCTCTCGAAGAATGGCTGAATCGCACAGTCTACTCATAAAACGTCATCGCCTATGCCTTATACATATATACAAGGCCTATATACACGCATAATGTACATTGTCGAATGTTCATAAGTGTTACCGTCATTTTTATAAATATATTGTTACACTCGTCTAAAAAATATATTAAAAATGTATATTAAGTCACAAATTTTACTATGACTCAATGTACCAATACGGGTATTTTCTGTAATCGACTAAAAATAACTAAAATATTTTTATAATTAACTATTTATTTAGTTCTGCAAGATAGTTTTATTTTTTTTATCCACCGATTTTTCATTCCAATGTGCTGGAGCGGTTTGTCTATGGTCATACGTCATTGTTTAGGTCTGTGCGATTAGCTGCTAAAGCTTTTTGTGGAAATCTAATATTTTATGTTTCAAGTAAAACATTGCAATTTGTTGCACTGAGAATGCATTTTATATTCGCATTGTATTTATTCTGACATTTTTTTCTTTATCAAAGATCTGAAATAAACATTTATTTATATTTTATATTTGTGTCATTTAAACATCCGTAATTATAAATCTTAATTAGAGTAAAAAAATTCGTGGAGTGGCTAATTATTTAATTAAACACGGCGAATTTTTTATTCTTTTTTCACCACGCTAGATATTTAATTAAAACAAGATCAATCCGCTATGAAATATTATTATTTAAAATAAACATAAAAAAGCAATTTTAGAGCTGTACGCGATAGCTCCTGAAAAGAAGGTAACTTATCATAAAGCGCCATTTACATGATACCATTTTCTTGTACATACCAGAGCAATAATTGAATACAATGAAGTAAGCACAATAATTGATCTTCAAGAATTGTAAGCAACTGTTTACACGCTGAAGATTTCAGGCAATTATTGAATAACAGTTTTGACGTAAAATAATTGCAAATGTCTTTTGTTTACACCAATACAATGTTTAGGAAATTATTGCTTTCAAGATTTGCCATGTCTAAACACAGGCTGTATGAGCGTGTACCATTTATTGGCAGGTTATGCTGCATTTGCGCAAGAGTTTGGTGTTGACTGTTTCGGACCTAAATAAATTATAAAAAAAATGAGGATAGTAAGTATTTATATGAAAAGTATAGGAGCATTATGTACAGATATGTCCTGCTATTTCGCGCGCGCAGATTTCGGTTAATTTTTCTATTTAAAAAATGGTAGTGTATGCAATAAGCAAGAAACTTGCATCATGTAAATGGCGCTTAAAACGTAAAAAGAATGTTCTGTCAATAACAGAAAGCAAAAACTTGATGAATTAAATGGTAATTCATTATTGATTTTCACAAATAAAACCCAATATATTAATTCAATATTTATGTTATGAATCAAAACTACATCTCTACAAGGAAATGGATTTCTGACAATATCCCCCCCAATGAAGCACTCCAGTTGTAGAGATCCTTAGATGCACTTAAAGCAGGACTCTTCTATTTCTAATCATAGATCTCTTGTTCCTCTTCATCCTCGTCCGTATTATCTTCTTCACTTTGTTCTTCTCCATCAGCCCCTGTCTTCCAAGCTTGTGATCTGATCGAGTCTGAAGCCACTATTACAAGCTTACATTTTCCATCTGCAAACATTTACATTCTTTATTAGTAATGGTGCTCCCACACAGCAGTTATATAATGTTAGAGAATGTTGGATAACATTTTATAACAAATTGTAACAAAAGTTATAAAATGTTACTGATGTTACCCAACATCATGTAACATGTTGTAACAAATGTTATAAAATGTTACTGATGTTACCCAACATCATGTAACATGTTGTAACAAATGTTATAAAATGTTACTGATGTTACCCAACACCATGTAACATGTTGTAACAAAAGTTATGAAATGTTATCGTGTTACACAATGTTATAAAACATTGTGTAACACGATAACATGTTATAGCTGTGTGGGAGAGCTTATAACATGTTATATGTTGCAAGCTCTCCCACACAGGTTAAGCTTGCTGTATTACATTCTGTATCAATCAGTTTGGGTCTGCTTTTCGAGGAATCTGGTAGTGGCTCAAGTGGTTTTTTTTATAATATAGGTGGCAAACGAGCAGACATATCACCTGATGGTAAGCGATTACCCCTGCCCATAGACACACGCAACACCAGAGACGTCACAACTGTGTAGTAGACACAAAACAACAATTTATGGATCACCCAAAGTGTTGTCCTATTTAGGATTTGAATCCACAACACAGTTGTTTACGAGATAATTACGTATTGATACAGCCGAAGGAGTTAAAAGAAACGAAATGGAGTATTACTTTTTTAATTTAAGAATAAAAAAAATCATTGCCACTTGCACGACATAACTCAAATACATTTAAGACATACTAAATTCTTTTAAAAAGGTTAAACACAACACAGTTAGCATCTTATTTGCCATGTTTAAGAAACTGCCGAAGTTAAACATCGAAACTCAGCTATTTAGCGGCGCTAAACGTGTTTAACGCTTGCGTATGTGCGAGCGCAACATAAGGATAGTGCCATCTCGCTCGCACTTGCAGGGCTCGACCCCTTATCATATTTAACTAAGTATACCTGCTGTCATCATTGTGCAAGAGGGCGCAAAAGGAGAATGGGCAAAGTGCTCTACCTACTCAACACTAATGTAACTTATGTCGGTGAAATGCTTATTTTGGTATTTTATCTATATATTAGTTAACAGAAATGTAGAAGGAAGAGATGCATTTAGATATTACTAGCTGTTGCCCGCGACTTCGCCCGCGTGTATGTCGATTATCGCGGCAAATAGTAGCCTATGTGTTAATCCAGGTTGTCAGCTTCCTGCATACCAAATTTTATGAAAATTGGTCTAGTCGTTTGCTCGTGAAGAAGTAAGTAAGTAGCAAAGTATTTATGTTGGGCTAGACATCAAGGCGGTTTCATACCGCCTGTGCTAAACTAAACAATATAATTGTTGATGTAACTATTATTAAAGCTAATGAATGATAAATTAACGTAACATAAAAATACAACCTCTATGTTAGCATTTTCTTTTTTTATTAGAGAACAGCTCCCATTCATTTATAATTTTAGATCTAAACGCTAGCCATAATTTGATTATGGATTTATTAGATACCCATTCCCACAGATTTCCAATTTCATACATTTTTGCCCAATCTCCTTTGTTTCAGCTAAACGTGTTTATGCGTTTAACTAATTTTGTTTAGTAGCTACTTAAGTCGAACGTTGTGCTAGTCGCCCTTAAACTATGAACTAATTAGGCTAGTATGCTAAGCAGGATGCTGGCGTAAAGTGGAGGATGGTACTTGGAAAATTACTGCGCTGCCGTTGTGCTGCGGTTGCGTCCACAAGGTTGGGAACGAACGCTTTTCGCTGACGGTGTAACACGACGATTGAGGTTAATCCATACCATCGAATCTTGTGGTTTCGCAGGTCATAATTAGGTCATTTACGAACCTACTTATAGAAAGAAGATAATAAAGATAGATATTTTCACTTACTTATTACAGTGCCGTTCGTATCAAGGAGTTGTTTGTAGACAGCGGGCGGCACGCTCAGCATAAACATGTTGAACATACGCATAGACCTCATGGGTCGTTTGGGCCTGAAGCGGGCCAGGAACGGCATCAACGTCTCCTTGTTAGGCAGGTACGGCTCGCCATATATCTGGTAATTAAGTATAAAACATAAAATAGATAGTTTCAGACATCTAACACACAACGGCATATAGTCCCAAGCTAAGCAGACCTTGTGTTATAGGTACTAAACAACTGATAGAAATACAAGTATATATATGTACACATTTTTTTGTAAATACATACATATTATACATAGAAAACTTCGTAACAAATATTTGTAGATCATACAAACTTTTGGTCCGACCCGGAAGTCGAACCTCATGATCAACGAGAGTAACGCCGCGGGGCAAAGCTAGTCTATAAAAAGTAAACTAAATTGCTCCTTATATCATCCGCTATGTGCCAGTGAAAGTCCAGTCAAAATCGGTCCAGGCGTTACAGAGATTAGCCGAAAGAGATAGACGCAAATAAAAATATAACTGATTTTTTGATGTATATATCGCATTTTTATGTATAACCTGCCAAAAGGACTCTACTCTGCCTGATGGAAAGCACAAGCAGAATCCAAGAGTGGTGGTCACCATACTCATTGAGGATGCAGACAATGCAACAATACTTTGCTTTCTTAGAAAGCATATACTTTCATATGCATTTAGTGAACAGCTGTTAATTTGAAATTACAAACAGACACTTTAATTATATTTATTAAGAACTGGTAATATTTACGAGATGCAATGCGTCTAGATATTTAGATGCTCTTATTTTGTCCAATATGTATTCTAAGAATAAGTACGAAACTTAGTTTTATATTACTAGAAACCAGGCCCGACTTTATATGAGTCTTTGAAAGGTTTCATTATATAAAACACCGCAGTAAACTAAATAATGTAATTCTTTTGATTATTACACAAATAAATAATGTAACGTGTTGATCGTGCAAGGTAACAGACGGCGACACGCAATGTCTCCGGGTCTCCCGCGCGTCCTCTCCCCGCTCGGGGACACACTCCATGTTACCGTTGTAACAGACAGCATTAAACGAGTTAAACCTGTACTTTAAATAATTAATACTTACCCTAACTTGACGATACTTTTTTTCCTCCGGCAAGCACTGTGTGCTCACAACCTCATTGACTATCTGTAAACGAAGTACCATATATCTACATGTTACATACATACTCAGTACAAAACAATCCGGTTACTTTTTTTTATATTTGAGCTGCCAAAATGACTGCCCCGCCTGATGGAAAGCACAAGCAGAATCCAAGAGTGGTGGTCACCATCCTTAATGCGAACAAGGACAGTGCAGCATGGTGACCAGCACTATGGCGGCCTGGTGAGATGCTGTTTCACCCCCCGCTTAAAAGACCCGATAGTGAGACGGAAAAGACATGGCAATGGCAGGACTACGTTGTGGCAACGTAATGTTTTTTGGCCACTCGAAGGCCTCCAAGCTTCACGACTGTTATCCTACGATAACAGCCGGGTCCGACTGCCTAATGTGAACTCCGAATCACGGAGACGCTCATGGTAACATGCCACCAGCGGTCACCCATTCAGGTATTGACCGCGCCGTCATTACTTAACCTCAGTGATTGTTTCTAATCACCAAGTGCAACTGGGCTATGCGTGCATTCTCAGAGAAGATGACAAATAGAATAACTTACCTCCAGGTCGGTAAACTAAACTCACCTGAGGAAAGAATGGTTGTAATTTCTTCAACTCCTTTCGAATTCTTTTCCTAGCTTTGTCTTGCTCAGTGTCCATCTGATGTGGGATCACTTCCAAACCTTTCACGTATTCGGTCATCTTTAAATTTAAAGGGGTTAACACGTGTTATAATAACCATTGTTAGTCATGAGAGTGATGATATTGTGGCGACTTCCGCATACAGTGCAATAAGAAAAACACACTGTAGAAAAATAAACCAGATAAACACCAATCTACAGAGCAACGTACTATAAGAGGAACTAACTAATGCTGCATCGCGATATACAAATTCTCGCGTCGATTAGCATGTATATACAACATTTCATTAATAACCGTTGGGCTGCGGACCGCCAGGCATGAACACCTCGACTGGTCGTTTACACCCATTCCCCACAATATCATGATAATAAAAACAACATACAACGGCACTGTTAAGCACTCGTCTGTGTTGCTCTATATTTGTAGTATAGACCAGCTTGTAGTTTGTGATGTATCTTTAAGAGAGGAAAAACTTGAAATAAACCCTAAGCAAGTTGTGCTAACAATATGTATTTTCAAATTATGTTTTTACACTTTTTTTTTCTAAAACTTAATTTTCTTAGCAGCTTTTTTTCATAATTTTACCTATTTTACTCACTTTTTGCGGGGGTGAGGGGGGGGGAGGTCATTGTCTCCGTTCACACAGACCGGCTCGGAGAAGAGAGTAGACTTTTATCACGTTGGAAACAGTGTTTTGTAAGGTTTATTTTTGCATGTGTACATCTTTTGTCATTCAGAATGCTTGAACGCGCTTCGTGTGAAGTAATAAGAGGAGCCAACCCTCTCCGATTGCGTGCTCTTTCTCGCTCGCGCTGGCGCATATCTCTTCCAGCCGGTCTATGTGAATTGAAATTCCAAGCATATACGATCCGGTCTATGTAAAAAGAAAACAACGGACCGATGTTCTCCGAGCCGGCCTGTGTGAACGGATCCTTACGTGTCGTTTGTGACTACGAACATTTGTGCTTATAATAGGTCTTTACCTATGAAATTGCCGTTTTGTATGCAATAAGTGAAAGTACTTATTTTTTAAAGCATGTTTAGCAAAAATAATCGTTGTGCGAAATGCTAATTGTGTTTATCCTTTTTAAATGAATTTAGCATGTCTTAAATGTATTTAAGCTAAGTCGTGTAAGTGGCCCTAAGGCTGTAATTTTAATGTTTAAATCAACACAAAACCCTTCAATTAAAAAAAGCAAGTAAAATATACCTGCGTAGCAATCCTCCCGATGTATTTCTGGCAGTATGATCTGACTAACTCTATCGGCATTCCTGGGCCTGAAATGAAAACTCTAATTAATTTTATCAATACAGAAAATATATATAATATATAATAATGTAATGTATAATGTAATGTAATGTATAATATTATATAATAGAACCTGAAATTCAATTACAATTGTACATAATAATTTAATGTACAATTGTAATTGTAAATTATTATATATTTATTAAATAGTTTTAATATAAACAATCATTCGTTCGATATGCCCATGCAATGCTCCTCTCCCTGTTTTGTGCGAAAGTTCCCTCGGATACCACCGACTGTATATCTTCCATGTACACCAGCGACCATTTAAGATTATATTATATGTATTGATTGATGTAAGTCGTCATACCCTGTTGGCATGGCTTGGCCGTCTGTGTTATATCACTCTCCAGCAGCTGTTCCCGGGGGATGCCAGCCGCGTCCTGTACGGCGTGGAGAGTGCTCAGCACCAGCTGGAAGTCTCCGAAGTGGGGGTGAGCCCGTCGGTACGCACTCGTCGACTTGAAGCACGACTCTTCGAGATCAGGGGACTGGGACACTAACACTGCTACGCGCTCATGGATAACCTGGAAAAAATTATATGTAGACTGCACCAATGGCCTAGTAGTTTCAGTGGTCGTCACGCCGCTTTGTACTGCGCCAAGTGTTATGGGTTTAAATCCTTCATGGGAAAACTCTTTGTGTGATCCACAAATTGTGGTTCTGTGCTAAGTCTGAGTCTACTTTGTGTCCGTTTCATATATGGCATATATGAAACGGACACATATGTACATATGTCATGTCATTTCGATTAGACTCAAACTCCGAACCAAATATTTGCAAATCATATAAACATTTGGTTTAACCCGGGAATCGAACCGCCACTGCACCATTGAGCCGACAAATGATTATTTATACTCTCTATTTTGATATATAATATTTTTGGAGGTGATATTTTTTAACTTTAGCTTTAGAGAAATCTTTTCCGAATGATTTTTTGTTAGGAAAAGTTTTTTCTATTTATTATTAACTAGTTTATGCCAGCGGCTCCGCCCGCATGAATGTCCGTTATCGCGGCAAATAGTAGCCTATGTGTTATTCTGATGCATAAGCTGTAAAGTTTCATCCAAACCCGTTAGGTCGTTTTTGCGTGAAGAAGTAACAAACATCACACTTGCAAACTTTTACCTTTATGTATTAGTGTGATGTGATGTGATAGTGTGACTAGTGTGAACTGTTATGACTGTTATTAATTATATCAGAATTTTAAATTATATATTTTTTAAATAGAAACTTAAAAGGGGGCACCTCTGTGGTTAGTTTCGGCTGTTAATCCCATAGTAAGTCTTAGCGAATGCCGGTGCTTTCCAGCTGTAAGGTCCGACGTGTAAAAATATGTGTAAAAGATTTACTTCACGTTTTAGAACTTACCTTAGCGATGTCCTGCAGCAACTTATGGTTGTATTTTGCGCTCAAAGCAACAATACCAGGGTATTTAGCTTGTAACTCCGACATAATTTCATCTGTTGTAAAGTCTACAATCTGGAAATGTAAAGCATAAATTAAATTGAGATCATAGCGAAAAGGATAGGTAGCATGGAATATTTGGCACCCATTTATTCTCAATTATTTTATTTCGTATCTAATTGAAGGCAGTGGATACGTTAGCATTTTATGTAGATCAAAATTGGCCTTAAAATTATTTACGTAAGAGACATCTGAAAGTTAAACATGGGGATAAAGGCCATCAGGACATAAAAGGACGGCCCGTAATTTGCTCGAAATATTTCTATAAAATATCGGGGCATTTTGGTTTGAATTGAAAAATTATTTAAGGTTTGGAAAACCCCCTTTATTAAGAAAAGTTAAAGACACCATGCTTAAACCAGTATTAAACTAGCATCAATGAAAATTATATGAAAACTGCGAAAAAATATTTCTTTCAAGAGACACTATTATTTAAAATGGTCTAATAAATAAATACATGATAGTCTTTTGTACAATACATCTCACATTTTATGTACTCTTATAACTGTGTAACATTATGGTGTATGAATTAAGAGAGAATGCCATGAGGCGAAACCGGTCAGGTGTAAAAAGGAAATAAAATAGTGGAATAAGTACAAGTGAGTTTAATTCTAGAATGTATTACAACAAGTTCCATCAAGTGCCGACAATCGAGAGTATAAATTATGAATTAAGAGTTTTCTATCTATCTATCTACACGACAGTATCGCAGCTTTTGACAGGTCTCCGACACAGATTAAGCAATTTTAATAGAAAATTATTTTTTGGTAAATATATAAGTTTTTCCTAAAAAAAATCCCATAAGGGAACCTAACTAACTTACTTAGATATTAAATTCAAATACTAGAAGGGAAAAAAGAGTAATGAAAATATTTACACACAAAGAATAAAGAAATTACTCCGCATCATCACCTACTGTCAGCATTCCCAAAAGATTGGCAGCATTGCCACGTTGAATGGCATTGCTAATTCTCTGTGCGAAAAAAGGTCCGGCCACGAGAAGCATCTATCAGTTGCTTGGCTAGTGTTTTAACATTACATGGGCACTACTGTGACCCCATGATCATTGCGTCCCAACCCCAATCGGTTCAAAAATGTAATTTCAAACAATTTTTTGTACTTATGCAGTTTAGAGGCTTTCTACAGATGCAGCATCAGTACATCAGTATTTTTTAACTCCCTGTATCTATCTGCACCAGCAATGACTCACAAAGACACCGAGTTATGACACTCGGGAAGTCTCAGTAAAATTGTCTCGGAAACCCGTAACTTAAGAAGTTAGATATATAATAAATTTACTTCCGTGTTAGCAAAGCAGGAGACGAAATAAGATCAAAATGGGCCGAAACCTTTTCAAATGAGAGACACCATGCATAAAATAAAATATTATGGGTAAGTCTAGCCTGCAATTTGTTAGACTAAAAAGGGGCGAACTCAGGAAGATCACAGGTATCCTGACAAGGCATTGTCACCTAATCAAGCATCTATTCACTATAGGCGCAAAAGACAGCCTTCTGTGTACGGGATGCATGGAGGCAGAAGAAACATTGCAGCATGTAATCAGTGTGGCAGATCAACGGATGGACATCCCCCAGAATCACTTCAGGAAGCATGTAGTGGTCTAAAAAGGCTGCTGAGCTTCGGGGATGATCTAGGATGATTGATTTTGGAAGATGACAAACCCACATACCCAATCGAGAAACTAAGTGCGGAAATGGCCCAGTAAAACAAACAAACAATGGGTCCAAGATGAGGTGTATTTGATTTCTATGGTATGTACGGCAGAATCCCCTAAACGCACGGAAATTCACTGCAGTTGACACAAGATCTCCAGGCTTAGCAAGTTATGTGAATGAAATAGTATACAGTACCTTTCCACCAGCATTTTTCTCAGCAATGCGAATCTTTTTGAGCATCGGACCAGGCACCCGGTTCTTTTTAGACTTTCCTATGGGCATCTGCAACATAAAAAAGCAATCAGGAGTTATGCATTTTTATTTTTTGATACCAACTTCCATTGTCGAAATAAGTTTTGTATTGTCTTGTATCCATAATAATATAGTGTTGTCTCATGTGTGGAACGTACCTACAGCACTTCGTTGCAGTAGGGAGCAGCAATACTACCGCCTTAATCACTACACAAATTACGCAGATTTTATTTTTGGTTTAAAACTTGTGATTTGGTTAATGTTAGCTGATTTGTATTATTGTGGGACTCACGGCCTGACTGACAGTAGTATAGTGTCTATCATCATCATCATTAGAAGAAACGAAGAATTTGGCCTACTATGCCATACTAACCAGACATGCAACCTCTCCATGTGGTGACAGATAAGAATACAGTGTATCACCACCTCTATTCATCCCATGGGTGTCTTATGAGGCGACTAAGGGTACAAACTACGCAAGACAACACCAATGCACTAAGAAGAAAAACTTGAAATTGATTCTGGCTTGGCCAGTATGGGATAGCAGGCTTGAACCTCCATTCTAAGGGGAGGTCTATATACAGCAGTAAATTATTATAACTATTTAAAACTATTGATGTGATGATGTATACAGTTTACTTTTAGTCATGATAAGGACCTAAAGCTCTTACCGGGTCACTGATATCCATAAAGTAAAAATGTGAATAGAACTGCATGTCTTGCTAATTAAGTGTAGTGGTCAATGCAACATTGAACCAACATCATTACTTAGATAGATAGATAGATAGATAACACTTTATTTGTATACCAGGGTTTACAAACAATATACGAATTAAATAATATAACTTATATACGAATTAAATAATTATACATAATGTCTTTAGTTTTAACAAAAATTCGTAACATACTTACATCGGGCACATTATCGGGGATAAATGCACACATTGTTCCTTTCCCTTTGTAAGTGTAATTGTTAATATTTTGTACTACTTCTACAGGGTCCAATGTTTCAGAAAGGCGAAGGTAGCAAGTCTTCATCAGTCTAGAATTTTTTGATTTTTCAAAATTTAGTGCTTCGAACTGACCACGTATCGTTTTATGAAGTAAATTTACAATACGCTTTAGGTTGATCTGAAATTATTTAGATACTGTCATAAACTCTTTTGGAAACCTTTATAGCTCCAAACTCCAACAATGCACGGCTTTATTAGTAAACACAAAAATGTTTTAAGTTATATGTATTGCATTGCATAGTGTTTTTAGACAAACAATAAGGCTACCTGGATGGGAACATTTTCAACAGCTATTACAGACATTATTATGGTGTCTAATATTTTACTTTATATTCAATATTTGTATAATTTCTGATTCAGTAACTATTAATTACTGACTACTTCATTTATCCTTTTACCACGACTTTTAATTCAATTCCACATTTGACATTAGCTACTGTCATTTTGTTAAATAATGATACCACATATAATAGTGTAGTGCTGAACACAAAAATTGATGAACAATCGCGATTTTTGTTTATGTAATCATAATATTGGTGTGCCAATTAAAGACTTAATTATTGATTTTTATTTAAATAAATACATTATTATTCATAATAATTATCTATTAATTAGTAACCGCTGTTTTATTTTATAAAAAGTTAGTAATTTTGTATTTTATACTAAAAACAAAACTTATAATAAAAGATCATATTGATGGATAATGCACCTTACCACTCCTGAAAATTGGAAACGGCACCAAAAATGAGCTGGAAAAAAAGCTGCTATTCAAGACTGGCTTTTAAATAAAAATATTCATTACGAACCATAAATGGTTAAAGCTACGCTTTTAGAACAGATTCCACACAACTAGTCTTTTAATAAGTACGCTGTAGACGAAATGGCAGCAAAACATGGGATCCCGGTTTTACCCCCCTCACCATTGCAAGCTGAACTCTATCGAATTGATATGGGCGCAGGTAAAGGGGCATGTAGCTCAAAATAATAAAACTTTCAAATTAACAGACGTGCGAAATTTATTTGAGGAAGGCATTCAAAAAATTACGGCTACCGAATGGTCTAAATGCGTATCCCATGTTGTCAAATAAGAGGAAAAAATGAGTAGGCTAGATATGTTAATTGACAATATCACAGACACATCTGTACATCTGTACAAATAAATAAAATTGGAGTGTCTGTTTGTAATATTAAAATAACAGCTTTTTAATCAATGCACATGTATACACGATACATATACCAAAACTGTGGTTAAAAAAAATTTTGTCTGTCTGTCGGTCTGTCTGTCTGTCTGTCTGTCTGTCTGTTTGTTCCGAGTAATCTCTGGAACGGCTGGACGGATTTTGACGGGACTTTCACTGGCAGGTAGCTAATGATCCAGAGAGTAACTTAGGCTACTTTTTTTAGACTAACTTTGTCCCGCGGCGTTACTCGCGGTACAACAATAACCACGGGTAACACCGCGGGGTTCAGCTAGTTTATAATAAATGTTACAGAAAATGACAGCGACAGCGGTAGCGATGACGGCGATCATTTATAAAATAAAATATTACCTTACATCTATTGGTTTTATTTCTCATGTTCCTTCATGATCACATTTTTTTATTCATTTCACACACAATTATTAAAGAAAACTCTCAGATCCTTAATAAAATTAATCGTCATAACTAAATTATCAGTTCAGAAATGTTTAATTTCCTGGTATACTTAGTTTCTATTAAAGTAGTAGTTGTTTAGATATACTACTATAAACCAGAGAAATCGATCCGGAAATATTCCATTTCCGTATCGAATAATTTCGCAACGTCACTATTAAGTACTTGTCATAACGTTGCAACACTGAAATTGTCAAATCTGGAATCGAATTAAAACATTAAAACATTAGTAACAGAGTACATTGTTAATCCAGAAACTATAATGCAATTTAAACAGAAGGCAGTGCCATCTACACTACTGCACCCTAAAACTTAGGCCGAATCAAGTTGTATAGTGTCGGTAGATGCCACTATCAACGCATTAATATTGTTTCCTTTAATACACAAGTTAATTTAATAATTAATTTATATGTTTATTAAAAATAAATTTATTAATAATAAACGTTTAATCACTACATAGTACAAAACAAAGTCACTTCCGCTTTCTATCTGTCCCTATAAACGCTTAGATCTTTAAAACTATGCAGGGGATTTTGATGCGGTTTTCTTTACTAGATAGAGTGATTTAAGAGGAAGGTTTATTATGTATTATATATGCATAATATAGTAAAGCGACACTGATAATTTAAGAGGTTTCTAATGTGATGTCGTAAATAAACTCATTTCTTTGCGCTTACATTGCAAACGCTGGTTGAAGCCTATGAGATACATCAAAATAATGTTTTACCGTGTACATCTTAAAAAGGTCTACAAAAAAGTCTGTGATGGCATTCGAGTATGTCTATCTCTAAGGGATAACCCGCAATAACCATTTTTTATCCTTTACTTTTTACAAAAAATAATGGCTTATTTACGAAGCGATTTCAAGCAATACAGTATTAATCCTTATCCAACTGAGTACTTTAAATACTTTGTGCTTTTAATATAGATCAATATGGCCCCGTACAGTGTTTAATTTAGATGAATATTTTCGAAGTTATTACAGAATTAAAATGCAGGGACATAGCGTTTGCGGCGGTACCGGCCGGGGAGGCCGGCGTGGCGCGCCTAATCCGGAGGTACTTATGAACAAGTTACGTTACCTTACGATAAATTAAAAATGTAAATTCGAAATTGTATGATAGTACTAGCTGACCCGGCAAACGATATGTTGCCATAAATAATATGTACCCAATATGTACCCAAAATTTCATAAAAATCGGTCCAGCTGTTTTGGATGAGTTTGGTAACAAACACCGCGACACGAGAATTTAATTATGTCAGATTTAAATACTAAAGTGATTCTTTTATGAGATAAAAGAAATAAAAGATAAATTTTAAAACGTCTATTTTTAATAAATTGTATGTTCGTACCTTAGTCAGTATTAAGGTTAATTTTTAAACAGCACTTATCATGAGTAACTTCGAAAATGACAAAAAGCTGTGAAAGTTGTATATAAATTTATAAACACATTATGTAATATAATAAGTATCAGCATTGAACCATTGTAATATATATATATATCACTACGACATCCACTCTCTTGTGTATGGGTGGGGTTATAAAGGCTGACTGCCATACTTTAGGAGCAATGCCTTCTACGACGGAACGCTTGAATAATATTGTTACTGGTTCAGTCAGATAATGTGCACACTTGACAACTTTTTTACCGTATATATACCGTACATATATAGCAAAAAGTGATCGAAAACGATCCTCTATGTCGAATTTGTTGACATTCACTGAATACATGGCCTTGGGTATGGAATCTAGAGGATAAGCGGATGCCATATTTACTGACTATAGCAAAGCCTTCGATCGTATAGATCACGACATATTGTTACATAAGCGTTTACTCTCGGGAGTCCACGGAAACTTGTACAGATGGTTCAAGTCTTACATTGAAAATCGTCCTCTGGCGGTCGTACTCAACGGCTATGCCTGGTGCATTCATGGTGCATCGTGCCATGCGGTGTTGCCCAGGGCTCTCTTTATTGTTTAATATCTTCATAAGCGACGTAACCACATGCATAACACTCAGAATTTCTCTTGTACGCAGACGGCATGAAGATATATAAAACAATCAATTCCCTGGGTGACTGCTATCTGCTCCAGGAAGATCTAAATGCCTTCCGATATTATTGTTCAATTAACAAACTCGATCTCAATGTTGTCAAATGTCACATCATCTCTTTCACTCGGAAACCTAAACCAATAAATTTCAATTATACTATCAAAGGCCATCAACTGAAAAGAGTTGATAAGGTGCGTGACCTGGTTGTGATACACGACTCCAAAATTATGAACGACATGCACATCGATTATATTGCAAACAAGCAAATCATTGGGGTTCTAGACTTTATTCTAGATCTAGTTCACAATTTAAGAGTATAAAGGTTATCTAAATACTGTATTGTTATTTTGTGCGTAGTATTCTCGAGTATTGCTCTCAAGAGTGGAACCCGCGGTACCAAGTCTATATTAATAGACTGGTATCTATTCAACGTAGGTTTCTGAGATTCCTCGAGTATAAATGTAACTTCAGCGATCCACTGTACGAACAGAGATGTCAGAGGCACCATATCATTTCTTTAATAAAGAGACGGAACATAGCGGATATTGTGTAATTAGTCAAAATAGCTCAAAGTCAATTAGATTCACCCCATCTGCTTTCCAAAATTAAGTTACGTGTGCCAAACAGGACTTTAAGGCAACCAATTTATCTGTCAATCCCTATATGCTGAAAAAAATATAGACAAAATTCATTTTTATTTAGATCTGCCAACGAATCGAATGCGCTGACTGACTTCCCGAACCCTGACTTATTTACAACCAAACCTAACAAGTTCAAATATGTCTTATCGCACTCGTGGTTTAATGGTTTTACGACGGATAAACGTATTTTTTGTTTTTATTTTCTTTCTTTTTGTTCACTCTCAACAATTGTTTTGTTATTAAATTAATCAAGTTTATTACATCCCTAAAGTAAGCTTTAGACATTTATATGTGAAAACGTTTCATTGGTGTTTAGGTATTTATATAGTTGCAATCGATCGAAAATATACACTTTATGTTTTCCTTACATAAATAAAACAAAACAGCTACATGAAATAGCTTTATAGAATTCGTTTCGGGTGCAGAAATGTAGAGGCGCTACTATCATTCGGTTGGCTTATATCCAGTCCCAGTCAACTGTCAACTAGAAGCTGTTTTTAGGAAGGTTTCATTACACGACGGAGATAACGATAAAGGAAAAACAAGGACAGCGATATAGGTTTTGCTACAATGATACCACTGAAAATATTGACTTAAGTTTGAAAAGTTGTTTTTTTTTTTAATACTAACGCTCCGTTAGAACCTTGAAGATAATTACGAATTAATTTTTTAGTCGTAGTAAATATTAAAAAAAAAAAAAATTCAAATGTTTACCAATAATTTTGTGTCATATAATGACAACATTACAAAATGTAAAATAAAAAATGGCTGCCTGTGCTTCCGTATAGGTTAATTGTACTTGTAATTTCGGTTTAATTTCAGCAATAGTAAACTAATTTCGATTAATCCTTCTATAAAGACGTTCAATCTTGAGTCATATACTCTGTTCCTTCGTTGTAGTAAAGTTTTGGTGAAATCAAGTGTTAGGTATAAAATAATCAGAAAGCTGAAGAAAGTGATTCTTTTTTGCAAGCTTTTTTGTTAATTTACAATGAGTTCCAGTAAAGAAAAAACGAGAACATGTTGCAAATGTGGGTCTTCACCTTCCAAAGATTCCAGCATCACATTGAATCGCTTTCCTAATCCTGGCTCTAAAAATAGCCTACGGTAAGTAGTTACTTCTCTAAAAATTTTATGCTGTACTTATAATTTCAGACTTTCAGAATAAGAATCAGGCTGCTTAGAGGCCCGAAATCGTTATTGACAGTCTGACACAATCGAAGCTATGCAACATTCACGATTCATACAGCGAATTATAACCTGCTAATCTATAAACATATTAGGAACATAAAATCTATAATTATTACTCCTACTTAGTTCAGTACAGTACATCGTAATCAGTATAAAATAGGAAAATTTCCCTAACTTTCATGATATATAAACTAAATATCATTTAAATAATAATGCAGTTTTATACTTTTTATGGATGGCCCAGTACAATTCGTTCAAATTAAATCAACACAATCGTTTGCATTAGAATCAAAGTATCTTAATATACTTTTGTAATCATACAAAAGTATAATATTATAGAAACAAATACATACTTTGACAGTTCGACATGTTAAGTGTTGATAATAATAATTTGAATGTTCCGACACAGGTAATAATAATGATAATGATTCATTTTAATTTTAATAATTATTTAATTTTAGGAGAGCTGATTCTTGTTAATGATATGAGAATGATATAAAATAATAATGATAAATTCATCAAGATTGAGTGGCTGGCTAGCAGATGGATGTGGACTGCCTAAGACCGGGATAGTTAGCGCTCCTTGGAGGAGATCTTCGTTCAGCAGTGGATTTGATTTGATGTTTGTAAAATATTCATATTTTAATTTTGCATGATAAGAATATGTTTACATGATATGTAATAGTAGAGTTGTAAATTGCAAAAACACAATTAGGAACAGACTGTAAGTTAAACTCAATTTTGAGACAAGTTTCTAAATACGAAACATTCTAATCATCTAAGCACTTCGCTGATTAACTTTTGAAACTTAATTTCAGAAAATCAAAGTTCAACTGATACTTGAGACATCTTATAACATAGCCCTTATGCTAGAAGCTAATTTATTATTATCAGTCTATCATTTTTTTTTATTGTGAAACATAGGTATACATGTGATGTTTACAGAATTTACAATGATCAACTATGTTCTGCCAATTAGGCCTACAATAATTTAAACTTAAATATAATATTCAAAGTATGCATTAATAATAATTTTATAGAATTCCTACTTTTAAATAGTATAAAATTTATAACATAATAAATTTGAACTAAATAAACAGATACATGTAAAAATTCATAACTATCATGTATCAAGAAATTTAATACAGAATTTACATAACAGTTGGACAGCATTATGTAAGAATAGATTAAGTGACAATGGAGAAAATTTCAAAGTATGACCGTCAGAGATTTTAAATTAAAATGGTCACTGTGCTCATCATTATTAATTATGTAATGTGTATGATATTTTTCCTTGAAAGTAAGATGTGTGTGTAATTAGGTATGAGACAGAATATACATTAAAAGATATAGTTACTTTTCTACCTAATTCGTTAAGTAATGTATTTTAGCTATAATCCGACTGCTTAAATTAACTGTTTGATTTGGGAGAAATAAAATGCAATATAAGATCAAATTTAAACATTTTAATGGAAAGTCCTAAATTTAACCAAAAATATATCGTTTCTTAAGATCTTGTATGCCATTGCTGATTAGGAGACACATTTTTTTTATAGTTAAAACCTGAATAATAATACAATTATTGCTTGTCTCGAAATCCTTTGTAAAATCATAACTCTTTCCATTGGTTTTAAATCTCTATTAAATAAGACACCATTTTTAACAATAAAAACCGTATTCAAGAACTGGACCAAATTGAAATGGTAATCACATGGGAAGCAACAGTTTTTAAATAAAAAAAGAATCATCAAAATCGGTTTACGGTCAAAGATACAGTCGAATTGATAACCGAATACTTCGATAAACTCCGAAAAACTTGTATATATAAAAGCTGTGAAATTGTTCTTTTGCATTTACGCATTTTTAATACAAATTTGAACAGATTTTATATAATTTTTGTGGATATGATTCTTTTATGCTATTTGAAATCCTGTTTGTATATATTGTAACTGTAACTTAGGCAGTTAATTCTTTATTAAGTAATAAATTTGTGCACAAGTTCTAAAAAATTTAGACATGTCGCTTGAAAGGCACTAGTGACTTTTGAACACAAAAATAGTTTAGAATGCCTAGAATCGATCTGTATTCAAAACTCATTTTTTTTCAATTTTGTCGCTTAATTCGTTCTTACTAAAAGAAGGTTCAATTTATCTATAAATGATAGGTGCCATATTGAATGTACTTTTATGAATTAATGCTGTAATATCTTTACATATTTGTATTCTATTAGTGGTGTGATTCCTGCTATTGCGAATAACAGTTTTAGTTGAATCATTTAAATTTTTGTAGTTTATGATTTGTTTGTAGTTTTACGAATCCTTTCTGAGATGATCATACTCGTGCTCAACATAAAATTCAACTTGTTTACTACCGCAGTACTAACAACATTAATATACCTAATTATTGAATGTAGTGCTTGGTGAACTATTTTAGAAATTTTGTTTGTGAAGTGCTGTTTTTGCTTTTTCAGTTGTGAACTATGGGCGAAGTATTGTTTTCCCAATGAAGCTTGGTTTTCACCAAACTTTCAAAAGGAACTGTATACCAAACACAAAATGTTGTGCAGTAAACATTTTAGAGCAACATGTTATATCAATAATAAGCTATTTAAAACAGCAGTACCTGATGTGGAAAGTAATGAGGTCAGTTAATTTTATTTTCTCAAACATGCATGGAAATATTGTCATCACATCATGAAAAAAGAACACGCGAAGTATATAATTTACGGACAGCGAAAAATAATTTCATTACAGGAGCGTTTTTTGAATTTGGAACATTGCAAACAGCAATGTACTAATTAAATTAGAAATTGTGGATCAAAATAACAAAAAACTAAATACGCTCTGTGACAACCCTAGCATCGAAATTTTTCTAATATTATTTATATATATTAAACTACGGTTATTTTAGGTTATGTAACAGCTTAGTTGTTATCATGTTTATTTTAATATTTAATAAATTATATTTTAGCCAAAACTTGTTACGAAATGTGTAAAGAAGACCAGACAGACGCAGACCAGACTCCAAGTAATTGGAACAAAGTCTGGAGACTGATAATTTATTTCTCTTAATTACAGGTTTCGACAGTTCCTATTGTGTGTGTTCCTAGTGTTGTAGAAATAAATAACACGTTTGTTCTTAATGTCGGCACATCTAGAATGGATTTTACTGTTTTGGAACCGAGAATGGATATTCTAAATTCTACTGAAACCAAATTTCAAAGACATTCCAACGAACAACAGAACGAAAGTGCCAAAATGAAAAAGGTTCTGTTAAAAATGAAAAGAAAGATGAACAAAATTTATAGGCTTGAAAAAAACATTAAGCATTTAAAAAATGAATCCTTTTTAAATGTTTTGAGTAAAAACGAGTCAGTCACAGAATTTCTACAAACAAAAATGACTCCCACTTTTGCCTTATTGCTTCAAGGAGAACTGAAAAATTTTAAAAAAAAATCGCGTGGTCGTCGCTGGAATATGGAAGAAAAAATAATAGCCCTGAGGCTGTACAAAAAATCACCAACTTGCTATAAACTATTAAGAAGAATCATTTGCCTGCCTACACCCAGTACACTGAAGTCATTATTAAGTAGATTTAAAATGCATGCTGGACCAAATGAAAACTTTTTGCATATTTTGAAAAACTATTCAAAGTATTTGCTGCCATCTCAGAGAGAATTCACTCTTTTGTGGGATGAGATGTCCATCAGGAAACATTTGTGGTACAACTCAAAGGAAGATGTAATTGAAGGCTTCCAAAATCATGCAACACAAGGGAGATCATCACAAGTGGCTTCACACGCCCTTGTCTTTATGGTGGTGGGTATCCGGAAAAAGGTTAAGCAGCCAGTTGCGTATTATTTGTCAGGTGCATCTGTGACAGCAGATAGATTGTCTGTATTGATAAAAGAGGTAAGCAGTTTACATTTTATGCTTAAAGGATTGCTGTGTGTATTATATTTATAATTATACTAGTTGTTGCCGCGGCTCCGCCCTCGTGTATGTCGGTTATCGCAGAAATAGTAGCCTTTGTGTTATCAATACATCTATACAAATAAATAAAATTGGAGTGTCTGTTTGTAATATTAAAATAACAGTTTTTTAATCAATGCATATGTATGTATACACGATACATATAACAAAAATGTAGTTAAAATAAAATTTGTCTGTCTGTTTGATGCGGGTAATCTCTAGAACGGCTGGACGGATTTTGACGGGACTTTCACTGGCAGGTAGCTGATGATCCAGGGAGTAATTTAGGCTACTTTTTTTAGACTAACTTTGTCCCACGGCGTTACTCGCGGTACAACAATAACCACGGGTAACACCGCTGGGTTCAGCTAGTTCTGATATATCTATACTAATATATAAAGCTGAAGAGTTTGTTTGTTTGTTTTGTTTGTTTGTTTGTTTGTTTGAACACGCTAATCTCGGGAACCACTGGTCCGATTTGAAAAATTCTTTCGGTGTTGGATAGTCCATGTATCGAGAAAGGCTATAGGGTATATATCATCACGCTACTACTAATAGGAGCGGAGCAACAATGAAGAATGTTTAAAAAACGGGGGAAAATCATCACGCGACGGGCAATATAAGACGCAAACGAGGTTGCGTGGGTCTGCTAGTAAGCTATACTACTGTAAAGTTTCATGGCAATCAAATACAAACCTTTGCGTTTATAATATTAGTAGGATTTTTCACATTTTAAACCTTCCCTGGACTACAACAAATATTTCAAAACCAAAATCAGCTAAATTGGCCCAGTCGTTCTAGAGTTTTAGCGAGATAAACGAACAGCAATTGATTTGTGTATATTAAATATATTATATATTATTTTTTCAGGTTTTAAAGTCTTGCTTTGATGCTGGCTTGGACATATGTGTGTCAGTTTGCGACATGGATGGAGTCAACAAGAGAGCTCTATGTCTCTTAGGAGCATCTGCGGAGCATCCTGTAATTAATATAGGTGAACACAAGATTGTCACTATATTTGACACGCCACACTTGCTTAAGTGTTTTCGAAATTTATTTTTAAAATATGATGTACAATTTCCGACTGACATAACATCTGACAACAGACAAGGAATTGGTAAGTTGTTAATCACTTTTTTATAGAATAGAGGCAAACCATCGGACTTATCGCCTGTTAGCTGTTGCCCGCGGCTTTGCTCGCGTGGAAGTTGATTACATGTTTTTAATTAAAACTGTGTAAGTCTGTGTGAATAATTTATTCATGTTTTTAAACGCACATATTTATTTCTAATAAATAGTCCATTTAAAAGGACATTCATACAAACTTTCGACCCCTATTTTAACCTCTTTAGAAATAAAACTCGCATAAATGCTGATGTAGGTATTAATTTATTTGTAATCAAAAGCCTGAAGACAGTTTCATGCTACTAAATACAAAAATGATGGACTTCCAGACTAACCCATATACGAAATGTCAACGCCTATTTCACCCCTTAGGGTAGAACATCCAGAAACACTAAAATTCATGTCTACTCGTTTTTAATCATTAGCACAAATATAATGTTTCATGTTTCTAATTTAAAAATGACGGACTTCCATACAAAATTTCAACCCTTATTTCACCCCCTTAGGGGTAGATTATCCAGCAGGGCTTAAATAAATATATATTCATTCTTAATCAGTAGACCAAAAATAAAGATTCATGTTTCTAACTTTAAAGAAGACCGATTTTAGACTAATCCATATGCGAAATGTCAACCCCTTTTTAACCCCTTATGGGTAGAATATTCAGAAACGCTTAAATACGTATCTACTTATTTTTAATCAGTAGCCGTAAAATTTTATAGCCCTAACTTTAATAGTTCCGCTTGACGACGATGAATCAGTCAGTCAGCCAGGACATGTTATTTTATAAGTATAGATGGTAAGCGATTACCGCCGCACATGGAACCCGCAACACCAGAGGCGTCACAAGTGCCTTACCTGTCTTTCAAAAAGGAGTACGAGTAGTTTAGTGATAGTGACAAAAATCAGAGTTAGAATGAATAAAATTGTAGTAATGACATACTTTACTAACGTTGTGTTTAAGTAGTAAAACAAAAAGTTGTTGGTTAACTTAAAGCTAAAAGCAAAGAACTAAATAATGTTTACATAGATTTACCGATAACTTCTTTTAGGTGCAGTTCCCACAAAAACTGAGTATTATGATCAAAATAAAGATTATTTTATTCATTTAGTTGTTCATTATTTTCAGGAATTGCTAAATGGAGCCATATCAAACAATTTTTTGAATTAGATAATAGTAATCCAAATTTTGTGTTTGCACCATGTTTAAAAGAGGAACACCTAAACCCTAACTCAAAACAGAAAATGAAGGTGAAACTTGCAGCACAAGTTTTAAGTCACTCAGTTGCAGCTGGGATTTATTCTAAAATAGCTAATGGTAAGAAAACACTTTTTGCTCCATATAAACTACTAGATATTATTTATTTATTTATTTATTTAGATATTATGGAGGATTTACACCTACTGAATCAAAATAGAATTAAACAAGAAAACAGACAGCCAATGACAAATCCTCGTTTATATACTACAGAATAAAGTTAAGTGCACAAGACAGTACAAAGTAGTCTCAATACATATTATTAAATAAATTACAGGCACAAATACAGACACAAATAAACCAACATAACATAGGAATTGTATACATACATTAGTTACTTGGACATCTCATCACTATCCCCAAAGAATTCAAGGCTCAAAAACCTTCTCACTCTTGTAATTGAATTACTTAAATATATCGATATTAAACTGTTATATATAGTAGGTATTTAGGTATATATAATAGTAGTTTACAGTTATTGTATATAATAAATCAAATTGCCTAGACGATGTGATAAATTATTCACTTTATCCGGATATTATTCATATATATATATTATTTATTTAATATAAATATACTAGCTGTCCCGGCAAACGTCGTTTTGCCATAACTACTAATAAATTAAAAATTAATTAAAAAAAACATTGTCCAGCGGACAAAATTGTGAATCTAAACCATTCCCAGATCCCCTTGAACACACACAAAAAATTTCATCAAAATCGGTCCAGTCGTTTGAGAGTAGTTCAGTGACATACACACTCACAGAAGAATTATATATATAAAGATTATATGCATATATTTTTTACCTAACTGAATTTTCACAGGTTAAGTTTTTTTAAACCTAACCTGTAAAAATCTTATCTATTACAATGTTATCATGGTTATTATAATCAACATTTTAATAGGGTAGATGCTACTTTAATTATTTTTACTCTCTTTTGAATAAATTTCAGGTAGAATAGACCACGAGTGTAATAAACAATTAAAATACTTTATAATTTATACTCTCGATTGTCGGCACTTGATGGAACTTGTTGTACTCACTTGCACATAATCCACTATTTTAATTAAAATAGTGGATTAAGTGCAAGTGAGTTTAATTCTTGAATGTAAAATACTTTAAGTTATTAATTGACGACAGATGACGTCATCCTTGTATGTCACTGGCCGTGTTTGTTCGTGCTGACTTTCGTAGTTGCTTAGAGTTATGAATCCCGTGATATTTTTTAAATAAATAGCTGCATCTGGCTACTATAGATGTGGACGGTCGTCAGAAGACTTACTTTTGAATTTATAATATTATTATGGATGGCTAGATATATATAACGATATTTTAATTTCATTGTAGAACTAGCTGAACCCCGCTGTATTACCCGCGGTTATTGTCGTACCGCGGGTAAGGCTTCGCCTTGGTGCGTTACCCGCGGTAAGACAATAACCGCAAGTAACGCCGTGAGGCGAAGCTAGTCTAAAATAAGTAGCCTAATTTACTCCTTATATCACCAGCTACCTGTCAGTGAAATTCCCGTTAAAATCTATCCACTCGTTCCAGAGATCAAACAGATAGACAAAAATTGAAAAAAAAAATTTGAATTTCTTAGCGGTTCTTTGAATATTACAAACAGACACCAATTTTATTAATGTGTATAGAAGACTAGCTGAGCCCCGCGGTGTTACCCGCATTACAACAACAACCAAAGGGGTAAAGCTAGTCTTAAAGAAGTAGCCTAGGTTACAACTTATGTGATAAGCTATCTGCCAGTGAAGGTGTCGTCAAAATCGCAAAAAAAATATGCAAAAAATGTTATTTCTGTATATTTACCGTGAACATATGCATTTAGGCAAACAGTTTGTGATGCATCCACGTGCTTTGTATATCATCACATTAGTGTCGATACATCATTCGACTGCCTCTGTAGCGCAGTGGTTGTGAGTGCGACTGCTGTGCTTGAGGTCTGGGTTCAAATCCTGTGTCGGACTAAATATTTGAATTATCTACAAATATTTGTTTTGGAGTTTGGGTGTTTTCTATGTCTAATATGTATGCATTAACAAAAAAAGTATATGTGTATTTATATCAGTTGTCCAGCACCCATAACACAAGCTCTTGTATTTATATCAGTTGTCTAGCACACAGAGCACAAGCTCCGCTTAGCTTGGGACTAGATGACGTTGTGTGTTAGATGTCCGAAATATTATTATTATTATACACACAAACTTTTGCCTTTATAATATTAGTGTGATTATAAGCAAACAATTTATTATTGAAAGGTGTCGGTGATGATGATGCATACATTCATATTTCTGTCATCTACTTCTGCTACTTAAATTTGAATTTGTATATTTTCAGGGGACATGCCGAGTGAGGCCATTGCAACAGCTAACTTAATAGCAAAAATGGACGTGCTTTTTGATAGTGTGAATGCAGCGACGCCAGACCTTAGGAGAGGCAAAAAGTATTCGACTAATGTCAAAAAAAGCACAGGACACATGGAACTGTTTCTAGAGATGAAACATTTCTTTCAAAACTTAATTTTTTTGAACTGTAGGACTATACCACCCTCTAAAGGAGGCTGGGTGTGGACCCTTAATGGGTTACAATTAGTTTGGCGTTTTTTAACTGGTAAACATAATGATATTAAAAGCCTCTCAACGAGAAGAATACAGCAGGATCCACTGGAAAATTTATTTGGTTCAATTAGAGCAAACTGTGGCTCTAATAGTAATCCCACTGCTAGCCAATTTGTTGCGGGATTGAAAACTGCTGTATTCAGTAACCTTGGAAACCTTGGATCTACTAATTGCGAAAGCGATGATAATGAGGCAATATTAAGCAATTTTAAAAAATTATTGAGACCAGCCACAGATATAACAGAGACCAGAACTGATAGCACCTCGATAAAAATAGCAATAGAGAATCAAAATATTGATTCTGCCCTTGAGGAAAATATGGAAGAAGCAAGTGGCGAAATGCAAGCTTGTGCATATGTCTGTGGTTTCATAGTTAAAAATTATAAAAATGATTGTAGTGCATGTAAGAAGGTATTTGTAGCCAACACACAAGAGGAAGTGCATAATTTTATAGAGTTTAAAAATTATGAAACAGCGAAGAACTCCCTTAAATACGCCTCAAAGCACTTAATACATTTTGTCGAAAAAAGTGCAACATCTATAAACAAATTCCTAGAGGTAGAGGCGTATAAAGAGGACATTAAAAAGGAAATTGCTGAGATGTTAAAAAACTCTA
Source organism: Spilosoma lubricipeda (assembly GCA_905220595.1). Lineage (NCBI taxonomy): Eukaryota > Metazoa > Arthropoda > Insecta > Lepidoptera > Erebidae > Spilosoma > Spilosoma lubricipeda. Next base: position 5,175,112 of record HG992300.1, read on the forward strand.
TAAATTATGACTTCCTCCTAAATTGCTCAATGCACTTAAATGATAATATTGATTATTTAATAAACAGCATTTTTTTTATATGTATTAAAAGATATTGCATATTAAAAAATAGATCATTTGCTAAGGAGGCTGCTGCAAGTACGCTTAAAAGAAAAATGAATATTATTCTACATAAATAAAATGTATTTTGTTGATGTGAAGCAGAGTGACGATCATTGTGGTGACATTCATACTTTGACACGTCATTACTAATTATGACTATAGCTATTTAATGATTATGACTATAACTATATGATTTTCATTACATAGCTAGAGAGCTATTTGATGAAAATTATCCTAACAAAATCATTGTTATACGAGTACACTTTCAACTGCCTCATTAGTAGTAATATTTGAAATGAAATAGTTTAGAGTGTAAGTAGTATTTTGCCTAATTTTTATTAATCATGAATTATCCAAAGACATCTGACTGTGTTGTCATCTCGATGGGCGATTACTGCATTCAAAAACTCGAAATACCAGTATGATCTGTCAATGGGAATGCAAGGGAGAATAAGAATGTATTTTTATTTTACGAACGAAGTTATGAAAATGCAATAATTCAACTCGCTTCACAGCAACAATATGATATACAATATTACAATACATACATATAATTTATTCATGTAAAATGATGTTCATGTAATAGTACCTAAAATTAGCCCGCAGTTGTGATTCTTAAAAATTATCCAACTTATTTATTTGTTAACCGAGTGTCAATAAAACTAGCACTAAATATTAACTGATGATTACCACAATACAAAAAAACCGCATCTAAATCGGTAAGCCACTTCAGCGATTAGCACTCACAGATACAGAAACAGAAAAATTCAAAAAACTGTTGTTTTATGTTCTGTTACTTTCACATGGATTTTTGTCAATACATATTATATATTAATGTACAGACATCGACCCCTTACAGTTTATTACATACATATGTAGGTGAGGATATGTAGCAAGGAAATGATAACATTAAGGATTGTATGAAATCCCAGAGAGATGGTTATTTCCTTTAGATATGTTAGAGTGGTAACTGGACATCGACTATTATCTAATATAAAGGATTTAATCCTTAACTCTACGAATTGAACATTTTAATTACATTGAAATAAAAACAAACTTTATTGAAACTTAGATATGGATTATGTTTCATTTGTTTTATATTAGTAAATTTGTCTAGAGTTCTCAACAATTGTTGTTGTATTACTTTATGATCTAGTTTACTTAAGAAAGGTGTTATCAGTTCTTGGTTATTTCATTTTTCTACGATAAATGTAAACAATGTTACGATGCTAAAATTAAGTAAGCTTACGGTTATGGTCCGTATCCTTTTGTCAAAAATATAACATAATCCGAGTTTATAGCTACAAAAATAAGAAAACGTTTTAATTTAAATGTGTCCTTAACTATAGATTTTAAAGGATATTCTTTCAAACCAGCGAGTATTAATGATGGTAAAATCTAATCATTTTCTTGTTCTTTAACATTGCAAGTTAAAACTTATGCAACTCGTGTTGATATTATAATACAAAAGTTAACAATAAGAAATGATAACATTAAGTATTTTATGCAATTCCTGGGAGATGATTATTTCCTTAGAGATGTTAGTGTTAACTGGATATCGACTATAATTTAATATACAGGATTTAATACTTAACCCCACGAATTGAACATTTAAATAAAAACAAACTTTATTGAAACTTAGATAGATAGAAAACTCTTTATTTGTCCACCATTTTACATATTTTCAAGAGATTGCATATGGTGACCAATATTAGATATGTATTATGTTTATTTGTTTTAAATTAGAAAAGTTGTTAGAGTTCTCAACAATTGTTGTTGTATTACATTATGATCTAGTTTACTAATAATAATAATAAATAAATATTTCGGACATCTATCACACAACGCCATCTAGTCCCAAGCTAAGCAGAGCTTGTGTTATGGGTACTAGACAACTGATACAAATACATATATACTTTTTTTTTGTAAATACATATTATACATAGAAAACACCCAAACTCCGAAACAAATATTTGTAGATCATACAAACATTTGGTCCGACCCGGGAATCGAACCCGAGACCTCATGATCAGCAGTCGCACACGCCAAGTAACACTAAAGAAAGGTGTTATCAGTTCCTGGTTATTACATTTTTTTACGGTAAATGTAAGCAATGTTACGCGGTTAATAGTATGTAAGATTAGATATTATGTATAATTTTGTAACATTAACCGGATATGGTCCATATCCTTTGGGTTCATAATCTCAGTTTATATTTACAAAAATAAGTAAACGTTTTAATTTAAATGTGTCCTTAAGTAAAGTTTGAAAAATATTATTTTAAACCAGCGAGTATTAATGATGGTGTTTGACAATATTCAATTAATTTTATTATTCTTTAACATTACAAGATAAAACTCATGCAGCTCTTGTTGATATTATAATGTAAACGTTACCAGTAGAAAATCATAACATTAAGGATTTTATGAATTTCCTAAGAGGTGGTTATTTACTTAGAGATGTTAAAGTGGTAACTGGATATCGGCTTTAGCTAATATACAGGATTTAATCCTTATCTCCACGAATTGAACATTTTAAGTACAATGAAATAAAAACAAAAATTTATTAAAACATAGATATATTATTTGTTTTAAATTAGTAAAGTTGTCAGTTCTCAACAATTGTTGTTGTATTACTTTAAAGAAAGGTGGTATCAGTTCCTGGGTATTTTATTTTCGTACGGTAAATGTAAACAATGATACGATGTTAATATTAAGTAAGCTTACCGCTTATGGTCCGTATCCTTGAGTTAAAGATATAACATAATCTAAGTTTATATTTAAAAAATGGAAGTTATAATTTAAATGTGTCCTTAACTTTAGAGTTTAAAAAATATTCTTTCTAACCGTCGCTGGTTAGAAAGAATATTAATGATGGTGTTATTTTCTTAAAGATGTTGGAATGGCAACTGGATACCGACTAATGTTTAGACTTATTTTTAAGGAAATTAATGATATCTTTTGTTAAATACTTGAAAACCTGTTATAAATGTAAAGTAATCATGTACATGTACGTTCATAAAGCAAGATTTGTAATTGTAATAAACGTTTTAAAATAGTTACAGATTTTATTGAACTCTCTAAACTGTGTTTTTCGATTAATTTTTTTTCAAATATGTGGTTCTCTGATTTTATTAATGATCAGATTTCTTTCGGATAACTAATCTGCATTGACATTAACTTCAAAGAATTAATCGAAAAGTGCAGTACTTCTAATTTTGAACCCCAATAATATCAAGTAAATAGAAAACATATTTTGAATTGCCCGCGCTACTAACAGTTTCGCGGGGGCCGCTAATAGATGGCTCTGGACGCTAAGGAAAAATTTCCTCATTTATTTTGTATGGAGTTGACATTCTTCTCTCTGAGTAAATGTGTTCTGTGCTTATATCCCACGAGAGGTCACTCTGACAGATTGAATGATGTGATGTTTGAAGAACCATAGACTACAATGAAGACTACAAACATAACTACATAGAGCATCAGACAGACCTTTGACAATTTATTAGGTTTTTTACTAATAAATGGTGCGAGCGCTGAACGAGCGGAAAGCGTGATTGGAGTAGAGAGAGAGAGTTTAAGTAGAGTCCATCTCTCTCACACAGTCTCCGTCATTGATTGGTACATTACGCATGCGCTGAGTAAAATGATGGGGTTAACTTGGGGAAGCTTGCGTGAGAGAGACATACTCTAACTAAACTCAGTCTCTCCCTGTCACAGAACAAAAAGATATAAGTAGAAATGGCTAGTACGCGTGACGCGCATGCCACTAGCAAGCGTTGAATCTCATACCTTTATGAGTTGTTGTCGTTGTACAACGCTGCGTCGAATAGGTCGTCCATTGAAAGTTTTTTTTACGTCACAATGCCGTACTGCTCTGTTTTCAGTGTTAAAATGGTAGTAAAGGGTAAAACATTAATAATTAGCTGAACCCCGCGGTGTTACCCGCGTTATTGTTGTACCGCGGGTAACGCCACGGGACAAAGCTAGTCTAAAAAAGTAGACTGAGTTACTTCTCCAGCTACCTGCCCGTGTAAGTCCCGTCAAAATCAGTTCAACCGTTCCAGAGATTACCCGGAACAAACAGACAGACAGACAGACAGACAGAACGACAGACAGACAAAAAAAATAAAGTACATTTTTGGTAATGTACCGTGTATACATACATATGCATTTAGTAAAAAGTGGTTATTTTAATATTAACAACAGACCCTCCAATTTTTTTTTTTTGTAAATATGGAGCTGTATCTTACCATCGGTAGGTACAATTTTAAATAGTATAGACAAATAAATAAAATTAGAGTGTCTGTTTGTAACATAGATATTCTACATCTATAGTTTGTAATATAAAAATAACCGCTTTTTACTAAATGCATATGTATGTATACACGGTACACATACCAAAAATGTATTTAAAATTTTTTTTGTCTGTCTGTCTGTTTGTTCCGGGTAATCTCTCTGGACTTTCTCTAATAGTTAGCTGATGATACAGGGAGTAACTTAAGCTACTTTTTTTTAGACTAGCTTCGCCCCGCGGCTTCACCCGCGTACGAGGATAAGCGCGGGTATCACCGCGGGGTTCAGCCAGTTTATCAATAAAATGATAAAATTTTATTTCACTATTAATCGACTAGAGATTTAAGCTTAACTCTTCCTTATCCCATTCCCTTAAAGCTCAATTTGGTGTGATCGGGTTTTATCAATTGTCAACGCTACTCGATTAGAGATGTAGGTAGGATGTTGGTTTTACCGATATGCATACTTTTAAACGGGTTATAGAATACGTATAAGTGTAATGTACAAAGGGCGGCTTTATTGCCAAAAGCAATCTCTTCCAGGCGGACAGTAGTTGACGGTGTGGTAGTTTTGAAGAATTATAATTTTCTAGTGAAAATACCTAGAAACACACATACTTATTTATATACACATACATGCCAATAACTTTAACTAATCAATTATATTATAACTACACATTGCATTTTTGTTCATTGCAATCAATTTATGATTATTGATACTATGTATTTTCTAAAAATAAAAATGAATATAGTTTTTTTTTTAATATTTTAAAATCTACTAATATAGGTACAAACTATGCCAAAAATTAATTATGTAGGAACCACTGTTTTGAATTTTCTTAAGTGCTTAAACAGCCTTTATTATTTAACATATTATTAGCTGTTGCCCGCGGCTCTGCCCGCGTTTATGTCTATGTGTTATTCTGATGTATAAGCTATATTACTGTAAAGTTTCATCAAAATCCGTTCAGTAGTTTTTGCGTAAAGAAGTAACAAACATACACACTCACAAACTTTCGCCTTTATATATTAGTGTGATGTGATGTGATTAGAAGAATTATGATTCTAATACAAAACCTTAAAATTAATAAACATTAATAGCAAGAACTTATTTTTTAGCTACTTACCTTTTTAATATTACCTCCACAGATATCCTTCAATTCATGTTGACTGAACTACTTATTAGAACTGGACAAATAAGGTATCGTTAGAAGCGTCTTGATCGTCCGCTGGTTATAGGCTATACTATATAATGTGTCACCGAGTCTAATGTGGCGCCCTCTAGCGGTCATAAAGTACTGTGTTAAAAATAAATTTGAGTAAAATATGCCGTGTTTGGGAGGGCGTTACTTGTATATTCCAAAAATATATTTATCATTAGTATTTACTCATTACTTTGTCCGTATTTATCCGATATATTTATTGTGATGGGTATTATAACGTCACCAAAACATTTTAAATAAATAAAAGTTAAAACTAAAACCCAACTACGACAATAAACGACTCAGAAAAGTATGAAACAAGTTTGAAAAGCCGTAGTCAAACGTTACATAGAAACATACCATAACACTTCAACCACGCGTTACTATACATCATCACAGTCTTCCTCAATAAATGTACTATCCACCACTGAAAGAATTTTCCAAATCGGACCAGCGGTTCCAGAGGTTAGAGTGTTCAAACAAACAAACTGTTCAGCTTTATAATATTAGTTAGATTTTCTAAAATGAAACCCAATATACTTATTCACTAATTATTTTATGAATTAAAAACCACATCATCTACACATACACACTTAGATTCATAATCGTCTCAAAGGAAATGGATTTCTGACAATATCCCCAGTGAAGCAGTCAGTTGTAGATATTCTTAGAGGCACTTAAAGCAAGACTCTTCTATTTCTAATCATAGATCTCTTGTTCCTCTTCATCCTCGTCCGTATTATCTTCTTCACTTTGTTCTTCTTCATCAGCCCCTGTCTTCCAAGGGTGTGATCTGACCGCGTCTGAAGCGACTACTGTAAGCCTAATTTGTTTTTTTCCATCTGCAAACATTTACATTCTCTATTAGTAAGAACTAACCATCAGTTTGTCCACAGTTGGACGTAGATCTCTTCTTGGAAAAAAAGCAGACTTAACCTGCTATATCACATCCAGACGGATTGGTATATGGTTTGAGTCAAGTTTTTTTCAAGTAAAAACTTTTTTGGCCTCATTAAGCACATTTGGTAGGCGAAAATCTTTTGGGTTCGCTTCACCGACATGTTTGTATTGATTATTTTACTTTAAATATTAGGTAATATCTAATTTTACACATTAATTTTACAAATAACATTCTAGGTTTTAAGTTTTCACTTCTATCAGGTGTCCCAATGACTGCCAATTTTTTCCTCTTTAAATAAATAATTTGGACATCTAACACACAACGCCATCTAATCCCAAGCTAAGCAGAGCTTGTGTTATGGGTACTACACAACTGATACAAACACATATTATATACCTTTTTTGTAAATACATATTATACACAGAAAACATCCAAACTCCGCAACAAATATTTGTGTATTATACAAAATTTTGGTTCGACCCGGGAATCGAACCCGAGACCTAATAATCAGCAATCACACACGCCAATCGAGAGACCAACCAGCAGTCGAACTTTACAGTGACGTTGTCCTGCCTATTTTGCTCCCTTAGTTTTCTCTAACGACACCCACAGGATGAATAGGAACGGTGTCACTCTACTCTTAATCAGTCACCTCATGGATTTACATACAGAGTACAGTAGGTATACAGAATCACCTGCTAATTCTACTTCTAATTTTAAACAATTAAGAAACCATACAAATACAAGTTCAATAGAACACAGCCCAGCCTTTTTTAAAGATCACTCTCGCATTAGCACGGAGGACTATAAACATACATGAAACAGACACAAACAACAATTTGCAGATCACACAAAGTGTTGTCCCATGTGGGATTTGAACCCACAATGTTATAGGCGGGCAAACGAGCAGACGTATCGCCTGATGGTAAGCGATTGCCACCGCCCATGGACACCTGCGAACACCAGAGGCGTCACAAGTGCGTTGCCGGCCTTTGGGGGATAGGGAGGGGAGATAGGGGGAGGGGGTTCAGGTTATGGGCCTTCGGTATCCTCACTCACTCGGTGAAACACAGCGCAAGCACTATTTCACACCGGTTTTCTGTGAGGCCCTGATACTCCGGTCGAGCCGGCCCATTCATGCCGAAGCGTGGCTCTCCCACGGTAAATATTTACGAGGTCATTGATCATAAACCCACTAATAAAAAGAAGATAATAAAGATGGATATTTCCACTTACTTAATACAATGCTGCCGTTTCTATCAAGGAGTTGTTTGCAGACAGGGGACGGCACGCTCAGCATAAACATGTTGAACATACGCTTAGACCTCATCGGTCGTTTGGGCTTGTAACGGGCAAGGAAGTGCAGCAATACCTCATTGCTAGGCAGGAACGGCACGCCATATATCTGGTAATGAATATCAAATACATTTTAAAATTGGGCAGTTGTTGTAAAATATATGATGATATATTTTAGGAAGATGTTCCTAGCCTTTATTGTTCCCAAGGTTTGCTACTAGTCGGCTAGTAGTTCAACCGGTTTTGCCTGAACATCAGTTTTTCCACGGAGCGACTGGCATCGGACCTCCGCAACCCTGAGGGTGAACTGAATTCGAAGGTTGAACTAGTTTTCAGTATATTTGAAGGTACTGACTTCCTAATAACGATTGCCATAGATGTTCATGACAGCCGGGACCGACAGCTTAACGTGCTTATTCCTACGTCATATACTATTAAATATAGGAAATACTAGGAAATAGTATTTAGATATCAGTAGATTATTTATCAGTAAAAGAGACAGCTTATGTCATCAAAAATAAGACGTGATTAAATGCATTGTAACGAATCATTCTAGTATATAAATAAGGAACTGTTAGTGAGTAAGAAACCAGACGCCACCATGTAACAATTAGAGTATTATGGAGCCGTGGCTCTGGCATAATAAATACTGCAATCAAAATAATCATCACCATTATTCCTGCACTACGAAGTTCGCTATAGTGCTCTCCGAGGCACGGGCGGGAAACACCGCCATCTTCCATACTCCGGGTTGCTATTAAGAATTTATTTTAAGAAAAACCCATCAGTAGTCCGACCCGGGAGTCGAACCCGAGACCTCTTGATCAGCAGTCGCTTAGGCTAACCACTAGACCAACAAGGCAGTTCAGTAAAATATATGTACGCTGTTCATTCAAATAGTTTTCAGTCTCTAACTTCATATTATACTAGCCATAATTACTTTAACTTCAATAACATTGAACTTTCCTAGAAACTACCTGTTAGGATGTCGCGACTCTATTATTTAGTAAGTTACGTGGACATCACTAGAGGGTGTTATGGCGGACAGATTGATTTTGGACTGCGAAGTGACTACCTTGTGTGAACCATAAACCAAATATTTCTGAAGACGTATTTTTTTATTTATTTTCACCGATTACTCTGTCAAATGTGGACTGATTTTGAAAATTATTTTTGTATTCGAAGGGTATGCTCCCGAGGTGGTCCCATTGCCACCATATCAGGATCTGATGATGGGATCCCAGGGAAATCGAGGTAAACCCTAATTTTTTTAAGCACGTACTATGTTTTTCGTATATTTTCTGAAGTTACATTGGTATTTGCGTCTGGTAGTCATCATTTTTATGATGATGAGCTGATGATGTAAGGCACAACTAATTAACGGTTAGGAGTTGGAGGATAAATACCTAAAATCTGTCTGAAGTCGGTGCCAAGCCGAAAATAATACGAACGAACAATTACAAAAATCTAAGCGACTACCAAAATTAAAAAAAAACGAAAAAAGCACTATAATTACACTGTTATGACAGAATAATATATTTGTGTGTTATTATATTTTATTATTTTCTATTTGCGAGTTCGTAGTGATAGGCAATTGTTTGTATGTGAGTATAAAATGTGTATCTGTGAAGATTTCCCACCGCAAAAAATTACAGACAGTTTTGTATCGGAAAAAGAGGTTATGGCTACTCGCCTGCGGTCCGCCGGCCCGTGCACGCTGTGCTCTATGGAACTCTCGTAGGAAACACAAGGGGAGGGGAACATGTCATGTATGTTGTGTGTTATTAGCACTGCTATGCCGAACACAACAGTTGCGTTTTATACGTACTGTCGACTGTTCTCAGTATTCCAGTGCAGAAAACACACTCTGCTCGCACTAGTTAGCAGCATAAGAGTATTTCTCGTATATAATAGGCATCATTAAACGTGTTAAACCTATAATTCAAATAATGCATACTTACCCTAACTTGACGAAAGTTTTTTTCCTCTGGCAAGCACCGTGTGTTCACAACCTCATTGACGATCTGTAAACGAAATAATTTTACATACATACCCAGTACAAAGCACTCTAGTTACTACATTTATATTTATTTTTATAATTTTCTATAATTCGGAAGTAACTCGTATGTGTCTTACGTTTTTACGGCTAAACAAGCTCAGAAGTAAATTTTCACATTAGTTATTTATATAAAATTTACTTCAGTAAAAAATATAATCTATTTAAAATCCATTAAAGCGAGACAACTAAAGACCATACAAATTTAAGTTAATTATTAAGGATTTCAAAAAAACTGCAGCATGCGCAGAACTTGCGGCCGTGGCCGAATGCCAAGCACTTCGTGCATTGAATGAGCGGAGACTGGTCCTCCACTCTGACCCTTTGCAGGTCCAGATAGAGGGTTCCAGTCTCCGTCATCCTCTGCCATTGCTATTGGCCTCACCTGAACAACGACGTGGGAGGTCTTCGGATTTTTGGTCCGTTTCTTGTATTTAACAGCAACTTGTTGCTCCTCCTGTGGTAGGCCCATGAAAATGTCGGCGTTCTGAGTGTGGCCGAGTGAGGGTTGGGGACTGGCAAGACAATGTTGTGGCTACGCAATCTTGCCGTTGGATGTTTTTAAGCCACTCGAAGGCCTCCAAGCTTCACGACTGTTATCCTATGATAACAACCGGGACCGACTGCTTAACGTGACCTCCGAATTACTAAACTCACCTGAGGCAAGAACTGTTGTAATTTCTTCATCTCTGTCCGAATTCTTTTCCTAGCTTTGTCTTCCTCAGTGTCCATCTGAAGTGAGGTCACGTCCAAATCTTTCATGTATTCGGTCATCTATAATATACAAGTGGGTTAACACATGACAATAATAACCATTATTATACATTAATGGCTGAAAAATATAATCCTCTTTCATCAATCAGGTAAAAACAAGAACAAATGTGATGATTCTTTAATATTAGTCGTAAACATATATCCTTCTTCCTTTCTAACCTTTATTATTCCCAAGAATATTTGGGGTCGACTACTAGTTCTACCGGTTTTACCTTAATATCAGTTTTTCCACGGAGTGACTGGCATCGGACCTCCGCAACCCTGAGGGTGAACTGAATTCGAAGGTTAAACTAATTGTCACTATATTTCCCGCCCTTGTCGCTTAGAGACAAGGGCTCTGGATATGTTGCCGCCGAGTGGGGGGGGTCACCGTTTACGGTGTATACTTCTCCCCCAACCGGAGTTTGAGCGACTTCGAGGTCTTCCTTAACAGCTTGGAGACCTCGATGCGGCGATTAGCGTCTGGGCACGTTCTCGTGCTGGGGGACTTCAACGCAAAATCCATTGCGTGGGGGTCCCCCGGGACGGACGCCAAGGGCGAAGCCGTCGAGGAGTGGGCGGCTTCGGTGGGCCTCTGTTTGCTGAACAGAGGCGCCACCAACACGTGCGTGCGACAGCAGGGGGGGTCGATAGTGGACCTTTCGTTCGCTACCCCTGCTGTCGCCGCACGAGTAAGGAACTGGTGTGTCCTGGAAGAGGTTGAGACGCTCTCGGATCATTTGTACATCCGATTCGAGCTCTCCCGGTCCCAGGGCCCCAGTAGGGGTCACGTGGCGCGGCAAATGTCCCACTTTCCGCGGTGGGCTGTCGCCAAGCTCGACAGGGACCTGCTGGAGGAGGCGGCCATCGTTCATTCGTGGCTGTCTCCGCAGGCCCCGACCGGGGAGGTCGGCGTGGACGTGGGGGCTGGCCGTTTTCGCGATGCGCTTACGCAGATCTGCGATACGGCCATGCCCCGCATCCGGACTCGTCGGCCTCCTCGGAAGGAGGTCTACTGGTGGTCCCGGGAGTTGGCGGACCTCCGTGCGGCGTGTACTCGTGCCCGGAGGTCCTACACCCGCAGCAGGCGACGTCACCGTGGAGACGGTGGCGGGGACCAGCTTCACGAGGAGTACCGCGAGGCACGGAAAACTCTGAAGCTGGCCATTTGCCGCGCCAAGGAGGAGAAGAGAAAAGAGATGTTGGAGAGTCTCGACCGTGACCCCTGGGGTCGCCCATATCGTGCGGTGCGAAAGAAGCTCCGCACGGCGGGCCCCCCCCTTACCGAGACTCTCCAGCCCAGCTTCCTGCAGGAAGTGGTCGAGGGCCTTTTCCCGGAGCGGGCGGAGCACACACCCCCGTCGATGGCCTATGCGGTCGGAGACGACGGGGGTCCAGAGGAGGATGTGCCGCCCGTTAGGGAATCGGAGGTAGGGGCGGCGGTTCTGAGAATTCGTTCGAAGAACACCGCCCCCGGGCCGGACGGGGTTCCTGCCCGAGTTCTGGCCCGAGCCCTCGACCATATGTCGGACCGCCTCAGGGAAGTGCTGGACGCTAGCCTGGCGTCTGGTCGCTTTCCTGAGTGCTGGAAAGGCGGGAAGCTGGTCCTGTTGAGGAAGCCGGGACGGCCTGCCGATTCGGTCACGGCCTATAGGCCCATCGTGTTGCTGGACGAGGCGGGCAAACTTTTTGAGAGGATACTCTCTGCCCGCATCGTCCGGCATCTCAGCGAGGTGGGGCCCGACCTGTCGGACGCCCAATTCGGGTTCCGAGAGGGGCGTTCGACGGTCGATGCCGTGATGCGCCTTAGGGCCGTGACCGAAGAGGCAGTGAGCTGTGGCGGCATGCTGTTGGCGGTGTCGTTAGACATCGCCAACGCATTCAATAGTCTGCCATTCAGCTGCATCGGGGAAGCACTCCAGTATCACGGGGTGCCAGAGTACCTGAGGCGGCTGGTGGCAGACTATTTGAGGGAGCGTACCGTCATGTACGAGGACCGAGAGGGCGTCTTGAGACGGCGACCCATGTCGTGCGGCGTTCCACAGGGGTCTGTCCTTGGGCCGCTCCTGTGGAACGTGGGGTACGACTGGGTCCTTCGGGAACGTCTCCCCCCCGGGCTGGGCGTAATTTGTTACGCCGATGACACTTTGGTCACGGCTCGGGGGGCAAACTTCCAGGAGGCGGCGCGCCTGGCCACCGGGGGTGTTTCTCTGGTGGTCGGGCGCATCGAGGCGTTGGGCTTGCGGGTGGCCCTGGACAAGACGGAGGCCCTGCTCTTTCATGGGCCCCGTCGTGGTCCACCCCCCGGCGCCTCGATTGAGGTCAACTCGGTCCTCGTACCGGTTCGGGCCCAGATGAAATATCTGGGTCTGATCCTCGACGGTAGGTGGCTCTTCGACGAGCACTTCCGACAGCTTGGTCCGAAGCTGGTCGACGCTGCCTCTGCCCTTGGGCGACTTTTGCCCAACTTGGGCGGAGCCAGCGTCGCAACGCGACTCCTGTACACGGGTGTGGTCCGGTCGATGGCGCTGTATGGCGCACCTGTGTGGGTGGCGGCTCTGACCGCCCTCAACAAGGCTCGCCTCTGGCGGCCTCAGAGGGTATTGGCGGTCAGAGCCATACGCGGATACCGCACGGTGTCGACCGAGGCGGCGTGCGCGTTGGCCGGAACACCCCCGTGGGATTTGGAGGCGGAAGTGCTCGCCGAAGTTTATCGACGGGTGGCTTCGTTCCGGGCGGAGTGTGGCATTCGCCCCCCGCCCGAGGAGGTACGCGAGTGGCGTGAAGCCGCCCGTCGAGCCACGATGGCTCGCTGGTCGTTCCGGCTGGAGACTCCACGCGCTGGCTTTGCCGCCGTGGAGGCTCTCCAGCCGGTCATCCACGAGTGGGCAGCGCGGCAGCACGGGACTCTTTCCTTCCGACTGACGCAGGTGCTTTCCGGGCATGGATGCTTCGGGAAGTACCTGCACTCGGTCGCCCGGAGGGAACTGAGTCCCGCCTGCCACCACTGCGACTGCAGTGAGGACTCGGCCCAGCACACGCTGGCGGCATGCCCGGCATGGGCGTCGCAGCGCCGGGCCCTCACTGCAGTCATCGGAGGAGATCTCTCGCTACCGGCCGTCATCCGCTCCATGGCCGGTAGCGACAGCAGTTTTACCGCGGTCGCAGCCTTCTGCGAAGACGTAATTTCGCAGAAGGAGGCGGCGGAGAAGGCCCGGGAGGACGACCTCCACTCGGACCCGATCCGCCGCCGGCGAACCGGGCGGCGGAGGCGCGCATACCAGCGCCTCATGCCGCCCTGAGTGTGGCCGCGGATGGTGGGGACGGGTTTTCCCCTCCATCCGCTTTAGTGGTCACCCGCGAGGGGGCGACGTCACGCGTGTGCCGTACGTCGCCTAAATTGAGAGTCATTACCAGCTGACGGTGCCCGCTTCTGTGCGGGTAAGCGCTGGGAGGGGTCCGGATGTGTTAATAACAGCAGTTCCCGGATCCCTCCCGTCTCAGGCGCAGAGTGGCACACCGTGTGGTTTTAGTCGGTTCGATTCCGACACACCGCCCCGCCGCAAACCCCGGCGGGGTGACGGCCCGAGGGGGTTTCCACACGTTAAAAAAAAAAAAAAAAAAAACAAAAAAAAAAAAAAAAAAAAAAAAATTGTCACTATATTTGAGGGCACTCACTTCCCAATAACGATTGATGTTCATGACAACCAGGACCGCCATCTTCCTCCGAGCTGCTATTAGGAACTTCTTGTAAGAAAAATCCAACAGCAGTCCGACCCGGGAATCGAACCCGAGACCTCTTGATAGGCAGTGGCTTACGCTAACCACTAGACCAACGAGGCAGTTTTTCGTTTAAGTTTAAGCAACGATACCGTGTTATTTTCAACTCTAAAGCTGTACATTTAAAGTTGAAATGAACACAGGACATTTACTACCTTCATATTGTTGCGCCCTAAAGAAATGGGTCTTGTTTAATCAAAAATAATTAAGAATTGAGTACAGCGCCATCTAGTGTCAAGTAGCGCATGACTGTAGAGATTATGGCTGATAACTTCGATATTTTTCAAGCTAGATGGTGCTGTAAGAAATTCTAGGACATTCTGTTTGATCCAGAATATTTTATCGAATATTAGGATTATTCTACACATTTCGATAGCCCTATAAAAGTGGAGAGTGTTAGCCGTATTATTATATAGAGTATTGTTTCAGGATACAGGGATTAACATCGAAGCGATTTTCTAATGCGACTAACGAGTGATTTAGTTAATTATTGTTGTCAATACAGTTGTGTTATTTATTTGGTAATCAACCGACCACTTTTATTTATTTAATACCAGGCTCGTAACAATATTAAAAAGCAAGTAAAATATACCTGCATAGCAATCCTCTTGCTATATTGCTCACAGTATGATCTGACCAGTTCTATCGGCATTTCTGGGCCTGAAATGATAACTTTTATTAATTTCATCAATACAGAAAATAGATACAAAGAGTTGTTCGCGCGGTTAGCGCACACCTACAAACACACACGCGGGAGTGACGCGAGGGCGACCGCGGGGCCTGCGGTGCGGCGGACGGGGAGGACGGGCGCGGGGCATCGACCTGCGGCAGCGACACAGACGGCTTGGCGCTCTGACATGCATCGTGCGCATACACAGTATATATAGTAAATCAATTGTATCATTTACATTAAAATCTAAACTACATCTAAACTACAGTCACTCATTTATTACCTTCCACATCAACGGTGGGTTAAAAGGAATCACACAAACATAATGGTCCTTCGGCCTCAAGATTAAAGACCAGCGGTCCTTCAACGACAAGAAAACGAAATTTTGTACCCTCGGCCTCAAGAAAAAAAAAGACCAGCGGTCCTTCAGCCTCAAGAAAACAAAAATTTCGGTCCCATCGGCCTCAAGAAAGAAGAACCTCGACAGGGTAACAGAGTGAGTTCGTTCCAATTTCCTTTCTTTCCGTTTTCTATGCATCTTATTGCCCGGGCTTGCCTTTATTTGAATTAGTGCATTTGCTTATTCTATTAGTGAGCGCCGGCGTTGTGCATAACGTAACCAAGGTCATTGGCCGACCTTGCAGTGTCATTGAACTCGCACAGGTGACGTTTTACCGGTCGAACAATTCTTTCAATTTAGCTTTGTCATTCATATTATAAAGCTTTATTTACAATATATTTCTTCTTGCGCTGCTATACATTTACTATAATTGCATAATTAGATAAATTTCACATAAATAAGAAAATTTTCGCTCATTTTAGTAAATACATACCTACCTACTTTAATAAAATATTTCAAAGCTAAGCAATATATCATATTATAATATTCTTTTCATTTGCTTTATAAATTCATAAGCATTAAAGCTATGGAACGCTTAATTAAAAAAAGAAGCTCAATAAAAGCTAAGCTTACTTATTTTTCAAATTTTTTGGAAATTCTTCAAAGCTGTACTAGCCTATCAGAGTTACAAGCTACCGAACTTCAAGGTCGTTTTACCAAATTCGAGTGCTTATACGAACAATTCGATGAATTGCAGACCGAGATTGAGCTGTTGTCGGAAGATGCTGATGAGGCTTTCGCCGCTCGCGCGACCATCGAGGAACAATACCACCGACTCGTGGCAGTGGCTCGATGCTTGCTTAAGCGCCATGAACAAAAGCGCTCAGAGAGCGGTGACTTCGCGACGGGCTCCGAGGACTCAGCAGCTCCATGTAAGAGTAACTTTGTTCGCTTGCCAAAAATTGATTTGCCTGTTTTTCATGGCGGCTATGAGTACTGGGTAGAATTTCATGATAGTTTCATCTCCTTGATTCACAGTAATAATACTATTGATAACATTAACAAATTTCATTATTTAAGAGCGTGTCTTAAAGGAAGGGCATTAGAAGTTATCAAAAATATGGACTTTAAATCTGATAATTATCCCATAGCGTGGGACTTGCTTTGTGAGCGTTACAATAACAGTAGACTTCTTATTAATAATCACGTTCAAGCCTTATTTAATGTTGAGCCTATTCCGAAGGAGTCGCATACTTCATTGCGTCACCTCATCGACGTCATCAATAAAAACATCAGGGCACTGAAAGCTCTCAATGAACCGACTGATCATTGGGACACTCTCATTATCTACATGATGTCTAATAAACTAGATATTGCTACAGGTAGAAAATGGGAGGAATATCGTAACACATTGACAAAGTCGCCTACATTATCTCAATTTTGCTCATTTTTAGGCGAAAAGGCAGACCTATTAGAAACCTTAGAAAATAATTTAAATCAAAAATCAATAAAAACTAGTAATAACAATAATAATTTTAATATACAAAATAAACAATCACAAAATTATAAAGCTAAAAACTTTTTAGTAACGTCAGATAATAATAAAATGTTAAAATGTCCATTATGTACAAAAAATCATTACTTATTTAATTGTGATTCATTCAAAAATTTATCAGTCGATTTACGAAAAAAAAAAGCTAAGGATTTAAAAGTTTGCACAAACTGTTTACGTTCGGGTCACTATGAAAAGAAGTGCAGGCTGTCTAATTGCAAATATTGTGCTAGTAGGCATAATACACTTTTGCACACTGACAAACCTGACCAACCTTTTTCGGATCCAATGCCCAATCACACTGAAAACGTAACACTTACATCTAACGCCTCCTCCATACAGCTTACTACTGATGTAAATGTTTTACTTTCCACAGCTATGGTGAAGGTGATTAGCAAAAACGGCAAGAAGTACGACGCGCGCGTTATTCTAGATAACGGCAGCACGGCTAACTTCGTTAGTTCGAGTTTTTTCAATAAATTAGGATTGACTCAACGCGGTACGTATTCCACAGTCGCGGGCGTTGACAATCAAACCAGTTATAGCACACAGTCTTGCAATCTCAATATTGAGTCTTATTACAGTGGCTATACGATCGATATTGACTGTCTTATTTTGCCGCAAATTACACAAATGTTACCGTCGTCATTCATTGATATAAGAGACATTGCAATACCCACTGGCTTACATCTAGCTGATCCGTCGTTTAACATACCGTCAGCCATAGACATACTGGTGGGTGCTCAAGTGTTTTGGGATGTCATTATGCATAATTACATAGATTTAGGTAAAAATCAACCTAAGCTGTGTGAAAGCAAGTTCGGTTGGCTCGTATCGGGTGTTGTCCCTAGCCACTCACACAAATGTAAGACACATTCACAGAAATCAAAAAATAATACGATTTGTAATTTTTTACAACAGGACATAGACTTACCAACATTTTGGGAGCTTAATTCCATTTCACCCACTTACTCGCAGTCATTAAAAAAGCGCTTGCTTATACATACGGTCGATCAGTCGATCTGGTAACATTCAAACATCATTACTTGTATCAAAAAATCGTGTAGCCCCTATTAAACCTACAACTATTCCACGATTAGAGCTGTGTGGAGCTCTGTTGGGTGCAAGACTTTGTACTAAAGTTAGGGCATCACTCACTATTAACTTTCAAAGGTGTGTGTTTTGGTGCGATTCATCTATAGTTCTGGGATGGTTGTCAACGCCTGTCAATCAACTTAAGCCTTTCGTAAAAAATCGCATTTACGAAATTCAAGAAAGTACAGTTGGTTGTGAGTGGCGTTACGTGCCGTCGAAGGCCAATCCTGGTGACCTTGTTTCGCGCGGGCTGAAGGCTGACCTCCTCGTAGAGTCGTCATTATGGTGGTCGGGACCTCCATTTCTCTTAAATCATGAAAGTCACTGGCCTACATTACCTACGTATTCCACGAAACAAGATTTACCAGATGTTTTAGTTCATTTTTCACACAATACATCCAATATTTTAAATAATAATTCACATACGATACATAACAATATATTGGTTCAAAAATTAATTACTAAATATTCCAACTTAAATTATCTACAAAGAATAGTTGCTTATTTACTAAGATTTATAAACAATGTAAAATGTAAAAATATTAAAAGTAAAGGCTCACTCACATGCGACGAGCTTAATAATGCATTAACTATTATTATACATGCAGGACAACAACAAATGTTTTCCGATGAATATATTTCATTAAAAACCGGAAAACCTTTGGCCCGAAAAAATAGACTTACTTCTTTATCACCTTTTATCGACGCGAGCAACATCATTCGTGTGGGCGGAAGGCTTGACAATTCACCGTATGATTACAATGTTAAGCACCCTATATTGTTATGTGGCAAGCATAAGCTTACAAAATTATTATTTGAGACGCAACATATCAACCTTTTGCACGCAGGTCCTCAATTACTTTTAGCTAACATCCATCAAAATTATTGGCCTTTAGGAGGCAGAAATTTGGCAAGGTCAATAGTACATAAATGCTTAAAATGTTTTCGATTCAAAGCACAAAATGTTCAACCTGTCATGGGTCAGCTTCCTGCTAATAGAAGCAACCTCGAATACCCCTTTAGTAATTGCTCGGTGGATTACGGGGGACCAGTACTTATAGCAGATCGTAAAGGTAGAGGTTGCAAGCTAATAAAGTCATATCTTTGCATTTTTGTCTGCCTTGCTACGAAAGCTGTGCACTTGGAGCTCGTCACTGAGCTCACTAAACAAGCTTATATGGCTGCTTTAAACCGCTTTATTGCACGCCGTGGTAGACCTCGGAGCATACTCTCCGACAATGGAACAAACTTTGTTGGTGCTGCTAATGAGCTTTCTGCCTTTTTACAGGAACCTGACATTCCGTCGGATCTCGCCATGGAAGGTATACAATTTTGTTTTGCGCCTCCTTATTCTCCCCATTTTAACGGCATTGCGGAAGCGGCGGTTAAATCAACGAAGTACCATTTAAAACGTATTTTACAGCAAAGGCACTTCACTTATGAAGAGTTAGCAACATGCCTGGCTCGGATAGAGGCAATTCTGAATTCACGTCCGCTTACTCCTCTCTCTTCTGATCCACTCGACTTTTCCGTTCTCACTCCTGCTCATTTCCTTATTGGGCGATCTCTCACATCTGTACCCCAACCGAGGGTTCAAGATGAACACACGACGAACCTGCAGCGATACCAGAGAGTCGCCTCTATCAAGGAGCATTTTTGGTCGCGTTTTAACACGGAATACATCTCTCACTTGCAGAAGCTTACGAAGTGGCCCTCGTCTAGCGGGCGAATCTCAAAGGGCTCTTTGGTGCTAGTTAAGGATAAATCTGCACCACCTCTTTGCTGGCTGTTGGGCAGAGTGATCCAGATATATCCCGGCAGCGACGGCGTCGCGAGAGTCGCCGACTTGAAGACCAGGAAGGGTGTCATGAGGAGGGCCTTCAACAACATATGCCCTCTTCCTATTGAAGACAGCTCTTCAACGGGGGGAGCATGTTCGCGCGGTTAGCGCACACCTACAAACACACACGCGGGAGTGACGCGAGGGCGACCGCGGGGCCTGCGGTGCGGCGGACGGGGAGGACGGGCGCGGGGCATCGACCTGCGGCAGCGACACAGACGGCTTGGCGCTCTGACATGCATCGTGCGCATACACAGTATATATAGTAAATCAATTGTATCATTTACATTAAAATCTAAACTACATCTAAACTACAGTCACTCATTTATTACCTTCCACATCAACGGTGGGTTAAAAGGAATCACACAAACAGAGTGACATTATTAAAATGGACAGTAAGCGAACCTGAAGTTCAATTACAATAGGGAAGATGCAAATATAATATTTAACAATATTTTATGACTGAAATGTAAGAAAAACATCAAAGAAAGGCCAGCGCAACGTTTTTATTTTATTTTAATAATTATTTTATACAATAATAACGAATTAAAAGTACTTTAAACGGAACGTGCTCTATAACAGTAATCAGCGTCGACTGACGTCACCAATGTTGTGACAACAATTTAAGGTTATAATCGTAAACATAAACATAATGTTATTGAATAAACAAATTACGTTTTTTTTAAATCAGACTCCAGAAATCTACCGAAAGATAATGTTGACGTCTTCGATCACAAATAGTACTAGATTCCCGATAAGCGCTTCAAAAACGGCCCGAAAAATAAGACCACAAATAATTTTGTGGTCTTATTTCAAATTAGTATGGTCCAAGCACAACCAACGTTAAGTCGTCAAAATGCCGCTGTGCGCGTTCAAAGGCTGTGTAAATAACCAGCGTAACACCAAGGTCTTGGAAGAAATATCTTTGTTTTCAGTGATATATTTTTTTTAAAGTTTTTTTCATAAAATAATAAACAGAATTATATAATAAATATGTTTGAATTAATATTATAATTGTTTGGCCAATGTTTGATACAACACACAACTATTGTGTCAAACATCACTTATTTTTGAACAGGGAATGCATGGAGTAGTGTTGTTATTTTATAATGTTATTTTTGTTTGTAGATTTCCTAGTGACCCATTTCGCTGTGCAGAATGGGTATCTATTGTGGCGAAAGAAAGAGGAAAATAAATATACAACCCTTATAAAAATCTAAAATATGTTCGATTCATTCATTTTGACACATTCGACATAGCTGGACATACGCAAAGGCGTAGATTACTAAAAATAGCGGTTCTTAAATTGCAGGTAACTATCATTAAGTATTAAAATAGTTGGTGTAAGATAACGTTTTGTTAAAGTTGTTGATTACGCATATATTGAGGATTTGTTTTTTGGGCGAAACCATACACACACACACAGCCATAAAATAAGCCTAATAAAACTGATTATAGAAAGTTTATTGATGTAAGATTACAATTCGTGAAAAAGAAACCGCTTATATAAAAATGATTTCTAAAAGACTTTATAACAAGCTGAATCTGTTTAAAGGTAAATAAAACCTACATTACTATTTTTTTTAAACCTTTAAAAAATATTTGCCACCATATAAAACAAACCTAAAACAAATATATTCTGCAACTCTACGACTTTCAATACTTACTGTGTTCTGGGCATTGAAATGTAATACCAAGAACTACATCTAGTTCCACAATACAATAAGCACGAAATTGTAAACAATATGTTATAAACCTTAAAACTTAAGATTTAAGTATCATCAGCTACCTGCCAGTGAAAGTCCCGTCAAAATCCATCCAGCCGTTCCAGAGATTACCCGGAACAAACAGACAGACAGACAAAAGTTTTTTTGAATACATTTTTGGTATATGTACCGTGTATACATACATATGCATTTAGTAAAAAGCGGTTATTTTAATATTACAAACAGACACTCCAATTTTATTTATTTGTATAGATAAACTAGCTGAACCCCGCGGTGTTACCCGCGGCTATTGTTGTACCGCGAGTAACGCCGCGGGACAAAGTTAGTCTAAAAAAAGTAGCCTAAGTTACTCCCTGGATCATCAGCTACCTGCCAGTGAAAGTCCCGTCAATTCTATTTATTTGTATAGATTAAAAACTATTCTACTTGAAACAGAAATAAAAATATTGCATCTTCCCTATTGTACACAATTTTTGAAAGAAACAATGCCTCGTTTACTATCTATACAAATAAATAAAATTGGAGTGTCTGTTTGTAATATTAAAATAACAGCTTTTTAATCAATGCATATGTATGTATACACGATACATATACCAAAAATTTAGTTGAAAAAATTTTTGTCTGTCTGTCTGTTTGTTTGTTCCGGGTAATCTCTGGAACGGCAGGACGGATTTGGACGAAACTTTCACAGGTAGGTAGCTGATGATCCTGGGAGTAACTTAGGCTACTTTTTTTAGACTAACTTTGTCCCGCGGCGTTACTCGCGGTGCAACAATAACCACGGGTAACACCGCGGGGTTCAGCTAGTATTATATATAGATTAAAATTGGATTTGTTTTTTTATGGAAAGGAGGGCTGACGAGTTGAAGGAGCGCCTCTTGGTAAGCGATTACCGACGCCCATGAAAACCCACAACACCAGACCCGTCACATGTGCATGCCGGGAATGCTGTTGTGCGAGGCAGAAAGTTTCTAGAAAAGCGCACAGTTGTCGACTGCCAAACATCTAAATGATAGCGATAGAGATACATGTGACACATAATATGAAATTCGCGAAGTAAATTTTTTGCAATCACCACAATACATTTCGATTTCTATCTTTTTAACTGACGTCAAAAAAAGGAGGTGGTTATCAATACTATTTTTTCCACATTTTTTTTTATGTTAGTTACCTTATAACTTTCGACTGGGTGAACCGATTTCAATGAATCTTTTTTTATTTGAAAGCTGGTTCTTCCTGTATAGTCCCATTTCAATTTCGTCCAGATCTTAAAATCGTTTTTTTTGGTAGAATTTGTTTTTAAACTTATACATCTTACAGTGTTTGATCCCAAGCAGCCCAAGCTAGGCAAAGCCTGTACACGGACCCAAGTCAGCACATATAGTTATCCAAACCTAGTCGAAGTCTATGGATTTTAATTGAGTTTTCAGCACTGGTGCCATTCTTAACACAGTGGTCTATCTATGGCAATCATAACGAGTAGTTACACCCTAACAGTCCAACAACTGTACAGTCTTTCTACTGTATAATCCATTCACTTAGATACGGTCACCTTGATCGCGCCGCCGTCCCACGTGCGGCAAGCCGCTATTAGTTTACGCTATTGTATGAATTCGTATTTCACAACAATAACCATAATTGCGTGCGGGTGCACTGACTCTTTGAGGTCTATTTTTGGTTTGTGGAGGTACGATAGCAATAGCTTCACGTTAAAAAAATTAGTTTAGCTATATCTTATAGACCGAAAGCCGACCCCAACAGTTTGAGTATTATATTTTACTGCCTCGGTGGCGCAGTGGTAGCGTACACGATTGCTGTGCTTAAGGTCTTGGGTTCGATTCCCCGGTCGGACTGAATGTTTGTAAAATCAGCAAATATTTTTTTTACAGTTTGGGTGTCTTTTTCATGTAATACTAGTTGTTGCCCGCGGCTCCGCCCGCTTATATATCGGTTATCGTGGCAAATAGTAGCCTATGTGTTATTCTGATGTATAAGCTATATTACTGTAAAGTTTCATCCAAATCCGTTCAGTAGTTTTTGCGTGAAAGAGTAACAAACATCCATCCACCCATCAATACATACTTTTGCGTTTATAATATTAGCATAGATATGATGTATGAATTTACAAAAAATATATATTTATGTCAGTCTGCTAAGTTTGGGACTAGGTGGCGTTGTGTGTCAGATGTTCGAAAATATTATTGTTAAAAATATTAAAATACTAGGCATTTGCCTACAGCTCCACCCGTGTGAGGATGAGTTATCCGAGTGATTCTTCAAAATGACATAACTTTTTTATTAATTAACCGTTAAGTGGAGCAAACCGCAATACATTAGTAAAAACCGAATTCAAATCGGTTAAGCCATTCCAGACATTATCGTGCGTGCAAAAGGGTACAGACAAACAGTCAATTCGACAGTTTTTTTTTTTAATATTTTTTTTGAATTCCTCATAATCCACTACTCCTTTTTTGTGCGGAAGTCCCCCACCGACTAGTGGCCCCATAATAGTTTTTCTTACATATCTTCCATGCACAGACAGCGACCAGTTAAGATTATACCTATGTATTGACTGATGTAAGTAGTCATACCCTGTTGGAAATACTTCTTCTTTGTTATATGCATCTTCTGCAGCTGTTCCCGGGGGATGCCAGCCGCGTCCTGTACGGCGTGGAGAGTGCTCAGCACCAGCTGGAAGTCTCCGACGTGGGGGTGAGCCCGTCGGTACGCACTCGTCGACTTGAAGCACGACCCTACGAGCTCAGGGGATTGGGACACTAACATTGAAACGCGCTGGTGGATAACCTGGAAAAATATATATATCGCTTCCTACTTTGCCAAGTACTGTGGGTTCAAGTCCCCATCTGATACAAATCTAAGTAAAATTTGTACAAAGAAAGGTACTTTGGGTGATGACTCATACACTTTTATCGTAAATGAAACATATTTGCAAATCATATTAACATTTGGTTTGAAACTAACGGGTCGAAAAATGATAATTTATATATATCTATACTAATATATAAAGCTGAAGAGTTTGTTTGTTTGTTTGAACACGCTAATCTCAGGAACCGCTGGTCCGATTTGAAAAATTCTTTCGGTGTTGGATAGTCCATTTATCGAGGAAGGCTATAGGCTATATATCATCACGCTAAGACCAATAGTAGCGGAGCATCAAAGAAGAATGTTACAAAAACGGGGGAAAATTATCACGCTACGGGCAATAGAAGACGCAAACGAGGTTGCGTGAGTCTGCTAGTACATAATAATATACTTACTACATACTATTTTGCTTTAGTATTTTTGGACGTGGTATTCTTTTAGCTTTATTTTTTGAAAAGCTTTTTCAAAATGATTTTTCATTAGAAAAAATACTTTTTTAATATTTTTATCACATTTCACACTAATATAAAAAGGAAAAAGTTTGTGAGTGTGTATGTTTGTAACTTCTTCACGCAAAAACTACTGGACGGATTTGGTTGAAACTTTACAGTAATATAGCTTAAACATCTGAATAAAACATAGGCTACGATTTGCCGCGATAACCGATATACAGGCGGGCGGAGTTGCGGGCAAAAACTAGTACTATATAAAGCTGAAGAGTTTGTTTGTTTGTTTGCTTGAACACGCTAATTTCAGGAACTACTAGTCCGATTTGAAAAAATCTTATAGTGTTAGATAGTCAATTTATCGAGAAAAGCTATAGGCATATATGATCGAGGAGCGGAACACCAACGAAGAATGTTACAAAAACGGCAAATTATTATTCTACAGGCAATAGGAGACGTAAACGAGGTTACATGGGTCAGCTAGTATATTTATTATCCTACCTTTAATTAAGTATTATTTTTATTAATAAACTATTTTCTATTATTTTAGAATTATTACATATTGCAGAAATTTAAACACGACACCACTTTATTCCCAGAGTGAGTCAAGCTGTAAAGTTCGGCGTGTAAAAACACGTGTAAAAGATTTGCTTCATCATTTATAATCTTACCTTAGCAATGTCCTTCAGCAACTTATGGTTGTATTTTGCACTCAAAGCAACAATACCAGGGTATTTAGCTTGTAACTCCGACATAATTTCATCTGTCGTGTAGTCTACAGTCTGGAAATGTTAAGCATAAATTAAAATTACATCATAGCGAGGAGTTTAGGTATCTTGGTATATTTATGTATTTACTAGCTGCTGAACTCTGTGTTAACCGCGGTTATTGTTGTACCGCGAGTAACGCCGCGAGACAAAGTTAGTCTAAAAAAAGTAGCCTAAGTTACTCCCTGGATTATCAGCTACCTGCCAATGAAAGTCCCGTCGAAATTCATCCAGACGTTCCAGAGATTACCCGGAATAAACAGACAGACAAAAAATGTTTTAACTACATTTTTGGTATATGTATCGTGTATTGTTCTTCAGACATATACATTGATTAAAAAGCTGTAATTTTAATATTACAAACAGACACTCCAATTTTGTTTCTTTGTATAGATTTCGTTTCGAGTTGTATTTAAATACAATTGAGCATTTAATGTAGATTGAAATCAAACTTTGAGGTGTATATAGTCCCTTCATTGAGTAAGCCTAAATAACATCCGACTACCATCAATGATATGAAAAACTAGCTGAACGCCGCGGTGTTACCCGCTGTTATTGTTGTGCCGCGAGTAACGCCGCGGGACAAAGTTAGTCTAAAAAAAGTAGCCTAAGTTACTCCCCGGATCATCAGCTACCTGCCAGTGAAAGTCCCGTCAAAATCCGTCCAGCCGTTCCAGAGATTACCCGGAACAAACAGACAGACAGACAGACAGACAAAATTTTTTTTTAACTTCATTTTTGGTATATGTATACACTATATATACACATGCATTTAGTTAAAAGCGGTTATTTTTATATTACAAACAGACACTCCAATTTTATTTATTTGTATAGATTTTCAATATCTCTGTTTACCCCTTTTATCGTATGAAGGCTCGATGTTACATTTACATTTTAATGTTTAAATGGATAAGTTGTTTATTAGTTTATTTATGCAATTTTTCGTGTTTAAGTTGCCAACCTGTAGATGTCGCTGTTAGGGTTTGCTGAATCCTGCTAGTGTTTAGTTACAAGAGTGTTTGTTAATACCTCGAATAAATATTTTTGAGTGAGAAACTGAGAATTGAGAATAAAGTTTCATTACACTTTTGAGTTGTGTTATTTCTCATCTACGGACCCCTGCTTTCGCTTACGACACTATATTTCTTATATCTTCTATAATCTAATAAATAAATAATAATAATAATAAATAATAATAAATTTTATTCCATATTCAATGTACAAGATTTTGGGTGTTTTTCTTAAGAGTAGATTTAACTTAATTTCTGAAGAACTTGTGCGATTAGAGCCAAGTTTTTATTATTTCTTACTTTTTCTACTATTTCTTACTATCAAATTACACTGCTTAAATTCATAATTAAGTAATTTCAACATTTTAAATTAGTGATCTGCCTGATCTAGGTAAGACCTGTGTTTCAGGCAATTTCTGGTCTTACAATTACTTTTTTCAATAATAAAAAAATATATTTTTCTTAAAACATAAATAAACAGCAGTATCACGGTATTTGTCACTACTCTAAAACAGCTTAAATGATTTTAATAAAATCTTTCTTTCTTTTTTAAAAAGACAACTCCCGCATTAGGAATAAACATCCTGTGTTGCGGGGACTTAACAAACATACATGAAACGGACACATAGTACAGCCAGACTCAGGACAACAATTTGTGGATTACACAAAGTGTTGTACCGCGTGGGACTTGAACCCTCGACACTTGGCGCAGTAGCAAGCGGCGTGGCGACCACTAGGCCAACCGTGCAGTCACTAGTCATTTTAATAAAATGAATTGTCTATTAGGTCAAAATAATAATAATATAATAATAAATAAATAAATATTTCGGACACCTAACACACAACGTCATCTAGTCCCAAACTAAGCAGAGCTTGTATTATGGGTACTAGACAACTGATATAAATACTTAAATACTTTTTTTTTGTAAATACATACATATTATACATAGAAAACACCCAAACTCCGAAATAAATATTTGCAGATCATACAAACATTTGGTCCGACCCGGGAATCGAACCCGAGACCTCAAGAACAGCAGTCACGTACACTACCACTGCGCCACCGAGGCAGTTCGCGTACCAAATATGCGTCTTAGCTGCTAAAGTGTATGAAATGGTATACAATACCTTTGCAGCACCAATGCGAACCGTTGGGCGCTTTGAAACAGGCATCCGTTTCTTTTTAGACTTTGATGATGTACCTAAGGGCATCTGCAAAATAAAAAAAGCGGTTAGGAGTTAGGCATTCTTTTTGAAGTCAACTTTCACACTTGGAATAAGTCTTGTTTTGCAGGGGACTTAAAAAACTTACTAGAAACAGACACAAATAATACCCAGACTCAGAACAACAGTTTGTGTTATAAAACTTATGTAATTATACAATACTGCCTGCCTCGTTGCCACAGTGGTAGTTTATGCAACTGCTGTCATGTTGTCTTGGGTTAGTGTCCCAGGTTGGACCAAATATTTGTATCATCTGCAAATATTTGTTTTGGAGTTGTTTGGGTGTTTTCCATAACAAAAAGAACAGGATATAAGTATTCTTTTAATCAATCTAACTTTCATAGTTGTATAACTGCCTCGTTGGTCTAGTGGTTAGATATGTAATGATGGTAATGATGGTAAGCAACTCCCGGGTTGGAATGCTCTTGGGTTTTTCTTACCAGAAATTCTTAATAGCAGCCTGGAGTATGGAAGATGGCGGTATTTCCCGTCTGTGCCTCGGAAAGCACGTTAAGCCGTTGGTCCCAGTTTTCATGAACATCTATGACAATCGTCATTGGGAAGTCAGTGCCCTCAAATATATTGACAACTAGTACATCCTTCGAATTCAGTTCACCAACAGGGTTGCGGAGGTCTGATGCCAGTCACTCTGTGTAAAAACTAGTTAAACTAGTAGCCAACCCCTAATCTTGGGAATAATAAAGGCTAGGAAGATGATGAATCCAGCTTTCATAGTACAAGCTAAGCTTATTGTATGTTAGGC
Source organism: Spilosoma lubricipeda (assembly GCA_905220595.1). Classification (NCBI taxonomy): domain Eukaryota; kingdom Metazoa; phylum Arthropoda; class Insecta; order Lepidoptera; family Erebidae; genus Spilosoma; species Spilosoma lubricipeda. Next base: position 5,203,813 of record HG992300.1, read on the forward strand.
CAGCCAACTACACAGGAAATCTTATATTGCACAAGTGTGTTCGCAAGTATTCGTTTCCCTGAGTGTCATAACTCGGTGTGTTCACTGTGCTGTTGATCCTGGCATTCAGGAGTTAGTGGCATACAGTGGTGGGCGTATGGGAGGGATTAGCCTCATTAAAAAAAAAAAGTGTGTTCACAAACACAGGTGTAGTCTCCATTCCCTCATAATCCTATTGGATGGTTATCCAACACAATCAGGAAGAGATCAGGCGCAGGACTGAAGGCGTTACCTGCTCTCCAAGGCATGGGGGATAGGACCCCAACTTTCAAACTCTGAGCGTTACTAAGCATTGCTATAACCAGAAAAACTCATTACCATTTTTTGGCCCAACCCGGGATTCTTTGCCCGATCCACGTGACAGTAAGCCAGAACCTCCTTGCTAAAGAGAAATCTATATCCATCAGTGGACAATTTAACAATAATGTATACAGTTTTACTCACATGCCTAAGACATTTTATAAGGAGCAAAAGTTCTTACCGCAAGTTTAGTTTTTAGTACTTAAAGTACAAATGTGAATAAAACTTACGTCTTGGTAACCTTTAATGAAATATTAACCTGACATCATTAATGTCTATAGTTTTCAAAATTTCCGTAACATACTTACATCAGGCACGTTGTCAGGGATAAATGCACACATTGTTCCTTTCTTCGCATATCTGACATTGTTAAGATTTTGTACTACTTGTACAGGGTCCAATGTTTCAGAAAGGCGAAGGTAGCAAATCTTCATTAGTTTAGAATTTTTTGAACTTACAAAATTTAGTGCTTTGAACTGACCCTGTATCGGTTTCTGAAGAACTTTTACGATTCTCTTCAGGGTGGCCTGAAATGATTTAGATATTGTCATCATAAACTGTTTAGGAATCAAGATATGGCTTCAATCTCCAACAATGTACGCCATTACTAGTAAACAAAAAAATGTTTTAAATTGTATATACTGCATGGCATAGAAAGAAAGAAAACTCTGTATTTGTATTGTACACCGTATTAAAAAAGAGAGCAGAAAATGACGAATGTTTATGTTTAATTTACAAAGGGTATAGTGTATTTAATCAAACAATAACATTACCGTGATGGGAACATTATCAATAGCTATTACAGACATTATTATGGCGTCTAATGTTTTACTTTACATTAATTATTTTAATTTGTTTAATTCCTTTTTCAGTAACATCCTACATAACCATGTTCATAGATTACAATGTATACAATGTATATAATATACCATGACATGCTATGTATTAACAATGTACTCTGTGCATGCTATCTTGAATGGAATTATATTTTTTTTAATAATAACATCATCTATCTGCCAATCGCAGTACTATTTTATTATTAAAATGCGTTCACGTAATAATAAAGAAATATAAAAATAATAAAATTTAAAAATAGAACCAACATTACAAAAATTATTATTTAATAAATGATAATAATTTAAAAAATATAACTCTAAATAATGACAGTTTTAACACGTGAAATAATTTTAAACGAACGCACTCTTAAAAATGCAAGTCTTTCAGTGTTTTAACTGAGGTGTACAAAATTTTAAACTTGGTGAGATAATTTTAATAGATCAAACAATATTTTATTTATTATCTATTTATAGTATGTAATAGTTATTTCATATTTTTGGAAGAAAATTTCGAAATCATATACTGAAATATTATGTTGATAAATTTAAGCTGTGCAGTATGGAAACATCAAGAAATCGTGATCGTCTGTTCTCCAGAAAGAGCTAGAACCGAGAGTCGTAAAACCTAGTAGAAAAAAATGGGTGTGTCAGTGACTGTCAGTCAAAAACTGTTTTTCAATGCTCGAATGTTACTTTGTGCGCGATCATTTGCATTTTTGCTTTTTATCCACCTTAGATGTGCATTTATTTTCGTGGAATTTTCCGCCAAGTGCGTCGAGTTGAGTGTATCTACTTCGCGACGCCATGTTCCCCAAATATTGCCTGACTGTGATAAAAAGTGTTGAGATAGGACTCCTTGTGATCTAGTTTTAGTGAATTAATAATAATAAATAGAATCTTTATCACGCCTCAAAAAATCTGTTGTGTTGTGCAACGTTAATTTTGTTGTGTGACAAAAGTAGGTAGGTACAGTTATTGTCGACAACAGTGATTATTTGTATCTAGAAATTAGCCAGTGAATATAATTTCAAAAATAAACAGAACAAGTCAATTTATTTATTTAGTTTTCTTTTCACTTGGCGATTATTGGCATTTTTTTGTTTTTGTTCTTAAAAAACAAAAATACCAAGTTTAATACATTTGTTAAGTTGCGGGGACGTATTTTAAAGTAATTATGTCAATGTATTTTATGGTTTCACAATTTTTTTTTTAATAGTAAAAACATTAGACACTACCTTAATTAAAATGCGTTTCTGCACCTGAGCGAGTTTTCAAAGTATATATTTAAGTAGCTAGGTTTACGTATATATACCAGTTAAACGCTATGTCTTAGTTCCGTGATTGGGAACTAGATGGCGTAATGATGGAAACAAATAGTTGGCTATCTACGTCATACATACCTTGATGTCAGGCTTTGACAGACTGACGTCTGAGGTCAGTGTTCTCAACTTAACAATTTATCCCCCTAAGCCCCAATCAAAAAACCCTAAAATCGCCACAATAACTAGGGATTCTCCCTAAAAACAATTACTAGTGTGAATCTATAAGACAAAATATTATTTTTGCAAGAAATAATCATAAAAATGATAATTTTGGTAAAATAAATAAATGCAAGTAATAAAACGTTAAAAAAGTTATTTTTTTTATATCCACAAATAACCAATATTAGTAAAAATAAAGTTAAAAAAAATATTTTAAATTAACAGTCGTCAATACAATGGAATTACTTCACCTTTCAAGTCTGAATCTGTTTCCCACGTCTTTGTATTTTTTTGACAATACTTCTTTTATCATTAGCTTAACATTATAACGAATGGCTTGCTGATAAACGTATTTATTGAGTATTGAGAGGATAAATTGAACAGGTAAATAACTAATTACAATGAACGTATTTGTAGTAAACATAAACACAGTTTGACCACAAATTCTTACGATTATGTTTATAATTGAGTTAGATAACAATAGAACATGCTGGAATGCGCGTCGCGTTTTATTTAACTCTGCACTCTTAGTAACAGGCAATCGCACTAGAAATCGCTAAGGCGGTATGTATAAAATTAATATGATTCGCTATTCGCTAGATTAGATTATCCCATGGTCCATACTATAACAACTTTATTTTGCTTAATTTGAATAAAAAAAAAGTGAATAAGTTTTAGTTATAATACCCCTAAAAAACCCCATCCTACTTTTTTTCCCCTAAATATGGGGGAAAACCCCTAAGTTGGTAGCCCTGTTTAAAGTTAGACTACAGAACACTTTTGAGGTTAGACAAGGCCTTTGTGGTCTGTAAGTTAGACCATAGATTTCAAATAACCCTTAGAGCATAAATATCTGGGGGGGCAGCCGAATGGGCTACGGAAAGCGTGATCGGAGTAGAGAGAGAGAGACCGAGTTTGGGTAGTGTCTGTCTCTCTAGCGCAAGACCTCTCGTGCGATAGGATCGGTACGACAAACAGGAGATCGCTTCGCGAGATGGACGCCCCGGGGTACGGTACGGGCGGCCGGCGCGGGCTCTGTATTCTACGGTAGTCGGTAGTTAAAATCTCATGTGTAAAAACATTTTTAAACAACATTGAACAACTATGAAGGACTAAGGACTATCTGAGCCCCGCGGTGTTAAACGCGGTGGTTGTTGTACCCTTATTTACAACAACAATCGCAGGTAATTAAACGCACAGGTAGAAGCTAGTCTAAAGGTGCCGGCCGACTGACCTAAAACCAAAGAGTAAAGTAATATAACATTCTTGGCGAGCGTGTAAACGTTACGGCTTACCGGGTGGAGCACGCGTCGAGCGCTGCTTGCAGCCAGTGGCTCAGCTCGCTGTACTGAGCTATACCATTTCGGAGTAAAGAAACTTTACGTAACGCCGAAATGTTTTAGGTCAGTCGACAACTTAAAAAAAGTAGTATACTTGACTTCTTTTATCATCAGCTATTTGAAAATCACAGAACAACAACATAAACAAAACAGACAGACAAAAAATTATAAACATAGATTTTGTTCAGAGTATTGTTTAACCTTTCTTATACATTCAGTGAAAAGCTTGTAATTTTAAATTACAGACGCTTCAATTTTATTTATTTGTATACATTTTGATGCAAGGATACACGCAATCAATTAAAATAGTCATAATGTTAATAATGATAATAAATAAAAGATTCAATATTCTAACCTCAAGCTAGGCAGAGAGAACTATTGGCGGCTCTGAACGCCCTCAATAAGGCTCGCCTCTGGCGGCCTCAGTGGGTTTTGGCGGTCAGAGCCATACGCGGATACCGCACGGTGTCGACCGAGGCGGCGTGCGCGTTGGCCGGGACACCCCCGTGGGATTTGGAGGCGGAAGTGCTCGCCGAAGTTTATCGACGGATGGCTGAATTCCGGGCGGAGAGAGGCATTCGCCCTCCGCCCGAAGAGGTACGCGAGTGGCGTGAAGCCGCCCGTCGAGCCACGATGGCTCGCTGGTTGTTCCGACTGGAGACACCACGCGCTGGCTTGCCGCCGTGGAGGCTCTCCAGCCGGTCATCCACGAGTGGGCAGGGCGGCAGCACGGGACTCTTTCCTTCCGACTGACGCAGGTGCTTTCCGGGCACGGATGTTTCGGGAAGTACCTGCACTCGGTCGCCAGGAGGGAACTGAGTCCCGCCTGCCACCACTGCGACTGCAATGAGGACTCGGCCCAGCACACGCTGGCGATTTTCCCCGCATGGGCGTCGCGTCGCCGGGCCCTCACTGCAGTCATCGGAGGAGATCTCTCGCTACCGGCCGTCATACGCTCCATGGCCGGTAGCGACAGCAGTTTTACCGCGGTCGCTGCCTGCGGAGAAGGCCCGGGAGGATGATATCCACTCGGACCCGATTCGCCGCCGGCGAACCGGGCGGCGGAGGCGCGCCTATCAGCGCCTCATGCCGCCCTGAGTGTGGCCGCGGATGGTTGGGATGGGTTTTCCCCACCATCCGCTTTAGTGGCCGCCCGCGAGGGGGCGACGTTACGCGTGTGCCGTACGTCGCCTAATTAGAGAGTTTACCAGCAGACGGTGCCCGCTTCAGTGCGGGCAGGCGCTGGGAGGGATCCGGATGTGTTAATAACAGCAGTTCCCGGATCCCTCCCGTCTCAGGCGCAGAGTGGCACACCGTGTGGTTTTAGTCGATTCGATTCCGACACACCGCCCCGCCGCAAACCCCGGTGGGGTGACGGCCCGAGGGGGTTTTCACACGTTAAAAAAAAAAAAAAAAAGGCAGAGAGAACTATGCCGGGAGGGGTCCGGAGGTCGTAATACAGCAGTTCCCGGATCTCTCCCTATCTCAGGCGCAGAGTAGCACACCGTGTGGTTTTAGTCGGTTCGATTCCGACACATCGCCCCGCCGCCGCAAACCTAGGCGGGGTGAAGGCCCGAGGGGGTTTCCACACGTTAAAAAAAAAAAGGCAGAGAGAACTATAGGAACCAGTCTACTGATAAACACATTTTTACAAATAAATTAAAATTTCAGTGTCTGTTTATAATATTAAAATAACCGCTTTTTACTAAATGCAATGTATGTATAAATAATAAATAAGATTTTCACGGGACTTTCACTGATAGGTAACTGATGATATAAGGAGTACCTTACGCAATTTTTTAGACTAGCTCTGTCCCGCAGTACGACGATGAACGCGGGTAACACTGCGGGACTCAGCTAGTAGTACATTTTATAATTAAATTACACCCAGACCAAGCAAATTATCATTCTCATCACATAATATTTGTCATGAAAGGAACTGGCACAGCAGTGCCACTTGATCCTCACAGGCAGTCACGTCACACTCCTTGGGTTTGCGGCGGGGTGGTGTGTCGGAATCGAAGCAACTAAAACCACACTGTGTGCCTCATTCTGCCTGAGGAGGAATGGATACAGGAACTGCTGTTATTAACTTCTCCGGACCCGTCCCAACCATAAATGTAACATTTGACTGTATTGAAGGTATGATAAAATACAAATTATTTTATAACTCACATAATCTTTTATTTACTTTTATCATAATTATTTAAAAATAAATCTTCTTACAAACTATTTATTATTATGTAATATAAAATATGTCAGATTCATATTATATCTCTATGAAAAACAGGATTTAAAAATGATTTTTATAAAATAATACTTGAAATTTCAAGTATAAAGTATAAAATCAATTAGTACTTAATTATACCTCATGAAAACCTACTTCATCCATAGCGCACCAAAGGTTTAATATCATGAATACTTTTACAATATTTATCAGTCCAGATTAAAAACTCTTTTGCAGCAACAACACACTCTAGAAGCATCATGCAGTCATCTTCAGCTCTATGAGCATTAGCAACTTTCTTATTTAATAATCTTTCATACAAATCAGTCAATTTAAAACACAGTTTGTCTTTCCCATTTTCTTTTTTTACATGGCTCTTTGGTGATGGGGTGTTGTTTCCATTTCTTTCTGGCAAACCAAAAGGATCTATATCGGACAGGGATGAACATAGTAAGTCTATTTCATTCCAATCCTCGGAGCTTATGTTTAAATCTGGCCAATCATCACTCCCTTTAGAATCTTCAAAACTTGAGTTAGAAGATACTTTTGGGTATTTCTGTTTATGTAGCGTTCTGAATCCAATTAATGAATCAACACATAACAAGTTCTTAGGGAGCGAGATATTAATATCTTCAAATTCAGCTAACAGTATTTTATAATCAAATGTATTGCCATTGTGCGCTACCAAGCATACGGGTTTAGGCAACTCATTTAGGAATGTAATTATTGTTTCAGCCTTATCTCTGAAAATTGGTGCATTTTTGAGCATTTCGTTAGTTAACCCTGTAATAGCAGATGAGTCTGGATGTATTGTTCTTTCTGGGTTAAACAGAAGCGTCAATTTGCTAACGTAAGGCCTTCTGCCAATTATTGCTTTCTCCAAATCATCACGCAAAGTGGCTACGAAACTGAGTTCTGTAATTTTGGTTTTGTTCCGCTCTTGGTATGGCAGACCTGTTGTTTCTATATCAAAAAACACGTAGCTGGCTATCTTCATTGTAAATTATCACTTTTTTTACTATTTTTAGTTTGTTTGTCACTATAATTTACCACAGATTGGATTATATAATGTAACGCAAGCATATTTCACGATTGTTATCATATATAGCTTTGTTAGGCTATACTGATTGTTGCTTAACATTAGAAACAATAAAAACACTGATAAGTAAAATTAAAATCCACTTTGCTATTACCTACTCGGTGCTATTTAGCTCTTCAATATAAACATTGTACTCTGTGATTTAGCCACTTCTATAATTCTGATTCTCAAGGCTCTTAGTCTTGTCTTGTCATCACACCATAGATTATAATGTATATCACACAATACCACACTCCTCAGAGTACAATGTAATGTATTTCGACATTACACCATACGGGGAACTCGGCAATCTCTTTTCAATATTGCCAACAACAATTTATTAAATTAATGACAATCAATGATTTTATAAACTCATTTTTTTTATAACCTCTTTTTATATATTAAATATCATTGATGACAATCAAAGCAGAAACAATTATAATTAATGATTTTTGAAATTAAATTTGTAGAAGATTTCTATCTACAGAGTTTTACAAAACTAAACTAAACCGTGGAGGAGCTACGCTTCGGCATGAATTTTCTGTATTAACAATGTACTCTGTGGCATGAATGGACCGGCTCCACAGACCAAAAAGATATAAGTAGAGGCTAGTACGGGGAGGACCTGAAATAACATGGTCCGGGTCCTCCCAGAGACGGGCGCCAGAGGCCGGTCGTCGGGGTGTTTTTTAGTGGAAACACCACATACTCCTGGCTCCTGTCTCCCCGAGGAGCTGGAGATACGAAGGGATTTTTCACCCCATCAAAAAAAAAAAAAAAGATATGGCTAGTAAGCGTGATGCGCGTGCCACTAGTAAGCGTTGCAACGCATACCTTTATGAGTTGTAGGTATTTTGTATCATAATCGTATTACAACTTTGCGTCGAATAGGTCGTCCATTGAAAGTTTTTTTACACCACAATGCCGTACTACTCTGCTTTACAGTGTAAAAATGGTAGCAGAAGGAAAAACATTAATAATGGAGCTGTTTCTTACCATCGGTAGATATAATTTTAAATAGTTTATCAATAAAATCATAAAATTTCATTTAACTATTAATGGACTAGAGATTTAATCCTTATCCCATTTACTTAAAGTTCAATATGGTATGATCGGGTTTTATCAATTTTCAACGCTACTCGATTAGAGATGTAGTCAGGTAGGATGTTGGTTTTATCGATATTGTTTTAAGTAAGGATTTCAACATCGTATAAACGCGTAATTCGTTAAAATCTTTTATAATTACTAGGCATACGATTTTATATATTATAACCTTATAATTCAATTGGCGATTTTATAATCAAGTAAATAGTTGATTCAAACTAATATCTTGGCGCCTTGCGGTGCGACTTATATTTCATCATACTACTCCTACTTCCGGCTTATTTAATCTTTAATGTATCACAATCCTCTTATCCTTACCAAATAATCTATACAAATAAATAAAATTGGAGTGTCTGTTTGTAATATTAAAATAACCGCTTTTTACTAAATGCACATGTATACACGGTACATATGACAAAAATGTATTTAAAGTTTTTTTTTGTCTGTCTGTTTGTTGAGGGTAATCTCTGCTGGGACGATTTTGACGGGACTTTCATTGGCAGGCTGATGACCGAGGGAGTAACTTAGGCTACTTTTTTATACTAACTTTTTCCTGCGTCGTTACTCGCGGTACGACGATAGCGGCGGGTAGCACCGTGGGGTTCAGCTAGTTTCTAATAATAATCTAAGAGAAAGAGCGTCTAATAAAACTTCTGATGTATTAATTGTTTATTTTATATTATTACACATTAATTACATTACATGCACTGAATCGCTACTCTTTTTACCCGACTGCGCCAGAAGTAGGGTAAAGCCGGTCTATTCGAAGCGTGGCTCTCCCACGGTAAAATGTGTAAGTGAAAATCTAAAGTTTTGTTTAATATTATCGTGAGAGGTCGTAGTGACAGGCAATACTTTATGTATGTACTAACTGACCCACGCAACCTCTTTCGCGTCTCCTATTACATTCCCCATTGGAGCTCTGCTCTTATTGGTCTTAGCGTGATGATATATAGCCTTCCTCGATAAATGTACTATCCAACACTAGAAGGATTTTTCAAATCGGATCAGCGGAGCCTGAGACTAACGCGTTCAAACAAACAAACTCTTCAGCTTTATATTGAAGTGAGTGAAGATTTCTCTCCGTAAAAAATGACTACTGTTTTGTATCGGAAAAATTAGCCTTAGCCTTCTCCCCTCCAGTTCACGCGCTTGTGTGCGTTATATTGGTGTACAAAGCACCACGCCATTCGTGCAATATAAATGAAAAACTTATTACACTATACCTTTTATTATAACACTCATTTTTACACTAGTACAATCTTAATATATAACACGAAGACGAGTTACGTCATTAATAACTTAATATATCTGCTATAACTAAACTTAAAGCGCTGTAGAACTGCGGGGAACTACTAGTAAAGATATTATAGTTACAATACAACTAATTTTTATTCAAAATCATCTTATACGTAGTCTTATCCTACTAATATTCTAAACGCGAAAGTTTGTAAGTATGGATGGATGTTTGTTACTCTTTAACGCAAAAGCTACTGATCGGGTTTGGATGAAACTTTACAGTAATATAGCTTATACATCAGAATAACACATAGGCTACTATTTGCCGCGATAACCGACATATACGCGGGCAGAGCCGGCAACAACAAGTGTGGTATATTTGTACAAGATCATGTGCGACTTCTATGAAAAAAACATTGTAACAAAAAATGAAACAATGTATTCATAAGAAAAGACATTTGTAACATCTTGTGCATCTCATGATATGGATTGTTTTTTAATTAGTAAGCTGTTCATGTCAGCGACAATAGCATTTTAAATTTACAGATTTTTAAAACTGTATTAAAACGATTTTTATAATCTATAGCTTACTTTACAATAATTTAAAAATATTTTCGAATATCTGACACACAATACCATCTAGTTTTCAAACTAAGCACAATTTAATTATACAATTTAAGTATGAAGTTAAGAAAACGCAAATGCATTTTGCATTGCAACTTTTTGAGAAGAATTTAAATTCTCTTGGCAAATTTCTAAAAATATGATAATAATATGAAAGAGTTAAGACGATTTAGTTTACAAACGCACAAATCTTATAAACAGTTCTCATTTACAAACTTTAACAATGCTAAATATTTATATTACATTCCAGACAAAGCAAAAGACTTATATTCTAAACTTACAACATATCTATTCCCTACTAGTATTTAAAACGTGAAAGTAACTCGGTCCGTTGTTGTCACGGCTAAGTCGATTTTAAAGAAATTCGGCATGAAGGTACCTTGATTCATACACGCGAGCATAACTACGCGCAAAACATAATATATCAGCAATAAACATGAAAGTTTTTAAGTTAAGAATTTGTCAAACAATTACATATGTAATAATTAAATATATATAATTATCTTTTTTTGTTTTTCAGCCTCCAACCCGCACTCGGCCAGCGTGCGCCTATGGCCTAAACTAGGGTCTCCATTCAGGAGGGGCCTGAGAGGAGACCCGAGCCCAGGAGTGAGATATTTTGGGTTGCTTTTGAATAATGTTTAATCAACAGATAATTTTACAAATCACTTTTATACTGATAGTCTTTTAAAATAGTGACACTTTAAATTGGAGACCATACTAATTTAAATTGTGTTATATTGTCTATCGTGCTTCGTTGGTGAGTGCGAGACCGGAGGTTCAATAAATAATAATAAATATATAAATATTTCGGACATCTATTACACAACGCCATCTAGTCCCAAGCTAAGCCGAGCTTGTGTTATGGGTATTAGACAACTGATACAAATACATATATACTTTTTTTTTTGTAAATACATACATATTATACATAGAAAACACCCAAACTCCGAAATAAATATTTGTAGATCATACAAACATTTGGTCCGACCCGGGAATCGAACCCGAGACCTCACGGTCAGCAGTCGCACACGCCAACCGCGAGACCAACGAGGCAGTGAATGACGTAGAAGCATCACTAGGCCGCCATGGGCTGCACTGTTGCAGTAGCTGCATTCACTATGAATATTTAGCAGTGAGCGAGAGCAGGCAGGGTAGAGTCATATTGGCAGGCCAGACGAAAAGAAAGAAATTCAGACCATCACCAATCTTCTAAATCTTCCTCATTCACATCTATCATATCAATATTTTCCTCCGGGGGTTGGTTCTCCATAGTTTCATTTACTTTATTCTCATCCACACTCTCATTTTGGGCTGAGTTTTTATTATACACTACTTCACTGAGGTTCTTCATTATATTGTCTAAGTCAATGTCAGCGGTAAAATCTTCAGAATCAGCCACCTGTACTGACTGGAAAGCTTGATAAGCTTCTTCATTAGATTGTCCAACTGCACCATAAAGTTCGTCATTATCATTTGCTTGACATATTTCCATATCATTAGGCTCATCGTTGTTGATTTGATCGTAAATATTTTTCATTTTTTGACACAAATCTTGCTCTGTACCTGCTTCTGCTGTATAAGTATCCATGTTATCGTCAACCCAATTCTCTTCTACTTCATAATCATCGTTATGGTCGTCAGCGCCCTCATTTTTGGGTACATCTTTAATTATATTCTCTTTTTTAGTGTTCTGTGCTGCCGTTTCAGCTGCTTTTTCAACTGGTAGTAGAAATATCGGTTTTTTGCTCTTCTTGGGCAATTTTTTCGGATTGACCAAGTGCAAAGGTTTGAAGGATACAAGACTTTGCCCTGGAATCAAGAGAAAAAAAAGTAGATCAAACATAGTGACTCTTAAAGGATCAGATGGAATTCGATATATTTTTAACTAGCTAAACCCGCGTACTTTTTGTACTATTATAACAACATGAACCATAAGTGTCAACGCGAGGTGAAGTTACTCGTTATAATTATTAGCAGTCAGTAAAAGAAAAATTGGTAAGTGACACTGATAGCTGTGGCAATGGTCACGGTTTTAATTTTCTTTCAAGACAAATATTGTGTGATGAGAATGATAATTTGCTTGATCTGGGTGTAATTTACTTATAACATGTACTAGCTGAGTCCCGCGGTGTTACCCGCGGTACGACGTTGACCGCGGGTAGCAACGCCACGGGGCGAAGCTAGTCTAAATAAAGTAGCCTAAGCTACTCCTTACAAAAATTGAAAAAATGTTATTTTGGTATATGTACCGTGTGTACATATGCATTTAGTAAAAAGTGGTTATTTTAATATTATAAACAGACACTCCAATTTCAAATATTGTTAAAGAGGTTACAAGATTTGAAATCGTTTGAAGAGTTAAGATCAGAAGTATCCGCTCACCTATACGCACGTCTTTCATCGAGCAGAGCTTGTCATGATCCCCTATGGAATTACAATTGACAATAAAGTAGGAGTTCTGTTTGCTCTTCTTGAGAGCAGACACATTGAAGCTCTTCAGGAAGGCCTCGAGCGGCGGACGTTTGATCGGCGGCGACGCGAACACCCGAAGCATGGTCGGCAGGATTGGTATTATACGTCTGGCTAACAGCACTTTCAACACCTGTAAAGTAATTATTGCCAATTTAAAATCTATTTAACCTACTTCTTTATATTTTTATTATTTTTTTCCCTCGGCTCCACCCTGTGTGTCGATTTTAGTGGTAAAAGTAGCCTATGTGCTTCCTCATGAATTAAAGTATCTACGCCAAATTTCATTGAAATCAGTGAACAGACAGACATAATTACTTTTAAAATTTATAATATAATATGGATATTAGTTTTTTTTTTCACACCACACCATCTAGTCCCAAGCTTAGCAGAGCTTGTGTTATGGGTACTAGTACTACTTTGTAAATACATACACATCATACATAGAAAACACCCAAACTCCGAAACAAATATTATTTGCAGATCATACAAACATTTGGTCCGATCCGGAATCGAACCCGAGACCTCAAGCACAGCAGTCGCATACGTTACCACTACGCCTTCGAGGCAGTTTTGGTTTTATATTGGATATATATGACACACAACGTCATTTAGTCTCAAAGAAAGCAGAGTTTGTACCATGAAAACTAAATTGGCTGATGGAATACTACTTCCTTTTAAAATACATAGCTACATTTTATACATAGAAAAAATCCAAACCTCAAAACAAAACTTTGCAGATAATTAAAAACATATGATCCGACCTGGGCAACGAACCCGAGACTTTAGCAATGTTACATGGTGTGACGACGCGTCGCCATGCGGGGAAGTGACTGTAATTCATTTTATGATTAAATTAAAGCCATTTTGTACTCATTCATACTTCAAAATAATTTGGATATAATGATATACTAGGTATTCTTATATTGGTGCTCTTTGGGGTAGGCCTTCGTTCAGCAATGGACGGCAAGAGACTGAAGTAAATATCTGCCTGGCGTCCTGCGACATATTATTTTTACTATGGCCTTCTTGTTAACACAATACTATTATAATAACCCTGAATTGTGTGGCACGGAATGGTATGACATTTAATTAAATATACATACCCTCCTCATCTCTTCAGATGATGCTCCTTTGACAACTTGACAAAAATTGGCAGGAATTGCCTCTCTGTTTCCAGTATTCACACAAAACGTATCGATCTGTAACACACGTTTGTAATAATAAATAATAACCACGGAGGAAAAGCGGAAGAAACAAACGCATATTTGATTGAGACCAGAGACCCAATGATGCAGAAGCATCTGCATTGTCTGTATGCGCAATGAGTATGGTGACCGGACTCTTTGATTCCGTTCATGCTTTCCATCAGGCATACTAGAGTCAGTTTGGCAGGCCTATATCTATATACATATGTTACCGTAAGATTTTCAAAACCGATAGATTATGAATTGTTTCGACGAATTGCAAGTCGCGCGCTGATTGGTTGAACAGTGTATGTCCTATTGTTTTTAATTTGTCTTTGTTGCCGAATCTAAAATATTTTTGTGATTGTAAATTGATTTCATGTTGAAAATACCCTCACAGCTTTAGAATTAGTGATATAAAATTGTTGTGACAGTAAAATTAATTTGTAATTAATTAAAGAAGTTCTAACCTAACCTAACTCTAGGGCCATTGAACGGCCTACTGTAAAACCGACCAATCAGGGACAGTTAACAATAAGATGCAGCATGCTGCATGTAAGCAGCATATCACAGTTGACAATCTATCGATAGTTTGCAATCTCGCTAAGTAGATTATAATCTAACGGTTTTTACAATCTTACAGTGACAGATAAATAAATAAATATTTCGGACATCTAACACACAACGCCATCTAGTCCCAAACTAAGCAGAACTTGTATTATGGGTACTAAGACAACTGACATTAAATACTTATATACTTTTTTTTTTGTAAATACATACATATTATAGATGGAAACACCCAAACTCCGAAACAAATATTTGCAGATCATACAAACATTTGATCCGACCCGGGAATCGAACCCGAGACCTCAAGAACAGCAGTCGCGTACGCTACCGCTGCGCCACCGAGGCAGTTATATCGATATATCGAGGGCCCTTATTAATAAAGTCAGATCAGCGAAAATACTAATTAGCTACATACCATTGTACACATCAAGTCAACTTCTTTATCAATAGCGTCTTTGAGCGACGGTTTCAGGCGATTAAATATTGGTGATGACAAATCACTCGTCAGTATTTCCTTGAAGTTCTGTTTATGTTCTGTAGAATAACAACTATATTATTATAACGTGTTAAGGTTCAATGAATTTGAGAAATAAACCTTCTGACGAATAAAAGAGACTTTATAAAAACAATCTTTAAAGCACAATATAACTCAGAATAATAGTCCCTTATTGTCGCCCTATTGCTAGGTTAATTAGTTTTACGCCAGACGTCTTTTTATATTAAATGCCGTTATTACTAATAGTTAAAGCTATAGTGCTTAATTGAGTAGTCTAAACCATTGACGTCACAAGTTTATATTTAGTACATATTTCATAAAAAGTTATCGCTTAGACAGATGATAAAAAGTAACTAATTTGACTAAGGTGTCATCTACCCTATTTATCCGATAAAGTATAATACCGCTTCCAAGATCACGTCGAACAAACCAACCGCTCTACAATCAATCTATATTCAACGCTATGTCTATCGTATAAGGTATATTGTTCTGTGCCACAAGAAACCAACAAGAACTTTCACGACGTTTAACCGTGTCGTATCTTTTTTCTAGAATGATCTTTCTTCGTATTATAAACATTTTGATAATTTACACGACTCTCTCTTAAGTATTGATAGCTGGGGAACGCATCATTTAAGTTCAGCACACTGATAAATTAGGTTACAAGCTTTCGTCATCTTTTTTTGACTTTACTATTCTGAATATTATTATGGGTCGACTACTAGTTCAACCGGATTTACTTAACTATCAGTAAAACTGACTGGGAGACTGGCCCTAGAACCCTAGAGGCGAATCGAATCCGAAGGTTGTACTATTATATTTTAGGGTACTGACTTCAATAACGATTGTATTGGTATTTTCTACACTATAACAGTAGTCTGTCTATGGCATGTGGTAGACCGCTATTCTACCGTATTCTAGACCGCTCTGCTCGTTTGCCTCTTAATTCCATAAAAATGTAGCCTTTAAAAATAATAAATTGAGTGCTGGGTTGAAATTTTCATTTTTTTTTACTATCGTTGTTCATTCATAGTAAGGAAAACCTTTTTTAACTTACGTTTGTGCAGGTTTTTATCTGAAAATAAAAGAAATTAATTATTAAAATAAGTAAAAAATGTTTTAAAAACCAACTAATTTTTTGCTGTCTTATTTGAACAAAAGTGGCTCGTTAAGAATGTCTAAAGAAATAAAAAAAATACTTTAAACAAACTATATCTATACAAATAAATAAAATTGGAGTGTCTGTTTGTAATATTAAAATAACAGTTTTTTAATAAATTCATATGCTACATGCATACACGGTACATATACCAAAAACGTGTTTAAAAATTTTTTTGTCTGTCTGTCTGTCTGTTTGTTCCGGGTAATCTCTGGAACGGCTGGACGGATTTTGACGGGACTTTCACTGGCAGGTAGCTGATGATCCGGGGAGTAACTTAGGCTACTTTTTTTAGACTAACTTTGTCCCGCGGCGTTACTCGCAGTACAACAATAAACGCGGGTAACACCGCGGGGTTCAGCTAGTATATATATATAACTTCTTTTAAGTCTAATCTATTTCCAATATAAACTTCTTCTCCCGCACTAGGAAAATTCCTATGATTGTAAATACAAACATACATGTAACGGACCGAGCACCAAGACTCAGAACAACAATTTGATCTTATGTGAGATTCGAACCCGCAACCACTCAGCGCATTAGAGGGGTAACCGTTTAAACCACTACACCATCCTTGCAATCAATTATATAATATGACACAGATGAAAAATTATATACTCATTTTGTTTTTAACACGCAAGTTTGTTAGTGTATAAGCTCTTAAATAAGTATTAATAGTAGAAAAGGCACAACTGTTCTTCGAATGGCGTTTTATTGTATCTGCCTGTCTTAGTATAAGAATAAAGCACGAGCGTATGTATATAACTATATATGTATCTCGACTTATCAATAACCTACCCTCAGATTTATGTACTGGTATATCAGAGAAAAACATAAAATTTAAATTAAAACAATATTTATTAAGTTATATTATTATGCGATATTTTAATAAAAAGCAATAAATAAATATTTCGGACATCTATCACACAACGCCATCTAGTCCCAAGCTAAGCATAGCTTATGTTATGGGTACTAGACAACTGATACAAATACATATATATTTTTTTTTTGTAAATACATACATATTATACATAGAAAACACCTAAACTCCGAAACAAATATATGTAGATCATACAAACATTTGGTCCGACCCGGGAATCGAACCCGAGACCTCACGATCAGCAGTCGCATACGCTAACCGCAAGACCAACGAGGCAGTCATATGTCATCATTTATATGTACATATTTACATTAAATATTTTAAGTGTTATGTGTTTTAGGTATTGTATTAGTGTGGTTAAGTAGTGTGTTATTCTTAACTTTTCAATTTGTTATCTAACGAGATTCATTGTGTATAAAACAAGACAGACTCAAGAAAGCACAGAGATAAACCTTGGTGGTTTTTAGTTGCTATTACTATTAACGTTACTGTATTATTATTTTTTGTAAATTATATATTTTTTAATAATCTATACTAATATATAAAGCTGAAGAGTTTGTTTGTTTGTTTGAACACGCTAATCTCAGGAACCGCTGGTCCGATTTGAAAAATTCTTTCAGTGTTGGATAGTACATTTATCGAGGAAGGCTATAGGCTATATATCATCACGCTCGGACCAATAGGAGCGGAGCAGCAATGAAAAACGTTTCGAAAACGGGGGAAAAATATACGCTACGGGCAATAGGAGACGCAAACGAGGTTGCGTGGGTCAGCTAGTAATAATAAATAATTAAATGCTGCACGGCTGGCCTGTGGTTAAAGGGGTCACTACGCTGCTTCCTACTGCGCCAAGTGTTGTGGGTTAAAATCCTAAATGAGACAATACTTTGTGTGATCCATAAATTGTTGTTCTAAATCTAGGTGCACTTTGTGTCCGTTTCATGTATGTTTGTAAAGTCCTCGCGACACAGGATGTATATTCCTAATGCAGGAGATGTCTTAAAAAAAAAAAAGGAAAATTTCTATTTCTATACATTATATCATCAACATCCTTTATCAGTCTACTGCAGGACATAGGCCTCTCCTTAGAAAGAGGGGGTCAAACCGTAGGTGGCTCAAGGTACGTCGGGGTTCCAGGGATTTCCTTTCGAGGGTGCACCTGGTTCCCCGGCTTTCAGTACCCGAGACGGTGTGCGGTTTTAGTCGGTTAGAGTCCGACATAGCTACCATCTGGTGGCATCCAAGGGGATTTCCGCACAATAAAAAAAAAAAAAAGGCCTCTCCTTAGAAAGGTAGTTTTGTCCTAATATACCACTGACCCCGCCTATTAGACGGGTTGGTATAAGGTTTCCTTCTCTTCGGCGCTGGGAGCGGTACAGATGTGTTTATAACAGCAGTCTCCGGAACCCTCCCGTCTCAAGCGCAGTGTGTGTGGCACACCGTGTGGTTTTAATCTGTTCGATTCTGACACACTGCCCCGCCGCAAACCACGGCGGGGTGACGGCTAGAGGGGGTTTCCACACGTTTAAAAAAAAGGGGTTTCGTTCTATTTACAGTGACGTTGTCCTGTGTATTTACTCCATTAGTCGTCTCTTACGGCACCCACGGTATGAATACACACTGTGTAGGTGGTGGCACTCTGCATTCTTAATTTAATCCGTAACCATACAGAAAAACAAGTATTTAAAGAAATAAACAATATATTTACCTCCTTTTGGATAGTGGGGTATCCGACCAGGAATCAATGCGAGTGGTATACCCTTTGGATTATTTACTGTAACAAACGTAATTATTTTTATAACTATTAAATACATTAAAATGCTTACTAATGATCAGAATACATGAAAATCTATTTCAAAACAAGAAATGAAGTCAACATTAAATTGGAAATAAAAATATTAAATCATGAAACTGTTTTCCTTTTCGTCTAAAGCCTCAGAAATACGATTTCATGTGTCGAGGAATATCTTCTTCGACCAAATTACAAAATTGTATCAGCAACTTTATTAAAAAGAAAAATTTGCCGATAGAAGTGATACTTATGTTATTTGTAAAAGTAACGTGTAAAATTAGAAATTTCATAAATGTTAAAAAATCTAACATTAGTATGTCGTCGGTGACGCGAACCCATAAGATTTTCTCCTGCCAAAGTACTCAACGCGGCCAAAGAAGTTTTGTGACGTCAGCATGTCGGTGACGCGAATTCATAAGATTTTCTTTTACCAAAAAGTACTCAACGCGGCTAAATAAGTTTTCACTTCAAATAGTTCTCTACTAAATTCTAATCTTTGTGCTGTGGTGAATAAAACTAACTTTTTTTTAATAAACCGACTTCATAAAATGGAGGAGTTTAATTCAGCTTTTTTTATAACATACTAGCCGACCCATGCCCACTTCGTTGGGCGTTAACCGCCCGCTTTTATTTGACTTCATTTACAAATACTATTATTTTTAACTTCCTTATGTCACTCCTGAATAGGGTCGCTTTCTGTTAGTGTAAAAATTTCAAGGATCTGATCAGTACTTACCCCTACAATCATACATAGTTAGAAACTTTACTTCTTTATAATATTACTAGTTGTTGCCCGCGGCTCCGCCCGCGTATATGTCGGTTATCGCGGTAAATAGTAGCCTATGTGTTATTCTGATGTATAAGCTATATTACTGTAAAGTTTCATCCAAATCCGTTCAGTAGTTATTGCGTGAAAGAGTAACAAACATTCATCCGTCCTTACAAACTTTCGAATTTATAATATTAGTAGGATAGTATTGACTAGCTTTTGACCGTGGCTACGCCCGCGTATGTGTCGATTATCATGGCAAAGAGTAACCTATGTCCAGCCTCAAGAATCAAAGTTGAAATCAATTATCACAGCGGTATAGCCGTGAAAGTAACAGATAGATATTTTGGACATGTATTATCACACAACGTCATCTAGTCCCAAGCTAAGCAGAGCTGTGCTATTTACTAGCCAAGTGATATATTTATTTTTTTGTAAATACCTACATATTATACATAGAAAACATCCAAACTACGAAACAAATATTTGCAGGTCATACAAACATTTAGTCCGAACCGGGAATCGAACCCGAGATCTCAAGCACAGCAGCCGCATACGCTGTCACTAAGCCACCGAAGCAGTCAGGCAGATATGTTGTTGTATTGCTGTCTATTATAAAAAATTAATACTTTTTTTATAGTATAAAGTGAAAAAAAAACAAAGGATTATTTCAAAAATTACCTTGATTGCTTGCCTTCCCCTGAATTTTATTACCTGCAACATAAAACATTATATGCATCAGCTAACCATTCGAGTTAGTTTTTCGTGTTTCGTGATAACAATAGTATTTTTGGTCGTCTGACACACAACGCCATCTAGTTGCAATTTAGCAGACCTTGTACTATATAAGTCGTGTACTTTTTTTGAAAATAACTTGTAAGATACGATGTTACTATTAATAACGTATGTGTACGTATTTTCGTGTGTGTGGCTTAAATAAATAAAAAAAAATCGGACATATAACACACAACGCCATCTAGTCCCAAGCTAAGCAGAACTTATTTTAAGGACAAGCTAGTGATCTATATTTTAGGGAAAGCAAAAACTATGTACCCCTTTTATAAAATAACGCGAATGGAGGAGAATTTTAACTGAGCCAAATTGCCTCAGTTAAAGTTCATATGGAGGAGAAGTGGAGAAAGCCTAAAAAATAAAACAATATATAAATAAATTATGGTCAAATTTCAACAACAGAGTTAACACACTAAGTACTAACCAAACTTGGTAGTTTGGTTTGGTCCTTCGAGCCGTGGTCCCCGCTGCTGCGGCCCTCCTTGTTGTGTATTTGCTACAAAACAAGAAATGTTATAGGTCTTGCTATTTATATACTCATAGGACTAAATATACCATCGATACAAATTTAATAATTTCCAAAGTAACTCCGTCTGTCTGTTACGCTTTCACGGCTAAACCGCTGCACTGATTTTAATGAAATTTGGCATTGAGATACTTTGGTTCTTGAGGAAAGATCTAGGCTACTTTCTACAGCAATAACCGACATAAATGCCGCCCAAAGCTCCGCCCGAGATGCGGGCAAAAGCTAGTCTAGTTTTTTATCCCTATACTTAAAGAAATAATTGCGTTACTATTTTCATCATACAATTACTAATTTCTCGCTGATGGAAGTAGAATGTTAAAGGTTTTTTGTTTATCTTTTATCTCTAATTTATCTCCACATCCGTCAGTTCGGTTCGTGGAAGTGGAAGGGGGCGGCACAGACTATTAAATTAAGTTGCAAGATTTGATCCATAGTTAATACTTACTCGTTTGGGAGCCTCCAGGCCGTGGTCCACATGGTTGCGGTGGTCCCCGTGGCTGCGTTGGCCCTCCAAGCTGTACTCCTTGTTGCTGTGATGGCCCTTGTTGTATATTTCCTATAAAATAATTTTAATAAGTAAATATAATTCTTGTGTACATGTGTTTGTGACAACTACTCCTAAACGGTTGGACTGATTTGATTGAAATTTTGTGTGTATATTTCAATGGCTGCCTGGATGGTTTTAAAACATAACTGGACCCGATAGGTGGCGCTGCTGTCGTTATTTCACCAAACTTGTACGGTTATAAAAAATGAATCTCTTTTTTCCTTGGTCACTGCATCACGCTGAACAGCTGGACCGATTTTGTTAGTTCCTAAAGTATTGAATATCTCAGTTATCGAGAAAAGCTGTAGGCCGTACGATATCATACTAAGACCAATAGGATCTGAGCATCAGTGAAAAATGTTGAGCGGTGCTAGTGCGAGATAAAATGTGTGAAGAAATATTTACCAATCACGGATGTTGACGGTTGCGGCTGTCCTCCATATTGCGGTTGTTCGTCATATTGCGACTGTCCGCCATATTGTGGCTGTTCGTCATATTGGGGCTGTTCGTCATATTGCGACTGTCCACCATATTGTGGCTGTTCGTCATATTGGGGCTGTTCGTCATATTGCGACTGTCCGCTATATTGTGGCTGTTCGTCATATTGGGGCTGTTCGTCATATTGCGGCTGTTCGTCATATTGCGGCTGTCCGTCATATTGCGACTCTTCTTGAGTTAAATCATCTAAAAGAATACACTTTAATTAAAGTTTCGGGTGAGGTCTATCTTTTTGCGTCAGGGTTAAAAATGAATACCTAAAATGTATCTCGTAAGCTCTAAAATGACACTAGTGACAACTCACAGAGACCAAGCTATATTTTAAAGACATAAATTATAGGAGTGAGTACTTCAATGTATTTAATGTCTCACCTGCGCCTTTTTGTTGCTCACGTGCTTTCTTATTCTTTTTAATGGTCTTGCACGGATGATTTTCCCCTGTAATGTAAAGGACGTTTTCTGACTTTTGCGAAAATGTGATCACATAAAACAAAATTTTGAACGCTATTTTTTAATTTAACAGCTGTGTAGTTTGGCATCATAAAAATTATTTACCATACTATATACCATTATAAATATGGTAAATAATTTTTATTTTAAATTTTAAATTTTTTTCATATCATCATCAAAATTTTAGCATTTTATTTTAATTAATAAAATACAAAAAATTTCTTTAATCTAAACATTATCTTAAATTAAGACCAACTAAAGTTGAATAAATAGTAAGACAGAGTATCTTATAGCGTGTTCATTTTCAGTGTCATTTTGATCGTGCCGCCCCGGCACGAGCGTTTCATTGTCAAAGGACATGAATCAAAGGTGCAGCGTGCGGCGTGCGGTGCACGTCCATAAGTAAGTGTAAAAAATATTTATACATACTTATTAATGGGCGGACAGCGCAGGCAGCTTGATTGTATGCGATCAAAATGACACTATGAAAATGAACGGGTTAAACTATTTATTCAACGATAGTTTGTACTGCTACAATATTAAAAGCCAGAAATTCAAATAGTTGAAGAAATTTGCCACCGTTATGGAAAGAAATACTTTTAGTACATAAATAAGAAAGTCACAATGTTCATTATTTGGATGGACAATAGAGTTCATTTTATATCAAACAAGAATGATGAACAAAAAGTGAAAAAAAACATTTTGCTGTATAGAGCTACTCTAGCAAGTAACAGCATCGTAGAGCTGTATAAAGGTCCACTAACTAGTAAAGAGCACTATAGAACTGTGTAGAGTAACTGTAGCTAGTAATAAAGCACTCTAGAGCTGTATAGAGCACTCTAGAGCTGCATAGAGCACTCTAGAGCTGTATAGAGCACTCTAGAGCTGTATAGAGCACTCTAGAGCTGTATAGAGCACTCTAGAGCTGTATAGAGCACTCTATAGCTGTATAGAGCACTCTAGAGCTGTATAGAGCACTCTAGAGCTGTATAGAGCACTCTAGAGCTGTATAGAGCACTCTAGAGCTGTATAGAGCACTCTAGAGCTGTATAGAGCACTCTAGAGCTGTATAGATCCACTCTGGCCAGAAACCGCACCGCAGAACTGTACAGAGCTCCACTACCTAGTAATAAGCACTATAGAACTGTATAGAGCTACTCTAGCTAGTAATAGAGCACTGTAGATCTGTATAGAGCTACTCTAGCTAGTAATAGAGCACTGTAGATCTGTATAGAGCTACTCTAGCTAGTAATAGAGCACTGTAAATCTGTATAGAGCTACTATGGGCTAGTAAGCTGTTACTACCGTAGAGCTGTATAGAGCTTTACTAACTAATAAAGACCACTATAGAACTATATAGAGCTTCTCTAGCTAGTAATAGAGCACTGTAGATCTGTATAGAGCTACTATGGGCTAGTAAGCTGTTACTACCGTACTACCGTAGAGCTGTATAGAGCTTTACTAACTAATAAAGAGCACTATAGAACTGTACAGAGCTACTCTAGCTAGTAATAGAGCACTGTAGATCTGTATAGAGCTACTCTAGCTAGTAATAGAGCACTGTAGATCTGTATAGAGCTACTATGGGCTAGTAAGCTGTTACTACCGTAGAGCTGTATACAGCTTTACTAACTAATAAAGAGCACTATAGAACTGTATAGAGCTACTCTAGCTAGTAATAGAGCACTGTAGATCTGTATAGAGCTACTCTGGGCTAGTAACAGCACCGTAGAGCTGTATCGAGTTCTACTAGCTATTAAAGAGCACTATAGAACTGCACAGTAATACTCTAGCTAGTTATAAAGCACTTTTAAAATGTTGTGACTGTTTCTCAATCCCAGATTCAGAATTTCCAAGCTGATGCTTGCTGAACCTGCATAAGTCTTGTAGGAAGCTCTTCGAAGGAAACGATGTACAAATAAGGACAACAATCCTTGTTTGTTCGAGCATCAAGTCTCCAGTACTTTGGCTCTTACTAACAGTAGCCTAAAGTAGTACCTATATACAGCGAATCTAAACAAAGTTGAGATTTGTTTTTGTAATATATTGAACAGCTTTTTACCAGCTTTCCAAGTTCTAACCGTATGCAGCCATACTAGTGTTCATTGGGACATTTTTTTCTGAACCAACACATCCAGATGTGGTTGGGAACAATTGTAAAAAATAAACTTTATTTCCAACGGCCAACAATAAAACTGCCACCAATTATATGTGGGACTCCACAACTGAAGGCGATTGGGAAAAATATACAAATTTGTTCCAACAACCACCAGTGGTGTTTGAGTGTTAGCTCTAATCTAATAAAATAAGCCTAAGGAATGACAACCAAAGTTACATTTCCTAGCAAAAGAACGACGGTGGCATATCCTGTTAATGTAGGATTGTAGTATCCGACATACCTTTTCACCATTATAATAGATCACAACACAATGATTTCACCACAAAACAACGGAAGTTAGAGGCCACTACCGTGTCGTCAGTCCCACTTGTCGTGAAATCTATGGCAATCGCCAGGTATTGTGAAGTCAGTACCCTCAATAATACTGTCAACTAGTTAAACCTTCGAATTCAGTTTGGCTGAAGCATTGGAAGGACCGATGCCATTAGCTCAGTTAAAAGCTGATATTCAGGTTAAACATGTTGGGAATAACAAGAACAGACACCACATTTGTAAGAGCAAAGGAAAGAGTTCATTGTTAATGATTTTCTTGTCGTAGAACTTCAAAACATTATGACATGTGATGCTTATTCGTGTGAATGCGGAACATTGTTGACGTGGCAAGGCATGCGTCCTGTGCTATACTAAAGCATACATGTAGTGTGGCAACGCGTCGCCGTGCACAAGTTACGCTGTGACTCTCTCACGCGTATTATTTCTACAAAATATTTTGATGATTCACATCTGCAAATGTTCCCAATGACTGCTGAATCTTTACTGTTTTATATGAATCATATAGTAAACTTAAGGCGAAATTCTGGTTAATTTAATAAGATAAAGTTCCATAATATTTATGACATGGCAATTCTAAGTACCTTCGGCATACATATTGTCCGTTTGTTTACACAGTTTGACAAATATCCTTCACATGGTCATATCGAATAAAGGTCGTCATTCATTTAACAACCTAACGTATGAACAGCAACGTAACATCGCCCGACGTTGCCTCATATGGCTGTCGGATACTGATATTCATACTGACTGACGACTTTTATCCTCTTTTCAGAATAATGAATTTCCTCGAAGTTGGACATTTTGTAATTCCCCATTTGAAATGACTGTTTCTAGTCATTTCAAAACTACAAAATCGTTCCAATGTTTCTAACGATTATTCATTATTCTGGCAATATTTCTTGAGGGATATTTGTCTTAATATACCTAGTAAAAAAAGTAGATTACCTCCTCCTTCAGCATCCACCTTAGAAAACAGCCTGCCACCGACTTTCTGGAGACTATCCCTGAGTGCTATCCAGTCTCCATGGAAGCCATATATTTTGTTATATTTTTTCTCCAGCTGGTTCATATGCATCGAGTAATCATCGTCGAAGTTATCTCTTACACGCCTTTTGATAAACGATGTAAGTGTAGAGATAAGTTTACCAGGGTTTGGGCATTCATATTCAAACCGAGGGTCATCTAATATGTTCCTCGCTTTAGTAGCAATGAACTGTCCACGCCACATACGACCTAATTGTATTGCTCTTTTACTTGGTGGTTCAAATCCGTCATTTCTAGCCGAGGAGCCACCTGGTGCATTACGGGACATAGTGTTTCGATCTCGTTTCAAAGGTCGGCCCCGGTTGTTTGGCGAGCGTTGACGTGGTGGAGACCTAAACCGGTTTTGTCGGGGCTCATTATCTCGCGGGCCCCTATCTTGAGGTGGATTTCTAACATTGTCCCTTATGGAGATATTACCAGATGGTCGCGGAGAGTGGTTTCTATTATATGACCGATTGGGAGAATTACGACCGCGAGAGGTGCCAGCTCTTTGATTCGAACGGTAAGTATTATCGCGATTTGCTTCACGACTCTTTTGCCCATTCGAATCACGACTGGTGCTCGTTTTCGGATCATTGTGACTCCAATTGGAATCACCACTACTGTTGTTCCATCTTGATTCACGTCGATTGTTTCGTTCTGGAGTTGGATTGTTTTCCCACTGTGAATGATTATTGCCCCTTTGAGAGTTACTAGCTTCCCATTTTGAGTTACTGTTATTCCATTTAGTATTACTGTTATCCCATTTTGTGCTACTGTTGTCGCTTTTTACGTTACTGTTGTCCCATTGAGATTGACTGTTATCCCATTGAGTTTGACTGTTGTCCCATTGAGATTGACTGTCGTACCATTGACATTGACTGCTGTCCCATTGAGGTTGACTGCTGTCCCATTGAGATTGACTGTTATCCCAATTTGAATTATTGTTCCTAGATTTTGAACCATCTTTATCCCAATTTACTTTCAGTTCTTTTTTCGGTGGGGGCTTTTGAGATCCTTCAGATTGCTGCTGTTGGTTCCAAGTATTATCAGAATAAGGATTTTGTACGTAGCCTTGGTTGCCTGCATTGCCATAAGGCACAGTCTGATAGCCAACTTTTGGGAGCGTACTCGTAGAAGTACTGGCATAAGTAGGTTGATTCATCATATAGTATGCACTCTGTGAAAGAATGTGTGATAGTAGTTATAAACGAAATTTCTTCAATAAATGTAAAATTTGTAAAAAGCAACATCCAACCCAGTTTGCACCAAACACTAGATTAGAATGTGCTAGCGATATACGTGTGTCAAGTCGAACACACGCCGTAATTAAATGCTGGCACCATCTTGCTGGCAGATCACCAGAACTAATACCACCTCAAATCAAACACCACAGATCACAAATGATGCTGCTAACTATCGGATCTTCTGGATCTGACAGGCAGTACATGTACATTTTAAATCATAAAACATGCATACATTATATATGCATATATGCTTATACTGATATAGAATATGTATGACACAATACATATTTATATTGATACATTTGTCAATTACATCCAAGAGTTGGTACAATTACAAAGAGAGATTAAAAATTTTAAATGTAAGATAAGAGCCTACCATATTGAAGAGTAAGGTATATAATTTCGTAGGCAACTGATCTTAGGGTTTTCTGTGGGGCCGTGGTACGAGTACCACTCTAGTCGAGCCAGCCATACATGCTGAATCGTATTGTATGTACAGATAGTAGGCGTAATCGTTCTTAAGACTATGCTATTATACGATTTGCGCTTACTACGCGACTACTCGTGGTATGAATAGAGGTAGTGCACTCTGAATTAAGAAAACGGAATCTTAAACTTCGGCTCATTATTAAATATATATGCTCATTAGGGGGTCTCCTCTAATTTAAGATGATACTTAGACATAGTATCTTCGTCTTCAATTGAAGCTGATAAACCTTACTTATTTAATATATCTTGAGATTCAGTTTTCAGGAAGTCGCTTTGAATAACAAAATATAATCACAAATAACAAAGCAAATGATAACAGGACGAGTTCACTTTAGTCTCTCTTTCATTCTCATTGATGATAACAACGACAAGGTCCCATGTAAGAAATGGATCAACGTCCCCGTGACAGTTAACTGTATGAGGAGCTTTATGGATTATTCCCTTTAAACGCGTAAGGATGTGAAGACAGAAACGACCAGCTCTGTAAAGGTACTGTCGCTTGCAAACGTCTGTTTCTGCAATTAGTAAATAGTCTACTGCACTCTCGAGAATAATGCCGACCGTGCACAGCATGGACGACACGATGCATACGAGCTTGCATAGGCAGCTGAAAGGATCCAATCGAGTTTCGACACGCGAACGGAGACAATTACGCATCACCATCACCATCCTCTGGGCTACGATCCCGTATCGAAACGCCCGCTATTGTGCGCTGCTTGATAATCTTAAATACTATGTACACGTTTAATGTAACATCGTTTAAAGATTGTAAAATTGGTTCCGATTCGATGCGAGCCGTTGGCTTGATATTATTCTTTAGTTGAGAAATAGTTCTAACAGATTTGATAGACAAGCTGGACATATTTAGCCTACTTATGATCGCAATCGAAAACTGTGAGCAGATGATGAGCAGTCTCATCACTATCTACGCTTATCAACAGTTTCAAGTACTTGGTAGTTTCTTAATTGCAGCAAGTAAACTTCTCTTCCAAATTACTTCTGATTCAGTCAGAAACCAAGTAAGAGATGATCTATTTTGTTCATCTGTAAACGTTATGGGCTTGTTACTGGAAATATAAAGTATCTAACCCATACATTTTTATTAAACTATGTGTTTTAGTACGTAAATGAGGACTTTGATTATGTATATTGTTGGAAATGTGATATTTAACATGGAAGTGTTTTCATTATTGAGAACACTTCAAATAAGCAATTAAATACAAAAAATTTACCAACTGATATATAAATTAAAATCTACATAAAAATGCAAAATGAGAGATTAAAATCTATACTAATATATAAAGCTAAAGAGTTTGTTTGTTTGAACACGCTAATCTCAGGTCCGATTTGAAAAATTCTTTCGGTGTTGGATAGTCCATTTATCGAGGAAGGCTACAGGGTATATATCATCACGCTACTACTAATAGGAGCAGAGCAACAATGAAGAATGTTTCAAAAACGGGGAATTTTCACGCTACGGGCAATAGAAGGCGCAAACGAGGTTGCGTGTGTCTGCTAGTCTATACAAATAAATAAAATTGGAGTGTCTGTTTGTAATATTAAAATAACCACTTTTTACTAAATGCATATATATATATACACGGTACATATACCAAAAATGTACTTAAAAAAATTTTGTCTGTATGTCTGTTTGTTCCGGGTAATCTCTGGAACGGCTGGACGGATTTTGACGGGACTTTCACAGGCAGGTAGCTGATGATCCAGGGCGTAACTTAGGCTACTTTTTTTAGACTAACTTTGTACCGTGGCGTTACTCGCGGTACAATAATAACCGCGGGTAACACCGCGGGGTTCAGCTAGTTTTTATATGTATTTCACTTCATCTATACAAATAATTAAAATTGGAGTCTGTTTGTAATATTAAAATAACCGCCCTCGAACCATTATGTATGTATACACGGTACACATACCAAAACATAATTTTTTTCAATTTATGTTTATCTGTTCCGGCTAATCTCTGGAACGGCTGGACCGATTTGGATGGGACTTTCACCGGTAGATACTTGGCTGATAATATAAGGAGTAACTTATACTACTTTTGTAGACTATCTTTGCCCCCGCGGCGTTCCCGCGTTATGACAATAACCGCGGGTGACAACGCTGGACTCAGCTTGTTTATGATAAAATTGTAATGAAAATATAGATGATGTATAAACATGGCGCTAGTTCAAAGTTACTTTATCGGTTTCATAGCCACCTGTCACAATGATCAAAATATATTTTAAGGACTGTAGATCTTTTTTTAATTTTTAAATATTTTGGACATCTACACAACGCCATCTGGTTCCAAGCTAAGCAGAGTTATGAATACAAATGCATATATATACTTTTTTTTAGAAATACTTATTGTACCCAAACACCGAAACAAATATTTGCAGATCATACATATATTTGATCTGACCCGAGGATAGAACCCGGTACTTCAAGCACAGCAGTCGCATACACTACCACTGTGCCATCGAGGCAGTCAAAACTTTAACTTTTAAACTATCATTACTATTACTTACCTGATTGGGATAAAATGCATTTGGAGTTCCAAAAATCATTTCAGGGGGAGGAGGAACCATTGCAGGTGCATTTGGTACAGATGTCCTAAAATTTTGTCCTTGAGGATAAGCTGATGCCTGTGACATTAGTGGTTGTATGGTATCGGATACACCATGTTCTGATAATTTCTGTAACAAATAATAATAATAATAAATAAATATTTCGAACATCTATCACACAACGCCATCTAGTCCAAAGCTAAGCAGAGCTTGTGTTATGGGTACTAGACAACTGATACAAATACATATATACTTTTTTTTTTGTAAATACATATATATCATACATAGAAAACACCCAAACTCCGAAACAAATATTTGTAGATCATACAAACATTTGGTCCGACCCGGGAATCGAACCCGAGACCTCACGATCAGCAGTCGCATACGCCAACCTCAAGACCAATGAGGTAGTCATATGGGTGACCCACACCAAAATTTTTATGGCAAAACAACTTAGTTATGCCAGCTAGCTATTTTATTATTTTCCTTTCTTAATTAGTTCAGAATAGGTTAGAAATGTGGCATTTCACTGTGATTAAGTGGACTAAAACCCTCATTTCGAAGGAGACACCTATATCCAGCAGGGGAACACAATACTAAGTAGCATAAACCGAGTTAGCTAATACAAAGAACTTACCGGGATTTTCGTTTTAGACACTACCCGCAATTGATGACCTTTGAAGAGGGTTCCATCAATATTTTTCATAAAAATAGCAGCGTCTTCATCACCAGATAGGCCAACAGTAACTTTCTTGGTCCGATTCTCATGTGGAAGTAAATTATCCAAGATAACTTCGGCTATACCACATTTGGAGTATATTAAGCTCTTAATATCATTAAATGTTACCTGGAAAGCAAAACCAGTTTTAAGACTAAACAAATTGAGAATAACAGTTCTTCTATTCCTTACAATACTCTTTTTTTATGAAATAGAGGGCAAACGAGCAAACGTATGGTAAGCGATTACCGCCGCCCATGGACACCCGCAACACCAGAGGCGAAACAAGTGCGATGCCGGTCTTTTAAGAACGAGTACGCTCTTTTCTTGAAGGTCGTATACTAACCGTAAACGGTAAATTAAGTATATTTAGTAACATCCTGCAAAAGCCTATTGCTTATTGTACAAAACAATCAAGTTATAGACTGAGAATTACGATTCAATAAATTTCTGAACTCCGATTCGCACGAAAATACACAATCAAACCGCAGCGCACGGCCATTATTATATTAATATTAATGTCACGTCACGGTCACTCAGAGAATACAGAGCAGATCTTAGAGCATATATAGCTTCAGGTGCAGCCGAACGGGCGGAAAGCGTGATTGGAGTAGAGAGAGGGAGACTGAGTTTGGATAGTGTCTCTCTCTCTCTCACGCAAGGAGGACGCACATACCAATCTACATGACTGATACTGGAAATACACCAATCTATCAGAAGCTTGCGTGAGAGAGACAGACTCTTAATAAACTCAGTCTCTCTCTCTATCTGCTCCGGTCATGCTTTCTGCCCGTTCAACTGCCCCTCCATGTATAGCTGCTCTAAGCGCAAAGCAAAACGATCCCATCCCCATTGCCCATTCACTACAAAAAAAATACGCCCATCAGCCCCCCTAGCCAAGTCACAAGCTTTCGCTTTTCTGCAATCGTTAACGAATCGCGTTCTCGTGTGTCATTGGCTAATATTTTGTTTTGATCACGTGACTTGTTTCCATTTAGAAACTCTTAGCCAAGTTGACGTTTGTTCGTAGTGATGGAATGGAAAGTGATCGTTTCTACAAATTCGATGCCAAACTCCATACAAAAGTTAGCAAAAGCTAGCCAAGTTACACTTTTGACAAACGCAAACGAAACGATATCCATGCGTTTGAACGTTCATTAAGCGATCAAAAATATTTGGTGATATCGCTTTAGAAATGGCGTCGGTATGATAGAAATATAGTCTAAAAGGACCACCAAGAACTATTTTATGTGCTTTACATAATTTTGGACATTTAAAATGCATACTATAAATATGTTGTGGTGCGCTCGTAATAAGAAGTACGGCTTAGAGGTGGAAAAAGACATATTAATCGTCAGTGCAACGAGACAATCCGCGAAATGCCGGAAACTTTATTTGTGGAGCTATTTTGGCTAGACAAGTCGTTTTTCGAAGCCCTTTGTCAAGAACTAATAGTCAAAAGAAAAAGAAGTAATAGTCTCAAGGTAGTAGAGCCACGCTGATTTCAGCACGAATGGGCCGGCTCGACCGGGGCGGTACTACCCTCGCACAGAAAATCAACGTAAAATGACAGCGATCATGCTGTCGTGTTTCGTTGGTGAGTGCGAGTCCGGAGGCCCAACGATGCAGAAGCATCACTAGCCCGCCATGGTGTGGGTTACCACACTGCATTGTTGCATTGTCTTCATTCGCAGTGTGGTGACCACCACTCTTGGATTCTGCTTATGCTTTCCATCAGGTAGAGTAGAGTCATTTTGGCAGGGCCAAACATAAAAAAAAAAAAAAAAAAAAAAAAAACCAAAACAAGACATCGCTAAAGGGAACCAACGAGATTCCCGTAAAAGTTAAGGTAAGTTAATAATCTGTCTTTTTTGTACTATTGACTATTTTAACTTTTCCTTAATGTTTATGTATTTATAGGTTTTGAGGCATGCTCTTGCTCTTTGATGCTCTTAGTTTCCTAGCCACAGGATCCTATCAGCGAATTGTTGGTGTCCTTCAGCATTGCCTAACGGACAGCTTGTTGGTGCATCAGACAAGTTGTTGATGCTTTGAGAAACCCTGATGTCGTTGCAAAATGGCTTAGGTTTCCAATAACACAACAAGAGAAAACAGCTATAAAACAAGAGTGTTTACCTACTTAACAAACAAACTAACTATATTTAATTGAATATGTACCATGTGTTAAACATAATTTTATTTTACAAGGTTCCAAAGAAGATTTGGCTTTCCTTATGTAATTGGTTGCATAAATTGTACGCATGTAGCTTTGGTAAAGCCCATTACTGAAGAGCATGTATATTTCAATAGAAAAGGGTATCATTCACTGAAAGTTCAAATGGTAGATTTATTCTTATTTTTATTTATAGAACAGCATGTATGAGACTATTATGTCACTTCTTAATGTTGATTTGGTTTTCAGATTTGTGATAGTAATATGCTGATTATAAATGTGAATCCAAAGTTCGGTGGAGCTACACATGATTCACATATATGGTCTTCTAGTAGAGCTGAATCATTTATGAGTGAACTTCATCAAAATAGTGAACAATTATGGCTGTTAGGTTGTTGTGTAACAAAAAAAATAATAATTATAAAGTGACTCTACTCAGCCTGATGGAAAGCATACACACAATCCTAGAGCAGTGGTCATTATACTCGTTGCAAATGCAGACAATGCAACAACTCAGCATGGCATCATTTTCGAACCGGCCCATTCATACTAAAATCAGCATGGCTCTATTACCTTAAAGTTCAGTAGTTTTCCTGTGGGTAACTAATTTTTAAACTATTTTTTTCAGGTGACTCTGGATATTCACAACATCCTTGGCTAATGACACCTATTCTCAATGTAGTTCAAGGTTCTAGGGAAGAACTTTATACTGTAAAGTATGTGTGAGCCCGTAACTGCATTGAGGGCTGTTTTGGATTACTCAAAGCACAGTGGAGATGTTTTCTCAGAGACAGGTTTCTTCATCATCATGCCTATGTAGCTAGCAATATTATAGCTACATGTTGTGTATTACACAATTTAGCGTTACAAGCTGGCATACCACTACCACAACCACTTTCTGCTACACATGACAATGAAGACAATATAAATTTGCAAGATCCCATACCTGCTATGAATATGCCTAATCAAAGTGAAGTCATCGAAGGAAGAGCCATGCCAAATTCTTTATTAAATAGATTAAAATAACGTTAATTGTTAATGGCTTCGTTATTAAACATTGTCTTTCCTATGTGGGTTATTTTCCCCCGTGATATAGATTTTTTTTTGTGTTGGATAGAAAGAAGAGACTATAAAGATTTTATTTGAATTTTTTTTTATTATAAATAATACTTTTTTTATTTTCTATAAATATATTTGATAATGTACTCAGATGTTAAAACAATCATTAAAAGGCTTTATTATTACAGTGTTTGTTTATTTACCTAGTAGAAACATTACAAAACAATGTATAAATTATGTCATTGACAAAAAAATTATATTACCACTATTTTTAATGTAGGTGAAGGAAAATATTAGTAACCCGCAACTATCATTACATTAAACAGTTTATGATGATGATGATGGTCTCAACTGAGGTAAAATTTCTAAATTTTTTTCTGAAATATCATTGAAACAATTTATAATTATATTCTGTTTATTTAAAATTCTGTTATACAGTGCATTTCAAATTATAATAATTTGTAATGTATCTATCCTTCACTTCAATTGTCTACTATGTTATTCACCTCCTTTCCAGTTTCCTCACATCCAGGTTTTTTGCCAGTCTGCCTTTAGTTACAGCCGGTAAGTTTCTATGGTCGTGAACTTGCTTGACGTCACTGGCGCTCCCCTTTGAGATGCGAGGGTTGTGCATGGAACTTCTCCAGAAGGAGTGGGGCTGATGTTGCTGAAAAAAAAACAATTATATTATAATTAATTAAACTATATGTTCCTCCCTGCTATTAAATTTTTTGTGATAATCGGTCCACTCATTCTGTAGATTAGTCACAACAAAGAGACTATAAATAAACATAATCTGGGACAGAGAATGGACAGTGTGGTTGTACAGTCCTACTTCAGCAGTCAAACCCGTTAAGGCCAACACCCTCTCTTCTAGAGCAGTAAGCATTTGCCTGCTGCTAGGACCATCACCAGTCCAGTCCTCACCGCTTATTGCTAGGGCTTCTTTTTGGTTTCAGACTTTTAGTTTGCCCACACATATTAGAACATATCTATCTATTAAGCATTCATTACTAGAATAATGTCTCCTTTCACAGGAGAGGCTTATGTCCAACAGTAGACTATTAAAAGCTGTCGAAGATGAGTCAATGAAAATATGTGACTCATTCTATCAATTTTAAAATTAATTTTAAACATTATATATCATGTACCTGTGTAGGTATCATGTAATTAATTTATAGATTGTACACAGAAGTTATAGATGTTTGATAGATTAATTTTTATAGTGTGTGTCTATGAAGAAAGTTGTTGTATGTGCTTTGTCTTTTAGAAAACTAAATGTCATAATAGGAAACCATTACATTATATTTTTAATATTAAATAGACAATAATTATTGCATGTTTGTCGCTTATCATGTCACTATTTGTTTCATACTTTCAAGAGATGAAGTGAGATACTTTTAAACAACAAAGAATGACTAATAATTTACATACCTTTCCATGAATTCCAATAAGACGAGGACTTGTTCTGTCTGGCTCTATCTATAAAATCATTATGTAAGAGGTATCACGTCATTTATTATAAGTTAATCCTTAAGCAGGATCTTCATGTTTCCAAGTCACAATAATGTTAAAACGACATTTCGCACTGTGATATTATAATAAACCATTTACAAATAGATTGTTCTTTATTTTATATACATTTTATCACTTTATAATTCAGCCAACTAAAATCGACAATAAAAATTGTTGATGAACAATGTCAACGTTACCATGACTACTAAAGATGAGGCGTATTTACGCTACCAGGTTTTAAAACCAGGTTTTCACTTCGAAGTACGGCGCCCTGGTACGATCAAAAAATACTTGCAAGTATGAAAGTATTTGTACTGAACTCGAATGCTCACAAAACTTGAACACTGACATGAAAATACTGCATAGGGAAAATGATTCATATAGTGATAGGAATAAAAAGCACAATCGCATCTGTGAATAAAAATACTTTGAACTTCAAAGTATTTTTTTCTTCATACGATTTTACACCTTATTCCTCATGGAATACAAGTCGAATTCCTATGCAAGTATTTTCACATTGCTGGCGCCGCGTCTCAATCAGTACGGGTACGTACAGGGCTCGAGCTCGGCGCCTTCACGTACTTGAACTTCAAAGTATTTTTTTATTTATACAATTTTGCGCCTTATATCTCATGGAATACGCGTTAAATTCCTATGCAAGTATTTTCAAATTTGTACACCGCGATTGGACGCGTCTCTCGCGTCGCGTCTCAAGCAGTAAAAAACTTGAATACTATACATGAAAATACTGCATAGGAATATGATTCATATCTTAATAGCAATAAGAAACACAATTGGATTTGTAAATAAAAAATACTTTTAACTTCAAAGTATTTTTTTATTTATACGATTTTGCTCCTTGTCTGTCATTAAATACGGGTTGAATTCCTATGCAAGTATTTTCAGATTTGGACACCGCGGCTGTACGCGTCTCTCGAGTCGCGTCTCAGGCAGTAAGTCTCACTTAGTAAATACTTTCAAGTATTTTTAAAACCTGGTTTTCGACCCTGGTATTTTTTCGTACTCGTACTTAGAAGCCCTGGTATTTAATTTTGCAAGTATGTCTCATCGCTAATGACTACCTACTTTAGCGTTTCTTAGATGGATAGACCATAGACTATATTTTAGGTTTTTTCCACGTAAATTGTAGAACGAGCGATCGAACCATTTGTGTCAACTTGGCTACCAAGTTATCGTTTTCTAAAATTACTTGAGAAAGAGCGTTAACGATTGCAGAAAAACGAACGCTTGTAACTTGGCTAGGGGGGCAGCAAGCCATACGTTTTATTTAGAGATGAAAAAAAGTATTGTAAAAAATATACAAAGACGCGGGAAACCGAAATACCGGGACATACGGTTGCCTGTAAAAATCGTTCTACACGGTCCAAACGGAACCAACTGCCAACCGTCGTGTCCTTGGTCGGTCCAACCAATTTTTATTATCGTGCTCGGTCGGTGGTTGACTCAACTAATCCGGTATTAAGATGGCTCGTTGTCTTTCAAAGAAGCAGAACAAGATCATGAAACTTTTAATAAATTACTTTTAATGATTAAAAGAATAATAAAAAAAAGTTAAAACTAAAATCCAACGACGACAAAAAACGATGCTGAAAAAGTAAGAAACAAGTTTAAAAACCGTAGTCACGCGTTGTTAAAGTGTTATGGTACGTTTCTATGTAACGTGTGACTACGACTTTTCAAACTTGTTTTTATAGCCTAAAACCAGCGGATGATTAAGCCGCTTCTAACGATACCTCATTTGTCCAGTTTTAATAAATGATTGACGCGCAATGAAGGAACAGATGAGCATACATCATACATACATAGCAAGTCAAAATCATAACCCTCTTTTGGCTTTGCCGTTGTCGGGTAAAAATATAGATAACGTGTGCCCGCGCACACTAAACTGGACAACAGCGTTCCAGACGGTTGGGGCGTGGTTAAAACCGACCACTGACGCAGCCCGTCGGAAGGCATGCGATCCCGATCAAGGCCATTGGGTTGGGTTCAACCAAATATTCGGTCGGATTGGTCGGTTGGTTCCGATCATGTAGAACGCTTTTAAGCAGAAACGTCCAACGGTTAGAAAGAGCGAGAAAATCGCGGTAACCCGGTACCCTCAGTTAAAGTTCTTAATCTGAGCGGTAACCCATCTGTCTTTCTCAATTGACGCATGCGTAGTAAAGGACTGACGTGACACTAATGTAATAACGTATGTCGCTCTCGGAATGCGAGACCTCGTTTTATGGCTCCGCTATGCTGCTTTTAGAGTAAGACAGTCTCTATCATTCTAACCGAAAGACAGCTGGAGGCCTGCCTCGCCTGCTCTATACATATTCCTACCTCTATGTCTATACATAATATCTCTATGATCAGATGATCTCAGTAGAATGCCCATCTTTTGATTTTGGATTTTGAAAGTAAACGTCAAGTTGACGTGTTCCTCGACCATAGACGTAGGAATCATAGTCCTCGACGCGTTCAGGATTTATTAGCAAACTAGCTGAACCATGCAACTTCGTTTACGTCTCCTATTGCCCGTAGCGTAATAATTTTCCTCACGTTTTCGCCATATTCTTCATTAGTGTTCCACTCCAATTGGTCTAAGCATGATAATATATAGCCTATAGCCTTCCTCAATAAATGGGCATTCTAACATGGAAATAATTTTTCAAATCGGAACAGTAGTTCTTGAGATTACCGCGTTCCAACAAACAAACAAACAAACAGTTTGTTTGTTTGAACTTCAGCTTAATTAATTATAGATATATATTAAGAAAGAAAGTTAATTAAGTATAGATATAGATTAGTATAAATAAGAAAAAAATGTAAAATGTAGTGCGTTGTCTAAATATATTAAATAAAAGGAAAAAAAATACTACAATTGTACCATACTCCCTTACTGTCGCCGCCATCTTGTTTTTCAAATCTGAGTTGAGTAAAGTGGTGGTAGAGCGTAAATGTGTTCTGTGGTTCTGTGTGGTAGAGTGACTGACAAGCAAGCCGCAAAGGATTTTACTCGATTGTATGGATTTTACGTTTTTGTCTTCTTCAGTCCTACGTATTGCTTAATTACTGATAATATCTTTGATGAATAAAATCTATAATTCTATAGATTTTCATCGAGCTATTGCTCACAGAATTAGTCAAAATGATGATAACAATCCAAGGGCTGGCACCACGGGTACGTATTGCTACAATTTAGTTAATCTCTAAAATGTTTTTAATATAATATAGTTTAAATTGTCAATATTGCTATAAATGGTTTATAAATATTTAATTATCAAACATTGTTACGAACTTGAATTTGTTGACCAATCTAAGAAAGCTATCAAGTAAATTTGGTATTCAGGTTAACTTTTTATATTTAGAAATCTGTTGTTTTGATGCAGCCATTCTGCCCATACACTGTTAAGAGTTTTTATCGCTTGATTTTCTTCTATTTAGCCTTCATTATCCGCAAGTTTAATTTGGGATTGGCTAATATTTTAACTGCTTTAACCTGAATATAAGATTTTCTATGGAACAACAGAAACCCTGAGTGTCAACTAAATTTGAAGATTGAATTAGTTTTCTGAGGGATGGACGTGAAACACTGCTAAATTTCATTTAGGGTTTAGTGGTAAAAAATATTAAAAACTGCATCCTTTGGTTTTATGTGATTGATGGAAAGTGTTGTTTAAAAGTTTATGAGACAAATAAAAGCATAAAGAATAATTTTATATTTAAATTATTTCCAGACTAAATATGCAGATCTCAAGTTGTTGATAAAGCAAGAATGCAACATAAATGATTTTATATTGGACAATCTCCTGTCTGATGGTGATGGTACCAAGAATGTTCGAGTGGGACTGGCTAATGATAGCGAAGGATTTAAACTGATTAAATGTCTTAATGGCTATCGCATGCCCGGCAACTTTGTCATTAAAGTGTCACCGATTGGTAAACCTGCTGTAAGTACTATTTAGTCAATGGGTGTGCTGACTACTAGCTGAGTCACACAGCGTTACTAGCGGTCGTGGTTGTATCTTTACACCGACAACCGCTATTAATGCTGTAGGGCTAAGCTAGTTTAAAACAATATGACTTATTTTTATTTTTTATTTTCTTTATTTATTTTTAATGTGTACATAATATAAAACAATTCATAGAATGTCACAAAATACGTAAATACAACAATTGGCAGTCTTATTGCTCACTTTGATCTCTTG
Organism: Spilosoma lubricipeda; assembly: GCA_905220595.1. Classification (NCBI taxonomy): domain Eukaryota; kingdom Metazoa; phylum Arthropoda; class Insecta; order Lepidoptera; family Erebidae; genus Spilosoma; species Spilosoma lubricipeda. The sequence continues at coordinate 5,243,670 of HG992300.1, forward strand.
CAGACAACCATATCATGGACATTAAGTGTCTAACATTTATTACAAAGAGAATTTTCAAAAAAGCGGCAATTTGCGAGTCGGACTTGCGCACCGAGGGTTACCTGTAGGTACGAATATATGATGAGCTGACCCACGTAACCTGTAAGCCTGTAGCGTGAAAATTTTCCTCCATTTTTGAAACATTGTTCATTAGTGCTCCACTCCTATTGGCCTTGGCGTGATAATATATATTTCTTCTTTCGTTCTTTCTCGATAAATGGGCTATTTAACACTGAAATAAATTTTAAAATCAGTCCAGCGGTTTCCTGAGATTAGTGTGTTCGAACAAACAACCAAACTCTTCACTTTTAAAATATATTAGTATAGATGTACAGAATTAGACCTGCTACATTCTTATCTTCACAAATAAATAAATTTGTAGTGTCTGTTTGTAATATTAAAATAACCGTTTTTTACTAAATGCATATGTATGTATACACGGTACATATACCAAAAATGTATTTAAAAAAATTTTTGGCTGTCTGCGGGGTTCAGCTAGTAGAATATAATATTGATTAAGTATTTAGGGTACGAAGATTAGAGAGCACAACATTCTTCATCTTCTTCCTTCATTCACCCTCGGAAATCAATATGAATGTCTCACAAATCTCTTGTCCTTTCTAATTTTATAAAATAGCTGACTTCGCAAGCTCTGTGTCTCCTATTGCTTGTAGCACGATGTTAGAAAGCATCAACTTTGGTTAATATATAGGTTATAGTGAGCCGTAATACATACGGGTACACCAAGGTCAAAAACTGGTACAAATATCTAAAAATTATACATTCAACTTGTACATAAAATTTCCGAGATAATTGTAATTGATGTTGACCTCTGTGTTCATCATCAATCATCTTACTACTACCTACCGGGCTAGGTATTATGGGTTCAATCCACATAGGCAATATTTCAAGTCTGCGTGTTTTTAGTGTCTGTTTCATGACCATTATAGTATGTAATACTGGCAAGAGTTGTCCTTCAAAATGATTAGCCCAGATCGTCATTCGTCTCTAATAATTGTGCTTTAGATCTAATAAATAATAATTTCATTATCAGGAAAATCATACAAAATTTTACACTGTGCCGTGGCTATCAGACAATACTACTTATAAAATAAATAAATTAATAAATATTTCGGACATCTAACACACAACGCCATCTAGTCCCAAGCTAAGCAGAGCTTGTGTTATAGGTACTAGATAACTGATACAAATACATATATACTTTTTTTTTTGTAAATACATACATATTATACATAAAAAACACCCAAACTCCGAAACAAATATTTGTAGATCATACAAACATTTGATCCGACCCGGGAATCGAACCCGAGACCACATGATCAGCAGTCGCTCACGCCAACCGCAAGACCAACGAGGCAGTCTATCGCCTAATATGCCTAGATCTAATATTTAATTATGTAATTATTTAAACCGTTATCACTAAAGCACACAGACATACACATACTGAGAATGTTAAACATTTTGAGTGTGTGTGTGTGTTGCCAAATTGACTAAAATCGCTTCTACCTGTGCCATATGTATGTTAATATAAACAATTAATAACTTAACTCCATTGTTGGGTACTTTCAACATTCTTACAACTAAACATATATATACTTAATAAACAAATTCCACTTGTACAAATGCTAGATTGATTTATATTGCCATATAATTTGTATGTGACGCAATATTATCATCTTATTTGTGCACGTGTTTTCTTGATAATGGGTGAATAAAATTCTTAGTCAAAATAAATAGAATGATTTCAGGTTGAAAGAACTTCAATGTAAATGTTAGTATGGGTGTGTCTTTAATCAGCAACAGCTTTCAATACTCCACTGTTGGACTTAGGCCTCTTGTTAGAAAGGAGATTTTATTATGATAGTCTTTAATAGGGAGGGGAGGCCTAATGATGCAGGTCCCTACAGGATCTCAATCACCGATATCACTTCGATATTTCTGTAGCTCAAACTGAACCGCAGCCCGCGAAACGTCTTGTATATCGCATGCAGTTATTACTAGAACATTCGAGTACACACGTACAAGGTCGTTGACCAATTCCAAGAAGGCACTGGCGACTGCGATAGAATATCAGCATATCGGTGCAAGGTTCATTGTTCTGTGCCTCAAGAAATCAAGGAGAACATTCGCGTTTAGGCGTATGAGTGTTGTTCTGGAATAATCTTTCTTCGTAACTAGATAAAATTACTAGCCCTGACTTCCTGATTCATCATTGAGATCCTAATGTAAGTTTAAAGCACAGCACGTGCTTTAAACTTACATTTTGAAAGCATTTTTAGAAATTTCATCCCCAAAAGGTAAAACAATGGACATTTGGTTACATGGCAGTTCATCATTTTCTAAATTATAATAATATAATAATAATAATAATAAAGCCTTTATTTATTTCCCATCACCTAGTTTTACATATTCTCTTAAACCTATTTTCATTTATGCTTATTTACTTATTTACTATCGCCTGAGCCACTACTGTGATCCTCCTTCTCATTATTTTCTTTGACAGGAACCCCTACTTGGGTATAGGCCTCCTCCAGTTTTTCCCATTTTTCTCTATTTTTAGCTTTCTCAGTCCACTTCTTGCCGGCTGTAGCCATAATCTCATTTTCTAAATTAGGACAATAAAATAGCTGGTAATTTATAAAGTACTAGCTGAACCCTGCGGCTTGCTCATTAATGTACCGCGGGTACAGGCGCGGTTCCAAGGGGGGGGTCACAGGGGACACGACCCCCCCCAAAATCGTACACTTGTAATTTTTTTAACCTTTTTTTTTCTCTCCTTAGTTTCCATAATTGTTCAATCGACATAAGAAATCAAAGGATAGGAATTGTTTACCATCTATAAATTACAACTGTAATAAAATGTGGACAACAAAGCTTTACCCTCCAAGACTCGTGATTCAGGCTTGCTCTACCATAAAGACTCAGATGACACTACTAGTCTGGACCAGAGTTTCTAGGAAAAGTGCTAGACAGACAACTCTAGTCCGACGTGTGTAAGGCATTGGGGGAGAGCTGGATCTAGCCGTATGGAGACTGGCTTCGCGCAATACCGCTCCTGGACCTGATGGTATTCCAGGTCGGTGCTGGGAGACAAACTAAGGCAATTTTTCACTCAGTGTTTCGGCCTCGGTATCCCCCCCCCTAGACTGAAAAGAAGTGAGACTGGTGCTCCTCAAAAAGTAAGGTGCAGTTGTTATCTTTGCGTTCCAAGTTGCCTGAACGAAACGGAGAAACTCTTTGAAAGAGTTATTTCTGACCGTGTTGACAGTTAGCTTTGATATCGTTAACGCTTTGTTACGTCGTTGCTAGTTAACGTCTTCCCTGGCGCGCTATCAGGGCGGCCCTTGAATATTACATGGTGCCGCCTCACCTGCATGCCGTCATAGAGGCCTATCTGCGTGACAAGGCAGTGAAGTTTGTCGATCTGAACGGAGTGGCAAATCGAAGAGAGGTGTGTTGTGGGGTCCCAGGGATCTGTATTGGGCCCATTGTTATGGAACCTCGCATACGATGCGGGCCTTCGCAATAGTCTGCCTCTGGTCTCAGTATCGCCTGCTATGTAGACGATACAATAATACAGGCTGCTCGCCGAGCAAGGAGTGGCTTGTGTTGTGCATAAGACTCGTGAGTTGAGCCTGAAGGTGGTGCCTCCATGGCTTATGTAAGCACCAAGAACCATCCAGCTCATGTCTCTGGGTGGATGACACTAAAGGCCAGGTGAGAGAACATAAAGTACCTAGGTTCATCCTGAACAGTCGGTAGAGCTTCGAAGAGCATTTCGGGCGGCTAATCCTCCGAGTACGAGTGGTAGCAGGAGCGCCACATCGTCTGCTACTCGCCCAGGTTTGTGCCAGCCAACGCGCCAACAACGCCAAAGTTTCGATAGGGAGAACTGACTGTGTCACCAACCGACTTAATCAGATGCTCACCGGGTACGGTTGCTTCGGTGAATATCTGAACAGAATCGGATGTGTGGTTATGGCACAATGCCATCACTGCGGACAGATCTGTCGGAAGCTGTCACCAGTATTGATCAAGGCAATACTGGCAAGTAGGGAGGGATGGGAGGCCGAGGGCTGCTTCTGTGGAGACGTTATGCTCCAGAAGTAGCCCGCAGAGCGTGATCCGATTCAATAGCGATCTGCCACGGGGTTGAATCTAATTACCCTGTGATGTGCCTCACTTGTGAGGTACGGCAGTGAGTACTCCAGATGCCGCTGATGTGTTTCTGGAGCTCCTCTTGACACCGAGTTAGGCCGCCGCGGGGTTTAGAGGATAGACTGATTTGTCCGGAGTCCCACACACACCCTTCATGTCCCCCCTCACCTCCCCCCACGGAGCTAGGTCCTCTAAGTATTCATTAAGAGATTGTCCCACACGTCTCAAATATTCAAATATTGTCATCTCAATAGGCTTATCAATAAAAACAATACATATCCATTTGTTTCTAATATCTATCTATACTAATATATAAAGCTGAAGAGTTTGTTTGTTTGTTTGAACACGCTAATCTCAGGAACCGCTGGTCCGATTTAAAAAATTCTTTCAGTGTTAGATAGCCCATTTATCGAGGAAGGCTATAGGCTATATATCATCACGCTAGGACTAATAGGAGCGGAGCACCAATGAAAAATGTTTCAAAAACGGGGGAAAATTATCACGTGACGGGCAATAGAAGACGCAAACGAGGTTGCGTGGGTCAGCTAGTACTAATATATAAAGCTGAAGAGTTTGTTTGTTTGTTTGAACACGCTAATCTCAGGAACCGCTGGTCCGATTTGAAATATTCTTTCAGTGATAGATAGCCCATTTATCGAGTAAGGCTATAGGATATATATCATCACGCTTAGACCAATAGGAGCAGAGCACCAATGAAAAATGTTTCAAAAACGGGGGAAAATTATCACGCAAAATGTTTCAAAAACGGGGGAAAATTATTTATATATATATTATATATATATATCATTATCAATAAGAGACGTAAACGAAGTTGCGTGGGTCAGCTAGTGTGCAATAAAATTGAATATTGTGCAATAAAGTCTAATTTATTCGACTTAAATTAATTATTAGTGACCCTCCCCAAAATTCCAGGCTGGAACCGCCCCTGCGCGGGTAACGCCGCGGGACAAAGCTAGTCTTAAACAAAATAGCCTAAGTTACTCCCTGGTTCATCAGCTACCTGCCAGTGAAAGTCCCCTCGAAATCCGTCCAGCCGTTCCAGAGATTACCCGGAACAAACAGACAGACGGACAAAAATTTTTTTTACTACATTTTTGGCATATGTATCGTGTATACATACATTATACACACATATGCATTTAGTAAAAAGTGGTTATTTTAATATTACAATCCCATTTTATTTATTTGTATAGATGTAGTATAATAAATAACTGCCTCGTTGGTCTAGTGGTTAGCTTAAGCGACTGCAGATCAAGAGGTCTCGGGTTCGATTCGCGGTTTGTACTGCTGTTGGGTTTTGCTTACAAGAATTTCGTAACAGCAGCCCGGTGTATAGAATATGGCGGTGTTTCATGAACATCTATGGTAATCTTTATTGGGAAGTCAGTGCCCTCAAATATACTGACAACTTTTTTTTTGTTACGGTGGAATCCCCCTCGTGCCGTCAACCCACCGGGGTTTGCGGCAGGGCGGTGTGTCAGAATCGAACCGACAAACCACACGGTGTGCCACTCTGCGCCTGAGAAAGGAGGGATCCGGGAACTGCTGTAAAAAACACATCCGGACCCCTTCCAGCGCCTGCCTGCACTGAAGCGGGCACCCTCTTCACAATAACTCTCAATTTAGGCGACGTACGGCACACGCGTACGTCCCGACTCAAAAGGCGGGAAGCAACCGTGCTCGGAAAGAACCCGCGACCTGATTCAGGTAAAACCGGTTGAACTAGTAGCCGACCCCAAATCTTTTGAATAATAAAGGCTAGGAAGATGATGTAGTATAATAATGAAACCTAAATCATTTTTTTTTATTTATTTCACAGTTCGCTGGATCATCAGGCGGTTACGATGCAAGATCAAGTTATCAAAACCAACCAAGGAATGACTATCAAAATGCACCCAGAAATGACTACATAAATCAAACGAATTCTAATGATTACAACAGGAGTCCTCATGGACCTAATGTACCAAGAGGGCCTATTCTACCCAACGGTCCAAGAGGACCTATCATACAACATGGACCAAGTGAACAACACGGTCCCAGTGGAGAACATGGACCCAGCGGACAACTTGGTTCCAGTGGACAATATAGTCCAAGATTTGGAGGACCGAACAAACCATTTGGGTCTGGTGGATCTCACACCCAAGCCTCTCCAGATAATAGACATCCGCAGTGGGTCCCTAACAACCCTAATACATCTATTCAATGGGGTCAAAATCAAGCCATAACTTCTCAAGTGCCACAAACCAGCTTTAGCTTTGGATCTGGTCTTCAGCAGAACACTTCATCTGGTTATGTGCCAAAGGTTTGTTATAATATTTATACTAATATTGTAAAAGGCGACTTTTTTTATTTAATGTGATAAGGTGCATTCAATCAAATTTGTGGATTTTCTATGTATAAAAAAGTATATAAACATATTCTATCAGTCAATTAATTTATTTAGAGGACAAGCTCTGCTAGACGTAACAGGCAACTATGAGATAGAAATAAAAAATGTACAGGGTTTATTCATTTATGCAGACCACAGTTCTGTTCTCATGGTGTAGGACTGAATGAAAATAGTACAATTTAAAGTTTACCTACATTCTATTTGCAATAACCCTCTTTATGTATTTCATTTTAGCATTCAGGCCACAATCAAAATCCTCGCAATGAAATACGGCGTTTCGACCAAGGCCCAAATTCCGAACAAAACTATGGAGGATATGCACCTAAGAGTAATGAACCTGTAAGTATACACACATAAGAATAGAAATGAATACAACATCTTCTTACTCTTTTTGGGGTTTGAAGCAGTGAGTTTTGTTGATGATTCTACTTTATTTTTTTCTAATCAACTCCCGTGCTATGAATACATCTTGTGGGGGTCTTTACTGACATACATAAAATGAACATAAAAGAACATTCAGAGTCAGAATAAAATTTTGTAACTCCGACCAAGCCTGATGAAACCCACACCACTTAAGCGTCTGTTACACAAGGAGAGTTTCTCCCACAAAAGTGGCGAATAATCTGATTATCCCATGGCAAACTCAGACGATAAAATTTAGAGAGTCATTCGATTCTCGCCTGCGGTTGTTTGTATTTACACAAAAATTCGCAGTATACAAGCGATTATCGAATGCTAGTATCACAGGCGAGACTCACATCTATACAAATAAATAAAATTGGAAGTCCGTGGTAATATTAAAATAACCGCTTTTTACAAAATGCCTATGTATGTATACATGGTACATATACCAAAAATGTAGTTTAAATTTTTTTGTCTGTCTGTCTGTCTGTTTGTCTGTCCATTGTCCAGGGAGTAACTTAGGCTACTTTTTTTAGACTACCTTTGTCCCGCGGCGTTACTCGCAGTACGACGATAACCGCGGGTAATACCCAGCTAGTCTCTTAATATATTTAAACTACAGGCGAGTAATGATGGATCTAAAGACGCATACCTGTCTCGACCTTATAATCAATGCTCGGGCGAGAATCTCAAGCTTCGATGCGAGACTGACGCAAATCACTCCGCATTGATTTAAATACGAGACTTACCATCCGTGACCTATTTTTTTTAAAAAGGGTGGACGTCTTTAAAAATATCACAAACTGTTGTTAAGTTTGGTACGCAAGACAATGTTAAATTTGTCGAAATGTATAGAAATTGTAAGTGTCTTTCGAACACTCAAAATTCACAATATAAATGGGAATGAAGCTCTCAAATTATTTGCAGCAGAACTAGCCATTTAGTCCAGTATTCGAATTGCATAGAACAAACTCGTATGGTTTGTTTACACAAACTCGCGACACAGTAGAGCTTATATAGCGAGAATTGTATTCGAGAGGCGGAGCTCGGAGCTTTAGCGTATTAGGAACTGTCCCCCTAGCCAAGTTGCAAGCTTTAACGCCTAAATTCTCGTGTGTCATTGGCTAATACTTTGTCTAAGATAAGCCAATGACACACGCGTGTGTATGCGTTAACGATTGCAGAAAGAAGAACGCTTGCAACTTGACTAGGGGGGCTGGTAGAGTTATCGTTTGCTCCCTATACGCGTTGCTATATTTATATTTACGCAGCCTACATTTCTTGTATTTGGTCGTCCTATACTCTTATAGCGGTTAACTTCCTAATTATTGCGCTGGTACTACAGGGTAGTCCTATTGGTAGTACCATATTTAGCAAAAAAAATATTGATCGTAGTTTTATCAGTTGGACCATGCACGCCTATCATTACGCGTAGTTCTATTGTTAGTACGCCGAGCATATTTCTTGGCAATGGTCCTGTCAATACTACCAGTAGAACTGTCTAATAGGAGCATGGGCAATGGACCCAACTTCCTTTACTAGATGCATCAATCAGTTTACAGAACCACAAGGCTAAAAGTTTGACCAAGTATTGCATTGTTATGGGTAACCAAAACTGAATGATTGACGAATGAACGACGTTTCAGGTAACCATCATGAAGGATAATTTCCAAGGTCCCACACCATTTAATATCAACCACCCGGCAGGAAATCAACCACAATACCAACAACGAGGAACAACTGGGCACTGGAACCCACAAGGACAACTGGTAATATATTTTATTTAACGGACACCGCCTATGTGTGACAACGCCAGTAAGGTGCAAATCAGTTTATAGAAAAACTAGCCGACCCACGCAACCTCGTTTGCGTCTCCTATTGCCCGTAGTGTGATAATTTTCCCTCGTTTTTGGAACATTCTTCATTGTTGCTTTGCTCTTGTAGGTCTTAGCGTGATGATATATAGCCTATAGCCTTCCTCGATAAATGGGCTATCTAACCCTGAAAGAATTTTTCAAATCGGACCAGCGGTTCCTGAGATTAGCGTGCAAATTATTCAAATGGATTAAATTAGTACATTTCTTCAGGGTGATACATTCGGGCCAAAAAGTGTTATTGGTTTTTCTGATTAGAGAAATATTTGAACAGCTCGGGAGTTTGGAAGTTAGGGTCCCAACCCCCGTGTCTCTGAGAGCACGTACAGCTATCGGTCCTGCGCCTGATCTCTCTCCGGTCGTGTCGGTTAACCGTCCCATCAGATTATGAGAGCACCTGTGCACCTGTGTTTGCGCACACACTTGTGCACTATAATATTTTCTGTGTAGTTGGCTGGTCTGCGTTGAGACTGGCCGCCGTGGCCGTTATCGGTTAGGAGAACATTATAATATTCAAATATAAGTTGCTCGGTGAATACATACTGAAGATTCATAAGAATTTAAAGAGCCGGCCGTAAGCCGTAAAGGCCGAAAATCAAGATTTTCTTAACTGCCCAAAATTCCAACAGTGAGTAAAATACATATTTTACTTTAATAAGTAAAATATGTATTTTACAATGTACGCATTAATATGCGTACATTGGACCGCGAACATACGAACCGCTCCTCGTTATTTCGTATGTGCGAAACAATAGTTGAAAACCATTAGTTTTTTTAACCTTATTTATACTATGTATTATGATGATGATGATTTTTGTTACAGTCGTAGGCATTTGAGAGCATTTGAAAAGCTTTTTTAAAAACTGATATTTAAATTTACAGGATCAACTTAAACCGCAAATAAATAAACCTTTTGATGAAAGAAAATATGGCCCAGGAGACCAACCTAGAGATCCAAAGGATCTTCAATCCAGGCCAGATACTTATAAGGACTATGAGAAAAGGCGAGGGTTCTCCCCAACTTCTAGAGACCCTATGCCTAGGAGAAATTCCCCTGGCAGAAGAGAGGAGCTACATAGAGAACCAGCTGGGAGAATGAGTGACCGGGGCCCAAGAAGATTGTCTCCTAACCGAATGGATTCCCCACCGAGGCGAATTTCTCCACCAGGAAGAAGAGACGAACCCGTGGGACGGAGATACTCACCCCTTGGCAAGAGAATTTCCCCTGGTAAGTTAAGTTTAGTAGAATGTTTAAGTTTTGTCTAATTTAGTCTTACCTTTTAATGGTTTTAAAAAAAAACACAAAATGTCACCAATAATTTTTTCACATTTTCACCCTGTAATGTTATAAATGACTGACTTAAATCAGGAATTGACACAAATCCATGAATTATTTCTCTACTTCTGGAGAGTTCCGTCGGGTTGCGGTAGTCACTTAAATTAAGGTCAACTATTGGCTCGTTACCCTCTTGTACCAATAAAGTTAAAAATCTGTTCCCAAGTGATGTGTGTTGTTTAATAAAATCTACATCAACCTAAACTAAGCCCATGTCAGTACAGATTAGCCGGTTTATATATACTAGCTGTTGCCCACGGCTCCGCCCTCGTGTTTATCGGTTTTAGCGGCAAGTTTTTGTTTCACTCTATGACACATGGTATCCTATGTGTTATATAGTAAAATATGTAGCCTATGTGTTAGCCCAGGTTGTCAGCTTCCTCCATACTAAATTTTATCAAAATTGGTCCAGCCGTTTGCGCGTGAAGAAGTAACAAACGTACACACTCGCTTTCTTTCACCTTCATAATACCTACGGGGAATGACGTCGTGAGTCAAAGTACAGGTTTCGACCTAGTTTGACAACGGAGGCTATCTCATGTTCGAAGTAACTTAAACTTATTCCATCCGCAGGCGACAGGCGTAAAATCCCGACCCACTCCGGGCCCCGTCGCGAGTCTCCTCACAAGAGGATATCGCCCAACCGCCGCCTCGTGTCACCGGCGAGAAGGGATGAACGACCAATACCCAGGTATTCACAACAGGTTAACTAGTTATCTGCCGGATCGTTGAAAATTTTATCCGGGAATAAGGAACACCGACTAGTAATCTACAATTGTAATACTTAATTCTGAAAGACAGTTAATGTTTAAGGCTTTTGAGTGCAGATCGCGTCTCGGCAAACGTAGTGTAAGACGTCCACAGGCCAGGTGGGGTGATGATTTGAGCGTGACGGCTGGAGAAGCCGAAGATCAAACCAAGTGGCGTAAAATTGGAGAGGCCTATGTCCAGCTGTGGACTGCGGTAGGCTGATAATGATGAGTTGATGTTCAAAACGACAGTTGACATTTAGAATGACAGTTGATGCTTGGAACGACGGTTAAAATTGTTACCAATTAAAATATTCGAGGTTAATGGTAAATAGACAAATACCTTATAACTGTTCATAATATTAATAACTTATTATAATTAGTGGTAACACTGCGTATTATATATATATATATAATACGCATTTATATATATATAAATATGAAATAGAATCGGACCCAATATGTGATCCCTGAGGTACTCCAAAAACTCCATTATAATATTGCATCTCTAATCCATTGCCAGCAACACTTTTGATCTACGTATTATATTTAAGTTTTATTCGAACCAATAAGGCATAGATTCTACCACACCCGCACTTGGTTTCCACAATAAAAAAATTGGTCTACTTTGTCAAAGGCTTTGCTAATATCCATGGAAATTACATCTACAGTTAATTCATTATCAATATCATTAACAAAGATAACTAAACAATAAATAGGTAGAAATAGGCTTACAGGTAAAAATAATTATATAAAACCAGTACCAGACCTTAAAATGTTATAAATTCTTTATTATCTGTGTATTAATACTTGAAGAAAAAGCTGTGTGCACCTTTTTATGAAATTATGCGAACGGAGAAATATGAAATATGGCACAGTTAAAGTTTATATAGAGCATAAGTGTAGAAAGTTAAAAGATTTTTTTTTAAATAAATTATGGTCGAAATTCGACCACTGGGCGACCACTTAGAATTAAAGTACTTATTGAGGATTCTAAGTTTTATAAGTTTTTATGAGTGTTGATATTTGATTATGCTAATACATATGAATGATAATAAGTTATAATCCAATATTTGATAATTTGAATTAGATTTTCTCCGGCGCGACATTATTCGGACAAAGTGGGTGACAAGTTTGGGCAAGATGTCAAGGATCTGAAAAAAGTGAGGCCAGCATATGAATCAACTGGGATACAAGTGAGTGTTATTTTAAGGCTCAATTTTCTTTAACAAAGTAATGTTATCATTTGCTTAACTAATAGAAAAAATAAATAAAGCTAAACTTTATTTCGACGTTAAGTAACAACACTTTTAAGTCAGTACTTCTTATATTCTATGTGTTTAATATATGGATTTAAATAAAATAATTATATAAAGCATGTGATAAAATAATCTAAGGGTTTTTACTTGTGAAAAGTGTACCAAGGAATGCGTTGCACTAATTAAAATGTATGGGATGTTGCTAGTATACTAGTCATCAGGATCAAGAGCAGTGAGCTAAGGACACTCCAAGCTATGATATCGCTATTGTATTTACGATACATTATAGTAACGGACTAAATTGGACTGAATACTACCCGCCTAGCTAACATTGTACGAGAGAACATGTTTTCCTTGCTGAACTGTCGCCACTTGAAAACAACTCTCTCGTAGTCATCTGCTCTTTCGAGTCTCTGATGATTAAATCTTGATGGAGTCCACAGCTTTTTATTTTTTGGTGTGTAGAGTGGTGGCCAGCCACTCACGTCGATTGCTTCTAGAAGTCTTGCGTCGTAGAAGCGCAGAGTCCGAAGTACAGAATATGTACATCCGTTATCCCACTCACAACTTGACCATCCGAGGCATTCCCGACCTCCGAGTCGCCGGATTACAATAGATGTCACGCTAGTCAAGTCTAGCCAAGAGCTATATTCACTTTGGGTTAAAATGTCAAACATGGACGTCGCGGAATGATATTTGGGCAGCCTAAAAAATTCAAGTCTTTAGGCCATATAAAGAAAGTGGCAGTTACTACTGCTAAAAGTTCCACATATTGTATTTAAAAATCAAACCGGTTAAACAAAATGTGTTTGATGCTGTGTTTGTGGGTTTATAATTTCCTATTAAGAAATTATTTGGATGCCTATTTGCAGCTTCTATTGCGGGTCAAAAATAAGATTGTTAACAACCACGGGTTCTACGAAGTCCTTCTTTTACTGTTTTTACGAAGAATTTATAGCTCAAAAGCAAATTCACTTTGGATTTGTTTTTAGCTATAAATTCACATCAATGATTGGGTGTCTAAAATTCAATAGAAAACCAATGTGATCGTTATCAGACTGCCTAACGGAATAACAAATTGTCCGACTTAATTGGAAGTCATGGCGGAGTTCAGGCAAATTACGGAATTGTATTATCCGAAATTAGTTAAAGTAAAAAGATGAGATTTGATACTTCAATAATATATTAGGATCCGATGCCAGTTGCTCAGTGGAAAAACTGATACTCAGCTAAAACCGGTTGAACTAGTAGCCGATCCCAAATACTCTTGGGAATATAAAGCCTAGGAAGACGAAGGAGTGTAAAGCTAATATGATGCAAAAATGATGATTACATGTACGACAACGACTGCTCCTTAGAAATGAGGTTTTGGCCTACTGCACCATGCTAGCCAAAATATGACTAGGGTTTGAAGAGCCTTATCAATCTGGCCTCTCGATAAACAAAATATCGGTAGTAGCTTCATTAGGTGTGATAGCCTAAGGCGAAGAGGGAAAATATTGGGTGGATTTGTTCGAGTTGCATAATGGCCGACCAAAACCAAAGAGGGAAAAGATGGGATTGAGTTTTATCGAGTAGACTAATGTGGTCAGCTAAAGCCGAACAGGGAAAAGATTAGGTGGATTTCATCGGATGGAAAAATGGGCGGCCAAAGTCAAAGAACGGGACTAGCGCATATGCTGGCCCAAAGACAGGTACCATTTCAGAAGGAATAAGAATAAATACTAATATTGTTACACATATCCGCAATATTGTTAGCTTTACTAAAACTACAAACGACCAACATGATAAACCAACAACAACATAACAACCCGCAAACTGTAACATAACATTTGTGGCTTTAACATGTTAGATTTAACTCACCGAAGACATGTGACCAACAAAAGATTTATAAAAAATCTTAAAAATATAAACTTTGTAAATTACAAAGAATCGTAAGATGCCACTCATGGAAGAAGACGACAATGGTTAAAGAAATTCTCCAGAAAATTAGCTCGATAGCATCTCGGCATCAGCTCGGCATCAAGGACGAATCTTAAAATGTGTCCAAAGACAATACAAAGGCTTTTCTTAAGAAAGGAGTTATTGTCTTACAATGTTATGGCCCAACCGTTTAATTTTCATTAGATCCCTGAATATGGTAGCACATATCTCAAACAAGTAATGTATTACATTCTTAATTAAAAATGTTCGTACTTGTCTTTCTACCATAACATTGGATAAAAATAATGTTCAAAAATAAGCCTCTTTTGAAAATCATAGAAATCGCATGAAACATTTCAACTACGAATATTAAACTAAAACAGTCGCTTCGTCGACAGTATGTACGATTTTGAAAAAAAGAAGCAAGAACTTCCAGCATTATTATAATATTTCAGGAAATGTTACACTAAAACGATGACAGTTGTCAGCCACAAAACAGCAGTGATATTAGCGCCCACCACTCTTGGATTTACTCACGCTTTCCATCCAGCAGTCATTTACGCTACTACATAAAAAAAATGAAAAAGCTCTTGCTCTTTCATTTTATTTCATTAAAATTGCTGCTACATCCGACAGAGTGCAGTAAGTCGATTGTCAAAAGAAATAAACACGAAACAAACGTTTTTTGATATTTAAAAACGCTAACTCTGACAACAACACCTTGAACACCAGGCAGGCTGCGTAATGTAAAATAGTGATGGGCTCTATAAAGATTGATGTCCGTCATGCCAGCCAAGACATCAAACAGCCGAGGAGTGGTAATGCACCTTAGCTGCGTTACATATTCTATATCCCTCTTACCGTTATTTCGTTCTTTGCCAGGAATAAATGGATTTCAGAAAATAAATAAGCTTATCGTCATGCATGAGTTATAAACTTTTCGAAATCAACTTCAACGACACAGGAATGAATTAAAATTAGTATGACTTAGCTTTAAGCTTTTTCATATAAGTATAGCCAGAGGTAAATGTAAATAACTCAAACATTAAGAATGTTTCGTTCATACAAGAATACACAATATACTAATGGATATTATAAATATTATAAAACTTTTCTGTCAATTGTCAAGTTTTGCTTCACAGTTTAATACTGTTTTACCTACCGACGGGGTTTTATTGCGGTGCGGTATTTTCAAATATGACAGGCTTCTGAAAAAACAAAAGTTTCTAATATTGAAATAGTGTTTGACAAAAGAGGTTTAGACGTGTCGACGTGTGACGTCTATAAAATGAAAACACAACATCAGCATTCTTCATTTAGATGAAGATTAGTCAACAGTTTATCAAAATGTCAATCAAAAACAAACATGGATACCAATAACTCAGAATTTTTAATGCTATACGATCCAGTAACATTAAAAGAGGCTATGATTGGAATCCATAACTGAAAATAAAATATTAAGGAAAAACAAATGTTTTTCAGACAGCATATAGATGAAGTTCATAAGATCGTGTCGTGAAGAACACTGAATCTTGAACGATGAATGTTTGAAAATCTATGAATTGGTCAAATTCATATATTTATAATAAAATCAATTCGGTAGTTTTACTAAGCATTATCAGAATTGAGTTAATCAAATTTTGACCAATGTTATGTAGGTTTTTCTATATTAATTGTGAATAATGTTCAACTTGTCGTGTTTGCATATAAAATTTTAATTTACAGGCACCAATCAATCAGGCATCATCTATGTACTCAGGTGGTTTTCATTCAAGTGACCATGACAACGTTCAGTATTCTAATCCTGGAATGAGGCAAGAACAATCAGATTCTTGGCACCGCCAAATTGATCAGACTAATCTTATGAAACAACGTGATGTTGAAAGACGGCAAATGGCCAGGGAACGTGTACCGGAACAAATCGAAAAGCGGTATTCGCCATCTCGGAAATCACGATCGCCGGTGCGACGTGACAGATCTCCAAACCGGGATCGTTTTAAGAGAAATTCTCCTTCTCCACGATCATCCTACTCCCCACGACGTTCATGGGCTTTGGAGAAACGTCGTAGTCCAGATGCGCCACCACCTCCCATTTGGCCTGGACAGAATCCTGATAGAGAACATGGTAGACCTATTCTCCCCAATTTTCCGGAAAAAGATGAAAAACCAAAACATCAACCTGTATGGGAAGCAAGATCATTTAAGGAAGAAGAACTGCGTAGCAGACGTCCTGATGATCGTAGACCATATGAGGAAGCAAAAATTCGTGTTGCTAAGGAATTAATGGAAAGAGAATCATTAAAACGTCCAGCCTCAAACGATCGGTACCAACAGAAATATTCACCAACGGCTAATTTTGAAGAAAGTCGTGATGACTACCGCCGGCGAGACTTACCGGAGCGAAAGCGCCATGCAGATGACCGAGACTTGCCACGGCGGCCTAGGGAAGAAGGTCGCTTTGACGACTACAATTGCAGAAGAGAATCACCTCGCCGAGAAATCAAAAAGGAATTTTTTAAAGATTTCGATAAAGACATTTACGAAAGAGCCTTACAGTTTAAGAAAAAAACAGAAGAGTTGCGGAAATCGAATTCCAGAAAAAGAGACGATTTTGATGACAATAGGGGGCGCGATGAGAAAATCGACCATCCACGACAACGCTACGAAGACCGTGGGAGATATCGTGAGGAAGAGTCAATCAGACAGAGGGACAGGGAGGAAAGGCTACCCCAGGACGACAGGCGTCCAGATGATAGATTTGGCGATGACCGAGCTCGTCGTGAAGGCGATCGGCGCGATGATTATCGCTCAAAAGATAATCAACAAAATGAAAGTAATAGACAAAATGAGACTTCTAAGAGTTCCAATAGACAAAAAAGGGAGAAAGCTATTGAAGAAATAGCTCAAAAAATACTCGAGAGGAATGAGGAGTACAAAAATGTACAAGGGGATCACAGACGTCATATACTTGAAGAGCTTAAACAAATCGTTACCAAAATTGTTTACGAAATGTTCGGTGATTCGGAAGTGTCTTTCATTGAAGTGATTATAAAATATCAAGCTAGATATAATTTGAAGGAAGAGGCCAAGATCTTGCAGGATGCGATACAGTCTCTACCGAAACAATTCAGGCCTCTGAAACGTCACGCTCCAGGTAAGAATTAGTTCTAGTTCTCCAGAGATTATTGTCCTGCATTGGACACTAATTAATAGTTAATGATTTAGAAGCATGAATTGATATTATTGATCGGTATTTTTTTTTATTTTTGAGAGACACAAACATATGATAGTTTTGTGTATTATGTGGAACTTATATAAAAAGGAGTCAACATTTGAAAATTTACTTACCAGGTGATTGAATAATGTATAAAACAGTATATATGTTCACAGAATCTGCAAATATTCCGGCCAAGACTAGTCGAGTTTCTCAAAGCACCGACTTGAACCAAGGTACGATATTAATCCCTCTATGATTATTTTACATAGTTGCCATAAATTCTCTGTCGTATTATACCTTGCTCTATCTACTTATCACCCGTTCAACATGCTCTTAGTGATACATCTGAACTTGGAATAACAGTCGTCTCTTCAAAAAATCATGTCTTTTCAGAACCGGCTGTGCGTCCATCATTAAGTGATTCCAGTAAGTACAAAAATATTCTTGAATTAATATTGATCATTAAGTCTGTCGTTATAACATTTATTAAATTATTACATATGAGTTTATTAGTGCCATATACATTTTTCAGATATTACCGTGAAACTGCCACCACCGGCCGTTGTGAATATGACCTATACAGGAGTCCCACAGCCACAATTGGCCATGGGTCAGTCTATGGTGCCTGTTATGCACTCCTCTCCTTACTATCAAACCTATGATACCTTACAGCATAATCTTCAAAACTCAGTTTATGTTCCGGAACCGATTAAACCTGTTCTTGACGTTCAACAACCTGTTGTACCTGTCCAGGACTTTGCGCCTCCTTTGTTTACTGAAGACGATCAAAAAGGAGGGTACAAGCTTTATCTGTGCAGGGATGATTTCGACAGAATCTCACATTCAGAAGCGGACTTTTTGAAAGAGTTCCTCATTTCTAAAATGTTTCAAGGGACAGGGGAATATCAAGGGTGGTCTCCGGACTTTACTTTTAAAGGGCTACAGAGCTTATATAGATATGAGGTGGTCACCAAGGATGAGTGGTCCAAAAATTGGTTTTTAAAATTAGATTTCACTGAGTTCGAACATTTCCATGTCTTGGTTTATACTCAAGAAGAATTGTGGTACGAAAGAGCCGCCATATGGCTGCACGGTCATTCCAGAGTTAAAAATATCGAGCCATTCGAAAAATTAAAGTTACAGAATAAAAATCTAGATGGGGTTAACATTGACAAATGGAAGTTTATAAAAAAAATTGTGAACGAAAAAGGTACTCGGTTATACGTTGATATGCCACCGTCCTCTGCTCGGGCTCTGGAAGCTCACGGATTGAAGTTAAGCTATGAACTACAACAAGTGAACGTTATTCCAAAAGCAATAGCAGTCGATAAAGATTCTTTTGATGCTGGGCTAAAGGATGTCAGTACTGCTGATGATTCGGTAATAGCAAAAGCCATAAAAAATTCACCTATGCCTGTCCTGGCAAACGATGTTTCGCTTGTCAAAATTACACTGAAAGAATGTAAAAAATTAAATCTAATTATGGCGCGTAAAATTAAAGAAAATCTCATATACAACCTGTTCCAATATCATCTACAAAACGGTAGTTCTCGAACAGACTTCGCGAAATACGGATTTTTGCAACCATGTTATTTTGCAGTTCTACCTTTAAATCAAGAATCTAGGCTTTGGCTTACGGCTTGCCATTTACCCAAAGTTGACCAACAGTGCGTCACTATTGTAGGGGCAGAAGAAAGTAACACGCGATATGTTACAATGCATGTAACTGTACCATGCGACAACCATTTGGGCTCGCGACATTTAACCGAAAAGTTGAAACACAGCAATCAAGGCGTAAAAAATATTAATTTCGGTTTGTGGAAGTTTATGAGTATAACTAGATCCGTTGATAAGAGAAAAGTATCCTACGAAGTTGACGTAGATATGGAATCGTTGGAGACTTTGGCTTCGATGGGGTACCGATTAGATTATGTGAATACAGCCGGTTTGCACACCTTGTCCTTCACATCAAAGTATTCGAAAACTGAATTAGATGACCTTATCAAGAAGTACAAATCTGAAATGATGGACAGTTACGACGTAGCTAACATGGACTTGGACTCGAATGCTTCTGAGTTTTCTGATGATGTCATTTGTTTAGATTAAGACTTGATTTGGCTTATATCTAGTTTCGTATTAGTAAGTAGTATGTATAAGTTAATTCTTGTGGTAAAACACCTTATTTAATAAAGATGTGAGTTCCGTTTTTGTGGCATTTGTTTTTGGATTTTTTGATCGGTACTTCGGTGTATTTTCGCATAAAATGAAGTAAATTGCTCCAGTTTCCGTTTGAACATTCATATTATTGGTACTTACATTATGGCGCACATTGTAATTTCGTACATTTTAGTAAAAACCTTTAATCAAAGTATTGGCAGTTAAGTTAAAATTTTATATAGTTTTTAACCGAATTCCAAATGGAGGAGGTTCTCAATTTGATTGGTATTTTTTTTTATGTATGTACACTGATTACTCCGTTTCTTGTGGACCGATTTATAAAATTCTTTTTGTATTCGAAAGGGTATGCTCCCCGTGTGGTCCCATTGCCACTATATCAGGACTTGGTAATGGGATCCCTAAGAAATCGAAGGTAAGCCTCAAATTTGTTAGGCACGTACTATGTTTTTCATATATTTTCTAAAGCTATTGCAGTATTTACATCCAGTAGTTATCATTTCATGATGATGAGCTGATGATGGGAACTCCTTTACGGTCAGGAGTTAGAAGATAAATCTTTAAATGTCACGTGTATGTATGTTACCGTTACTCGTATTCTTTCACGTTATTTGGGTGAACTGATGATGGAAGGTACAACTCCTCAACAGTTAAGAGTTGGAGGATAATTCTTTCAATTTCGTATGTATCCATAGATCCATGGTTATACCAAATACGTGAATAGAGCCCTAGTTGCATTGTTTCAAGTTGTTAAGGTGATCTGAAAGGTCAGGTTAGAAGATAGATGAAACTTTAAGATCTATTAACTAGTAGTCATGCAAAGCTAATAAACAGAGTCGGTGCCAAACTAAAAAGTAATAGTAGACACCTACTCACCGCGAGTGACCTTGAGCGTTATAGCTTCTCTTCATGTAGAATAAAACCCAAGCGGGCAGACGCGCGGGCTGACGTCGTTGACGGTCGTCTTGAAATGTATTATACTAGCAGACCCACACAACCTCGTTTGCGTCTCCTATTGCCCGTAGCGTGATAATTTTCCGCCGTTGATGATATATAGCCTATAGCCTTCCTCGATAAATGTACTATCCAACACTAAAAGAATTTTTCAAATCAGACCGGCGGTTCCTGAGATTAGCGCGTTCAAACAAAGAAACAAACTCTTCAGCTTTATATATATTTTTTTTTTTTTTAATTAATAAATATTTCAGACATCTAAACACACAACGCCATCTAGTCCCAAGATAAGCAGAGCTTGTGTTATGGGGTACTAGATAACTGATACAAATACATATATACTTTTTTTTTGTAAATACATACATATTATAGATAGAACACACCCAAACTCCGAAACAAATATTTGTAGATCATACAAACATTTGGTCCGACCCGGGAATCGAACCCGAGACCTCCTGATCAGCAATCGCTCACGCCAACCGCGAGACCAACGAGGCAGTCGTATTAGTATAGATATCGCGAGTGTGGTACCTGCAAACCTGTGAATAGGTAGGATATACAAAAATTGTGTTTCATCAATATTAAAGGTTTGCATATAAGGTGTATTTAATTAAATCTTTATTAAGTTATTTTATGCCTTTTAGTTTCTGAAGTCGGTTTTTTATGTTCATTTCTTATAGTAGTGAGGTCTAAAAAATCTACTTACTGGTTTCATAAATTGACAGTTGCATTTTTTCTTCATTAAACAGGTAAGTTTATGCCACATGTATTTAAAATCATTATTATAGTCACTATTTGTATATCCGGAGAAAGATGTAATAAAAGAAAAACAATTTCGGTTGGCTTATGTTCTTGAATTTTATACTGACACTAGTTGTTGCCCGCGGATCCGCCCGCGTGTATGTCGATTATCGTGGCAAATAGTTGCCTTTGTGTTATTCTGATGTATTCTATCCTAATAATATTATAAATGTGAAAGTTTGTAAGCATGTGTGTGTGTGTTTGTTTGGTACTCTTTCACGCAAAAACTACTGAACGCATATGGATGATACTTTACAGTAATATAGCTTATACATCAGAATAACACATAGGCTTACTATATGTCGCGATAACCGACATACACGCGGGTGGAGCCGGGGCCAACAGCTAGTTAGCTATATTACTATGAAGTTTCATTTAAATCTGTTCAGTCGTTTGCGCGTCAAGAAGTGACAAACATACACACTCATAAACTTTCGCCTTTTTAATATTAGTGGGATAAGATAGGTAGGTATGCAACTTTGTTCCAATAGAACAGAGCATTTTATATTAAGGTAGAGTATAGATATATAAATTGAAAATTTAAATGTCTTGATCATGTTTTGAGTTGCAGATTTTTTAGCTTTGGAATCCACAGACCTGGTGAACACAATTGGGTGTTGGTGAAAACTTGAGGTCATGATACCAAGAACGGAACACCGGAGTATTTAACAAGGTAAGCAAATGATATTGAAAATTTGAAGACCGTATGCTCATTTCTTTCCAGCAGGAGTCTTCTGTATCTTTTTGTCATACTTGTTACAACTGTCGTTGGAATATTTTCTAAACTGCACTAAAGAAATCTGGTTTGATTCTTTTCGATTTTTCTTATCCTCTTTGCAATAATGTTAAAGGTATATTAACAGCAAATAGTAGCTATATTAAACTAAAATTAAAGAATTTTAGTAATAGGGGTATTTGCGACATCATCGTCCCTGCGATCTACGAGCCTTAGTCAATTGTTGCGTAACATGATTTGAAAGAGGTAAGTTTCAAAGAAAATTCAAGAATTATAATATCCTTTCACACGTAGAGGTGAAGATTACCTACAGGAGTAATTCATTTGATTACAAAGGAGCATTCAACAATGAGATACCATCAGGGATCAGGTAGGGTCGTACCCTCCGCAAGGATACATGTATGCTTAAATTAGATTCCTAACGTTTAAGATATCTGGCTTGACTTTTGCAACCAGGACATCAAATTAGCAATCGGTAAAGTATGATAAAATTGTATGCTGCTCATCGATACGCATGATGTTCCGAGCCGCCATAAATTGGGTTCGGACTATACTTTGCTATCAGTGATTCCGAAGTCATATCTCGATGGTGCTGTCCTGCAAACTTGCAGGTTCGATCGATCGACAACAAAATGCTTCCATAGTTAGTTGTGCTAGGTTGTCCTAGTTGGTGCTAGGGCCCAAGAGTTTCAGATTTTTATTAAGTTCTTATTAAATTGTTTTTTTTTTTGTGTAAAGCTAAAAGAATTTCTCGCAGGGGCTTGCTTTGCTTTCGATTTAGACTGGAGTTGACGTAAGTTGGTGTATAGACTCCCTGGCGATTCAAAATCTGCAAGTTTGTTAGATACTATTCTGCGTTGTATTTAGATATCGCAGAAATTACTTTGACAGTAAATAATCCGTTGTCGTCTTTACAGTAAGGATTGAAACTTGTATTAAAAATAGCCGATGGTAATTTGCGTTTTCCACAAGCATTGTTTTGTCTTTCCACTTTTTTGAACGAAAATTTTTATCTTGTTTGCAGACATCTTGCCTTTTTTCATCTTGTCTTTCAGACCAAGGTGTTTATTGTAACTTTCTCCGTTTATTCTAGATATCTGGTTAACTTTTTTTTATTTAGTATATTTAAACTTTTGTGTCAAAATATGTTACGTCCTGCCTTGTATTATTCTAGACATTCTATACAAATAAATAAAATTAGAGTGTCTGCTTGTAATATAAATTAACCGCTTTTTACTAAATGCATATGTAACTTAGGCTAATTTTTTAGACTATCTTCGTCCTGTGGTGTTGCCCCCGGTTACAACAACAAACGCGGGTAACACCGCGGGGCTCAGCTAGTTCAGTTATCACCATCCCAGGGGGTCATAAGAGCCGGTTAAGGGAGGAAAATAACTTTAATGATAACAGCACTATAAAGAGAACGAGAGCTTGAAACAAATCTTAACCAACCCATCTAGCTAGCGTAGTATTGTAGCTCAAATCCTCTTTTCTAAAAAAAGTATATGTGCAATGGTTGACAATTATATAGACATAAATAATATAAACGATATCTGTCTGTCTAGGTATTTGATTACCAAAAAATACAGTCTGATTATTAGAATGTATACATCAGAACTTAGTTTTTATTTTCTTTTAAATCCAGCACCAAGTTATCAAGACATTTATTGCACACATACCTATCTTGTTCGAAATTATATTTTGAGTTATGCTATAACACAGTTTCTTCTGTTGAAGGTAGGAGACATGTTCCGGTACGTTTGGAAACCCCTCATATGGTTGTTAAGAACAAATATGTGGCGAGGCCGCAGCAGCAGACAGTCAAACCTACCATGAGGTCCTTCGAAAGTGAACAGAGAATCACGAAAGGTATTCAATATATGTTAACTATCTATCGTCCAAGGCTCCCGCTAGGCTAGGCTATTTTATGACAATATATATTATTATATAAATTTTATCAAAAGATGACTAATATATTTCATTCCTTGTTTTTAAGATTTTTGTGTCGTTTTTTCTACTCCTGATCGTTACTTTAATGCATCATTAAGAACAATTTGTTTCACAGAAGAACCAAAGAAGTTGGTACAAAAGAAGCCAGAGCTAAAGAAGCAAGAAGTAGTTACAAAGACTGTAGTTAAGCCACCAGCAACAACTGGAAAGATTTCCGGATATCATGAGTTGAGTGCACTCATGACGAAGATGGTGGACTTCCAACTAATAAAACTTATTAAAGAGGTATTAGTACTATAATATTGTTTCAAAAGTATTTTCTATGTTAGACATAAAGTACTATGACAGTTGAGTTAAAATACGACCGCTTAATATGAATCCAAAACTGCTCAAACGATACAGATCTGTAGCAATCGTTGTGAGTGCCTCTCGGCCCAGCATACGCTGGCGATTTGCCCCGCATAGGCGTCGCAGCGTCGGGCCCTCACTGCAGTCATCGGAGGAGATCTCTCGCTACCGGCCGTCATCCGCTCCATGGCCGGTAGCGACAGCAGTTTTACCGCGGTCGCAACCTTCTGCAAAGATGTCATCTCGCAGAAGGAGGCGGCGAAGAGGCCCGGGAGGACGACCTCAGGCGGAGGCGCGCCTACTAGCGCCTCATGCCGCCCTGAGTGTTGCCGCGGATGGTCACCCGCGAGGGGATGACGTTTTGCGTGTGCCGTACGCCGTTATTTAGAAAGTCTACCAGCAAACAGTGCCCGCTTCAGTGCGGGCAGGCGCTGGGAGGGGTCTGGATGTGTTAATACCCGGATCCCGTCTGCACAGAGTGGTATACCGTGTGGTTTCAGTCGGTTCGATTCCGACACACCGCCCCGCCGCAAACCCCGGCGGGGTGACGGTCCGAGGGGGTTTCCACAGGTAAAAAGAAAAAAGGAATGTGGAGGACAGGTGCGTCATGTCCCTCCAACAAAAAGGGAATATCCTCCGACCAGGCGAGTTGATTATGCCTGGTAGGCCACGGCCTGGTGGTGGATGGTGTAATGTTGTATATATATCTATTAATCGGCGCGAGATTACGCGATTCAGAGTCGGTATTTTCTTCGTTTCCTTAGTTTTTTTTTTTTTTTTTTTTTATATATATTTGACCCTGCCATGTTGACTCTACTCTGCCTGATGGAAAGCATAAGCAGAATCCAAGAGTGATGGTCACCATACTGCGAACGCAGACAATGCAACAATGCAGCATGGCGACCCACACCATGGCGGGCTAGTGATGCTTCTGCATCATTGGGCCTCCGGTCTCGCACTCACCTACGAAACACGACAGCATGATCGCTGTCATTTTACGTTGATTTTCTGTTACTCCGTAGTTCGACGTATCTTCGTAGATGGCGCTGTACTATATTTCTGTTGCGCTGTATCTAGAAGTCGCCACACTCATGTCGTTTCTAAAGGTCTAATGGCAGTCGTTCTCCTTACAAAACCAGAGTTCTGCCGTTTCGTAATAGACTTAAAGCCGACTCCATAATTGTGGTAAAAGAAAATAATAATTAACAGACCTTCTTGAGTGTGTATGCTACATGATTCATGTAACGTTATATGTATTCCAGTCTTTGAAAAATATCCACCATGACGCAGCGGATGAAACCGAACGCTGTTTTACACGGATGTTGCGATATGAAGTTGCACCTGATTTAATGAACGTAAGTTATGTCTATCCTATCCAGACACTCTCGAACTCTAATTATGACTAGCTGAGCCCCACGGTGTTACCCGGGGTATAACATCAACAGCAGGTAACGCCCCGGGTCGATATAAAAGAAGTAGCCTAAATTACTGATTATCATCAGCTATCTGCCGGAGAAAACCCCTTCAGAATTAGAACGGCCATTATAGAGATTAGCAGGAACAAACAGACAGATAAAATTTTGCTATGTGTACCGTGTGTACATACGTATGCATTTTCTGAAAAGCGTTTATTTTCATATTACAAACAGACACTCGCAATTTAGTTTATTTGTATAGTTAAATCGTTAATGAAACGTCAAAGTCAAGTGTTCATAATGTTCAAAAATATTTATCTTTTTTTTTTTTACTCCTAATGCAGGAGAAATAAATAAAAAAATATTTTGGATATCTAAAACACAACGCTATCTAGTCCCAAGCTAAGCAGTGCTTGTGTTATGGGTACTAGATAACTGATACAATTACTACATACATATTATACATAGAAAACACCCAAACTCCGAAACAAATATTTGTAGATCATACAAACATTTGGTCCGACCCGGGAATCGAACCCGAGACCTCATGATCAGCAATCGTACACGCCCATCGCTTGCCAATGAGGCAGTCGAAATAAGAGAAAACATGTATGAACAATGATAAAATTACATCAAATTGTTTTAAACAGTACCATGTTTCTGTCTACAGGTAATAGGTTTGAATGTGACGAAACGGTTATTAAATGTACACAATCCTCTTAGCGTGGAGGTATGTATCCTACTAATCCTACTAATATTATAAACTAGCTGAACCCCGCGGTGTTACCCGCGGGTATTGTTGTACCGCGAGTAACGCCGCGGGACAAAGTTAGTCTTAAAAAAAGTAGCCTAAGTTACTCCCCGGATCATCAGCTACCTACCAGTGAAAGTCCCGTCAAAATCCGTCCAGCCGTTCCAGAGATTACCCGGAACAAACAGACAAACAGACAGACAGACCGACAGACAGACAAAAAATTTTTTAACTTAATTTTTGGTATATGTTCCGTATATACATACATATGCATTTAGTAAAAAGCGGTTATTTTAATATTACAAACAGACACTCCAATTTTATTTATTTGTATAGATGCGAAAGTTTGTAAGGATGGATGGATGTTTAGATGGATGTTTGTTACTCTTTCACGCAAAAACTACTGAACGGATTTGGATGAAACTTTACAGTAATATAGCTTATACATCAGAATAACACATAGGCTACTATTTGACGCGATAACCGACATATACGCGGGCGGAGCCGCGGGCAACAACTAGTATCTTATATTTTTAATACGTCGTAACGTTAATAGAAAATAATACTGAACTCAGCATATTAAGCAAAATACCTATGATATTGTTAGACTGTAAATTGTGTTGTGATAGTTGCGTTTATGTCGGTTATCGAGGTAAAGAGTTGACCAAGATAAATTTAATTGTAATAAGCTCAGCGGTTTAGGCGCGATTGGACAGACAGACAGAGTTACTTTGAAATTAATGATATTAGTAGATATTAAAACATTAGTACTCATATGCATTAGACATGCGAGATGATCTCCAACGGATGATAAGATGTCTCTCATAATAAGTTAAGTCAGAATATATTATTCCTCAGATGATCTATGATTCTTCCGTTTTGTCTTATTGCATTACTAACTGAACCCCGCAGTGTTACCCGCGGTTATTGTTGTACCGCGAGTAACGCCGTGGGACATGGTTAGTCTAAAGAAAAGTAGCCTGGATCATCAGCTAGCTGCCAGTGAAAGTCCCGTCAAAATCCGTCCAGCCGTTCCAGGGATTATCCGGAACAAACAGACAGACACAAAAAAATATAACTACATTTTTGGTTTATGTACCGTGTGTACATACATGTGCATTTAGTAAATAGCGGTTATTTTAATATTACAAACAGACAGTCCAATTTTATTTATTTGTATAGATGAGGAATCTTAAATAAAAAACCGTTCAGTATGCTATTTTGCTAACCTAAATTAATCTTATGATTTGTTTTCATAAATAAATAGTTGTCTATAAATTTTGCTAAAAATAAACATTTTTTCTTCAGATACAATTCAATGGCAAGCCAGATAAATTGGAGTTGCGTGAATTTCTCAAGAAGTACAATTTTATAGGGTTCTCTCGTAAAGCAGTTAATATATTCTCAGCACAACTCAAGAGCATTAATGACTTCGACAGATTATGCACCGAGGAGGAAGTAAGATGCGGTAGGTACAACATTCATATTTACTTACTAACTGACCCACGCAACCTCGTATGTGTCTCCTATTGCCCGTAACATTCTTCATTAGTGCTCCTCTCCTATTGGGCTTAGCGTGATGATATATAGCGCCTTCCTCGATAAATATACTATCCAACGCTGAAACAATTTTTCTAATCGGACCAGCGGTTCCTGAGGTTAGCGCATTCAAACAAACAAACTCTTCAGCTTTATAATATTAAGTATAGATTTTACTGTTTTTAGACACAGTTATCGTTGTACAGCGGGACTCATTCGCGATTGATTGCAAATTATTTAAAAGTTACGAAACCCTTATTTCGTTACGAGTAGAGTCTGTTCTTGACTACGAGTAGTATAGGTGCCGGCATCTAACTTGGCCAAACTTCGGCGTAGACGTAGGGGATAAGTTCGGGCATATTACACTAGTGCAACAAATCAAAACTTACTAAATCGAAGTGTAATCTACTTACACACCAATCGCTCTCTGGGAACGGTGCTGCCTCAATCCCCGCGTCTGTTTATCAACCAAATGGACCTTAAAAAACGACTACTGCACCTCCACCATCCACCATAAATGCCGACCTATACAACCCGTTCGAAATGTCTGGAAATAGAAAGTGGTCACCATTTAGTGTCTATAGGTCGAATTCCTATGCAAGTGTTTTCAAATTTGTACACCGCGACTGGACGCGTCTCTCGCGTCGCGTCTTAGCAGTAAAAAACTTGAACACTATATATGTGGTTACGAATTAAGAGTCACTACTACTTTATACCCCGTGGTTCTGATAAGAGCCGACTCGGGGATCAAACTACGAAGTACAACAGAGTTGCACAGAGAAAGAAAATTTGAAACTTTCCTATACCAACCTGTCAAATAGTTATGTATAGTAGACCAACACGTCCTTTCTAAGATAGGCCCCAAGAAACTTAAACTTAAGAATACGCTTATGTAGAGCAGCGGAGTAAATCAGCCAATAAGCAGAGAGGTTTTTTAATATTTCAATTTTCAAGGTTTCAATTTCATGGTATGGAAATTAATGAACCGAAAGATTAAGTTCATTATTTTCAAATGTCTTTTACAAATGTATCTTTTATATTTACGTTACAGGTAGTGTAACAGTATCCGTGAGTCCAGAATACAAATTCGCAACATGTCCGTCTAACCTTAAAACGAAATACAAAGACATTGATGTGGAAGAACTCGTGGCCGACGTTAAAAAATATGAAGCATTGAACAAAATTGAAGATAAAACCATTTCTGAAACATGTCAAATCACTGTAAGTCCGGAGAAACAAGAAAAGAGTAATGCAACTAATACTAAACTTGAAACTGTCAAATCAGAAAAGATAAAAGTGGAAAAAACTGAAGTTCAAGCACCTTTACAAAATAAAGGAGGCAAAAGCAATGCGGTTACTAAAGCTGTCGAATCCAGAACACCCGCAGAAAATATTGCTAGTAAAGGAACCATAAAAAAACAAGAGTCTCCTATGGTTAAAGCCAACAATAAAATCGTCACACCTAAACAAGAAACTGAAATTACTACTCCACAGAAACAAATTACAGTCACTGCGAAAGCTGTCTTAGAAGGGGCCTCCTCAATTAAAACAGTAACAAAACAAAATCCTACTAAGACTGCATTTCAAATTTCTCCGGTCAAAAGTGAAACTAAAATGAACCAAACCAAAGGTGTAATGAAAGTACCACCACATACATCTACAGCTAAAGTTAGCCCCACTACGGTTAAGAAGGAAACATGCTCTGCAACACCTAAGAAATCAACTGATGAAGAAGATGATTATGATGAATTAGATGATCATGATATTTTAGCACTAATGTCTGAAGGAATTGTGTTAGACGAATGCAGCGGGTCTGACGTAGAGTAAACTAATAAAATTATTTACTATTAAGGTGGAAAAAGTTGTATTGTAAGTTTGATTATAGGTTTTCTTAAATCGCTGTCTCTTTAAAATTTATAGTCCTTAAAGAGCAAATGTGACAAAGAATGCATGGATAACAAAATAGCGTTCTATTCTATACTGTTAAACTTAATGCACATGAAATATATTATTTCCACTTGATTCATTTATATATATATGGTAATGTTCATTAATGTAACGCTTAAAAACAATTTCTTCAACCCAGATTCTTAAAATTATGTGTCTTTGTCAAATTACTTACTATTTATATAATCAGCAATCAACCGTTTTTAGTTGTTATTTTAATGAAAATTATATTGTTCTGTTTTACAAAATGCAGTTGAGATAATTATAAAATGGAGTCGAAAAAATTCACAAAGATAACAGCAACCGACCACAGACTATAGACTCATAAACTATAAACTAATTTTCGGGTTCAATTTATAATTTCAATAATAGTTTTAATCTAAAAAGGTACAAAAACGGCTTTTTTAGATTATTTAAGGATAATAAATAACCTGGATGTTATTATAGCTTATAAGATTTAGAATATATTTAGCAATATACATTTATTTACACCATATACCCATGATATAAATCCTCTATAAAGTTTCTGAAACAGTAAGCTTATTGCCTGTATTAAAAGATTAACCTCCTGTGTCATAATAACCATTATATCGTTATAATGTTGTACCAAACGAAGTGTTATAATGTTGTACTAAAAGAGATGTCCAAAAAATGTATGGACTTGAGCCTCAGAATGACCAGAGATGAAATAAGTGGTATTTGATAGCTTAGA
The DNA here is from genome assembly GCA_905220595.1 of Spilosoma lubricipeda. NCBI lineage: Eukaryota > Metazoa > Arthropoda > Insecta > Lepidoptera > Erebidae > Spilosoma > Spilosoma lubricipeda. The sequence goes on from HG992300.1 coordinate 5,274,386, forward strand.
CCTTCCAATTAAAGAATGAAAAAAGTTCATGAAGCATAGCAGATTGTGAAAAAAAGTTATGAAGGTTTAACAATTATCTCTATCACTCTGACAACATAATTTTTTAACAAAATTTAAAGTTATAATGTCAGGTCCACTGTAAAGAGTTCATATGTATGCTCATGTCAAAACTATATACAACTAGCTTATTTCCATAGCTGCACTCGTGTGGAATGTGCTTGAAAAGTAGCTTATATCTTCAATTCATCAAATATCATAATAAGATACATCATTAGTTGCTTTACTTAGTTTTGTTTACTTATTAATATAAAACAAAGGACATTGTTTAAATGCATATTTGATAATTGAAAATTATCAGAATACTCTTAAGAAATGCCGCTGATGGAAGAATATATATTTAAAGACTTGATCATGTTCATTTCCTTCCACATCATAAAATTCTATATTTTATACCATGTTTCTTTATGTTATTGCTCTGCTAGCTCTCATCTAACAAGCATGATATAAAAAGTTGGCTGCTCTGATCTCTAAAATATATCTGAACCATAATTCACATAATTATAATCATGTTATCATTATTAACTTTAACCTAAAAAAAAAATTGAAATGCTGGTTTTGAAAAATTTAATGGAGACCCTTATTCAATAACATACTTTTAGCCCTTCATATGAAGTAAGTAATAGTCCGAACTGTAATTATTACCAATAGATTTAATACAATAATAATATTCTATCATGTTCACCACCACTATGCAGACTGATATTCAATATCTCATATACAAAAATCTATTTCTGTTCGTTTGTCTCGCTGAAACTCGAGAACGGCTCAACCGATTTAGCTGATTTGAATTTTGTTTGTCGTAGTTCAGGGTAGGTTTAAACAGTGAAAAAAAACTTTCTAGTGTCACGTGTACGAAGTAGCGGGCACAGCTAGTTTCTAATATTTTATACCTAATTAAATGTATAATCCTAAAATTATTCATATCTATTGTATTTTGAGTAATTATTTACATGAATTTAAGTGTACTAACATGGTTGAGACATTAGGGTTCAATTCTAAGATTGTGTGTACTTTATTTACCATATGTCATGTATGTTTATCTATGACTGCCATAGGAAACATTCAAGACTAAAGTTGCACTTCTTTAAGATGATTTCAAGAATTTAAAATATATCATTTGTAATGTAATAATTACTACGATCACTGTTGCAGGCAATGATTTAACTCCTTTTATTTCCATCAACATGCTGTTATCATGTAATTTCAGACTTCAGTATCATATACTGCTGGACATAGATTCAACATTCCTCCTGGATAATAAATGTATAAACGAGAACTTACCTCAAAAATTTTAACAAAAATAAAACCGACCTCAAGGTTTGACTCGATTTCTCTTGGATGCTATCATCAGATCTTAGTGTCCTTATCATGGTACCACCGTTGGGATATGTCCTATCCATTAAATAAAGAATCATCAAAATCGGTTCATAAGCGACGAAGTTATCCGGGAACACATTTAATATATATATATACTAGCTGACCCGGCGAACTTTGTTCCGCGTTAATGGCAATAAATAAGCAGATTGTGTTTTTTTTATTGGAAAAAATACAAAAAAATTAAATACCTAAATTAGTCATTCATTATTATTTCTGTATTTTAGGTTAGGTTCACTTAATAGGTAGGTTGCTCTTCACTTAAGTACCTTGTGATACACGTTTTTTGTTTTATTATCAGGCGCAAAAACAAACAACGTAGATGGTCTTCCGACCCGTGAACATGCCACGTATAATTGACCATTGGAAAAACATGAATGTTCTAGATTTAAACCACAAACTTTTAAGGATTGGCCTTGTGATTTGTTGATGGTCATGGCAAATGCAAGACGTATCGGAAATTGAAGTCTTTTAAATTCAAACGGCATATCGGTTGGGATCATCGGGATCCTCGGAATAAGAACTTCCTCACCTTTGAATTTTCCGATCATTATCGTAGCGTAAATTACATTGTTCATCAATTTTCTAACCACCAAACGCGTACCGTTGCACAGTTTTTTTTTTTTATGTTTCGAAGCATGATTACTACGGAGCCAACCTTTAGGCGTAAATTGTGCGGTGGTAAGCCAGGCACGTCCAAAGAGTTTAAAAATTCAATTGGATAGTTAGTGGCTTCATCTTCATTTGTGACGCAGTCAACAGATTTGAATGAATGCATTGTTCCAATGATCTTATTTTGAATTATGTAGTTCAGGTCATCTACATCTTTATTCTTAGCCGCTAAAATTGCTCGCTCACTCAACCATTCATTATTTTTGTAGTTAGAAATAATGTTTGGAAATACATTGTTGATAAGTTCGTCTTTTGATGAGACAAAATTACAGAAATTATTTGGAAATGATATTAATCCGCTCGATTCATCGACAGGTACTTGACCATTACCGATAGTCAGCAATTGCTCCGAGAAATCTTCAGCAGATGTATCATTAAGCAATGTAACTCTCATGTTTGTTGTCAGCTGCAGTTTCTTCACATAGCGCCATAGATTTGACGATTTGAGGCAAGCGTTTATTTCGTCTGCAGCCGTAGATCTTGGAATTACTGGCAGTATTTGGCGGAAATCGCCAGACAGTAAAATCATTTCTCCTCCAAAACATCTCGAGTCATTGCGTAACTCTTTTAATGTTCGGTTAAGTGCTTCTAATGCACGTTTATGCGCCATTGTGCATTCGTCCCAGATGATGATTTTCGATGCCGCTAAAACTTTGGCCATTGCTGAGTGTTTTGCAATATTACACGTTGGTTCTTCAATGGTTTGAAGATTTAACGGTAATTTTACTGCTGAATAAGCCGTACGGCATCCTTCTAACAATGTGGCTGCTATTCCAGAAGAAGCAACTGCAACCGCTATGTTGGATCTCGCCCGAACAGTTGCTAAAACTAATGACATGAGGAATGTCTTGCCAGTTCCACCAGGGGCATCTAGGAAATATAAACCACCATTTTCATCATCGATTGCCTTCATTAAAGTATCATAAACTTCCTTTTGTTGGTAATTCAACAGGGGTACATTCGTTTGAACTACTAAATCTAATTCCTGGTGATCATATTCACGTTCCCGTTCCAATTCTCGATTCAATGCGTCATTCATTTCACGATATGGCGCTGGCATTCCTAAGCTGATTAATAAATTACCGCACATGAGGTAACACATATCTTCGATCAAGAGTAAAGCACGATTATGTATCTCCTCATTCATCTCAATATCGTGATTTCTTGAACTGACACGAATTTGATGTAAAATATCTTCTGACATATTATCCTTGTATTTGTGCCACAGGTTACATGGGTTTGATGGAAAACATGTCGAAATTATGATAGCGAATAATTTGCGTATCTGACTTGGAGATGCAGAGATAATGGCTTCAGCGATTGTCGTATCCCAATGGGTATCGTTTTCTAATAAGTTCAATTCTTCACATGCAGCACGATATGTTGGGAATATTACACCATTAACAGTTCGTAGTGTCTCAAATGACGTTGGCCCACGCACATTTACCAGCAACAACCGCAAATAGAAACATTCATCATTCTTTGGATGAACTGTATACATACGGCCAAGAGCATCAGTAGAACGCACATCTGGATACCCAGGAACCGCATCGCCTTGCTTCCGTCTTTGAAAATTCTTCGATGAAGCATTCCAAGTATAATAACGTGGCATCTCCTAGTAAAGCAAAGTTCGTGCAAACTGATCGCTTTGGCAGATTGCAAAAAAACTGGTTAATGTAGTTGCTGGAGGTGTTTCAGCACGTTGCGTAGCATTCGAAGCCTTGAAATATACTCGTTGACCATTCTCCAGATGCACCGCCAAATGCATAACAGTAGGATGACGTTCGTGAATAGGAAATGCGAATATACGCCAAATCGCTTCATTACAGTTCACATAACGACCAACTTGATAGCGTGAAATTTCATCGTTGGTATTCGAGGATTGCAATCCAAAAACCGCCATATCACTGCCTTTCGTGACATATTTGCAAATATATTTTATGGACTTAACTGAATTGCAGTATTCAACGTTGCAATGTGTCTTGAACGTTTTAGAAATAAGTGGCGAATATGGAACAATCCAACTGTTGTCGACAACGAAATCCATTCTTTTCACTTTCGTTGTGACAGTTCGACCGTTGTCGCCCCGCGGTGTTACCCGCGGTGTAAATTAAAAAAAAAACTATGTTGCATGTTGCAAATAAAAAAAACTTGTATTCTACTCATGCTTTCCATCAGGCAGAGTAGAGTCATTTTGGCAGGGTCAAACATAAAAAAAAAAAAAAAAAAAAAAAATTTAGAAAGTATCCTATGTCCGTCTCCTGGTTCTAAGCTACCTCCCCACCAAGTTTCAGCCAAATCGGTTCAGCCATTCTTGAGTTATAAATGGTGTAACTAACACGACTTTCTTTTATATATATAGATAGTCGGATTGAGAAACCACCTCCTATTTTTGAAGCCGGTTAAAAAGTAAACCTGAGATGAGTTCTAATATTCGAGTATTACATTGATGCCGCTGCCGCCTGATATGTTCTGTTACGGCGATACCACAATAATAATGCACGATTACATAAGTTATTGTTGTTAATTATTAGTACAACACGTGTGGCTACGATACCTTAATATAATAATTATTGTACTAATTGTGTGTAAAAATTTAATTAGTAATTACTTTTTTTTTTGTAATTTTATGGCCTGGTAACATATTAGTAATTACTAGTGACTGCCAAGTGTTGCCATTGGCGAAATCAAATTGTGCCTGAACTAATTATTTTTTTGGTTACTGATTTCCTGCAGTGGATATTTAAAAAAGATATGGATTTTTAACTTAGTGTAATATGGAATGCACTTTTTGATTGAATATTTTAACTTACTGTTAACTTAAGTTCAAGATTCGTTTAAAATCTTTTTTTTTGGGATTTTATCCTAATCTGCTATGGACTGTATGAAATTACTCATAATTATAATTTATTTTATTTATATTAAGAACACAAATATGATCTCTGTCCATTTTGGGGCAAAAATTAGACAAATCCTTTCATTATGCAACTCCTTTATCAAATAAAAAGAACTGTTATTCGACTTCACTTCGTATCCTGCCATTTTTGTTCGCCTTTTAGCTAGCTGTTTCAAAACTTTTATAGAGGTTTCATTTCATGGGTGAAGATAAAGTCTTGGATGCAAGTGTACATAATTAGGTATTAAAACACTCATGTGAAACCCACGTTCTTGTTTTAATACCTCTTATTATACAACAGTTGCATAAATAACTATTATGAATATCCACAACAAATAGATTTTCTATGATGGTCAAGTTACGTATGTTATTTCTCTACCCACTATTGTTGTCACAAGTTATGTTTGTTAAAAATAAAGCCCTTGATTTATACCAGTGTTTTTACTCAATTTCGTCAAGCAAGAATATCACAGGAACGAAATTATCCTCTTTAGGAAAGTAAAAGGAGAACAGCATGGTTACTACATACGAAGAGGATATCTAAAAGCCATGTATGGCCCGGAGTACAAGGAATTTTTGTTCAATGGTACACTTGTTCCTTAGCTATTGTTACCGTGAAATGGTGTGCAGTTTTAGGCGGTTCAAGTCCGACGATTTGTGCACAAAAAAGAAAGCTAGGAAGAGATAATAATTTACTCGGAAAAAGGTTTCTAAGCATTTCCGGTTACTGAAACTGAGCTGATATACCCGTCTCATGAAATAAGTTTCACAGCGCTGCAGGCATGCAACGGATTGCTATTGGATTAGTACGAAAATGAAACAATTCATTTTTGTATTCATACAAAAAATCGATAATTTCTAAAAGTAAGAGATCAAATAAAACAGAATTTAAAAAAAAAAAATTTTGACTAGCTGACCCACCCAACTTCTTTTGCGTCTCCTATTGCCCGTAGCGTGATAATTTCACCGTTTTTTTTAAACATTCTTCATTGGTGCTCCGCTCCTATTGGTCTTAGCGTGATGGTATATAGCCTTCCTCGATAAATGTGCTATCCAAAGAATTTTCCAAATCGGACCAACGGTTCCTGAGATTAGCGCGTTGGTTTTATTCCAGAAATTATTGTAAATATTTTAATGTTTACTCTGAGCAAATCAATCTTTTGAAATCGCGCTTGAAAACGCATTTTCCGTCAACTTTCAAATTGTTTTCCTATCTTTGTTTATTAGTTCAGTCAAACAATTTTGCTTTTGACCAGATTAGTACAAAACAAACACTTTTTTCATACAACAACTGGTGCATTTAAGTTTTCAAACATGGAGAAAATGCGGCCCAATTGGCTCGAATTGAATGTCACTTAAATTCCAGTTAACTGCAAAAAATCCACAGATCTATACCTCACACGTCACACGTGACACGACCTTCGGGTACATTGAAAATGGATGTACTTAGATAAAAACTTGATTTTTGAATCATTTTATTTTACATTAATTTAATTAAACATCACAAATTAAATAAATGCATCCACCTCAAATCAGGCGCGGTTCCAAGGGGGGGGTCACAGGGGACACGACCCCCCCCAAAATCGTACACATGTAATTTTTTTTAACCTTTTTTTTTCTCCTTAGTTTCCATAATTGTTCAATCGACATAAGAAATCAAAGGATAGGAATTGTTTACCACCTATAAATTACAACTGTAATAAAATGTGGACAACAAAGCTTTGCCCTCCAAGACAAGTGATTCAGGCTTGCTCTACCATAAAGACTCAGATGACACTACTAGTCTGGACCAGAGTTTCTAGGAAAAGTGCTAGACAGACAACTCTAGTCCGACGTGTGTGAGGCATTGGAGGGAGAGCTGGATCGAGCCGTATGGAGACTGGCTTCCCGCAATACCGCTCCTGGACCTGATGGTATTCCAGGTCGGTGCTGGGAGACAAACTGAGGCAAATTTTCACTCAGTGTTTCGGCCTCGGTATCTCCCCCTAGACTGAAAAGAAGCGAAACTAGTGCTCCTCAAAAAGTAAGGTGCAGATGTTATCTTTGCGTTCCAAGTTGCCTGAACGAAACGGAGAAACTCTTTGAAAGAGTTATCTCTGACCGTTTCAGCGGGCAGCTGTGATCGGGAGGGTCGCGTTGACAGTTAGCTTTGATATCGTTAACGCTTTGTTACGTCGTTGCTAGTTAACGTCTTCCCTGGCGCGCTATCAGGGCGGCCCTTGAATATTACATGGTGCCGCCTCACCTGCATGCCGTCATAGAGGCCTATCTGCGTGACAAGGCAGTGAAGTTTGTCGATCTGAACGGAGTGGCAAATCGAAGAGAGGTGTGTTGTGGGGTTCCCCAGGGATCTGTATTGGGCCCATTGTTATGGAACCTCGCATACGATGCGGGCCTTCGCAATAGTCTGCCTCTGGTCTCAGTATCGCCTGCTATGTAGACGATACAATAATACATGCTAGAGGGTAACGCTTCGGGGAGGTGCTTCTGCTCGCCGAGCAAGGAGTGGCTTGTGTTGTGCATAAGACTCGTGAGTTGAGCCTGAAGGTAGTGCCTCCATGACTTATGTAAGCACCAAGAACCATCCAGCTCATGTCTCTGGGTGGATTACACTGAAGGCCAGGTGAGTTAGTACATAAAGTACCTAGGTTCATCCTGGACAGTCGGTAGAGCTTCGAAGAGCATTTCGGGCGGCTAATCCTCCGAGTACGAGTGGTAGCAGGAGCGCCACATCGTCTTCTACTCGCCCAGGTTTGTGCCAGCCAACGCGCCAACAACGCCAAAGCTTCGATAGGGAGAACTGACTGTGTCACCTACCGACTCAATCAGATGCTCACCGGGTACGGTTGCTTCGGTGAATATCTGAACAGAATCGGACGTGTGGTTATGGCACAATGCCACCACTACGGATAGATCTGTCGGAACTTGTCACCAGTATTGATCACGGCAATGCTGCTTCTGTGGAGACGTTATGCTCCAGAAGGACCCCGCAGAGCGTGATCGGGAAAGCACCAATTCAATAGCGACCTGCCACGGGGTTGATTCTAATTACCCTGGGATGTGCCTCACTTGTGAGGCCATCCAGATGCCGCTGATGTGTTTCTGGAGCTCCTCTTGACAGCCGAGTTAGGCCGCCGCGGGGTTTAGAGGATAGACTGATATGTCCGGAGTCCCACACACACCCTTCATGTCCCCCCTCACCTCCACCCACAGAGCTAGGTCCTCTAAGTATTCATTAAGAGATTGTCCCACACGTCTCAAATGTTCAAATATTGTCATCTCAATAGACTTACCAATAAAAACAATACATATCCATTTGTTTCTAATATGTGCAATAAAATTGAATATTGTGCATTAAAGTCTAATTTATTCGACTTAAATGAATTATTAGTGACCCTCCCCAAAATTCCAGGCTGGAACCGCCCCTGCCTCAAATGAAAAATATCATGTCAAAAACACGCAACACTCGGTGTTAAGCCCACAAGGGCTTGCGTTCCTTGGGAATGCTTGTACCAGTCTAACTAGTTGAGTGTGATTCCATTAATAACAACAGAATATTTTATTATCTTTCATAGAATTAGCTGATGGACATTAGACCGAATCGGCTACAAAACTTGACAGCTGATCTCCATTAAACCATCTATACAAATAAATAAAATTAGAGTGTCTGTTTGTAATATTAAAATAACCACCTTCTATTAAATGCATATTATTATGTATTTATACACGGTACATATGCCAAAAATGCATTTTAAAAAAAATTGTCTGTCTGTCTGTCTGTTTCTTCCGGGTAATCTCTGGAACGGCTGGGCGGATTTTGACGGGACTTTCACTGGCAGGTATCTGATGATCCAGGGAGTATCTTAGGCTACAGGTTTTTAGACTAACTTTGACCCGCGGCGTTACTCGCGGTATAACAATACCTGCGGTTAACACCGCGGGGTTTAGCTAGTACATAATAATGACACTGATTACTATGCTGCGGAACTGAAAAATGTTAAAGTAGCTATGTTGCACTTACATAAGTACAACATAAAAATTGTTTCTGTAATAACCTCTGGAAATATTTATTCATTATTTTTGTAAAATCTAATATACTTTATGTAGGTAGGTATATCTCAATGCTTTTAGGTTACATTTTGAAATGGTACAAAGCGCGGTATTTAAAGATGTTATCTGACCCTACGAACTTCGTACCACCATATTTTTCTTTCGTAAATATTTTACAAATTTCTGAAAACCTAGGTTTTAGCAGTTAAGCCCGCCTCAGGTTTCCATGGGTAGGGTGCAGTCACAGACAAAAAAAACTTTTTCCTTTATTTTTTAATTTTTCTTTTACACAAACCTTGTCCTAAGAACAATTAACACAAAAAATAGGTATAATTTGGTGTAGCCGATCGAAAGTAATGCGCGTACATGCATTTTGGTGTCACGCCGCGAGACAAAGTTAGTTTAAAAAAGTTACTCCCTGGATCATCAGCTACCTGCCAGTGAAAGTCCCGTCAAAATCGGTCCAGCCGTTCCAGAGATTACCCGGAACAAACAGATAGACAGACAAAATTTTTTAACTACATTTTCGGATATGTACCGTGTATACATACATATGCATTTAGTAAAAAGCGGTTATTTTGATGTTACAAACAGACACTCCAATTTTATTTATGTATTTGTATAGATGTACAGATTTTTTCACTGTGGCACTACACACCATTTATTCTAGATTTTAATTAATAAAATTGGAGAAAACTTATAAAATTCACTTAAACTGCACTGCTTTGTTTTGTTGTGGCTAGCGTGTGACGTCACGCGTCTCATATGACCAGCGCCATTACCCAAATATCGTTTTTTGACATGGTTGTCAAACTTGAACTTTATCTTAAAAAAATCATGATACTGTAGAAATTCTGCAAAATATTAACGCAGTGTGCTAATTATGTAATAAAGAATAATTAATTTAATGATAAAAGACGTGTTCCACGGAATAACACATTCCCTCTATTGACTGGTCCGCTCTCACTGCTTCGTTGGCGCAGTGATGGCGTATGCGACTGCTGTGCTTGAGGTCTCGGGTTCGATTCCCGGGTCGGACCAAATGTTTGTATGATCTGCAAATTTTTGTTTCGGAGTTTGGGTGTTTTCTAAGTATAATATGTATGTATTTACAAAAAAAAAGGTATGGAGGATCCCTTTCTCCGTTATCCAAGGTCGTGTTAGACGCAAAGAGCTTGGCCAGAAGATTGGCTTTCTCCTTACCGTAAGGCAACGAATTGTTTCCAATGTATAGAGGTGGAAAGGATGGCTTACAGATATTCTCTTAGATTGCCTTGGCAAGAGACCAGAACGCCTGAGTTCCCGTAGGAAGACGCTCAAGCCTCTCGTCAATCCTAGCAATGAGCTCCGACTTCGCACTTATAATGTCTACCTGGAGGCGTCTAAAGGAATATAACTTCCTTTTTCAAGCTCTGCTTCCAACGAGAAGCCTTGAAGACGACGACGAGAAGACGAGCATGTGAGAGGAACTGTGCTTCGGACAGGGCAATGGTCTCAGTAAGTACGTACGTAAGTAACCATTAGTTTGTAATTGTTTTTGGTTCGGTTGGTAAGTGGAGCGTCTACGGATACGTAAATGAAAGTCAGCAGAAGGTCTTACAACGAAGAATTCCTCCATATTTGAGACTCGCATCTTCGAAACGATCTCTGCGGTCGGGATCTGCTGCTTCTCGAAGTCTGTACCCATCTGGATGTGCTCAATGAATCGGTCAGTTTCGACATTGCCTCTATGGGATCTATAGAGGCACGCATAGACGCGGGGGTGGTCGTCGCTGACAAGGTCGCCTACACGGAGCCCTAACAATGACAATTCCCTACCTTCAAGATTGCTGAGGCGACGAAAACTGATATCGTCTCAAACGGCCAGTGAACCTGGTCGAATCGTCAGGCAAATCAGAGGTATGTAATATACCTTTTAATAAGTGATCGCGTTAATTCCCGTTAAAATAATTGTTAATATATCATGGAACGCGAAAGTTTAAAAGTTAGTATAGCATCTCAAACGTACACGCACACTCCGACTATAGTCATGAAGGATTGTTTTAAGGGAGAATGGAGAAGGGAGAGTGAGGTAGGAGTGTTCGTTGGAGACGATATCTGCGTCTAGGGCCGGATTTAAACTTAATGCCGCCCCTGGGCACCGGATAAAAACCCGCCTTAAGGCGGGTTTTTATCCGGCATTTTACTTAAACTTATAGTTCACATATTTTATTTGTTAAAATTAAATAACTAATTTGTTGAAGAAACTATATTTATTACATGTTACATATTCCAAAAACATAAACAAATATTTGTTTCTTTTCTAACAATTATAAATTTAGCACTAAAGGTGAGTCTTAATTATATTATATCAATTTTATAGCAGGCAAATTCGTCTGACTTTTTGAATTAAGAATTGTTTGATTAAATCTTCGCAATCTAAACGTTGAAGTACGTTGGATTCGATGCATAGAATAGCTAAGCTATTGAGCCTATTAGCAGTCATTTTAGAACGTAAGTAGTTTTCAACTCTCTTCAAACATGAAAACGAGCGTTCTGTACAGTTTGTTACAACAGCTAATGTCATAAATATTCGATAGGCGATGTCCACGTTTGGAAAATGAGTACAGGTCACTGCAACAATTTCAAAAGATCGGAAAGCGAATTCTGTTCTATAATTTTTTCAATGCAATAATTTCCTTTTGCGTATTAGCAACAATTTTGATCAATTGTTTATAATTTAACAATGAAGTATGTTTCATCCACTTTATAATATTATAATACTTTATCATATTATAGTGTAGATGAAACATAGAAGAGTTTGTTTGTTTGTTTGAACGCGCTAATCTCAGGAACCGCTGATCCAATTTAAAAAAATCTTACAGGTGGATAGTGCATTTATCGAGGAAGGCTATAGGCTATATATCATCACGCTAAGACCAATAGGAGCGGAGCACAAATAAAGAATGTGTTAAAAACAGGGGATAATTATCACGCTACGGGCAATAGGAGATGCAAACGGTGTTACGTGGGTCTGCTAGTAAATCATAAATCAACAAGGTAAAATATTTTTTTATGATCATGAATGACAATGGCCATATTAGCCGCAGAAGTGATTACCGCTGGGGTAAACGGGTTCTTGAGTAGAGACCGCGTCTCGGCAAACATAGTGCAGGACGTCCACAAGAAAGGTGGAGTGATATCTGCGCAAGACAGCTGGCAGGAGCTGAATGCGAGACGCCGAGGATCGAACCAAGTGGCGGGCAATTGGAGAGGCCTATGTCCAGCTGTGGACTGCGATAAGCTGAAGATGATGATGATCATGAATGAACAATACTGCTATAAGCGTCATTGTCATAAATAAATTAAAGAAAGAGTTTTTTACTTCTTAATATTATTTTTGAAAATGTTTTGGCACCAATTTTGAAAATAACTTACCGCTTAAGATGTTCAAAGTTTTAGCCAAACCAATGACCCTTTCGTGTATCCAAAGATATTTTTTTTGTTCTTCACAGTTAAAAGGTCTATCCATTTTTTTTAGGTTTTTATCTACAGTAAGGAACTTATGCCTGCCCGTTTTATTTGCCCACATAGGTACTGCACAACACTGCGGCATTTTAGAAAACAATATTTGTATAAGAATGTTTATAAAAATAAATAAACCAAAATAATTTAGAAAAAAAAACAAATATCGTACTTGACAGTTCATTGGACCTGACGCCAAAGTGCCGCCATCTGGAGTAGACCATTCCAAAAAACCACAAAACCCCCACATATAATCAATGAATTGAATTTCTTGAATTATCAATTAAACATAAAATTATTAATTAACGGAATTAATTAATTATAATATATTGAGCAATCTTGGTAAGCGATACAATGTTTTTCACTTACCAAAGTTTGCCGCCCTAAAAAATTTGCCGCCCTGGGCACGTGCCCCGACTGCCCCTATTGTAAATCCACCGCTGTGCGTCTCGGTCAAGAAGAGCAAGGCTGGCTTTGCTGTCTCGAGGTGCTGATAGACTGCATTACTATACAACCCCGAGATGTATGTTGCAAAGGTCCACGATCAGGTGATAGGGGGCGCCATGTTAATTCTGATCTTACCCCGGGCAGAATTGACCGCCCCTCCCCCCACAGCTCTCCGATAGAATACGAAATATAGTCTTGGCGTCTACGCTGAGGTGCGGAAACAGCCCGGGAAAACTAAGTGCATTACTTACATTATTACACTTAGATACATTACTGAAAAAACCTTCTTTTTTAATGTAAGTTTCTCGCAGATTGCACGAAATAAAATTAACAGTTTTTTTAAATTTTGTCTGCGACGTGAACGCTTGTGATTGGTTGCAACTCTGGTGATGTTCTGGTGTCTGGTGTGTCTGGAATTCCTCATTTGAGTGTTGTTTGCGTTTTATGCTTTCGGAGTGGTAATAATCGATCTGTGAGCTATTTCTAAAGTACTTTTTTGTTAAACTATTTAATAATCTGATAAACTTGGTTTAAGCAGTTATCACCGCCTCAGTACCATGGTACAGTCAGGGACAAAAAAACTTTTCCCGTTATTTTTTAATTTTTATTGTACATAAACCTTGTCCTAAAAATAACGAACACATAAAAAATAATAATATAATTTGGTGCAGCTGATCGGAAGGTATGCGATACATTTCGAAAAAAAACATTTTTAAATTTAAGATTTGTTTAGTGTGGCACTACACACCATTTATTCGCCATTTTATTTAATATAATTGGAGAAAATTGACAAAAAGCGTGTGAAGTCACGTGTCCTTTCCACTCCGCATCTGACTAGGGCCATTACAGAAATATCGTTTTCTGACGCAGTTGTTAAACTTGAACTTTATCATAGATTTTAATTAATACAGTAGAAAATTCCGTAAAATATTAACGCAGTGTGTTAATTATGTAATAAAGAATAATTTTAGACAATTTCCAAAAATCAGTCAAATAGTCTATTATGTCCAGTTCTTGAAGTCGTTTTTTGTCGTAAACATTTTTTTGGTCAAGTTTTTTTAGTTCTGTACTTAATCTATTCAGAGAATCGGTTTTTCCTAGAACATAAAAAAATCATGTCTTCTTGATTTTTGATATGAAAGGTTACTTTTTACACAAAAGGTTACTTTTTTAAATAATTATGTAACTCAGTATTGTTTTGTTGTTAATAAATAAAATAAAATAAAAAAAATCAGGTAACTTCTGACAAGACCCGGTTGGCAACACTGTGACTTAAAGGTCTTGTTACCAGGCCATAAAATTAAAAAAAAAAAAACGAATGCAAGTGTTTGACGTTACCTCTCTGATGGAGTAATTATGTTCTGTGGACGTGACGTTAGACATTAGCAGCACAGCACAGTCAGTGAAATTATTGATTTACGCAGTCGGTAGTCGGTGCTACTTTCTGTAATTTGCTAGAAATCAGAGTACATCAATTGCAATTATGCGGCGTAATCGTAATACAAGTCTAGGCGGCGTCAATTTAAACAGATCTAGTGATCCTTTCCTATCAGATCACTTGAAGGTAGGTACTATTACCATAATGATTAAGTCAACTAAGAAGTAATTTCTCTTCTCCTCAATCAAGTAAACTTGAAATTTTCTTTGAATGAACAATGTCCACATGCAGCATGGTATTTTTTACTCTTCACCAATTTTAGTCATTTATAAATAACATGACGTTTCTACTTGACTGATATATTACTATCGTGGTCTTTATTAATTTAATAAGTACATGGTGAATCTTTATAGTATCTTAATTATCTCAACTAACGAGTCATCAGGCATGCTCTTGTGTATTATGTGCAGTATTGTCTTTCTCATAACCAACATTTTTGTAATAAAACTCACTTGTAACTCGCAAAATAAAATTAACCTGACCGGTTGCCCCCAATGGCATGAACAAACTTGTTGAGGGTAGGGCAAAACTCATCAAACTAATTCAAGGGTGTTAGTTATATTCTCACAACCCGTATAACAAATATTAATTGACTAGTTTGCTAATATAGTATGAAAGATTGTTTTTTACAAACATTCAAAGTATAATCAATAGTCTGTAGTAGTCCACTGCTGTGGATAGACATCCCTATGCTCTAGGTTTTGGTTAACTATATAATTATACCAAGTTGGCTAGTTTAGTTGGTATATGGTTTGTATCAAATTTTCCCAGGGGTGACAGACCCATATCCCAAAACTATGAACTAGACTAAATAAAAGCATGCTACACTATGCTGTTTCTCAAACACTTAAAAAACTTAATATGAGATTAGTGCTCGGGTTCGATTCCCGGGTCGGACCGCAATTGGATTTTTCTTACAGCAGCCCAGAGTATGGAAGATGGCGGTGTTTCCCGCCCGTGCCTCGGAAAGCATATTAAGCTGTCGGTCCCGGTTGTCATGAACATCTAGAGCAATCATTATTGGGAAGTCAGTGCCCTCAAATATACAACTACAACAACTGACAACTAATTTAACCTTCGAATTCAGTTCACCCTCAGGGTTGCGGAGATCGGATGCCAGATGCTCTGTGTAAAAATTGATATTCAGGTAAAATCGTTTGAACTGGTAGCCGAACCCGAATTTTAGGAATTATAAAGGCTAGGAAGAAGAAGATACTTACTGCATTACATGAGGCAGACTTAATGCCACATGGTATTTTATGACAGTCAACCTCGAGTTGATTAAGTAAGGCACAAGCCAGGTGCATATGTATGATAGGCGTTAAAGAGAATAAACACTAACTTGTAGAAAATAATAATCTTATTTAAAGTACATAGACATAAATTTAAATATATGTTAAATACACATAATTTATAACAGTATGTATTTACATAGTTTTCTTTTCCACAGGACATTGATCTTGAGTTAGATCTGCTGAAACGCAAGCGGGAGATGCTAGAGCAGCAACAGCAGCTAATACAGCCTTTAATGGGACAGGTACATAGGTTATATACAATATGTGGCAGTATTCAAACTAATGATCAAATCAAATATTTTATGTGTCTCAATAGGGAATATGCATGGTTTTTTATATCATAATCTGATCATTTACGTCTCTATAACATAGTTTCAAAGTGTAATTTTATACACTGACTAAATTTGAGCTATTTAAATGTCGCCATTTTGCGTGCGCTATTGACATGGCCAATGACGTCATTGTCATTTCATGGTTTACTTTTTAGATTTTTATTTTAAATAGGCACTATTTTCCAGGCACTTATGAATAGTCAATATTAAAAAAACATGAGTCTGTCATGGGATGCCTGGCAGATGTGAAACATTGAAATTGTTTTGTCCTACTAATATTATAAATGCGAAAGTTTGTAAGGATGGATGGATGTTTGTTACTCTTTCACGCAAAAACTACTGAACGGATTTGGATGAAACTTTACAGTAATATAGCTTATACATCAGAATAACACATAGGCTACTATTTGCCGCGATAACCGACATATACGCGGGCGGAGCCGCGGGCAACAACTAGTATAAAATAAAATAACTGTTTATTACATTAATATTCATTTTTATTAAATTCAAATACAAATGAAAATACAATTAACGAAACAAATACAAATAAAAATTTGAAACCGCGGCGAGGCGTCGCCACTCATCACGCCAAAAATCAGGTTTATCCTTTGCCTATAGATGTTTCACATCAAAATTGAGTGATTCTAGTTGCCTAGTAGTTCCAAGTGTAGCCTTCCCTTCACAGAGAAGAATATGGCAAGAAACTTCATTATTGCTCCATTTAAAAAAAAAGGGTTACAATATTCAATCACGTGCCATTATTTCTTAAAACTGCAAGATTTTTATATTGTGAGGTCCACTTTTGGAAAATAAAATCCAAATAGCACTTTCACTCACATTCAAATTTAAAAAGATATAATATTACATCGGCTAGATATAATATTTCAGTTACTATACATATTAACAGTTTTAATTACTAAAAAAATCATGGAAGAAGCTAATTTTTCTCACAAACACTACTGACATAAAGTGTGAATTTCGACACCGATAATCTCTATGAAGTGGCCATCGACATCACATTTCGTTTCGATTAATAGTACGCGTTTTCTAAGTTTGAATTTCCCTCCGTTAATTTTCACTTTTTATATAATAAACAAAAAATACCTTTTATGTATATTGTAAAGACAATAATATATCTAGAAAAAAATATTTGAGGTAAATAAAAATTTTATGCATATTCCCTATTATAATATAATTTTCTTACATGTGTAGATATAATCGGCAGTTAAATCGTTAAGAGAAAGATATGTTGTTAGTAACTGTCTGAATAATTCGTAATTATTCCTGTTTTTTTTGTTCTATCAAAGTTTATTTAAACACTAGATCAGATAGTTCTCCTGCATGAATGGAAGGTCACTGATCAATGATCTTGGTGATACAGCAACAGTAGCTTTCTGTCTACATTCAAGTCGGAAGGTTAAGCTGTTTGTCTGTTACTGGAGTTGCTTAGAGACTTTCCACACTTTGTAAGACCATGTTACATATTCTGAAGAACGCTGACTGGGCGAAAAATATTTCTCCAACGTAAATTCTCAAATTCAGTCATGCAACAAGCTGCAATGTCCTCCGCCATTTTTTATGTTTCTTAAACCCGGATTGCCATATGTTGTGCAATCTTTGAAATTTAGAAATGTGTGGAGAACTTTGTTTTCATGTTTATGAATTTGAGAAGTTTGAAATATTGTGTCCACATTTTTTTTCGTTCAGTCAGGTACTATCACTTACGAATATTATCTTGTGTGCCAACACCAGACTGCTTTACCCGAACTAATGCTGGAGCAAGTTGGTTCTGACCATATTTACTGATATGTACAAAGTCTACAAGCAGAAATATCAACGAGTCAACTTGAGAGTTTCAGCAGACAGTTCCAATAAATTTATTTTGTGATCAAATTTCAGAGAAGTTTTAACCAACAACCATATTACCAGCTTGAACCCCAACCAGTTGGTTCCAACCGTGATTTCTCACACTTGTACAATGATGGACCCCGGGAGTACCGCAAACCTTATGGTAGAAAACGCCAATCTGACAGTGACTGGCCACACGATTCTTATCCTAAAAGGTCTTCTGGACAAGGTCAGCGTGGTTCTAACTTTGCTGGACCTTCGTCTACCCGAAGCCAAAGATCTTACGGCGGTCAGAACCAGCAGCCAAGGTCAACACCTAAACAGTACGGGCAAGGTAAAAAGTTTATCGGCCAAAGGATCAGTAATCAGAAACAGCCAAAACCTTTTGAACCAAAAAAAACATTTGTTACAAATAAAGTAACTAAGGCTTCGAAGGCTAACATTCCACCGAACAAACTAGCATCCCAGCCGGTCGCTGGTCGAAGTAAGTTGGTGGCAGCTGCTGTTGTGTCAATGGCAGAGGTCGCAACTCAGGATCGGGAAGCGCTTAGGCTGCTCCCTGGCCAAGAACCAACCAAGCAAATGACTGGCCGCTTGGAGTTGGCTCTGGGAGCCATTTTGAGGAACATTAGAGAAATATGTGCAGAAAGTCCACATCATGAATTATTACGCACTTCCTCATTACAACGCGTAATTAAACAAGCTATTCGCGAGCGCGTCAAAAGCGCTATGTTAGGCAAAATCATCGGCGCTACCCAGGAAATCGTCAAAGAATATAGAACTATGTATCCTAAAGAGACTGATTTGGACATTATGAACATAGCATTAGAGGCGGGCGGAATCAAGCCAGAGAAAGATCCAAAACCCATAGGTAGTTATTAACTTTTATTATTAAACAGTTGTGATGCTGTGCAAGTATTTTGCCATAGCAACAAACTTTATACATATATATTTATCACTCCATTACCTTTTACTTTGAATATTCTTACCGTTTGGTTAATACCTCAACACTAAGCGGCAGGCTGGTGACAATTGCTGGACCAAAGTTATCATGATAACTTAATTTTGCCATAGGTGAACTATAGTACTTCCTAAAGGTAGCAACCCCAATGGTTGGTATTGTTAGGAAATGCTATTTGGACCTAATGAATTCTCTGAAACCTGAAAAATCACTCACCCCAAAACACACGCAATTAATATAAGCTGTGTTATTACGATCTTCTAGACTTAAGTCTTTGAGTAGTTCCACGTACGTAAATGAATAAATAAAAATACATAATATTGATGGCATAGTGGTTAAAACTTTCTACTGCGCGTGGGTTCGATACTCACATATGAATCAATATGTGTGATCCACAAATAGTTGATCTGAGTGGAGAGTTCTTTGTTTCTGTTTCATGTATGTCTGCAAAGTCCACCATGATACAGGATATATTTCTAAATATCGTCGTACAGCGAGTAACGTCGCGGAAGAAACTAGTCAAAAAAAAGTAGCCTAAGTTACTACTTATATCATCAACTACATATCAGTGAAAGTCCCGTCAAAATCGGTCCACCCGTTTCAGAGATTACCCGGAACAAACAGAAAGACAAAAATTGAAAAAAAACTCATTTTTGGTATATGTACCGTGTATACATACATATGCATTTAGTAAAAATCGGTTATTTTAATACTACGAACATACACTCTAATTTTATTTATTTGTATAGAAGTATTTATTTTAAAAAAAAGTGGAATTTAATCAAGAACTGAGGTAGGTATACTACCTCAGTTTTTTCTTGTAGATTTTTACTAAGAATGAATTATTTGGCTTAAGGTACCTATATGTTTAAAGTAAGCAAAGTATTGCTGCGTTCTTATTGATATGTATACATGGCTATGTAAACTGTTGTAATTATTACTAATTTGTTTTGAATTTCTTAGTTGTACAGAAAGAAAAACCGGAGGCTTACTTCAAATCGAATGTGTTCAAGCTTGTTAATTTACATCTCCGTGAAATGTTTGATAAGGTGAGTAGTTAGCATTAGGAATAATGTTTTTTTTATTATTATTATGTGAAAGTGCTATGCATATGTTTGTCAGGTAGAGATTTTGTTAAATCCCCTTCTGTACAAGCTCCTAATCGTGAATCTGTGATCAAGGATTTCCTTGTTAATTCCATTTAGGTTGAACAGATATATAAAGCTGAAAATGAAAACGAGAGTTCTCAAGTAGTTGCTGAAGAAAACATTATGGAAACAAACAATAAACCTGTTGGCGAAAAGGGTGAACAATCTGTCGAAGAAATACAGAAAGACGAGGCTTCTACCAATGAAGCTGACGCCGAGAAAATCAACGTTGAAAAGACAAATACTGATAATGCCCAGACTGTAGAGGGGGAAAATATCCCTGTCTCGAATAACGAAAATAATGCAAATGAAGAAAATGAAGTCTTGGAAAAGCTCTTTCCGCAAGCGAATGAGTACAGGCGAATGCTACCTCGACTTCTTAAGAAGTATATTCCTGTAAGTTTGTCCTTTACGATCATACTGGGAGCCTAGCCTGGCTTCGCACGGAAGTTTTTGAGTCTTTGAATAATATGCATGTATTACACTTATAAACTTTCTTCTTGAATCACTATCTATTGCTGAAAAATGTTTTAAAATCCGTTGAGTAGTTTAAAAGTAAATCTTTAGCAAACAGAAAAAGAAAGCGATTTCATTTTATACTATGTAAAGATGTGTGCGTGTATAATGTGAATAGTTGTTAAAATCTAATCTTTTCTTTCAGAGTATTCTAAAACTTTTACATATAAACTCGATGT
Source organism: Spilosoma lubricipeda (assembly GCA_905220595.1). Lineage (NCBI taxonomy): Eukaryota > Metazoa > Arthropoda > Insecta > Lepidoptera > Erebidae > Spilosoma > Spilosoma lubricipeda. Next base: position 5,295,106 of record HG992300.1, read on the forward strand.
ACAGAAACGCTATCGCTGGCCTCGAAACTACCACTAGAGCCAAATTTGTGGAGAGTCAAACATCTCAAAATTCTATTAGAGAGACCACTCAGGTATCACAAACTCCGAAGAGATTCTCAACCCCGTATGTTGTTCTGCCTTATTATGTGAAGGTAAGTTAAAATAACTTTTGCTCACTCACCTATCTTTTGATTGATGAGTACAGGTTGTAGAACCTACTATGATATTTATCATTTCAGATCATGGGTAAACCACAGCTGCCAAAGAAGAAAGCAATGAATACATTCCTGGAAGCGTTCAATCCTAAGTCTATTAAGAAGCACAGAACTATTCACAATCTACTGTTTATCGGATTCACAGAAAAGGCAGACTTCGACGCTATTGTTCAGGCAAACGGCACTGTCATCGGTAAGTTAAAGGTTTTGATACTGTGTGCATGTATTATGAAATTAAATACTAGCAATACAAAACTATTACTAAAAAAGTAAATGGAGTATATTCATTCTTTATTAACATTACAGGTCGCAACACACTGAGTATCAGAATCTGTGACAAAAACAATGGTAAACGTAATGAAAGTGCTCAGAATGATACTTTAAATAGGACAGGTAACCAAAATGTCTCTCAAGATCAAGAAACTCTTGATACATCTCTTAATAAAGAAAATGTAAAGATGGAGTCGATAGACAATGAAGATCAAGCAAAACAATTAAATGAAGATATAAATAATTTGATTAAAATTATAGAAAATGATGGTATTAAATCTGAGTATCAAGAAGACAAGAAAGCTAATGATGGAATTGCTGAACAGACAAAATGTGAGGATGAAGTGGTTAACAGTAAAGAAGTTGTTGGAGGTACTGATGATGTTGTTCGAGGTACTGATGAAGTTGTTGGCGTTACTGAAGTTGTTGGCGATGTAGATGAAATTGTTGGCGGTACTCTTGATGTTGTTGTAAACAGCGACGACGTCGTTAAACCAGAGGGAAATAGTAAAACAGAAGTTGGAGATACTGACAAAGTACTAGAAGACAATCATGAAGTTCCTAAAGGTACTGATGACCTCGCCACAGATACTGACAAAACTGAAAATACAGACGGTATTGAAAATATTAAGAATGAAGACGAATTCAAAGCAGATTCTCAAGAAAAACAACCATCAGTTGATGAGAAAAATGATCAACTTGCACCACTAAAAAGTACTGGGGGAAGGGCCACGCCCACCCGTGCTTCAACCAGGTTGGCGAACACACCTGCCACTCCTAGTTCTATCAGAACCCGACGGGCAAGCAGACTGATGCAAAATTAGAAGATACCTTGTCACAAAATTAAATTACTGCTTTTACATTTGTCCATTCAAAAGACTTTCAGCTAGGTTTGACATGCGTGTATCAGTTCGGGCAGAACATTTAGTAGTGTTCTTGAGCAGTAGATTCATTTCAAAAAAATATTAGCAGGATATTTTTTATTTTTAGAAATATATAATTATGAATACGGCATTTAGTCGTCACCCTGAAGTGAAAGATTTTTAATCTTGAACTTGATAGATGACGTAAGCGGTCACCTCTGCTATCTATCCACAAATTGTTGTTCCGAGTCTGGGTGTCTGTTGTGTCCATTACACGAATATTGGTTTGCAAAGTCCCTCGTGACTCGGGATATACTACTTGTGCGTTGATGCAATAAAATGATGATTGTAGTGATTTTGTCAAATCTTAGAAATATATGAATTTAGTTTTATCCATTCTCCTAAGCACAAAATAGAGTTGGAAAACCTTAGATATATTTACTTACTATTATATTGTGCTATATGTTGAATTTGTTTTATATAGGTCTATGGATGATAATTCCTTGCAGTGATTATGTACAAATTTGTACAATTTCACCAATGAGAATATCCTAAGATTCAAATTTACTGATAGTAATTGCTCGTTTTTTAAAATTTAATATTGTATGGAGTTTGGAATTAAAATAAACCTTATACTGCCTTGTTTTACTTTTTCGCTTTGTAACCCTAATTCCTGATAAAAATCTTATTTTGGACTTTTTAGGATTCCCGTCCCGACCTGTAACTATTGACACAAAAGTTGGTATGGAAACCAAGACTGACTGAAAAAAAAGTGGCACGAAGGGTTCTCAATGTCTTAAGAATGGCCAACTACCCAAAGTTAGAGTTGCCTTGCATTTCTTAACCTTGCAATGTGCAGATTAAGGTGGTCTCCCCTATGCCATGAACCCTTGTATATAGCATATGCGAATGCTCTGTGAAAAGAAAATTTAGTAAATTTATCAGCAGTTTTTTTTCTTCAATAGTTTCAAAATATCACGAAAGATGATTTGAACCGGCTTACAATTACAAGTGCATAGAAATAAAAGATCATAACTACTTCGATGTTTAGAATCTTGCTCAAAAAGAAGTTTCAAAGATCAAAACTGACTGACTGCCTCGTTGGTCTCGCGGTTGGCGTGTGTGACTGCTGAGCATTAGGTCTCGGGTTCAATTCCCGGGTCGGACCAAATGTTTGTATGATCTACAAATATTTGTTTCGGAGTTAGGATGTTTTCTATGTATATACGTTATATGTATGTATGTACAAAAAAAGAGAAAAGTATATATGTATTTGTATCAGTTGTCTAGTACCCATAATACAAGCTCTGCTTAGCTTGGGACTAGATGGCGTTGTGTGTTAGATGTCCGAAATATTTAATTATTTATTTAAACCTACCGGAATTTTGATAAAAATGGGCGTTCAAGCTTCGATCAAATATTTTATACATTATGATCAAATATGACATGCGTTCAAGCTTCTAAAGAGTGGCTTTGGGTAGGTAGTAAAGTGACGTAAATTTCAGTACGAACGTGCCGGCTCGACCGGTGTGGTACTCCCACAGAAGACCAACCTCTGTGCCAGTTGAAAATCAGGGCTGAGCGCTTTGTGTCAGCATTTTACCTGAACTGGACACACTTTTGGCCGCAGCTTCGAGACACATAATAAGTATAATTACACAAGCTCTGCCTAGCTTGGGACTAGATGGCGTTGTGTGTTAGATGTCCGAAATATTTATAAATATTTATTATATTTAATTTTCACATGTATAAAAACGAACTTTTCTTTGACTGCATAATTTATTTATGTTACTTTCTCTTTTCTGTCCCTAGTGTTTTTTATGTCTCGGCGGTGGGCCAAATAAACGATTATTCTATTCTTTTATTAAGTTTTTTATATAAAAAATGGAAAGTTTCGTAAAATGGCTTGCCCCAAAAAAAAAAATGAAAAAAGCCCTTGCTAAATATATGTTTTATTTCAATAATTTTACTGAGTATTTGGAGAGTATTTCAATTCAAACTTATTATTTTTTTGGCTGTTCGCTCGTCCCTGGGACTTCGTCTTCAACCTGTGAAAATAGAATTTATATCAGTAGGTATTTAGTTAAGGTACTTGAAAATACGTCTTGGGGTATTTGGTATTTCATACTTTCTTCCTTCTTAATTTATAAGTTTTGGAGCTTACGTACTCCTTAAAAGAAACGATTTTCATATTTAGCCCACAGTGTGAAAATTTTACAGAAAAATCGATCGTTTACTAAAACTAAAGCGTTACGCTGCAGCTTTTTGACATTGGTTTTGTCGTACAAACTCTTGATATAAAACAGCGCTATAACGCTTATTAGAGACAGTTTTCTCACCACTAAAGCATTCAAAATATTACAAGTGCGTTACGCACAAAAGCTATAACTATAACTCCAGTAGTGCTTGCTAACTCTACCAAGTAAAACCGGTAATAACTGTATTTTTTTTTATAATTTTATAACTGTAGTTGAAACAAACTGAAGCTATAAAATTATTCACTTAAGATAAGACGGTCTTAGTTCAAACAGTTTCCACCTCAGCACACCGCCTGGAACTATGTTCTTTCCGTAGACAATACTTAATAATGAAATCTAATAACTAACAAAGCTAAAGTCAAATGGCGCCAAGTAAAGACCCTGCGCCTCTCCTCTTCTTAGCAGCAGCAGCAGCTTCTAATCTCTTTATTTCAGCGTACTCTATATCAGCTATATCATATACTGCCCTTGGTGTTACCTGTACGTAGGGTAGGAAATATAAATGGATAACGGGAAATAAGCAGGATGCAGTTAATTGGAACTACTAGGATACTTCTACCTATCTACTTACTCTGTTTTATAAAACTATCATTAAAATATTTTTGAACAAATATCAAAATATAATTTAATTCATCGGTGATCTCAGATTTGCTTGGAACTACGCTACTTTCTTTGCTTCAACAATAACAAGGCCGTGTGTTATCTGAGTCGGTGATGAAATCTTTTAATTAACTGTTGTATTTATCACAATCCATATGCTGCTTCAGCGTAGGTACAGGTTCGTATAATAACGCAATGCAAATACATTTTGTTATTTTCGTGATTAAATCCACTGTCGATTTTTTATATTCAGATTGGCTTATGGCACTATAAACACTTGATTACGGCTAGTGCAAGAAGTAGAAGGAAGATAAATGTTATAAAACACTTTGCGATGTCTCGCGAACACGAGTGAATATGAATAGGTAGTTTTGAAACAGAATATTCCATTAACTGCCTCGGTGGCGCAGTGGTAGCGTACGCGACTGCTGTTCTTGAGGTCTCGGGTTCGATTCCCGGGTCGGATCAAATGTTTGTATGATCTGCAAATATTTGTTTCGGAGTTTGGGTGTTTTCTATGTATCATATGTATATATTTACAAAAAAAAGTATATAAGTATTTATATCAATTGTCTAGTACCCATAATACAAGCTCTGCTTAGTTTGGGAGTAGATGGCGTTGTGTGTTAGATGTCCGAAATATTTATTTTTTATTTATACCTAGGTATTATTTATATGGTATATTTATGTTACCGGCAATCTGTATAATTCAAGTATTCTAAACAATACAAAAACGACACTGAAAAAGCCATAGTCACGCGTTGTTAAAGTGTTATGGACTATGGTACATTAATAAGTTTCAAAGCTGTAGTCCTTGTAGTGTAATGTACTACGGCTTTTGAAACTTGTTTCCTGCTTTTTCAGTGTCGTTTTTTGTCGTAGTTGGGTTTTAGTTTTTTATTTTTTTTTATTTAAAATGTTTTGGTGCCACTATAATATGAATTTCTTTGCAAAGTATATTTTAAATAGGTACCATAGAAATATCACAATTATCGAATTATTACGGACAAAGTCACGAAAAAATGTTAATAAAAGCTAAATGTACGAGTAACGCCCTTTCGTTTTATAACAAACACATACTTAACTCAAATTTATTTTTTTAATAAGTACAGTACTTTACCTCGGTTAGAGGGCGCCACATTACATTCAGTGACACGTCATATAATATAACATTATAACCTATATCCAGAGGGAGGACTCGATATCGTATTAAACAGATTGCTGGTAATCAATCACATAACACTAATATATAAAGGCGAAAGTTTGTGAATGTCTATGTTACTACTGGACGTATTTGGATGAAACTTTACAGTAATATAGCTTATACATCAGAATAACAATAAACTACTATTTGCCGCGATAACCGACATACACGCGGGCGGAGCCGCGGCCAACAGCATACTTTTTAATATTTTCAAGTTAACCATTTTGCGAATAAAACTTGTAGACAAGATTTAAGTACTTATATCTAGAAGTTCCAATTCAAATTAATTTGATTAATCGCAAAACTACCATATTAATTGATTTGTACTTTAGCATCGATTGTTATTTCTAATCAACTCGGCAACTTGTTGGGTTATTTTTTGTAAATGTACTGATTTTAAAATTAATTTTGGCAACACTCATGTCACTTCATGTCATTTATGCAGTTATCACCACAAAGCTGGTTATACTAGGAAGTTATCACTACGAAGCTTGTATCGATTCGTTCAAGTCTATTCGTGACTTAAAAAAGATAATATAACTGAAACTTTGCAATTGTACTTAACAATGCGACGCAGCCGTATTAGCCATGGTGTTAGTCGCGGCAATTTTTCCGGCGGCGGCCCCTTGTATACGGATCATTTGCAGGTATCTACACTGACCAGAATTACTGTGATTACACTTCGTTTTGTATCAATATGACACCGGTGTCGAGTCTAAACGTTGATACTTGCACTCTGTAAATGCTTGTTGTTGTAAACACGTTTGCAAATGTGCATGTATGTTCTTGACAACCGAGCGCTCCTTGATGTGTCAGCATCTATCATTTCATCAATTATCAACAACAACCTTTAATGCTCCACTTATGGACATAGGCCACTCGTCAAACAGGAGGTTTTGACCTACTCCACTAATCTGGCCAGTTCAGTTGGTATAGACATTATCTCATGTTTTCCTCCTCTTTGCAGAGCTGTTGTCATGCATAGTTTGCTCCCTTATTTGAATCAATGGGCAGAGCTAACACGTCAACACTCTTAATCCATCACTACATGGATAAACAACATTTAGGCTATACTAGTTTTCCTGTAATAATAAATATTTTTTTAAGACAAACCTTTTTTAACAGGATATAAATTTGGAGTTAGACCTGTTAAAACGTAAAAGGGAGATGCTAGAACAGCAACAACAACAGCAGTTTATTCCACCCATTACACCGCAGGTATGTTTTTTTATGTATGGGCCTGCCAAAGTGACTCTACTCTGCCTGATGGAAAGCATAAGCAGAAAACAAGAGTGATGGTCACCCTACTCATTGCAGACAATGCATCTCCAACTGGAGACCAATAATCATTTTGCAGCCTAGTACTATGTTTGCAATAATACTGGGTTTACTTTAACATTGTTGTTGAAAAATGTTATATGGAAGCAAATAAGGAATATACCCATAATACATGACACTTTTAGGGGGTGAAGGAAGCATAGATTATATTATAATAGAGTAGGGACACATATGGCTGCCTGTAAGCGGAAACGTCCAACGGTTAAAAAGAGAGAAGATTGCAGTACCCCATCTATCTATCTCTACTGACGCATGCTCAGCAAAGGACTAATTATGGTAATCCAATCACAACAGTTTACTGCTTCTTGCGCTAACTGAGCATATGCAAGTAGAGAGAGACAGATCGGTACCACAATTGTCTCTCTGGCCTGGCTCCCCTGCTCTATCTATAATAGCTCTATGGAAAGAGGTCTACAAAATATCACCTTTGGTGTCAGAGGTAGGTAAGACAGGGTTTAGTTTTTAGGGTCCTGTACCCAATTTTTGTCTTTTTTGTCATATTTAAATACTGTTAATAATTAATTATAAGTAACTTTGTAATATAAAGACAAATAAAGTTTTTCTTATTCTTATTCTTAAAAAAAAAAAAAGGGTAAAATGGAATCCTATTACTAAAACTGCTGTCCGTCTGTCTGTTACCAGACTGTATCTTATGAACTGTAATACAGTAAGACAGTTTAAAATTTTCACAGATGATATATTTCTGTTGCCTCTACAATGACAAATATTAAAAAACACTATTATTTTGCTGTTTCTATAGAACTTTAACTTTTTAAAGTTGCACTGCATTCCTCTATTACTGATGACATATCCTAAAGGATTATCCTTTCATCCATCCAATAATTATGTCACAATTAGAGAACTATTCTTTGTTTTCCATTCTAGGATTTGAGAAATTTAAGTATATATAACTATGCATACTTTGTATACCTGGTTAACTTTAAGAAATAATCTACTGTAGTGCATCAAATGGATATGAAAAATATGAAGTTCAATTAGCAATCTGATTCAAATTACAATAAGTTAATTTCATCTTAGTTTAAAATATTATGAAGGGATCATTTGTTTTGTTATTTTATGTCAGTGTATATTGAATAATTAAGAGTTGCAAAAACATTTATAATACTGTTGTTTGTTTGTTAACTACAAGTTAACACTATTTTTCATAATTTCAGAACAATTTTAACCAACTACCATATTATGTGCTTGATCAGAAGCCTGCAGCTTCCAACGTTGATTTCTCGCGTTCATATAACACAAGATCTGAACAGTACAGCGATGGATATGAACCATACCGCGAGTCACGTACTAGAAAACGCCAACCTGATAATGAGTGGCGCCACAATTCCCACCCTAAGAAGTCTACTGCTTCACGTCAGCTTAGTAATAGAGTTGCTGCCCCACATCAGATTACTTCTAAATATGCTGCCTCACGTCAGCTTACTTCTAGATCTGCTGGACTCCCTCCTACCCGAAACCAAAGACCATATGCCAATCGGAGCCAACAAATAAATTCTACACCTTTTAAGAATAAACAAGCTAAACAGTCTATCGGTCAGAAGATTATTAATCAGAAACAACAAAAACCCTCAAAAGAATTTGTTATAAATAAAGTAACCAAGGCTTCAAAAGCATCTGTGCCACCGAACAAATTAGCTGCTCAGCCGGTCGCTAATCGGAATAAATTGGTAGCAGTTGCCAGTACATCGGCGACAAAGATTAAAAAAAACAATAGTGAAGATCTTCGTCTGCACCCTGATAAAGAACCAACCAATCAGGTGAATGGTCGTTTGGAGCTGGCTCTGGGAACCCTTTTGAAAGAGATCCGAGATACAATTGAATCAAGGTCTTATTATCAAGTATTACAATTCTATCATGTTATAAAAGTTATTATTCGTGAACGCTTAAGAAACGTTATGTTGGGCAAAATCGTCGGCAACTCGTGGGAAATAATCAAAGAATATAGAGCAGTCTACCCTAAAGAGACTGATGAGGAGTTAGCTAATATGGCAAAAGAGACAGAGAACATGAAGGTAGAGAACGAACCAAGACTAATAGGTAGTTAAAATTTATATTAACAAACATTCAAAATTTTTGTTTGCAATTATTACTATGCAAGTTTATAATAGTTTACACATTATGGATGTATTTCCGAAATAAAGATATTATTATTATTATTATTATTATAAGCATTGACTTATTATTAAGTTTTTTAAAGATTTAACGAAAAACACGGAAGAAAAGAATTTATAGTCTATAAGTGAATCTGGTACTAAAATCTTCTTCTGTTAATTCTAGATAAAGAAAATCCAGTAGAGTATTTTAAAACAAATATCGTTAAGATAATTGATCGCCGTTTTAATGAAATGTTCGACAAAGTAAGTAGTTATTATATTTTATTTTTTTAAATATGAACAGGCCAAAGCGACTTTATATTGCATGATGGAAAGCATGAACAGAAGCAAACAGTAGTGGTACTCATGCAGACAATGCAACATGGTGACCCAGTCTATGGAGATGCTTCTGCATATTTAGCATTTTACTTAGTTAATCTATTCTTGTGCACTAAATTAATTTTGCTAAAGCAAGTTGGAAAGCTTACTGAAAAGCGGTTTCTATGCAACTTATGTTGCAAATTAAATTTAAAAATAATATTTCAAAATCGTTATTATTCGTCAAATAATATTATATTCAGTAATTTATGAACTTATAAGTAAAGTGCAATAATGATGTATGACTTATTTTGTAGCTTGACCAAATATATAATCCGCCAGCATCAACTGAAAATGTAAAATCATGTTCCAAAGAGGACACTGCACAAGAAAATAATGAGCAAAAAGACACAGATGAGGCTGCCAAGGAAGTCGTGGCTAATAGTGAAGAAAAAGTGCCAGCTAATACCGAGAATGTTGATTCCGTAGAGAAAGAACTGAACAAAGCGGCAAGTACCAACAACTTAGAAAGTGAAACTATTGAACCGAACAAAGCGGCAAGTACCAACAGCTTAGAAAGTGAAACCATTGAACCAAACAAAGCGACAAGTACCAACAACTTAGAAAGTGCAAATATTGAAGATGACAAAGTTTTCATTGAATACAAGAGGTCGCTGCCTCGGTTTATTATTAAAAGACATATGCCTGTAAGTTTCTATTATCACATTGGTTTTGAAATTAAATTAAAAAAAATACAAGCAGTGTAACATAGTACTGTGGAGGAACAGGTGTCATGTCCCTCCCACGCAAAGGGAGGATCCTTCGACCAGGCGAGGTGATCACGCCTGATAGGCCACAGCTTATACAGTATATATGATTATAATAGGCGCGAGAACTTCTATTGCGCGATTCAGGATTCAGTAGCTTAGAGCGGTAGGTAGGGTGTCGGGACCGTCGAAGCGTGTGTTTTGTGTGTGCGATCGCGCGGATATTACTTTTAAGCGAGCGAGATCCGTCACGATTTTTTGCCGGGCGTAGAGGGTTGGCAAAACACCCGACATTAATTGTCGACACAAAATCGGTTTCCGACAAGTGTAAATAGCTTGTGAATATAAAATGCTCTGCCACAGGAACCTCCAATTAATTTACGGATCTGACACCCGACAAGTGAGAACGGGGTGTTAGACCATCTTAGTTATTAGAACATATTTAGACTGCCAGAACATTACCCATCGTTTTGGCCTCACCATAGTCCGGCAAAAACTATGTTGTGTCTATTAATATTATGTACTTTTATTTTCCTTTTCAGACCTTTATGAATCTTTTAAACATGAATAAAGATTACCAAAAAGACCTGATCGAGATTACCAGTTATACTAGAGCTAAGTTGGAGCGTGGCGCTATTGAACACAAATCTGCCACTGCAGGCACTATGGAGCCTTCACAAACTTCTAAAAAGACTCCAGGTTCTGTTGTACTACCTTATTATGTTAAGGTAAGAATGTTTAAACATTGGGATACATAAATATATTATTAACTAGCTGAACCCCGCGGTGTTACCCGTGGTTATTGTTGTACCGCGAGTAACGCCGCGGGACAAAGTTAGTCTAAAATAAGTTGCCTAAGTTACTCCCCGGATCATCAGCTACCTGCCAGTGAAAGTCCCGTCAAAATCCGTCCAGCCGTTCCAGAGATTACCCGGAACAGACAGACAGACAAAAAAATTTTTAACCACATTTTTGGTATATGTACCGTGTATACATACATATGCATTTAGTAAAAAGCGGTTATTTTAATATTACAAACAGACACTCCAATTTTATTTATTTGTATAGATAACATATAAATTTTCCTTAGAACGCAGGTCTTGGCTCACTATGCTACACTGGCAAGACGGATTGGTAGGTTTTAAGTATTTCTTCTCCTTGCAGTGCTATAGTCTTTAATTAACTCTTCTTTGAGAAAAGACAGAGGATATTAAATAAGTCTCGAGTCTAGATCTAGAGTAGTCCATACTAGAGTGATTTGGCCGAATAACGAATATTCGGCAACGCTGTCGGCCGAAGAGCCGAATATTTGGCACAAATGACATGTTTGTCGAACGTGTATACAAGAATAAGACAAGTCGCAACCTGCCTCCCTCGTGATGGTGCATATTTCGTGGGCGGGTATTTGACTGTTTGTTTCAATTGTGAGTAAATCACGCAAGAACACACCTTGTCAGATCATTATAAATAATAATATATAAAACATTACTATTTTGGTTGAGGAGAAGAATGCTGTGGCAAATGAATTGGATATTTGTTTGAAAACGAGAATTCGCCTCGATCGGACGGCTGATCCTTACAAGTGGTGATCTGCAAACGAAAACCTCTCGAAATTTGCTAAAGTTTATCTTTCGTTTCCTGGGACTAGCGTAGCGTGTGCAGTGAGAGGTGATTAAAATGCTGAAAAACTTGTTTTTAAACATCACAACTTATCATTAATCAATTTTACTTACTAAAGTATTGTAATTTGGTGATGTTCTCCTAGCCGATTACGGCATCGGCGGCCAGTCTCAACAGAGGCCAGCGCAGGAGATATTATAGTGCACAAGTGTGTGCTCAAACACAGGTGCACTCTCTGTTCCCTCTCTCTTAGAATCTGATGGGACGATTAACCGACACGATCGGGGAGAGATCAGGCGCAGGACCGACAGCTTTACGTGCTCTCCGAGGCACGAGGGTTCAGACCCAAACTTTCAAACCCCGAGCTGTTATCAGCTATTACCCGAGACCTCTTGATCATCTCGTTAGACCAACGAGGCAGTTGCCATTTGGTAATGAATACGTGTAATCTTGAGTAATAGGATGTGTTTTTGTTTCATATGTTCGGCCGAATAGTACGCTTTATTCGGCCGAATACTAAAAAAAGTGGCCGATTAGTCTGAATACCGAATAGTAACCGAATATTTATGGCATCTCTACTCCATGCATAGTCAAAGGCCAGACTACAGACTGTACTCTAGTTCCTTGAATATCGTTGTGTGGTGATTTATCAATGCAAATTAGAACTAGGTTTGAAATATGTGTGTGCATTAAAACATTACATATGTAGGAATACATAGAATTGGTGTGTGAATTTTACCAACGATATTTTATGGCCCGAGTGTTCATCGATTCCTTAACCAGCGGTCGACACGCCGCTTTCTTCTACGCCTAGGGTTGTGGGTTCAAATCATGGGACAACACTCTGTGTGATCAACAAAATGTTGTTCTGAGAACAACTGCATCGGTGGCGCAGTGGTAGCATATGCGACCGCTGTGCTTGAGGTCTCGGATTCGATTCCCGGGTCGGACTAAATGTTTGTATGATCAGCAAATATTTATTTCGGAGTTTGGGTGTTTTCTATGTATAATATGTATTTACAAAAAAAAAAAAATATTTATATCAGTTGTGTAGTACCCATAACACAAGCTCTGCTTAGCTTGGGACTAGATGGCGTTGTGTGTTAGATGTACGAAATATTGTGTTCTTTGTGTCCGTTTAATGGATCTTCGTGAAGTCCCAACGACACGGGATGTATATTTCTAATGCGGAAGTTATCTATACATCTATACAAATAAATAAAATTGGAGTGTCTGTTTGTAATATTCAAATAACCGCTTTTTACTAAACGCATATGTATTTATACACGGTACATATATCAAAAGTGTAGTTAAAAATTTTTTTGTCTGTCTGTCTGTCTGTTTGTTCCGGGTAATCTCGGGAACGGCTGGACGGATTTTGACGGGACTTTCACTGGCAGCTAGCTGATGATCCGGGGAGTAACTTAGGCTACTTTTTTAGACTAACTTTGTCCCGCGGCGTTACTCGCGGTACAACAATAACCGCGGGTAACACCGCGGGTTCAGCTGGTATTTTAATAAGGAGAAGAGAAGGCAAGACTTATGTTCTTAATAATGTTATCACAGCAAAGCTATTTGATTTCCTACAGATAATGGGTAAACCAAAGCTGCCAAGCAAGGCGGAGATGAACAATTTCCTTCAAAAGTTCAATCCCAAGTCTATCAAGAAGCACAGGACAATACACAATTTACTGTTCATTGGATTTACGGAAAAAAGTAGTTTTGATGCCGTTGCTGAGGCAAATGGCACTATTGTTGGTAAGTTAACTTGATTATCTTTGCTTACGGATATATGAAGTCTTTCCGTGTATAAACTGTGACATTTTATACGAGAAAACTCCGTACGCACTTAACAGTTACAAATAATAATAATAATCTAGCCTTTTCTTTATTTATATGTATTTTTTGTTTAAAATGTAAATAATATGTATATAGATTGTGGCCCAGTCATTTAAGGTTTTATCTGCGGAAAATGTCCTTTGTATACACCTTTATTACCTTCCTTACAAATGAAAATAGGAAAAACTCAACATTAATATCGTGCTGGCTAAAAACGTTATAAAGGAAAAAAAAATCCCGAAAATTAGTTTTGTTGTCAATATCTCTGGACCCATTGCTCGGAAATAATAGAGGTTATCATGAAATTGTATGTCTCGAAATTAGCTATAAAAAAGCCTCTTGCATTTTTCTGTAATATTAAACGCTTTCGGATAAGAGGTCAACGGTCGCCACGGTGAGACCTTCTGCTCCAAGGTTAGGCGAGCTAGGGCGAATTTGGGCTAAATTCAGTTCCCCTCCTCAACGTAAATATAACAGCACTGGTTAGTATAAGCTAGTGAATGTAGGTAGTTGTGCATCTTTGCATTTGCATCGTGCATCGCTGGGAGAAGTGTGTGCAGTTCAAGGAGAACATGCGAAAAAGAAAAAATATCTTGACTAACTACCCACATATTCAGTCATGTGATAAATACACTTTTTACTGAGTATTTTTTAACCGACTTCAAAAAAGACGTTATCAATTCGACTGTTTTTTTTTCGTGTTTGTTACGTCAGAACTTTTGACTGGGTGAACCGGTTTTGATGATTTGTTTTTTTTTTTAAGCTGGTGCTTCCCATGTGGTCCCATTTCAATTTGGTCTAGTTCTTGAAGTATTTTTTTTTTAAATTTTGTAGTATTAAACAAGTTATTAACATTTAACAGGTAACAGTACACTCAGCATCAGAATCTGCGAAAAAAACATTGGCACAACTGGCAATATTTCTACTTCAAACGGTAACACTGATCATAACGCCTCCCAAAGCCAAGAAGATATACTGAATACCTCTGGCACTAATAGTGACATCCTCTCGAGTGAGCTGGATGGACAGATTGATGACCTGCTGGCTTCTATAAGGAAATCAGAAGAAGTTGAAACTATAGACAACAGCAAATGTGACGCTCCAGAAGAAGAAAAGAACACTACAGATGGAGAAAATCCTCATGACGATAAAATAGATGTAGATAAAGACGAAGTTCCTGAAACGAATGAGGGACAGGAAGAAGGTAATGGTCAGAATGAAAATGCTCATGAAATAGACAATACAGAAGACAATAAAGATGGAAACGAGAAGAATGATCAACAGGCATAACTGAAATATGGGGAACAAGCTTCATCGAGCCGTGCTTCAACCAGGTTGGCGAACACCAGCTACTAATCCTAGTTCGATCAGAACCCGACGGCAAAATTAGATGATGACTTAGTGTCAAATTATATAGAGTAATCACTGTTATAATTGTAAAGCTAGCCATACACGGTAGGGTGTACCTGACAGGTTTACTAGCACAGTTATACTCTGATTTAAACTTCACGTGCACAGTAGGGGAGATGCAAATATAATATTTATCAATATTTTGTGACTAATATGCAAGATAAACATCAAACAAAGGCATTTTCTACAATGTGTTTTAGTTTTAAAACACGTTCCGTTTCCAAAATGTCTGGAACGACTAGACCGATTTTGACAGGACTTTCACTGAAAGGCATCTGATGATATAAGGAATAACTTAGGCTACTTTTTTAGACTAGCTTCTTCCCGCGGCGTTACTCGCGGTACGGTAATAACCGCGGGGTTCAGCTAGTCTATATAAATAAATTAAATTCGATTGTCTCATATTAATATAACCGCTTTTTATAAAATGAATTTCTATGAATACACAGTACCTACGTATACCAAACTCTATCTCACTCATCACTCTCTCTCTCTCTCATCTAGTTTCTCATCTAGCCGTTCATCCATACTAATATTATAAATTCGGAAGTAACTGTCCGTCTGTCTACCGGTAACCGAAATAGACGCGGTCAGGGCCGTGGGTTAAAGCTAGTTATAACTAAAATCTGTATCCAAGTGGCTGTAAAAATGCTGCTGCCCTATTGCTATAGTCGTGGCCTTTTTTCGGAATATTAGTTGCATTTTTAGCTGATGATGCATAGTTCACATTTATACTAACTTGAGGCATCTATTTATTCATAAAATATGAAGAGTTCCTAACTTTAAAACTAAGCAACTACGAAAGCCAGCACGAACAGTCGACGAACAAACACGTGGGACACGCCAGTGACATACAGAGATGACGTCATCGAAATTGTGCGCAGTTTTCGTCCGAAGTTCAAACTGTCAGTTTAAAACAGCAATTTTTGACAATAAATTAATATATTTTTAATTTTTTATTATACTCGTGGGCTATTCTACATGAAATTTATTCAAAAATAAAAATACTGCATCTTCCCTATTGTGCAATATTGACACTATAACAACGTATAACCTTAAGGTGCCGACGGACCTAAAACATTAACGTAACGTTGCGTTATGTTACGTTACGCCGAACTGTTATAGGTCAGTCGGCACCTTTAAACTGAGTATGAGCACATATAACAATTAAATATGTCTAGGTATAATAAAATGAAATGAGTATAACAGCAAATTTCGGGTTTCAGTACACTGTAGCAAAATTACAAATTAAATATTATTTAATGTAATTTTTTTCTAATAAACTTTCTAAAATCTAACATTTTCTTTACTGGAGGCCCAATGATGTAGAAGTATCACTAGCCCGCCATGGTGTGGGGCACCGTGCTGCATTGTTGCATTGTCTGCATTCGCAGTATGGTGACCACCACTCTTGGATTCTATTTATACTTTCCATCAGACAGAGTAGAGTCATTTTGGCAGGGCCAAACAAAAAAAAGTAATATCAGGCAGTAATTTATTGATAAAATTAAAATTATCGGCTACAGCTAAAATGTAAAAAAATTAGGTTCATTTCAAATTTGACTTCAGTTCAAGAGAACAAAATCGTGCATATGTGTATTATTATCATCAACAGCCTTTAATAGTTCACTGATGGATATCCCTTCTCCTTTGAAAGGAGATTTTGGCCTACTATAGCACGCTGGCCGGACTGTTTTGTATTTCAATTTTTGTCTGATATACTCTTAGAGCATATATACCTAGAGGGGCAGCTGAACGGGAGGAAACCGTAATCGGAGTAGAGAAAGAGAGACTGAGTTTGGTTAGCATCTGTCACTCTTACACAAGCTTCTGATTAGTTAGTGTATTTCCCGCCAAATCAGTCATGCAAATTGGTCTGGCGTCCACCAATCACTTGCTTGCCTGAGAAAGACAAACGCAAACCAAACTCAGTCTCTCTCTCTACTCCAATCATGCTTTCCGCCCGTTCAGCGCTCCCTCCTAGTATATATGCTCTAAGGATATACTTTCTCTTAGTCGCTTCTTACGACACCCATGGGATGAATATGAATGGTGGAAATGTGTTCTTTTCTTAATCCTTTACCATATGGAGATGACCAACATATACGTATAATATATACATAAATAAATATAAATATATTTCTTTGATACGCACCATGAGCTGATTGATGTAGTATTCGTACATGATCGTGTCTGTCACTGGGTCGAGTGCTGTCTGCATCATCTCGTCAAATTCTTCCTGTTGATAAAAAATCTGTACAAATATTGTAAGTAGGCATTGTCTGTCGATAAAATACTGTAGAGGAATTCTTTCTAAAAAGCTTTTTAACCGTATCTGATTAATTCCGCCCACACGCCCACCAGTGTAGCTCCTGTACACTAGGAGCAACAGCAGTGACCTATGAACACACCGAGTTATGACATTCGGGAAGTCCCAGGAAAAAAAATTAACTGTCTTGGAACCCGCAACGAAATTAGTCAGAAGAAAAGAGCAGGAGAAGTTGTTAACCATATCTAACAGAAGTAACAGAACAAGAACGAACAAGCCTAAATATAAGTTAAGACATTTATATTTTTCCAGCAGGTACTTAAAGGCCGCACCCGACACCTGATCTTTACTCACTTGAATAGGTAAGTGCCTGATCAAATGATTAAATATGGGTAGGTAAGCACCTACCTACCTACTCCAAATATTACAACTCTTGCACTAAGAATTACAAACTTTTAATACAAATATTCATGAATTCAGTTAAGACATTCAGAATTCATGGTTGATCCAGAAATTCTGAACCTAAATCCAGAATTTGTGGGGAGCACAAAGTTTTGTTCTACGTGAGGATCAAAACTACAAAATAGGCTCGATGACGATAACCAAGACTCACCAAAATAATTTAATAATCTAATAGAATGGGCCACCACGCGTTGTCGAAGGCAACGCGTGGTGGCCTATTATATATATATATATATTATATAATTGTATATTTAGGCTTGTTCGTTCTTGTTCTGTTACTTCTGTTAGATATGGTTAACAACTTCTCCTGCTCTTTTCTTCTGACTAATTTCGTTGCGGGTTCCAAGACAGTTAATTTTTTTTCCTGGGACTTCCCGAATGTCATAACTCGGTGTGTTCATGGGTCACTGCTGTTGACTGACCACCACGCGTTGCCTTCGACAACGCGTGCTTCTTACGATATTGTGGAATGTAGGCTTCGACGATTTTCTCTCAATACCTATACCACCCGGATGTACCCTAAACGCGTATGCGGACGACGGTTTATTACTGGTGGAATCTGATACTAGAGCGGGGCTTGAGAGTCTGGCTAATAGATGTTTGAACTTAGTATCTCTTTGGGGCGTACGTAATCGCTTGACTTTTGCACCAAACAAAACCTTCCAGCTACTTCTGAAAGGTAACCTCAAATCACCGCCATGTATTAAATTTCAAAATGTTAGTATAAAAAATAAAACCTCGGTTTCTTATTTGGGATTAGTTTTAGAAAGAAATTTTTCATTTATCGAACATATTAGAACAGTTAACGAAAAGTCTAAAAAAAGTTTCTTTGCTCTGACGAGGATATCAACTGCCACATGGGGTCTTTCATTTAATACATTAAAGATTATATATGGAGCTACTTATTTGGGTTCTATTTGCTATGGTGCTCCCGTGTGGGCCGATAGAGCGACTGTAGGTGCTGTCCGTCGGAAACTGTTATAAGGACAACGACTTGCATTGATCTTCTTGTGCAAAGCATATTAGACGGTTAGTACTGAGGCTTTACCGGTGTTGGCGGGTGTTCTTCCGGTCGATCTCGAGGTGCAAAGACGTGCAGCCATGTACTATTCCACATTACAAAACATGGAATGCGATTTTTTGGGCGTACGAGACCGCGATAAAATCATAAGATTGTTTCAACAGCAGTCCAATGTCTATAACGATCTAATGGATGAATGGCAACAACGATGGGACGAATCATCTAAGGGGCGCTACCTCTACCAGTTCTTTCCATCTGTTCGCGAACGGTTGTCGAGGACATGGCTCGAGGTAGATCACTGTGTCGCTCAATTTCTTACAGGCCACGGTAACTTTAAGAACAAACTACACTCATTTAAATTAGTCGATTCACCATTGTGTCAATGCTCAACACCTGATATTAGCTGTGAACAGTCGGCTCATCATGTACTCTGGGAGTGTAGTCTTTGGTACAATGAACGTAACACAATGCTAATGCTAGGAATATGTTTATAAACAGTCGGTGACACCGTCAGAAGTCGCGAAAATACGCTGAAGGAATAAGCGCTAGTTCGTGCCAATTATCCAGCGATAGAAACGCTCGTTCTTGCGGATTACCCGACTGTATAATAGAAGCGGTCGTTTGGGGAGATTACCCGGCGATAGAAGCGCGGATCTATCGCGATTTCAATTCAAGAAAATTTTCTTCGGTTCATTTAAAGATATAAAAAAATACAATAAAAATCATAAAATCGTCATCAAACCTGAGTAAAAGGTTCTCCTTCTTCCATCATGAGTTTTGTAAATCTTTCCTTGGTAAGAAACCCACGCCCTTCGGTATCAAAGTAGCGGAAAGACGCCAATAAAACTTCTGCACTGGCAGGATAAAATCTGTATCGGCAAACAAAATAATAAAGATTGGTTAAGTTTTAATAACAAAATTTTATAAGGTATCTATATTCTAAGAGTGTGTTTTAGCCTTATCAATGTCAAAAAAAGAAATTACTTAAACTAAACAACTGGGGCTAATAACTTAAGCACCCA
Organism: Spilosoma lubricipeda; assembly: GCA_905220595.1. Classification (NCBI taxonomy): domain Eukaryota; kingdom Metazoa; phylum Arthropoda; class Insecta; order Lepidoptera; family Erebidae; genus Spilosoma; species Spilosoma lubricipeda. The sequence goes on from HG992300.1 coordinate 5,314,696, forward strand.
TTTATCCTACAATAGGGGTGTAGCTACCTACGTCTTTTTACGGTTAATTAGAATTAAGAAATAATCACGCAAAAGTCGCGAGTGATTTCAGTTAATTTAATTCTCTCACACTTTTCTAAAAGATTTCAGTTTCTTGAAACCGGTGATGGATCAATGATGATTACTTCAATATTTTTTAAAACTAATGTTTCATTTCATTTCATATATTGCCCAGGAATACATATACACATTGGGAAATGAACGTTTATTTACCTGTGCTCCATCATAGCTTTAGCCATGTACGGCATAAAATATGCCAATGGAACATTTCCCGTTGCCTCTTTATTTTCAGTTCTCAAAATCACTTCCTGTATTTCTGCTTCGGTCGGACAGCAACCTTTAAAAAGAAAACCCAAAATAAAAGTTGTTCGAATTGTGATAGATTAAAAAACGAAGTGTTGCCACCCCGATTCCAGGGAGAAAACTACGCAGAAAACAGCACACTGAAGAGAAGAAATACTTGAAACATATTATATCAAGCCGTCTGGTCCAGCGTGGTACCTATACTAGGCCAATACCTCCTTCGGCATAGGCCTCTGCCTATGCCTCTCCTAAGAAAGAAGGTGTTTTTGTTTAGGTTTGGTTGGTATCGTGGAAGAGCCACGCTTCAGCATGAATGGGCCGGCACGACCGGACTGATACCATGGCCTCATAGAAAACCGGTGTAAAATATCGCTTGAGCTGTCTTTCACAGAGTGAGTGAAGATAAATATTTGGTTCAGTGAGTGAGGATACCGGAAGCCCATACCCCAATCCCTCCTTCCTTCAACTGGGACCGACGCCTTAATGTGCCCTCCGAGGCACGGGCGGGAAACACCGCCATCTTCCATACTCCGGGCTGCTATTAAGTATTTCTTGAAATAAAAACCCAATAGCAGTCCGACCCAGGAATCGAACCCGAGACTTCTTGATCTGCAGTCGCTTACGTTAACTACTAACTAGACTAACGAACCATTAAAATAAATCAGTAAATCCTTGAAACTGTCCATTTGAAATCAACTAACTGTAACCACTGACAAAGTAATCTGATTAAAACGTATCGGGCAATGTTATATAGTACCCATTGATTTTGTTATTCTTTAACTATATAATAAAGATTATTTTTATTTATTGTATACGAAAGTTGAAGATGACTGCCTCGTTGGTCTGGCGGTTCGCGTATGCGACTGCTAATCAAGAGGTTTTGGGTTCGATGCCCGAGTCGGGCCAAAGTAATGTATTAGGTTTTTCAAATATTGAATTCTTATTATCGCCTACCCGGAGTATATAAGATTGGCGGTGAAATCACACACGCCCGTGCCTCGGAGAGCCCGTTAAGCCGTCGGGCCCGGTTGCCATGAACATCTATGGTAATCGTAATTGAAAAGTCAGTGCCCTCAAATATACTGACACTAGTTTCAACCTACGAATTCAGTTTCTACCCTCATGGTTGAGGAGGTCCGATGCCAGTCACTCCGTATAAAAACTGTTCTTCAGGTAAAACTGGATGGAACTAGTAGCCGACCCCAAATAATCTTGGGATAAGGCTAGGAAGAAAAGTGTACTGAAAGTTGTATATGAAATGTATGCATTGAATTTTTTTCTTGAAATCGTTGAGACAGTGAGTTAATTATTTCCTAGGAACCCCTTAAAATATTTGTGAATGTAGGTAGGTACTTTGAAAACGTAAATTAAATAGTGCTTCTAAGGGCCTGGTGTGAGACAATGTTTTTTTTTATATTTGTGCTGCCAAAATGACTCTGCCCTGCCTGATGGAAAGCACAAGCAGAATCTAAGTTTAATGTTTATAAAAATGATACTACAAAATGGATATTACTACTAGAAGACTAAAAGATAGACGATGTAATCACTACATATTATAAAACAAAGTCCTCCGTCTGTCTGTCTGTTCGCGGTAAAGTCAAAAGCGCTACTACACGGATTTTGATGCGGTTTTTACCAATAGATAGAGAGATTCTTGAGGAAGGTTTTCGTATATAATTTGTTACATTTTTGAGCATATTGCCTCAAATATAACAATATTTCTTGACGACGTCGGAGAAAATTACGCCGCACATCTTCTCAGAGTACCTAACATATGCTATATTATATTTTCCGTAAAAAACCCATGCGAAGCTGGGGCGCGTTGCTAGTATCGTAGTCTCGGAGAGCACGTTAAGCCGTTGGTCCCGGTTGTCATGAACATCTATAGCAATCGTTATTGGGAATTCGGTGCGCTCAAATATACTGACAACTTTTTTTTTTGTTTAACTTGTGGCAACCCCCTCGGGCCGTCACCCCGCTGGGGTTTGCGGCGGGGCGGTGTGCCGGAATAGAACCGACTAAAATCACACCGTGTGCCACTCTGCGCCTGCGATGGCAGGCGGGACTTAATTCCCTCCTGGCGACCGAGTGCAGGTCCTTTCCGAAGCATCCGTGCCCATAAAGAACCTGCGTCAGTCGGAAGGAAAGGGTCCCGTGCTGCCGCCCTGCCCACTCGAAATATTCTGACAACTAGTTCAAGCTTCAAATTCAGTTCACCCTCAGGGTTGCGGAAGTCCGATGCCAGTCGCTGATGCAGTCGCGTGTAAAAACTGGTATTCAGGTAAAACCGGGTGCACGAAAAAATAAGTACTTTCACTTATTGCATACAAAACGGCAATTTCATAGGTTAATATAGTTAGTTAGAAATTAAACCTATTATTATATATTATATAATAATAGGTTTAATTTCATTTCATAACCTATTATATATTTGAGCTGTGAAAATATATTTTTTACTTTTCAACGTGTCTTCAAATCGAATTATCAAGTTGTCCAGTTAAGTTCAAAAATTTAATCAAATACAATATTAATTTGAAAACTTACCAAGAGAACGCAAAATGGTTCCTACTTCTCTAACATCGACAACTTGCTTGCCAGAATGATCAAATACTTCAAACGCTTCTGCAATTTTCTTCTCCAAATCAGTATTAGGAACAACGTGTGGTACTAAAAGCCAAGAGGTAATGTAAAATTTATTTGATTTAAACTAATTATCATTAAATAGCAAAGTTACGATACCTTTAACTTCTTCTTTTTTAGACATTATTCTATAACTTTTTAGTGAGATTTAAATTTGAGTATGTAGCTTGTAGCGTCATTACACTAAAATCCGTAATACATCATTCCTATGGTAAATAAACTAGTTAAATAAACGATCCCTAAATTAAAAATGTTTGTATCTAAGCAACTAAAATTGCCAAGGCACCAAAAGATGTATAAGCAATCCGTAACCAGCAATGTTCATCAATAATTTCGCATCATAGTCATTGTTCCTACATTATTATGTATTATTATTAATATTGTTGCACCAAATTAAACTTGTTTTAGTACTATATCTATATCTCTTTTTCTAGTTTTAGTTAATTCCTTTTGTTTTTTCTTTTTCTTTTGTGTGTCAGCAATTTACTTTTAGTCGATTAAATCGATATTGTTTCTCACCATTATGTGTTTCCGGTTCCGTTCCATGTTGTTAAGCGCGACGGCCATCTTGATTTAGCTTCGCGCTATATCGTAGTGAGATTTTCGCGAGTAATGTTTGGTTTGGTTTGGTTACACTTAACTTGTGCAATAGTTATTTTAAATATTGTTTTACTGTGATTGGTGATCTGGACACGATATAAGACTCAAGATGGATCCATCTAAAATGAAAGTGGTGGATCTGAGATCAGAGCTTGGCGCCCTTGGTTTGGATACCAAAGGGAATAAGCCGGCTTTAGTTGAAAGATTGAAGAAAGCACTAGAAGCAAAAACGGGAAAAGGTAAATCTTACATATATTAGGATTTCAATAACTTTTAATTTATGTCCTATTAACATCTTTTGTTTTTCTAAGTCATTTAAATCCATAATTCCTGTGATGTTATGGCACGTGTAATATTTTGGCAGTTAAATTTTTTTGCGTGATAAGTATGCTCGGTTTTACCGCCGTTGACGTCATACATATAAGCTGTAACAGAGGAAAATTAATAGCGATATCAACTAGGTATTTAAATGTACATTATTTATTTTGTACCACCTAAAGTTTGGTAGCAGGAGTAGTAATGGCATAGTTTATGAGGCTTGATTTCTATCTTAGTACCTGAGAGCACAATAAAAAGCTTCAATTTTTTACGTAAGGGAGTTCAGTTTTAATTATGCCACCTAATAACAAATCTATGTACTGGAAGAATTCATTTTATCAATATGTATTTAAGTTTGTCTCTTTAATTACCAACATTCGACCCACTTAGCATTTATCAGCTATGAATGAATTTTGTAGTAAACTAGCCGACCCACGCAACGTCGTTTGCGTCTTTTATTGCCCGTAGCGTGATAATTTTCCCCCGTTTTCGAAACATTTTTCATTGGTGCTCCGCTCCTATTGGTCCTAGCGTGATCATATATAGCCTATAGCCTTCCTCGATAAATGGGCTACCTAACACTGAAATAATTTTTCAAATCGGACCAGCAGTTTCTGAGATTAGCGTGTTCAAACAAACAAACAAACAAACTCTTCAGCTTTATATATTAGTATAGATTTCAACTGTTGTGGTGTAAATAAAAAACAACACATTATAGGTAATGTGTTGTTTTTTATTTACACCACAACAGTTGAAATCTAAAGTTTTATGGTAGGCCATAAAAGTTTTTTAGAAATCACCATGGAAACAAACAATCAAAAGTTATTAGCTTAAAGGACTAATGCATAAAAAAATAAGAAAATAAGTTTCTATTACTTGAAAACATCAACCATAATCTCTTCATGATTTATAATCTTATCTGCACTTAATAAAACTTGTTATACTAACTCAAAACATTTTTGAAATGAAACCTTCGATATTAGATAGGTTGAAACCAGCAGTGATAGTCAATATCCTCAGTAAGTCGAAAAAAAGCCATTCCCTTCCATTGAACCTCTATATGTTGTATCTCGAACTATTTAGACTTTGTTACTCTAACAAAATGTTATTTCCCTTCGAAGTATTGATATTACATATTTAGACTCTTAACTCAAATTTCTAAAAGCAAACTCGGTAAGTGGGGTTCATAAAAAAATTACTTCTTACTTATATTTCCTCGTTCCAATACTGTAGATAAAATAGTAACTTATATATGAACTAGCTGTTGACCGCGGCTTTGCTCGCGTGGAAGTTGATTATATGAATTTAATTAAAACTGTGTAAAAATATAAGTAATATATTCATGTTTTAAACATATTTATTTATTTTTGATCAATAGCCCATTTAAAAGAACTTTCATGCAAACATTCGACCCATATTTCAACAAAAGTATTCATTTATTTGTAATCAAAAATGTTAAAACAATGTTACAACAAAACAATGTTTAGGCTGCTAAATTAAAAATGACGGATTTCCAAACTAACCAATATATGAAATGCCAATGCCTATAATCTCCCCTTAGGGGTAGAATGTTCAGAAACACTTAAATATGTATCTACTTGTTTTTAACTAGTAACCCAAAGATAATATTTTATGTTTCTAACTCAAAAAATAATAGACTTCCATGCAATGTTGCAACCACTATTTAACCCCCTTAAGGGTAGAATATTCAGAAACGCTGAAATACGTATTTACTCATTTTTAATCAGCAGCCCAAAAGTAACGTTTCAGATTTCTAACTTAAAAAATGACGAACTTCCATAAAAACTTTCTACCTATATTTAACCACCTTAGGGGTAGAAATTCCAAAATTTCTTTCTCAGTGGGTGTCTTCTCAAGAAAACGATCCTACTCACCAAATTTCATAGCCCTAACTATCATTGTTTATGCTCGGAGATGATGAATCAGTCAGTCAGTCAGTCAGGACTTGTTATTTTATAAGTATAGATACATTAAATGATTTGAATTAATATCAATCATTATTTTGACTTAAAATACCAGTTTTGTGTTATTTTCAACTTAAAGGCTGTAACTTTTAAAGTTGAAAATAACAGATGATATGATGATGATATGAATAAGGATACAATACAGGGTCCTTGATTTGAGACTCAATACAGGGTCTCAAATGAATAGAAGTCTTACCACAAATCACTAAATGTAAATGTTTTGATGAATCTTTGTTCAAAATATCTCTGAAATAGTGCATCTGGTGTATTTTTTTATTTTATCCCCTTTGTTTTCACACAATTAAATATATATAAAGTTTAGTGTCAACATTTTTATGTTTTTCCTTGAAAATTTTATAAGAGACTAGCTGTCCCGGCAAACGTCGTTTTGCCATAACTACTAATTAATTAAAAAACATTGTCCAGCGGACAAAATTGTGAATCTAAACCATTCCCAGATCCCCTTGAACACACACAAAAAATTTCATCAAAATCGGTCCAGTCGTTTGAGAGTAGTTCAGTGACATACACACTCACAGAAGAATTATATATATAAAGATAAAGGCCCATTATTTTGCAAAATCCCACTACATTCCTATAATGCTTTTCTTCCCTCAGCTCTCCCAGATTCCTCAATTCTTGATACGTCAACTGAGGATGCCGACGAACCTGCAACTCCGAGACGAGTACCTGCCGCCAGAACGACGCGGCGTTCATCATCATCTCGACTTGCTGCTACACCAGCCAAGGTTAGTGTCAATTTTCTATATGGCATATGTTTAGATAGACCATATTTCATTCACTTCTGAGATTCGAAGTTGAATGCAGTTTGTTATTTACTGCTTTTTTTCAGAGACATTCTTGTTGGTTAACCAGTTTTACTATGGTTTCATGGAAAACTTCCTAATTTGGGAGCTTTTTATAGCCCTAAATGTGAAAGTTGCACGCTACAGAATTCAAACAGATCTTGTATCAACACTAGAGATGCTCTAGACATATTACACCAAATAATTTGACTCCACAGGATTTATTAGCAGCAATAGTTCTTAGAGAATAAGTTAGTCTAAAAAGGCTTATAGAACCAGAGGTTTTACCATTTCATTATTCATCTGTAATTCTAAAGGCATCTCATTATTAATGCATTCATTTCACACACTGCACTAAAAATATTCGTCAATTTAAGCATTTGTTTGAAAATTACTTAGGAGCAAGGTGAAATAGCTTAGTCATGGATGTTGTCTACAATTCTACGATTTAAACCAGCGGGATGCTCATGAGTTAAAGACCTATCTAAGTTTAAAAGCCTGATAACACTTAAGCATTTATAATGGTAGTCCAGTCTGGTCATTGTATCTCTTCAGCCTTGGTTGTAATGCCGATGTTTTTGTGTATACATGATGCTGGATCCAGTGTGGAGCTGGCTTTACGAATATAACGAAACAGCCTTTGCTACGCAGTGACGCTAGCTTAACCTTATCTTCTAGGTGACTACAGCACTGGAGGGCACTTGAGATCTCAACATCAAGGATGCCAATACTTTTGAGATGGTAAGAGTCAGAAAACGTCTCGATTTCAGATACAAGTTCCCTACTTGTATCTGAGAATCAAGGGACATTAGACGAATAGTATGTGTCCTCAATACGGCGGTGCGAATAGCAATGATAATACTGCTGTAAAAAATTCATGAATGTTCAAAGTTGCCCCATCTGGGGAGGGAGGATATCGTTTCTATGGAATGTTAATGAACATACACATTTGCAGGGCAATGGGCATCTGACATAGGCATAAACGTTTAAATAATTACATACATATTTTAGTAAATAAATTAATTTATCAACACACTACATAATACAATCTATGGGATAACAGCTGAAAGGTTATTTGCCTAATTTTGCTTCTTCTTAGAACAGAAACTATATTATAATTATATTTATCTAATGAAAAAAAAACCATTGGTTTGGTCACATGGAGATTACTACCTCGAGTTACAAGGGAACACAACGAAATCAGCTGAAGTTATGCAAAAATATTATGGATGGATGTTATGCTCAACAATTTCAAAATTGTGATAAAAATGTTTTAGTTACCTTTTTATATTCTTTTGAATTTTAAAAGTGGAATGTTTCCACTTTGCCTTAATCAACAATTCATCATCAGGTACCGAGACACCATAACCAACTTTTCTCAAAGTGAGGTATGCAAACCCCGAGGGGTTCGCCAGTTGCAAATAGGGGGGTCGCGACAAGAGGTACGTTATTGCGTCTACCTTTTTGCCTTTCTCAGCTCAGCTCCAGATACTTGATTAAGCAGCAGCAACATGAGAAGAAAGTGACAAAACTAATCCAACATGCAATAATTGAGAGTGCATTTCACACGAGACTTCGATCGACAATAGATATTGAAGAAATACCTGCTTTTTACAAGAGTTTTAGCACAAAATGTTTAGGAGTTTTGTTAGCCTTTTCTTCAGATAGCCACTGATTGAGGCCACAATGACATGTCTAGTGTCATACCGACAGTTGCCTTCAGAGGCCTAGTTTTATTATAAGGTGGCAGTTGAATAAATCACTCTCAAGTCAGCGTTAATAGACTCCAGAATCGGCCACCGCTCCCAGGAGACTATTACTTCTTTTACATTGTTGGCCAGTCTTTTTCACATCTCGTTTACTTTCTACCGCCTTTTTGAAAAGTCATCATATCGCTAAAGCGAGTGGCGGAATCTGTGCAGAAATAATTCTGTGCAATCCCTCGATGTTCTCACCAACTGCTTAGTATTCATGCTTTTCTATTTATAAAAATCTAAACATTTCTATTAAATGCAGCCACTCCAAGTGGTCCGTGAAGACCCGCCGGAAGCAATAGAGGAAGAGAATAAAGGAAGCGAACAGTATTCACCAGGGCAAGAGGATTCTGACAGTGACACACCAGTAGCCAAGCAACCAGAGGCATCTAAACCAGAACCGCCTGCTGAGGTGCAGAAGCCTGTTGAAGAAGCTGTCGCAAAGGAGGAGGAAAAGTAAGTAACCACCTCACATAAGTCATTTTTTATTAGTCCACGGCTGGTCATAGACATCTCCTTTACAAAGGTGGTTTTGACCAACTATTCCACGCTGGAAAATTTTTCTATACTAATGTTAAATATATTTAGAATGTTCTGAATGTCTAATATGCCGCCTCGCTGTTTCCGACTAAACGGGTGTTATTGTTTCAAACCAATTTGGACAAAACTTTTTGTAATCCACAATTCGTTATCGTGAGTCTATGTGCTTTGTGTCCGTTTTATGAATTTATGACTCCTTTTATTAATGAAAAAAAGATATGCTACATATCATTTACGGAATAGTTAGAACAGTAAACACATATTTCCCAAAAACTTTGTTTCAAATTATGGCCTATCTATACTAATATAATAAAGCTGAAGAGTTTGTTTGTTTGTTTGTTTGAACGCGCTAATCTCAGGAACCGTTGGTCCGATTTGAAAAATTCTTAAGCGTTGGATAGTCCATTTATCGAGGAAGGCTATAGTGTATATATCATCACGCTCTACCAATAGGAGCGGAGCAACAATGAAGAATGTTTCAAAAACGGGGGAAATTTTCACGCTACGGGCAATATAAGGCGCAAACGAGGTTGCGTGGGTCAGCTAGTGTTATCATAAAATAGATTTTAAAACTCTCTAAAGCTATGAAGAATCCACACTATACATTTTTAAAGTGATAAACGTGATATTGTCGGTAAATCGGATGTTTTCTTATAAAAGTTTATATATAGGTTAAAATAAATCTTGTAGTAGTCAGTTATCTTGTAGTAGTAGTAGTAACACATCTACGATAATAATATTAATACCTTTGGGACATCTGACATACCACGCCATCTAGTTTCTAACTAAGCAGCACTGGTACTATAAAACCTGACAGATTATACATAGAAAACACTCAAACTCATAACTATATGGTATTTTAAAATAAACATTTTCATATTCATGTAATAAAATAGCGTCATAACTTGCGTCGTAACTGTTGAAATAACTTAGGTCCGTTCGTTTCCTTTGCAGTCGTCATTCCGTCTAAAACATGCTTATCAACCAAACGCGTTCTCAGCCCGCTAGTGCTATGAGATTCATTTGCTTTACGGCAGTTTGATAAGGAACCAATTTGTAATTGAAACGGCCATAGAGTTCATTTAAAGGGTTCAATGTTTTATTTAATTTCACCATTCAATTAAAAAACATAGTAACAAAATAAATACTTTATTTAAAGGAGTGGTCTTATTATACTAAACTAATTACTGATTTCATTTAAATTTGGATCCAGAGTTAAGTATTTTAATGTGTTGATTACTTCAAGTAGAAACTTGAATTTCAATATTTTATTGTGTACGGCAAAAACAGCATTTTTATATATTATGTATTGGGACTAATCCCACCCACACGCCCACCGCTGTAACTCCTGTACACCAGGATCAACAGCAGTGACCCACGAACACACCGAGTTATGACACTCGGGAAGTCCCAGGAAAAAATATTAACTGTCTTGGAACCCGCAACGAAATTAATCAGAAGAAAAACAGGAGGAGTTGGAAATATGATAAGTCCACTTCCCTCCTTAGCAAAGCGGGAGACAAAATGAAGTCAAAATAGGCAGACACCTTTTTTTAAACCGGGAAGCACCACGGATAAAGTATTAGGGGTCCTAAGTGAGCTATATTTGATTACTATAGTATGTATGGCAGAATCGCCTAAACGCACGGAAATTCACCGCAGTTGACACAAGATCCCCATAGTATACCGCCCCAGATGTCATTTGTAAGCTATTTAGCATTGTGTTACGTTCATTGTACCAAAGACTACACTCCCAGAGAACATGATGAGCCGATTGTTCACAGCTAGTATCGGGTGTTGAGCATTGACACAATGGTGAATCGACTAATTTAAATGAGTGTAGTTTGCTCTTAAAGTTACCGTGGCCCGTAAGAAATTGAGCGACACAGTGATCTACCTCGAGCCATGTCCTCGACATCCGTTCGCGAACAGATGGAAAGAACTGGTAGAGGTGGCGCCCCTTAGATGATTCGTCCCATCGTTGTTGCCATTCATCCATTAGGTCGTCATAGACATTGGATTGCTGTTGAAACAATCTTATGATTTTATCGCGGTCTCGTACGCCCAAAAAATCGCATTCCATGTTTTGTTTTGTAGAATAGTACATGGCTGCACGTCTTTGCACCTCGAGATCGACCGGAAGAACACCCGCCAATACCGGTAATGCCTCAGTACTAACCGTCCTATATGCTTTGCATAAGAAGATTAATGCAAGTCGTTGGCCTTGTAGCAGTTTGCGACGGACAGCACCTACAGTCGCTCTATCGGCCCATACGGGAGCACCATAGCAAACAGCACCCAAATAAGTAGCTCCATATATGATTTTTAATGTATTAAATGAAAGACCCCATGTGGCAGTTGATATTCTCGTCAGAGCAAAGAAACTTTTTTTAGACTTTTCATTAACTGTTCTAATATGTTCGATAAATGAAAAATTTCTTTCTAAAACTAATCCCAAATAGCAAACCGAGGTTTTATTTTTAACAGTAACATTTTGAAATTTAATACACGGCGGTGATTTGAGGTTACCTTTCAGAAGTAGCTGGAAGGTTTTGTTTGGTGCAAAAGTCAAGCGATTACGTACACCCCATAGAGATACTAAGTTCAAACATCTATTAGCCAGACTCTCAAGCCCCGCTCTAGTATCAGATTCCACCAGTAATAAACCGTCGTCCGCATACGCGTTTAGAGTACATCCGGGTGGTATAGGTATTGTAAGAAAATCGTCGAAGCCTATATTCCACAAGTATGGACCTAGCACCGAGCCCTGAGGACACCCCATCGTAAGCGCCTTCGACACAGAATGATGCCCAAGTCTTAATTTTGTTGTGCCTTGTGTGAAGTATGAGGAGATTAGGGAATAAATATTTTTAAAGCATCCTCTTGATTTTAATTTTAGCAATAACATGGGCCACCACGCGTTGTCGAAGGCGCCAGATATATCTAAGAAGATACCTAAGACATATTGAAACCTTGACTCGGTGACAGTTTTCCTTACAGATATGACCGCATCTGTTGTTGATTTTCCCAACGTAAATCCGAATTGTCTATCATGAAATTTAACTCCACCCGGTAGAAGTCGAGGCACTACAAGACGTTCTAAACGTCTTGTAGAACGTCTTGTAGTGCCTCGACTTCTACCGGGTGGAGTTATATTATGTATATTATGTATATTGTGTAAAACTAAACTGTATTTTTAAAAGTAATTTTACAATCTTTGGTTCAGTTACGTTCTTAATCAAGTGTCACAAAGCGAAGCCAATAATAAGTAGTATCACAACAATAAATGTAGTTTTCAAAAATACCTGAGTGTTTAATATGTACAGTAAAAACTTACTCGGCATTTATTTATATTTCTTGTTATTTCAGGATGTCACCTGTCAAGGCGAAGCCGGCTGACAAGGAACCTGGTAAGTCATTTTCAGCTTTTTTGTTATTATATTATTACTAGCCGACCCACGCAACGTCGTTTGCGCCTTATATTGCCCGTAGCGTGAAAATTTCCCCCGTTTTTGAAACATTCTTCATTGGTGCTCCGCTCCTATTGGTCTTAGCGTGATGATATATAGCCTATAGCCTTCCTCGATAAATGGGCTTTCTAACAGTGAAAGAATTTTTCAAATCGGACCAGCGGTTCCTGAGATTAGCGTGTTCAAACAAACAAACAAACAAACAAACAAACAAACAAACAAACAAACAAACAAACAAACAAACTCTTCAGCTTTATATATTAGTATAGATAGTATATAGAAGAAAAGTCACCTAATCATGTGTGATTGCCCATGGCCATCAGAAGTGATACATACACATTCTCCGCCCATGTTCAATAGGGTGGTTTGGAGATTTATGAGAAGGTGCTTTGAGTTAGAGAAATAGAGAGATAGAGAGACAGACAGACAGACAAACATGCGCACTCCGCAAGGCTTACAATAGCTTACTATAGCAAAAAGTGTCTTTACAACTTTTCGTGAGAATTTTTTTCGTCTAGCCCCCTTTCAAACGCGCGATAAGGAACTTCGTTCCAAAAATAGAACAATAAATAGCATTGTTAATTCAGATAGTAATATAAAACTTGTATATTTATTGTGTAAATAATATTATTATATAATAATTATTATTTATTCAGAACCAATGGAGACACAGGAGGCCCCTGAAGCTGTTGATGACGAGAAGGCCAAAGTACAATCTGATGACAAGGAGGAGATGGAACAGAATGTTGAAACGAAAGCTGATGAAGAGGAAGGCGAAAATGGCGAAGACAGAGATGATGCCGAGGTGAGTGTTGAATTTATATATTGTCCGTCCTTTTGAGAGATAGACTTATGTCGAGTGACTTATTATTACATAATATATGTACAGCGGTGGCCTTTAAAAGCTGTTGGTAATTTGGCAATAATGATGATGATGAATTGTCCTTTACATGAGAACAAATTAAACAAATAACATAAAACATCTCAGTGTGGGTGTAACACCATCGATTTATAATATGTTATTGTCAAAAACTTGTGTAGTGTTAAGAAGTCAGTTGTGCAGATGGTATAATGGTTTAAGCTGTCTCCTTGCCGCTTTATATACTTTGAGTGTAATGGGTTTGTTACCTACTTTGGATAACACCGATCTATAAATTATTGTTTTGAATTTGGATGTTCTTTTTGTCCATTTCATAAATGTACATAATATTATCTATACAAATAAATAAAATATGAGTGTCTGTGTGTAATATATTCGCACAGAAAATCAACGTAAAATGACAGCGATCGTGCTGTCGTGTTTCGTTGGTGAGTGCGAGACCGGAGGCCCAATGATGCAGAAGCATCACTAGCCCGCCATGGTGTGGGTCACCATGCTGCATTGTTGCATTGTCTGCATTCGCAGTATGGTGACCAACACTCTTGGATTCTGCTTATGCTTTCCATCAGGCAGAGCAGAGTCATTTTGGCAGGGCCAAAAAAAAAAAAAAAAAAAAAAAAAAAAAAATTACTTATTTCCCTGTATTATTAAATGTGTGTATTAAATATTAAATTTAAAAACGGTTATTTTAATATTACAAACAAACATTCCAATTCTATTTATTTGTATAGATTAATAGAAATGTAGATAGAGTTAAGTACATACTTACAGTACATCAACACAATTTTCCATGTGAGCTTTTATACAAATCTTGTGTCTGTCTCTGTGATTTTATTGCATTACAATAGATTAAAAAATACAATAAAATACAAATAAATAATCATACCACTATGTTTTATCCTACCCAAACCATACACGGAAGGCCTCGGAGCTATTGTGTGTTTATGATTTTATGACTGCATGTTAATATCTAATTGTTAATTTTGTCTGTCTGTTTGTTCAGGCTAATCTCTGGTACGACTGGACCGATTTTGACAGGACTTTCACTGATAGGTAGCTGATGATATAAGGAGTAACTTAGGCTATTTTTTTAAACTACTTTCAACAATAACTTTTCAACAACAGTTCACCATAACTGCGGGTAGCACCGCGGTACTCAGCTAGGGTAGAATATATTTCTACTGCGAGAATTGTCATTTCAAAAATTAAAAGTATATCCCTTAGCCTGATACCCTGAAAGTCCACTTATCTATCTTGTTGCTGTACCATTAGATACTTTTCGGTCGTAGGGTTAAACTGGAAATCTATTTCGCAGGTTTCCAGCCTACTTAGTGTAGACTCCAGGTTTTACTTATGAACTTCAAGTTATTTATTTTAAATACCTACACTTACGATATGATGTACCTGATAAACTAGTAGTTGGTAATCCTGACTGCTAAGCCAGAGGTCTTGGGGGTTAGATTTCCATCTAATCTAATTTCTCTACAAATAGTATGTACATCAGCAGTTCAGACGACCGTGTGTGATATGTATGAGGATAACATTAGTAGTACTAAAGAGTAATTGTTGTTGTTTGTGAATCAGGAGGCAGACGAAAAGAAGAAGCGGCAAGTGACTGAAGAGGAGGAGTGGAAAGAATTGAACGAACGCCTCAAGATTCGCGAGCAGGAACGTCTCGAACAAGAACGCAAACAAGCCGAGGAGGACGCCAAAAAAGTAGAGGAAGCCAGTAAGGTATGGATGGTCTTGACTAAATGACGTCACAAATGCTCATGTGTACCTAGCTAAACCCGCGGGTAACCTCTCGGGTTGGAGCTAGCCTAGCAAAAGTTGCTCCTTATATCGTCAGCTATCTGCTAGTGAAAATCAGTGAAAAAATATCTTAAAAAGCATTATAATGTATTAATTTTGTTGTGACATCATATTTTATGTATTTGCTGAAGAGTTTATGACTTCACACATCGGATTCATTCAGACAGACATTCGCAAATACAAAGAGGAGATGCCCTAATGAGATTTTTGTACGGAGCAATACATGACAATTTGCGGGGTGAGGGAGTGTTACTTTACACTTTTCCATCTACCAGACAATAGCAAAACTACTTGCATCGTTGAACGAGTATATTGCTATGTAGTTTAGCTAGCTAACACTAGTGTGGACGTACTCAGAATTTCGGGGAGTAGTTTTTTCAAGGTCGATTTTGTAAACATCTAGACGTGTAGCACAAAAAACATCAGTAATAACGTAAATCATATTGCAAAAGTGAAAGTTTGTATGTAGGTACTTTTTTTCTAAAAACTCTAATTAATATATGTAGTGCACATCATTATATTTAAAAAATAAATTTATTTATATTTTATTTCACTTAGAAATTAGAATGCTTAAATAACGCGAAGCTTAGAAAATCAATTAATCTAAATCTGAATTGAATGGTCATACCAATGTTGTCACTAACAGCCACATCTAATCACTTCTAATCTTGCCTAATTGGGGTAATAATAAGTTCTTTTCTCGATTTTTTTATGATTTTTCCTTGAAATGGTAAAGTCACTATCATAACAACGGGAAGAACAAATCTTGGTGTATTTTGTAAGAATCCAGTCTTGCCTATTATTTTTTTGATCCATTGCTCTTTAATACTATCTTTAGATGAAAATTTAGAACATTACCTATGTACTGTTACATCGTATTATTTTAACAAATTAAAAAAAAACGCGTTAAATCATCAGCATAAGTAAAATTTCTTTCATTTCAATATTTGAAGTAATTACTTTCAATGCAAGATTAATATAGTCGTGACTTGATAAAATATTTGGATTCTAAATACGACCCTGTCTTTTTATTTTAGAATAGATGTGGATAGATGTCAGTCTGTTCACAATATAATTATGAAAAATACAAAAAAAATACCATGATGAATAAAAATTCATTAGGTAAGAATGCAGAACTCATTTCCGTATCTTCTTATGGTATGTTTTATCAATATTCAAGTCTACGTACCATTGTATTTTTCTTTCCAATAACACAAAGTTTTGCCATCTAGTGGCGAGTAAATTTAATAACATTTCAATAAGACACTAAGAGATTTTTCTAGAACTTTAAAAAAAATAGCTATAAAATTACTTATAAAAGAAATATGGTGCCACTCATGGTACCAGAACGTTTATTCGCGTAATTTCTACATGATAAAATGCAACACTTTAACTTTAACATTTTTAGACCGTGAAAATATAAAGATTTGCGATTGTTCGATACAGTTCTAGAAGATTAACGTTGACTGTCTTAAATCATGAGCCGCGTCAAGCGCGATGACGTCGGGGCCAGTATTTTGTCACGGGGCCTGTCCCCTTATTGTCCCCTTGTCTCCTCTTTGTATTTGCTCCGTGCTTCACACTATTGTCTTGTGAAACACATTGTTATCCTTGTGTGAATACTGTGAATCAGTCCCATCAAAATCCGTTCAGTTGGCAAAACGAGATTATCCGATACAAACACAGAAAAATTTTGAAAATTGATTTTTTTATTCATGCACCGTATATACTTTCATATATATTTAGGGAATAGCGAATTTGAAATTACAAACACACTTAAATTGTATTTATTTGTATGATATATTTTTAATAGCGAAGGTCTAGCCGCTTCGTAATACAATAGAGACGATGACACCAATAAAAAATGTATGTTACATTGTCTGTAAATTGACTGTGGTGTCATAAACTTTATAATTATCATTATCACTAATGTTAAACAACGTCAGCTGTTTGACTGAGGGCAACTTGCATAACCTCCGATAGTAGCTACTAAACATAATTAATACAATGTAATTAAACGTTTATGAAAGTTTCACTTTAGAAAAATTTGTGCTCTCTTGCACAACGACGAAAACAGGCGTATTTGGGTAAACTCTAGAAGTCAAAATTCGACTATAATTCATTTTCAAAGTTTTTTATCTTTCTGCACTCCTGTTCCATATAAACTTTAACTGTTCCTAATTTCATACTCCTCCATTCTCATAATTTTCGTAAAAAAGTCTAAAAACTTTTTGTTTCACTTATAAATATACAAAAATATTTACTGCATCAGTGATGCATGCTTTAATCAGTGCGTTCCACCCGTCATGACTTACGGAGTCGAAACGTAGACACTTACGGCACGGCTGCTCCACAAGTTTAAAGTCGCTCAGCGTGCTATGGAGAGGGCTATGCTCGGCGTTTCTCTGAGGGATCGCATCAGGAATGAGGTGATCCTGCAGAGAACTATGGTCATCGACATAGCCCATAGGATTAGCAAGCTGAAGTGGCAGTGGGCTGGCCATATTAGCCGCAGAACCACCTTTGGCGGATGGAGAGAGGGAAGGGGGGAAGGATTGGTGTATGGGCCTCCGGAATCCTCACTCACTCGGTGAAACATAGCGCAGGCGCTGTTTTACACCGGTTTTCTGTAAGGCCGTGGTATCGCTCCGGTCGAGTCGGCCCATGCATGCCGGAGCGTGGCTCACCCACGGTGACATGTAAATAATGTACGATTTAAGAATTCTATAGAATCATCAATGTACTAGATTTTCGGTATTTACAGTTTCTTAAACGTGTTAATCGCCAAATTTATCGTTGTGCAAGATACTAATTTAAACAAATTTAGTACGTTTCAAATGTTACGTCAAACAAGTGGCCCTAAATATTATTAGTTAGATGGTTTTGAACAAATTTTAGCATTTTTTTCTGTGTCATTTGCCGTTTTAATATCTCATAAAGTCCGAAAATTTTAAGATACTTCGTATATATATATAGTAAACCAAATTAGTAATAATACTGCACATTCATTTGTTGTATTTAAGCCAACACGGGTCCGATAATTTTGTGTAACCACCAGGACCCTGTTAAGCTGAGCCGATTGAAGCGCAAGCAACAGAAGAAGGCTCGCTGGAGCAACTTCTACAGGGCTGTGGAGGTCACTAACGAATTGCTAGCGTTGCCCGAGGTACGTATTCATACCTCTGGATACCTACCTATATTAGGATTTCAATTTTCAAAAATCCTGGTTCCTAAATTTTTGTTTTAATATACCAACCATAATTGTATATTATAGATTCCCTTTAGACTTTAAAGTTTATAAGTAGAGCCATTGTGCTAAGAAAGAAATAGGATAAATTTTAAGTTCTTATTAAAAGTTATTAGTTATTAGACAAATAGAGGCTTCAAAAAGTTTATTTCCCAAAGAGTTTTTATAACTATTGCACTCAGTTGACACACAAGTGTGATGCTAATCATCTGTTCAAATCTATCAAAGTAGATTTTCTCAATTTTTTTTAAAGTTTGTGCGGACATTTTACACATTATGTTTTTGAGTAATAGACAATTTTAAATTACTCTTAAGCTAAACTAAACTTTTAGTTTTAAGTGCATGGAAAACATTAATAAAAAAGTTATGTTAACGTTAAAGTTAATTATTTGATCAATAATAATAAAAATTACATCTGTAAAAATATAAACAGACGTAATATTGTTTTTTTATTTATATAAATATTGTAAGCAAATTTACATAAAGTTAAAGCTTTATGTAAATCACTTATTTCTTTGCATATTCCAATAACTTATAGTAATAAATTATTTTTTGTAATGAAAGTGATAATTACTATACATCAAAATATTCAAGTTGAAAATTAAAGTTTTTTCATTACCTTCTCTGTTTACTAGGAGCCCGTGAAAGAAAAAAAGGAGACAACTGATGTCAAGCCAGTCGAACCTGAAATAGATGAAAATAAAATCACTCTGTCTTGGTGTAAGTATTTAAAATTTTTAGTCTTTGGTTTCACAAATGATACACAGACATTTATACAATGTCTGTGACATATAAACAATTCGTAGCTCGAAGGTTTCCGAGAGTTTATGAATTCTAAGAATGGTGTCTAGAATCCTAGAGCTAATGTGTCTGCCTTGACTTACGAAGCTATTATATCAACTGCTTTTTGTTTATGAGATGCAAATCATAATCTGCCATTTCTAAAATACATGACACTAGAATTACAAAAATGTGACCGTGTTTAACCTCCTATAAGAATACTAGAATGCGTCCGATAAGAGATTACTAGGCTTTCCATTAAAAAAAAATAAAGTCAGTCTTTATCTGTAGCCAAAACGTTGGACGACAATATAAATAATAATAAATAATAATAAATATTTCGGACATCTAACACACAACGCCATGTAGTCCCAAACTAAGCAGAGCTTGTGTTATGGGTACTAGACAACTGATATAAATACTTAAATACTTTTTTTTTGTAAATACATACATATTATACATAGAAAACACCCAAACTCCGAAACAACTATTTGTAGATCATACAAACATTTGGTTCGACCCGGGAATCGAACCCGAGACCTCATGATCAGCAGCCGCACACGCCAACCGCTAAACCAACGAGGCAGTCAGTATATATGTGTGTAATGTTAACTTAATTCAATTCTATATTATTAGCGTCAAATACAATTAGTTATTAGAGGGTAGTTCGTCAAAAACCGATGCTATCTAAACACTGGCATTGTATTGTATAAAAAGTAATGTTGTGAAATGTGTGTGTGTGTGCAGACGACAGCGACCTGAACCAGTACGTGGAGCTGCCGGATCTGAACGGCGTGGTGGCGCAGAGCGACGGCGCCTTCGCCCACGCCTGGGCCGGCGCGCGCGCTACGCACGGCGTAGAGGCCGGCCGCGTCTGCTACGAGGTACGCCTACACACCCCGTATCTGCTACATGCACCATACAATGCATTTCATTTCGCGATTTTGTGCTAATAAATACTTGTAACTAAGCAACTAAGCGTCAGGCCTGTTGGTTTAGTGGTAAGTGATCGTGACTACTAACCCAGAGGTCGTGAGTTCGATTCCTTCATGAGAAATCTGCGTTTGATGAACATGATCATTTGTATTTACAATTAAGTAAGCTAGTAAGATGCCCAAAGCGAACTTCGTACTGCCATATTTACATATCTGTCTCAGTTTTCCAAATACAGTGTACAGTCGCAGACAAAAAAAAAAGACTACCCCTTATCTTTTAATTTTTCTTGTACACAAACTTTGTCCTAACAATACCTGGACTGGTCCCGTCAAAATCCGTCCAGCCGTTCCAGAGATTACCTGAAACAAACAGACAGACAAAAATTTTATTAACTACATTTTTGGTATATGTAGCGTGTATACATACATACGAATTAAGTAAAAATCGGTTATTATAATATTACAAACAAACACTCCAATTTTGTTTATTTGAATAGATAAGTTTGTTTATCAACAGTCTGATTACTATAGGACAGGCTTGTTTAGTGTTAGATCAAACGGAAAATAGGTAACGAACAAAACCGATCATTATTAAAATCAATCACTTCATACAAAAGCTTCATGGTCTCTATTTCATGGACTGCACTGTTGCCATAGTGGTTTAGGCGGTCGCCACGCCGCTGTCTACTGTGCCAAGTGATGAAGGTTCAAATCCCACATAGGACAAGACTTTATGTAATCCACAAATTGTTGTTCCGAGTCTGTGTGTTCTTTGTGTTCGTTTCACGTTTGTTTGTAAAGTTCTCGCAACACAGGATGTATATTCCTTTTGCAGGAGTTGTCTTAAAAAAAAACAACCAAAAAGACTACTTCAAAACTTAATCTGCCTGTAACTTAATGTTCTTGTTGTAATTTGTGTTTTTGTAAAATACTTTAACAGTTAATTTTCTATTTGTTACAACATGGCTTTTAGAATATTGTATGTATGTAAACTCAAAGCATTTTGCCATTAAGAACCAACACAATTAATTAAAATATACCTGAGCATTGTTATTAGCAGCAATTTTAATAATTATATTAAAATAGAACCAAGGTTTATGAAATAAAAATATTATATTTTTCCTTTTATGTATATATAGGTGCGAGTGGGAGCTGTAGTAACTACTACTGAAATCAATGAAAAGGAACCTATTGGATCTGGTCTCAGAATTGGCTGGTCTACTATTGACTCCACGCTACATCTAGGTAATTCATTTATCCACTTTCACAGTACCGAAGGCTTAGGGTGACACGTCAAGGCACTGAATTCTTCAATAATCTTAAGTTTAAGCCGCGCTCTATTGCTCTGAGTATTGTGAGTTCAAACCTCACATGGAACCATACTTCGTATTATCCACAGATTGTTGTGATAAATGTTCTTTGTGTCTGTTTCTTGTATGTTTACAAAGTCTTACTGAAACTGGAGATATTCCTAACTGGCTGTTGAGAGCTAAGCGAGAGTGGCATTGCGATTGGCAAAGATTTCAGTGCTGCCCATTGCACTGCTTAATGATATCATAACTCTTGCATTCATATCATCGAACGTCAGGCACTTTGCTAGTTGACTACTATTTCTTAGTCCACATTCATAAATTGATGTTAACCTCTTCTAAGCTCTTTCGCTTGTTTGATATGATATTTTAACACATTAGTTATAATGGCACAGGTGATGGTGAAGTTAGCTGGGGCTACGAGAGTTCCGGGCGTTCGGTCCACAACTGCGAGTTCAAGGAGTATGGGAAGACCTTCACTGAAAACGATGTTGTTGGTGCTTACTTGGTACGGATCAGCCGTTATTTACGTTCTTATTTTAAATATTTTCTATTTCTATAACAATTTAAAGTGTTCCTAAGGGGTTATAAATTAAAACAAAACATTATGGATTGCAATAATTTACATTATTTTATTTGGTTTTTGTATACATAAATAGGTCACGTGAGTCGGTATATATTTCTGCTGTAAGTGTAGATATCTGTTTATTAATTATATCTTAGTAGAGCGTTGATAATGCGTCTACTCACTTGATCGGCGTATATTTTCATATGTTTTAAAATATCTTTAGAATGTTATATTTGATCATTTTAAAATTCATTCGTTTTAATTTATTAACTCTATGAATCATGTCCGCTATGTATAAATGATATTGAAGTGAATAGTGAAGTATATGGTCGTGTACCGCCAGGACCTGGAGTCGAACCCGTGCAAGATGTCGTACACGCTGAACGGTGTGGAGTTGGGCGTCGCTCACGAGTTCGACAAGAGCGCGCTCGGCGGGAAGGCGCTGTTTCCACATCTACTCACCAAGAACACCTGCTATAAACTCAACTTTGGATATGACAAGTAAACACGCTACTTCTTATTAACTTAACACCTTTGAGAGATCATTTTAGTTCGGTAATGTTATCGAAGTAGGAAGTATAACATATTGAAAATATTTTTACCTGAAAGCGAAAGGAGGAGGGTTATGTTTTTTCAATATATATGTACTTTTCTTTGGCACGCCCTTAGAGCCTAAACGGCTTGTCGTATTTTTATGTGAGTGGCGTCAATAGATTCGTCTTAGTCGTGAGTAACACTGGGTACATTAAAATCTAAAAAAAGGTTTTTTTTAATAATTTAAACTTGTATTCAGTCAATCATTTCGACCGCGTCTTGACAAATTTAGTGTAGGACAGATGGCAGGACACGTTATAGGCCCTATAACAACTAGATACATTAAGTAGCAGACAGAGCTCCCTGGCTTGCTTTGATACAGGCCTATGGCCAGTGATGGACTGCAACGGACTTATGATGACATTTATTAAAACTTCAATCTTTTACCGTTGATTTATGTATTTCGGTGCTACACATATATTTACAAGTACAGTGAATTTTTTAATATATTACAAATTATTATAAAATTCACTGTACTTTAAAGATTCCAAATTAATTTTTATTAACAGTTTAAAGTAATTAATAACATTTACAACACTTTTGCATGTTGCGCTTAGATATTTATGGGATATTGGAGCTTTCTAGGACTGAACAGCATTTACATGGTATTGAAAGGCAATTCTATCTAACGAGTAAGATTATTCTCAAGAATCAGCACTTAAACACAATAGAATTAATTTACAACATAAACTAAATAGCAATAAGGAACATAAGCTTATTGTTATTAAAATAATTGCTAAATCTGAGTCTATCTTTTCTCATGATCACAATAACTGCTTGAACTGCTTTTATCAGCTTTCGAAACTCAGACCAGGTAATCAGGTTGATGTATATCCTGTATAGATCAACCCATATTACCAATGTTCTATGAGTTTCAAGAACAGGTAGATTAATATTCCACTGTTTTACTTGTGTATTCCATAATACATGAGTTACCAAGAGGAATTACATTTTTTTATTATTATTTATCTATTTATAAAGCTTACGGGAAAGGTACAAATGTCATTTTTTTTTATATTAAATTCACTATTTAATTATGGGCTAGGGGGAAACGGGCACACGTATCACCAGATGGTAAGTGATTACCGCCGTCCAGAGATACCCGCAACACCATAGGCGTCACAAGTGCGTTCCTGACCTTTGGGGGATAGGGAGGGTGATGAGGGGAGGGGTTGGGGGTATGGGCCTCCGATATCCTCACTCACTCGATGAAACACAGCGCAATTAGATTGAAACAAGCGCTATTTTACACCGGTTTTCTGTAAGGCCGTGGTATCACTTCGGTAGAGCGGGCTCATTCATACCGAAGCGTGGCTCTCCCACAGTCCGCCTATTGTGTCATTAATAAATATTTAAGTTAAATTATTATTATTTACGTAACTTCGATAAAAATATATTTTACCCAACTATGGCGTAGGCAAAAGAAAGGGTAATTTTGTTAGTTAGGTAAAATTTTGACCGTCTATGTTTGGTATGTTCCACCATAGTACCTAATCTACTGAACCGAGTAATGAATGAGGTGTCGATAGATTCATAATAATGGTAGGCTACATAAAATTGAATAAAAGGTTTTAAATAGTCGGGTTACAGTTTTAAAACTTTTTCTTGTTAAAGTTTATGTTAATCTAAATTGCCAAGTTTAAATAAATAAACATATTTGTAAATTTAGTTAAAAATGTAGTTTTCAAATGAGTAATAGTATACTTAAAGCTATACCAATAGAAGCCAATGACATTTGTGCTTCGGTTTTGTATATTTCTTGGTTGTAGGATTGGTGATCTAACAATAAAACGCTATTAGCATCTGCGGCATTAAAATATCAATTCATAATATTGGTGATGGAACTCCAAAAAAATAAATCACATAGGATGATAAAAAATTGTCTTTACAAATCTCATAACATAGTGTTTCCATTAGGTACAACATGTTAACCAAAACCAAATTGGTTCGCACGCGCCTTGAAATCCCTGTCGAACAAGTTCTAGAAGAGAGAAGGAGAATTGAAGAAGAGCAGCAGAGACAGAAGGAGGAAGCTGCAAGGAAAGAACGCGAACGAAGAGACAGAGAGAAGAAAGAGAGAGAGGAACGGCAAAGGAAAAAGAGAGAGGTACAGTAAATATAAAACTACATTTATTGTTACATAGACTAAATATTAGGTGGTGTTTTAATTTTAGATATTGTTGTATTTACTTAAACGTATTAATGACACATCTGCTGATTAATCGTGCTGAAGAAGTAATAGTAAAATAACACAAATGACTTAGTTGTTTAAGCGGTTACCTTGCCGCATGTTGTAACCCTGAGTGTTGTAGGTTCAAATCACACATGGGACAACATTTTGTGTGATCCAACTGAGTCTGACTGTTCTTTGTTTCCGTTATAACCACAATACACATACACAAGATTTATTCCTAGTCCGGAAGCTGACTTTTAAAAATAGTAGTAATATATTTAATAAAACATTTTTAATATAAAACATGCAGCTATTAAAGTTCTTAAACAATATTTTTCCTTAGGAGCGGGAAAAAGTAGAACGTGAAAGGAAAGAGAAAGAAGATCAGGCGAAAAAGGATAGTAAAGACGAAGAAGAACCTATGGAGACTAAAGATGGCGATCAACAGAAGGAAAAAGAACCAGAAAAACCAGATGAAGATAAGGATAAGAAGGCTGAGGAGCCTAAGGTGAGCGATTGTTTTTATATAGGTATTTAGATTTGTATTAAATAGTATTTTAGCTATGAGCGCCTCCCTCATAGCCTGGTTGCACTCGGTGATTAGAAACAATCACCGAAGGTAAGCAACGACGGCGCGGTCAGTACCGGGATGGGTGACCGGTCTTTGTGATTCGAAGGTCACGTTAAGCAGTCGGTCCCGGCTGTTATCGTAAGATAATAGTCATGAAGCTTAGTTGGAGGTCTTTGGGCGGCTTAAAAACATCTGAAGTCAAGATGACGTAGCCACAACGTAGTGTTGCCAGTCCCCCAACCCGCACCCGGCCAGCGTGGGGACGTATGGCCTTAACCCCCTCCTGAGAAGAGACCCGAGCCCTGCAGTAGATCTTTATGGGTTGTTGATGAAATACTATTTTACTACTTTAGGAGAGGCCTCTGTTCAGCAGTGAATGCCAATAACTGAAGTAAAGTGAAATGATAGTTATTTTGACTGCACAAACGGTAGTGAGTAGTTTAAACTTGGCGCTGGCAGCCGTTACACAGTTCATACTGGTAATGTATAATTACCTGGTTTCGTCTTTAAAAGATGACATGTGTGCTGCCCCATCAAAGATTTGTATTTACATACATTGAAGGCGTTATCGTATGCACACACACACACACACGTTACATACAGAACCGTGTAGAGTTATTATTTATCACAATTAAGACTTAGCTAACTTATTTCCTGCCAAGAAAATTATTATTTATATTATAATACAAGTGAATTTATAATATAATTCAAAGCAGGTATATCAATGTTCCGTATTTACTCTTATACATCTTGTGGTATATAAGATCGCAAGCGGAACTACAGTACTTAAAATGTTATACAGTAAAGAAACTTAATTAGTAAATAAATATTTTTTGAACACAACGCCATCTAGCTTCCTCTTTCTTGTACTATGAAAGCTAGATTGACTAATAGAATATCTTTAACTACTTCTTTAAATACACAAATACACATTATACTTAGAAAGAAATGGAATATCAAGGGGAATTTAAGCATTTACAAATGTTATATCTATAATAATCACACTATCACACTAATAATATAAAGGCGAATGTTTGTTACTTCCTCACGCGCAAACGGCTGGACCAATTTGGATGACACTTTACAGTAATATAGCTTATACATCAGAATAACCCATAGGCTACTATTTGCCACGTTAATCGATATATACGCGGGCAGAGCCGACGGCAACAACTAGTATTACCATATTTGTAAAAGCTTAAATAAATGGTCTCTAGGGGAGGTGAGCACTGTAAGTGTCTATAGGCGGTGGTAATCACTTGCCTTGAGGTGACCTGTCTGCTCATTTGTCCCTGTACCTCCAAAAAATCCCATGAGTACTAGAATAATCTAAACGACAATCTAATAAAACTATTTTAAGTATTTCGACTAAAGAATAGGTTGTCTTTTGTAAACAGGAAAACGGTGAAAAACTGGAGGAGAGCGAGGACAAAGAGAAGGAAGAGGCGAAACCCGAGCCAATGGAGACTGAGGCCCCAGAAGCTAAAGCTGAAACGGAAATTAAAGAAGAACCTAGTGGTAAGTCAACTATACAATAGTCTAATAACAGTCCCTTTTATAATTGTCCTAGCGAGCCATCTCGGCTTCGCACTTTAAAATTCTAAGATTTCTTTATTTTAATCTATATGTTCTACTCATATTAAACTTCCTCTTGAATCACTCTTATTTATTGCTGAAACTGCACTAAAATCCGTTGTGTAGTTTAAAATATCTAAAACAGACAGTCGAAGCCACTTTATTTTATACTATGTAAGGAATAAAAAATATACTTATAATTAAAACAAAACTCACTTGTTCCATAACAATTGACAGTCATAAGGACTGCCGATAGAAGTGAAAACGGATAACTTATGAAGTTCTTTGTTAAATTAATTTGTAAAATTAGAAATTACATAGTTTAAATTAAAATTATCAACATCAAACATTAGCATGTGGGTGACGCGACGTTTTTCCTCTATCAAAAAGTGCTCAACGCGACCAAAGAAGTTATGTGACGTCAGCATGTCGGTGACGCGAACTCATAAGATTTTCTACTACCAAAAAGTACTCAATGCGGCTAAAGAACTTTTCGCTTCAATAACTGCATATACCGTTTGATCTCTTTACAACCCACTGTCTAAGCAGAAGACCATGAACAGCTATGAACTATTGAAGACTGTCGATAATACGACTGTCGATAAGTCGACTGTTAATAATAATTATATAAGTTCTGCTGTGCAGTTCTCATACTAAAATGACTTTTCCGAGAGTCAGTATAAAATCTAAACTCTATACTTGTTATCATATAAAGAGGTAAAGTTTGTGCATTTGTGACGTTGTAGGGGGTAATCTTCTCTTTGGATCTACTGAACCAATTTTAAAATTTTTTTAACCATTAGATGGCTACGTTATTTGTGAGTGACGTAGGCTATATAATGACCTGAAAAGTGGAAAGATTTTTTCGTGGTAGCTGTATTTGCAAAGTACGTCGGAGGAAACAAATGTTTACCGTCCAACGAAGTGAGCACGGGTCAGCTAGTATTAATTTTTACTAAATGTCTATTTTTTTATTCAGCGGATGAAGCTGTAGAAATAACCGAGGAGCAAGTTTTGAAGGGTCAAGTTGTATTGGACAAGAAGATTAAGTTCGTTATACGGTAAGTTGAACTGTACTGTTTCAAATTTTACAATTCCATATACAATGTCTTGATTGGTATTTATGATCTAAATTACTTCTGTATTTGATGCTACCAGTGCTATTGTTGTATCTTTACATCCTAAAATATGAGTAGCTTAGACCGAATTAAATTAGATTACTATTATTTTAGAACTAAATTGAAACAAACGAAATAGTTAAGCAACAAAAAGAGGGGTAATACCGCTGGACGCAGTCAGTTCCTAAGTAAAAATGTGTGATTCTTTCCTGCTATACACGTAATGTTATTATAGTGTATCCAAAATATATATTATAATGTCGAAGCAGGTTATATCAATGTTCTGTATTTACTCTCGTATGTCCTGTGTTGTACGAGATCGCAAGCGGAACAACATATATATTTAAAATAAATAAACTAATCTGCCATATCAAAACATAAGCTATCCGGAACTTTCTGTAACGGGTGAAACAGGCCTTATAGCTCAGGTGCTAATATTAGTACAACTGCCTCGGTGGCGCAGTGGTAGCGTTCGCGACTGCTGTACTTGAGGTCTCGGGTTCGATTCCCGAGTCGGATCAAATGTTTGTATGATCTGCAAATATTGGTTTCGGAGTTTGGGTGTTTTCTATGTATAATATGTATGTATTTACAAAAAAAATGTATATATGTACATGTATCAGTTTTCTAGTACTTATAACACAAGCTCTGTTTAGCTTGGGACAAGATGGTGCTGTGTGTTAGATGTCCGAAATATTTATTATTATTATTAGTATCAATAATATTATTTGGTATTAGTAGTTCAGGTCGTGAGGATAGCAGAATAAATGTCGTTTTTTTTATTATTATGCGTAGATCTTAAAAAGAGTGTAAGGGAATGGATATTTTTAAGTGATTAACATATGTAAGAGATTTATTTAGTTTACGTGGCGCTCACTTCCATTGCCCGGTTGTCATAATTTTGTTAAATTCTTCACTATTTTTCATCACAATTTTTTATTTGATATATTATGAACCACCTATTAATAATAAATACGTGTATATTATTATCTTAAATAATAGTCGAAGTATAAGCGTGTGGGAGAAGTTTAGCAATGGCTATTTGGTACAGGTACCTGGTGGAGGAGGAGCTGGACGGTACTGAGGCGTGCCTGGTGCCGGGCTACGTGCTCGTGAGCCACGCCGAGCTGGTGGAGGGGCCCACCCGCCCCGCCTCGCTCGCCGACTGCGAGGTAACCACGCGTATAACCACGAGCTTTTGTGTGTTTGCGTCGCACTTATCGCACTGCACCCTAGTCTATGTCCTTCCTCAACAATCAAAGTATCTCAATGCTAAGTTTCAATTCAATTGGTGCAGCGGCTTGGCTGTGAAAGCGTGACAGACAGATAGAAAGAGTTATTTTCGCATTTTTAAGTATGGATTCTTAGTTTACTACAATCAATACTTAAGTGTTGTTTTTTTTTTAATTGGTAAAAGTATCACTTTGTAAACTTTTGAACTACTCCAGCATTAGTTGTATCCTACTAATATTATAAATGCGAGAGTTTATAAGGGTGGATGGATGTTTGTTACTGTCCACGCAAAAACTACTGAACGGATTTGGATGAAGCTTTACAGTAATATAGCTTATACATCAGAATAACACATAGGCTACTATTTGCCGCGATAACCGACATATAAGCAGGCGGAGCCGCAGGCAACAATTAGTTATCTATATTGTACTAATATTAAAAAAAAGGTAAAGTTAGTGAAGTTTGTTTTGGGGATGTAAAATTTAAACCTATTTTTTAAATTATTTTAATAATAAGAAACTACATTATTTGTGAGTATTTATAGGCAAAAATAAATTAGTGCGTCTGTTATGTAGATGTGGAACATTCTAAATTAGCTCGTTATACAACATAATGTGGCGACGTACGCCATGGCTACGCCGTCGTGGTGACGCGTCGTTGCAGTAAAATCTTCTCACGTAACATGATCTTAAAATGGTAATCAGGTTTGTAATGGAGGTGTGTTGTATTGTCCAGGTGATCCTCATGGTGGGTCTGCCCGGCGCCGGCAAGTCTCACTGGGTCCGGCAGCACGTGGCCGCAAACCCCGACAAGCGATACAACGTGCTGTCCACCGCCACGCTCATCGACAGGATGAAGGTACGACCTCACCACCACCACCACTCACCACTCACCCCTCACTCCTCACCACCACTCCCACTACTACACCCTCGACACGACGTATGTAAGCGGATTTATTGATGGCTTCCCATCGGTTAAAACCCGTTTTCTATTACTTATCTCTAGGTAGAACTGAATATATGAGATATAAATAATTCAATACTTTTATTGAAATACACGATCAATGAAAGTTTTGATTGATCGATGAAACAAATACTCTTTTCAAGGTAAATTCCGGCCGTATTTAATAATTTCTAGTTAAAAATTACGATAGGTTATTATTGAAAGTGATCGTAAAATGATAAATCGACTATCGGTGATTATAAATCGTTGCAAATCTAATTGTTTTTTAAAGGTAATTAAATATGATACAAGCGTTTATAAAAGAAATTTAGACAATATGATATGTCTTCTCTTTGAACACAACATTTTCAACTCTTCAATCACTAACAAATTAATATCCCATTAAATTCTTTCAAATCGTCCATAAATCCGCCTATGTACTTTATTCATGAAAATTACATTAAATTGATATATATTTACGATATGTGGATTCGACACAAAACACTGGACACTTAATAATGGTTGTTTCCCTTCCAGCAGAGTATATGAGGTATGGACCAGCACAATACAAAGCGACCCCGACACCTATACACTCTGATACTAATGTCCATTGTATTTTCAACAGGGTTACAATATGAGCATCATTTATATCCTATGAAATATGACAAAATGAATGTTAACCGACCTTTAGCGGTCAAGTCGGGTAGTTAATATGATACCAGTGGATCGCCGACTGAAGAGGACGAACGTTGACGAGTCCCGAATGACAGTCGCCAAGGAGTCCCTGGTATCACAACACTTAACTATATATAGCTGTAAGTTAGGCTAAGCCGGCCGAGCCGCTAGTGTCTCGTTCTGTATGCGTTGTACCTCGTTCAGGTGGACTGTAAACCCTTCCGGGCGACCTACGAGGGCAGGTGGGACGCTATGGTGTCCAAGTGCGCTAAATGCGTGCTTAAATTGTTGGAAATCGCCAAAGGACGCAGAAGGAATTTTATTCTGGATCAGGTGAGAATCTTTCCCTTTTTACTAATATTTAAATTCGTTTCGGCAGCACACTTAATCAGGAACAATCGAGATCGTACGTCCCGCTCAATGTTTTGGCTACCCTTTTATTTTATGATTTATGTTATCGTTACTATAGATCGTATGTAAGTAAATAACGTTTATAGCGTGTCACTACATGTGGACTCGATGTCTTCGCATCGTGAGGTATGTCGTATGTATAAGTGTAGTTAAGACAGTGTATGACCGCACCGCTTCTGCCATAAGTAGGCAAACTATGTAACGTTTCGTTTTCAGAAGAGTCGTAGGTAAGTACCGCGCGAGACGAGCGGAAGCGGTGCTATCGGTCCACTCACTAAACCCGCGATTCGGATCTCTATTGAGCTTGTTCTAGGTGTCGATCTGCCACAGATTGAAATATAAACGACGGGACGTCGCTATCTATAATGAGAATGTTTTGCTCCACATCATAATCTGCGTGCATCGTCGACGGCGTCATATTCGCGGTTTCGATATCGCGCTCGATAAAACAGACGAACGTTTACCCGTCGGCTCAGAGGCGCAAGTTGCGGGAATTCGACGGGTACCGGCGGGTCGCGGTCGCGGTCGTGACCGACGACGAAACGTACCGCGAGCGCCACAAGCGCAGGGAGGAGGCCGACGGCAAGGAAGTGCCCGACCCCGCTATCGTGGACATGAAAGGTTGGTAGCCGCCCGCGCTCTCCCCCACTGGGACCGGCCCGCCCGTCCCGACCCCGCTGACTCACGCCTCGTGTTGCAGCCAACTTCATGCTGCCCGAGAAGTGCTCGTGGGTAGACGAGGTGGTGTTCCCCGAGCTGGCGGCGGAGGCGGCCAAGGCCGTGCTGGCGGAGTACCACAAGGAGGCGCGCGCGGCCGGCGTCACGCGCGACAAGGACAAGCGCGAGCGCTCCGCCTCGCGCGACCAGCCGCCCGCCAAGCGCCACCGCTCCAGCGACAAGGCGCGCCATCCGCCCGGCGACCGCCGCCACCCGCCCAGGGACTTCCAGCGAGACCGCGGTCAGTACTTACACGCTCACGCCCACGCCCACGCCCTACCACACACACTATACAACCTACTTCATAGCATTTCTGGAATCTTGGCGATTATCGCGCTTTGTAACATATATTTTATCAATTTTCAGCTCTACGTATCTTTGTATTTTTATTTTACATTACGTAAATTTCTGCCATAGGCGATTAAAATTGTATATCACTATAAAAAATGTGATGGCATTCATGGCATCAAAACGTTTATTTGAGTAATTTTTACATGATAAAGTATAACACTTCATCAGTTTACTTTTTTATACCGAGAAAAATATAATGATTTGCGATTTTTCGATACAATTCTTGAAGGCGATACGACGATCAGCCGCTTCAACTGCGATGACGTCAGGACTCGACTTTAGTCACGGGACATATTCGCTTAGGGTCTCTCTTTGTATTTGCTCTGTGATTTGAATGTTGTTATTGTTTTTTGGCACAGAAGATAGATGGGGCGGCGGCGGTGGTGGCGGCGGTTCCCGCTGGGGTGGCGGCGGCGGCGGTGGCGGTGGCGGTGGCGGGGGAGGGCGGGGCGGCAGCCGCTGGGGCCCGCGCGAACCGCGGGGCCCGCCCATGGGGGGCCCCAACCAGTCGCGCTTCGACCGGCCCTGGCAGCCGCACGGGCCCCCACCACCACCGAGGTACATCACTCACAATCATATTCACTCACTTATTTGCAAAACTTATACCTGCCTACATTCTGTGTTGCTACTAAGTAGTTTCGAAAACATCATTATTTTTCGTTTTTTGAAATCATATTCGATGAAAGAGAAATAATTTTGGAAAGTGGTTTCCGATGTGTTCCGGGAGGTGATTTATTTACTATGGGGATATAAACTACCCGAGTCCCGCAGTACAACAACAACCGCCGGTAACTCCACGAAGCAAAGCTAGTTTAAAAAAAAAGTAGCCTAACTGATATTCCCATAGAAATAAATAGATATTCCAGAGATTAGCCGCAATAAGCAGCTAAAAATTTAAGTTTTTTTTAAATAAGTATCATATACACTTTCGCATGCATTTAATAAAAAGCTGTTTATTTGAAACTAAAGATTTTAATTTAATTCTATAAATAGTACTTACAGGAATTGCATTTAAAATTGCTTTTATTTTTTGTAAAAATAATCGTTAATAAGGTTTACGTCGGTTGTGTAACATAATTGATCAATTTGTTGTCGAACAGAGGAGATTTCGGTCGAGGAGATCGCGACAACTTCCGCGGAGGGCGGGGTGGAGGCCGGCCGGACCGCGGCGGTCGCGGTGGTGGGCCTCCTCCCAACGATCGCTTTGGACGAGACCGCCCTCCCAGGCCCAACGATAGGCCCGACAAGAGACCGCACCCACCCGGTATGTACCATAACATTCATACATCTCATACACTGCCATCTGATCGCAAACTAACAACGCCTGTGATATACTAACCAGACTGCTGACAAACGCTCTTACATATTTCTAGACATGTTATAGAAAAATTACACACAGACAAAGAAGAAAGAATCGTGAATCGAACCTACTATCTCTGTCTTCAAAGTCAGTGTAAGATCTTCCTAAAAGCTCGAAGGACCATTAATGTAGGGAATTTTATTAGTACTCGATCGCTACAATGATCGCGTTTGCAATTCAACTCGAGAGGTAGTCGACAAAACAAATTGTCACTTTGAGCCTAAGAAGTGATGTTAACAGTAGTGTTAGACAGTTAGTTATATCTCGGGTTCTGTGAACAGGTGGCGGCGGCGGCAACAACGGCGGAGGCGGCGGCGGTGGCGGGGGCGGCGGCGGCGGCGGCGGCGGCGGCGGCGGCGGCTGGCAGCGCGGCGCCGGGCCTGCGCCCGTGGGCCCTCGCCCCGCCCTGCAGCGGCCCAGCCAGCCGCACAACCAGCAGCGACCCAACCCCAAGGTGACGCCCATGCACAAACACACCCCACACACCACACACCACACCCCCACACACACCGCACGTAGCTTCCTAATTGGGTAAAGTGTGTGTTAAGGTATTACAACACAATACAGCACATGACACCTTAGTCAAATCACTTGTCTTAAAAAAACTACCGCATTAAAATACCCTATTAAACGATACATTTTAATGTTTATTTGATTACATGCTGTAATAGAAATGAAATGCTGTAATAGTAATTTTATTTTTGAGATGTTTTGTGATATTCGTATGAATGAAAAAGATATCGGTATTTATTTACGATACAGTTGTGGGGGACAGGTGTGTCATGTCCCACCAACACAAAGGGAGGATCCTCCGACCAGGCGAGGTGATCATGCCTGGCGGGCCACTGCCCTACGGTTAATGTTGGGATGTTGTATATATGATAATCGGCGCGAGAACTTCTATTGCATTATCTACACAGTCATCTACCGTATTAATGTTGTATAAAGGCGTGGTCATTCCAAGAGAGCCAACATCTGTTTTTTACACTCGTGATAGCACCACTATAAACAAAACCACAGATTATTATGCTCAATACTACAATCTGGTATGTTTGAACTAGCTTGCGGTAACGAAAGATCATTCAACTGAAAAACTAGGTTTATAGATATTTTACCTGATTAAAACAAAAAGAATGGAAGACACATAAATGTGCCTTCTAATAATTATTAATTTATAAGCCGTCTTTGATATAATAAAAAACATTAAGGACTTCACATCTGCAGTTATAGTCAACAAACTTAACACGCAGACAATACACTATTAACAACACAGTATGAAAAATTATTTCAGTGTTAAATAGCCCATTTATCGAGGAAGGCTATAGGTTATATATCATCACGCTTAGGCCAATAGGAGCGCAGTACCAATGAAGAATGTTGCGAAAACGGGGGGTAATTATTACGCTACGGGCAATAGGAGACGTAAATGATGTTCCGTGGGTCAGCCAGCTAGTTATCATATAAAATGAAATAATGTAACCACCTATAAATATGTATGTACAATCATGATCATGAAATTAAATTAGACATCATATTTTTTTTTACTAATTATATCCTACATTAATAGACACAATCTGTGTTGGCACACATACATAAATTCGTAACTGAAATGTAAAACAATCATAAGAACTAATTGACAAATCTATTTTCAATTGTAAAGACAAGTTCTAGTATAGTAATATGAATAACTAAATAACGATTTTTTTAGGATGGACCAAACCAGAACCAGAATTCGAACCAGCAGAATCCTCAGGGTTGGAACCAGTGGGCCGGTGGATGGGGAGGCTGGGGACCCAACTGGGGAAACCAGGGCCAAGGTAAAAATATGTTTTAAGTCACTTTTAATACTTTTCATTTGCTCCATCTGAATGTATGAGTTTTTATTTGTTGAGGAGTCATTACCTTCTCCTTCATGAAGCTAACTCATTTTCTAACCACATTCGGAGATGGAACTCTGTTTCAGCTCAATATAGGACCTTGTACACATTATTGATCACATTGGCCAAATCTAACAATAGCATTCAGGCCGTCGGTCACGAGCTTCAGACAGAAATCATCATCAGCCTATAGCAGTCCACAGCTGGATATAGATCAGAAAAAATGAATTAATAAGTAACGCAAATTTTTTTTCTTTCTCTGAGACTTTTTCCCAGATTAGTAGGATTGGCATTAATAGTCCTATGATACGTTAAAGTTACTGCCATCAGATCTTCACAACCGCAGACATTTTTATCTAACTTAAATCTGCGTTTCTAATAGTATTTTTATTACAAGTTTTAAAGCATTCACATTGTCATCAGGTTGGCAAAACTGGGGTAATTGGGGAAATTGGAACAACCCCAATCAGGGTAACCAGTCTCAAGGTCAAGCACAGGGAGCGCAAGGTCAAGGCGCTAAAGGGCAGGCGCAAGGGCAACAGCAGCAGCAACAACAACAGCAAGGGCAGCAGCAACAGTGGCCGGCCAACTATACCGCACAGCAGTGGTACCAGTGGCAACAGTGGCAACAACAGCAACAACAAGCCTGGCCGGGGGTAAGGATCTCTTTTATAATATGTACTTTAAACAAGGAAAGTAAGTTGTTTGTTAGTGATCCATGCTGTTGAACCAGAGATCTTTGGTTCGATTTTCACGCACCAGAAATACTTGTATGTTAAGCATGATTATTTTAAAAACTAATTCGAACAAGATTTATAACATTAAACATTAAGTCATCTAACTTTTTTTTTCATGAATATAATTCATCCCTTTACGTTCTTTTTCCAACAACATTAGCAACAAGGAAACACAAAATAAAACAAGGAAAAGTTTAAAAAATACAAATATAAAACAACTTTTGATAATATTTTATATAACCTGTCACTAGGCAATATTACGGATCTATTGACACGTCATTCATGTGAGTCAGTGAAGCACACATAGACTGTCTAAAATATTTATAGATATATATATATATTTTAGACAGTCTATAGTATTCCTACTAGATTATATGAGTATATAATCTAGTAAGAATAGTCCTTAGCAGTCAGGTACTGAAAGTGCACGACAGCTACATACACGATCATCAAAATAACCGTACTTTGTTTGTTTCAGTATCAGCAAGGTAATCAGGCTGGGAGCCAGCAGGATCAAGCTCAGGCGTGGGCACAGTATTACCAGGTACAATCAGTTTATACCATACTACATAGAGCGATTTTTCTCGCATTTTATTCAACTGTACTTTGTATGCGACTGCTGTGCTTCAAGTCTCGGGTTCGATTCCCGAGTCGTACCAAATGTTTGTATGATTTGCAAATATGTTTTCAAGTTTGAGTGTTTTCTATATGTAATATGTATGCATTAGAAAAGCTCTGCTTAGCTTAGGATTAGATGGTGTTGTAAATTAAAATAAACATTTTGTCAATTCTTAGTTTTTTAGACATTTAAATTTTTCTTCGTCTATGTCTTGCACAAAGTGATTTACTTTAGGTTTCCCGGGTTGTTTCCGCACTTAGCATCTTGATTGGGCGTGCATAATATTTTTCTTATATTTATTACCTTTTTCTACCTTTTTACGTAAAATTGAGTTATATGTTATTATCTCTAAGTCTTTTTTTTTTGTTGCTTCTAATCATTTGTAAGAACTAGAAATGTAAGAAATATATGAGTAATCAATGTTTGATTGTTGCAGAACTACGCAGGCGCGGGCAATGCGAATGCAAGCGCCGCCACCAACGCTGTGTCGGGTACCGACAAAAAGTGACAGTGCTAGTGATACCTCACGGACATCGAACTGGCGACCAAACGGTTAAAACCTGCTAGATATTTCACTGTTCTATGTATTAATTTAATTACGAGATACTTAGTATTTCACAAGTTATAGCGAAACCTATTCGCTGAATATCTTCGTGATAAACTCTAGCAAGTGGTCGTTAGTTTTGTAATGACATATCGGCAATGCAAAGGTTCAACAGTTAAACACTACTAGTCACGGGTTTGGTTCTCGTCTGATACTAACTAATAACGCAATGAGCTTTGTCCACGCTAGGTGTAAGAACATAAGTAACAATAGTTCTAGAGAAGATAAATATTTTGCCTTTGCATAGTCGTATTCAAAATCACCACTATTGAGTATTTTGTTACTAGATAATTACTTAGCACTGTTTGATTTGGTTATTTTACTTTTATTTGTTCTTAATTTTACGTGGCCTATTGATACTGGATCTTTCATCTTTGTTTTTATATTTTAGTTAAATATATGAAGTAAATAGAAATTTAAAGCCATTGTGGGTACTATTGTACGAATTTTATCTAAATATCGGTCTCTTTACGATTGCAAATTTTATATTGATGGTGAAAGTCACCATACAACTTAAACATATTAAATTGGATGCATAACTTCTGAAAATTAAAGTTTTCATTACGTAAAATTCCAAGATTTTTCTAAGAGGTGTAAACATTTTGCCTTTAATTGCCTTTCGATGTTTTAATAGTATACCTCCAATATAATATATCCATTAATGTAATCTCGGCTTTTAATAAATAGTAATTTTTAGCACTATTTTTACAAGTTTTGGTATATAATATAGGTACGTTTACCTAATATGTTGGCAATATACTAATACCGTTCTATTTCTAACATAACTAGTATTTTGTGAAATATTACGGCGTACAAGTTTAACAAAATGGCATTCTCTCGATATAGTGTGATAGGTGTCAAAAATATCGTTATAGTGCAATGGAAAATTATAAAACATAGTTATAAATACACTGATACTAGAGCAGAATGAATAGTATACTAGAGATAAAACACGTAAACAGATTACACTAACACAAGCCTTAGTATTTGAGCCCTGAAGGGGTGGCCTTATTGATACAGTAGTTCCTTGCCATGTTAACTGTACGGATATCCATTGTAGTTCTGTTGTGATTATAAATTTCTTAGATAAATTCGGTGTAGCAATTTAAATTTAAGATGGAGCCTATTGATTGTAGAAAATATTAGAATCAAAAATGAAACGGCTAACGAACAACGTGGGATTGCGAATATACAAATTCTAAAGCCGGAAAGCTCACTATCCGACTGAAATCACTTTTATCTTATTTAGATTTATCACACTAGTATTATAAAGGTGATTGTGAGTGTGTATGT
Organism: Spilosoma lubricipeda; assembly: GCA_905220595.1. Taxonomy (NCBI): domain Eukaryota; kingdom Metazoa; phylum Arthropoda; class Insecta; order Lepidoptera; family Erebidae; genus Spilosoma; species Spilosoma lubricipeda. The sequence goes on from HG992300.1 coordinate 5,353,533, forward strand.
TTGTTACTTCTTCACGCAAAAAACTATAGAACGGATTATGATGAAACTTTACACTAATATAGCTTATACATCGGAATAACACATAGGCTACTATTTGCCGCGCTAACCGACATACACGCGGGCAATAACTAGTAATAATTATAATATCCTTATTTCACAAACGATTAGTCTCTAACTCGTCAGGTATTAGTGTGAAGTCGGATAGTTGTTTTCGCCGGACCCGTTTTGCATTCCGATTCGTTTTCGGTGTCAATATTATCTTATGTATTTCGGCTATCGATGTTAGTAACACGTCAGCAATAAAGTATAACCACTTTGGTGTCGAGGTAACCTTTAAATTGTAATGTAGGTAATAAAATTGGGTCTAGTTATAAGTTTTTTAATGACTAAGTTACATTGGTAACGAAAGAGTGTGTGTTTATGTGTGTCTGGGTGAGTGTGTGTTGTAAGCTCAAGCTTCTGTGTACAAATGCTAGTTAAGTTCGTGGCACGTTTGTTTTGTCACCACTGATAGTAATGAATAATAAAGTGTATTCGTTAACGACTTTTTGGTTTTACTGTTTCCCCGACGTTTGATTTTTTACCAAGAAATGTGACTATAAAAGTAATAATAAGATGTAAAGTTCTTGTCTTTGGAGCCCCAACCACCGGTTGCTTGGTCCCTGTACACGAAGTCGGTGGTCTACTATTTTTTTGTATTTTTAAAGATGTATTTTGATTTCTCCTCTTTTATATCTATACGAATAAATAAAATCGGAGTGTTTGTTTGTAGTATCTATAACCACTTTTACTAAATGCATATTACATGCACACGGTACATATACCGAAACTGTATTTTATAAAATTTTTACCTGTCTTGTTCCGGCTGAAATCTGGAGCGGCTGAACCGATTTTGACGGGACTTTCACTAATAGGTAGCTGATGATAAAAGGAGTAACTTAGGCTACTTTTTTAGACTAGCTTCGCGAACGGCTTCACCCGCGATACCTACGAAAATAAACGTGGATAACACTGCGGGGCTCGGCTAGTCTGTAATAAAGATAAATCCACACATGATAATGTAATGAAAGTAACTCTGTCACACTTTCACAACCAAAGCGCTGCATCGATTTTAATTAAATTTGATATGGAGATACTTTGATTCTTTAGGAAGGACATATCCGACTCTTTACTGCGATAAACGACACGAGCAGGTGAAGCCGCGGGCAAAAGATAGTAATAAATATAATTTAAAACATACAGACTAAGAACATCTTCCTTTTCTTAAGTCGGTAAACATAAATACGTTGTACAAAATTCGGTTACAAACAGACATTTGGGCGAAACTAATAAAATGGCAATATACCACAACAACCTGCTCCCAGGACATTGCTGCAGCGGAAAGTCCACAAGTTTTAGTCGAGTTGTATATCTGCCTGTAGCGAGGATCGTACTCGACGGAATGTATTTAAACAAGTGGGCCACTAAAACAAACTACGAATCAAGTGGGTCACTGATATACTTTCATACATAGATGTTGAACTCCCATCCACACCCAATCTTCAAAAGTCAAAATCACACTAATATATATAAAGCCAAAAGTTTGTGAGTGTGTATGTTTGTTACATCTTTCTTCACACAAAAACTACTGAACGGATTTGGATGAAACTTTACAATAATATAGCTTAAACATCAGAATAACGCATTTCAGTTGACGCTCAGGCTGCGGAGGCCCGATGCCAGTCGCTTCGTGTAAAAACTGATATTCAAGTAAAACCGGTTGAAGTAGCCGACCCCAAATCTTGGGAATAATAAAGGCTAGGAAGATGATGACATCAGAATAACACATAGGCTACTATTTGCCGCGTTAATCGACACACGCGGGCGGAGCCTGTCTGTAATTTCAAATTAACAGCGCAAATAAAACTATGAATAAGGAATCCTATAAAAGCATATGCGATACTTACATCAGTTACATCAAATATCTTTTTTTTATTTGTTCTGTTTGTTTCGGGTAATCTCTGTAACGGGTGGATGGACCTATTTTGACGAGACCCACTAGCAGTATAAATACCGGTATGTGGTATTCGAGGGGAATATTCGCAGCTAAAACAAAAACGGGGAACAACTCTTTCTATAACAGATAACGTTCAGGGAGTGGATTTCACGAGAATAAGTGGTTTCTCACCGAAAGTGGTAAATGAAACAAATGTTTGCAAACTTTTTACACAGTTTATTCATTCAAAAATTATACTATTGCCAAACTTTAATCTTGACAATTGTGAAAAAACTTTAATGATCGCCATTCAACGAGACGAAATTATTCACAACAGTTTTCCGCCTCATCGAATAGAATATACATTGATTTAGTTTATGTAACAGTGTTATATTATTTATATATCTAATATTAGTTCGTTACATTCTCATTTAGTTACCACTTTATAATAAAAATAGAGACTTTTTGATCAACGCTCAAACTACAAACAACAAATTGAAATACAATTCGCAATTACAATCGAACTAGAAATTAATTGTACACAATTTCAGTAGTATACTTTTTAAGGTTCATGATTCACCAATAGATACACAAAATGTAACTATCAGCTAATATGGCCATAATTGTAGAAAAAATATACACACATGCACACACAAACTATACTTAATTTAAATAAATGCAAACAATTAAGGCCAAAACTAAAATAAACTTTGGTACTGTAGAACCCACTTGCAATGTGAAGATTTAGTGACGCTTTTTTACCAAGATGGACGAATGAATACATTCCTAGAAAACTGACCTAGTTAAATAAATTAACAGGAAAAACAGTATGGTGGACAATAAGCCCGAGAAGCTGTTAAAAATCATTGTAATGTGAGCTTGAGATGGCTGATTACATAATCATACTAATCTAGAAAAGCTTTGAAAATATCGAGTTTTAAGAATATAACACTTTTTAACCGACTTCAAAAAAAGGAGGAGGTTTCTCAATTCGACCGTATATATTTTTTATTCACATAATGAACTCGTTGGAACAGAAGAATGTCGAAATAGCAAATCATCGTGATTTGGCGAGGGGAGTGAAGGGTGTACGCTTCGCTTATTTGAATCAGTACGCGTTCTGCAGATATGCAGTTGGACGTGCGACATTTATCAGTACTTTAGAGGAAAAATTACATGCTGGTGAAAATTTCCCTATAGCGACAGATGTTTGCCTGCTCGTAAGTCTGAGTACCTTTTTGTATTTGTCGCCGATAATGCATTTCCTCTAACGTGAAGGATAATGAAACCTTTTCCTGGCAATCCGCCGCATGGTAGCAAAACCAGAGTATTTAATACGAGATTATCAGGTAACCGAGTTGTAGTTGAAAATTTCTTTGGAATTTTGTTCATCGCTTTTCAGAGTTTTTAGAGCCCCAACGCTTTTACAGCCAGAACAAGCAAAAGTGATCACTCTGACTTGTATCTATTTACACAATTCTTAATGAGGAATAGGACTTCAAGTTCTATGTATTCTCCAGAAGGTACTTGTTCTAATATAGAATACAGTGAATTGCGTGAGCGGACTTTTAACCAACTTTCCAATGTTCTTGGCTAGTGTTTACCAAAAGTTATTGCAGAGAATGTGTGGCCGCATATTAGCGGTGATTGGTAACCCAATTGAGGTGAGTGAGGCGCCGGCATTAGGTGTAAATATTAATTCAGTATTGCACTTCACTTGCACGAAAACTGGCACATATAGAATGAAAATCGTCGGTTTAGAGCCAACTCGTACAAAAGATTAAGCTCTAATTTAAGGATTGCATTAATAATGCTATTGTTATGGAAAGAGACTGGATTAAACGAGCTTGAGCTTAGTGTTATTTGATTTTTTAATGATAAGTGACAAGACTAGAGTTTGTATTTTAAATAATCCTACAATTATTACGTTAAGTAAGAGTAAATGTACAAAAATTCTCATTTTTAGGATGGCTCAAAACTTTTGTACTAAACGCTTCTGACAGCCAAATAAAGATTGTTTGTGTGTAGAGTTTATTTATATCCGGGGATCAAATAACAAGATTATTTAGAAGGATCAGGCTTTGAGCAGGCAAACGTAATTATTACACGTAAGACCCGCTATTATAATAAACACTAGAAATGATCGTAGTAATAATTTATGTTGGATTTCGAGGTATTATTGATTTTATCACATTAAACTGCAAAACCTCTTAATGTTCACCTGAGAATTAATTGTCCGCCTCTTTTTTACAAATTAGGCTTGGGTTGCCTTTAAAGCGGTTTAACTTCGATTACCAAGTAGGTATAATCTATTCGTTTAGATAGTGTCGGTGCACCCGCACGCAATTTTGGTTATTGTTGTGAAATATGCCTTAGGCATACATGCTTGTGGTATACGCAGCAGATGAGCCCTTTGATTTTGCGGCGACTTACCACACGTGGGACGGCGGCGCGATCTATGTCACCGTATCTAAGCGAATGGACTATACTACGCGATATCGAAATTCCGTAGAAAGATATCCATCTTAGAAAATTCTAGAAAACAAGGCTCTCAGTTTGGCCACCGCGTTAACAGCGAGCAGCGGTAAACATGATTTTTCAAGTACTATTGCTCTTACATATGAAGAAGGTACATCTTGTAAGGTATTTAATCATACATACATCTACCTTAAATAGTTATATTTCATATCGTTTTTCAACAGTTTAACTCATTTATTTGCATATTATATTTTATATTTCAAAAGAACTACATCATTTTAAACGCTGCAGTAACGTGCCTAACGGTCGACCCACATAATCTCGCAATATTTATATCAAGTGTCATGCATTACTTAGGAACTATATTCTTTTTAAAGTTAAAGTAATTAAAATAGATTTTTTTATTTAATACAGAAGGGTGTGTGTGTGTGTGTAGTTCATGTTAAGTTAACCAAATCATGGATCATACAAACATTTGGTCTGAACCGGGAATCGAACCTGAGACCTCAAGCACGGCAATCGCATACGCTGCCACTCCGCCGGAGGCAGTTAAAATGTTGCCATAAATAAAATATTTTTTAACTGTTGCATGATAGTGCGACTTTGGTCAAGTTTAAAGTTAGAGCTTTATTATTGACAATAATATAAGTATTTATAGTGCCGACATTACTCAAAACTTCAGAGAGTAACTAAGTGCTTAAAATATATAATAATAACTTTGGTTATAATTCGAAAAATTAACAGACTATGGTATTCATTACATTCTCAGATCAAATAAAAAAGGTAGATAACGCACCACTTTGTCTCGTTGAAGCAGAAAAAAGTAGCGTAGTTTCAAGTGAACACACGCGTTACACACTAACTATGCTATAAACTACGCTACTTTTCGTCAGTATCGTACAAGTATTGACAACTTGTACGATACTGACAAAAATTAGCGTAGTTTATAGCATAGTTACTTCGGGACGCGTGTGTTTACTTAGAACTACGCTACTTCTTTCTGCTTCAACAAAAACAAGGCGGTGCGATATCTACCTTTTTTTATTTGATCTGAAATTACATTTTTACACACTACGATTGTAGAAAGACATTTAAGTACCAAATTTGAGATAAATAGTTTATGTACATAAATTATACAGAGTAAAAAACATACTTCCCATCTTGTTCTACTATTATAAGTGAAGAAAGAAAAACAAAATAATCCCGTAAAGCTCGTTACCGCAGCGGCCCAATACCCTAGTGATTATTAAATTGTAAAAACGTCATAATTTGAAACACTGAGGTGAATAGTGGCACATTGTTGTGTTAGTCCCCATACTTACACGATAAAGACGTATTTCAAGCAGAAACCTTGCCACGCACCCGAATTGCAACAATCTCAGACCAAATATCATCAAATAAAAAAAATAAGATAACGCACCGTCTTGTTTTTGTTGAAGCAGAAAAAAGTAGCGTAGTTCCAAGTAAACACGCGTTAACGCACTAACTATACTAAAAACTACGCTACCTTTCGTCAGTATCGATACTGACGAATAGTAGCGCAACTTTTTTCTGCAGCAAGGCGGTGCGTTATCCACCTTTTTTATTTGTTATGAGACAACAATAGTCACGTTATACAGAAATCTAGAACTTAGCTACGACAGTTCATCTCCATTTCTGAGATTGTTTTTTAGTTAATGGATACAAACTTACTTTTCTCTGGGGTCGTTTTGCCATAGGGCAAACTAAATTGGGTAGATACTTCGAATAAAAAAAAGTGTATTTCTTTAAAATACGTACTAAACTTTATATGAAATTATCATAATCAGTACTGATACCTTTTATTATGTATCTCAAATTCAAATTGTTTAAAAAAAAAATATTGAAGATAGCTAGTTAAGCTCTCTTAATATTTTTAATTTTGCATACTAATGTAATTATTAATTATGATATGCGAAAATGAACAGCAAATAAAGGCGTTGCTTTAGATATTTTAAAGTTTTCAACAGTTATTTAAAAAAAAACCAAAAGCGGCCGCGTTGACAGTTTCCATTTGAAATACGTTACAAGTTGGCGCATTGTCAAAATACGGTTATATTACAATAATCATGTTACGCTCATATTAAATTTATCGAAGCAGCTATTCTATTAAATTTTATAATTATGAAATTCATTTTGTCAATATTTAAGTAAAATAAACAATAACTTATTTTCCATTATTATACAAATGGCACTTTCGTGATACATCAGGATCGTAGCCACACTCAACTGTACTATTTGAATATTTTTTTACATTTCTTTCGCAATATTTTACCAATGAATCAATTATTACGAACTTTATTTTTGAAATTTACTACTTAAAACATCAAAATATATCTATCTAGAAAAAATCCACAAACACACAAACACGCACTTTTCTAAAGGTAAAATATGTATGTAAAAATATTATAAAAAGCTACAAGGAAACGATTAGATTCACAATATATTTAGAACATATTTAATTCAAATTAAGTTACATTTTAAAAATGTAATATAAGGTAAGGAAATAATTTGAGCTGCGATCCTGAAAACCACTGTTTAACACTTAAAAATACAACACAAGTTAACATTACAATAAGTCTAAACAACCTCTCGGCAGTAGTACACTTACCATAACTCGTCTGTATATACATAGCACTAAGTGCACTTAACATCGTTATGTATCACACGACTTCATGGGATCCTTATGTAGAGTTAAAGTTAGTAGTTTCCTCAGAATATAACGTGATATTCAATAAAACTTATATAACACCACTCTGGGAAGTGCATATAATTATAATTTTAAATCAAGCTAAACTCATTCATTAAAATTGACTCTATTTTATTACTGTCATGTGTCAAAATAATGTTTGGCGCCAAAAACGACCACAAACAAAAAATTGCTTATAGGAAATTTGAAAGCATCAAACTGGCCACACAGAAAAACAGCATACAAAATTTATTATTGGTTTATATTTTGTACGCTTAGAGTAACTTGACGCGTCGGAGACGGACGCCAGCTTAAAACAATCAAGGTTAGTGTACTTAGTATTAATTACATCAGTTCCATAACTCGACGGACGGACTACAAAGACCTACGTATATATTCAACACACATGAGTGCAGCCGTCATACCGTTATATTATAAGAAAAAATCGCCCGTTTCATTGAAAGGGAGAAATTTGATAAAAAAATTATCTAAATAAATCTTACAGCCTCCGCAACATACCTACTACCTATTTATAGGGGCAATTTCTGAGAACTGTTTTCGTTACCAATTGCTGAAGAAACTTCAGATCTGACTGCGCTTGGTAATACCATAACCAAAAATTATAATATGCTACGTATAGTATGTGCAGAGGCTTTACATTTAATTAATTTAATTTAGTAAAAAGTAATAAAAAATCTTATTAAAGTTTAATTAATAAAATGACGGCACGTAAGAAGACATACTGTATATCTAGATTTAATAAATATATCTTACAATTAAAATGTTTTACAAATAACATAAAAGACGTGAACTACATAAATTTAACGATTATTAACAAAATATTGTGTTATATTTGAGTTTAATTACAAAGGTTTTTTTTTGCTTTTAAAAATCAGCTTTTGCATAAATTATAAAAACCAATTAACTATATGATATGACTGAGGAGAATATGGTTTTCCTAGTCAATATAGACGGTATTTCTCGGCATTATTAAGTAGAAATATTATATAATCGGATAGTTACAATGAATGACTAGGGTCGCGTCGACGCCATGTTGATTTTCACCAATGTTCTATTTAATCACAGTAATTAATTCACAGACAATAATCGACTAAAAATTAGCGGATCACTTTTTTAAGTTCCTTGTTGAACGTCCGAGCGACCCTGGTCCTAGTACAGTCGACAATGCGCCAAACTAAATATTAGCTAACATTAAATCTAGTATGTATTAGTTCGCACAACACTTCTGACTGCTTATCTGCAACAACGCAGTACATCTTCTGTAAGTTGAAAAATAATAAGTTTTTTTTGTATTCCAATTATTAATTGGTAACAGTAATTTTGTAGTTTATATTTGTGATTAGCGTAGTACGCTGCTAACGAATTGCGAGTACAATTTGTGTGTATGTGTAGGTGCACACATGCAAACACACACTGTAGCTAAACATGCTTTAGCGTTCTGAGTAAAATATGTGTGTACAGTATGTATGTATAAATAAGTGTATATTTGAACATTCACGCTGTCATTGCGGAGCGTGTGTGCATGTGTGTTGGTGTGTACAGTGTATGTGTGTGGGTGTGTACAGTGTGTAGGTGAGTACTCACGCTGCTATTGCGGCGTGCTGGGCGTGTTGGGCGTGTTGGGCGTGTTGGGCGAGGAGGAGCGCGAGTGCGCGGCGAGGGACTGCTGCAGCGCCGCCGGCGTCAGCCACTCTCTGAGGGGGGGAAACTAAACTCTTAGACTGACGTATCAACAAATATAGCTATCTATCAGATATCAACGTACACATGGGTCAAGGTAAAATGATCCGAACGGATAAAAAGTTAAAAGTTTATAAATGTAATATCCTTATTAATATTACAAATGCGAAAAGAACTCTGTCTTTCTGTCTGTCTACTACTGAACCGATTTAAATGAAGTTTGGTTCGCAGATAGTCTAGAGCCTGAGAAAGGACACAGGCTACTATTTTCCGCGATAATCGATATACACCCGGGCGGAGCTGCGAGCAAAACCTGGTATATTTAGAAACAGAATTTATTTCTAATGCGGAAGTTGTTTTAAAATAAATAAATGAGATGATAGTTACTTGGGCAGGCAACGTTGCAGGAAGGGTACACAGGAGCTGACGTACGCCAGGCGGTTCACCCACGATGGGATGTCGCGGTCACACAACGCCTGGAACATAACATTTCATATTTATTTTGATGTGACGATAATTTATAGTTTGGCACAAATTAATCTTAAATAATTGCTATATTTTTTTTAATGATTATCTTTACTGATTATTATAATTGTGACTCAAATTGTAATTTACGCTTTTTTATTGAAATAATGTCTTATGCATTTATGAATATTGTCTGGACTTTAAAAGAGACGCTGATCCCTGAGTTTGCTCGTCTGCTCGAAAAAAGTTGAACTTGCAAAAGTGTTCATGTAACCTAATTGCAGAATAAATGATTACATTTCATTTCATATAAAGCTTTTGTAGAACCCTGTGGTTATATTTACAGTCACTTATATAATTCCGTTAAGTACTAGGGACATTACGTGCATTTTGATACAAATGTAAATTAGTACTAAGTTGTATTTATTAATATATATTTCACCCTGCCAAAACGACTGCTCTGCCTCCATACTCATTGCGAATACAGCATGGTGGCCCATACTGTGGCGGCCTATTAACATGCTTTTGAATCTTTGGGCCTTTCCATATATTGATAGCCATTTAGGTGGCTCGCTTTCAAACGATACGATTATTTCTTGGAATCTCATTGGCCAGGGGGAGGGGCTTAGTCAATGTGTCACTATTTTCTTAGGGCGAATGAAGTTTATATAACGTGAAATAACTTACCAAACAAAACGCAGATGTGAAATGGTTGCAATTGTTGTTCATGAGGTGGTATCTGAAAACAAATACGTGTTAAGGCCCGTATTCACTTTGATTAGTGCGAGTGCAGGTGCGAAGTGCAAGTGATCAATGATTGGTAGAAAATACGTGTGGACTGCGAATTCGCTGTCCACGCGTATATCTACCAATCATTAATCACCTACACTACGCTTAGAACACAGGCCGTTACAAAGCTTGCTTGGCTAAGCTAATAAAGGATTGAAAAATAATCATTTACTGTTTGAATGCCAAGCTCCAGTTGTGTGGCTGGTGTGCTTGACTGGACGTGTGTTGTAAAATAAACGCGTGGAGGACTTTATAATGCTGTATTTCACTTTTAGCAATAAGACAAATAATATAAGTAATTTTAAGGTGATGCGCACGCGTGGACGTTTCTTGAGTGAGTGTCGGCCCGCGCCGATCAGCCTCGCGCGGACGTTGTCGAGGCGCGTGAAACCGGTTTGGTGCGGAGCCGCGCAGCTCGATGAGACGCAGGAACATTTACAAAAATATTCAACGTCATACCTGTCACCGCGGAACTGTTTCCCGAGCTCTGTGACCAACCGACGCACCTCTTCTTCGCTGAAGTCCGTATATCCTATGTGCACACTTTGTCTGAAAAAAAAAGAATAAAATAAAAAAATCGTAGTCAGTATAAATAAATAATTGACTACACGGTCGGCCCAACGGTTTAAGTGGTCGACACGCCGCTTTCTACTGCGTCAAGTGTTGTGGGGTCGAATCCCACATAATATGTGATCCACAAAATTGTTATTCTGAGTCTTAAAAAGTAAAAACTAAAACCCAACTACGACAAAAAACGACGCTTAAAAAGTATGAAACAAGTTTCAGAAGCCGTAGTCACGCGTTGTTAAAGTGTTATGGACTATGGTACATTACACTGCATGGACTACGGCTTTTGAAACTTAGGAAACCTCCTTTGGCTTTGCCGTAGTCGGGTAAAAATGTTCCACGTTTCATGTATACTTGAAAAGTGTCCCACGTGAGGAGGTATATTCCTAAAGCGAGAGTTTTCTTGTCAAAAAAAAGTATATAATCAACAGTTACTACGTAGTTCGGTGTGTTTTCGCCAGATGGCGCTGTATAGGTTTTGATTCCGCTTTATGTAAAAGTCACTACATCACATGTATAAATGGTATAGGAACATCAAAAATTACAAACCCATAAATCTTCATTTGAATTAATACCAGCTTAATTACATATGTAAAATTAAAAGCGTACGAAATGGGCGTGGACGTCCATGCAATTACTCCAGTCTCCAGGACTGCGTGACACAATTAATGCAAAGCCGTTCATGTATCATTTAGTTACGTTAGACAAATCTTTTATCTTTATGAAATTATGTAATGAATATTTATTTCGCTATGAATTATTGACATCATAAACACCCAATATCTCGCGACTGTCTGACTGACATACTGAGCGATAAGACCGCCAATTGTTACGTTTTCAACTTTGTAACTCATTCTTTGTTATGTATTTATCTTGTGTATACAATCTAATATATTAAATTCTCGTGTCGCGGAACGGTTTGATTTGTTATGAAATTTTGTGTGCATATTGGGTATGTCTGAGAATCGGACAACATCTATTTTTCATCCCCCTAAATGGTAAGGGTGACTCATCCTAAAATATTTTTATGGCAAAATAACGTTTGCTGGGTCAGCTAGTAAAGATATATAAATAAATACATATTTCACACATACCTACAGTTTCCTGCTTTATTTTAGTAACATCTCCACATATTCGACCTCTGAAGTAAGTGTAGGTAAATGAGTACTACTAAGTAGTTAGTAGCACTTATTTAACATTAAATATTTATCAATATATTTACATAATATTCGTTGGTTAAGCTTTTAGCGTATGCGACCGTCAATCAAGAGGTCTCAGATTCGATTCCCGGATCCGGCTCAAAAAATGTTACGTTTTTCTGATTATGACAATGTTTATTAACAGCCCAGAGCTGAGAAATTGAGGCCTTAACCAGAGTTCCTTGGAGAACACCTAAGAATGTAGAAAAAATGTTTGAAGTGGCATATAAATATCACAGACCTGAATCTGAACTGTTCGCCGAGTTCCCTCTCGTCCCGCGGCGTTATTTCGAAGACACCTGTGAAGGCGTAAGGGTGGCCGCCGTACGCCCACTCCGACCCATGCACTTGCACACCACTGTGAAACACCCCAACTCCTGCGCCTGCCGTATACCTGACGAAAATAACATATTACTTAAAACTGCCGTCTAGCGGTTGAAGTTTGCGATTGCCGATCATGAGGTCTCGGGTTCAAATCTTTTTTTTTGAGAGATTTTCTGATTATAGAAATACTTAATAACAGCTCGGAGTTGGAATTTGGGGTCTCATCGGATTATGAGAGTGAGGGAACAGAGAGTGCACCTGTGTTTACGCACACAATTGTGCATTATAATATCTCCTGCGTAATTGGCTGGTCTCAGTTGAGACTGGCCGCCGTGGTCATAATCGGCTAGGAGAACATAATCATCATCATTACTTAAAAAGTTACGGTGGTGCAGCGGGCACGTATGTGACTGTTGCACTTTAGGTCTCGGGTTCGTTTCCCAGATAAGACCAAGTCTTTGTATGGGGTTTTTTATGTATAACTTTTGACCGCGGCTCCGCCCATGTGTATGTCCGTAATCGCGTTAAAAAGGAGAAGAGATTTTGAAATACCAGGAATTAAAAGACCATAAAATACTTCAATAAAAAAGGTTTTGATCGACGACAAAAGAAAGTCACGAATGTGTTTTGTCTAACATTTAGCAAAATATATACAGTTATATATTTGTATAGTACCTATCTACATCTATATACCGATGTACCTACAACCGCTCGGTTCTACGGAATGCGCCCATTTATAGCTGTACAGGCCTGTTTAGGCGAAATACATACAATAAGATCGCAAGTTTATTTGTTTCGCTCATGTAAGTTGCCAATAGATGGCGTTATTGAAATTTCTAAATCGCGCTATTGTTTGACCACATGAAAATGTATAGGTAAAGTTAGTTAATGCCTAAATAGCTTTTGACCGCGGCTCCGCCCGCGAGTATTTCGGTTATCGCGGTAAGAACATCAAGAGATTTTTGAAGTCCCGGGAGATAATATATAAATAAATAAATATTTCGGACATCCAACACACAACGCCATCTAGTCTCAAGCTAAGCAGAGCTTGTGTTATGGGTACTAGACAAGTGATACAAATACATATATACTTTTTTTGTAAATACATACATATACATAGAAAGCACCCAAACACGAAAAAAAATATTTGTAGATCATACAAACATTTGGTCCGACCCTGACATAGATAACCAAGACCTCATGATCAGCAGTCGCACACGCCAACCGCGAGACCAACGAGGCAGTCAAAGAATGTCCATAAGAAACAAATATACTACTTCAATAAAAAGGACGACGACGAAAGAAAGTCATTGATGAACAATATCGTGTGTTTTGTCAAACATTTAGCAAAATAAATATATATCTATAGTACCTATCTAAATCATACCGATGTGCAACCTCCCGGTTCCACGGGTTGCGCCTATTTATTCAGGCGATATACATTAAATTAGATCGCAAGTTCATTTGTTTCGCCTATGTAAGTTGTCAATAGATGGCGTTGTTAGAATTTCTAAATCGCGCTATTGTTTGGCTACATGAAAATGTAGAGGTAAAGTGAGAATTAATATAAAACTGTATGAAGACACTTGTCCCCCAGCAAGTCGAGAGACTAGTGTTTTCATGCCCACATTTAAATAACATCGTTGTCTGAGAATATACGCTCGATATAAAGACTGCTTGATATCTAAACAAATAAATAAAATTGAAGTGTCTGTTTGTAATTTTTACTTGACATTTTATACGGTACTTGTACCAAAAAAACATTGACTGTCTATATGTTTCTTCCGGCTTATCAATGGAACGGCTGGGCCGATTTTGACGGGAATTTCACTGGCAGATAGCTGATGATCTAAGAAGTTGCTTAAGCTACTTTTTTTTTGGACAACCGCGGGAAGCACCAATGCTATAGGTCAGTACAGCGAGCCCAGCCGCTTGTTGCGAGCGGCGCATGCTGCACCCGGTTGTCGGTATTTTCGCACGCTCGCCACGAATGCTACGTTACGCCGAAATGTTTGAGGTCAGTCGGCACTCCAAAGCAAAAATATATAACCCTTTTTTAAGAAAATTATGCAATATGCTAATGACAGAGTGTAAAATTTGGGACAGTTAAGGTATATATGGACTTATGGAGGAATGGAGAAAGGAAAAAAATATTGAATTATGGCCAATTTTCGACCACTGGACGACCTCTAGTTAGTATAAATATGTAAGTAAACACTTACCAGTTGGTCCAATACATATCGTATACATTGAGTACGACGGGCGACTGTCCGGGTCGAGGCCCGCACTGCTCCGGTCGCTTTGACAGCATCGACATACACGACGGGAACATTGTGCAGATGCCGCACGACTGCACACAAACATATTTACATTTTAGTATAATTTAAACATTACTTTATATTATCGGTAACTTGTACACCAGAGGCCTAGTGTGAGTTACTCATTTGTCATGCTGATCCTCGTTGACGTTGTGATTGGCCCGTATTGTAGTCTCCTCAATCGGAACGCAGAACGCGGTCTTCGTCGAGAGCGAGTCCATTTCAAGTAAACTCACACTAGACCGAAGTGTAATATTCTGCTATCGCAAAATAAACATAAGTAGTGCTGTAGAAGCTTGGAGCAATAAGACATCATTATTGTACATGGCCTTTAATTCATGTTGTTTTTTTCCTGATAAAAGGTGTATGTAAATTTGAAGTGCGTAGAATGGCCTATAAATAGACGAATTTGATGGTCTAGACTAGACCTAGAGGTAATGGACGCTGAATTGCTAAGCTCGAGTTCTGCTAATAAATGTGAGGTGACCACGAATAGGTATGTAATACAATAAAACAGTGTTTTATTGGCAGTATGGTTACTACTGGGTTCAAAAGGTTTAATTTCAATAATTTATCATTTAGGTATGATTATATGCCGCATGATCACAAACCATTGAGATCTTTACTTCTTTAGAGACGAACTTCTTAGCATTCCATGGTTTCACCGTGCGGGTGCCGGGTCCATCGTGTGGAAGAGAGGGAAACTCCGAGCGGAGCCCGAGACTTGTGACACGGGTGTAGGTTTAAGGGGCCCCTTAGCGATACGCATCAACACTCACCTTCACCACTCGTGCTTCTCTCCCTACCCAGCCAAATCTGGTATGAACCTGCCAGCGCAGCTTTGGATACTCGTTCTAATATAGAACTTACTGCGGTTCTAGACAGGCCAAGGTCTTTCAGCAGGTTATAGAGAGATTTTGCCGGTATACCTCTCGCACCCACTTCTACAGCATATAAATTAACTATGTAGCCATTTTCACAGTAACAAAAGAAAAACTACGTAAATTTGTGTCCAACAAGTTT
Organism: Spilosoma lubricipeda; assembly: GCA_905220595.1. NCBI lineage: Eukaryota > Metazoa > Arthropoda > Insecta > Lepidoptera > Erebidae > Spilosoma > Spilosoma lubricipeda. The sequence goes on from HG992300.1 coordinate 5,369,079, forward strand.
ACAGTGTATACTTAGGTATACAAGGACAACACAAGTAAACAAAAGAACAAGAATAGTAGTGTGGAGGAAAGGGTATGATGTCCCGCAAACACAAAGGAAGGATCTTCCGACCAAGCGAGGTAATCCTAGTTGGGCTATAAAGTAGTATACTAATCGGCACAAGAATTTCTATATCGCGATACAGGATTCATTGTTACTCCGTAGTTCGATGTGTCTTCGGTAGATGGCGCTGTATGTGGACGTCGCTACAACAGTGTGTATTTACGTTACTATCCCTTGTACAAAGTCTTTGAAAGCGAAGTACATACTCGACCACGTGTCTTTCGTATCCGATAACGCAGAGCCTACACAGGTAAACTTCGCACAACAATGCTAATAAAACTGAGTTATTGACTCGCAAGTATAAGAAAAATGTAAGTCAAGGTAGAATAATGACTTGTCCGATAACGTATGTGTGCGTATACCATTCAAAGTCGTATTTGACATATTAATTACCACTACACATACATATACACTTATGTATATTTGTAATAGTTTTTTATGGTTTAGTCACTGGTATGGTCACTTGATTTATAAGCGATTACCACCATTCCTAAAAACATACAACTTGAGGGCTAAAATGCATTTGTTGCACTTTGGGTGGCTCCCGGAATGGGCGGTGTAATAATGTATGGAAACGGCTCTTATAAAATACTAGTTGTTGCCCGCGGCTCCACCACCGTATATGTAATAATAAGTTTATTTTGCATAAACACAGTATACAACATAAAAAGTAATTTAAACAGTACATTAAACAAAAGTGAATAATATATAAAAAGAAAACAAACATTTTTTTTTTAGGCTGTTATCATTAGATGTCAAATATTGTCACTTGTCACTTGTCAAATGACGTGGCATTAAAGCATTGATGATGTGTCGCTCTTCACACGCGTTTCTTTTGTAGGTAGGTAATGTACGAAAAGAAAATTAACTGAGTTTTATGAATTTACACAATTTATACCTATACCACAATTTAAGCCTCTAAGTCAAAAGTACTGAGCGATTGACTATGATAAATGTAGGTTGTACGCCGTGTTCAACAAAATGGGTGGACTCTCAGCATTCACTGCGATGGGCATGACCCATCCCAGCAATGATTTTCAGTGCCCACCGTAACAGTCGACCTGACGCCGACAGCCGCGGCCATCACCAAAGCATTCAACTGTCCCCCGTGGGGTTTCAGTAACATGAGTTGAAGTTTTTTTTTATATGTTGGTTATCGCGGGAAATAGTAGCCTATGTGTTATTCTGATGTATAAGCTATATTATTGTAAAGTTTCATCCAAATCCGTTCAGTAGTTTTTGCGTAAAAGAGTAACAAACATCCATCCATGCTTACAAACTTTCGCGTTTATAATATTACCCCGCGGTGTTTCCCGCGGTTACTGTTGTACTGCGAGTACCGCCGCGGGACAAAGTTAGTCTATAAAAAGTAGTCTAAGTTACTCCCTGGATCATCTGCTATCTGCCAGTCAAAGTCCCGTCAAAATCGGTCAAGCCGTTCCAGAGATTACCCGAACAAACAGTCATACATAAATCTATACTAATATAATAAAGCTAAAGAGTTTGTTTGTTTGAACGCGCTAATCTCAGGAACCGCTGGTCCGATTTGAAAAATTCTTTCGGTGTTGGTAGTCCATTTATCGAGGAAGGCTATAGGGTATATATATATATATTACGAAACTACTAATAGGAGCGGAGCAACAATGAAGAATGTTTCAAAAACGGGGGAAAATTTCTCGCCAAGGGCAATATAAGGCGCAAATGAGGTTGCGTGGGTCAGCTAGTACATATTATACATAGAAAACACCTAAACTCCGAAACAAATATTTGTAGATCTTACAAACATTTGGTCCGACCCAGGAATCGAACCCGAGACCTCAAGCACAGGAGTCGCATACTCTACCTATGCGCCACTGCGGCATTTGGTATGGGATGAAAAGACTCTACTCGTTATTTTTTATGTGTCACTCTACTAACAGAATACGATAAATATGTACTTATAACTCAAATTTTTAATAATTTGATTGAACATAATATATATATATTTGCCAAGTTCTTTAAAATTACGTATGGCTATATGGACAAAACGAAAGAGTACCACGGCATAAAACCGTTAAAAATGGTTTAAAGTTCATAAAAAATAAACCATTTCTACATTTTCAGCACAAATCGTCACAAAAACCCGATAATAACAAACACGTACCGATAAAACTAAATAACAGTAGAGCGTTTATCGTAATTGGTTAACTAATGACTGACGATATCAACGGGTAAACTGACCACTATTTAAGACCAATCATATCAGATTACTTCTTGTTAAGATTTTACTCACAGCCAATAAAATTTGAGAGTTTTATCTCAAAGATTAGAGTCATTAAACCGAACTGTTTAGTGCATAGCGGGGAGATCATAACACTAAACAAAATTTTATATTTAGACTAGCTGAACCCCGCGGTGTTACCCGCGGTTATTGTAGTACCGCGAGTAACGCCGCGCGACAAAGTTAGTCTAAAAAAGTAGCCTAAGTTACTCCCCGGATCATCAGCTCCGCTTTTTACTAAATGCATATGTATGTATACAGGGTACATATAACAAAAATGTAGTTAAAAAGAATTTTGTCTGTCTGTCTGTTTGTTCCGGGTAATCTCCGGAACGGCTGGACGAATTTTGACGGGACTTTCACTGGCAGGTAGCTGATGATCCGGGGAGTAACTTAGGCTACTTTTTTAAGACTAACTTGTCCTGCGGCGTTACTCGCGGTACAACAATAGCCGCGGGTATCACCGCAGGGTTCAGCTAGTTTTTCACACATAGTTATGTTTTGACAGATGATAAAAAGTAACTGATTTGACTAAAGTGTCAAATACCCATTTACCATGCACTTAAGATGTATAATATTTTCTTTGGGCAAATAGTTCGGTTTCATCTAGGTTATTTTTAGTCTAGGTTTCACTAATAGTCTTTGCTGAAGAAATAAACGGGGCCAGTGTGAGTCGAGCGAAGTTCTATTAAATTTTGTAGAATATTTACCTCCTTAAAAGTAGAAAGAACCTTAAAATGTTAAATTGGCAGAAATTCCACTCTGTGAGTATCTCAATTGTCAACTTAGGTATGGAAAATAAGATACAGCCCTTCTCATACTCTTTTAGGTTTTCGAGATCCTATACCCAAAGGGTCCTCTATAGTCTGTTTCAGTACTAAAATTTAAGATTAACATAACTGTTGGAGAATTCCCCTACACGGATTATTAGGATAAACAGTATTAATTAATATTTTTCCTTACAGTTTACTTCATATATTAGCGAGTTAAAAAATAGATGTTTATAAAATACTGGGTGCCATTATAAAGAAAATACATAAGTAAATTATCATTACGTAAAAATACTGAAAAATCATTTAAGTGTATCACTCTTTTATTAAGACAACTCAGGAGTTTAAGTTAACTCCTGAGGAGCTAACAGAACTCAAGGATATATTCCTACTGCAGGGATTAGGAATATATCCTGTCTTGGGACTTCACAAACATACACGAAAAGGACACAAGGAACACCCAGACTGAGAACAAAAATTTGTGGATTACACAATATTATGTCCCATGTGGGGATCGAACCCACAACACTAGTAGCAAGCAGGTTGAGCGCTTTAACCACTACGCCATTCCGTGCTGTATGTATATGTATACTTTGAACCTGTTTAGGGAAGAATACAGTCATACTAGCCACTCATCTTGTTTGTGCGTCCTACGTTTTCATACAACCACAAATTACGGAGAACTGAGCGAGTGATTAAATACCGGATATGTCTAAATATTATTAATTCAACATCATCTTTTGGTAAACTAAAACTTTAGTGCAATAACATATAGTTTTTATACTAAGTTTACTTTAGAAACGTATTGTGGAGTCTAGATCGCAGTGCACGTTTTTTTTTTATGTTATAGGCGAGCAAACGAGCAGACGTATCGCCTGATGGTAAGCGATTAACGCCGCCCATGGACACCTGCAACACCAGAGGCGTCACAAGTGCGTTGCCGACCTTTGGGGTGATGGGGAGGGAGATAGGGTAGAGGGGTTAGAGTATGGGCCTCCGGTCTCCTCACTCACTCGGTGAAACACAGCGCAAGCACTATTTCAGAGCGGTTTTCTGTGAGGCCGTGGCATCACTTCGGTCGAGCCGACACCTTCATGTCGAAGTGTGGCTCTCCCACGGTTAATGTGACAAGGGAACTGGTAAAATACCGTTTTAAAAATAACTCATCCTACTCAGTCTTTCCCAAAGTAGGTAGTGGTCGATTCTCAGGCTGAAATTTATAAAGCGTGCTTAGACTTTGCTCAGACTTTGCTTACGCTAAACTTACGTAAGTTCCTGCTCAGTGTAATCTTAGCATTCGAATTTATAGTCCTTTGGGCTAAGAATGTACTGAGTGTATGCTAAGCAAGAACTCAGGAAAAAATGTATAACATTACAATTTGCATAGCATATTTATTTGAATTATATAGATATTTTAAAAACATTTTACATATTTGAAAATAGCTGTTATAAACTAAAATATTTGTAATCTTATAAACTTTATTATAAAACTAGCTGAACCCCGCGGTGTTACCCGCGGCTATTGTTGTACCGCGAGTAACGCCGCGGGACAAAGTTAGTCTAAAAAAAGTAGCCTAAGTTACTCCCCGGATCATCAGCTACCTGCTAGTGAAAGTCCCATCAAAATCCGTCCAGCTGTTCTAGAGATTACCCGGAACAAACAGACAGACAGACAGACAGACAGACAGACAGACAGACAGACAGACAGACCGACAGACAGACAGACAAAAAATTTTTTAACTACATTTTTGGCATGTGTACCGTGTATACATACATATGCATTTAGTAAAAAGAGGTTATTTTAATATTACAAACAGACACTCCAATTTTATTTATTTGTATAGATTGTATTTCAATTAATTGAAACTGTTGATTTTTATTAATTTTAAGTGAAAAAGGGCAAAAATAACACATGTAAAAAGTAAAAGAGTATATTTGACTTGTCAGTCAAATGTCATAACATTTTTTATGGAATATATGGGAAAACGAACCGACATTTCGCCTCAGGTATCCTCACTCACTCGATGAAACACAGCACAAGCGCTGCTTCCGGTTTTCTGTGAGGCCGTGGTATCACTTCAGTCGATGTATTTGAATATTTCAGATTGTTTCGAGATCAATCGCATATAATTACTAATTTTTAGAAAAAACTTTTAACTTTGACCCTGGCATGCCCTAAGCGTTGTAACATAAGTCCTGTTACATCGCTTTCAAACTAGATTACGGCTTTTCTACTTGAACCATCAAACCATCTTTACAAGCGCGTAAGTAATCGCTAAGTCAAGGATTTCGGTGACTAAGGCTGAAATTTATAAAGCGTGCTTAGACTTTGCTCAGACTTTGCTTACGCTAAACTTACGTAAGTTCCTGCTCAGTGTAATCTTAGCATTCGAATTTATAGTCCTTTGGGCTAAGAATGTACTGAGTGTATGCTAAGCAAGAACTCAGGAAAAAATGTATAACATTACAATTTGCATAGCATATTTATTTGAATTATATAGATATTTTAAAAACATTTTACACATTTGAAAATAGCTGTTATAAACTAAAATATTAGTAATCTGATAAAACGTTTTATATAATTGTATTTCAATCAATTTAAACCGTTGATTTCTTTTAATTTTAAATGAAAAAAGGCAAAAATAGCACATGTACAAATAAAAGAGTATATTTGACTTGTCAGTTAAATGTCATAACATTTTTTATGGAATAGAGGGCAAACGAGCCGACATTTCGCCTGATGGTAAGCGATTACCGCCGCCGCAACACCAGAGGCGTCACAAGTGCGATGCCGCCCCTTGGGGAACGGGGGAAAGAATAGAGAGGGGAGGGGTGAAATGGAGAGGGGTTGAGGGCGGAAGGGGTTATGGGCCTCAAGTATCCTCACTCACTTGGTGAAACACAGCACAAGTGCTGCTTCATACCGGTTTTCTGTGAGGCCGTGGTATCACTCCAGTCGATATATTTGAATATTTCAGATTGTTTCGAGATCAATCGCATATAATTACCAATTTCTAGAAAGAACTTTTAACTTTGACCCTGGAATGCCCTTACGGACTTCTGTTACAACGCTTTCAATCCATCAAACCATCTTAGCGCGTAAGTAATCGCTAAGTCAAGGATTTCGGTGACTTAGACAATGCTAAGCATTTGCTCAGCTTGAGCTAAGCATAATGACTATAAATTTCAACGCACACTTAACTCGTGAGGTAAGTCTAAGCAAAGACTAAGTACGCTTTATAAATTTCAGCCTTAGACAATGCTAAGCATTTGCTCAGCTTAAGCTAAGCACAACGACTACAAATTTCAACGCACACTTAACTCGTGAGGTAAGTATAAGCAAAGACAAAGTACGCTTTATAAATTTCAGCCTCAGTCTAATATTATATGGATGAACTTTGAGTTTTACAGACCTTTACCACCTAAATACTGGACAATATGAAAGTTCTGTAGATAGATTGTTGTTGAACGTTTTAGTGGTCCAACTACCCGAAAAAGATTATTCCAAAGAACTATTCCCAAAAATAGGGTTAGTACCCCAAGTCTTAGGTCTGAATTTTAATATGGAGGAGAGAGGAGATTTTTATATTAACATCGTTCTAAAATAAGCTTTAATTATCATTTATCTTTACTCAATTGATAAACGATCAGTGAATCTTGTCTCAAGAGACGTTCAATAATAAAATCTCTTCTAAAAACTAGTTTTAAAACAAGATTTACGACTGAGAAGCCTTTTAAAATACGGGCCTTAGTGCTTTTGTCTATAGGAACATTATCAAATAAGATTGATAAATGCTATCTATGATCGTTTTTCTAAATTGTACGTTGATATTTCTTTACATTAATTTACTAGCGAAATCAATGTATCACGTTTTCATGGTGTCACAAATTCATTAACCTGTATTCTGATAATGACTACAGAGCGTGGGAACGGACTATAATAAAATTGCTCTATTTTTTGTAGTTTATGGCATCCTACAACCTACTACTGCAAATTTGGCTATGACCGCGTGATCCGATCATTTTGTACCACTAATCACGCGGACTTTTTCTTCCTGTTAATCCGACTGATCGGACGACTGACCCATACCATATACTTCCTAAAGACAGGGACACAACAACCATAGAACTGAAAGATACAAGTTTCTATTTAGATAAATTATATGTTAATCCCTATAGGCCTCATGAAACAAAAAGACAGAACAAAATGTAATGAGTTCGGTCTAAACTTCAATTCCCTGGAGAGTCCTATATATTGGACAACTTGGAAAAAACAATTATAGATTTTTTTTAAGTTTGTTACGAAAGCTAAAATTTAGACTTGTTTTTTTTTATGGATTTAATAAAATCTCTAAAGTTTCTGAGTCCCGGGATACAAGATAATTTTTGGATCAAAGTCACGGGAATTCCTGAAATACAGATAATTAGAATCGAAGTCTTATGAGGTAAAAGTAATCGTAAGTAGTATTTAATAAATTTGTATTATGGTCTAGTGCCTTATCCCGAAAGTCTCTGACCTAAAACAAAAGAAAACAAAGTCCCGAGTCCTAAGCCATAGAATAGATCGTTAGCTTTTTTTACAGTACCTACGTAATGGCTCTTCACACAATAACATTATAAAGAATCATAATTATGCTTTATCTTATCTGGATAAAAACAACTTATAAGTAAATCCTAATTCGAAGTAACTTCAAATTACCAAGTGTCTTGGCACGAAAAAGACTTAACCCAACTTAGCCGTATCTAGTAGCGCATTGTTAGGGTTGAATGAACCAATAAAATACACACAACACACAACTATTCGCATATTGTCACACAATTAGAAAAACGCAGGTTTTTAACCTAAGTTTTAACTTATCTAGAGGTTATTTGTTCAAGTACAGTATAATTACTATTATTGCGAGGATTGACTCCTATCAGGACATAATTTTTGTTGTTCTTTATGATACTTATCGGTGTGTTTGTGAAGTACGTATCTAAAGACCATTGACGAACTATTTTAAGATTTTTTTAATTGAAATGAAACCCTTGAAAGAAGCAAATACAAATAAAACTGCATAACGTTAAGATGAATGTTTAATGTATGAGACACAGGTCTAATCTTTCTCACAATTTCACTCACAACTTATTAGTTATGAATGGACACTCAGGCAGTTCCAAGGAAAGTTAAAATGTCTTAGAACCCGCAATGAAACTAATCATAAGTAATTCGAAATATTACAAATCCACTTTCTTCTTGAGTAAAACTTAAGATAAAAAATTATTTTGTTGTCTAAATTTTGGAAAAAGTAATAGTCGGTAGGTGCAAGGTCTGGTGAGTATGGCGGATGAGGGAGAGCTTCCAACCCCAGCTCTTGCAGCTTGGAGACTGTCTGTTGCGCAGTATGGGGTAACTAAAGTTGTTCGAGTAGGTAGAACTGGTACGAAATTGTAAGCGGGCAGTTTATTCTGAATTTTGCATTTCGCTATAGGAGCAGTATCAGTTGAGCACTGAATGATATGGTACACAGAAATAGTTTAAGCCTTTTAAATTGATGTTGGTTTTTTATAAAATAAACCTTTCTTTAATGTAATTTAATGAATATGTACAACTTCCTAGGGGTTATCGTTTACTTGACCTTCTAAAGGTCACAGTTTTGTGGTTTTTCGTACACTGGCTGTCACATTGAGAAAACGATCGCAATAGTTTTGGCGAACGAATGACTAAAAGTATTTATAAGGTCAACGTGAGTGGGCGAACCGTACCCTGACTAGATCAGCAGTAAACTGTCAAAGGCGGAAAAATGAAAGCGGAAAAGGTGCTAACTGTATATCAGAATCGTGGAATATTGCGACTTTTCTCTGCCTACCCCAGCAGAGAATGAAGTTTTAATATTAAATACGTATGTATTCAATAAGAGTTATTCAAACCTGTGGCAGTTCCAAAATATTATCGCGTTCAAATACAAACACAAGTCACAACATCAGTTTTAATATAAGTATTGATTAGTTTATCAGTGATATGAAATGTTACAATAAGCGTAGGTTGAACTTTTACTTACATTAAATGTATAAACACGTAAATTTCTGCTGATACATTTCGTTTTATGGTTCGATTTACATACATAAAAGTCACGCCTGTATTCCTAAAGGGGAATGTAGAGGAGTACCAACGTCTACATTATGCCAATTTTAATTTTCATCCCATTTACATTATAGGGGCAAGCCTGTGGTCCTTGCTCGAACTTTGGAATTCTTTGTTTTTTATGAGCCTACTAAAATTACTCTACCATGTTTAATGTTAAGCATGAGCAGAATCCAAAAGTAGTGATCATCATACTCATTACGAGTGCAGACAATGCAACAATAGCAGCATAGTGAACCGATACACTATGGCGGCCTTATGAGATGTTTCTGCATCATTCTTAATCAATCATAAATATTTGAAGTTCTTAGTGAAATCAAACGTCTTCTAAACTACTAGATAAAAAGTAGACTAGTGGTTAGTGATCCCGACTCCTAAACCCGAGGTCTTGGGTTCAATTTCAACCGGGGACAGATTATTGTGTGATAAATAGTCATTTATTCTGTGTTTGGGTGTGATTTATATACAATATCTATGTATTTACATATATATAAGTATGTCTATCAGCAGTCTATATAATTAGTACACTGTTCACCATTACGAGTATACAGGCCGTGCCTTGTTTCGAATCAGACGGTAGCGTATAAGCTAAATATTACTGGAATGAAAGGGCATGATTTGTAAATGAGTAACATGGTGACTCATATTCACTCCAATAGTTTTTTTACCCGACGAAGAGAATAGCACCTAGCTAGTAGAGTCACACTGATTTCAGCACGAACGGCCCGGCTTTGAGCGAGGCGGTAGGTACTATCCACGCACAGAAAATCAACGTAAAATGACAGTGTTCGTGCTGTCGTGTTTCGTTGGTGAGTGCGAGGCTCGAGGCCAAATGAAGCATAAACATCACAGCATCACTAGGCCGCCATGGTGTGAGCCACCATGCTGTGTTGTTACATTGTCTGCATTCGCAGTGAGTATGGTGACCACTACTCTTGGATTCTGCTTATGCTTTCCATCAAGCAGAGTAGAATCATATTGGCAGAGTCAATGAAAAAAAAAATATTGGCAGTATAGTTTCTTTGTATGTGCGTCTAAACTACTGAATCGATGTTAATGAATGAATGAGGTGTCAATACAATTGTAATAATATCCCGGGTGACCTAGGCTATATCCATTTTATGAAAAGTTTTTTCTAGTCGGGTTATTTTTCATCTTTTGCCGGTAGATGGCGTCACTTAGGCTAAAGCCTTGAATACGTTTCTTCGTTATTTAAGAAGCAAATGTAAATTAATGTATTTGTTTCACAGTAATTGCTTCGGTAACTTTTGTGCGTGTCAGTAAGTTGTTCATCACAGTGTTGTTTTAAACTTGCTCGTGAAGGGCAAACACACCAACTTTGAGATTTGCATATTCATAAATTTAAACAATTAAAAGTAATCATTGTATATTTTTGTTTTCTGACAAGTTAGTCGAAAAAGAAACATTACGGAATAGGGTTTTCAACTTCATTTTGTTAACATTTATATACTCGTAGAAGTCTCGGACACGGTTTGATCTTTATGTACGTGTTTATTATGCGGAACCCTAACTACTTTTTTGAACTATTTGATTTTCATTCCTAATCAACACTAATATAAATATAACATACACGTTTTAGAATGAATCAGATTAACATTTAAATCTCAAGACTGAAGAATTCTGTAGAAGCGTTACACTGATCTATATAAACAATAAACAGGCAAAATTTCTCAGTTGTAAGCAGGACATGATCTCTGAAACGAGTAACTCAATTCCGAAAAGCTTTAAATTATAAGAATATCTATAGTCTGCTTCTAAACGCACATAGTTAATAGTTTAACCACGCAACTTCGCCTGAGTCTCATATTACCCATAGGGTGGAGTTATGTCAGCGTGAACAAGTTTGTTTACCTTCCTTAAAAAGGTTATACTGGGCCATCCTTAAAATATAGACATAATGCTGTTGCGGACTTTTTTGTAGAACTTTTAAAGAGGAACAATTCTTTAAATACGTTGTTTTTATGAATCTCTAACCGTTTACGCAGCGCACGCAATGGGAGCTCTCTCAAAAGAAATATTTTACCCCGGTTTTTTCAAAAATATTTTGTTTTTCGCTCCTTTTTGGTTATAACGTGATAATACACAGCGTATAACTTTCCTCAATAACTGGCCTATCTAACACTGACATTTTTTTTTAATCTGACTATAACTAGAGATTAGGGCGTTCAACCAACCAAACAAACTGTTCAGCTTTATAATATTAGTATAGATTAATATGATAAGTTTTACAACCAACGCTTACTACATATCAAAACACACACATCTAAATCAAAAACATAAAAATAATTTACAGATACTTGTAAGTTGCAACTATAGAGTAACGTCGGGGCCGTATCTTAATACATACACCACTATAAAACAAGCACAAAACACTATACATACATATCCACATATCTCCTTCACACCCATTACCATCAAATAACTGTATTTTCACTCAGACAGACTGTATTTACACTGTCACTTCACTACAGCATCCAAGTGTATGCTCACACGTGTTCGTTAGACCATCCGTTTTTAATGAGAGATCACGACCTCCGAGTGAGGAGGGACCGGCCTATATGAGGCTACAGTAATTGATGCTGCCCGACTGCGGTCGTGTATTTTTTATGGATGTTTTAAAGGAGATATTGTTTATTTTCATTCGGGAACAGTAAACTGCTGTTAACTGTGGGTTATGGGCGTTTAACCATAGACGAATGTTTATTTCTTTCATTTTAAAACTGTTTTGGAGTTAGTTTAAATATGTTAGTATGTGTTGGGTTATGTGGATGTGAAACGCAACGTTGTCGAGCAATGGATTTTTAATTCTCTAATATCAACCTGATCTTTTATGTATTTAATAAAGAAAGAAATAATTTATTTTTAACGTATTTCGATTTCTTAAAAATATTATACAACCAGGTAAAAATTCGTTACTGTAAACGTTTAAGATTATGAAGATGGATATGAAATGAGAGCTATATGAAATCTGGTACAGAGATAGATTATAGTACAGATTATAATATGGCCTATCTACTCTAAAAAATTATTGGTTAGGTACATTTATGCGAGTGACGCCGCATAAATACAGGTGACACTTTTAAATACAATATCGGTTCAGAAAGGAATTGTTATTTTGTAAGAATCCATATGATAAATTCGAAAGTAACACTCTATCTGTCTGGTACCTATACAGATACTTGTTGATGCTTGAGAAAGGAGATAGGTTACTCCAGAGCTTTTTGTGGGGGCACGCGGGGGCACGCAATGCCCCTAAAGAAAATAAATATCAAATTAACTGCCTCGTTGGCCTCGCGGTTGGCGTGTGCGACTGCCGATCATGAGGTCTCGAGTTCGATGCCCGGGTCGTACCAAATATTTGTATGATCTACAAAAATTTGTTGTTTTCTATGTATAATATGTATGTATTTACAAAAAAAAAGTATGTATGTATTTGTATCAGTTGTCTAGTACCCATAACACAAACTCTGCTTAGCTTGGGACTAGATGGCGTTGTGTGTTAGATGTCCGAAATATTTATTTATTTATTTTAATTATGCAGATCACCCAACCAATTATATCGATCAGAGTTCTAACCCTGTCTCATCACTATGGTTTCATTAGTTCGATGCAATCTATGTTTGACACTGAAATATCATCGCATCCCGATCTTATCGCAAAATTTGGTGAAGACAATGGTTGGTGAAGAAGAATGGGTTCAAATTTTCGATAATTACGTACTACATTCAACGCATTGTTTCGCTAACGTCGTTTTCTCACTCAAACAGAATTCTCCAGCGTTCAACTCTCGTAAATGTTGGGTTGTATTTGTGTAACTTTTTCAATTTATTAATTTATCATGAAATGATAGATTTTTTCCACCTGTTGATAGCAGCAAAAAGGGTAAAACTGGGAACCGAAACTTCTGTTATTGTCATTACAAATTTCCACGGTCCCACAACGTCTGCCGCTATATATAATAGGTCTTTACCTATGAAATTGCCGTTTTAATGCAATAAGTTAAAGGACTTATTTTTTCAAACTTTTTTATTTCTGTTATTCGAAGTAATCACCCATGCAATCGACGCATCTTTGCCAACGCATTGGCAGTTTATTGATAAGCAGCCCTTCTTGTAAAAATCAGCTGGACGGGAGGCAACATACTTGCGGAGGGACAGTTGTGATGTCAATAAAAATTGTATATATGATTATCGGCGCAAGCACTTCTATTGCGCGATGCAGGATTGGTAGTTACTTCGCATTGTATGTTACTCCGTAGTTCAGTGTATCATCGGTAGATGGCGCTGTCACATGTTTTTGTTGCCGCTGTATGTGGAGGTCGCCACATACTCGTCAAAGGCATTGAAAGAAAGAGTTTGTTGCCTCCCGTCCAGCTGATTTTACACGTCGGCGTAGCTGCGAGTAAAAGCTAGTAGTATATATAAATACTTGTATTTCATCAAGTAGAGAAAGCGGCCGCATCGATCGAACCCAAGACCTTTCATTTGTTTTGATTACTATTGATTACTGTCTGCCAACTGTATGAATAAACTATTAGGTAACAAGAATAGCTAATGTGAGCTTCGAATGGGAGCGATAGTAGCAATGAATGAACGGAGCCTGATATAACTTCAAAGTATCAGTGAAGGAATTAATACGGCAAAAGAGGACGTCCACAGTGAATATTTACTAACGAAATTGGTGATGTTCTGAGGAAAGGCCTCAAGAAACCTACGAGCATGCAAGCAGCGATTGATTAATGTGGACGAATCAAAAAGCTAAGTCAGGTCTGTAGTAAATGGAGATCCATTATCTCTGCCTGCCCCTGGGAAATTGTCAGAAATAATATATGTACGTAAGTTCGGCACATGTATTAAAAATCATTAATGATATTAATAACGGAGAATGTGGGTAGACATAGTAGATTCCTTAGAAGGTGGTGATGAAGGTCGCGGGAAGCCCTTAGATCCGAGGAATTCAGGGCTGGATGTTGTGGAGACCCTTAGGCGAGGTCTATGCTCAGCAGCGGATCTCCTTCGGCTGAGATGATAATGCTGTTTATTCGATCTAAATAATTGTATGCGTTCAAGGCTAATGGTTGTCACTTTCCACTATTTTATTTATTTCAGGTATTTTAAACAACTTTTATACTAATAGTTTTATCAGCCTACAAATGTTTGTATGTTCCAACACAGAGCCTAAATTACTGAAGCCATTTTAATGAATGAGATAACAATAGGATCGTAATAATGATCCGGGCGACATTGGCAACATTTTATCAAAAGTTTTACGTAGGTAATCGGGTTATGGTTTTTTATCTTTGAAATTGAAAATAACATTTTCCAAATCGATCTTTAAATGTCGGAGTTTCGTGGTAATAAATAAAAAAAGTAGTGATAGCCTCTCCTTTTGAAAAATTCGTAAAGAAATTTGATTGTTTTTTTATGAAATAGCCGGGGCCAACGAACAGACGTATCGCCTGATGGTAAGCGATTACCGTCGCCCATTGACACCCGCAACACCAGAGGCGTCACAAGTGCGTTGCCGGCCTTTGGGTGTTGGGGGAGGTGTGAGTGGGAACAAACAGACAGACTGACAAACAGACAGACAAAAATTATTTTTACTACATTTTTGATATATGTACCGTGTATACATACATACGCATTTAGTAAAAAGCGGTTATTTAAATATCAACAGACACTCCAATTTTATTTATTTGTATATAGAGATGTATAGATAAGTATCGATTCTGAACGATGCTATTGCTTATAGATAACTTACATTTATTACAAGTAATAACTGAGACAAAAATTAGACGTACAATATGAAGTCAAGCCGCAAAATGCAAAAAAAGATATACACACGCAAAGCCGTTTAAAAATCCCAAAAAAATGTTCTGTAAATACTTCAAATTGGTATACATTGTAAACAGACACTTGTGGAATGCTTATCTCACAAACAGGTTAGTTTTTATCTTTGTTTATACCCAAGAAAAGGGCTCACCGCTGTTAAAGACATAGTATTCTCTGTTTCAAGGGATGATAAGGGGTACTGAGAGTATTTGTAAAGCATTAAGGGATTTACCTGTTTGACCTATACAGGAGATGTATACTGGTTGACAAAAAATCCTTCTTTTTTCAAGAATTCTACAACTATACTGCAAACCTGGCAATTTAAGAGGATGTTCTGGAGGAGGCTTCTGACATACGTTTATTTGAAATCATTTATGTCCTGCTAATATGGTAAACGCGAAAGTTTTTATGGTTGTTTGATTGCGCATAATATTATGTGGTTGAAGTATACATTTGTTCAGGATCTTGCACGGCTTACACACAATAATAATGATAGGCTATTGCAATAAATAGCAGCTTCGCACTAATCTTCTTTAGTACATAAGTACCTTTTAAAATTTAATGATGTTCTCTTGTATAGCTAATTAAATTTGGTGACGTAAAGACAGAGACAAAAGACAGCAACGCCTCTTATTGGGCAAAATTATATTTTCAAACCATCCAGGAAGTCATTAAAATTACACACAAAATTTTAACCAACTCAGTCCAGCCTTTTAGGCACAGTTAAACAGACATACAGAAGATTTACATATTTATATGTCGGAGAACGAGTAGTTTTCTTAAGTTTTAATTTGAATTCGTGTTTATTTCAATCGATTATTCGAAACGTCAAACTGTGCATCGAGAAACATGGCAGTTTGGGTGGAATCTGTGGACGGTGTATGTAAAGGAAGAAACTGATTATTTGTTGTTAACGATGTGATTATTACGTCTTAGTTTACTTACAGCTTGATTTAATAATGTTGGTTTAGTTTTAGTAGATTCTGTAAGCAATATTAAATTAAATGTTACTAAAATGTGTGCGGGTAACACCGAATACAGTGGTAGGTGTCACCACTAGTTAAAGCGAGCAGCCGGTATAAAAGAGAGCGGCCGCACGAGTTGCGGGGCTACTAACACAGAGTACATTGTTAATACAGACTACTAACTTATTGGCTCTTAAACTAACTACCCACCGTTTCGTATTGAAGTAAAATAGAATCAACAGATCAGTTTAGTACTGGCATTGTACGAGGAAGGACAAGCTGTAAATAAGCTAAGTACATAGGCTTCTTAATTATTGTAATTAACTGTTAAACCTTTGTAAGTAATAAGTTAAGATGTAACTTTTAAAAGAGTGGCCATGAGTTTCTTTGCCAGTATTCTTCTCATAAGGCTCTACGCATTTGGAAACTGGAGGTTATAGGTCGACACGGACGTTCAGTGGATTTTGGTGTTCTCACCTAATTCACTTTGACAATGTTGTGCCGAGCTATGATTTTAACTGTAGCTTCATTGATTCAATAAACTATTGGAATTTTATATTGTCTTTGGCTGTGCAAATAAACCCTACCTACCAACGTGTGTAATAATGAAGATTGATTACTAGACTAGACTAGACTTGATTAAGAGCGATTTCTATTGCTTTAAAATCATGAGTGCCACTAATGAGATAAGCAGTGACGTCGGCGAGGCTGACGTCACCATTCTTAAAAACAATTACTCTCTACCTGTGACTCCGACATCAGAAGTGGGATTACCTGTGAATTACCTGTGGACTACCCTATGGTTTACCCCTATGGACTACCGCTATGGATTACCTGTGATACCCCTAGAGATTACCTGTGAATTACCCTATGGATTACCTGTGAATTACCTTATGGATTACCTGTGAATTACCCCTGTGGACTACCCCTAGGGATTACTCCCATGAACTACCCCTATGGATTATCTCTATAGATAACCCATAACGGATCAGGAACAAAATACAGGGCAGATTGTTATTATTTTATTTTACGTTTACCCTACGTTAAAAAAAAATCTTTTCGATACGTAATTAATTTGTGCTATACGAGAACCGCCAACTAGTGAGAGAACTACTCCGACTGTAAAAGTGAAGTGATGTGTGAAAAATACAAGCGCTGTCAAACCTGTGGCAAAATCATGTTTACGTAATCCAGTAAAGATTAGGACAATTTTAGTCGTGACAATATTGCTAACACATATTCTGAGATTTCAGATACTACCTCGCCTGACAGTCGAAGGAAACCTAAGCGCAGAAGATGATTACTTGAACTTTATTCAAGTGTGGTGTCATAGATGCCGTTCCAATATGAATGCCAAGGCAAACGATTTGCAAACCGAGTAACCAGTGAATGTCAGCTCCATCCAACCAGCGCTAGTTCAGCTCCAAGAAAGATTTGGTGAGAAGTTTTCATTTTGTTTCAAATGCTCTTTAATAAGACAAATTCTGTGAGATAGATTTCTGGGCCAACGACAATATGGTGCAGTAATGTTATTGAGGGTAGGTAACGCCCGCCCTTATTGTAACATAGTATTGTGTGGTCCACAAACTGTTGACCTGAGTCTGGGTGATCTTTGTGTACGTTTGTGAGGTCCCCCGTTTATTCCTAATGGGAGGGTTGTCTTTTAATAAAACAAGAAATTCTGTCAAGAAATGCACTGAATAGTATTTCCTGTAGTAGGTACACGATTACTGTATTTCAAACGACATAATTATTTAAAGAAAATAATGAAAATCTGCTTGTATTAGTCTTTTCAGTTGTAATTTTCGAAAAGTTCTTAAAAATAATAAGGTCGTTTCAATAGGTGCCTACGTTCTCTTATAAAATGAGGATCGCAATCAAATGACATTAGATCCACAGTATAAAGGTCCTTACGTGGTCACCGAAATACTAGAGGGAGACCGCGAATTCGCTCCCCACACATATTTTCTAACCACACATTTTCTACCAACCATTGATCATTTACACTCGCAGTAATCAAAGTGAATACAGACCGTCAGATACCCACTAGTGAAGTCCCTATTGATTTGTCCAATGAACATGATGTAGAAAACAATGATCCTTGAATAGTTTATTAAATTAATCGAAGTCTTTATTTTGTTCGTGAACAATTATTTGGAATGTATTTTGTGACGTTTTAAGTTTATTTTAATTAATAAACAAAGGTATTTAGTTACAAGGGATGTAGTGTTGGTAACCTGGTTTCACAACCAGCTTAGGTCTCGCTGGTCATTTGTAGCCGTAGCTCGTGCAGTACTTATCTGTAGAGAGTGCGCGGTGCGCATCTGGCTATGCGAATGTTAGTCGCTGGTTAAGTGACAATAAAAAGATCTCGATCTCTGGTTAAGAGTTGAGCAAAATGCCGCTAATTAAGTGGTTATTCGCAGTCGCTGGTTAAGTGACTACGATATGTTGCTGTTTAAGTGACAATAAAAAGATCTCGATCTTTGGTTAATAGTTGAGCAAAAAGCCGCTGGTGAAGTGGTGATACGCAGTTGCTGGTTAAGCGACTAAGTCAAAACGTCTTAACGCTGTTACTAGTGGTTTAGACAGAGGTGCTGAACCTAGGTTGACAATCATTATTGTTTGTACTAAGACTTACGTGATTATACTTGGTAGAGACATAAATGAGCATGGTCAGAACCTTATCGTGATACTGACGTGAATAGAAAAAAAACAAATTTGAAATCATGAAGGCAAAATAATTTGTTATAATTGAAATTGGGTTCTATGAATCTTTAATTTGGTCAGGAATAGCCGAGAGGACGGATTCACTGTCCAGATGATTCCTCAGTTAACAAACACGTAGACGTGTAAGTCCATCAGAATGCCTGTGGGCCAGGCAATACCGGCCGAATAAATTGAGCTACTGTGGTTGCTTTTTCCTTTGTTTACAGATGACTCACACGAGGACGTGTGATGCATCAGGATGGCCGTGTCGGAGAACGAGTAGTTTTCTTAAGTTTTAATTTGAATTCGTGTTTATTTCAATCGATTATTCGAAACGTCAAACTGTGCATCGAGAAACATGGCAGTTTGGGTGGAATCTGTGGACGGTGTATGTAAAGGAAGAAACTGATTATTTGTTGTTAACGATGTGATTATTACGTCTTAGTTTACTTACAGCTTGATTTAATAATGTTGGTTTAGTTTTAGTAGATTCTGTAAGCAATATTAAATTAAATGTTACTAAAATGTGTGCGGGTAACACCGAATACAGTGGTAGGTGTCACCACTAGTTAAAGCGAGCAGCCGGTATAAAAGAGAGCGGCCGCACGAGTTGCGGGGCTACTAACACAGAGTACATTGTTAATACAGACTACTAACTTATTGGCTCTTAAACTAACTACCCACCGTTTCGTATTGAAGTAAAATAGAATCAACAGATCAGTTTAGTACTGGCATTGTACGAGGAAGGACAAGCTGTAAATAAGCTAAGTACATAGGCTTCTTAATTATTGTAATTAACTGTTAAACCTTTGTAAGTAATAAGTTAAGATGTAACTTTTAAAAGAGTGGCCATGAGTTTCTTTGCCAGTATTCTTCTCATAAGGCTCTACGCATTTGGAAACTGGAGGTTATAGGTCGACACGGACGTTCAGTGGATTTTGGTGTTCTCACCTAATTCACTTTGACAATGTTGTGCCGAGCTATGATTTTAACTGTAGCTTCATTGATTCAATAAACTATTGGAATTTTATATTGTCTTTGGCTGTGCAAATAAACCCTACCTACCAACGTGTGTAATAATGAAGATTGATTACTAGACTAGACTAGACTTGATTAAGAGCGATTTCTATTGCTTTAAATCATGAGTGCCACTTGACAAAATATCCAAGTGACGTCGGCGAAACTGACGTCACCGTTTCTAAAAAAACCGCTTCGGCCGATGGCCCCACACTGTGACTCCGACATATATATATTTATATTACTATCAACAGAATAGTGTGGCTTCCGCGTGTGTCATGATTGCACCTTAAAATATATACAACATGAAGTACTTTATCATGCAATAAAAATAGATTTCCCTATTTTTTTTACGATATAGGTTTCAAACGGGCAGACGTATCGCCAGATGGTAAGCGATTACCGCTGCTCATGGACACCCGCAACACCGATCACAAATACGTTGCCTACCTTTTAAAAAGGTGTACGCTCTTTTCTTGAAGGTTTGAAGGTCGTATTGGTCCGGGAATACCGCAGGCGACAGACAGTTCATTCCAAAGTTTTGTTGTGCGACTTCCCTATGAGGTTCCTCCATTGTTCTAGGTAATGATTCTAGGTTTATTTAATTTTATCTGTGAAGCATTTATAACAGTGTAACGTGTGACATTATCATCAACCGAATTCCCTTTGTCATTTAAGAGTTTTATTATTTTCTAAAGTTTAGAAAGTCAAGTATTAACCCTTTGGGAAAACCCACACAACATATCAAGCTGTTGTGTGGCATTGTAATATATGTGAAAACTCTAAATAATCTAATGTAACTTTCCTTTGTCTAACACTCATATGTTCCATTAAATTTAAGATATTTTTTTAGCATAAACATAAAAGTTACAACATGTATAATTTTACAAAAACTGATTTCTTTTTAAAAAATCTTCTATTTTTAACCCACTTCAAAAGAGGAGGAGGTTCTCAATTCGACCGTATATATTTTTCTTTTTTTTTTGTATGTGTGTTCGCGGATATTTTTCTCGTTTATGAACCGATTTTGATAACTCTTTATTTTAATGGAAAGGAGATATCCCAACCATGATAAGGACAATAAGATCTGATGATGGCATCCAAGAAAAATCTATCGATTTAGTCGTTCTTGAAGTTGGTTTTTTATTTTGTTAAAATTTTACTTGTTAAATATAGAAATTCTTCTTGATTTTAAATAGTATCTATTTATATTAATACGTAAAGCAAAAAATTCGCACTCCTTTTTACGAAATTTATGCTAACAGAGGAGTATGTTTGACACAGGTACCTAAAGTTTATATGGATAACGAGTGTTAAAAGCTAAAAATAAATAAATTTATTATGGTCAAATTTCGACCAGTAGTAGTAATTAAAGGTAGAATATAAATCATTAAGAAGTTCAAAAATACATATACCCACATGCTTTTTAAAGCTACGGAAACCACCGCCCCAAAATAGTATCAAACCGTACGTTAGCGTGTTAAAACGGCATTGAGAATAAAGTGCCCTAGTTTAGCACATTTCTTTGAGTCGACTGTCACCGGCTGCAGCTAAAGATAAGATATATTGAGGTTTTCTTACGAAATTGCACTACACACATGCCATGTGTATTTACAAAATGTGAGAAACTAGCTGACCCACGCAACCTCGTTTGCGCCTTATATTGCCCGTAGCGTGAAAATTTCCCCCTTCCTTATATATACTAATATATATATTGTATATCTATACTAATATATAAAGCTGAAGAGTTTGTTTGTTTGTTTGAACACGCTAATCTCAGGAACCGCTGGACCGATTTGAAAAATTCTTTCGGTATTGGATAGTTCATTTATCGAGGAAGGCTATAGGGTATATATCATCACGCTCCTACTAATAGAAGCGGAGCAACAATGAAGAATGTTTCAGAAACGGGGGAAATTTTCACGCTACGGGCAATATAAGGCGCAAACGAGGTTGCGTGGGTCAGCTAGTACCACACAAAACATAAAGAGTTTATGCGTGGTATACCAGACACATCTCGGTTACAAATAAATTATTTATCTATAAACAATAAATATTATTATATACTATAATTATATATATAGCTGAGTATCGGCTAGAGAGTAAATAGTTTATCAAAACAGTTTTACAATTTTTTTATCCATTTTGCTACAGGTTTCGATAGGTATGTTCAATATATATTGTGGTCACCATACTCATTGCGAACGCAAACAATGCAACAAAGCAGCTTGGTTACCCACACCATGGCGACCTATCGACATGCTGCTGCATCATTTAGACTCCTCAACGAAATATGACAGCACAAATGCTGTTGTTGTAGTTTGATCTTCATTGAGAGGGTAGTACTGTCCTGCCCTGCCTCTTGGGTCTGAAATCAGCGTGGTTTTACTACCTTGAAAACATATCATGCCTTCTTTCATAGAAACCTTAATTTTATAAATATAAATCAAGCTACTATTAATTTTTAATCTATAGATATAAAAATCAATCCCTATTTTCCTTGATCACAACATCACGCGTGAACGCAGCTAGTTATAAATAATTCCTAAAAAAAATGTGTAAATGTAACAATGTTTGTGTAAGTTACATTACGGAGACATTTTTAAAATGCTGAACCTTGGTAGCGCTACATGTTGATAATAAAAAGTCGTGAAGTGCTCGTGAAAAGTCCAATATACAATTTGAAAAGATTTTTAAGACGTTGTAAACATAAAGCTTTGTAGGGCATTGAGAAGGTACTTGATTATTTTCTCTTGAATAGCAGCTTATCCGCAAGATAACACTGTCGTATTTAATTAAAGAGAATTGATTAGAGTGGTTTTGGAGGGCCACTAGACAGTTGTTTGACGTCCTCTGCCCGTGTTTAAGAGTTTATCTTTATGAGTATAATTTTCCCTAGAACGAAATAAAACTAATAATAAATAAATAATAATAATAATAAATATTTCGGACATCTAACACACAACGCCATCTAGTCCCAAACTAAGCAGAGCTTGTATTATGGGTACTAGACAACTGATATTAAATACTTATATACTTTTTTTTTGTAAATACATACATATTATAGATAGAAAACACCCAAACTCCGAAACAAATATTTGCAGATCATACAAACATTTGATCCGACCCGGGAATCGAACCCGAGACCTCAAGAACAGCAGTCGCGTACGCTACCACTGCGCCCTTTTAATAACTGGTATAACTATTTAATCAATTCCCTTATGTCTTGGTATTTTTAGTGTACCAATAAAATGAAAATGTGTGTATTTATGATGTGCTATAATAAGTATTTAGGAATATAGTTAACTGTTCAAATTTTCATGCGTTTAAAATGTAACCTCTGTGCACTTATAAGATTTTAACACCACTCAAAAGTTGACTGAAAAGGAATGCCTGTGGATATTAGGTCCACCGATGCATAAAGGTTTATAAATCCGTACTAAATATATATATATGTATATATATTGGACATCCAACACAACACCATCTAGTCCCAAGCTGAGCAGAGCTTGTGTTATGGATACTAGACAACTGATATAAATACATATTCTATACATTTTCTTGTAAATACTTAAATATTATGGTCTGTGCTTGGAAATATATAAGTACTAGTTGTTGCCCGCGTATATGTCAGTTATCGCGGCAAATAGGAGCCTATGTGTTATTCTGATGATAAGCTATATTACTGTAAAGTTTTTTTCCAAATCCGTACAGTTGTTTTCGCGTGAAAGAGTAACAAACATCCATCCATCCATGCTTACAAACTTTTGCATTTATAATATTAGTAAGATTAGTAAGAAGTTTATCAGGTGTCTGGTCATCATAGCGTAGGTTCAGCCTAGTTTGAGACGGGCAGCTGTGTGTTAAATCTGTTAGGTTATTACAGATCAATGACTGCCACACCTTGCTTCGATTCAATCAATAACGTCTTAACATTGATGTGGCATACATATTTGATATGTGACACGGCATATGGAAGACATCAGTTGTTGTTCCTGACCTTGTCTTACGAGGACAAACCAAAGCATGGAGAAAGTTTTCTGAACTATTATATACAAACGAAAGCCGCATAATGACTTAATATTTTGAACAATGCTTACACATTTACAAATTGTAATGACTCTCAGACTGTTTTGTTAGTATTAAATAATAATTACAATGTTCTTTCGTACGAGGGGCAGGAGGGGCTCCTGACTCAATTGTAACCGAGTAGGTGAACACATTGCAAAGCCTAGCCAGGAGAATCAATGGATTATGATACATGGATAAAATACCTTTGGAACGTTACAAAGTCTTTCTACACTTCAGCTTTAATTTCGTCCGGTGTCCGGTACATGGGTTAGGCAGTTATTCTGCGTAAAAATCAAAGTTCAGTCGTATACCTAGTAGTTTCAAAATCGACCCCAATTTAGGAAAAAGGCCTAGAGGAAATTTTTTTTTTGCCTTATGGCGTTCAACGCGCGTTTACAACTACATGCAATTTTGTTCTAGAAGTACACATTCTAAAGCGCGTTTTTACATCTACTTGTTAACGCGCATTAGCAAAACGCGGGTTGAGCGCTCGTCATCTGTATGGCCTTATGCTTTAAATGTTTAGGTAAGTATAAGCATAGCTGACTACACTCTCGTGTAATTTTATGGTTTAAGATAAGATTACGGTCAACAGCATCCACTTAAGCCTTGATACGCCCATAACCGAATGCGGTAATAATTACCAAAATTCGTATTAAATATCTTTTTTCGATTAAATTATTTGACTTCTCAGAAATTCACACATAACGGTCCTTTGAGACAAGTGGTTAGTGGCCCTAACAGGTTTTTTGGCCCTGCCGAAACGACTCTACTCTGCCTGATGGAAAGCATAAGCAGAATCCAAGTGTGGTGGTCACCATACTGCGAATGCAATAATGCAGCATGGTGACATACACCGCGGGTTAGTGATGCTTCTGCATCATGGGCCTCCGGTCTCGCACTCACCAACGAAACACGACAGCATGATCGCTGTCATTTTACGTTGATTTTCTGTGCGAGGGTAGTACCGCCCCGGTCGAGCCGGCCCGGCCGTGCTGAAATCAGCGTGGCTCTACTACCTTGAAAAGCCAGGTTAGCCAAAGGTGGTAAATTTGATTACCTATCTGGACAAATATAGCTGTCTGACGTGCGCGCCCATTTGTATTTGGGTATAATCTGTGTATTTAGAAAAAAAATTGTTCGAAATTTGGTTATTGCAGTCTAATAATAGATAGATAGAGTAGTTTCTGTCTAATTTGAGATTAAACAGTCGTGTGTAAGATGAAGGTGATTAATATTATTAACTAGCTGAATCCCGCGGTGTTAACCGCGGTTATTGTTGACAAAGCTAGTATAAAGAAAGGAGCCTAAGTTACTCCCTGGATCATCAGCTACCTGCCAGTGAGAGACGTTCCAGAGATTACCCGGAACAAACAGACAGACAACACTGACAAACATTTAAAAAAAGTCCTTTTGGTCCATGTATAGTGTATACATACATAGCATTTATATAATAGCGGTTATTTATTATAATATTACCAACAGACACTCCAATTTATTTATTTGTATAGATGAAACTCTTATTTGACCTTATTACCGTTCAAAAAAGTGCAGGAAAATAAAAGAGGATTAATCGTCTCTCTTCTAAAACAAGAACACACAAGGACGATTAATTAGTCTTCTCTCGTCATTAAAAAAACTAACTTGTTATAAAACAAAGCTCAAGCCTGCATTGTTAGAACAATTAACTTCCTATAAAGATTGTTTTTGTCGCAGTTATAATGTTAGTAATCACGCAATGAACAAAATTACCCGGACACGCTTATTGTGTTCAGGTTGGTGATGCGGGCATTGATTCTAGAATTAGTTAAGCAGTTATTAAATGAACCATAATATTTTAGTAGTTACATGGAATAGAAGTGTCAGTGGGTTAGCTATTTTAGCCGCACAGCTGACTACGGTCAAACCTAGTTAGGCCGTCCACTGGCCTGGTGGAGAATCAATTTGCGCAAGATTGCTGGCCGGAGTTGGATGCAAGAAGCTCAAAATCAATCAGAGTGACGTGCAATGGGGGATGCCTAAGTCCAGCAATGGACTGCAATAGGATGATGATTGAATAGAATAAACTTCATTGTACAACAGTTAATACAGTTTACATGTGGAAGCATGTCAATTTAATAACCATGCACAAATGGCGGCCTTATCTCTAAAAGTAATTTCTTTCAGGCAACATTTGAATGGACAAGTTAATGCATAAAAACGAGTATATACCTACATACATAGTACATATAGATAAAAACATACACACACGCAAACACACAACACGTTCTCACTCACATTTTGGATTACATTAATTCTTTTGTTTATTCGTCTTACATGTAGGAAATTATGAAACTATATTACAATTTAAAGAACTTTTATGAACTAAGTAACTGTCTGGAGTTACTGTAGAGTCATACAGGTTCCATCTAGTCCAATAACCACTCTCTAAAACAAATTTTTCGCTTCTCAAATTATATGTTTTGATTTAACTGATTTCTGTGACTTGTGTCAGAACTCAGAGAAGTACATACACATACATATAACATGAAGGACAAAAGGAATTGGTCTATTGGCCTTGAGGTTAATGACCCTGACTACTAAGCTAAATGTCATAATCGTGGTCGGGTTCGCTTCCCAACCGTGACAAATCTATACTCTATACAAATAAATAAAATTGGAGTGTCTGTTTGTAATATTAAAATAACCGCTTTTTACTTAATGCATATGTATGTATACACGATACATATACCAAAAATGTAGTTAAAAAATTTTTGTCTGTCTGTCGGTCTGTCTGTCTGTCTGTTTGTTCCGGGTAATCTCTGGAACGGCTGGACGGATTTTGACGGGACTTTCACTGGTAGGTAGCTGATGATCCGGGGAGTAACTTAGGCTACAACTCTTCAGTTTTATATATTAGTATAGATAAGTAAAAAAGGTCAATTCTCGTAAAAAAAATCGATCAAATTACAGTTCCGATCTACTTTGGATGTAACAAATATTATGGATTCGTAGTGAAATAGCAATGTATTACCTACCTACTAGGACTAGCAGATTGTAGGTTCAACTTTCGTTCACAATTCTACTTCATAAATGCGAAAGTTTGAGAGGATATATGGACTGTTGGTTTCTCTTTCACGCAAAAACTACTCAATGTATTTGTATGGAACTTTACAGCAATATAGCTCATACATCTTCACTCGTGGGCGGAGCCTCAGGCAAAAGTTACTACAATATAATTATATTTCAGTCAACATTAAACATGTCATATGTTATTACGAAAATATACCTTTTGATATTTTTGGGATCGAAAGTAGATCAGAACAGAAATTTGATCAAATTTTTATTAAGAGAATAGGCCAGAATGCTCCTGTCACGGTGTTTTTAATGTAAGGCATTGTGTTGGATTTATTAATCAAATAGTTGTTTTAGATACAATATTAGTATGTTGATATTGTCTAAGCTTTAATTAGTACCAAAGCTTCACTCCATTGCCACTTAATGTGGATTACACACTCTCAACATTGATCTCTGTTGAGCGCCTTTCCTCTCTGCGTATTTGTCAGTTTACTTCGCAGACACTAAGAGGATTTCAAAGGAAATTCACAAAGCGTTAAGAAAAACTTTACTTATTTTTATTATGCAGAAATCAATTATTCATACAAGTGTGCATGGCCTAGAAAGTTTTTAACCTTAGTAACCATTCTAAGGTTAAAAACTTGAATAATACAGTTGTACGAAAATATCTATACATCTATACAAATACAAATAAATAAAATTGGAGCGTCTGTTTGTAATATTAAAATAATCGCTTTTTACTTAATGCATATGTATGTATACACGATACATATCTATACAAATAAATAAAATTGGAGTGTCTGTTTGTAATATTAAAATAACCGCTTTTTACTAAATGCATATATATGTATACACGGTACATACACCGAAAGTGTAGTTGAAAAAATTTTTGTCTGTCTGTCTGTCTGGTGGTCTGTCAGTCTGTCTGTCTGTTTGTTCCGGGTAATCTCTGGAACGGCTGGACGGATTTTGACGGGACTTTCACTGGCAGGTAGCTGATGATCCGGGGAGTAACTTAGGCTACTTTTTTTAGACTAACTTTGACCCGCGGCGTTACTCGCGGTGCAACAATAACCGCGGGTAACACCGCGGGGTTCAGCTAGTTATTTATATAATTCTTGAGTCACGTTGTAGCTCACGACGAACTCCGAAACTATTTAACCGATTTTCACGGTTTTTTGTATATTTTATCACGCTTATACCAATACGTGCCGAGCATGATTGAAAAGAGAACACAGACGACCGTTGCGTGGATCAGGTAGTACTGCATAAAAGTCGAAAATTAACCTGTTAGACTTTTGAGCAAGATCTATCGAAGTAATTGCTGTAAGTATGACAGCTAAAATAAACTGCTTTCGAGGTTCACGGGCTTTGGAAATATGCTAAATAAACACGCTTCAACAAGGTTAAGGAAAAATATCGAGTACAAACACTAAAGCTAAAATTAAAAATAATAAAGCGATGTTACTACAAGGTCTGTATGAAAACATAGAACCTAATGTCACGAATGTATGCATACGAATAAATTAACACAAGGACTGATTGTAACTGCGATACATACAATTTCTTAACATTTTCGCACAGCGAGTGTAAACTTGCTCAAGTACGAAACATACGACGTGTTATTTTTTGTTTTTCTACTTCTAAGCAGGGTATGACAATATACTTTGCTAGGTATGGCATTCCGAGACACAGTGATCACGTGGGTGACACGAGCCTTATGTCATTACCGCTATCGCTGGGTCTGGTAGGTTCATTTGGTGTTGTTGCTATAAAGTGGTAACTGGATAGTGACGTCACACTGTGTCGCTCTCGGAATGCGAGACCTTGTTTTCTTAGACCATGCTTCTAAATAGTTCTAAGTAGGTATACAAATAAATGAGCTCTTGACGAAAAGAGGTCAACGATCAATGAGGTTGTCAATTTTATTTTCATAAGTCCTCGCAATTGCTTCTATAAATATAAAACTACTTGCACTGACTGAGCATCATCAACGCAGAGCTTAAAGCTGATTACTTCCTACTAAGCAAGGATTTTTAGAAATTTTACCACTGTGAGGATAAAGGTCTTCGTTCAGCAGTGGATGGCAGGGGGATGAACATACGTACAAGGATAAGATAATTCATGAATGGTGGAGTATGTAAGTTCGTTATTTTAAAGTTAAACACTACATAAAGTATTATCACGAGCGAGTGAAACGCGGGTAGATACAAAATAGCTAGTTAGATATAAAATGGACTACAAATAAAATATATTTAACGTTCTCAAATGAGTGTAAATATTTTCGTAATCCTTTTTTATCCTTCCGTAAGTATTAGAGAGTTGGGCTCTGAATACATCCCTTTAATGTGAGCCCAAATACGTTAAGCTCTACGAGCAATATAAATATGTATGAATGGTGCAGTGTTCACTTCGGCTACTGCCATGAGTATTGTGGGTTCAAACCTACATTTTATTTAATCTTTATTTTATACTAGCTGAACCCCGCGGTGTTACCCGCGGTTATCGTCGTACCGCGAGTAACGCTGCGGAACAAAGTTACTCTAAAAAAAGTAGTCTAAGTTACTCCTTGGATCATCAGCTACCTGTCAGTGAAAGTCCCGAGAAGTCGATCCAGCCGTTCCAGAGATTACCATGAACAAACAAACAGACAAAAAATAATTTTAATACATTTTTGGTATATGTACCGTGTATACATATGCCAATTTTATTTATTTTTATGTATGGATATATCACTCGCTTAAACTTACAGACAATACTTTGTAAGATATACAAATTGAAATTCGCTGTCAAGGAGATATTGTATCCATTTTATATATATTTTTAAAGTCCCACGACACAGTAATATTCCTAATATAGTATATAATATAGTTGGTATTTTCGGAAAGAAAAAAGAAGAATAGATATACACCCAAATGTAGGTGGTAGGCACGAACGGGCCGGCTCGACTGGGGCGATGCTACCCTCGCACAGAAAATCAACATAAAATGACAACGATCATGCTGTGGTGTTTCGTTGGTGAGTGCGAGACTGGAGGCACAATGATGCAGAAGCATCACTAGCCCGCCATGGTGTGGGTCACCATACTGAATTGTTGCATTGTCTGCATTCGCAGTATGGTGACTCTCTTGGATTCTGCTTATGCTTTCCATCATGCAGAGTAGAGTCATTGTGTCAGGGCCACACATTAAAAAAAACTATAATAGCATCAAATTGCCAAGAGTCCCTATTTCTTAGTGACCCCAATTAACCTTTTAACTTTTCAGAATCTGTAAAGAAAAGACAATTTCTGATAAACCAAAACAATACTTTCAGATTTTTCCAAAGATTCCGAAAATTCAGATACATTTTACTAATACGACTTATAAATGTGTAATTTTGTGTTACAAAAAGGGGTTTTACGCACTTGCAAAATAACACTTTTACTGAACCCCAGAGACACTTTACCAAAAGAAAATCCCTGGTTGAGAATCGTGGCTATATCCCAAAATACTAAAGCTTCTCATATTTTAGCTACTTCTTACAAGGGGAACTTTATATCCTGCCTATCGGATAAAATAAACTACAATTTGGAACAGTAAAATCAATTACTGGAGAGTGAAACAGATGCGGAATTTGAGAGTATTTCGAGATAAAACCGCCATCTAAAAACCTTAGGAACGTTTTGTTTACTGCAAGGACTCTGCTCAAATAGAATTGCTTTACGCCATAGTCATAATAATGAATGGTGATATTGTAGATATTCTTTTTCAATCTCAACATCAGAACACTGGCAAATTGCTATAGGACTCAAAGGCGACTGTTGACGTCTCTATTACGTTTTACTACGAAATAATAGCGCCATGGAAGGGCTCCTCAATGGCGCTACTTATTGTGTCTTTATTCCAAACAATAGCTATTATTAATGACAATATTATAGCGGTTTTATAATGCAAGCCAACAAAAAAACGGCCTTGCAGGTCCTGGCTACGGTAGCGGTCTAAGAAATGGCGGGACAATGGGTGTGAAGAAACACACGGAAACCTAATGAAAGTCGCTGGAAGCCGTTGGATGGGGGATACCACAGGACCGATTATTGTAGAGGGTCTTGGGGGAGACCAGATTCAAGTGTTTCGGATAAACAAGAAAATCATGAATCTCATATGTTAGACGTTTTTAATATAAAAATATAAAAAACAATAGTATCGACAATAAAACTTGATGTCTGTTATAAAAGGGTCAAGTTTTACATGAATATATTCATTTCCAGAACGACATAATCTTGTTAATTTTTAAACCGACTTCAAAAAAGGAGGAGGTTATCAATTCGTCGTCAGACCCTTTTTTTCATGAGAACGACAACGTCATTTCATCACGACCGGGTCGAAATGTCAAAAGAGTTTACGTATTTATGGTATTAGTCAGGATTTATAGATAATACTTAGATGAACTTTGAGAAGTCAAAAGGTTCACTATATTATGTGTCATATTTAAGTAAATAGTATGAGTAAACCGAGACTTAAAGATGCTAGTAACACGTGAAGCATAAGTTTTGTACCCGTTTTTAAGAAAATTATGCGAACGGAATAGAATGAACATTTATAGTTCATAATAAAGAGAGAAGGAGTGCAGAATGTTAAAAAACTCATAGAAATTAAAAAGTAAAAGAATTGCAACCACTGTGCAACTACTTGTAATTAATGAATACATAATAATGACTTGCTTGCAACATAAAACGCATCAGCTGCCAAAATTTCATATGTAGCTGCATTTAAGCTTACAGAATGAATCGGTCAGTCGGGACAAGTAATTTTATATGTATAGATTATAAATCTTGTACCTTCCTTAGGAAGGCGGTAATATATAAAGCTAAAGAGTTTGTTTGTTAGAACGCGCTAATCTCTGGAACCGCTGGTCCGATTTGAAAAATTATTTCAGTGTTGGATAGTAATTTCATTTTCCATTCCATTATCATTTATCCAGGAAGACTGTATATCATCACGCTAAGAACAATAGGAGCGAAGCACCAATGAAGAATGTTACAAAAACGGGGGAAAATTATTACGCTACGGGTAATAGGAGACGTATATTTGAAACCCGAAGTGCGTGGTATTTAAACATAACTAAGTTATAGTATTAAACGGTCAACAACAGACGTTATTAGGCGTTTTCGCATGACTGACTATGAGTAAATGAATTAAGTTAATCATTTCTGTACCATTTACAAAGTGGTATTATATAGGTGTTCTCAACAACATGCTATTTTTATTGTTCTTTACGTGTGTTAACAGGTTATAATGTGATTATTTTAAGTACGACCTCACAGTGGGTAGTTATCGAACTATTTAGGGTCACTTTTGGACCTCACCTCATTACGTTTAAACATACCATATTCTTGTATTTCACGGTTTCTCAAAAGTATAGGCCAGGTTAAAACATTAAATCGAAGTGGTTTTTTTTAATAATAAAGTCACACGTCTCACACACAAGGCAGAGTCTGTGCTATGGTACCAAACTGTTAATAAACACGCTTATATTTCTCAATAAGTACATAATTTTAGAAAAATAAATACGAAATAATACGATTAGGGTAAACAATCAGGGCAAACAATCGGTGCAAACGAGCAGACGTATCACCTGGTGATAAGCGATTACCGCCGCCCATGGACACCCGCAACACCAGAGGCGTCGCAAGTGCGTTGCCGGCCTTTGGAGGATGGGGGAGGAGGGACATAGGGGGAGGGGTACAGGAGGGATACATAACAACGGATCATGGACATCACAAAATTATTTATTTTGGGTGGGATTCGACAACTCGAGGTCTTAGCCACAAAACCAACAAGCGCGTCACATTAAATATCAAAAAATCGTCACACTATTTATATTGTTCAAATTAAAAAGAAAATAAATAAAGACAATTTTCTTTTTAACCATAAAGGATAGAGTGCTTATAACCATAACTATACTAATATTATAAAGGGGTAAAGGTTCTAGGGTAATATTCGGCAGTGCTGATCCGATCCTGAAAATTCTTTCACTAACAGGACGGGACTCGATTCAGGAGCGACATATGCCATATTTTATAATATTTTAATTAAAAAAATCAGTTAAAAATAATAGTATTAGTCAATCAAGTGGAAGAAAAGCGGGCGGTTAACGCGCAATGAAGAGGGCACGGGTCGGCTGGGAGAGTCGATTAGATACATATTTCTTTTTTGAAGCCATAAACAAGGTTAAAAGTCGTAAAATAGCATTGTTTATGAGTAAAAGAGCCTAATCTTAATAACCTTAGCAATAATGCTACTAGAAATTCATGCAAAATAAGTCTTTAAATCGTATTTCATCTATGAATTAATGAGTTTTTCCGTGGTTTATTTACAAACCAGTACAAACCAAAGCTAAAACAAAATATGTGCATATCTAGGGAAGGGGGAATGTTGTATTAAATAAACCAATCAACATAAAATACATACAAGACATATTAATAAAAAACAAAAAACGCAAACATTTTTAATAAAAAAATTACCTTTTTTGGTTTAACAGAAATGTGTATTTTCTTTTTCATTTTTTTAAACGGTCCTCCTAAAACACTGAACTTAGGCACACTGTCATGCTACCACAAACTTGATAAAAAAAAAAAACAACCGTCAACACTACCGCATTCCTATAAGGTATTACAAAGACTGTCTTAATTTGACTTTTAAATGTCTATGTACTCTTAGAAGGCGGGAAATCGTCGCCATCGTAATTAGAACTATCACAACTCTCACATCCATTAATTAACCGGAACTACTACTCATATTTACGAGTGTCGTGATAAAATGGGCGCGTCAAATTATCTATTTTTTTTTAATCTGGAGTAATCTCGCAAAGGCTTTTTATCAGGAGGTTAATGAGCAATGGATTTTTTCCCTTTGTTGACCGTCTATGATAAGAACGCACGCAACAGGCATTCAACAAACAAGGAAACATAATATTATATAGAAACTAGCTGAACCCCACAGTGTTACCCGCGCTTATTGTTGTACCGCGAGTAACGGCTAGTTATATATATATAACTAGCTAAACCCCGCGGTGTTACCCACGCTTATTGTTGTACCGCGAGTAGCGCCGCGGGACAAAGTACTCCCTGGATCATCAGCTACCTGCCAGTGAAAGTCCCATCAAAATCGGTCCAGCCGTTCCAGAGAATACCCGGAACAAACTGACAGACAGACTGATAATTTTTTTTAACTAAATTTTTGGTATATGTACCGTGTATACATACATATGCATTTATTAAAAAGCGGTTATTTTAATATTACAAACAGAAACTACAATTTTTTTTATTTGTATAGATAAACATATCAAACATCTTTGAATTAAGATTTTGAGCTGAAGTCTCGTTTTCGCTAAAGACTAATACGAACAGTTCTATTAAGCTACCGAAACAACATAAATGCATACAGAATCTTTTTAACCGACTTCAAAAAAGGATGAGGTTTCTCAATTCGACCGTGTCTTTATATATATAATTCTTCTGTGAGTGTGTATGTCACTGAACTACTCTCAAACGACTGGACCGATTTTGATGAATTTTTTTGTGTGTGTTCAAGGGGATCTGGGAATGGTTTAGATTCACAATTTTGTCCGCTGGACAATGTTTTTTAATTAATTTTTAATTTATTAGTAGTTATGGCAAAACGACGTTTGCCGGGACAGCTAGTATATATTATACAATATATTTATGCCTTTCGCGGATAACTTCGTCGTTTATGAACCGATTTTGATGATTCTTTTTTTAATGGAAAGAAGATGTCCCGACGTTGGTACCATGATAAGGACATTAACATCTGATCATGGCGTCCAAGAGAAATCGAGTCGAACCTTGAAGTCGGTTTTATTTTAGTTATAGTATTAATCCATTCATAGGTTTTCATGGTTTTTAACTCGATTACTTTGAAATTATATTTGCTTGTTATTCAAGGTCATAAATACTTCACAAGACTAGTATTGTTTTAAACGATTATAAGTAGTGTGTAGTAAGGTTTTTATTTACCTTTTTGAAGATGGGAATACTCTACCTACTTTAATGCAGAATATCTAATTCCAACAATCAATGCCACCTTCAAAATAAAAAACAAGTGAATGTTCGAGCGTTATTGATGCCCGATAACGCTAGCAAGGCCCGTTCAAGCGCAACTTTGCGTCCATCGATAACTGAATCCAATAGAAATAAGACTCGAGCATCGAGTGGAGTTGCTAATCATGCAGAATTCTTTAGGCGGGCGACAAGTGTCACATTCTCATATTATCCATTTGGCAGTCTACCTTTTCTTCTACAGCGATAAGTAAAAAGATAAAAAAAAATGTGGATTTGAAAATTAGATAGAACCCGTATCATGTAGCCTTCATTTAAGACATACCTAATCCCAATCCCTTCATAATACATTTCAAGAGTGTGGGTGAATCGATCAAAATGCAATCGATTTGTGCAATTTGCCATCAACTATTTTTCTGAGGGTTTATTCCAAAATCTGGTCAGCATATACTTTTTATCAGACAACGAAATGAGAATGTTGGTTTTTATTTTGCATGATTTTTTTCTCTCGCCGATTCCTACTTCAATATATAAGGAGCGTAATGTTTATGATTGTTAATGATTTTGGCTGGTTAAACAAACAAGCAGGTGCGCTTTGAGATATAATTTTTGTAGAAGGATAAATCTTGGTAAGGCAAACCGATAAGCCGAGAGAGCGGAAAAAGGACTCAGTAGCTCGAGAGGTAGGAGTCGCATAATGTGTGGTTTACACGTCACTAGATTACGAACGATAACTGAGGATCTAGTGCGAGTACATTTACAACTACACAATCGTCACGGTGACAGCGTTTAACATTACTATTGGCCCAAATTAAATGTTCACCAATCGCAAAACCAAACGCGCTTGCCGTCGAAAGCGAATTGATGTCAAATAAACGCGTACATACTCAATACGCTCGATACTTTTCTATATACAAAAAATGTAGTTTAAAAAATTTTTGTCTGTCTGTCTGTCTGTCTGTTTGTTCCGGGTACAGACGGGTACAGACAGACAGACAAAAATTTTTGAACTACATTTTTGGTATATGTACTGTGTATACATACATATGCATTTAATAAAATGGTGTTATTTTAATATTACAAACAGACACTCCAATTTTATTTATTTGTATAGATTTTAAAAACTTTATCTCTTTAAAAATTCTAATTGGATTGATGAGTTAAAAGTTATTTTGGTCTTAATTGTTATTGCATTTAAGTTGAAAATAAGTGGTTGTTATTGAAGAAATGCTTGATTTAAATTTCAATAATTTAGGTAATAAGAGATAATGGGTTAAGTATATCAAAGCTCCAAACAAACCCATGTGTTCTTTAACATTAATTAATGTTACCAATGACCCTGTGTTAATTTCAACTTTAATCCTATACATTTAAAGTTGAAAATAACATATAACGGTTGCTTAACATTAAATAATATTTATGAATAAGGGGGTAAGTTAGTTACTGTAAGATACTCTTAGTAGATCACAATTTTGGTTTGAAAGAAACATTATTGGATTTTTTTATCGAAGTTTAAAAACTTATTGATGTCTAAGTACAACTTTTTTTTTTTACTTGGTCTGTAGTCTATGATATTTACATAATATATCTGGCATAAAATGTCAGATTATAAGGGTGTATTTAGGAGGCAAGAATATCTACTAACAATACATCACAAAGACAAATAAGGTATGATAATATTATTTGCAAATAGTGTCATCCATTTTATAGTCCGTATCTAAAGTACGACTTCATATAAGCATTTAATGACCCATAAACATGTCAAGATATCTCTGCAATATAATTTTAAAGAACCTATTTTTCTTTTCATATAATAATTTTAATTATTAATCAGAGTGCACTTTTATGATTAAATTCCAGTGCATTAATAAACATTGATAAATGAAATATGCTGTTGTTGTAAAAAAAATAACATATTGCTCTGACATAGACCATAAAAAAAAAAAATTGACACAGAAACAACAAAACAAGTGCACGGAATACATACAGTGCACATAAAAATAAAGGTGCTAACTACATTAACATAATGATATTGATCTTACTAAGTTTGGGTTATCGTAAGAGTCCTCCCGAACTGAGACTGTAGGGGTATTTATGAGGGGGTCTCTGTCTCCAATCTCGTCCGATCTCTCTTCGGACCCCCCTTCTGTACGACAACGGCACCCTTCACATCTCTTCATGACTACACATACTTCTTAACTGTGGACTGTGAATAAAGTCCTTCAGTTAAAAGATCCATTTTTTAAAGAGAATTTATGATGTCACAAACATAAATTTATCAACCGTAAGTAGATAACACAAAAATTGAATTTGTCTAAACTTAAAACCTACTTTGACTATGTTAAAATGAACTCTAATTAAATATAAATGGTAGACATAAATACCTCATTGTCACTATCTAGGAGATATGTTTCTTCCATGGCACCAAAACATTTAATACACAACTTTTTATGAACGAACTTATAAAATACACTGATAGAAACAAATATATGTCCATCTGAACGTCAGCATGATCACGTATTAACAACAGTGAATAATATTGGATGAAATATAATCGGGCACAAAGAAAATATCATTGTATGCAAATGAAATGATTGACTATTAGCGAGAATAATGACTGTAACACTCGTTTACAACGCACGCATGCCGGACTTGTGATCCGTAAACTCTACAATTAAATAGGTATCAACACAAAATGAGTAAATCTCCACTTACTACTGTTATTTGGCTTCTGTCGTATGCAAGTGAATTCCATAGAATTTAAGCACAAAATCAAATGAACAGCTCCATCGTTCGTACAAAGTAAGTGAACACTGTATCTAAAAATCTCAATTATGTTGAATAGATACGATACAAATGTTAAATTTGCGGATAAACGTCCAATAACCCCAACGTGCTTACCTCACTTTTGACAGACTTGACATTTAATTTATAGATATGACATAGTTGGCGTAGTGCTAGATTTCTGAATGGAGTCTCTGAGTATTGATATAATAAAACGAAGCTATTAACAAAGTTTCAAAAATTACTGTTAGTTACTTCACAAATTAATTTTAACTTTTCCATAAATCTTTTTTAAATATTCACTTATTTGTCTACTACATACATTATTCTAATAAATTAAAATTTCGAAGACGCACGAATGTTAGTTGGTCTAAATACAAAAAAGTTACACAGAACTTGTGCGATTTGGTAAAAATTTCATATTTACCGTCATTATTTATCATATTTATATGAATCAGCAGAATTTAACATCTAATGAGATTCTAATTGGAATATTGAGATCGATTTGAATCGACTCAAATATTCTAGTAAGACTCAACACAACACAATTAAAAAAAAACTTACACACGTCATCTCAGGCTGTGCTGTCAATATTAGAATTGCAGTTTGTAATTTTTGTGAAACTGGTGAAAATAAAGGGTTATTCAAAATGGTAATTGTAGAAACAATATAATTAAACATAAGTTATAGTTTACAATACACCCTTTTCAATAAAAGTGTTTAACGCTCCATAAAAATGTAATACGAGTGCGGTTTTTAAAAGTTTTCAACAGTGTTTTTACAATATTTCAGGTGCTGATAGCGGCGACAGTATGTACAAAATCAGGGAAAGGTAGTATATTTATTAAGCTCGATGAGTAACCCTTAATTCGTAGAAGTAATTATGTACTTATACCTATACTCAATCTTATTACAGCTTTAGTATCCCGTCAGTTCGTGGAGATGACGAAGGCACGTATCGAGGGCCTTCTTGCTGCATTCCCCAAGCTCATGACCGGTGGACGTCAGCATACTTTTGTGGAAACAGAATCTGTCAGGTATGTATACATAAATTAGTAAGCAATGGTTAATGTTTATCAGTGTATATTGGGACCTGTATTTTGTAAACATGTACTTCTAATAATAGTATTTATTGGCCTTATACACTCACATTCCTGTTTTGATAGTATATAATAGCTATCTATTACCTATGGCCGGGGTTCCCAAAGTGTGCGCCGCGGCGCCCTGGGGCGCCGCAGGAATTAGCGAGGTGCGCCGCGAGTCGGTCTTCTATCATTACCCGAAAGGGTTAATTATTTGCAGGTATCCATACCGCAACAATGTTTTGACCGCTCGCATCATAGGTTCTTAAGGCCTTGTCCTACGTAGACGTTTCAACGCGAAGCGAATTACAATTTGTAATGCGATCCGACGCGGTGATTTTCAGTATAATAAGAATGTACTCTGAGGCGGTGACACGCGAATCCAAAGCGATACGATGCCACGCAGCGACAAAGTTAACTTCAAAAGCTTCAAAATTTTCATTTCCTTTGCAACGTCATATTTGTGTGAAGCTGGATTTTCAGCAGTAGCCGTAATCAAGAACAAATATTGCTCAAGAATTAAGGTGGGACAAGAAACGAGAGTGGCAGTCTCAAACCTTATCCCATGTTTCGCAAAACTGTGCACAGAATACCAGGCTCACCCATCACATTGATTTGTCTACTATTATTGAGAAATTATTGTTTTTTATTTTTGTGTTATCGTAGATATTTTGTTGCAATTCTGATTTTTTATAAATACGAGTGTAATAAATAAATAAGTTTTTTACCTAATGTTTAAATTTTTGTGCCTTTCAACCAATAATAACTACTGTTGTAGGTACCTAATTCTTTGATTCTATCTATGTCTAATAGCAAGTTACGGAGGAGGGGACGGGGCGCCGTGACAATATAGTAATCCGAAAAGTGCGCCGTAGGCTGAAAAAGATTGGGAACCCCTGACCTATGGCTTAATTCACTTGTGAAGGCAAATTGAAGACAGATTTTCTACCCTGTTACAGATATGTGTATCAGCCTCTGGATAAATTGTATATGCTCCTTATCACCACTAAGGCCAGTAACATCCTTGAAGATCTTGAGACTCTGCGCCTCTTCAGCCGGGTGGTGAGTTATTGTATTTATTTATACTTGGAAAACTTACAGCCATAAATATCAAGAAATTGAAGCAGATCTGAGATCTTTTAGTTTTGGACTGATAAAAGATATTGTATGACAAAAGGTTTGAAATTAAAC
Organism: Spilosoma lubricipeda; assembly: GCA_905220595.1. Lineage (NCBI taxonomy): Eukaryota > Metazoa > Arthropoda > Insecta > Lepidoptera > Erebidae > Spilosoma > Spilosoma lubricipeda. Next base: position 5,409,122 of record HG992300.1, read on the forward strand.
AATAAATAAAGTATTTCAAAAATGGCACACATACAACGCTATCTAGATTGAAACTAAGCAAACCTGGTGGCTAGAATGACTGATAGAATACTTATTTATTTATTTTCTGTAAAACCATGCTTAATGTGAATAGAAACACCTAAACTGTGAAACAAGTATTTGCAGATAATACTAACCTTTGGTTAGACCCAGGAATAGAACATGAGACATCAAGCACAGCAGTTCTATATGCTACCACTGCGCCATTGAGGCGTCATAAATTGAATACAGAATTTGTTTTTAGAATAAAAAATATAAATACATTTTTTTTTTATGTATGGTCCTGTCAAAATGACTACTTTGTCTGATGGAAAGCATAAGCAGAATCTAAGAGTGATGGTCACCATACTCATTGCAGACAATGGAACATTGCAGCATGGTAACCAACACTAAGGCGGCTTAGTGATGCTTCTGCATCATTGGGCCTCCGGTCTAGCACTCAACAATGAAACACGACAGCATGAATGCTGTCATTTTATGTTGATCTTCTGTGCTAGGGAAGTACCGAGCCGGCCCGTTCATGCTGAAATCAGCATGGCTTTACTACCTTTCATGATATTTTAGTTCATTCCAGGCCATGAATCAATGCAGAAGAATGTCACCTGATCAACTTTACCCTAAATAGTAAAGTAGTATTTTTCTATAAACATCAGATTTTATGTTCTTTTATTATCAGGATTATCTTGTAATGTCTGACTATCACAGAATATTATTATAATGTGAATTTTTACCATTAACAGGTGCCAGAATACTGCGCCCCGCTAACAGAGGCTGAGGTTTTAAACCAGGCATTTAACTTGTTGTTTGCTTTTGATGAGATTGTGGCTCTGGGATACAGAGAAAGCGTGAATTTGGCGCAGGTCAGTAACCCTTATTAACACGTTAAAAGACCGTTTAGATTTATGTGGGCCAGCAACAAATATTATGCTGAAATGTCTTTTGTAGTAGTATATACCTTGTTAAGGCAAGGTATATGACAGTCTATTGCTTGAATGTCAAAGGCTGTCCTAAATAAAATTTAATTTTTTCTAAAGTTTATTACATATTATGTATGAATGTGTCAGAAGTCTATGGAAATCTAGACCTAGATAAATGCAACTTCTTCCCTTATCTGAGTTTCTCTTGTGTGTGTGTGTGTTATTTATGTCTCAATTACAATTTACAGGTACGCTCATTTGTTGAGATGGATTCCCATGAAGAGAAGATCTACCAAGCTGTGAGACAGGTATGTTTCGACTTCCTAGCTTCTTTACCTGATCTCGTTGTCATGTCCACTAATCGATCCCCTTCCCTTTAGACCCAGGAGCGCGAGGCTGCGAACCGCATGCGCGAGCGCGCTAAGGAACTGCAGCGCGAGAGGCTGGAGGCCGCCAAGAGAGGCCTGCCGCCGCGCGGACAGCCCTCATATGGTACTGTACTTGGAGACACTTATAAGTTAACTCCCTCCATAGGAAAATTCTCACATACATAAATTGGACACAAAGAACACCCAAATTGAATACAATAATATCTGCATCAGATGACAACGAACCCACAATACTCGTCGCAATAGAACGCGGCGGATTGACCACTTAAACCTCAACGTCATTCATCCAGTTAAGTCAGTCGGAGGGCGAACATGAAATAAGAAATATTCACGAAAGCAAAACTGTCGGAATGATAGTTTGAATTGAGACATAATAATCGAACCTGAGACCTCAAGCATAGCATTCGCATTAACTACCACTGCGCCACCGAGACATGACCTTTTAAATATAAGTTTAAAAGCGTTCATGCTTCGTTGGTGAGTGCGAGACTGGAGGCCCACTGATGCAGACGCCACGGTGTGCATCACCATGCTGCATTGTTTGCACGAACAATGAGTTTGGTGACTTGGATTCTGCTTTTGCTTTCCATCAGGCAGAGTAGAGTCATTTTAGCAGGCCCTTACATAAAAATAAATAAATAATAAAAATAATTATCAGTTTAAATTTTATATTTTTCTTTATTAAAAAATAATAAATATACTTTTACATGCAGGAAGTGGTGGCTTCGGAAGTTCATCAATGTCTTCGTCTGCAGCGTCAGAACCCATTGCTGAGAAGATACCTACTACACCGGCTCGTGATGTGTAAGTACACAATTTATGTTTCAATTTATTGTTGACTAGTTGTTGCCCGCGGCACCGCCCGCGTATATGTCGGTTATCGCGGCAAATAGTAGCCTATGTGTTATTCTGATGTATAAGCTATATTACTGTAAAGTTTCATCCAAATCCGTTCAGTAGTTTTTGCGTGAAAGAGTAACAAACATCCATCCTTACAAACTTTCGCATTTATAATATTAGTAGGACTAGCAACTCTCCGCAGATTTACCTGCGTAGTTCCCGTAGGAATAAAATATAGCCTAATGTTACTCGGGGATAATTTAGGTTTCTAATTGTGAAAGAATTTTTGAAATTGATCAAGTTGTTTTCGAGTTTATTCGTTACATACAAATGTTTCCTCTTTGCAATATTAGTGTAGATATTACATCAGAATTATTCCCATATGGCATAGCGCATGCTACCATTTTCTTAATTGATCTTAGGATTTCGTTTGGGTATTTTTTTAATAAAATGTTATGTAGAAACTTGTATACAAATAAAATATTAGATAATTTACTTTTATCTTAAAAAGTTCAATCTTAATTAGTTCAATTAAATCTTAAAAAGCCTAATAAGGATAATAGGTCTAACTATTTAAAATATTAAATTGTCATCGGCCTTTGATAAGTATGAGAAATTTCGAGTAAATCCGACGTTTTGAAGGGGATCAAAATTATATTCAAAGTTTCCACATACGAATGAAGCTAATAAAAGCGTGTTAAGAATATTATAAATCATGCTATATTGTTTCCTGTAGTGTTCGTCCATCGGGTCGTTCAACAATGAAGCTAGGGTCCCTGGGTACGGACGCGGAGTCGTTCGTGTCGCGCCTGCGCAGTGAGGGAGATGCTGCGGCCGCGCAGCCCTCCGCCCTCGCCCGCGCCTCCGCAGACCCTGCCAAGGCTCCGCCCCCAGACCACAAGGAGTAAGTAACCACCCTCCACGGCCCCCTGGATATTTCCTACAAACCTATGTCCATGTAACTGCCAATAATAGCAGCACAACATGCCTATTCAATCATATAAAAATCTATTCTTACCATTTCCGAGTCAAAACTATAAAAGGATCATTATTATAGCTTAAATACCACTGCCAGCCACTGCCACTCTAGCGTTTAGATCTGCCGATCAAAAGGTGTCGGGTTCGATCCCCAAGTCGAACTGTGGTTGAGTTTTTCTTACAAGAAATTCTTATCAGCAGTCCGGGGTATGAAATGTTAGTCGTCGGTCCCGGTTGTCATGAACACCTATGACAATAGTTATTGGGAAGTCAATGCCCTCAAATATACTGATAACTAGTTCAATCATCTACTTCAATTCACTCTCAGGGTTAAGAAGGTCCTATGATAGTCGCTCCGTAAAAAAACTGATATTCAGGTAAAACCAGTTGAACTAGTAGCCTAACCCATTTAATCTCGGGAATCTTAATGTTGGGTTTGGAAATAATTTTACAATCTTTAAACGATATTAAATCGTATTTAAGTACAGTGTTTAAAGACTATATTAAGAATTAGCTGTCAGCGAGTCATTTCAAGTAAATTATACTTAAAATCAACATATACCACAAACCAATCATTCTCTTGTGGATTGTGTCTATTTCATACGTCTTATTTCAGTTTACCATTGAATCCTTTTCACAGTGTACACCTACGGTTTGAGGAACGTCTCACACTGGTGGCAGGCAGGGATGGAGACGTACAGAACTTTGAACTTAGTGGTGAGTTATACAACTCTTAATTTACGAAGCAATTTTCACATTCATATTTATTTAATCGCAATCACCCAACAAAGGATAATCTATTCTTGATGTTTTCGGATAATAATCAGCCAAAACAAACGTGATTGAATATATATAAGTTCTATCAAAGAAAACTTAAGTTTCATTAGAAAAAAAACCTTTTTTCTGATAAATTTACTTAATTCTTCCTTATCACAAATAGACCAAACAAAACGATTGCAAAAGGTGACTAAACCGATATGCAACTAATTCGTCTGGACGTGTTAAAAAATTCATTCCGTGTTATGCCTCATATATTATTTTTTACCCTCCTATATATTGAAAAAGTAATGAGTTTTATCATTAGGTTTGTTGACGCTCCGCATCAGCAATGAGCAGTACGGCCGCATACACGTGCACGTCGACAACAAAGACTCCAGGCCACTGCAGCTACAGGTGAATATAACTTGAATAGATTATGGAACATTAAATACTACTAGCCGACTCACGCAACCGTTTGCGTCTTCTATTGCCCGTAGCGGGATAATTTTCCCCCGTTTTTTAAACATTCTCCACTGGTGCTCCGCTCCTATTGGTCTTAGCGTGTACTATCCAACACTGAAAGAATTTTTCAAATCGGACTAGCCTTTCCTGAGATTAGCGCGTTCAAACAAACAAACTCTTCAGCTTTATATATTAGTATAGATTTATCTGTCTCAACTTCATTTACACGACTATACACTGCTGTATAGTCGTGTAAAAAAAATAGACTTTTCTCGTAACCTTTTAATTTACTTGTACACAAACCTTGTCCTGACAACAATGAACGTAAAAAAATAATTATTTATTTTGGTGCAGCCGATCGGAAGTTATGCGCGTACATATATAGGTTAAATCTATGTATATAAAAGAGGAAAGTGACTGACTGACATACCCAGAGATCAACGCACTGCCCAAATCGCTGAACCTAGAATCCTGAAATTCTGCATGTAGGTTCTTTATATAACGTAAGTGAGCACTAAGAAAGGAATTTTGGAAATTTTACCCCTAAAGGGGTAAATCAGGGGATGAAAGTCTGCGTGAGCGAAGCCGCGTGTAAAAGCTAGTAAGTTATAAATAGAAAATATTTTAGGGAATTTTACTTTTTACAATAGTAACAATTTGAATACTCAAAGTACGCGAAAGATCCATGAGCATAAAATAAAATATTGTTTTAATGTAGTGGGCACTGGACACTTTATTTTGTGTATAATAATGTTCATGTATAATTGTATTTTTAATATTTACTATAGACATAATTAGTTAAGTTATTAAAGTTAGTATCAATAATGTTTAAGCAGATTAATGACGATAAAATTATTTTATTGGTCTTATTTATATTAAAGATTGTAATGTCAATAAAGCTTTTAAGGAAAGAAACTTCGTTTAATGCTAATAATTGTGTACATTACTACTTTATGATGGTAGGAATTTTAAATACTTGCAAGCGTGTTTTGTACAGCGTATTTGTAATCTATACTTATAATATAAATGTAGTGGTCCAATTTTGTATATACAGTATCATTGTGGGTTTCCATATTTAGCAATACTTTTTTTAATACATTGTAAATTATTAAAAAAAGTATTGTTGTGTGTATGTAAATTGTTACGTGTTAGAGTTCAAGGAACGCGCCGGCGAATGTATACGAAGTAACCGCACGACAATCAATCTATATTCGACGCTATGTCTATCGTGTTAGGTTCATTATTCTGTGCCTCAAGAAATATGCGAGAACTTTCGCGATGTTTAACCGTGTCGAGTCTCGTTTTGGAATGATCTTTCTTCGTAACAATATATATTTTAGATTTGGTTTCCATTATTGTCCAGACCCACCCCAACGTAGACAAGGAAGCGTTCAGATGCAACGGCGTGATCGGGCTGAAGCAGAGCCAGCGCGCCTTCCCGCTCAACAGCGACGTGGGAGTGCTCAAGTGGAGGCTCAACGCCAACGACGACAAGGTCGCACCTCTCTCAGGTTAGGGAATCACTCTTTTTTTCTTTTTCTTTTTAATCGACTCGAAAAAAGGAGGAGGTTCTCACTTCGACTGTACCTATTTTTCTTTTTATGTTTGTTATTTCAGAACTTTCGACTGGGTGAACCCATTTATTTGATTATATTTTTATTAGAAAGAAAGCTGGTGCTTCCCATGTGCTTTCATTACAATTTGGTCCAGTTCTTGAAGTACTTTTTTTTTGTTTCTTTTAAAAAAGACAAAGCCGTCATTAGGAATAAATCCTATCCTGTCGCGGGGGACTTCACAAACATACATGAAAGGGACACATAAATAAATAATAAATAAATAAATATTTTGGACATCTATCACACAACGCCATCTAGTCCCAAGCTAAGCAGAGCTTGTGTTATGGGTACTAGACAACTGATACAAATACATATATATATTTTTTTTTTTGTAAATATACATATTATACATATAAAACACCCAAACTCCGAAACAAATATTTGTAGATCATACAAACATTTGGACCGACCCGGGAATCGAACCCGAGACCTCACGATCAGCAGTCGCACACGCCTACCGCTAGACCAACGAGGCAGTAAGGCAGACACAACGACAACCAGGCTTAAAACATCAATTTGTGGATCACACAATGTTGTCCCATGTGAGGTTTGAACCCACAGCACTTTGGTGTAGAAGATGGCGATTGCTTAAACCACTATTCCACTAAATCTACTTTGCACTCCTGTTGAATTACTTATTATTAATGGAGTTATATATGGCAGTTATTGAATAAGTTGGTCTGCAACTTTGCACCACACTTTATAGGTATCTTCTGTTCTTAATGTTGTGGAGTAACGGGTGTCATACTCTTCTAACACAAAGGGAGGATCCTCCGACCAGGCGAGGTGATCATGCCTATCAGTCCACGGCCCAACGGTTGATGTTGGAAATGTTGTATATATGCGCGAGATCTTCTATATCGAGATTCAGGATTAGTAGTTTCTCCGTAGTTCAATGCATCTTAAATAGATGGCGCTGTAGTATGTTTCTACTGTTAAGCTGTGTATGGAAGTCGCAGCAATGTGATCTTGTGTTGTTTGCCAAGACGAGAACCGTTACCGCACCGTGAGAGGTAATAATGTTGTCGTTTGCAGTGAACTGCTGGCCGTCAGAGGGCGCTGGCGGCTCGTGCGACGTGAACATCGAGTACGAGCTGGAGCGGGACCACCTCGTGCTCAACGACGTCAACATACACATACCGCTGCCGTGAGTTACACTTACACAAACATTCTACTTTCATACCTATGTGCTTGTTATATAAACTTACTAGCAACCCGCCCCGGCTTAGCACGGGCTCTTTACGGAAAATGTAATATAACTTGTGTTACCCCGAGAAAATGTGCAGCTTAATTTTTTCCGACGTCTCCAACAAATATCGTTATATTTTAGCCAATATGCTCAAAAATTTAACAAATTATATACGAAAACCTTCTTTAAGACTTCTTTTATAATATACTAGCTGAACCCCGCGGTTATTGTCGTACCGTGGGAAGAAGTTAGTCTAAAAAAAGTAGCCTAAGTTACTCCCTGGATCATCAGCTACCTGACAGTGAAAGTCCCGTCAAAATAGGCCCAGCCGTTCCAGAGATTACCCGGAACAAACAGACAGACAGACAACATTTTTTTTACCAACAATTTTGGTATATGTATCGTGTATACATACACTAGCCGACCCACGCAACCTCGTTTGCGCCTTATATTGCCCGTAGCGTGAAAATTTCCCCCGTTTTTGAAACATTTTTCATTGTAGCTCCGCTCCTATTAGTAGTAGCGTGATGATATATACCCTATAGCCTTCCTCGATAAATAGACTATCCAACACCGAAAGAATTTTTCAAATCGGACCAGTGGTTCCTGAGATTAGCGTGTTCAAACAAACAAACAAACAAACAAACAAACAAACTCTTCAGCTTTATATATTAGTATAGATATGTATACATACATACATATGCATTTAGTAAAAAGCGCTAATTTTAGTATTACAAACAGACACTCCAATTTTATTTATTTGTATAGATTAAGAAAAAAAAACAAATGTTTAACAAAGGTAAAAGTTACCAAAATCACGTGTCAAATAAATCAAATCAAATAATGTATTGATAAATTTTTAGATTACATCAAAATTTTTATCAATACATTTATAATTTTATGTTCGAGTAATTGTATCTTATTTGTACTAATATGATGAACTGTATGCCCCAACAGATCAGGCAATAGTTCGGTGGTAGTCCACCAGTGGGAAGGCAGCTACGCACAGAAGGGTCGGACGCTCATCTGGAGTGTGCCGATCATCGACAAAACACACAAGTCGGGTAGCCTTGAATTCACGTAAGTATTGCCTCACTTCTAATATATTTATTGGCTGGAAATAAATATATATTTCGGACATATATGTATTTTTACCTGTGGTCTAGTACCCATAGTTCAAGCTTTGCTTAGTTTGGAACTAGATGGCGTTGTATGTTATGTGTCAAAAATATTATTATTATAATTAAAGATAAATGACCCACCTGACACAGAACGAATAATCATGTTCAAATAATACTTGTCTAGGCTGGGTATGGAACCCTCAACCTCTATGGTAGCAGCTCACTACTAGAACAATTGGTGGTAATAGTTCTTACTAAATTAGTTTTTTCCTCTTGCCAGGGTGACCCCAGCGATACCAAATGACTTCTTCCCTCTAACGGTGATGTGGACGTCGGACACATCCCTGGCGCTACTGACTGCCACCAAGGTAACGATGGCCGAGGAACCAACCCCAGTGGACTACTCGCAGGAGATCAGCTTCCATCCTGATAAATATGAAATTGTTTAGTTTGGGAACATTATTTATTTCTTTTTATTGTAGCAGCAGATATGGTAGATGATATGAAAGTAATTGATACCGTCGTCTGTGTGTCTAAATTGTGTTGTCTGAGTATTCTTTGTGGGTGTATGTTTGGATTAGAAAAATCTGTCGTGCGGCACAGTATATATTTCTAGTACGGGAGTTAGTTTAAAAAAATAAAGATACTAAGTGATATCAGACCACAGAAAAACGGTTTTTAACAAGCCTTTCGATACTCATTACTGAGAGAAGGTACTGAAGAACTAATTAACACATCCCCAAAGGGTACTTACAGAGATAGGAAGGTGGAAGGCTCTCACAAGGCGGCAAAGCATTTGGGTAGTTTAAGTTGTAAGTTTATCTCCTGTATCTACTGCTACTAATGTATATTTAGCGTTAAATGAAATTTTAAACTTATTATTGTAAGCACTACTTTTGTTCTATTGTGTTAAATTAGTTGAGTTTATTATTGTATTACAGAAAGTATATTAATCTATATGTAACATTCCTACTAAGGTGTGCCAGACAAAACTGTAAGTGTTTCAAAAACAATAAAATCGTGACTTATATACAATGTTTTTATATAATTTTGCCTCTGAGGTGTTTTCCTAAATTAGGTTGGGTTCAGCTTCTGTGACTCGCGATGCTTTCCATCAGGCAGTCACTGTGGCAGGCTCATACATGAAAAATAATAACAGAAGAAAATAAGACAGTTAGCGATTGTAGAAAGAGATTAGACATTTATAGTCCATTCGCTTAGACACGGTCACCTTGATCGCACGTGTGGCAAGCCGCCACATAATGGGGGGCGTACACCTACAAGCAAGTATGATTTGTCAGTTTACGCCGTTGTATGAATTAATATATTCGTATTTCACAACAATAACCACAATTGCGTGTGGGTGCACCGACCCCATCTAAACGAATGGACTATAATACTTCTTTCTTAGCTAGGCTTGCTGGATAGATACTTACTTAGCTACAAGCCACATTAGTTTAGTTTATAAAATAAATATCTTTTGTCGTCTTCCTGGTATACATTAAGTGACGAATAATAAAATTTTATTCCAAGTTTTTATCTCAGTTTAGTAATATAAGTTGTACCGCGACTGTGTAGTTTATATAGATTGAATAAATCTATAAATAAAGTGATAAAGTACTTTACATATTTTTTATAGCGTGCGACAATGTACGTGTTAGTACTGAGCTGTGTTTATGTCGGTTTCGTTGGAGCATACCATAGGGCACCAAATTATTTACGTAGCAAAAGTGCTATGAGAAATGCCAGAACGTTGAACTTGACTGAAACTTGTGAGTAATTCAAAGATATCACCTATTTGGATAATTAGCAAAAGAATATTGGATGCCTTAATACGCATTTCCGACTTGCCTCTATAAGATGAACTCATTTCAAACTCCTCGACTCATCTGACTAATTTCGTTGCGGATTCCAAGAGATCATATTTTTTCCTGGGACAACCCAAGATTACAGGGATTTCATTTCGAGGGTTCACCTGGTTCCCCGGCTTCTAGTACCCGAAATGGTATGCGGTTTTTAGTCGGTTCGATTCCGACATACCCACCAGTCGGTGGTATCCGAGGGGATTTCCTCACAAAGGAAAACAGGGACTTCCCAAAAGTCATAACTCGGTGTGTTCGTGGGTTACTACAACTGCTATTGATTCTAGTCTACAAGAGTTAAATTGGTGGGTTAGTGAGTGGGATTGGTCCCACACCGTCACACCAAAAACTCTGGTGCCGTAAAGAAGTAGGCTTTATGATTTCATTGCAAATTTTATTTTTGTTACCGAGGTTTCTTACACTCACTTTCGTTATAATTCATCATACTTGCCTATAAACACCATTGTTGTAAGCCTACTTGAGATGCGCTTAGCTTTTTTCAAGTAATAAGCTTTCTAATTAGAGCCTTCTTGATTTACTTACTAATCTCTAAGAAAAGTGCATCTGCGTTAAGTTGACATGAAATTTGTGGATAAAAAGATTTGTAGCCTGAACCTCATAATATTATTAATTAAATTATACTATCGCCTAACTCCTGTTCAATAAATACGCGTAAACAGGCCATAAGACATAACTAAATATTTCAGTCTTTTCCTCGCTGCAAAATTATGCAGTGAACGCGAAGCCGACCAACGAAACAATGTACCCTTGGATAGCTCGGGTCGTACATTCCACTACCAGAGACGTTCCTCATGTTTGTACAGCGTCGTGCATCGACGCAGCCATATTCATAACTGCTGCGAGATGTCTTTATGTGTAGGTAGCTTTTTATACTTGTATATATTTTTTGGATAGATCAAAGCCAAGGTCGTAATAGGTATTCCAAGAGCAAGGCAAGAGAATGTGACGATGTTGACTAAATCTGACAGTGGTATTGTGTCTCCTTAAAAACTTTAGTAGATACCTACAATACCACAGTACCTACTTTCATATCTGCTGCCCCACCGCGGCTACGCCTTTATGAGGAAAAGTTCTACAGAGACATCAGAAGTGTGGACCCAAAGTGAATAGGAAATTTAAAGCAGTATCTAGCAGCAACATATGATGTACCTAACCTAAACCACAAACTTAGGACTAAGTTTCGAGATTCATAGGAAGACACACATTAGACGCCATGATCGAATTTAGGAGGAATTCGATCATTGAACTAATTTTAGATAGATAATCAAGTTATACCTACTTATTGAAAAAAAAATAGCAAATTTATACTATAATTCAAAGACATTTTATTTTAGTTTAAAGGTCAACTATACTACAATAATATACAGATCGAAGCGCATGCGTGTTTTGGCGTTTGTCTTACCCTCAGAACCAACCAAACAAGCATTTGACGACATAGGCCTGATAGTAGTAAAGAGTAAAAACGTAATAGGGACCTGGTCGGTCATTGACCTGTTCACCAACGTGAACAGAACCGATGATGCATTTACCTGGTTCGGTAATTTGGACTATTTATATGGGAGTGTTAATACTAAAGTCCTTGGATACTCTACGAAGAAGGTTAGTATTGTTGTACAATTGTTTATGGTTTGACAACATTCCAAGCTTTCCGTCTACGTGCGGGGCCGATTTAGAATATGGAGAACATATCACCCACACTATTCATCTCGCGGGTGTTGTAATATCCGGCATTGCAAAGAGGAGAAAAATTTGAAACAAACCCTATAGCTACGAACCCATACGGACATCGTGATAGTAGGCCCAAAGGGTCCTTTCTAAAAAGAGGCCTATATCCGACAGCGGACAACTAAAGAATCATAATGATGAATTTAAATCTTGGAAGTATCCGAGGTACATATAACTAACACAGCCATTTCGTCTGCTTTTCGAATCATATTCTTTCAAAGTGAAATTCTCCAGTAGACATTAACAATAGTTAGAAACGTCATAATATTTCTAATTATTGTTAATACCTACACATTTTCAAATTAGCAACTTTTATAATATTACATTCCACGAGGACTGTCTAATCTTAAGAATAAATATTCTTCTCCAGAGTCTTTTACCATCACCAGAGCAGCACTACAATCTGACAGAACTAGGCGTGGTCATCGGTTTGGACATTTGTGCAAGTATTTTAATAAACACTGTCAATGGCACCTCGGGTTTTACAGTACCTTGCTACCATTCCTGTTCCTTCAGCCAGATGTTGAGGAACAACGCAATATGTGATAACTACCACGGCGTCGAAGGTGGCGCCATCTTTGATACCATAACCAATAAACTAATGGGTATTGCCACTTGGGGCACTTATTACCCACAACACGAGTTACCTGTTGGATTCGCATTTGCTAATTCAGATCATTTTTATAAGGATTTAAGTTGTGCAAAAAGAATACGGAATGATAATGGATTGTTGGTCACAAAAGGGTACTACCAGAGCATTTGTGACGCGAAATAAGTATATAGCTATGATTTATTCACTATTATATAAAATTTTATTTCATTATTTCACAGTACCTACAAATAAGTCTTTAAATTAATTAATAAAGGTTTTTATATTGAAAGCAGTTGAATTATTTTTATCAAATACTTAATAACACAGTTTTTTCAACTAATTGGTTTTATGCAAAAGCAACAAAAATTTCAACTACAATATGACAACAGGAATGGTCACAGGACTCAAAATACTGCCTGTGATACACAATTAGAACATTAAAATCTTAATTAAAACAATTTATAGATCAGAGGAACTCACTGCAAAAGTTTTGATCAGAAATTGGTGTATAGAGATTTATAAATGATATTAACATTTATAATGTTTCAAAAGAATAGACTGTTTCTATCAGAATGTCTCATCTTAAAACATATGGGTAAATATAGAAATAAGAAACACCATTTAGAAAGTATTATACTTATTTATTCTAATTATACGAAATTTAAAAATTACATTAAAAAAAATTAATTCATTTATCCCTACTTATCTACGTTAAAATTAAATTTAAAATCTGTATCTGAAAAGGAAAATTTAAATGATTTAGCATTATCTTTACCAGTTTTTTCATTGCTGGTCACAACTTTGTTCTTGGTGTTGTCATTATTTTGACTTGTTTGAATATTCTCTTCTGGTGATTTACTACTGCTGGCCACCGCTTGCTCTGGCGTTATGTGGAAGTTAAACCTAAAAGAGTCATCGCCAGTAGTCAAAAATGCAGACTTTCTCAAGAATGTTGCTTTTGGTTTATCTGGCACCTCAGATATTTTCATTTTGCTGGCCACTGTAAGACGAAACAGAAATAAGTTACACTCTGGATTTTGGTATGTTGCCCTGATAGGTTTTTAGTGCCTGTCTTGGTGGAAGAGGTAACATACGCAACTGCTGAGCTTGAGGTGTCGGGTTGTAAATGTATGATCTGCAAGTATTTCTTTTGGAGTATGGGTGTTGTTCATCTTTACATCTATACAAATAAATAAAATTGGAGAGTGTGTCAAAATATATATACTAAGCGAGAAATGAAACCCAAGACCTCAAGCACAACATATGCACACCCTTGCAACTGGCACAATGGTAGAGTACCATTGTGCCAGTTGCAAGGGTGTCAAAATTATGTTGGTCAGTCAATATTGATGTCAACTGCCAAAATTCAGAAGATGGTAGTTCATTATCTCAAATATGTTTCATAAAACTGTTTTATAAAAAAACATGGTCCATACATGATCTTACTTTTGGCCAATTTCTTCTCTTCGGCAGCCATCTTAGCTCTATAGTCACCAAAATGTGTTCTCATAAGTTGTCTCTTCCGAATCATTGGCTGGTTATTGTTTTTTAAAACCGTTAACACCTTCCATGCTTCTTGTACTGAATATAAAAGTAAAAACATATTAATGTTAGTGTGGTTCATACGAGTGTCTGTTTGTAATATTAAAATAACCGCTTTTTAATACATGCATGTACAGAAGATACATGTACCAAATTTTTTTTTTTTTTTAAATTTTGTCTGTTTGTTCGGGGCAATCTCTGGAGCGGCTGGACAGATTTTAACGGGACTTTCACTGCCAGATAGTTGATTATCTAAGGAGTAACTTAGGCTACTTTATTTTAGACTGGCTTTGTCCCGCGGTACAACAATAGCCGCGGGGTTCAGCTAGTTTTAACATATATTTTGCGCCATACATTGCAAAAACTTTGTACTCCAATATGTGAAAAATGCTTTGAATGTTTTTATTTCATTTCACCTTCTTACGAAATATCTAAAGTGAGACTTGCGAAGTGAGTGCAGGTTAGTCCTGAAACTTAAAAAACTTTACGAAATTTGAACACAACATACATTGCTTCTCGGTGCCTTTTTTCTCATTTAAAGTTCGTTCCAGTTGTTGAATACACCAACACAATTCTAGTTGGAATTGGCTTAACGATTCCTCAGGATCTATGCCGTCTCCACTATCCTTCTCCACCTTACATGGTTTTTGTATTGAAGTTGCTTTTCCTTTGGAATGTAATTTAGTTGGTTTCGGCATATCTTTATTAAATTTCACGATATCTAAACTTTACAGCTATCAAACCACGTTTAATTTTGTTTTGATCGGTTTTGATTTTTGATCTTTTGATTTGACGTTTTGTTTTTTGGTTGTGGTCCTTTTCGTCCAATAACCGTGATGCAAAAGCAATTAATTCAAACTGGTCTCAAAAAGTGAATATAAATAAAACTATTTAAACTGAACATTTTAGACAATGTTTTATTGATTCTATCGAATATTAGTAGGGAATTTAAAAAATACTTGCATTCAGAACCTTAGAGCCTAAATCATGGACGTGCATGATCCAAGGTTCTGAGCTTGGAGCATAGATCTGAAGGGGCAGTAGAGTAGAGAGAGACAGAGTTTGAGCAGTGTCTGTCTCTCTCACGCAAGCTTCTGATTAGTGGACGCACATACCGATTTGCTTGACTGATTTAGCGGGAAATACACCAACCAATCTGAAGCAGTGAGAGAGACAGACACAACCTAAACTCAGTTTTTCTCTCTTTACTCCAATCACGCGTTCCGCCCGTTCAGCGCTCCCTTCGTGTATGTATGTATGTGAGATGTTAAGTAACGAAATTATTTCCCAAAAATAATTAGAATTTAATGATAATTTATTTGAGACGCGGATGACAGAGATATTGCCGACACGAGCTTTAAATTTCAATAATAGTATTGAAATTTTAAGTTAGATGAGATTTTAACTAGCGTATAGGAAGATTATAATTGATGGTGTGATGTTTAATACATCATAAGGTTTTTTTATTATATTTTACAAAATAAAATACTTAGTTTGTTGCATAGATGGGGTTGAATTTAATAATTAATTAATTTACAATTTAGTTAAACTAAAATATTTTGTGAGGGTGTTACTATAAATAAAAGAAAAATGATTACATAAGTTTTGATGCCTTGACGTAACGTGTCGAAAACCGAAACTAAAATTCTAACCTCGAAATAATATTGCTCGTATCCCGATTCATAGTTCTGTGAAAAAGTAGTATGCCGCTTGGAAGATTTGGAAAAATTACACTTTCGTGGTAATTACATCAATAATATACCAATTGCCTGTCAAAATTAAATCCTTTAACTGTGGTGAGCCCTCCATGATAACAATGTAATAATTTAGCTTAGGTTTTTTTAAAACTATAGTAATATTATGATAAAAATGACACAAATGCCTATGGTATATCTATGAATGAAATAAAAGTTTTGTTTTACTGTCATATAACCTAATAGTGGCATTTCATTCATAATTTCTGATCATTTTTCTTTCAATTATCCTAATGATTTACATAGTGATAGTAAATTAATGATAACTAATATTCTAACCTCAAGATATACCAACGAATATTAATAACTTGACAGCTTTTGGTGTATTATAACTTTACGGTATTTTATTGAAAGTTAAAGAATCGGTTCTTACCGGGCACTAGTTCGTTTTTCTACTAAATGTAGTGTACCACACTTATTCCAGGTTGGCAGTCACTGTGACTAGTTTATCGTTGTTTGTGGTGGCGAAAGATTATGTCAACTATAACCGGTTGGAGAATATGAGATCAAGGGAACGCATGCGCAAGTCTAACCAAGGAGAGTATCCCGATCTATACAGACAGAAACACTGAACTTGTATCCAGGTAAGCATTTATGCGGTAATGGAAGACTTCTAGGCATTCTTTCTAAGTGGGTTACTAAAGAGTAAAGAATGTTGATGATTATAATGATTCAAGTTTTTTGTGACGACAATCAGAATCTCGACTAACTTAACTACAAATATTTGATTAGTCCTTTTTGCTTCTACATCGTTATTAGTATTACACATTATTTCTCACACTGTATGTGTGTATTAATATGTACAATATGTTCTGCTGTATAAAACAATGTCTACAATTATTATTATTAATTTTTTTTAGTATATCTCTTTCTCTTCTGATTTCTAAGTTTCCTATATGCCAATTTTGTGTTAAGCGCGCCCTTGTACTTTACACTTCCTTGTATCTTTTATATTTATGTGTTGAGTGTGTACAATAAAGAATAAATACAAATACCTAATAAATAATCACACAAGCGAAACCAGAGGCTGTTACACATTATAATTGTACATTACGATTATAATGTAACAACAGTTTAAAAAAATATACTTTACATTTCAGATTATAATATTTAAACCAAGTAAACAAGATGGCGGCTGTACCCCAACTTGACCCTGCAAAACTGCAACTGGTACAGGAGCTGGAGATAGAGATGATGTCCGATATGTATAACCGTCTTGTCACTGCCTGCCACCGCAAGTGTATACCTGTTAAATACCATGAGACTGAGCTTGGTAAGAATAAGTTATCTCTATATTGATGTATGCAAAGACTTGTAGCAATTTATACAAAAATTATGAGAACAGAACAGTATGAAATTTGCTACTGTTAAAGTTTATATGGAGTAGAAGTGCAAAAAGAAAAAGTTTTTTTTTTCATGGAATAGACTGCAAACGCGCATACGTACTGCCTGATGTTAAGCGAGTACCGCCTATGTAACCTGCAGCACCAGAGGTGTAACAAGTGCGTTGCCTTTGGGGTATGGATTGGGGTATGGGCAAATACCATCAGACCTTGAAGCTCTATAGCTAGGGGGAAGGTTTTCCAGATTCAAACCACCCTCCCTCCACATGTTTCTACATTATTTATATTTTTACACCTCTCATTTTTTTTCATAATATTATGGTTAAGAGACAGTCTTTTTATTATATTGAAAGCCCTCCGAAACTAAAACCTGGCTACGTCTATGCCTAGTTCTTAAGGTTCTCTACCTATAATGATTATCTCAGATGTTCCTATGGTATTAACTGACAGTTTAATATTCCATTGTTCCTGTAACACTTTAATTCTATGACATATGCTCAAGTGACTGTTTGTTTGTCTTGCTAAAGTTGGGGAATGTCTGGGCTAATTTAGTTTTAAAATGTTTTTTATAGTCCAGGGAAGGTTTAAACGGTGAAAAACTAAAAATAACTTGAAAATCCAAATGTCAAGTGTATGAAGTAGCAGGCATAGCTAGTAGACAATAATTTATTATTTTTTTCTAGGAAAAGGTGAGTCAGTTTGCCTTGATCGCTGCGTAGCAAAGTACCTGGATGTGCATGAGCGCATAGGAAAGAAACTGTCGAACATGTCACAGGGCGCAGAGACAGAGGACTTAACCAAAGTCAGCTTGCCCGAGAAGAAATAGTCACCGACATTACTTATATTGAATCATAAATTATTTGTATTCATTTTAGATTATTTTAGATCTTATGACATTGGATAAAGACAGCTCAACAAAATAAAAAGTTGGAACTAAAGGATGATTTTCACGAAATAGCTCGTATTGGATTTGGACTGGACTTTACAATCTTCAAACATTATTAAGTCTTGCACAAAGTATTTAATTAAAGTGTATATTAACAAGATGCACACGCAGCTTGAGTCCGTGGTCGTTCCGATGTGAACCCATGTTAATTGATTTGGATAGGTTCACTGATTAAATTGTAGTACATAGCTAAAAGAAACATAAAGTACTGCTGGCGTTACTAACAGTTAGCAAAAAAGACTTCTATCTCTATATCTATTATTTTGTAACATTGAAAATGCCATGCAGTATTTTGAGCAGATAATAAAAGACCAATTTTAATTTATTTAATCTATGTTAATGTTGCCGTAGTAATAAAAGAAAAGAACTAGAAAGTATTTATAAAACAGATATGTCAATCCTAAGTTTGTGTCAATCATCCTGCCTTGCATTTATAACCTTTCAATATATCACAATAATTGATGTCTCAGCACGAATTTCTTTGTATATTTTTCCAAGAGGACAACACCCATAATAATTAAATTAAATTCGTATCTGTGTACGTTAAAACCAACTGGTGGTCGAGAAAATTATGGTTCATTATAAAAAGTATCTTAGATATGTGAGGGAGTTATTGTGTTGCTATTGTTTGTGGTTGTTTTATTTTTTAGCCATCAACTATCCAAATGACAACACATGCAATGTCTGATATCTATTGCATGTGTATTAGGCTAATTTATGATTAAATATCGCAACATTATAATTTTAGAATGGATGGTTTATTGGACATTGAGTGTTCAAATTAGTTAATTGTTAGAAATAAAACAGTTTAAAAACATTTGTTCATTTGTTTTTATTTAAATCAACCAATACATAACTACCTACTAATATTATCGTCAAGACACCTAAGAACTTCGAACTTCTTGTGCGTACATTAAATACTAAATCCAAATACATGTTATCTCGGCTTCTTGACGGCTACTAAACATCTAGATAACTAAATAAAATATTATTAATTTTAACTCATTGGGTTTGAAAAATATCCACAAACTAAAAGCACAGTCCATGATTTTGACGTATGTCCTACAATATTTTTTATATGTAAGTAAACAGTCTGTACCAGATGAAACAAAATAACTGATGTATACAAAATGGCATATAGAACAATGCATTAAACGCGTTGTTTAATAGTTAGCAGAAAAACTACAAATGTGGGTAGGTGTCAAAACTGTAAAGACAGAGATCCTACAAGGAAACAGTACTGTTATATATTACACCAGTGATAGAAGAAATAGCATAAAGCCATGCTAATCGTACGGTGACAGGAATACCACCACTCTTATTCGTCCAGTGAATGTTGTAAAGGAGCAAAATACACTGAACATTACAACGCAACGCCATTCATTAATTTCTAGATGGAAAAGCTACCTAATCAAACAAGTGATCTGGGAAAACGCCAGATCAAAATCAAATATATTTGTGAAACTCCTTAACTTTACTACAAATATTTACATTCAATTAAATTGTTTCTTTTTTACATATATCTCACATTTGTACAGTTTTTAACATTACTGTCTTGAAACAGTAGACGTTACGTTTTTGTTACGTCCATCCTAAGTATTCGCTATTGAATTTTACGAGGTTTAGTGTTTACAAGACCGAATCCATAGCTCATACGATAATTTTTAATCAATTCTGATAATACATAAATATGTGAACAAAAGAAGAAAACGCTTTTAATCCAAATGTAAAAAAATACCTCTTGATTTCTAAACTCAAGTAAGTAGGCATATAAAAGCCATGCGGCCTGGCATATAACCCAAGCGAACGCTAAATACACAGCATTCGCCGAAGGCATCTTAAAACAGTGCGCTACTAAAGGTAGCAAAGACAAAAACCATATGAAGTATTGTGACGTCATTACGCTATTAAACGCCACGAGCACAACGGCTTGACAGAACATGGCGAAAGGCAAGCTGTCTTGTTTCAAGCCGAACGTCAAACTCAGGAATATGAGTAAGAGAGTTTCAAATACTTGTACAACGAGTTTCACAATGTCGAGTTGTATCTCATCCATCGTTAAATACGAGTAGTAAAACAGTATGGAAAAATTGTGGCGTGTGTCTTTCCGAATCAGGTGATAAATATATGTCTCAAACAGAAATTCATGGCCATACATCTTATACATACCGAAAGTGAGTCCAACGATGGTAGCAATGCAACTAAGAGCCAAAGTGATTTGCCTTCTGTTTGGAAGTAACAACCAAAGTCCATGTAAGGCACTCGTTGAGTTAGTTATAGTATCGTACGAACCCAAGCTCAAAAACATTGGAAAGCTGAATGCCAAAGGGTACAAACGAAGATGTATCGCTACACCGAGAAATATTCCAGCAAATGAATATCTTATTGTAATACTTTTTATTTTCGCTCTCAAGAAATACAAGCTCATTATGATGAAAAAGCATGGTAATGAATCTGCGTTTCCACGCGTCGATATCGCTATACTCATTGGATTGTATAGCCACAACTGAGCACAGTAAGATGGTACGTTTGTTTTTTTATTTTTCAATTGACTAGCTACCAAGTGCTTACAAGCTATGGCAATCAGAATATCGAACAGGGAAAATATGTATTTGCCAAAGTCTGGATGGATAACAACATTGGGTGTCAAGAGGAACGCGATGATAGGGCTGTAACGATAGGTGTGGCGCTGATACGGAGATCTACCATTAATAACGTACCGGGCGGCGTCAGTAAAAACCTTATAGTCAACGTCCGTGTACTGTACTTCAGCGTATTTGTCGTGGAATTGCGCATAACTTATCAACACCAACCTAATGACAATTCCTACTGCCAAGTGAACGGTAAAAGGAAAGTTGATGTACTTCCGAACATGTTCCATTTTTGCCTTGTTTGTGTTCTTTTAAATCCTGGTTTTGAGATCTTTAGCGGCCAACGTCAGACAATTCTTGAACTGTTCGAACTCTGCAGCGCAGTCGTTTTTAGCCACAGAACCTTCCTTGAGAAGCACACAGCGTGCGTATAAAAGACTTTGTTTAGAACACTTAGCAAAAATTAGAGGGTATTTAGCTAGTCTTTCTCTTGCCTTGGTGACTGATTCCATTATTGATCAACCTTGCGCCTTTCGAAAGTTGTAGGAGGTTCGGAAAAATCGTATGGGTCGCGAGGACGAATAAAAATGTCGTAGATTGGCTTCGAAAAGAATATGCCTAGACCTAGAGCAGTAAAAGTAATCTGAAAAGTTAATGGGTATCTGTAGATCCAACTTCTTTTACCAAGAGTTTTGCTGCGACGGCGATTTTCCATATCTGCAAAGAACATTTAAGATTGTGGTGAATTCGTTTTTTGGATATTAATACATAGAAATAATACCTACTTGACTTATTCTTCATCTATACAAATAAACTAAATTAAAGTATCTTTATGCAATTTCAAATTAAAAGCTTTTTAGTAAATGTATCTAAGAGTATATTCGTGCTAAGAGTATACATAGCCTACATCAAAAAAGCGATTTTTTAAATGTTTTCTATCTGTCTGTTTGTTCTAGAATAGATTTTAACGGGACTTTCACTGGCAGGTAACTGATCATGTAAGGAGTAAATTAGGCCACTTTTTTAGACCAGCTTCGCTTCGCGGTGTTACCTGCGGTTACTGTGGTACCGTGAGTGTCAGCTACTTATCTATCAAATGGTTATATAGTAAAATTGCTACCTTTAAAATATCGTAACGAATAACTCAATAGTCGATAAATGTATAAAATAAATAGAAAATGACGTCAACAATTTCATTTCAAGTCATGGTGAACATATGTTTGATATCCCCTCTTTTTGACGCTACCAATGTCACAACTGTTTATTTCATTAATATACCTATTCACTTTTATGATGTTGTGTTATTAAAATAATTCAAAAATGCAAATGTTAAGTAATTATATAAAACACTTAACAAATACTGTAAGGAATATATTAAAAGTAAAAAGTCTTTAACCTCCACCATATTATAAGTGTCGAGACGGCAGATGTTTACAGATTAGAAAACAAAAATAAAAGTCTTGCCGGGGCAGTTTCCATTCTGTGAGATACCGTAGATAATCTACTTATGTGATTTGAGGGCCTAGTGCGAGTCGATCGTCACGGTGTGTGTGAGTTTATGATTGGCCCGCACTAAAATCTTAACCAATCGAAACGGTCAACGTGCTTTGGTTGAGTCTGAAGCGAGTTGGATCGCGACGTCAGGAAAAAGGCCGGAATGTTTGAAATATGTTATAAAGCAACTGTCATTGAGAACCTGTCTGAGACGCTTGTCTAGTCACCCTTTAACCACGAGTTTACGCTCTATAATTTGATGTTACGTTTTTCCGCCATGTTTGTACCTAATGTTTGGTAAGTATACAACTACAGTGATTGAAGTCTGTGTTTCATATTAGGTACTAGCCGAACCGCGCGAATGCCGCGGGACAAAGCTAGTCTAAAAAAAGCCTAAGTTACTCCTTGGATCATCGGTTATCTTCCAGTCAAAGTCCCGTCAAAATCTGTCCAGCCGTTTCAGAGATTACCCGGAACAAACAAACAGACAGACAAAAAAGGGTAAAAAAAATTTTTGGTAAATGTAACGTGTATACATAACTATGCATTTATTAAAAAGCGGTTATTTTAATATTACAAACAGACACTACAATTTTATTTATTTGTATAGATGTATAGATTATCATCCTTAGCTAGAGAACAATCCCAAAGTTCCTAAGTTGTGTAACATTCCCAAAGGTGTGGAACGATCCCAAAAGTCTATGTGAAATAATTAATACTAGGACTTCAGATTGTCAGGTGTGGCACAGGTCGGTCTTAGCCCAAAGCACAAATATTCCCTACTTTTTTTTAAATCATTCATTCGTGGCAAGCTACACAGCTCGATGGCGAGTTATTGTTGCTATGTAAGACAGGTGGTTTAAATGGTCCTGACCATTATAATTTCGATATACGTTGTGTGATAATTACCTTACTTCGCCGACTTGACGAGAGACGGCGAAAATTGCCGCGGTTGCAAGTCGTAACCTTCACAAACAAGAGAAATTGACTTGAACTTCAGACAGCACTGTCGCATCGACTCAAACACGTGCTGACAACGATCCTCTTGAAAGTTTTGTTCTGAAAATAAATGAGAATTTCCGATTATTTTTTTTCATTTATGGCCCTGCCTAAATGACTCTACTCTGCCTGATGGAAAGCATAAGCAGAATCCAAGTATCATACTTCGCAGACAATACAGCATAGTGACCCACACAATGGCGGCCTGTGATGCTTCTGCGATATTGGGTCTCCGGTCTCGCACTTACCAACGGAAGATGACAGCACTAATGCTGTCATTTTGCGTCGGACAAAAGCTAGAAAGTAGCTAAGTTAATATTACAGGATCAGTCCTTTAAGACAATACTTTATTTACTACTTAGTCATAATAAGAAACAGAATCTGTGGCAAATTGTATAAATAACGAGAAAACTGACATAATTCAATACCATCTAACAACACACCTAACTACTCTAACTTTTAAACTTTCGCGTTCCATGATATTTTAACAATTATTTTTACGGGAATTAACGCGATTAATGTAATACGTTTTAATAAGTAACACCTAACTACTCTAACTAATCCAGGTTCACGCTATAAAAAGTTGTCGCCCCGTTCAATATATGTATCTTTGTGTGTCCGCTAGATATGATTACCTCTCTTGGTGGAAATTACCTCTCTCTTTGCCAAAGGATGTCTATCTCTCAACTCACACACAACTTTTTTATCTTTGCTATACCCGAATTGCCCGATTAACAAATAAGGGCAATGAACTTGCTCCCTATCACTTAAATATGAATACAGGCGTATGTGTATATTTGTAGGTATAATAATGTAGGCCATTGTCGAAAGTGGATTATTTAGTTAGTGACAAAACACTATCTCGGTCTAAAGGTCATGCACCCCTGGAAACATATATTATAGTAAGTAATTAAACGCGAAAGCTAATTTTTTTTCCAATTAGTAGCGACAAGTAATTAGCGGCGGGCTTGCTACTGTACGCATATAGCAGCAGCATCTATACAAATAAATAAAATTTGAGTGTCTGTTTGTAATATTAAAATAACAGCTTTTTAATCAATGCATATGCATAGACGATACGTATACCTAAAATGTAGTTAAAATTTTTTTTGTCTGTATCTGTCTGTTTGTTCGGGTAAACCCTGGAACGGCTGGGCGGATTTTGGCGGGACTTTGACTGGCAGGTAGCTGATGATCCGGGGAATAACTTAGGCTACTTTTTTAAGACTAACTTTGTCCCGCGGTACAACAATAACCGCGGGTAATACCGAGGGGTTCAGCAAGTTATCTAATATATATATTTAGAACATGTACTTAGAAGAGCGTAATTAACATGTGTACCAAGGTACCATGCGCTAAATAGCCTACTAACAATGTACCGTACAAATAGTGCTCTAGACATGCTCTACAAATTTTGTGGTCATTTTAGTCACAGGCAACGATATTTACAAAATAATGGTTTAGAGGTGTTGACCTCTCTGGACATGTAGAAAAGATGTTGGAAAAATGTCATAACAAATCTGTATCTATACAAATGAAATAAAGGGAAGACGGTCCCCATTTCATCTCATTAACATTTTTTATATTTTATATTATTAATTTCATCACGACGAAGACTTAAAGACTTATAATTTGAAGACTATAAACACTTGACATTGGCAGAAATAGCTGATCCGAGAGATCCGGCTGGTTGCCATTTCATTAAAGAAGAAGAAAAAGAATGAAATAAAATTGAAGTGTCTTGTTTTTAATTTAAATTAACAACTTTTCATTAAATGCATATGAAAGTACATCTATATGGACACTCTCTATGTTCGTTTGTTGGTCTGTTTTTTCCTGCTGCTCTCTGGAACGGCTGGACCGATTTTGACGAGACTTTCACTAGCAGATAGCTAATTATATAAGGAGTAAGTTAGGCTACTATTTAGGGTTCCGTAACCAAAGGGTAAAAAGGGACCCTGTAACTAAGCCTTAGCTGTCCGTCCGTCTGTTAAAATGCTGTATCTCATGAACCGTGATAGTTAGATAGTTGAAGTTCTTAATCTCAGAGATGATGTATTTCTGTTGCCGCTGTACCAACAAATACTAAGAAACAGAATAAAATAAATATTTAAGGGGGCTCCCATACAACAAACGTGATTTTTTTGCTCGATATTGATAACGGCAACAGGTAGACAGTTGAAATGTATAGATAATGGTACGGAACCCTTCCTGCGCGAGTCTGACTTGCACTTGGTCGTTTTTTTTTTAACTACATTCGCATGTAGCCTTACTCGCCGTTATTGTTGTTAAGATACCAATAACTGCATGGCTCAGCTAGTACATAATATTGATATTTACGTAGTTAATTGCGACAGTTTACGTTATTTACCAAATTGACAGTGTGTGTACTTAATACAATAAACACGAAAGTTTGTAATTATGTATGGATGTTTGTTACTATTTCACGCAAAAACTACTGAACGGATTTGGATGAAACTTTACAGTAATATAGCTTATACATCAGAATAACATATAGGCTACTATTGCAGCGATAATCGACTTCTACGCGGGCGCAGCCGCGGGCTACAGCTAGTTTATATTATATTTCTTTTATGACATACTTCCATAACTAAAGACGTGAATGTATCCCAGAACAGACAATTATGTCGTTTTGCTCGAGTAATAACATAAAGCAGGCATTCAGAAAACGAGAGATAGAAAAGTCAATAAAACGAACACAACAACTCGATCGCCAACTTTGACCGCATTTAATGTCACAATAAATTGGTCCCTCGTTAAAATTTTGACCAATCGGAAGTCTGAACGCAGTCGACGCGTCTAAACTGAGTTGACTCAGACATAGCCCTCTGGTCACATACCTCCTAAGCTCCTGTAACTCGAACTGGCAGTTGTCGGGAACTCAAGCCCTCCAACAATACACAGCTCGTATTGCCATGTGTAATACTACACTATACCACAAATAAAACCAGAAACGCCCATTTCCTCGGTAACACTGATAAAATACGGTGACCATACTGTGTTCTTATCTATATTACACATTCATCCATTTGTAATATGTTAGTGAATCATAAAGATTATTCTATTGTAATCTATAAAAGACAAGTGAGGGTCCGATTAACGCACCGAGGGTTAGCACCACGGAGCAAAGCACTATACTAACTATAGTACAAACTTGTAGGCAGATAATTCTCAGGAATCGAGTAATCAATAATACCCTATCATTATTTTCGTCAAGCATTTTTCTAAGAGCAAAATACCAGTTTGTCATTGTAAGTAATGACTATGTATTGAATAATTTTATTTAAGGACAGAACAACAATTATTCTTCTTTTTTTTTCTTATGCCGTGCAGTCTTTTCCATCGCCCATTGTCCAGTTTAGGTTTATAACAAGTACCATATACCCTATACAAAATATATTGTTTTATAAAATACATAAGTTTATTTAAGTGACATAAAACTTAACATTTTTTTTATTTATTTAACTTTCTGCACGAAATGTACAATGGCGGACTTAATGCCAAAGACATTATCTGCCAACTACCAGTCTACCGTTGGGTGGTGCGGAAATGTGTGAGATGGTGCACAACACTTTCGTTAGGATTTTGAACGTAATTCGGAAATTTGAATAATAGATCAGAAGAAAACAATGAAATATAATATATCTGCGCAATCACACAAGAATAAATACATACACATACATATTATAAACACATACACATATACATACCATATTAAATACAGTATCTTGTGAAGAATCTGCTGTATTTTTGGTAAGAAGAGCACGTACGTACGTACCATGCCATTCTGATTTCCTTATGAAGAGAATTCCGGAGAAGAACAGATTGTACGAGGAGAGAAGAATTAACACAGGCAAAAGTGTAGGAAAGGCATGACTATAGAAAGTTATTTTTAGAGCGAAGATTTCTATCATGATTGTCACAGAGAAGCTGGACGGAGGAAGTTAGGTAAGTAGGTGAGTTAGGAGAGTTGAGAATGGTGTGGTGACGTTAGGGCGTGGAGGTGACTACGTTGACGAATAGGAAACCAATTTAATTTGAGTGGAAAGGAGGATCTATCTGCTTGATTTAATTTTATCTTGATACACTAACGTCTTCTTGGAAAAATATTTCATAAAAGACATGCGGTAACGGTTATTGAGGTACGGAACCCTAACAATCATTTGCTTTATTTCAACCAATTTTACTTATCTTTATAGTGCTGCTACAGTATGTTATATATTGTTTTAAATAATATACCGAACCGTGTCCACAAGTTCCTACACTGGCCGAGTGCGTGTTGGGGACTGGCAAGACTACGTGGAGGCTAAGTTATCTTGCCGTTGGACATTTTTAAGCCGCCCAAAGTCCTCCAACTAGGCTTCACGACTGTTATCCTATGAGAACAACCGGGACCGGGAGTGGTATCGTACCAATAAGTCAATAACCTATCAAGATACAGACCGCGCCGTCGTTGCTTACTTACTAGGTAGCTGTGTTTAATACAAAGACATTTCGACAATACGCTAATTTTTATGCTTCGGTTACTGTTTTTAAAGACTTATCATTAAGTAAGGAATAAAATTTCTAACTGCACGTTGGCCTAGTTGTTTATTTAAGCGGTATTGTCAGCGAGAGCCATACGCCGATACCGCGCGGGGTCGACCGAGGCGGCGTTGCTTCCAGAAGTACCTGCACTGGGTTGCCAGTACGTAAAAGAGTACCGCCTGCCACAATTGCGAACACACGCTGGCGATTTGCCCCGCTTGGGCGTCGCAGCGTGTGCAGACAGACAAAAATTTAAAAAAATGTTAATATAGTACATGTATCGTGAAAACGTACATATGCATTTATTTAAAAGCGGTTATTTTTATATTACAAACAGCCATTCAAATTTTATTTGTTTCTATAGATATGTACCGTGTAAACAATAAATGCATATGCATTTAGTAAAAATCGGTAATTTTAATATTACAAACAGACACTCCAATTTTATTTATTTGTATAAGGTATAAATATGTACAGATAACAGCTTGAGGTCACTTCACATGGGTGTGTTTCTAATTCCCGAGTTTATTCGCCCACCTTCGGTTCGGTTTGAGGTGCTTTTCTATAAATATATCTATCTTATTACAGTCCGGCCGCTCAAATAATGCGTTTCTGACAGATCGTGA
This sequence comes from Spilosoma lubricipeda, assembly GCA_905220595.1. Lineage (NCBI taxonomy): Eukaryota > Metazoa > Arthropoda > Insecta > Lepidoptera > Erebidae > Spilosoma > Spilosoma lubricipeda. The sequence goes on from HG992300.1 coordinate 5,437,475, forward strand.
TCGACTGGGCGATGTAACTTTCAACTGGCGTACAATTTACGGCTTATCTTTTATTTACCTTATTAACCAGTGATAATATTAAAATTCGAATACGAGTAATCATGCCAACTTACATTAAATGTATTAATTTTTGTCCGCGGGGTAAGACAATAACCGCGGGTAACACCGCGGCGTTCAGCTAGTCTATTCATATAAATTGTTCGTGATTTAAATACGAATTGGAAATGAATATTCATGTATTTTGAATGACCCTAATGATATAGACATTTTGATACTCAGATCACAGTTCATGTTAGTCCATGATATTTTAGAACCCCTGCACCACTGTTCTCGGGTCCCTAACTATAGATAATTGGATGAAATTGATATCGGAGCTCATGTATATGATGATGTAGCCTTTTTTATATTCCGAGCTAGTTCCTCTTTGTTGGTTTTATTTGTGGTCTAAAGAATGTGGTGTGTCGCTTGACATGGGCCTCCTCCAACTGCCTCCACTGCTCTCTGTCTGCTGGGACTCTTGTCCAGTACGGTCCCAAGGCCAGACGAAGATCATCCTCCCATCTTCTTAGTGGACGTTTCCGTTTTTTAGTTCCATCTCTTGGATACCATAATGTAACGTGTTGGCTCCACTTGTTCGTTCTGCACCGTAACATGTGTCCTGTCCAGCCCAACTTAGATGGTCGATTCGAAAGAGTATATCAAGGATTTTGGTTTTCTTTCGTATCTCTGTTGAGTTGATTCCATCGAAAGTTGGCACTTGGCAAGTTTTTCACGTTGGCCTTGGATCCATATGTCAAACATGGGAGGATGCATGTGTTGAACGTTTTCCGTTTGGTGGATATACTCAAGTCTTTGCTTTTCATTACTTCCCTGAGAGACCAGTACTTCCTCCAATCACAAGCAATTATTTTGTTAACCTCCTTTTACATCTGGTTACTGGGTGATATTATTTGTCCTAAATATACATACTCGTTGACATATTCAAGCTTTTTCCCTTCCAGTTCAATGTCCATTTCTGTGAAGTTGGTCATCACTTTAGTTTTGTTTGTGTTAATTACAAGACCGGCTACTCTGCTTTTATACGCCAGGGTCTTTACCATTTCTTGTAGTATATTTGTATCACTTTCTAGGATAATGAGATCATCTGCAAATCTTAGATGGTTTAGTCGGTTACCATTGATGTTAAGTCCGTAATCGTCCCAATCTAGTCCACCGAAGATATTTTCAAGCACAGCAGTGAATGGCTTTGGGGAGAGGGGTCCTCTTGCCTGGCGCCTCTCTTTATGGGGAACAGATCTCCAATGATTTCTAGTTTTACACGACTCTTGCTTATTTTATAAATGTTTTTAATCATTTCTATGTAGTGCCAGTCCACTCCTTGCTGTACCAAAGTTTGCCATATTTACTCACGATTGAGACTGTCAAATGCATTTGCGTAATCTCTAGAAGCTATATAAACTGACTTTTGATTATTATTACACTTTTCTAGAACTTGCTTTATAGTATGGATATGATCGATTGTACTGTAGTTTCTTCTGAAGCCTGCTTGTTCTAGAGGTTGGTTTTCGTCGAGAGTTTGCGTGATTTTTTTCTAGAATTACTTTTGCTCGTGTATAACCACATCTTTTTATTTAGATATGTTCTAGGCGTGAATCGAAATAAAAAATAATTTTGTTTTCAAATGTCATTCTTGGACAACACTATTTAGTGTAATAAGGACACGACGGTTGGCGGTTGATTCCGACCGTGTAGAAGGCGTTGCAACCCAAACAAGAACATGGTGTGCGTGTGCGCGGTTGGTTCCGAATGTTCCGATCGTGTAGAATGCCTTTAAATAGTATTTACAATAAAACGGTAGCGCGTCGAAAAGAGAGATGGGGCATTTAGGACAGGATATGGGGATCGGATCTAATGGAGTTATGTTTCCTGCCACAACAGCCAATCACCGAGAATTAGGATTGACAGGCCTACGAAGTTATTTTATACAACTACCTCTTAAACAGTGTTTTTTGTGTAGCAATCCCCACAGGTACATGAGGTTCCTAGTTACTACTTATCACCACTACATCAAAAACTTCAAACACGTTCAGGTAAAAACGATAATCTAATTAAATTACAAATTATTTATTAGACAATCTAGGTACTTTTACTCGAGTTCTAGTATATGCAGTTACATTCCAAAGTAACTTTCACATTATAAACGTCTACGTATGTACTTACTACGATGAACATCTAACGACGAAGCTGAACCTGCCGGTTCCGATTGTAATTCCTATTTTTCTAACATTAACATTAAACCTCGGTATCTTTTAAAATGTTATTGGTAGGTAAAACTGCTTTAGAAGTACAAATTCAATACATACTTATTCTAAACTAGCTGAACCCCGCGGTTATCGTCGTACCGCGAGTAACGCCGCGGGAAAAAGTTAGTCTTAAAAAGTAGCCCAAGTTACTCCCTGGATCATGAGCTACCTGCCAGTTAAAGTCCCATCAAAATCCGTTGAGCCGTTTCAAAGATTACTCGAACAAACAGACAGCCAAAAATTTTTTTAACACATTTTTGGTATATATACCATGTATACATACATATGCATTTAGTAAAAAGCTGTTATTTTAATATTATAAACAGACACTCCAATTTTATTTATTTGTATAGATTTAGGTTTATATATATATATTTCACTCATGTTCTTTAAACCAAGTGTAGAAGTATTCATGATGACAAAGGCACTAGCAAATACGATAACTATTTTAAAAACAATCGTAGTGGGTCGATGACCGTGTAATGACCAAATTGTTCCTTATTTAGTGTGGTCACTGAAAGGGGATAATAAAAAACGTTTGTCAGCAATTTATACATATATATTTATTAACAATAATGTTACAATCGACATGCCACCTTAATCTCAATAGAAACAAGATATATTTATTATACAGCATGATACTAAACCAAACAATTATAATATAACACAATATTTTGAATAACTTTACTTAATTTACATAAAAATATTAGTTACAATCTATATTCCATATGGACAGCATAATTACAATGGTGTAACGGACCCCTTTCACATCCGAGGTGTTATGGAATGGATTTTAGGTACATAAATTATGCTCTCAGCTGAGATACAATAAGACAACAGCGCTGCCAAAGATTACAAGCATGAAGCAGGTGCCATATGATTCATTTCCATGCATTATCCTGCCCTCTTTTTACCTAATTTGTTGAATATAATGTACACAAGATGAGTCATATACTTTGCAAAAGCAACTCCTCTTGATGAAACTCTAAACTAAAACCTTTTTATACAGACATCACTGAATTCATCTACATGCTGATGTTTTAAAAGATATATTATTTGCAATACATATATATATTAATTTGCTTTTACAATATTTTATTTTATTTATTCTCTGTTAATGCTAAATTAGAAGTAATCTAAGTATTTCATGGCTAACTAGAATCAGTAGTTGATTCTTTAACAGTTTCTTCATATGGTGATACAGGTTCAATTGTCACCAACTAGCCGCTTGACAGATTCAATTGAGATAAATTTATGTAGATACAATATATAGCCATACATTGTTTAACAATGCATTGATATGTACAAATAATGGAGTCTCAACAATTTTCTGAATTGCTTAAAAATGTTCTATTAAAATAAACCCATAGTTAATGTATTAAAAAGTTAGTAATATTTTGACAAGGTTTTTTTTTTCATTTTTCCTGTAAAAACATAATAAAAAGAGTGTGTATTAATTATATTATCTTTAATTAATCTCAAGAATTTTGTCTCAACTAGACTGTACTTTAAACTGTTTACTTAACCGCTGACATTTACGAATGAGTTACTAAATAAGCAATTCATCAAAGTATATTAATCATGTCCCTATGAACAACACAAAATGTGTGAGCATTTGATCCAATATTACAATTATTTCTCCAATCCACTTATTAGTATGAAATATAGTCATAATCTAAAAGTTAGAGTATTTGATGTATTAGGCTGGCTTTTATCAGTTATTCCTCAATCACACATGTTCGTATGCTTTGCTTACACTGAGTTTCCTACTTTGAATGTGATACTGTATAACTTCCAAACTTATGTGACGAACACAAATAAAAAAATATTATAGAATAAGTAAAATGAAGATAATACAATCCTAAATCAGACTTTTGAGTTACCATTAATGTGAAACTATTTCTATTAACATTCTCATAACTAAGACATTTTTTATAATATTCTTGAGACTTAAATATTTGTGGGAAATATAATTTAATGCAAACAATTTGTGTTAAATTTCTTTAAAAATACATTACTGTAATTGAGACTAAAAAAATAATGAAAATGTTTAAAGAAAACGGTAAATAGGTATACAACTTATTAATAACCCGTAAACCAGTAATCAGAGGCAGATCTCAATGATAGAGTTAACTGTGTATAAATAACAATTTCATTTGTATTTCCATTTTTGTTGATAATGCAAAAAGGAAGAAATATCATTCTTTTTAAAACAGAATTTGATACTCAAGTTCTTTTTTTTTCCAGTTTGACACTGAAAATATGGTATTTTTAAGCAAACAATGTTACCTGATATATAATGTAACTTACGAGTCATGCAAAAGTTGCCAATTTTTAAACACAGTGAAGTGTCATAAAACCACTTTATACAGATTTTTCACATATATAGTAAATATATCATCAATGCTCACAATTGAGTCATCTTTTCAATAATAATATTGAAAACAGAATTTAACGTAATGTTTAGATAAGTTCACTTTAAACTGCCAACGCACAAACAATATGATAAAAGCTGATATTGAAATATCTATTGAAATGGTTAGTCTTTCCATTGTATTACTAATAAAATAAAATAGTTACAAGTAATATATAATATACTCATTTATTCCTTACATAATTCATGATGTGATAATATTGAATAATTGATATTCATGATTTAGATGGTTTATGGGTACTATATTGTTTTTTTAAACTTAAAAAGAGGTTAAAGTTTCTTAAATGAATATTTTAATAACTGTTTTGAATAAGTTATTTGTATTGGAACAATAACAACTTATGTGCCAATGATAAAGGCCTTTTATACTTGTGTTACCCACACATATTTTGTTTTTTTTTGCATGTAGTGTAGCAATGTTTTTGCAGTGAGCCTGTTATTGATTTTAGATATAATACCAATGTACACTTATAATTAAGGGCCAATATTTCATACAAGAATGATAGTACTCACTAAGTCAATAATTTTGTTTTATACAGCTCCAACATTTAAATAAAAATCCCGATCTCTACAACAATTTCTGTATACAGGTTCCCCACTAAGTTTAATTTGCTGTAAACAAACCATGTCTGTATCCAGCTGCAATAACATTAAGAGAACCTCTTTTATACTATATTTTGTAAATATGAAAACATACAGTTCATGCCTTTAGCGCTAGTCGCATTGACAGCGCATGTGCATTTAGGCTATTGACTGGGAGTAGCTTCACTTTCCGGCCGGTTTAGTACAGGTTTTCCTGCAATCACTGGCTTCTCTGTTATTTGTGGTTTCTCTGATATTTGTGGCTTCTCTGATATTTGAGGTTTCTCAGCTATCAAAGGTTTCTGTTCTGATGTTGGTTGTTCTACGGATTCATTTCCTTCATCTTGATCATTATTATCAATGTGCGCATTTGACAGTTTATTTGTTATCACATCAGGATTTTCCTGTTCCATTTCTGAAGGTCCATTCTGTTTATCACCATCGGACATAGACGGTGAGATAGATCTTTGCATTAAATTGGGATTAGAAGACACATTTGTCGAGACACTGTGGGAGTTATCTTCACTTGAAACACTCAACTGCCTTGGCATCTGTTGACTTGGATGAGATAAAGTCTGAGGAACATGTGCATTATGCAACGGTAGCCTAGACTTGTCACTCTTTCTCCATAGTGTAACCTCCTGTTGTTTGAAGTAGCGGCGGTCCTCCGTATCCATTAACACTAAATTAAGATAATAACGTACTGAGAACTTATTGTTTATGTCTCTCATTGTCGGTGTTAGGTCATAGCCCGCCAAGAATACTCTAATTGGGATGCTTTCTCCTCTAACTGGAGCACCATCCATAATTTCGTATTTTGCAACAGTTTCATTTTCTGTGAAGGTGTTAGGCCCAGAACCTGTAGTTTCCCTTTTTATTATAGATATTTCCATGTGTTTGATTTTAATCCTTACAAGTAAAAAGTAAATTTTACCGACGATTACATCCTTCAGATGATATTTTGACTTATTATACTCGAACTCTATGTGTAGGCAGTCTTCAATGCCTACTTCCATTTTTATCGAATTTAACACATCCGGGTAACTGCACAACGTATGAACCGCGATATCCACTTCTTTAACAACGTCAGTGAGGCGGCGCACGATCGTGGCTCTCAAAAAATACCTTAATCTGACATTTGCACCCGTATACACTTCGTACGGCTTTTCAACATTTGCGAACTCAAATGGATACGAAGTATGCTGCAGTAGATCGCCAGGACGTGCCAATTCTTTTACCAAAGATATAAACTCATGGTGATTGCCTCTATCGTAAAATAATTCAATCTGACCTATGAGTTCGACCTTGATTCCTTGATGTTCAAGTTTCGACCCGGGTTTCCTTAAAGTTACATTTACTCTGCCAGACACGGTTTCGCCATCGTAATAAAGTAATAACTTCTCCTTTTTCCCGTCGTCCGTTTTCACTTCGGCAACCTTCCGTTTGTCAGCATCATCAAATACAATTTCGATATCCGCAGTCTGTCCAAATCCAAAAAAGCTCATTTTTGCACTTATCACTTGCACTGACTACCGGAAACTTATTATGTGGCTTTAGAACAGAACAGTAACGATATAATTGAGCAAAACATTGAAAAACGGCGACGAAACGCCCGCAAATCTGAAGAGGCGATTGAAAGGTTGAAGCAAAGATGGCGACTGACTTCATGTCGGCTGTCGGCGTAATGGTTCCCAAATAAAATTATAATGAATGAAAAACTCACCATTAAGGCATTTCTGGATCTCGCAAGCAAATTTCTTACAGGGGTCACGTTGCGGCATGAATGGACAATTGACGATAATCAGGAAAATTATTTATAAAACCTAAATTTCTATCATGTGTACATACAACAAAATTTTCGTGCGGCAACTTTTTTAGAAGTGTTTGTTCACTCAATAATAAAATTACATAACTTTTTGTTAAAACTACATAACCTAAATTATTGTTAATTTCATTAAAATAGAAAGAAATAATTTAAAAAAAATGCTGCATAAAACTTGCATGAAATAAATGAATGACATGCATTCGTTCAAGTTGGAACATAATAAAATGGTAATGAAAAATGCTAATAATATTTTATTGAGATAGTCTAAGCATAATAAACCAAGTAATCCACTAAGAAATTAATTTCTGAGTGCTACGGGATACGTTATAATCTTTAAAATTGGTGTAAATAATATGTTTTTGTTTATTTTCTCGTAAAATGGTATCGTATATTAGAAAAGTGTTTTACTTAGAGCATATATATCTAAAGGGGCAGTTGAACGGGCGGAAAGTGTGATCGGACTAGAGAGACTGGGGTTGGTTAGCGTCTGTCTCTCTTACGCAAGCTTCTGATTGGTGGATGCACATACCAATTTGCATGACTGATTTTGTCGGAATTACACCAACCAATCAGAAGCTTGTTAAATACTTGATAAAAGTCATTTTTTTAGGTACCTAAAACCTCAGATAAAGATTCTATAATTGAGCCTAAAACTACGAACACAGTGTTTTTTTTTTAAAACTGTGAACAATTCATCCATTCAAGGAATCCCCTCTCTACCCTTATTAAATTATTGCTACTTTCACGAAATTATGTAAGACACAAATTAAAAAATGCGAGATTTCTTTCAAGTGCGGTGTTGAAAAGTTATCCGTTTAAAAAATATTTCAATGAATTGCTGTGGACATAAAGTCGAACTTGACGTACGAACCTAAGATTCTATATCTGAGGTACGAATACGAACGATAAAAATTAAAAAATATCCAGTACTGCCAGTGCTGCCATCAGAATAATCTCTTTTTACATAAATGGCGGATATCAAAATTCTGTAACAAAAGCGAATTGATATTTTACGAATATAAAACTTTGAAAGTGTAATTAAAGATATGGAGATTACACGTGCTACCTTAGGAATTGCAGTGGGAATAGCTGGTACCTTGTTCCTTGGCTATTGTGTGTACTTTGACCAACAACGTCGCAAGGATCCACTATTCAAAAAAAGGCTGAGAGAACGTAAGTTTTGTCCATTTCTTGACTGAACTCTACTGTAAAAGGGTAAAAATAATGATAATTAACGACATGTCTTATAACGTATGGTCTTTCGTAAAGTTTTTGTTTTTTCATAACCTAAAAATAACGATGATTGGTTACAACACTTTGCGAATAGTCTGTTTTGCATGATTTACTTCAAATTTTCGTCAGTGTACCACAACTGAAAATGATACAAGATCACGCCCATATTAAATTTAGAAACATAAAATACAACACCACGATTATCAGCGCTTACAGTTTTTATTTACCATTGCTTTATACTTCTTTTTAATTTTCGTCTCGCCGCCGCACCAAGTAAGATAGTGCGTGAGCCTGTTTGCTTCGTAGAGTAGAGAATAATGTGTTAGAGCCTTATATTTTTATTCTGTTTTAAATTAAGGTGGTCTACTTAATATTAGAAACTGACTTCTGTTACTTGAATTTGAATAAAACCACTCTCAGTCAATTCTTATTAGGATTTTCTTTCCTATTGATGAGTTCACAGTACATAAAATATATTAAACAAGGTCCCAGGATGTTAATGTTTGCTGACCAGAGGCCCAATGATGCAGAAGCATCTCTAGGCCGCCATGGTGTGGTTCACCTTACTCACCATGCTGGCTGCATTGTTTGCATTTGCAATGAGCATGACCAACTCAGTTTCCCACAGACAGTGTACAGTGGTGGACAAAAAAAGTTTTTTTCCATTATCTTTTAATTTTTCTTGTACACAAACCTTGTCCTAACAATATCGAATAATTTATTTATTAAATAATAAATAATGTAAATATCCTCTCCTGCTGCAGTGGAAACATGATAATGTTATATCAAATACATTTACATGTTATGATTAAACCCAAGCTTTTCTTTTTTTTTTTTTTTTTTTTTTTTTTTTTTTATCGGCCAAAATTACTGCTCTGCCTGATGGAAAGCATGAGCAGAATCCAGTAGTGGTGAATTTGTTTCAATGTGTTTAAACATATTGAAACAAATTCTTAGTAGCCCAAACATTCAAGCAGCTAAACCTACATTATCTAAAAAGTTGAGTTCAGCTTGCTATATTCAGTTATAAACTGGTGCTTAAAACACAGGTTTTCCTTTTTAAGCACCAGTAGAAAAAAATGTAAGACTAAGTGTACAGTGTTCTTAATGCCGTTTTAATTTTGACTTTGTAATTGATTGATTAAATTAAATAAGTTACTATTATTATTATACCTTAAACCTATGAATTTTATTTTTTATTTTAATTGCATTTAGGTTAGAATTTTGATTATGTTTTTGATTGTGATTTTGATTGTTATGATTTGGAACCTTGATTATAATTTGAATATTGACTGTAATTTTGAAATTAGATTATGACATTAACTTTTAATTTTGATTGTGATTTCAATTTAGTTTACTTGCAATTTTATTTTTGTTTTGATTAGAACTTTGACTTTATTTTATTTTTAACTTTGATTTTATTTTGTTTTGGATTTGGACTCATAGTTTAAATGTTAATTTAATTTATGTATTAATTTGAATTTAAATTAGAATTTGTAATTGTAAGCATGCATCAATTATGCACTTGTATGGTCTGAAATAAATTTTATTATTATTATTATTATTCTCTTTATTACAATTATAAATACATATTAATTACATTTTTAAATATAGATATAAAAAACAAATACATTTAAAAATATAAAAAATAGTAAACCACCGACTTCGGGTACAGGGACCAAGAAACCGGTGGTTAGGGCTCCAAAGACAGGAACCTCCTCACTATACGTGCCGTGTCAAGAAGGACTGCCTTCTGCATCAGACCCTTGATCCAGCCCTCTAACGTGAGCCTCTTAAGGTGTTGGTCGAGGCTCTTGGCTATCAATCCGTGAGCAGAAACGACTATCGGAACAATGATCGCCGAATCCACATTCCACATGTCGACAATCTCGTGAGATAAATCCAAATATTTTATTTGTTTTTCTTTTTCGACTTTCACGAGATTCTCGTCATGAGGAACGGCGATATCGACAATCATTGCGCGGCGCTCCAATCGATCTATCACCACAATATCAGGCTTATTGGCAACAATAGTCCTATCTGTGATAATAGATCGATCCCAATATAGCGTAGCACGACCATTCTTATTATTATTATTCTCTTTATTTTACATATATAACATATTGATTACATTTTTAAATATACAAATTAAAAAAAAAAAAAAATACATTTAAAAATATAAAAAATAGTAGACCACCGACTTCGGGTACAGGGACCAAGAAACCGGTGGTTAGGGCTCCAGAGACAGGAACCTCCTCACTATACGTGCCGCGTCTAGGAGGACTGCCTTCTGCATCAGACCCTTGATCCAACCGTCCAACGTGAGCCTCTTAAGGTGTTGGTCGAGGCTCTTGGCTATCAATCCGTGAACAGATACAACTATCGGAACAATGATCACCGAATCTACATCCCACATCTCGACAATCTCGTGAGATAAGTCCAAATATTTTATTTGTTTTTCTTTTTCAACTTTCACGAGATTCTCGTCATGAGGAACGGCGATGTCGACAATCATTGCGCGGCGCTCTGATCGATCTATCACCACAATATCAGGTTTATTGGCAACAATAGTCCTGTCTGTGATAACAGATCGATCCCAATATAACGTAGCACGACCATTCTCGAGAACTGGGTCGGGCACATACCTGTAGTATGGTACCTCTGAACTCACAAGTTTGTATTTAAGGGCAAGCTGTTGATGTACTATCCTGGCTACTTGATTGTGCCTGTGCAAATATTCGCCGTTAGCAAGACGAGAACAACCAGAAATAATATGCCTAATAGATTCCCCGGGACGGTGACATGCCCGACATATGTCAACCGTACCATCTTTCAGGATATATTTCCGATAGTTATTCGTCATGATAACTTCGTCCATAATCGCACAAACAAAACCTTCGGTTTCTCCGAAGAGGTCACCGTACCGTAGCCAGGAGGTTGAGGCTTTAAAGTCTATATCGGACCCGTTATTATTATTATTATTATTATTATATTCCATAAATAAATATCCACAAAGATTCCATACCTAACACCCAAATTATCTAAACACATCAAGCAATAACACAAAAAAAAGTTTATACAGGGTGTAAAAAGACTGCTCCCGAAAACTTTGGGGTTGCATTCAGACCATGATACTGAATAGGTTTAGCGAAAAAAAAACGCAAAAAATATGTTAACTTATCTAAGTTCTTTTTTGTTTATTTCTGGTTACATACACATAGTACAACATAATAGGACCCAAACTACCTAAATATCTCATTTAGAAAACCAAAAAACAAATAAAAGCAAAAAAACTTCAATGTATTTTAAAATAAAAACAGATGGCCGGGGGTCATTACACAACGCGCCAGCGCGCGGTTCAATGACCGCGTCGGCGCGGAGCGCGCTGGCGCGTCCCACTCCGCTCGCCTCAGTTGCTCTATCTAACTGATAGTAACCTAGTACCTAGACAATACAGCCTGCCTTCTGCCTTCATTTTACAAACAGAACTTCTAAGAAACCTATGTTCTAAACAAAATGCAAAGTATTAAAGTAGGTAGATACCTATTACAAATTAATGTAAGACCCTAACTTTATGAAGCGTGCATATGCATAAACAATTTATTGTCTATGTAGATAAATTTGTATTAGGTAGATACAAAACTTTATTTTTCTACGTTATTAAATTCTTAGGTAATAAAGTAGGTACCTACTCACTTACTTGAAAATGCTGGAAAACTTTAAACGAAATCACTCACTAATCTGGCTTTCTGATGGATTATGTTATCAACCAACGCTAAATAATAATGAATAGGTATCCTGGACACTTGTGTTATTTTTTGCGTTGGTATAATGAAATCATTCATCATCATCATTTTCAATAAAATTCAAGTGTGAGATTTATCCTGCACTGGGAATCGAACCCATAGCACCGTGGGGCTGAAGTCTTAAGCCTAGACGTGTGGGTCGCACCGCCCTCCGATCGACGAATTGGGTAATCTTTAGGTCCAGTGCACACCTACGGTTTCCTGGTTAGCAATCCCCATTCGGCAATCTGAATGCTCTCCTTACATACTGTGGGAGGGCCACGCTTCTGCATGAATGGGCCGGCTCAACCGGAGTGATACCACGGCCTCACAGAAAACCGGTGTGTTTCATCGAGTGATTCAGGATACCGGAGGCCCATACCCCAAACCCTTCCCCCATCCCCAAAGGCCGGCAACCCACTTGTGACGCCTCTAGTATTGCGTCCATGAGCGGTGGTAATCGCTTCCCATCAGGCGATACGTCAGTTCGATTGCTCCCTATTCCATAAAAAAATACAAAATTTCAACTATGCGCACATGTTTTTATTTTTGCCCGAACGGAAAAAAACTAACATTGATTTCGTGCTGGTCGTATAAAATTTCTAATAAAAACGCAAAATTTAACCAGGAAACCCTACGTGTGCATCTAGCCCTAGAACTTTGAAACTTCCGTCATTTTATTAATTACCTAAAGTCAGAGGATTCGCGCGATAGCGGCGTGTTTGGTGCGCGCACTAGTTGCCTTTGATTTTAGCCGACAAAAGCTTACCGCGTCGTAGGTACTACCTACGACGCGGCCGAAACTCCTTTTGGCGGCGCGTGTCAAAGAACATTAATTTATCTAGTACATATTAAAAATAGGGACACGGTACCGAATAGAAAGTATCGATAATCGAAAAAGCGTGCGGCGACATTAAATTAATTTCTTCTTTATAGTTAGATTGCTTTTAAAGCGTGTTTTTTAGTTTTTTAAACTATAATTTATTTTCTACTTTTTAGTTTGGTATGTTTACCAAAGCGTGTTTGTTTACTTTTTTAAAACAATTTTTTATTTAGAAAAAAAAAACTATTTGTTTTTTTTTTCACATTATTGTATTGTCATTGGACTTTGGCTCTGTGAAATATTTCAAGTTAATCATACTCCTAGAAGTAGGTGAAAACGAAGTTAAAAGATTCCGTTACATACATACAGTGAGTAAAAGTGTCGAGTACTATTCTTATTGCGGTCTAATGGAGACCTTCTTATTTAGTTTACGGGTAGGAATTGCCGTAAGATCGCAAATTTTGAAGATTACCCATTTAGAACTTAATTTCTTAATCGATATGATACCTGTCCAAAAGTACTCATTGAGTAAAAGTATCTAGTACTTTTCTTACCGAGGCTTAATGGCGATCTCTTTCTTTGTTAACGGGTTGTAATTGCCGTAAGGTCGCAAGTTTTAAAGATTATTTAATCGATACGATACCAGTTCAAAATGTAAAGTACTCGATAGCAAAAAGTATCGATACTTTTTCCGTGTCTCTAATTATACATTTATTGGTTACTGATCACGGCTAGTTGGTCTTCAATTTTAGTACTGGCCAAACGCTTGCGTGGTGCATTATAATTTGCAATTCGGTACTTGCCTTGCGCGAAAGTTAATTTGTGTTCTAATTTTTCTTTTTTTAGTAGTATAAGTTAATTAACGTACTTTTTTTTTCGTTTTTTATTCTCTTTTTACCTAATTTTAGTGTTAAGTTATTTTTAGAATAGGTTCTTTTATTATAACAGTGGTAGTGATTATTTATAATGTTTAGTGCGAGTGAATATGGACAAATGATTATGTGCTATGGTGAAGCTCGTGGAAATGCCTCACGGGCGTTGCGTATTTACCGTGATAGGTACCCGAACCGTCACCACCCGTCTGATGCTAGAGTCATCACGGCTGCCTACCAGAGAGTTTTAAATAATGAGAGGATTACACCCCAAAGGCATGGAGGAGGCAGAGAAGTTGATCTGCGAGTGGAAGAACAGGTCTTGGCTCTTGTTGAGAGAAATCCTCGGGTAGGAACACGAACTGCGGCGAAGTTAATTAGAGGTCATGGAACCGCAATATCTCATAAAACGGTGCATAAGATTTTAAGAAAAGATAAAAAAAGACCTTACAAAATTCACAAAGTCCAGGCACTACTTCCTGCAGACAAGGCTAGGCGACTTGACTATTGCAGATGGATACTGAGCAAAGATAATCCTACCATGTTTGCCAAAAATGTTTTATGGACAGACGAATCAACCTTCACGCGAAATGGCATGTGGAACCGACGGAATTCTCACTATTGGTCGGAGACTAATCCTCGTGCGTTTCAAGAGACAGGACATCAGGTACGGTGGTCTGTGAACGTTTGGGCAGGTATCCATCAGACGACGATTGTAGGGCCCGTGTTCTTGCCCTCGAGAATGAACGGAATGGCATACCTCGACCTGATAAAAGGTCCAGTGACCTCGTATCTGGACGACATTCCACTAGCCCAGCGAAGACACATGTGGTTCCAGCACGATGGCGCACCACCGCACACAATCCGGTCAGTGCGGGAACAGCTTGATCAAGAGTTCCCAAACCGGTGGATTGGACGATTTGGACCTCGTGCATGGCCTCCGCGGTCACCTGACTTCAATCCATTGGATTTTTTTCTATGGGGTCATGTCAAGGAACGTGTTTTCGATCGGGTGTGCGATACAGCTGAAGAAATGAGAAGCCGTATCATTTCAGTGTTCTCAGACCTGAACGCAAGAAGTGCCGAGGACCCTACATTCCTGGATCGCGTTCATCGGTCTACATCCAGACGAGCTCAGCTGTGCAATGACCGAGAAGGAGCTCAGTTTGAGCCATTTCTGATTCGACCGAGGCTACCGCAGAATTAGGTAAGTAGAGTATAAAGTCACTACCTATTTTCGTTAGTAGGCATTAGCAACTTTACCGACGCGTAGGTAGTTAAATTAAATAGTTATAAATAGGCATTCACGTAGCTACGCAGTGCGCGCAATACATTGCTGGCTTCTGAAATGAATAAAAATCTTGACACATTGTTTTTTCCGGCTACAATTTTTTTTAAGGGCAACTGTTTGTTTTTTTTAATAGATTTTGGGGTGCTGAAGCTACCTCTTTCGTTTTCGGTAGACGTCTGGTTACACCCTGTATGTTACACACTTTATGCTACACATGTATAATGATACAAAGACTATAATTTTATGGTCTGGTGATTTGAAACGTTGCATAACAAAATGAATCTTATCCGGTGAAAAAATTAAGAGTGATTTTAATGTGGCAATAATGTTGGCAACTAGTCGGACATGTGAAGCGGAAAGGCTCTTACTTATATTAATTGTTAATGTTAGACTGTCTTTATTTCTCTTAATGTCTGTAATTAGTTTTTTTGACAGGGCTGTTGTTTTTGTAATTAATGATAAAGTTTGGGACATCAGGCAATAAAAGGATTATGAATGGTACAGATATGTTTTATTTAACAGATCAACTGAGTCGTGCTTGCGAACATAGATACCATAATGTTTGGTTTCATTTTCAAACATGGAATGTGCACATTTTATCTTTAACTGTTATTGATTCTGATTGTTAAGCATGAGGTGCGTTCGGTTCCCACTCAAGACCCACTCAAGACAAGTATTTATAAAACAGATAATAATATATTTATGCATATATATCAGGTCGCCCGAAGGTCGAAATTAGTAAGAAATAACTTTTATTTTCTACGCCATATAAACTTCACCTGTCTGTGTGCATTAAAAAAGTTGATGTTCACAGCGTAACCAACCACCATTCTGAAGTCAAGTCTGATAAGACTAAAGTTATAATTTACATCCTAAAATGTGTTATTTATTCTACTTAATTAGGAACAGCTATGAGCTGATATGTTCATACCTAATGGGGTGTATATGATATTATTCAAGTTTTCATTATTCTACTACTACAAATATAAAATATTGAAAACTTTAAAATACACACACTTCACCACACACACAAACTTTAACTCATAGTCTCAAATACATAGTAAACCATACTTACACTCACACTTTATGCTCACACACACAAACATATTATCTAACTATACAAACTTATACTTAGTTAGATAATATGTGTTTGTGTGTAACTGTGTACTTAGTTAAATGTCTACTATTGTAATTATTAATTTGTTCTCTTTGCCTGTGATTAGAAACTGACCCTCAACACAACTCTACTTTGAGAATCAGGGAATAAGTGTAGGTTTTTAAAGCTCACTATTATCCAATTCAAATGTGAGAAGAGCCTTATTTATAATGTACACTAGTTGTTGCCCGCAGCTCCGCCCGCGTATATGTCGGTTATCGATACAAATAGTAGCCTATGTGTTATTCTGATGGATAAGCCATTAAACTTTATACTACTCTAACTTTTAAACTTTCGCGTTCCATGATATATTAACAATTACTTTTACGGGAATTAACGCGAGCACTTATTAAAAGTTGCCTGACGTTTCGACCAGGTTGCACTGGCCATGGTCAGTCAGCCTGTCATCACGGCCAGTGCAACCTGGTGGAAACGTTAATTCCCGTAAAAATAATTGTTAATATAAGCTATATTACTGTAAAGTTTCATCCAAATCCGTTCAGTAGTTTTTGCGTGAAAGAGTAACAAACATCCAAACATCCATCCATCCTTACAAACTTTCGCATTTATAATATTAGTAGGATTAGTAGGATTTTCAAAATGTGTGAAATAAAAATCAACATTTTAGACAATTAGGTTGACAACAATGTAATTATGTCTTATCTGATTTGCTATTGATTGCATGACATGATGGAGGTTGATATGAGACAAAATATTACTCATAAATTATAAAACTTCAGGTTAATAAACCCTTTTTTGTCACAATTCTTTGCCAAGGCCAATCCTTTCTCAAGTTTAAAAAAAATGTTTGATTGCAGGCCGACAGAATGCTCAACATAATGTGTCTCGTACGCGCGTCATGACCGGGCCCCTGCCTGACATGAGCGACCACGAAGCTATGCAGAGGTTCTTCTTGCAACAGGTACATCGTTATTACTTTTAAATCTTCATCTTCCTAGACTTAATTATTTCAAAAATTATTTGGGGTTTGCTTCTGGTTGAACCGGTTTTACCATAATTTTATCCACGGAGCACTGGCATCAGACTCTGTAACCTTAGGTTGCGAATTAGTTCACCCATGGAGGCGAACTTTTAACCGCGGGAAACACCGCGGGGTTCATCTAGTTTTCCTATAAAAATTCCATACCATGACATTGTTCCTCTTGCCACAGCTATAATCATGAGAGAGTGGGACTACACATTTTGAACTAAACTCTACATAGATTTAGTCACCTCGACAGTTTACCTTTAGATCAGGAAAAGAAAATACAATGGCCAAGACAGGTTGAATCTCTCTTGATCAATTAAAAAAATTTTTTACATTACCATCTTTTAAAAGAACAATTTTTCACTTGCACTTTCAGATTCAACTCGGAGAAGAGCTGCTAGCAGCAGGCGACTTAGAAGCAGGTGTAGAGCACCTCGGTCAGGCTGTCGCAGTCTGTGGTCAGACGCAACAGTTACTCAGCGTAAGTATTAGACTCAATAAGTAATAATAATATTAACAAAAAAATTGTAATGATAATGTTGTCGTAGATAAAAAAAATATGGGTTAGGTTTTTTTAAAAGAAAAAAAAAATCCTAACTTAAAAAAATTAAAAAATTACGTAAAAAAATTATCCTTTAAACCGTATTTATTACTTTGGCTAACTTTAGCCCGCTACTATGAATGAACCCGTACAAAGTGATTATTTTTAACACATTTGCTAGACAATTTGGTTATTATATAATGACCAGTAATTATGTATAATATCTAATTAATCACAATGACTGTAACATATAATAAAATATGACTTGATAGATACATTTTACCAAAATGCACGCCCCTTTGAACAGTGGGCTTTGGATGTAATTTTTTATGAGATAGGAGGCAAGCGGGCAGACGTATTACCTTATGGTAAGCGGTTACCGCCGGCCATGGACACCCGCAACACCAGAGGCGTCACAACTGCCTTGCCGACCTTTTAAGAAGGAGTATGCTCTTTTCTTGAAGGTTTGAAGGTCGTATTTGTATAATACCGCAGACAACAGTTCATTCCACAGTTTTGTTGTGCGAGACAGAAAGTTCCTGGAAAAGCGCACAGTTGTGGAATGCCAACCATTTAGAAGATGAGGATGTAACTTCTGTCGTGTAGGACGATAACGGAAAGAGGCGGCAGGAATCAGCCCGAACAATTCCTCGGAGCACTCCCCATGGTAAATGCGGTAGAAGATGCACAGTGAAGGCACATCTCTACGCAGCGCTAAAGAGTCTAGCCGCAATGAAAGTTTTTGGCAGTCGACGATTCGATTGTTGTATGCGGTCCAAAGGGAGGAACTGTTATTGGGGTGCCCTTGCGCCTTGTAAAGCAAAAGACGATGGGCCGGAGTGAAACCAAGCTTCTTCGAGGCCAATTTGGCCTTACCCTCCAAATGGCCACGAAACTGGACTTCGCTCGATTTGTCGACTCCCAAGTATTCTAATATTGGCTGAAGCAGATAGGGTAGTCTCTTCAAAACGAGGACATACGACCCACGCCAGTTTTTTAGCGGTGAACGTTCAAATTTGTATCGTTAAATTGGACTAAATTAAATCTACCCAAATCTGAGACCTTTTTCAAAGAGGTCTTAACTTCAGACACAAGTTTGTGTCGAAATTCAATAGCGTTTTCCCGAGAAATATTGGGCCAAGAACTTTTTGAGTTAAATCATTACAAACAAACAAAAAAATCAAATCTTTACTCTTTATAATATTAGTTTAGATTTTTAGATAGTTTATACTTATATAATAATATTATTATGATAATACTTATTATGATTTATTATTATTAATTATTCCAATTAATGTTTAAAGGCACCTATATTTTTAACACATCAAGTAATATTTAATCTATAATTTTTAAACACCAGTGAAAATTGTTCTCCAGATTCTTCAGCAAACAATGCCAGCTCCCATCTTCCACTTGCTGTTGAAGAAACTGCCCGAGGTATCTGAGAGACTGCGAGCCAACATGAGGGCCAGCGGAAAGGAGCTCCAAGAGGAGGATGTCGAATAAACTGACAATACACGCAGTTAGAGAAGAGAATATTTTATATTTCCGTCTAATATCTCACTAATTATGGATTGATTCCATTATTGGTCGATGGATGTCGCTTAAGTGGCGCGAGGTTAAATAGTTCCCCTTCTCATTAGTTTTACCACCATTTTCCTGTTGATACGAATAAATATTTATTTTTCGTACGTTATTAAATATGATAGTTAAGAAATTTAAAGTAATTAATTAGTTTTAATTATGTTATGTTAGTTTTAAACGCCTCACGTCATAGTAGCTCGAACAATAACTTAAATTTCAACTTTTCTCTGACTGGGCTTAGTACCGAGGGCCACTGGGCTATCGTAGCCAGCGGTACAATGTGTACCAGTTGGTTTCATGTGCGTTGAGTTAGTACACAGCGTTGTAACAGATCGCTTCTTAGAATGTAAATTATTACAAACCCCCTTTAAAGTTACTATTCTCATAATTTCTGAAGCCTCGACGTGCTTCTTAAATTTTTCTAGTTGGGTGCATTGGGCTGTGATAGAAAATGTACTTGAAAAGTCCGCCATTTCACGTCGACTCTTTACAAATAGAAAGTGTGTTGTGAATTAAATACAAGTTCAATAATAATGTAGGTATTTTGTTAGTGTTATTTAGGGTTTTGTTTTGTTCACAACTGGTTAAGTATGCTTGTGAGTTTTGATTGAGATTTTACTGCGAATTAAAAATAATGTACAATACAATTTCTGTTTTATTTCTCTCATTACCGACTAAACTGCCACAGATTTTTATACCATAATCATCATATTGTGCTTGATTAAAAACAGCATTCATATTGACTAACTTTTTTTTATGGAATAGGTGGCAAACGAGCAAACGTATCGCCTGATGTACACCCGAAACACCAGTGGCATCACGAGTGCGTTGCCGGCGTTTGGGAGATGGGAGGAGGGGTTGTGGTAAAGGCTTCCGGTATTCTCACTCACTCGCTGAAACAGCGCAAGCGCGTTTTACACCGATTTTCTGTGAGGCCGTGGTATCACTCTGGTCGAGCTGGCTCATTCATACCGAAGCGTGGCTCTCCCACGGGCCCTCCCCCTCGACAATAACTTTTTAATTTTTTTTATTAATTAAAAAAAATTATATTTTCAAAGGATAATTAAAAATATGTAAATACTCGTAAAACCACGTTAGTTAATTAAAGAAGTACAAAGTATTTTTTATCGGTCCAGCCGTTCCAGAGATTACCCGGAACAAACAGACAGACAGACGAAAATTTTTTAAAATACTTTTTTGTTACATGTATCGTGTATGCATTTAGTAAAAAGCGGTTATTTTAATATTACAAACAGACACTCCAATTTTATTTATTTGTATGGAATATTTACGATTGCTATTGTACAGATCTAACATTTATATTTCTTTGCATGTCTTACTAAATAGGAAGAATTTTATGTTAAAAGCAGTAAAAGTAACATTTGTATCAACAGTTTAAATATAAACAACCTCATATCCTTTACCCGTTTATTAAAATAAAAATTTAATAACAATAACAACTGAATAAACAGTATCAAATAAGTCTTATATTAAAAAGCGCGGATTCGCGTCATGTTTTGCCTCACCTCAACTAGGTTTTTTCTTGGCAACACTACTTAAAAAGTTATTGGTTTCTCCTTGGTCAGGATAGTAAATAGTGGAGAATTATCGGTGATGTTAAAAAGAAAATTAAAATTGTTCTTAAAGGACTCGCTTGTTTATGGATGCACAAAAATAAATAATTGTGTGGGATATAATATAAATATAAGAAGCAATACTCGACATTTTATGTCTGGTATTGCTTCTTACCGAATCCTGTTCATATCAAATTGGTCCTGTCCGGTCACGGCGTGATATGAAGTCTATCTGACATGAAGTTAATATTATAGCACATTTATAGCATCATCAATTAAAAATAAATGATTAAAATTTAAAACAGGAACATCATTAATAAATGATTTCAGCCTTCATTAGTACCTTACAGTCAATAATTTGTAACCAATATAAGACAATCCATGTTTATGATATTTTAAATAAATCACATAATTGAGATGACCTGAAGGGTACATTCCATGGTTTCTTGATTATTATTACCAGAGTCGGTCAATTAAAGTTTAAGATAACTACCAGTAGGTGGTATAGGTGGCGATTTAAATTTTTTTCTAAAATAAATCAGTTTTTTTTTTATAACTTTTTCTGACAGTAAAAGTCTGCTGGAAATCCACAAAACAATTTTGTTTTGGATTCCTATTGACAAAAGGTAGGATGACATAAAAATGGCATTAGGAATAGATAATTTCACTTTATAAATTATTTAATATAGGTTTTATGAACCGAGGTCTCAAGTAATTATAATAAACATTTTTAAGTACCTGCTAACTGGTATGCAACGGTATTTAATTTAAATAAACTTAATTCTAACAATTACTAACTAAAGTTCATGTCATTACATACAAAGGAGGCTGATATAGTTACGTTAGAAATAAAAATTTTTAAATAAAAACAACCTTCATTGAGAAAGTGTTATACTAACTATATGTTCATGATCATGGTACGACCCTTAGAAGAAACCTAAGGGTCGTACCATGATCTTAAATTAAATACCTAAAGATTTAGGGTGATCATTTAGGCCCTAAATTAATAAAGAATAAAAGTCCATACAAGTTCCCCAGGGAATCCAACATGTAACAATTGGGACACTTACTCCATATTGAAGAGATGATGAAGATTATTTATGTTTATGATCATGAAATAATCAACAAATATTAAAAAGAAATAGAATCCAGATAAATCCGCCAGGGAATCTAAGTGGACGGAGCCTATGAGTTATGATAAGTACGATACTACTATCATAAGTAGATCAATGTAAATATTCATTATCTTTAGACAAGATATAAAAAAAGAAAACAATTCTCTTCAGAATTTTCTCGAGTGTTTGACTATAACTTTGTAGTAGACCCCATTCATAATATGAAATTGATTACATAGGCATCCAAATCAATCGTGAACAATCAACTATCTACAGAAACAAACCATTCAATTATATTTTTACACCATTTATATTCTAAACGATTTCTCATCACCAATTTATGTAAAAAATATGTTACATAAATACAATATACAACTTCAACTAATAAATATATTGACAATCATGATGTTTTGGCGACAGTCGAGTTTCTTATTAGGTCTTGAGTGACTTTCATCACATCTAGAGCACCTTTATCGATGAGAGCGTTTGCGAGATCCTTACCTAGGTTGTCACATTTAATTATTACTTCAATAGGTACGCTAACATTCGCTGTCAACCCACAAAATATTCTCTTGTCAACATGAACCTCCTCATTCAAACTCACGTCACTACAATTACCGATTTCATCGCTTTTGATACTATTAATTATCTCCGGAGGAATGATTTCGTTTGAGTCTTCCGATATTTTGATTTTTTTACATTCTTGCTCTTCTGTGGGGCTGAGTTTGTGTTTATGTGTGCGTTTTATTTGTACAAATGTTTGTTTCAACGTGTGGTCCAGTTTTGTGGAGCCGTCTAAGCTCCAAACTGCTCCAGTGATGGACAGTTGAAATTGTGCGTCTAATGGTTTTAGAGTTGTTGAAACGCCCACAGGCGCACTGCATCCACCGCCTGTAAAGGAACGAGATTTTTATGAAGTGGAATCTCCTGGAATCGGACTTGCAATTAGTTTGTTAAAAATTCAGATATGATTTCCTCTAAATAGATCACCAAGATGCATGTACATTCCTTAAATTCAGTCAGTTTGGTCGACAATCTACTATACAAATAAAAAATAAGGCCGCCAATGTACTATCGAAAAATTTGATTTCTGACCCACCATGGGTATACTTCATAGACAATCAAATACAATTAGGTCGACATTCGCCTAAATATGCACTTCCATGGTAACGTCCTTGTTATCTGTCATTTCATTACACAGAGAATTATATGTTGCATTATCCAAAAAAATAGATGATAGTTAGTAGTACACTGATAGTTAGTTCCAAAGTTCCAAGTGCCAAAATTCAATATATGAATATTACTGTTTCATCTAATAGATTATCTACTGCATTGATGATCGTCATCCTTCTAACCATTATTATTCCCAAGATTTAGGGTTGGCTACTAGTTCTACCGGTTTTACCTCAATACCAATTTTTACACGGAGCGACTGGCATCGGACCCCCGCAACCCTGAGGGTGAACTGAATACGATGGTTTAACTAGTTGTCACTATATTTGAGGGCACTAACTTCCCAAAAACGATTGCCATAGTGTTCATTACAACCGGGACCGACGGCTTAACGTGCTCTCCGAGGCTCGGGCGAAAACACAACCCTCTACCATACTCCGGGTTGCTATTAAGAATTTCTTGTAAGAAAAACTCAACAGCAGTCTGACCCAGCAATCGAACCCGAGACTTCTTGATTTGCAGTCGCTTACGCTAACCACTAGACCAAGGAGACAGGCATCAACTGCAGTGATGATAAAGATAAAAATTGACGTAGCTTGCTTAATATTTAACAAAACCTAAGAGCGGCGTGCAATGTAAAGGAGAGAAATCTTTATTGTTTTGATAGTTTTAAACCATTTATCTGCTATATGTATATAAACGATAAATGGTTTGAATCATAATTCAAGTTTGTCGATAGTACATTTCTTCTTATACTTCAATAAAATACAATAAAGTATATTGTAGATACCTAAAGTCTTAAGAAAGCTCCTCTCAGCGAGGATCCTGCAGTAGGTCTCGGGGTGGTTGAAAGGCGCCAGCAGGGCGAGGAGGGCGGAGTCGTCGGCGCGACACTCTACGGCCAGCGCGCCCTGGCCCACTGCGTACTTCATCTCGCCACACGGCAATATCTGCACATCCATAACCCTTTAACATACTCACCACTTCATTTACATTTTAGCTTACTCTAAACCTTTTTTAACAGACTTCAAAAAAGGAAGAGGTTCTCAATTCGACTGTTTTTTTTTTCATGTTTGTCGGAACTGAAGATGGTCGAATCGTTTTTTTTTATTAAGGACAGAATCCGAACCATAAATATATTCTAGTTCCTAACTTTTAAACTTTCGCGTTCCATGATATATTAACAATTATTTTAAAAAGGTCACAGGCCAAGGGCACGACCAGTGCAACCTGGTCGAAACGTTAGGCAAATCAGAGGTATGTAATACCTTTTAGTAAGTGATCGCGTTAATTCCCGTAAAAATAATTGTTAATATATCCTAGTTCCTGTCCTCAATATTCCAGAAAGGTTCTAATAATAATGCATTGAGGCACAGAACAGTGAACCTTACTACAAAAAAAATAAGGTCATATATGGATTGATTGTCCTATTTTTGACTTGTATAAATTTTCGGAAACGGGCATGTTCGAATGTTCTTTGGCGGTTAGAGCTTTTCAGAATGATCAAGTGCTCGTGGCGTCTAATATAAGAAGGCGGCTAGAAAGCCACAGTTAAATTTGAGCAACAGTGAGAGTGCAAGCGATTTAAGTGTTTAACCCAGCAAACATTAAGGACGATTTTTCTGTTATTTTGTCTTTTAAGAATCTATACAAATAAATAAAATTGCATACATACATATGCATTTAGTAAAATGCATATGTATGTATACACGGTACATATACCAAAAATGTGGTTGAAAAAAATTTTGTCTGTCTGTTTGCTCCGGGTAATCTCTGGAAAGGCTGGACCGATTTTGACGGGACTTTCGGGATCCAGGGAGTAACTTAGGCTACCTTTTATAGACTAACTTTGTCCCGCGGCGTTACTCGCGCTACAACAATAACAGCGGGTAACACCGCGGGGTTCAGCTAGTATTTAATAAAGTCTTTTTTACCCGTCATGAACCTTATTTTTCAAATTGTTCAAACCCTAACACATAACATCTTTAAGAGAGCGAAATATTTTCACCCTCTGGCATATTTTTTTCTTATATATTCAATTCGATTTATCTATACAAATAAATAAAATTGGAATGTCTGTTTGTAATATTAAAATAACCGCTTTTTACTAGATGCGTATGTATGTATACACGGTACATATACCAAAAATGTAGTTTTTTTTGTCTATCTGTCTGTTTGTTCCGGTTAATCTCTGGAACGGCTGGACCTATTTTAAAGGGACTTTCACTGGCAGGTAGCTGATGATCCAGGGAGTAACTTAGGCTACTTTGTTTGACTAACTTTGTCCCGCGGGGTTCAGCTAGTATAAAATAAAAATAGTGAACAGAAATCAATCTAAATTCTAGTGAACTATTAGGTAAGGTAATACCTTAGATATCTTATCAGCCCAGCCCATCCTTTGTAGTCCAGCGGTGGCCAACAGTAGAGCCGCGTATTGATCGCCAGTGTTGAGTTTCGTGAGACGCGTGTTTAAGTTCCCGCGGACATCGGCCACTCGCAGCTGAGGGTAGTTGCCTCGGAGTTGAGCGGTACGACGCAGGGATGATGTACCTATACACATAGAACAGGGATAATAAATATTAAAATCGCTTCACTGTAATTCAATTCAAAATTCGTTTTTTTTATTTTTTTTATTTGAGCCTGCCAAAATGACTACTCTGAATCCAAAAGTGATGGTCACCATACTCATTGCGAATGCAACAATGCAGCATGGTGACCCACACTATGGCGGGCTAGTGATGCTTCTGCATCATTGGGCCTCCGCTCTCGCACTCACCAACGAAACACGCCAGCACTGCTGCTGTCATTTTACGTTGATTTTCTGTGCGAGGGTAGTACCCGCCCCGGTCGAGCCGACCCAACCGAATGCTGAAATCAGCGTGGCTCTACTACCTATTAAATAATCATTTATTCAATTAAGCCACTAAGTGACATTTTTTAAATTGAACCTACAATAAAAAATCATTGATCGACACAAAAAGTCGTCACAGCATATACTGGATTATCTGTTACTTCCAATTTCCAAAGTGCGTAGAGCCTTATGAGAAAGAGATCGGCGAAAAAACTAGGAGGTACAATTGGTGGATTTATCGCCCGAAGGCAATCTTTAGACAAAAGTATGTACTTAAATATATCGATTATATATTTGTAGTAGCTGACCCATGCAACCTCGTTTGCGTCTCATATTACGTGGCGTGATAACTTTCCCCCGTTTTTGTAACATTATTCATCGGTGCTCCGCTCCTGTAGGTCTTAGCGTGATACATTATGATCTATAGCCTATAGCCTTCCAAGAACTTTTTAACACTGAAAGAATCATGAACAGCCTTTAAAAGTCTCTCCTTAGCAAGAAGGTTTTAGTCTATTATACGAGACGCTTGTTTAGTTTTAGTGGATTTGTTCCAAGTTTACCTTCTCTTTGCAGTGAAGTTGTAGAGGGTAGTTTCCTCCCATAGTCGCCTCCTATGACAGCCATGGTATGAGTAGGAGTGGTGAGACATGACCGCGCGGCACCACGTGGTGACGCGCGGTGGAAGCATTCACATGACAGAATATGTACGCGCGGCAGTTGGCAGTTTGACATCAACATCGATTGAGAATGGACGTGTAGGATGCAATTTGCTTATATGTACCAAAAACTGAGATGTGGGAGAAGAAGTTTTCCTTTTTTTTCTTTAGAGCCATTATTATTGCAAAAAAAATATTTGATGTATGTGTCAGTCCGTCGGAAACCGAATCAACTGCAAAGGTCGATACAGATTCGTCGAACTTTAGTTCCGCGGCGGTACTGGACTTGGCCTTAGTCCACCTCCACACGGACAATTCATTATACTCGTAGATACCTACATCTTTGTTTACTTTGAAAACTTACCTATAACTGAGCCCTCTGGTAGTGTGGCCAATGTGTAATCTTTGAAATCTTCTCTAAGCACTAATGCGTCTCTGGGATCCTCTCTGAAAACAAGAAATATGTCACAGATTGAACGACTCTTCCGTACCGACCGACATTAAAATAGAGGTTATTAATTCGACAGTATGTACGTGGATATATATTGTACTAGCCGACCCACGCAACCTCGTTTGCGTCTATTATTTGCCCGTAGTGATAATTTTCCCCCGTTTTTGTAACATTCTTCATTGTTGCTCCGCTCTTGAAGGTCTTAGCGTGATGATATATAGCCTATAGCCTTCCTCGATAAATGGACTATCTAACAAAGAAAGAATTTTCAGCGGTTCCTGAGATTAGCGTGTTCAAACTAACAAACTCTTCAGCTTTATGTATTAGTATAGATTTGAAAGGGTAAAAAATATATATATTCAAAAAAGTGTGAGAAGAAGTTAAAAACTATAACCGGACTACGTAAAAACTTTTGATAGAATTTATATAGCCTATGTCATTCGGGCTATTATTACGAATCTATTGACACCTCATCAATTAAAATCGGTCCAGTAGTTTATGCGCTACAGTGGAACACACATGCATAGCCTACCAAAACTATAACCCTTCCTTTTTGGTTTCGCCGTACTCGGATAAAAAATAATGAACGAAGGAAACAATTTAGGATATTTTATTTTGTTACTAGCTAACCCGCTCAACTTCGTTAGCGACTCTCCATAAGAATTTTTTTTTTCATTTCCCCAACATTTACGGACGATACCCGGCTCCTATTGGTCGAAGACTGATGTTGCATAGCCTAAAACCTTCCTCGCTAAATGGGCTATCCAATAAAAAAAGAATTAGTAAAATGGGTTGTCGTGACGTGATGTCGTGACCAAGGCAAATAGGGATTCATTTTTATATATATAGATGATAAATTGAAGTCGGTTTTATAAATGGTTAATGCTCAATCCGTTGTTTAAGATTAAAGTGTAAAAGAATATACCGATGGCTCTCACAGGCCGTACGTCCCAGATGAAAATGAATACAAATACGTGTGTGAACTTTACCCGACGACAAGCTACGCAACAGTTACTTATGAATAATTTAGCGTTAATATGAAATGAACATTAGAATCGCTACACCTGGTATTTTTATAAATACCTTTTAATTTTATAACAATAGATTTGAATATGATCATAAATTTATGATGGGGAAATTTCAGTTCCATTAGAACGTATAGGAATACTTTTAAGTAACATACTAAATTATTATAAACTAACTCGAACGAAAGTAACTCTGTTACGTTTTTACGGCTAAACCGCTCAATCGATTTGGATGAATTTAAGAATTGAGATAATTTGATTCTTGAGAAAGGACATGGGCTACTATTTACCGTTAGCAGACATACAAGCGAACTGAACCGCGCGCTAAAGCTAGTCTATATTTAATTATCATAAAATGGTAGAAGATCGATGTCTGTGTATTAAAGAAAATGAAAAAAAAAATTAAAGAAACAGAACTCAAAACCACAATCTTTTCTTTTTTTTTCATTTTATCTGTGCTTTTACTTTAATCTCTCAAAGTTGGATTACCCGTGGGAGAGCCACGCTTCGGCATGAATGGGCCACTGGGAATCAGTGTAAAATAGCGTTTGCGCTGTGTTTCACCGAGTGAGTTAGTGTATGGGAGGCCCATACCCCTCCCCTCATCCCTCACCCAAAGGCCGGTAACGCACTTGTAACGCCTCTGGTGTTGCGGGTGTTCATGAGCGACAGTATTCACTCCATCAGGTGATACGTCGCTCGTTTGCCACCTAATTAATAAAAAAAACGATTTGGATGCGGTTGGCTTCTGTTGTTGTAAATTTCATTTAACATTTACTTTGTTTCATATTAATTAGTCGCCAAATAAAAAGGTTAGGTATATTACATCAGTTTAAAAGAATCACCCCGATTATCGATTATTATTTACGCGGGTGGAGTCCAAAATTGAGCACAAGTCAATCTTCTTCTCAATAAATTCAATAAATTTCTTCATTGTTAATCAATTATCATAAATTTATTTAAACTACTAACTTCCGTGACTGTTCAAGGTAATAGAAAATATCGTAGTTAAATCGAATAGAAAACGCCGTACATCCTTTTGTAGTAAGTATGTAATTAGATTTATTGTTGCTTCTGCCTGATACTTAGAATAAACAGCACCATATTTCTACGTTCAAATTTTAACAAACTGCCTATGAAAATATAAGTTTTGCGTTCCCTATTGCCCGTAGCGTGGTAATTTTCCCCCGTTTTTGTAACATTCTTCATTGTTGCTCCGCTCCTGTAGGTATTAGCTTGATGATATACAGCCTATAGCCTTCCTCGATAAATGGACTATCTAACACTAAAAGAATTTTTCAAATCTGACCCGTATTTTCTGAGATTTGCGCGTTTGAACAAACAAACAAACTCTTCAGCTTTATAAATTAGTATAGATAAATAAATATGATAATACCTTTCAAAAACAGCTCCTATAGCAAGTCCGTCAGGCAGTGTGGTCGGCAAATCTTTGAGGGAATGCACCACAAAGTCTACAGAGTTGTTCCTTAAAGCGTCTTCCAAGTCTTTTGTGAATAGAGACTTCTCACCTATCTTGGGCAGCGATACGTTGAGCACACGGTCCCCCAGAGTTGTCATGCTTACTGAAAAAAATAATCTATGTGTATAAATAAACAGGGATATTGTCTTACACATCATCATACCAGCCGAAAGACGTATATCGGTAAATAAATAAATATTTCATAAGTGGACATCTAACACACAGCAACTTCTAGTACAAAATTAAGCAGAGCTTGTTTTATGGGTGTTACTAGACAACTGATATAAATACATATA
Source organism: Spilosoma lubricipeda (assembly GCA_905220595.1). Lineage (NCBI taxonomy): Eukaryota > Metazoa > Arthropoda > Insecta > Lepidoptera > Erebidae > Spilosoma > Spilosoma lubricipeda. The sequence goes on from HG992300.1 coordinate 5,467,513, forward strand.
TTTATTTCATTTTTGTAAACTACATAGAAAACACTTAAAGTCAGAAACAAATATCCGCAACAACAGAGGCAACACAAGTACGTTGCCGGCCTTTGGAGGATGGGAAGGGGGCTGGGGGGAGGGTTTGGGGTATGGGCCTCCGGTATCCTCACTCACTCGGTGAAACACAGCGCAAGCGCTATCACAACGGTTTTCTGCGAGGCGTGGTATCACTCTGGTCGAGCTGACCCATTCATGACAAAGCGTGGCTCTCCGACGGTAGGTCGCTGGAAGGATTACCCAAGTACCCGTTAAAATTGCTAAAGACATTTGTATGATAATCGAAATGGACGGAAGGTGCTCTTGGGGGGAAAGTAAAGTCGTAGTATGTTAAGATCGGTCATCCATTTTAGGCTGACCTTGATAAGATTCCATGACTTTGCACCTACTCGGTACCACTGAGCCACAAGTCTACTATTAAATATAACTTCCAAGGCATTCAGCACATTGTAATAACCAACAGCTTTTAGTAGTCCATTGCTTGACAGAGGAATATCTTCAGAAAGGAGGTTTTGGCATAACATCCCATGTTGGCCAGGTTGGTACATCATCATCAGCCTATCACAGTCCACTGCTGGACATAGGCCTCTTGGTTAGTAACATGATACTAACTTTTAAACTTTCGCGTTCCATGATATGTTAACAATTATTTTTATGGGAATTAACGCGATCACTTATTAAGAGGTATTTATTAAGAGGCTGACTCCTCAGCCTGTGACCACGGCCAGTGCAACCTGGTCGAAACGTCAGGCAAATCAGAGGTATGTAATACCTCTTAATAAGTGATCGCGTTAATTCCCGTAAAAATAATTGTTAACAACATGATACTAAATATATATTTGAAAATTACCTATTGTAAACTCCTTATCTGGGTATATTTTCTTAAGACTGTCAATGACAAAGTTCGTTTGAATTAGAGCAAGCTGCAACAAAACAAAAATAGATACTTAATTTTTTTTCATAAAACAATGTTGACAAACAAACTTACAGTCTGACTGATAATCTATACAAATAAATGAAAGTGGAGTGTCTGTTTGTAATATTAAAATAACAGCTTTTAAATAAATGCATATGTATGTATACACGATACATGTACCAAAACAACATTTTTAAAAATTTTGTCTGTCTGTCTGTCTGTTTGTTCCGGGTAATCTCTGGTACGGCTGGACCGATTTTGCCGGAACTTTCACAGGCAGGTAGCTGATGATCAAGGGAGTAACTTAGGCTATTTTCTATAGACTAGGTTTGCCCAGCGGTGTTACCCGCAGTTGAAGTTCAGCTCAATGATGCTCCCACTGGAACGCGCGCAAAGAGCCATACTAAAGGTTATAATGGGCAAGCCGCGCAGGTTTAGCACTGATCTCCTATACAGTGAATGTCGAGCTTTAACCGTGAGGCAACTTTTTATTAAATCGGTCATTCTGCGCAAGCATAGAAATACTTCATACAAACCACTTTTGATACGTAGGAGAGCTAAAGTACATCATTTGACAACTCATAAAACAACGCTTGCACACCGCCAGTATTACGTCATTAGTAGCAAACTATATAACCTTGCTAACCGCATCAATGACATTTACTCCCTTCCCTTAAACAAATGCGGGTTGAAAATATACAATTGGCTAAAAACCTTGAAATATGTAAATACTGAAAGAATACTTGCCGATTTCATGTGATGCACGGGCAGAAATCACCACATGCGCGCGCGCGCACACACACACACACGCACACACACACACACGCACACACACACACACACACACGCACGCACACACACACGTTACTTTTATTTTTCCTACTTTTTTTTCATTTTTATTTTTGTTCTTAATTGTTAAAATTTGTTTAGCGGTATCACAACTAAAATGATGTAATGAGTGTCATACAGGGTGGAAGACGCTGGCTGCTGTAACACAGTTAACACTAGTATAGCAGTCAACGACAACCTCTTATTCCTTATAAAATTATCATTTTTCGGTTGTATAATTAATAAGTGTGTGATTAAGAGAAATTGTAAATTTTGAGTATAAATAAATTATTATTATTATTATTATTAAAAAAAAAAAAAAAAAGTTGTACCGTGGGGCTGCCAGCTAGCTAGTATCAGCTATATATAAAACTAATGGAGGCTTGTGTGTGTTTACTTAACCAATTCTTCAATTTCATTCATACCCCTAACTGTTAATCTAGAAATAAACAATCGCCCATGGCTCAGCTTGCTTATATGTCAGTTATTGTGATCCTGTATCCATCCTCAAGAATCAAAGTCTCAATGCCAAATTTCACTGTAATTGGTGCAGCAATTTAGCCATAAAAGTAAGAGTGTAACAGACGGTCAAATAGACTTACTTTCCAATTTATATTACGAGTCTGGATTGTAACCGAAAATTGAATCTGTTAGTCTTGGTAATATACTACTATGAAAATACCTTTTGCTGCAATTACAAAACAGGTGATTGCAACTGAATTGAGATCAAAGTTTTATTAGCTCTATCTCTCTTTTTTATTCGACTTTAAATAAGTAGGATGTTATCAACTGGACTGTATTCTTTTTTTACCATCAACCCATCAGCTTTCGGAAGTTTTGAACTTCCGAAAGCTGAAAGCTGATGGTTTCAGCTTCCGAAAGTTGAAAGCTGTAGTCTGCAATTATAATATTTGAAGGAAGTATATGCCTATATGTATGTAGTACAGTCAGACCGTGGTCAATGCTAGGGCAACCTGGTTCAACTATTTAAGGTTTAAACATACTTAATACCTGTTTTAAGTGCCAATAAAAATAGTTACAAACTTTTTAAGTCACAAATTTGAATTAAGATTTTCATATTAAACAGCCTGTGAACAGGAACTACACAATAAAAAAGAAAACCTTTACTTAGTAGGTAATTTAAAAAAATAAAGAAACATATTATAGTGTGAAAATATGAAATAAACATGGGTCTAACAGTCTTAACACAATTAAATTACATAAACAAAATGATTATAGGACACTTATCAGATTGTCAAGATAATAGTTTATATTTCTAACTGATTAGACTTCTACAAAATCTATTTATGTAGATAAGAAGTGCATGAGTATGAAATAGATCGGTCATGCTATAAACTTTCTAAAAACATTTTGTTTGCTTAATAATTATATGAAATTTAATTAAAGCACTTGAATTAATAATAAATAATATATGTGGATCATCTATCAGATAAAAGTATATTTGAACTCAATATTTTAAAAACAATTTAATAAGAATATGCAATTATGTAGCTGAATTCTAATATTAATGAATAAAACTATGGCTACTCACTTCACTTTTTCGTGAACCAACACAAATAACTTTTTTTGATTCACTTTCCATAATTGATTTTTAAATATAGTAAAATTTACATAAGCACGGACTTGAATCAAGAGACTTTGAGGTTATGTCATGAATATAAATTAATTTAAATGAAAACAGATCAGTGTACTATTGCCTTCATAACCCGTCACTATCACTGTAGTGGAAAGGGTGTAATTTAGGCAATTAATTATGTGTTACGACTAATAAATACATGACCTATGCATCAGCGAAAACGCTACAAACGTCACTCACTGGCAAGTGTCATTTCGTAATGTCACACTGTATGCGTTAATGTAATTCGTTCATAAATACAATGTTACCACTTATTCTCAAGTACTACAAATGAAAAGATTTTGATCTAAAATAGTTTTAAATTTAACACTTTAATGACAAGTAGAGACTACGGTAAAAGTAAAGAATAAACGGTTTTATAGAAGGTCGTCATTTTCAAAGTTAGAAACACAAAATTTGAGTTAGCACCCTCTGATTACAAACGAACGAACACATCTATTCTACAAAGTGTAACCTCTAATTTCATCTAAGATTTTAATTCTAGCAGTAGCTAAACGTGGTTCTTGCCACTAATAGTAAAGGATAACCATTATCACTGCATCTGACAATCCGATTGTCAGATGCAGTGCTAGATTGTCAGATGCAGTGCTAATGGTTATCCTTTACTATTAGTGGCAAGAACCTCGTTAACATCTACTGGTCAATAACAGGTCGAATTTGGGCTCATTGATAGTACTAAACCTAAATAAAAATAAATAAAACATGTGACGTACGTATAAGAATATCGTCACTTAAACCACGAGAATACATTCTTAAACTCGATTGCACAGTTGGCTTTAGTAGTTTAAGCGGACGCCACGCCACTTTCTACTGTTTGTGGGACTTGTGGGATCAAATCCTACATGGAATAACACTTTTGCGATTCACAAATTGTTTTTCTGAGTCTGGGTGTTCTTTGTATCCGTTTATGAATTCCCCTGAAACATGGGGTATATATTCCTAATACGGGAGCTTAAAAAAACCGGCCACCTGCTTTCAGATACTGGTCGAAAGCGAAGTCGCTAGAAGCTTTGCAAATAAGGGCCTGATGGCGCGGATGGCGATATCTCCCCAAACACCGCATAGCTTTACTCGGTACGATTTGAACAGACTACACGTAAACCTATGTAGAGATAACCCGGAACAAACAAACAGACACAGACAAAAAAATTATTAACGTGTGCTATAAGACGTTGCTTCGTACTTACCAAATTTGAAGATAGTTTCAGAGTTCACTGGAAGTACCCTATTAACCCTGTAGGTTTTGATTCACTTGCGAGTGTCGAAAATTTACAGAATAAATGAGTATCGATCAAAGATCGCATTGGATTAGAATTTTGATTTTTTCACAGCTCCAAGCGACAATGGATCTGAGTATGATGACAGACAGACAGACAACAAAGTGATCTTTTAAGGGTTCCGTATTTCCTTTTGAGGTACGGAACCCTAAAGAAGAAGTAAAAATTAATAATACTATTCGAGCAATTCACGAAAATTAATAGTAGGTACTCATAATACATTATTGCACACCATAATAGTTATTACATAGGGTTTACAGTGTCCGCGTCCTGCAGGACGGGGTTGGTAAGACACGAGTGTGTAGGACAAAGTTTCAATGGTTAATTTACATAATTTATATCCAAAATACCATGATAACCACAAAAGTTTTGTCATGTTCGGTATGTATTTTATTGTGGTGTAATACTGTAGTTCGACTTTTTATTGGCAGACATTGCTCAAATAGTTTTTAAACTGAAAAGTTTATATTCAAAGACTGAGGGCTGTAAACAAGCAAAGTTACACATTAGTAGGCTTTTTAAAAATCATTGTATTTTTGTTAATAAAACAATTATATTAGAACAAATTATTTATTGATCTAAGAGGAATAACACAAGACAACGTGAAGCCAAAATTGTTGGAAAGAGGCTAGTCTACTTGCGCAAATATTTAGGAAAACAATTTTAACTTTACTAAATGCAAAATACACATTCGAATGTAGCCCACATTAATTTAAATAACGATTGATTTTGATTTCTTAAGGGGCTCTCTAAGTTTACCTATATTTAATTATTATTATTCAACCATTATAATAAATACGACAGTTTTAATGAAGTTCTTTATGAATTCTCCTTAACTATATTATTGAAGTAGATATTTTAACAATTTGAATGAGTCTAATAAACAAGAATAGTGGACTTATTATAATGGTATTTTTATCAAGTTAATTCTTATGTCACACAAATTATAAATCACAGTTTTCGTTTAAATTATCCATTTCAATATAATTTTGTAAAGAAAATTATAACAAACTGGTGGGATTTCACCGACAATCTTCTTATAAATATAAACAAAAAGGTACTATTTTTAATAACAAATAATACCTGTGGACGTAGTGATCAAACAAAGAAAATATAATGAAGGCGGTTCTTACATTAGACTTATCCTATTTTACAAAAAGCAACACTCATACACATTTCTAGAAAGTAGTGATTCTGCACGCAACTAACTTCATTCATTTTTAATGAATTTAAACAACCTTGTTTCTGTATACCATAAATTAGCAAGAGTTCCTCGTTAAAATACCATTTTGGTAATTTAATTTATTTATATATTTAAATAGAAGAGGAGCTATATTATACTATAGCAAAAAATAGAAATGATATTTTTTTTATGAATTTCTGCCATTTCGTCATTTTTTTTCTTCAAAGAACCATTCGTCTTGCTATTGAAGAAAAAATTACTATTAAGCTTGCTTTACAAGCTTAATAGTAATTTTTTCTGCACTTATTATACTTGAAAGATTCTACTTATCTCCCGCGCTTCTCACGCCATCTATAGAAATTATCGAGCAAGAGATCTGCATCTCGACGATGCTGTAAGTTTAGGAAAGAACGCGTGATAAACTCAAAAGATACGGGGTTATTTATTCTAATATTACACGAGAGATTCAATTTTTTTTAAATAGAAAATATTTTAAATCATTTTATAAAGGAACAACTTCTTCATTTATGGTTACATGTGCCTTTTGTTTTGCATTTCAAAATTCGAACAAAAATAAATATGATTTAATCAACGCTTTTTTGCACATTTCCATTTTGGATGTATTCAAATTGAATTATTTCGCATTAGAAATGCATCAATGCCTGTTTAGTCACTAACTGAAAAAATGAAGGATCACGAATATCTGTCATATCAAGGTTATGTTAGTTATTGTTTTTTGCGTTTACTGCTCCTTAGTCTCCTTCTGTTGTTTACGACTGGAGTGCTACGACTTCTTGATGGTGCTTCTGCAAAAAAAAAACTTAAATGTAAACAAGTGACAGTTTAAAAGTTTGACAGTCCCTAAGAATAAAATTGATGATCCCCAAAAAGTAGTAGAAATCTTAATAATAATGTCAAATACGTTAAGTAGTAATTTCAAAATACATTCGTAATTATCATCAAGTCTTTAATCAGTATACTGCTAGACATAGCCCAAATATTACAACGATATAAGTAAATTATAGATTTGGGAATGTTTATGGTTTGTCAATACTGTCTATAGCCTCCATCTTTAATGTATACTAATATATAAAGCTAAAGAGTTTGTTTGTTTGTTTATTTATTTGTTTGTTTGTTTGTTTGTTTGAACACGCTAATCTCAGGAACCGCTGGTCCGATTTGAAAAAATATTTCAGTGTTGGATAGTACATTTATCGAGGAAGGCTATAGGCTATATATCATCACGCTCGGACCAATAGGAGCGGAGCAGTAATGAAAAACATTTCGAAAACGGGGGGAAATTATCACGCTACGAGCAATATTAGACGCAAACGGGGTTGCGTGGGTCGGCTAGTATTTATAAAAAAAGAAAACTTACTTTTTGGTACTTTGAAGGTAGGTGCAGACTTCACATTTTCTACTGGCATTTCTTTTTCTTCTATCTTCTCTTGCTTTTTATTTGCGACTCTCTTACTACTTTTAGATTTAGTTTTACTATTACTCTTAGGAATAACTTCTTCAACTTCTACTGATTGACAACTTTCCGCACTACCTCTCTGTCTTGTAACTCTTGAACTGGGTATCGGAGTAGGCTTGGCTTTGGTGGACCTTTTACCTCTAGGTTTTGCTGTAACAGTCTCTTTATTAGCCGTTGCTTGCTGTTTCAAAGCTTCTAGCTTTTCTTTTGCTTCTCTTTTCTCTTTGATTTTATGTACTTTAATCATCGCAGGTGTGTACCCCTCTAATCCTTCTATTGATTCTTCTGGCTCTTTAGGTTTGCCTGATACCTTTCGTTTAAACGACGCTATCACTTCCTTCATTGCATAAGTCAAGTTTACATCTTGGAGATAATCCTTCTGCATCAACGGAGACAGCAAATGAGAATCACTGCTCTCAGAAGCATCTGATATTTTTCTGATCCTATATTTGCATGTTTCATCATCGTCATACTCTGTATTTCCTGTGGTTACGTTGCGTTCTTTCCGAATTATATCTTCTGGGTTGCCAGCTAAAATTTCAGCCCACGTAAACTGACGGGCCGATCCCATAAAGTTGCCGAATTTCCCAATACTGTTTCTGTGAGTTCTTACGCCCCGACGTTTTTTAATAGGTTTCTTTTTAGAACGCAAATTTTTAGGTGATAGCTTCTTGCCGAAAATATCGTGCGGCATAAGCGACTTTTTTAGACGGGCGACTAGATCAGCATCCGATATGAAGAAGTTTCTAGAAGCGCATGGTTTTCTAATGCCGTCACTGGAAGTGTTTAGTGTCTGTTTCAATAGTTCTAACTTCAAATCATTTTCAAAAGAACAAACGTTTTCTCTTTCAAACGCTTTCATGATTCCGTTTCTCGCAAGGAAATTAGGGGGAGTATTTTTTCTGCCGAATCTTTTTGAATAGCATAGTTTGTTACGACTCATCGGAGACAGAGTTGGTTCAATGAAGTTCAAAGACATTTCTCTATCACTAGTACAACCGTTTTTCAATAACTCACTTCTGAACAGACTTCTACAGTAATCATAATCAGGTTTTTCCTTAAAGTCTAAACTTGTGACGTATTCCAGATATTTTTCTATAAACTGAGGGTAGAATTCAGTCTTGAAACATGTTTTGAGCAGACTCTTTTTATCATTCATAAAGTTTTTCTTCAAAGCATGTACTAAATCAGGTTCAGATAACACTTCAGTTGTCTTCCAAGGCAAGGTTCCAGTCAACCAGTCAAGTAAATTGTAACCCAAGGTTTCGAGGTCTGATCTTCTTGAATGAGCTCCTACATGGGAATCCCTTGAACTATATTCTAGTGTTCCATCGTGGGCTTTTCTTGCATCCATGCTGAAGTCCTTATGCTGACCTTCAGAGTCTAAGAACTTTGATGCCAACCCATAGTCTAACAAATATATTTGGCCATTTGACTGTGAAAGGACTGCCTCTTGATAAATCTCATTTAGATGACCTGCATCACCTTTGTCTATAGAATTTCGTTTCCTTGATTCTTCCTGAAATTCTTTTGTAGTAAGAATGAGGCTTTTATCACCAAAGTCATCTAATAATTTCTGATACGACTGATCTGAGCAAACAGAGCTGTTTAAATCTGAATAGTTGACACAATTAGACAACTGTCTTAGGTTAAATGCATGGTGTCTATGCAAAGTTCTACTCTCTCTGTCAGACAAGATCTTGGTTAATTTCTTTTTGACATTAGCAAGTCTTTTATCGTTATCTGTATTATCTTCTGAATTGGTAGGACTTTTGTAGTCTTTGATAATGAAATCCTCGTCATCATAGTAGTTAGAGGTTCTTGATTTAGTTGCTTTGGCCCTTCTGTGCTTCCCCGACAACACGGCAACCCCTTTCGTATCTTTTTGGAATGAGGGTGTTAGTTTCACAATAGGGACTTTGCCGATTCTTGAGCCGTCAAAGCCAAGCATCAGATTGGAACTTTTGATATCGGAATGGGTATATCCATGATTATGTAAGTACTCTAGAACGTCTAGTATTTGTATAGCAAGTATCAGGACATTTTTAAGGTCTAAGACTTTGGTCCTAGAGATAAGTTTGTGGAGGTCAATGTCATAGCGTGGTAGTACCAGAAACCTGTATTTGGTATTTGTATTTTCATCTGTGAATGATCCACTCGCTATGTAGACGGGCATGCCAATGCGTTTTTGTTTTTTCTGTTGCCGCCATTCTTTAACTGCAAATTAAAACAGAATTAGGTATATTTAAATGTTAATTTAGCACATGTAGGTATTAACAATACCGTAATACACGCTAACCAATGAGTACTTCGCTGACAATTTTATTTATATAAAATACCTACCTCCATTATGGTAAATAAATAGTGTTGCTTTACCTATTAAAACACATGTGAAGCATGAACAAAAATTTTCCTTTAATAAGTTAAATGATAAACATTAAAAATATAGAACAGTTTAAATTATTTTATAACAATTATTTTTTAATACAGAACTTTATGTCGGCTACTGGGCGCCACATTAGATTCAGTTACACATCGTATAGCCTATAATCAGCAGACGATCAAGAAAACTTCTAACGATACCTCATTTGTCCACTTCTAATGAGTAGTTAAGGAGCTATGAGGAACAGATGAACATACATACATACATTGCCTGTCAAAATCATAACTCTTCTTTGTCTTTGCCATAGTCGGGTAATTAAACATACATTATAACTGTTTGATAAACTCATTTTTTTATTTCAGACAGAAAATTCATTATCTATTACCAAAAACCTGTCAACAAAGTATTGAACGGCCTATATCACCTCCTTACAATATTAATAAAAAATACAGTTATTAGATCCAAGATTCCGTGGGAGAGCCACGCTTCGGCATGAATAGGCCGGCTCGACCGGTGTGATACCACGGACTCAAAGAAAACCGGTGTGAAATAGTGCTTGCGCTATGTTTCACCGAGTGAGTGAGGATACCGGAGGCCCATAACCCAAACCCCGTCCCCCTATCTCCCCTCCCTATCCCCCAAAGACCGGCAACGCACTTGTGACGCCTCTGGTGTTTGCAGGGGCGGCGATAATTGCTTACCATCAGGCGATACGTCTGTTCATATGCCCGACTATCCCATAAAAAAAAAGGAAACTTATTTTTGAAACTACAACTCTCTGTAACTAAACCCTTATAAGCAGAAGTAACCACTAAACCTAAGTATAGATACCGCAGTCAATGCAAATAAAATATCATATATACTCTGGCCCGGCTAATTCCGAACTTGTTTGAACTTGGAATTTAAGTTCAAGGTTGTCTGTAAAAAATCCGGTCGACGATAAGCTCACTGTTCAAACGATTTGTATATTTTTTACCAGCTTTTAGCGGTGCTGGCCACATTGTAATCAGTACTTGTTTTATTATCGGTTCACGATTGAATCTATCTCTTACTAGATTATTTTATTAATATCAAATGAAATCGCAGCGCAGAAAAAGAGAGAAGATTTTTGACACTCGAAAATAAACTTTATGTTTTTTTAGCTATTGATTGCAAAATGCTCTCTTTAAATGTCTTCAGTTGGTCTCAGAGCATTGAAATATATACCTTATTTTAATAAGGAACTAGTCAACAATATCCATTGTAAAATTGTGCCATCCCACCGGTAACGGTATTATTAAAAAATGGAAGGATATTATGATGATTTTTACAGATAAACACATATATAGTACATTCGCTTAGATAATGACACATTGATCGCACCAAGGCCGCACGTGTGTCTAGCCGCCACAAAATCAAAGGGCCCACCTGATCGCCTGGCCACAAGCAAGCAAGTAAGATTTATCAGTTTACGCCGTTGTATGAATTAATATATGTGTGGGTGCACCGACACTATCTAAACGAATGGACTATACTACTACTTAAACGCGACAGAATAATAAAACTATGATAAAAACAAAATTTCACGCATTATCAGTCATTAATCTTTCCCCTTTGTTGTCTATCAACATTATAATCAGTTGATTGTTATAACCAGTGACCTAATTAAGATACAAGCGATAGATACATGTTCAAACACAGCAGTAGTAAGAAGACATATTGATTCAAAATTTTCTCACTTTAGAAATCGGATGGTTAGTTTCAGATTAAAACAATCAATAAGTAAAGCTTGGGTTCTTAACAGACAACTCTACTTTAGAGTTAAGCCTTTTTTAACGGTAACATGTCCTTTTTTTATGTGTGGGCCTGTCAAATTGACTCTACTCTGCCTGATGGAAAGTAGAATCCAAGAATGGCGGTCACCATACTTATTACGAATGCAGCCAATGCAACAATGCAGCATGGTGACCAAAAACCATGGCGGCCTATTGATGCTTCTGCATCATTGGGGAGGCCCAATGATGCAGAAGCATCAATAAGCCGCCAGGTGTGAGACTGGAGGCTGTCTCACACTCATCAACGAAATACTACAGCATAACTGCTGTCATTTCACGTTGATATTCTGTGCGAGGGTACTACCGCTCCGTTCGTGCTGAAATCAGCGTGGCCCTACTACAACTAAAATGGAAGAGTTACCTTTTCTAATTAATTAACCTAATTTAGTTACACTTATATAAATATGTAGATGAAAAGTATTGTTGTTTGTTACCTTGCGATGATTGTGCAGTTCTAATAAGACAGTGTATCTCCACGAACAGTGGTCCATTCGTATGCGGTTCTATCTTAACAACATATCTTGCATTTAACTTTGTGACATCTTTGTCCACTTCGTCGGACGCCAGGTAAATTCTTCCAAAACTGCCCCTACCTGAAATAAATGTTTACATTATTAATTTAAATTCAATATGTACATTAAAAATATTGTATTGAAGAAGCCGTAATCTGTGGTAAAGGAAATAGGACAAAGTCCTGTTTGAAAGATTAAAAACAAATTGTTACAGGATGCATTATCTATCTATATTTGAAATTCTAAGACAACTAGCAGAATGGGCAAAACTAGTAAAAATATAACCCTTAGTCACTTCTTACATCATAAGCTATCTGCCAGTGATCAAAATCGGTCCAGCCATTCCAGACGTTACCCGAAACAAACAGACTGTCAAAATTTTTTGATGTTAATTCTGTATATAATTTAAAATGCATTTAGTAAAAAACTGATTACATTGAAAATCAATACAATTTTACTACAAATATAACCACATAAGAAAACAACATTTTATTTATGTAACAGTATTACATATACAATACAATGTCGCTATTCTTAGACAATTTACATATTTCTAACGTTATTTAAATGTCAAATTACAATATGTTGCACTAATTCATTGACCCCTATATTAAAGGCATTGTATTTTACTTATTTCAATTTTTTTATTCAATATTACTGAAGCGGAAAATATCTGTCAACCTGTTCTATCTATACTATCTATGTAATATTATTAATTAGTAAGTTTCTTTTATGTAATAGGTGTGCAAACGAGCAGACGTATCGCCTGATGGTAAGCGATTATCGCCGCCCATGGACACCCGATACACCAAAGGCGTCACAAGTGCGTGGCCGGCCTTTAGAGGATGGGGGGAGAGGTTGGGGCATAGGCCTCCGGTATCCTCAGTCACTCAGTGAAACACAGCGCAAGCGCTGTTTCACACCAGTTTTCTGTGCGGTATCATTTGTTGTAAGTAACCATTTTAGGTTTTTAGGTATGTCTGTTAGACATACTGAAGGACAAAATTCAGTATGTCTGTTAAGCTTTCATGGCTAAAACCACTGCACTGCAATTCATAAATTTTGGCATGGATTTGATTCTTGAGAAAGGACATGGCCTACTCTTACTGCGGTAACCGACATAGCGTACGCGGGCGGAGCCGCGGGCAATAGCTAGCAACTGGGTGCTGTTGTAATATTTGATGATGCTTCAATACCTGTTATATCATAATAATCAAACTGTGTTTATGTGCAAAGAAAGGTAATGTATTTGTTATTGGCTGTTAGAAATTGCTCTATATTTAGCGGAAAGGCCGCTATTTGTACATGGTCGTTAAATTGTTATGCTCCTAAATGTAAACTGTATGAACTAGTCTATACAAATAAATAAAATTGGAGTGTCCATTTGTAATATCACAATAACCACTTTTTACTAAATGCATATACATGCAAACAATGTAACAAACAACAATGTTTACATACATGTATGTAATTACCAAATTGTGCATTTACCAAAATATGGGTTTGTTTTACAACTTTTGTCTCTCTGTCTGGAATGGCTAGAGTCCAGCCGCTAATTTTGACAGGCCTTTCACTGGCAGATAGTTGATGGTATAAGGAGTAATTTAGGCTACTATTTTGAACTAGCTTTTCCCTGCGTCGTGGGTTGCGGTACAACAATAACTGCGGGTAACACCGCAGGCTCAGCTAGTGTACAATAAAGTTTATTCTGTCTAATGTATGTAGGCTGTAGGCTTACAAGCCATGTTATGTAACTTGTACCACAAGAGAGTAGTTAAAAGTGGTCTACCTTGTTCCAAACAAGTTTTCTCTCAGTGACATGAGCTGTGTATGGACATTCTTAGAAAATACTTAGTTCGCAGTAGGGATATATTTAATTGTTTTGATATATTGATTAGCCTAGAAATATTTAGGATAATCAAGGCTCTAGCCTTCCTCCTTACGTCCATTTTATGTTTTATTATTACAACTAGCTGAACCCCGCGGTGTTACCCGCGGTTATTGTTTTACCGCGACAAACGCCGCGGGGCAAAGTTAGTCTAAAAAATTAGCCTAAGTTACTCCCTGGATCATCAGTTACCTGCCAGTGAAAGTCCCGTCAATATCCGTCCAGCCGTTCCAGAGTTTACCCGGAACAAACAGACAGACAGACAGACAGACAGACAAAATTTATTTTAACTACATTTTTGGTATATGTATCGTGTATACATACATATGCATTGATTAAAAAGCTGTTATTTTAATATTACAAACAGACACTCCAATTTTATTTATTTGTATAGATGTACAATACCTTAATTTTGGTTACCCTAACTTTCAATCAAATAGCACCAACTGTGCTTATGTCAATAGACAATCCAAAGTCAGTGTCATACCTTTAAATTAACTTTTTATGATTAAGTACCCAATTATCCTTTTATTAAGCTACTAGCTTCTATGACTGACTGCATGTATGACAGTTATTGTAGTCATTATTAAAACCAATGTAACTTTTTTATTTATGAACAATTGAAATGAACCAAACACAGTGTTAAGTTAAGCAAACTGCAATAGAGAAAACCACATTCAAATTAGTTAATCCAAGTTTCTGGGATTAGAATGAAAAATTCAAAAAAATTCTAAAAATCATTGTCGTGGATTCTATCACGTTCATAAAGCCCCCATAATAGATTTTCTTACACCTTCCATGTACATACAGAGATCAGCTACGATTTAATTAAATGTATTGATAAATTATTTGACAATTGAATGGTTAAAAAAAACATTTAACGGAAAGTTCTGTCTTATATATAGTGTGGGACGCCATACTGCATTGTCTGCTTTTGAAGTGAGTATAGTGATCCCCACTGTTGGATTCTGTTTAAGCTTACCATCAGGTTTAGCTGTCACTTTGGCAAGTTATTTATAAAACAAAAAAAAAGTGTTCTTTCTGGTGGTGATAGGAAAAGTTGTTTTCTATTTGTTAAATGTATTGTTGGACTTCATTTGTTTCAGGTCAAGATGGAATTGGCGTCTCTTAAGTGTAGTCAAGAAATATTATGGTTATTATTTGGTATGTAATGCAAGCTAATTATATGTCAAATTTTATTCAAAACAGTATAGACATGTTAATAGTTAAAACATTTTATTACAGTTAGTTCTTAAATCAGTTCTTTATCTCTCTCTAAAGTAAGCAGTTTGCATATATGAGCTATCACATCTAGACCAACTATATGTGTACTTATACTATATTTTAAAGCTGAAGAGTTTGATTGTTTGTTTATTCCGGCAATTTCTTGAATAGCTGAACCGATTTGGACAGGACTTTCATTGATAGGAAGCTGATGATATAAGAAGTAACTTATTCTACTTTTTTCTAGAAATGATAGATTGGCCCCTCTGTAGGACAATAACCGCTGGTAACACTGCAGGGTTACAGTATAAAGGGTCTAGTACAAATATAAAATAATCAAGCGAATGAAGTTATAGGCAAAAGTAATTACCATGCCATTTATAAGCAAATAACAAACAGCTGATTAAACTTACTGTTTTTTGATTCTTTCTTTTTTAAAAGGTCAACTCCCACACTAGGAATAAATCCTGTGTGGCGGGGAACTTTACAAACATACACAAAGAACACCCAGACGCAGAGAAATAATTTGTGGATCACACAAAGTACCTATTGACCTAAGTGGGATTTGAAACCACAACACTAGTCGACGAAGTAGGTAACATCGTGGTGACCACTAGACCACTAGGCCAAATGTGCAGTTAACTGAACAGAACATTCAGTCAACCAGATTAGTTGACATTGTATACACTATTTTATCTAAACTTTGGGTCCTGAACTCATCGCATTTAATAAATTTAAAACATCTGAACAATATAATACATAATTTAATGTCTGGAATCTTTTTCAATGAAGCATTGTAACATTGAATGCGGTGTATGGTTGTAATTTAATTAGACTTAAGATCTTGATACTGTTAACTGTAATGTTTAATATTTGTTCGGCTTTGTTTTGTTGTCTGTTTCTGTAGCTAATAAATAAAGGGAACTTCATGTCACAACTAAGTTCATATTCTGTTGGTTTAAATAATTTTCAAATTTAATCAAGTTTTATGTGTTCTCTGAGATGACTTGATATCATCACTATAAGAATAAGATTTAATAGATATTATTTATGATTTAATAACTTTATTTATAATGGTGTTCTTTGTTTGGTTATGCTTGAGAGGTGAACTATCATCGAAATATACAATGACAATAAATATTCATTTTATTGATTTTTCAAACTCACCAATAGGTTTCCCTATGCGCCATTTCTTTTGTAACACATCTGTGAACACAATTCCAGGGGGCAAAGCCTCATCGTCACAAAAACTCGAATCAAGACTTGGTGCCTCCTCCACGGTCCTTGTTTTCTTTTTAGGAGGTAAAGGCAACTGCACTATCTCTGTACCGCGTCGCGGCATAACGAGTGCATCCAGATTACCGCAATCTATTTAGCTCAATAACTTTCTTTTGCAAGAAGACTTGTATGCAGTAACACCTGATGTATTGCTAGAAATCAAGGTAAACTTTACGTTAGGAAGTACTTTAATTCAATAAAGTTCAACGTGCACTTCAATGTGACAATATAATGAAATTATCCGTTAATTTTTCTCAGAACTTACACACACTTACCTAATTCTATCACAGGTCTACGTACATGGAAATGCCGTTTACCAATTTGGAATAGATTCAGTATATTCTATTATTAATATGGTATATCAAGGAGTTCACAATTTATTCAACTATTAAAACGGAAATTATGTGAAACATAACAACTGATCAAAATTCCGCCATGTTGTTTGTGTTAATAGAGATGCACACTAGTGAATTGTTTAGACTAGTTTGGAAAAAAGTTGGAATTAGTCGACTAACTAAATCTTCCCAACGTTTTGTATGGATAGTACTTACAATTGGCTACTTGACTGATGTAACAAAAAAATTTGAAATCAATCGACTATCGTAGCTTGGTAATAAGCAATGATTTTAAAGTAATTACTTTAACAAATTGTCCATTGCAAGTATTTTATTTTTATAAAATAAATTTGTAGTTTTGTATCTGTTGACAAGAAAGACAGAAACGCCGTCGGCCATAATGTCTGTAGTGCGTGACGTCATTCTTTACAAACATGAAAAAAAATCTTAATTAATGCCGCTGTCCGTCGCTATTCTCTTTTACGAAACTGACATATTAGGTAGGTATAAGTAATTATTTATTTCTAAGAGTCCAGTTTCATTAAAATCTTTCAAACATATTTTTTATGTTGAATTTTATTCATTGGAGACAAAGTTACGTTGATGGTTGATTTTATTCATCAACCATGGATTTAAGATCTATACTAATATATAAAGCTGAAGAGTTTGTTTGTTTGTTTGAACACGCTAATCTCAGGAACCGCTGGTCCGATTTGAAAAATTCTTTCACTGTTAGATAGCCCATTTATCGAGGAAGGCTATAGGCTATATATCATCACGCTAAGACCAATAGGAGCGGAGCACCAATGAAAAATGTTTCAAAAACGGGGGAAAATTATCACGCTACGGGCAATAAGAGACGTAAACGAAGTTGCGTGGGTCAGCTAGTTAACGTATAAGCTGCTCAACAACAACATCAGAGTACCCTGCAGACCGCCTCGCAGACCGATACTCCCCAGGTTCCGCCTCTGCGCCATACGGTGTTTGGTGCTAATTCGCCTATACCCCGCATGTGCAAAGTTGTAAATGAGTGCAGCGACCTGGTTGATGTGTAATTCTTTATCTGAGCAGTTTTAGTAACAGTGTACTCTGAATAGGGCGTTATTTCGTTAAGCGCCAGTTCCGAATTTAATGTTATTAGTATTCTATCTAGTGTTATTCTTTATATGAGGATGTGTATTCTGATTCGCTGTCGAAATTTGTCAGACACGTCAAACGCACTAAATTAAGCCATTAATATAATTAGTAATATTATTTACATATATATATATATTGTAATTAACTATAGTTTAAGTGTACCTAAATAACAACTTTTATTTTCATATAGCTATGTTAACATGTTGGTACCTATAATACATTGCGTGTGATGTTTGCCTGTAATTCGTTGTGCAGTTAGATATAAGACAAATTTCTTGCATGTTCCTATGTTTGCAATAATTATCTGTAACAACTGTTGGTAAACCTTAAATAAATAAAAATATTCATTTAACTTTGATGTAAGTATAAATCAAAATGAAATAATTGGAGTGAAAATAGTAGATTTATCAGACATTAACTTCGGCGTGTTAATATAAATCCATAGCCTTCGGCGTCGTGAATCATTCAAAACGTGTATAAACAATATATCAGAATATTTAATAGTCGTACTTGTACACATTGGCACTGCAGATCTTCAGTAACTATTCATTTTTCAAAAATTCTGATATATATTCAACTAAATATTATTCTAAACTTTATGAAACAAAATGATACTCGAAGTCGCCCCAGTAAAATTTTGTAGTTTGATAAACAATGACGTCAGCACACAAAATATCACGTGACCACCTGTTTTCGCGCTTCATTTGAATTTAAATATATAAAACATGATTTTTTGTATTAAAATGGTACTTTTTGGCGGAAATATTTTTGGGAGATGTCCATAATAATTAGCTGAAAATTATAAAATACTTTTTCAAAAATTGTCAAGTAGCCAATTCAAATAGAGTAAACTATCTAAAAAGAGTGACAAGTTCTGATTGCTCTTTCTTACAAAATATAAAAATTCTGCTTTTCTAATCTAATCACAAAAATGAAATTTTCGTTCAATTTATGTCAAAAATCAACTTGATTATGTTCCATGGAAAATTTAAATGATATTTTATTTCAATAGTTATTTCACCGGTCTTTATTTTAGGGTTGGGACGAGCACAACATTGTGTACAAACGCGCCCTTATAGTATTTAGTACTAATCATAGATAAATATTAAATATTATTAATAAAAAAATATACTTGTTATTAATAAAATAAATACTTATTATTAATAAAAGAAACAACACGTCATTTGATTATGAGGTAATAAAAATATCGTAAACTGTAAATAATTCAATTGGCATTAACAATTTTCTAAACTGGAAAGCTCAAGGTTCTCGCCCTTTTAACAAGACACAAATGCATTCGATTTTTGAAAACCCAAACTAAATAGAAAAGTAATAGTAATTATAGCGTCGTTGGTCTAACAGTTAGCGTATATGATTGTCGATCCAGATGTTTTCGGTACGATTCCAAGACTTGGTAAAAAAAGGATTGTTAAGTTTTTCTTAAAAGAATTTATTAACATCAGCTCTGAGTATAGAAATTGGACGTATTACATGCCGGTGCCTCGGAGTGCACGTTAAGCCGTCGGCGTCAGTGCCGTTTGTCGTGAACATCAATGACAATCGTAATGACGATGAGGATCATGGCAGTATTTTGGGTGCAGTATTATTTATAATATTTATTGCTACTTGTTGCCCGCGGCTGCGCCAGTGTTATCGGTATATCGGTTTTCGCGGCAAACAGTAGCCTATGTGTTATTCTGATGTATAAGCTATATTACTGTAAAGTTTCATTTAAATCCGTTCAGTAGTTTTTGCGTGAAAGAGTGAAACATCCATCATTACTTACAAACTTTCGCGTTTATAATATTAGTAGGATACCCAATGGGGTATAATAAATAATACTGCACCCAAATATACTGACCACTATTTCAATGTTAGAATGCAGTTCCACCTCTACCTCAGGTCAGCTGAGATCCAATGCCAGTCGCTCTGGAAAAACTGACATTCAGGTTGAAGTAACCGACTCCAGAAAATTTTGAAATTTATGAAGGCTAGGACCAAGAAATGTTGTCTTAGATTACGTACATTATCTATAATGCAGTAATAATTCTCTAAATATTGTTTCTAATTTATACCACTATATGACATGGCGTGACATGGCGACATTGAGATACGACAGTAAAAAACCTACTACAGTGCCATCTCACAAACACCCACCGAACTAAAGAGTAGTTATCCTGTATAGCGGTATAAAAGTTAAAAAAAAAACTCCAACATAAACCGCTGGGCCGTCGTCCTACAGATATGATCACCTCGCGTGGTCGGTGGATCAACCCTTAGTGTTTAGAGTTGGAGGGATATGACACCCGTCCTTATATAAAGGTTTGATGAGCCTTTTAACAGGCTACTTTTTGTCAAATGAGATAAGATGATAAATTGACAGTACAGCCTATCACGGCCTACTATCACGAATATGTCCTGGTATAAAACAAAAACTGGATGATAAATTGTCACTCAATGATATTTTAAATCAGTTTCTTGTTTTTTACGTTTCTTTTCACGTTAACATCATTTTCGTGATTCCTCTACAGTCTACACCAATTTATGAGAAAACTTCTGTTGTGGAACATACACGTTGCATAAAAGATCCTTAATAAGTCTTAAAACTTCATGACCTTACCACCATTTTCAGTGGCCTGGGGTGCATCAACATCTAGAAAGAAAAAAGAAAGAAAGAAAGTGCCAGAGTGTGCAAGTGCACCCCCTTGCACCCCAGGACCAATGTGACTTTGGGATTTAGATTCCATCAAACCGTTTTAATATCAGTGGTACCATTATTAGCTTGTTTGGGCGATTTATTAATTTGTATACTGTGGTAGCTGGAGATCTTTAGATATTGGAATCTCTATGAACCACTTTATAAAATTATCCTTATTGATATCTTTTTTATCTTACTACTAGCTTTTTCCCACTGAAAGAAAAACCTGGAACCTCACCAAAGTTTACGTCTTTATAAAATATTAGCCGACCCACACAACCTCGTTTGCGTCTCCTATTGCCCATAGCGTGATAATTTTCCCCCGTTTTTTGTAACATTCTCCATTGGTGCTCCGATCGTGTACGTCTTAGCGTGATGATATATAGTTCAAACAAACAAACAAACTCTTCAGCTTTATATATTAGTATAGATAGATAGATTTAGATAACAATTTTTTTTAGAGCGAAACGACGTTTGCCCATTCAGCTAGCAAAGCATATATATTTGAATCCATGTGGAGACCCCACAGAAATATATCAAGATTGATTTCTGTGCGTGACCCCATGACCCCACAGAACAAAGGTATGAATACGATTTTTACACGCAATTATAAATCTATCCTGGGAGGCCCACGACCGCCAGTTTAGCAGCCAGGATCACCAAACACCGGAGTAAAAGCTTGAATCGCTTAATAGCTCGCTCGAATAGCTTATTGCTGACCATAGAATAGAATAGAATGCGTTTATTAGTCACACATAACATACATGTAAAAGAGAAAGATAAGACATTTAACTTAGAGTAAATAACAACAAACAATATACAAAACAAACAAAATAAAAGCAGTGAAATGTCTAACTGTGTGACCAAAAGGCCACATCTCAGCTTATAATTTACCATCGATTTACCATTTGATTAGGGCTAACCTTCCTTTTGCGATTGACTCATTTTAAATGAGACAGAACTGTTGGGTTTTTCTTACAAGAAATTCTTAATAGCAGCCAGGAGTGTGGAAGATGGCGGTGTTTTACATCCGTGTCTTGGAGAGCACGTTAAGCCGTCAGGTTGTAATGAACACCTATGACAATAGTCATTGGTAAGTCAGAGCCCGCAAATATACTGACAACTTATTAGTTCAAATTTCGAATTCAGTGCACCCTTAGGGTTGCGAAGGTACCAATGCCAGTTGTTTCGTGGAAAAACTGATATTCTAGTAAAACCGGTTGAACTACTGGCCGACCTGAAAGCGTATTTGTTTGTGTGTGAAATTAGTTTATTTATTTATTTATTAACTTTATGCACTAAATATGTACATTGGCGGACTTAATGCCCAAGGCATTCTCTTCCAGTGAACCTTTGGGTGGTGTAGAAATCTTATAAGGAAGGTGCATAGAGGTTACCTTCTTATGAAGTCAGTTTTAAATTTGCATGTTATTAATAGAGAGAGAGAGAGAGAGAGAGAGAATATTAATAGAGTTTATGCGTAAATTACAATAAATAGTTTTTATAATAGTTAACATAATTTTAGAATAGTAAATATTTAATTGTCTTTTCTCCATAGTAAATGCAATGCATTTAAGAGTAGAACCTTTACTCCTTACTTTGGGACCCTTTAACCTTTGAATGGGACCAATGCGGAAACCTTATCAATAAAAAAAAATCCAAATCGGTTTGTAGATAGTGGAGTTACGAGTACATCTTCCAGTTTCAATGTAGATTGAAATGAAGAAATATTGAAATTAAATCTATGCGCCTTGAAATAAAATCATAACAGGCGCACCCTTTTTAACCGACTTTAAAAAAAAGGAGGAGGTTTCTCAATTCGACCGTATATATTTTATTTTTTTGTGTTCGCGGAAAACTTCGTCGCTTATGAACCGATATGACGATTTTGATGATTCTTTTTTAATGGAAAGGAGATGTCCCAACGGTGGACCATGATAAGGACATTAATATCTGATGATGGCATCCAAGAGAAATCGAATCGAACCTTGAAGTCGGTTTTATTTTTGTTAAAATTGTACTTGTCATAACTATGTAAGGAAAAGGTATGTTTACAAAAAAAATAGGAAAGGAAAATAAGAGGCACCATGGACAATGAACAATAATTTTTACCCGAATACGTCGAAACCAAAAGGAAGGATAATAATAATAAGTTTTACTCTAAGTAACTTTGTAATATTGTATTGTAGTAAAATGAGTACATACCCTTTACCATAATAAGATATTGTTAAAAATATTATTTTGCCGGATTTGTTTATAAAACAAGTACCTATACATAAGCATAGGATATCGACTCGATATTAAGAGTGTCTATCCCTCTTTGCGGCTTATCTAGATGCAGTTTCACAACGACTTGTAGGTACACAGGAAACTTCCACAAACATGAACGCTTATTACTTGAGCAAGCAAAAGATAAACTCGAGAAGTTTGCGTTGCGCGCGGCATACGGGATAAGCGCGGAGACAGAGCCCGTACGTAAACGAACTAAAGTCAAAACTTTTTCATTTCATTCATTCACGAGTCGGACGCTGAGCGTGAGGCCGTGCGTTTCGTTGCCCCCGCTGCCGCGAGAGTATCGAACGCGATGTCATTTTGTTTATCAACAAACAAAACATGTAAGCTGTTGTGTTTAGTGACAGAGAAATAAAACGATTTTGTGTATTATTAAATGTATCTAGTTGAGAATGTTAAGTTAGGATTGGCGGCTAAAGTGTCTGAAGATGGACGGTGCAACCGGTGACTCTGATCATTCTATGACTTGGGAAGATTTCTTTGGTGAGTTTTATATTATTTTTCTCTTTAAGCTTAATATAAGTGTAAGTGTGTAAGATAAACACACTATATTAAGTAACAATAAAGCAATGTTTTTAATTTGATAGTATTGACTCTTATGGTGGGTGAGAGGACTGGTTTCTGCTGCATTTCCACTTATGGGTGCACACTGAACTGCAGTGGCAGTGAATTACGTTCGTTGCCTGACTGTTTGAACCAAGACACGCCGTACAAAGTTCTACGTGATCAATCATTCTGTTTGAAAATAATTGTATGTAGGTGGAATGAGGACGATAAACAACAAACACTCAGGTGTTTTAATAACCGTGCATGCGTGATTCTAATTTATAATGAGCACGTCCATTCATCATAGACAATCATAGTTTATTTTATAATGATTCAAGTTGGATTTCAAGAGATTTTTTTATTCGAGCGGAGGGTGGCTAAATGGAAACCGTTACCATGCAAACATCATTACCAACCGATGACTGGGAGTCTTAACAAGTAAAATTATAAAAAAAACCAGACGGCGTCAATATCTGTCATCTTTATAAAATTCATTTTTTTTAAATATAACTTATAAGTTATTTATAAATATTCGTATACCTAATTATCGTTAAAAATTCTTTATTTTGATACCACACTCGATGTATTTTGAAAACATTTTTTTAGATTACTACCATACCGCTGAACCTAGAATCCTGAAATTTTGCATGTAGGTTTTTTATATAACGTAAGTGAGCACTAAGAAAGGATTTTTTTTTATGTATGGCCTGCTAAAATGGCTCTACTCTGCCTGATGGAAAACATAAGCAGAATCTAAGAGTGGTGGTCACCATACTCATTGCGGATGCAGACATTGCAACAATGCAGCATGGTGACACTAGTAATACTTCTGCATCATTGGGGCTCCGGTCTCGCACTCACCAACGAAACACGACAGCACGAACGCTCTCATTTTACGTTGATTGTCTATGCGAGGGTATCAAGCCGGCCCGTTCGTGCTGAAATAAGCGTGGCTCTACTGCCTTTTTGAAATTTGACCCCTAAGGGGGTAAATCAGGGGATGTAGGTCTGCGTGAGCGACGCCGCGTGCAAAAGCTAGTATGTACTTATTTTGGAATCATGAAAAATAGCTGCAGCAGTCAGCATCGGCACCATTACGAAAGGATTACTTCCGTTTCCGACTTTGACGTCTAAACGTCTGCTCGGCAGATTTTACTTCCATTCTAAAGTAGGTTCGAATCGGTTTTATAATTTAGACACTAATTAAAAACTACATACCAAGATGTAGGTGCTCGTTAGTTCGACTTTATGTATAACTTATACATAAACATTTAGAAATTGTATGTAGAAAGGTGAATGAATGAAGATGTATTGAAATACAACAAATAGCGGTATATAGAGTTTAGTTTATACATGTATACAAATAAATAAAATTGGAGTGTCTGTTTGTAATATTAAAATAACAGTTTTTTACTAAATGCATATGGATGTATACATGGCACATATACCAAAAATGTTCTTTCAAAAATTCTTGTCTGTCGGTCTGTTTGTTCCGGGTAATCTCTGGAACGTCTGGACCGATTTTGACGGGACTTTCACTGATAGGTAGCTAATGATATGGGGAATAACTTAGGTTAATTTTTTTAAACTAGCTTCGCCCGCGGCTTTTCTCGCAGTACGACAATAACCGCGGGAAACACCGCGGGGTTCAGCTAGTTAGCTATATTTATTCATACAAAAAATAATTAAAAATGCTTTTTTGATGTAAGTAGCCCTTATATTTTCATATTCATTTAGTAAAAAGCTGTTATTTTGTAATTACAGACAGGCATTTCAATTTTATTTATTTGTATAGGTTAGTGTTAACTTAGTTTCGAATTACGTCAATTTAGTACACATTATGCTTGCACTGTACTTGTACTTAGGTACTTGCCTATTTAATTTTATTTGCGTGTCTATAAAATTAATTAGACCGTGCAGGTAACTATTACAAGTTAACCTGTCTGAAGGTCACAGAGTATTGATGACTCATTCTTAAAATAAAACGATTCTATGATTGTAACCTTACTAAAATCTGTTAATTAAGGATATACCCACAGACAAGTTATCAATTTTACAATAGATAAGAGTACGTACTTACTTACGTAAACAAGTTGTTACGTGTTCTTAAAAAACACAATTACATCCATTCTAATATTACGAGTATAAATTCCAAAATAACTTGGCTATACCGCTAAACAGATTTGAATGAATTGCGGTATAGAGAAGAAGAATGACATAGGCTACTCTACACCGAGATAATGGACATACACACGGGTGCAGCCACGAGCAAAAGCTACTACTTAATATATCCAACATGGTTGCGTAACTTGCGCACCGTGAAGCCATATTCTTAAAATCCGGCCGTCTGTCTGTCAAAGTCCATTGGATTGTATTTTTAGAACCATGGATAAATTGAGACTGTTTTTCACTAGATTAGTTTTATTAGATTTTTTAGTTAGATAAGATTAGATAGTAGTCCTTAGTTTTATTTACCCGAATGTAAGGTACGTGTAACCATAGCGCCTAGCTATTAAACCACGTAGTTTACCGGTAGTAGAGCCACGCTGATTTCAGCACGAATGGGCCGGCTCGACCGGGGCGGTACTACCCTCGCACAGAAAATCAACGTAAAATGACAGCGATCATACTGTCGTGTTTCGTTGGTGAGTGCGAGACCGGAGGCCCAATGATGCAGAAGCATCACTAGCCCGCCATGGTGTGGGTCACCATGCTGCATTGTTGCATTGTCTGCATTCGCAGTATGGTGACCACCACTCTTGGAGTCTGCTTATGCTTTCCATCAGGCAGAGCAGAGTCATTTTGGCAGGGCTAAACATAAAAAAAAAAAAAACAATCTTAATGAATGAGGTGTTATTTTTATAGAATAACTAGCTGACCCGCGCAACCTCCATTGCGTCTCCTATAGTCCGTAGCGTGATAATTTTCCCCCGCTTTTGTAACATTCTTCCTTGGTGGTCCTCTTCTATAGGTCTTAGCGTGATGATATATAGCCTATAGCCTTCCTCGATAAATGGGCTATCTAACACTCAAAGAATCTTTCAAATCGGTCCAGTAAGTCCTGAGATTAGTGCGTTAAAACAAACAAACTCTTCAGCTTTATATATTAGTATAGATAGATGGGCAAACGAGCTGACGCATCGCCTGAAGGACGCAACACCAGAGGGGTCACAAGTGCGTTGCCGGCCTTTGGGGAATGGAGAGGATGGGGGAAGGGGTTGTGGTATGAACCTCCGGTATCCTCATTCACTTTGTGAAACTCAGGGCAAGCGCTGTTTCACACCGGTTTTCTGTGAGGCCGTGGTATCACTCCTGTCCAGCCGGGCCCATTTATGCCGAAGCGCGGCTCTCCCACGGTTATAGATGTGTAATCAAGGCTTAGTAGACATAGGCTATACAAATGTTATCAAAAGTTTTTACATGGTCGGGTTATAATTTTTAATATTTAATATACGTTATTGTGTCGTATTATAGCAGCTGTGTAAATCAACTATCTGACGCGTGTGTGGTCACGATAGGATAATGTACGAGTATAGGTCTCATCAAACCTTCGAGAACATATAGATCTGCCAAGTGAGTTTTACAAAACTAGATGCAATCTATGTTAAATATTAACTGTATTCAAATCCATTCTAATATTATAAATTCGAAAATAACTTTGTCTGTCTGTTATACTTTTAAGGCTAAACCGCTGTACCGATTTCAATTAAATTTGGCATGGATATACAAATACAAAGGTGTTGACTTGTTTATTGACAAAAAAATAAAAATGACGTCGAAAAAAATTATAATTTGTTTTAATTTAAGCGACGTTTACCGAATTTACAGTACGTATTTCATAGAAAAAATCGACTTAAGTTGCGTTCCGTCAAAGTTTATTTCTGATTTTATTGTCAGAGCGATGAGTGATAAGATGTTATACGTAAAGTGAAAGAAGAGAAGATAAAAAGGATATTTAAATTTAATGAATAAACGATTCGCAACGACTCACTATCTATCATCTCCAAGGTAAATACTAAACTACATAAACTTCCTCGGTAATTATTTTGCTTATCACCGTCAAGAATGCAAGTGAGAGATAAATAAGTAAAAACATTTTCTTGAATCACACTACCTGTTTACTAACGAAGTCTCACACCTTATAATAACGTAAAACGTCTTAATCAACTTCATTGTCTCATTATTCTTTCAAAGCGGGGAGAATCAGTGCTGCTATTGTATGCTCTCTGAATTAATGAAGTGCGCTTCCTCAGAACGCATCCGATCGGATGTTCTTAATTTAAAATTTGTTTGTTGGCGCCTTTTATGCCATAGATATTTGATATTAAAAAGCCAATTTATTTTAGTCGATTTTTTTTAGTTATGCCAAATCATGGTTGCACGATCTCAACGAAGCTTTCTCTAGTCTATGTAACTTGTACTATTACCTAGTGCTATTTTGCAAACATCATTGTTTCATAATCGAAACAATTGCTTGTAAAAATAACTCGACACGCAAGGAACAACCATTGTAACTTACACTAATAAATACAACATTAAATTAAAAGGTGACGAAGATGAAAGATAAGGCATTACATAAATGGCTAGTACAGTTTTGCAAGGTTTGCACGATCGTGTTACTTGTCTGTTAGGCATTCGCTCAGCATTACTTGCTATTAATATATTTGAAAAATTAAATCCAGCGGTACCTATTTTAAAACGTATCCCTAAAGTAAAGTTACATAACTGGTGAAAATTTATACATAAGACATCGATAAACGTATGTAATTGTTCTTATGAGAAAAAATAATTAAACCAAGGAAAGCTTACTAGAAATTTGTTTAAAAATAAATTGAATGTTTGTGAAGTAATTTCTGCTATGCAGAATAATGGCAAATTTAGAAAAGAACTAATGGACGATGCGAAGTGTAGAACTTTTAGAGTCTAAATGATATTACAGGAGTTCAATATGACTGCAACATAAAATCTTTCTTTCCATTAATACGACATGCATAACTGAACAGAACTTGGTCTACTTCTTAAGAAACACGAATTTCAATTTTGTATGATTACCGTGTAAAAATTATCCATCCAGGCCATTTTATCGAATAATGTGTCTAAATTAGGCACACACCATAAACAGTTGATGAATCAATATCACAGCTATTGTCCAGGAAACTACTAATCGTTAGTCACTCTCAATTGCGTTGTGAAATCCTTTGTGCCTAACTTTTGGTGTCTTTGAACAAAATAAATTCGCGCTGTCTCTGCAATAAATACTCGTACATTACTGAAAATAGTCGACCAATGAAATATTTTTAAATTTTTGTAATAGTCGATTTTATGTCAGATGCCTCTTTTAGGCAAATTAAAAATATAAAATAAGTTGGTACATAACAGTTGTGGTGAATCCGAATAACTAGTCGGAAATGAATTGGCGCGAAAGTGCACTTTAAACATGAATGGGAAGGGAAGTCTTTGAAGTCTAGACGGTGTCAAGTACATCTTAGCTCTCTATCAAACCTATACAAATTTAATCAACTGTCTGGAGTACCACTAAACGAAGAACATAATCTGTCAAACTAAGGCTGGGAACTTTGCTTCTGTTTATTATAATATTGTATATTTCAAACTGATTGTTTGTGGTTTGTTTTTTTTTTGCCTACACTGACTTATTGCACTTGACATAATTCTTTTGGCGATGACCCTATCGTCTGGAAACTACACGTAACTGGGACTTCTACAATTAATTTGTATACAACTCGAAAATGGTCGATAATTTGTTTTTAATGTCCCGTACCCTGCTTAAGTGACTCTACTCTGCCTGGTGGATAGCATAAGCAGAATCCAAGAGTGGTGGTCTCCAGGCTCATTGCGAATGCAGACAATGCAACAATGCAAAATGGTGACCCACACCATGGCGGTCTAGTTTATTCTGCATCATTGGGCCTCCGGTCTCGCACTCACCAACGAAACACGACAGCACGTATGCTGTCCTTTTAGGTTGATCTTTTTTTTTTTTTTTTTTTTTTATGTTTGACCCTGCCAAAATGACTCTACTCTGCCTGATGGAAAGCATGAGTAGAATCCAAGAGTGGTGGTCACCATACTGCGAATGCAGACAATGCAACAATGCAGCATGGTGACCCACACCATGGCGGGCTAGTGATGCTTCCGCATCATTGGGCCTCCGGTCTCGCACTCACCAACGAAACACGACAGCATGATCGCTGTCATTTTACGTTGATTTTCTGTGCGAGGGTAGTACCGCCCCGGTCGAGCCGGCCCGTTCGTGCTGAAATCAGCGTGGCTCTACTACCTTGTATGTTGTGATCTTCTGTAGTTACTATATTTATTCTGTGCTTCTGTGCGAGTGTAGCACCGCCCCGGTCGTGCCCGCCCGTTCGTGCTGAAACAAGCCTGGCTACATTTTAAACATTTTCAAGTAGGTTCTAGAAACAAGCTCCTAAGAACTACAGCCACAAACTAAGACGCAGGCCTACTTATTGTAAAATCATTGGTGTGTACTGTGTATTTTTGGAGGAAAAAGCTTTAGCACTTTTTCGTTCTTTTGCGTAGTCTCTTAAAGCGGACATAAGTTCCTCACAAACTGAATCCCCGGCTTATTGTAAAACTTTTTTTACTCCACACTCGATAGGACCCAAAGTAGACTTGGAGATAACTATCTTACCACCACAAATGTGGCATGTCCTCCCTCGACATGACATTCGTAGGTGCGTTACTATAAGTACAATGTTTCTAATACACTACATACTAAAACAAATATGTATATACACGATGGAAGACAAAGAATTAAAGTGTTATACATACATTAAATAATAAAGTCTGTTCATGGAAGTTGTTTAAATACAACTCAGTACTAACTAGGTTCGAAATACAAATAGTAACGTGTGACAAATATTGATATAGACAGAAGATAATACAACGTGGATTTGTTTTTTTTTTGGTGATGATATTCGGGTCATTGAATCAACCTCTAGTCCTAATCTTTGACATAATGTAGTGTTGCCAATTAAGGAGATTTTACCTAAAATTTAGGTAAACAGTGCTGGAGTTCTGATATCGATGACGATCGTAGTATTTATATATGACAGTGAATTAAAAATAACTGTATTTTTTTTATTTAAGCTGTGTATGAGAATCCCTCACAAATTTCCTTTTAAATTATTAAGAATTTTCCAACGCTATTCATAAATGACCCAGTTTCAACCTGACAAATATTAAAAGAGGCTCCTTTTTAAGATCTTATAGACATAATACGTGCTTATTTAACTTCAATAAAAATAAGTTTCATCTTAACCACGTCTGTGTGAGCACGTGTGTCGTCGGCGCCAGCGATTTCCTGCCTCCAACCGCGTCTAAGATTGCACATCGCCGCATCCACTCAATCAAGAACTTTGATCTAAGATTGACCCATTTACTCGTGTTCATGTACATTATTGTACAAACTTGGTAGACTATGATCTAACAGCTGGTATTATTAGCGTCTTTTGATAGCTTGGCCTCTCTATAGTATTCTGTTTGTATTAAAATGTTAAGTTGGTTTCTATAGACCTTTTTTGACGTGGTGGAAAATCCCTTCGAATTTCCGGCTCGGGGTCTGAGGAGCCATGTTTGTGGGGATTTCACTAAGAACGACCCCGGCGACCGGCCTCAGGCCCTGCTCTGAGGAGGACCAGGACCATATTATTTCACTCCAAAACTTCTGCAACAATTGAATTCAAATTTTGATCCGACAAACAACCTGTTTTAAAGATTGTTTTTAAATATTTTTCTTGTCAGAATATTATTATTAAACTTCTGATGGTATGGTTCATTTCTTGTTTATGATTCATGTTTATGGGTGTGTTACTCTAGTAAGGGTGACCTTAAGGGCAATTCTCATCGATCATACCAATGTTATGAAATATATTCTCCTTACCCCTATTTCTATTGAGCGCTCCAAAAATAGGCCTTCAATTTTTCTTTTTTACACGATCCTATGTTAATCCTCAGTGAGACGTTCTAAGCCTACCATATAATACTTATAACCTACTATAAAACACGATTTCTATAATATGGCGTCTGTAGCGGATAAGGGGAAACTTTCCTGTGTGTGAAAATCATCGTAAAATATGTTTAACCAACAGATCGTGTTTAGTTAATGGAACTTTAAGGGACATCGTAATTAAGTCTCATAATGTAATGTCTCATACTCCATAAATGTTGGTATGTACTGAAACACAATGTTTAAAAATTTAAATGTCAACTTACAAAGTCACTTGGTTTCTTTGAATGGCGGGATTAAAAAAATCGCTAATTAAAGGTAAACCAATTAGTATAATTTAGCAAACTCACAGATCGTAGACTAGTCGATATTTGAATGTGAAAGTGATCCACCATTAATAGACTTAAATACTTTAAATACGTACTTTAAATTCGTAACGCTTACTGACTATGATACTTAGAACAAGCGATTTGATTTTGTATCATCTATATTTTAATTTATTACCTGCCAGTTTTATTATAAACTAGCTAAACCCCGCGGTGTTACCCGCGGTTATTGTCGTACCGCGAGTAACGCCGCGGGATAAAGTTAGTCCGAAAAAAAGTAGCCTAAGTTACTCCCTGAATCATCAGCTACCGGCCAGTGAAAGTCCGGTCAAAATCGGTCCAGCCGTTCCAGAGATTACCCGGAACAAACAGACAGACAGACAGACAGACAGACAGACAGACAGACCGACAGACAGACAGACAAAAAAAAAATCAACTACGTTTTTGGTATATGTACCGTGTATACGTACATATGCATTTAGTAATAAGCGGTTATTTTAATATTACAAACAGACACTCCAATTTTATTTATTTGTATAGATGTATAGACTAGCTGACCTGGCGAACTTCGTACCGCTATATTTATTTTTGAGAATATTTTCTAAATTATCGAAAAACTTCTTTTATAGTCTGGCCGCTTAAAGAATGCGTTTCTGAAAGATTGTGATCGACTGTGCGATGTAACTTTGAACTGGCGTACAATTTACGACAAAATGTTAAATATCTTTTATTTAACTTATTAACGAGTGATAACATTAAAATGCAAATAATTATGCCAACTTACAATGAATGTTTAATACATTTTGGGCTAAAATTGTTTCAATTACTTAATTAAAAAATATAAAATTGACAGGTGTCAGAAATCTAAGCCCACCTCAACTTCTCGCAGGGCCGTAGTACGACTAAGCGGATCAAGAAAATATCACACTGCCGGTTTTCTTTTAATTTTCTTCTATACAATCCTTTTCCTAACAATAACAAACATATAAAACCAAGAAATGTTTAATTTGGTGCAGTCACTCGTTAGTTATGCGCGCACGTGCATTTACATTTTTATGATTTTATTTTTTACTAGCTGAACCCCGCGGTGTTACCCGCGGTCATTGTTGTACCGCGAGTAACGCCGCGGGACAAAGTTAGTCTATTAAAAGTAGCCTAAGTTACTCCCTGGATCATCAGCTACCTGCCAGTGAAAGTCCCGTCAAAATCGGTCTAGCCGTTCCAGAGATTACCCGGAACAAACAGACAGACAGACAGACAGACAGACAACAAAAAAATTTAACTACATTTTTGGCATATGTACCGTGTATACATACATATGCATTTAGTAAAAAGCGGTTATTTTAATATTACAAACAGACACTTCAATTTTATTTATTTGTATAGATATTATTTGTATAGATATGGGCATTTCTCTGTAAGCTCGTACAGGTCCCATACAAATGCTGTCCTGGCAATTTTTTTTAACTTTTGACAATAAACCGCGTTCTATTTCGAAGAAAATTAACTATTATTTTAGTTAGTTAAGAATTCCCACTGAGATTATTCATATTTTCCGAGTTATTAGCGATTTTCCAAGAAATCATAACAGGGGACTGTTAAGTGAGACAGAGGACTGTTGTACTTTAAGAAAAGTCATTTTACAGTAATCAATTATTTATTATTTTTATAGCATACTTTTGCACTAATAGTAAACAATTTTTTTAATGAAAAATTAACAGAAATAACAACTTTCTTTAAACATTCATATCAAAAATTAACCTTAAGTGCTAGAAACAGTTTGTACTCACTGAGATCAAGATAGTCATATTATTATAATTAATAATTAAATGTTTTATTAAGTATTCATTGAAATACTTACAATAATTAATTTAATTATTAAAAATCAGTATTTTCTCTTGAATATGTGATGTTTCAACTGAGATTTCAATTCTACTTAGACAAATTATAAAGTTTAATCACATAAAAAAAAAATTGGGCTCGAAAACCTCAAGTTTAGTAGAAAACTGATAAAATAGTCTCTTTCCCTTTACAATCAAGTCAGGATTATCCAACTCTTGGATAACTTAAAAAGACAACAATTGTAAAAATCTCAAAAAAACTTGTATAAAAAGTGAAAACAGTTAGTCAGTCTTGTCCACAACTTTCATCGAAAATGTGTTGCGGTGGATGCTGTGGAGGATGCTGCGATGGCTGCTGTTGCCCCTGCATAACCATCTACACCTGTTTCACCAAGACCTGCTAACATCAAATTGCTCTGGTCGCTGGCTCAACTTTGGCAGGCCAAGCTTTGAAGTGCTTCAAGATGAGTCAACGGCCTCTGTTTTCTATGTGGTTCTTTTCCGTGCCGTTTTGTGGAAATATACTTCTATAACTTTAATCAAAATGAAATGTCCTTATCGACTATTCTAAAGGTCTGCACTTTATGGTCACAAATCTTGAGGAAAGTAATACGTAAGTCGTTTTCATCGTCATCAATCTCATTAATTACGGCAGCATAACGGTATTTCACATTTTTAGTTGGAAATTTCACTAGAACGTAATATCCAGTGTTGTAACATGAATTCCGAGTGCCAGTCGTTCCTACTATACCATCATCCAATCTTTGAGGGGACTTGTTTGGTGTAGTTGTCAATTCAGGTGCAGCAGATGCAAGATCTTCCGGTTCGGTCTCTGTAAACACTTCTTCTACTGTCCATCTAGGTTTTAGAGCAAAGTTGACATGCCAATCTTATAATGCTCATAAGAGAGCAGTTGCAAAAGCAGCTGAAACTTTTTGTTGTAAGTATTTTACATTTATTTGGAAAGCCACATACATTTTTTTCCGTTTTTCTTTAGTTATTTTAACTTCTCCTTTTCTCTCATTTCTTCTCTCTTTTGAGGGTACTTTATTCTTCTTTGGTAACGTAATCACTCTGCTTCGCTCTTTTTCTGTAGTAATTCCCCTCGAGATAAGTTTTTCTTTTTAGGAACCATATCACGTGCGTTCGATCAGCCTGTGCAAAATAATTTAAGTTCATAAAGAAACATAATGCAAAGCGATACTTTGATGAATCTTACATTAATAAAACAGATTAGCGGAAAAATTTACACAAAAAATACATAAAAACAATAACCAATACGCAAAATACACAGTCCCCTGTTGTATAAAACAGTTCCCTGCTGCCATTTCAGGCAGAGGACTGTTGCCAGGGGACTGTATATTTCGGTTAGATTTCACAATATTTACAAAAATGATGTAAAATAGTTTTTTAAGAATCGACCGATCAATTGAGACATAAATAATATAATAATTAACTTTATATAGAGATCATTAAAGTAATTAACAAACATATTATGACTTACCAGAGGACTGTGTGTGGTAGCGGTCCAAGCGCGTGTTCACCTCACAAATGATGCTCTGACACTAAAAAAAATGCCGTCTCAACGCCGCATTCGGTAAGGTTGCCAACTTTACAGCAATTGCGTTTCGTTTTACTCAAAAAAATGATCGTAAATATTATAGTTTGTTTTTATTATGGATTAAAGTTTTTGGCAGGGGACTGTGTGAAAATTCTGGGGACAAAGTTTCCAGGAGCTTATTAAATAAATAAAATTCGTAATGACACCTTGTTTTACGAAAATAATATAATGTAATTATTAATCTTCATGATATTAATTGCCAAATGTGTTTAGTATCAATAACTACTTCGTAAATCTCATTTATAGGTGGCAATGCGGTGATGGGGACAGCCAGGGGACTGTATTTTTAGAGCTCCTATCACGTCCAGAAAAAAACTGAAAATAGTTATGTTTCTAAAAACAAAGGGCCCGTAAAATTTCGGGCATAAAGTTTAATTAGGAGTGATTTGTTTTTTAATAATTTAATTACTTTTTTTAATAATCGGTCGGGACAGCCGTTTACGAGTTTACAGAGAATCGCCCATATAGAATTATACGAAGTGCAAAACAAGTTAAAAACACACCTAAAATGTACCTAGTAAGTTCTAAAATGACACTAATGAAAATTGACACAGATCAAGCTATATTTAATGAAAGACAGTTTTCTTAAATTTACGGAATGGTTTAATTTTTGTTGGTATTAATATAATAATAGTTTATTTCACAAATATAATATACAGAGTTTCAAATTATAATGAGGCTAGTAATTTTTGGAATAAAATTTGTGAAGTGAACATCTATAACCGAACTAGGCAATGCCTGTATCTCGGCTATCAGTGCCATTATAAGTATTCTCTGCTTTGAATTTTGGAAAATAGAAATTTTTTATTTAAAATTGTTACAACAAAAATAAGTGAAATAAAGTCAGTTTGAGGTTAGTAGTTCTTTACAAGAATAATTTAAAATAAAAAAATCAAATACGCAAGTAAAAGAAGCATATTTGAATAAGAACAGAATTGCAATGTTTAACTTTCAACGGCAACTTTTACTAGAGTGGAAAAAAGAAAGTGTAAATTTGAATTTACATTTCAACCTGGCAACAAATTTGTTTTTTTTTTTTAAAGACGATATGTCATCAGAATACGAAGCAGAGACATATTTAAAAAGGTGAACAATTAGACTTCATTTCATTTTGTTATAAAAAGGTTTGCAAAAATTAGGGCAAGTTTGTCTCTAAGTTGCAATATTTTGCGCCAATAATCCAATGTGGTATGTGTCGCAAGTGTCGCAACGGTATCCAATATCCATTTAATGTCGGAGAGCTTAAAACGACCGCTGTTCACAGCTGACTGATGACGAGAATACATTAATGCTTTTAATATGTATGACTGTGATATTTGATTAGTATTTCTGACGAGAAAGCCCATTAGTTATAATAAAGATAGCTCTTGCGATATATCTATACAAATAAATAAAATTGGAGTGTCTGTTTGTAATATTAAAATAACAGCTTTTTAATCAATGCATATGTATATATACACGATACATATACCAAAAATGTAGTTAAAAAAAATTTTGTCTGTCTGTCTGTCTGTTTGTTCCGGGTAATCTCTGGAACGGCTGGACGGCTTTTGACGGGACTTTCACTGGCAGGTAGCTGATGATCAGGGGAGTAACTTAGGCTACTTTTTTTTAGACTAACTTTGTCCCGCGGCGTTACTCGCGGTACAACAATAACCGCGGGTAACACCGCGGGGTTCAGCTAGTCGTTTAATATTTATATTCAATCTGTTTTTTTCCTGACTCCAGCGAAGCCAAAAGGAAAATTAATATTTTTGGCTGTATACGTATGTATGTGTAACAAATCCGTATTGTGTTAGCATATAATATAGATTTTGACTGCCTCGTTGGTCTAGCGGTTGGCGTGTGCCACTGATGATCATGAGATCTCGTGTTCGATTCCCGAATCGGACCAAATGTTAACCAAACTCGAAACAAATATTTGTTTCGGAGTTTGGATGTTTTCTATGTATAATGTTTGTATTTACAATATATATATATCATTATATCAGTTGTCTAGTACCCATAATACAAGCTCTGCTTAGCTTAGGACTAGATGGCGTTGCGTTATTAATAACTATGTTAGTACATGCAACTTACATAAACTAATAATTAATTAGTACGTAGATGACCGAGCTTTGCTCTTTTTATTTTTTTGTTTTTTTTTAGTTAGGCTTCTTTGTAAAATCACTTAATTCATAAAATCACTCGCGCTGGTAGTACGTATAAGATGTATTTCTCGATTTCCATTTAAATAAGAATCTTGCGAAGAATATTGATAAAAAGGAAAGTTGTTCTTAAACTGATGTTTTAACCATAAGTGTACTTTGTACTTGTGATTCCACAAACGTCTGTTGAATCAAATTGACATACACTAAATCAATCTCTGTTGGAGAAATTAAACTCTTTTCCAGAAATAGATATAAAACATGTAAAGCTAGAGGAATGATCAGCCCACTGCGGACATGGGCCTCTCCCGAGGAACACCACAGAGCCCGGTCTCTGTCAGTCCTCTTATGCAAGGCATCCCACTATTTGGCCACAGAGCGTCCCACACTACGTTTGCCAAGACGCGTTCTCCACTCCAGAACGCGCGAAGAGTAATTATTAAGAAGTTAATAGATTTTATAGCATTACACTACGACGCTTTGTCGCGTGTCAAACTGACAGACATTTTATCTAAAGTAAAATATTTATCGCATCCTAATGGCAATTCAGGAGTCAGAAGGTCGTATTAATACGAAAATACACCAGGTGGCAATTTGCATGAGGAATATGTAAGGAATATTTGTTTAAACAATGACTATGAATCATTATATGAATCATTTCCACTAAGTCAAAGGCACACACTACATGCAACGTTACATCATAAGTATCCTGTGTCTCTATATCGTTGTTCTTCATCATCATCATCATGACAGAGCCTTTATTAGTTCACTGCTGGATATTGGCCTCTACTTAAAAAGGAGATTTTGGTCTACTCTTTTTTTTTTATTTTAGCTGCGCCGAAATGACTCTGCTCCGCCTGATGAAAAGCATGAGCAGATTCCAAGAGTGGTGGTTGTATCAGTGATTATTGGAATTAAAGATTTGTTTATAATGAGACACTTTTAATAAGACCGTATTACAGTACTCTGTACAACTCAAGGTAGTAGAGCCACGCTGATTTCAGCACGAACGGGCCGGCTCGACCGGGGCGGTACTACCCTCGCACAGAAAATCAACGTAAAATGACAGCGATCATGCTGTCGTGTTTCGTTGGTGAGTGCGAGACCGGAGGCCCAATGATGCAGTAGCATCACTAGCCCGCCATGGTGTGGGTCACCATGCTGCATTGTTGCATTGTCTGCATTCGCAGTATGGTGACCACCACTCTTGGATTCTACTCATGCTTTCCATCAGGCAGAGTAGAGTCATTTTGGCAGGGTCAAACATAAAAAAAAAAAAAAAAAACTGTGTAATACAACAACATGGGTGACTGGCCATCGACCATAGAACCATAGACTAAGCAGAGAGACCCATAGATCTTTCAACAGTGCTCACCGTCCTCAATGCGAATAAGGACATTGCAGCATGGTGACCCACACTATGGCCGCCTAGAGAGATGTTTTTTTACGCCCACTTGCTTGACTTGGTTGGTAAAGGGTTTGATTTAAGTTTCCCTTATCTTTGGAGTGATGTTTCCCTACGCATCTTGTTCACTTAGTTGGCTCTTATGACACGCACAAAAGAAAGTATGGTAATACAGTTTTTTAACCGACTTCAAAAAAGGGAAGAGATTTCACAATTCGACCGTATATATATATTTTTTTCTAATGTGCGTTCGCGGATAACTTCACCGTTTATGAACCGATTTTGATGATTCTTTTTTTTATGGAAAGGAGATTTCCCAACGGTGGTACCATGATAAGGACATTAATATCTCATGATGGCATCCAAGAGAAATCGAGTCGAACCTTGAAGTCGGTTTTATTTTTGTTAAAATTGTACTTGTTAATTCGTCTTATTATCGTTAAAAGAACTACAATATTTCTTTTTAAATATATTATTATGTATCATCTATCCTCATATTTTCCTTCATTCTGTAGGAGAGGTAATGTAAATAGGGTTTGAATTGAACAACGGCAAATCAAGTAAGGCATGCACTATTTGATTGTTTTATATTTACCAGTTCTCACATAATTTGGAAGTTGGATTTTTACCGTTTTTAGAACACGCGAGACTAAAGTTCAAACAAACGTGCAAATGTCGTAATTAGGTGAGTATATTTGCGGAATCGTGTCTGGTTCAATCGCACAGAATAACAATGAAATAAAATTTCTATGGCAGTTCACGACGAGACTGCCTGTGGTGATCGCGAGCTATGAAGTCAAAGATTTCGTAACCCGACTATTACGGAATAGGGGACACTAATCTACTGTTGATGTGAAATACCTATAGGCGCGGATAAACCTGATTTTTGGCGTGGCGAGAATTGCCGTGGCGACGCTTCACCTTACCGAAGTCACTGATGAAAATAATTGAGTTGTATAGTTTCAAATAAATTTAAAAATTTTCAATATAAAAAGTCATTTTATTTTATGGAACAAATAACTTATACAGAACAATTTCTATTTTTCACAACGTGACGTGTGACGGCTGACTTTTTTTTAAATGGGGTTCCTTTAAAATGGTTTATATTGTTGTTGTAAGACCATGTCTTCCTTCAAGCCTTTTTCCCAAACTAGGTTTGGATCGGCATCAGACTGTAATGTTATGAATTATGATACGACTGAACTTCGATTTTTGATGAGGAGTGATTTGATCGCTCGTGAGACTATGTACCTACTTGTTGTATTATATCTTAGGGATCCTGAAGTCTTATGAATCAATGACTGCTTTTTAATTTTGTTTTGGGTGTCAGTTTATTTTTACCCGACTACGGCAAAGCCAAAGGAGGGTTATGATTTTGACAGGCTACGTATGTTATAGTATGCTTTTGAAATTAATAAGTTATTAATCCTTGCAACTATAACTAAAAGACAAACCCCTTCCTCAGCTAAGAGGCTGCTACAAAATCGAAAGTGTTTGATTTTGATTTCACTTGTTTTATTGCTGACAGCTAAGCCGAGTCTGACTCCCGTCGTGCTATGGACACAAAATTGTGTTGTAACGAGCACACAGATTGTTCGGTGCAAAAATAATAATGTCAATTTTTAAGCAAATTACAGGAGAGTACTTAAATCGAAATGCACATGTTTTACGTACTTTTGAAGCCCCGGCATTATTTGAATTTCGAACGCCATAAACAAGCGTGTTATTTTCTTCTCACGCTCCAAACGCGGACTTATTTATTTTTACGATTCTTATTTATTCTGGTATACACTTTCGCGGTTGCAGTATATGTTAAAATAAATTGCAGTCAATAAGAACCGGTATGGATGTTATATAATAAATAACAGATTGTACTGCCAGGTAAATTATATATAATATTCTTTAGACAGGATGCACTCAGAGCAATAATTTATTTAACTAAATAACTGTATTATGCATACATGCAATTCAATTGAGTGCTTAAGTAATAAGATAAAGTAAATATACAAGCTTAGAGGGTAGTATTAATAAATAACACAGATGTTTTCATAATTTCTCAATTTCACAGTAATTCCTTAACACATCTTGAAAAATTCATTTAATCACAAAAATAAAATGCAGTTCTAATACATATATTATTTCACCATACTATTAGGTGTCGTAGGACTAATACTTAAGGATAATAGCACTTCAGAAAGAGCTAAATTTAAACTTGAAAAGACGTGTTCATCAGTGGCTATTAAATTATGTTCTTGCTGCTGAGGGTGATGTTATATATAAATATTCGGTAAACAATTCAAATTACACATTTTTGTCTAAACAATAAAATTAATAACACAAAGCAAGTTTATGCAAAGGACCCGTCTAATAAATAACTCCGCATCACTGTCATAACTAAACGTACACAGAAGATTGTCATTACCACATTGAATAGCAATTCCGATGGTTCGTGCTAGATAGAACACATGTCTGCTTACGCGAAGCATTGATCAAATGAAAAACAAACATTGCGCGCTATTTGTCAAATTAATTTTGAAACATCTTTTTTCATAGACAAGAGAGCAAAAAAAATTTAGAGAAGCTCCGTTTACTGTCAAAAATGGCTGTCAAAAATACACATCGTTCTTTTTCGACAGCCATCGGACCTCGGACATCGGAAGGTTAATTACAAGGATAGAAAATTAAGTTCAACAATGAAATAAACATTGTTTCGCGTTTAATATTCAATATTATTATTGCTTTGAGTAAATAGATGCGTATCGGATATCTGTGGTTGATTATGAATATTGTTGGCTATTATATTATAAACTAACTGAGCTCGCGGTGTTACCCGCGGTACGACATCAACCGCGGAGCGTAGCTAAAATAAAAAAAGTAGCCAAAGTTACTCTTTATATCTTCAGCTAGCTATCAGTGGAAGTTCCATCAAAATTGGTCCAGCTTTGCCCCGCGCGGTTTAACCTGCATGGTCATTACCTATAGTACAGGGTCTGTCTAGTGTGGTAGTCCCACCACAGAACATTCTCTGTTCTGTGGTGGGATCAAACTGCTGTGAGATGCGTCAAGACATATAACTTATTAAGAAAGAAATATGTGTAAAAAGGACTGAATTATACAAGTGACATTTATTTCCTTACGTAAATATTCAGATTTATTCTCAACAGTTAGTAGCTACGGACAGCCATAAATTGAGCATTAAATGTACGAAACATTAAAATAACTTTGATGGTACAATGTTAGACGACCTATTGCCTCACGACATTAAACCTTCTTCGAAGAAGGTTTAAGTATATGCTAGCTGACCCACGCAACCTCGCGCGTTTTAGAAACATTCTCCTTTGGTGCTCCGCTCCTATTGGTCTTAGCGTGATGATATATACCCTAAAGCCTTTCTCGATAAATATACTATCTAACACAGAAATAATTTTTCAAATCGGACCAGTGGTTCCTGAGATTAGCGAGTTCAAACAAACTTTTCAGCTTTATAATATTAGTATAGATGTAAGCATTTATGGTTTATTTCCCTACGCGAATACATAAACAAATCAATACATAATCTTATATACTTATCTATGTTTTTAATCTAAAGTGATATGATTAAAATAGAAAGATATGGTTTTTGTATACACATGCAGGAAAACAAAAGAAAATATTATTGAACAAGTTTTATCAGTCATTAACAATTAATTAATTGATTAAGTTAGCTTCGTTTCAAAACGTGTAAGGCTGAAAGTACTAACTTTAAAGATACTGATCATGTTTACACGACTGCATGTAATATGGTTGTATATTTCTTTAGCACGCTCTTTGAGGTGATCAAAATTGATGAAATTTGTTTATTTGTACTCACTAATCTCAGAAACTACTGGTTCGAATAGAAAAAAAATGCAGTGTTAGATACCTATCTCACTTATCGGAGAACGCCATGGGCTATATGTTTAACAACACACCACGACCCAATAAAAGGAAAAAAAATAACAAAAATAAAACCGACTCCAAGGTTTGACTCGATTTCTCTTGGATGCCACCATCAGATCTTAGTGTCCTTATCATGGTACCACCGTTAGGATATCTCCTTTCCATTAAAAAATAATCATCAAAATCGGTTCATAAATGACGAAGTTATCGCCGAACACAAATAATATATATATATATATATATTTACGGTCGAATTGAGAAACCTCCTCCTTTTTTTGAAGTCGGTTGAAAACCGAGCATCGATAAAAATTAAGTAAAAACTGGCAAATTGAATCATTTTAAAAGACGCTGACGAATTAGTGCAGGTTGGTTTGCAAGAATGTGCTTAGATTTCGTAGCTATTTCTAGATTTCAATAGATTTGCTAAGAAGAATTACTAAATCCAACAAGCGACCTCTTTCCACATTAACTGCAATCACTTCGTGGACTTAACCAAGGACATTCTGGCTTATATCTTATCACATTGCAGTCACTGATTAGATACGTAAGTAAAATCGGTCAGAATGTACCAACACAAGTAGAAAGATTAATAACGATTTGCGGTGTTATTGTTATTGCCAATTACATTTTTTGTATATAGACGTATAGAGGACAAAAAGAAAGACGGGTCATCTGGACGACTGCAACTCTTGAGACAAGCTCTGCCCTTTTCTACTTTTAGGAATGAGGCTCTGTCAAAAGCAAGGAAACCTTATCCTGCTGAAGCACTGATTCAAGTTATTATTAAAAAAGTATTTAAAAAAACCCTTGTCTATAGAAAAAAGAAGTAGCAAACGTTCTTCATTTAAATTTGTACACAAAGTCGTAATTTAAAAAAAGAATGTTTGTGTACGTGCTCACTGTCTTGGTATTATTTTACGCGGTCAACCGAGTGCATAATCGAAGCTATGTGGTGTACAACGCCGATCATCCGTGGTAGTGGACAATGATCCGACTGTACTACACGTTTAAGTAATTAAACCCTTATGCGGACTAAATTAAGTATCATTTAGCTTGTTATTGACGTTTCTAGTGCATTGTACCGTGTACTAAATGTGGGGGTATTAAATAAGCGGGCGACGAGTTACGATTGTGTTGCCAAAGTTAATGATGGCGAATACAGTTTACATAAAAGCAATTAATAATTTATTAGTTGTTTAATAGTTGGCTGGCTCTGTTCGTGAGAACGTGATCAGTCCTTTTTAGGGATCTGTAGTTGTAACATACATGGTTTCGAAACTGTTTATGTGTCCGTCAACAACTTTGTACTAAAAGGACATGGTTTTAAATAGATATGTTTCTTAATGGTACACGACAACTT
Organism: Spilosoma lubricipeda; assembly: GCA_905220595.1. NCBI lineage: Eukaryota > Metazoa > Arthropoda > Insecta > Lepidoptera > Erebidae > Spilosoma > Spilosoma lubricipeda. The sequence continues at coordinate 5,511,602 of HG992300.1, forward strand.
AAGGCTAATAAGTGACTTTTTATCATCTGTCAAAACGGTAGATACTACTCGTAATAAAAATAACTTAAAACTAAAACCCAACCACGCCAAAAAACGACGCGAATAAAAAAAAGTAAAAACTAAAACCAAAAAACAACGCTGAAAAAGTATGAAAGAAGATTTTCAGGACACTGAATTAAACAACATTACTGAAGAAAGATACGATGCGATACTAATAGTACACAATTATCAGTATATACACATATTTAAGTTTGAAAAGCCGTAGTCACGCGTTGTTAAAGTGTTATGGTATGTTTCTATGTAACGTGTAACTACGGATTTTCCAACTTGTTTCATACTTTTTCAGCGTCGTTTTTTGTCGTGGTTGGGTTTTAGTTTTTACTTATTTTTTAACCGATTTCAAATAAAGGAGGAGATTTCTCAATTCGACCGTGTATACTTTTCTTTTTTTTTTTTATGTGTGTTCGATGAACCGATTTTGATGATTCTTTTTTAATGGAAAGAAGATGTCCCAACGGTGGTACCATGATAAGGACATTAATATCTGATGATGGAATCCAGGAGAAATCGAGTCGAACCTTGAAGTCGGTTTTAATTATTTAAAATGTTTTGATGCCGTTATATGGCCAAAGTCACGAGCAAATGCCAATAATATATATTTTTGGAAATGTTCAAGTAACGCCCTTTCTAATGATACCAAACACGGCTTATTTATCTCAAATTATTATTTTAATACAGTACTTTATGACCGCTAGGCCCTCACATTAGATTTTGTGAAACGTCATATAGCCTAAAACTAATGGATGATCAAGGCGCTTCTAAAGCCTTATTTGTCCAGTTCTAAAAAGTAGTTGAGGAGCTATGAGGGTACAAATGAACAAACAAAGCCTGTCAAAATCATAACCTATCTTAAGTTTTGCCGTAGTCCGGAAAAATTAAAAAACCTTTTAATTTCTTGTAAATTATCAATCAATCAGCATGTACTAGTATTAGTTTTATTCTATGTTAGTAGGTTTAGTTTTTTATTTGTTTAATATAAATATGTTCTAGTAAGTATTATAACTATTTGTATGTGTGTATATATATATATAACAGCTTAATTTTTATATATATATATATATTATATTTATGAAAATACTACTATTTTTCATTCTTTACTTAAATAAAAAAAGGAAAAAACATAACCCAAAAAGTATGCAACAAAAGTACAAATCTATGTATCATAAGAATATATATTAATAATCATAATAATATCTATATTTGTTTAACAATCTAACTATTTACTAGATCTACAGGACAGGAACCCTGTAATGGGTAATGGGCCTTCTCCAGTGATGCCCATTTGACTCTGTCTTTTGGTACTTATTTTTACATTTAATGTTGTCTTCTTATCTTGCAATAGATCTTGTGTGTTACAATTATATCATACTTAATTTTTATAGTTTACTCTTTATTCTTAAAGCCTCTTTAAGTTTTAGCGATCATATTATGTCGATAGGGTCAATCATAAGCTTATGTTCATTTTAGGGACTGTTCTTCTCTGTTGGTGTACTCATTTGAGGGTTTTCGTCATATTCTTTCACGGTGACCAAACGATAAATAACTTTGTTTAAAAGTGTACTAAATACAAACTTGTGACGTCACTGTTTCAGACTACTCAATTGAGCAATATATTTTAATGTTTATTTGATTATAATTTGTAATATTTTACAGTCATTATATTTTCCTAGATGTGTAGTATTCGTTTTAATAAAGGAGACATCGGTATTTATTTACGATACAGCCATCTTCCCTATAACGGCCATAAAGCCACAAGTTAAATAACGACTTGAATATTTTGTTAATTGAAGTGGTGTATCGTTCTATAGGTTTTTTAAAAAGTGAATGTATATATTATATTTCCAGTTAGAGATCCGATTGCAAACTATTAAACTAAATTTAATTATAGTGTTAGGTGTCAGGCCTAAGATCTGTTATTTAAGTTATTCTAAAAGTAATAGACGACCGAATTCGTACAAAACACAAAATCCTTGTGTTTTTGGTAGAAAATGCAGTTGCTAATTGTGTGAATTCTGTAGTAATAAGCTGCTGAATCCTACACTTCACTTGGACACTTATCGGCCTTATACTGTTTAGCCGGCTATCTATACATCTATACAATTAAATAAAATTGGAGTGTCTGTTTGTAATATTAAAATAACCGCTTTTTACTAAATTAAATAAAATTGGAGTGTCTGTTTGTAATATTAAAATAACCGCTTTTTACTAAATGCATATGTATGTATACACGGTACATATACCAAAAATGTAGTTAAAAATTTTTTTGTCTGTCTGTCTGTCTGTCTGTCTGTTTGTTCCGGGTAATCTCTGGAACGGCTGGACGGATTTTGACAGGACTTCACTGGCAGGTAGCTGATGATCCGGGGAGTAACTTGGGCTACTTTTTTTAGACTAACTTTGTCCCGCGGCGTTACTCGCGGTACAACAATAGCCGCGAATAACACCGCGGGGTTCAGCTAGTCAGTTATATGATCTGCGAATATCAGTTCAATGATAGTTTCGTTTCGTTACTAACCTCTCTACCCCTATGGATCGTTACCATCAAAACTTACCATTGTATTACAGCTCATCATCTTCCTAGCCATTATTATTTCCAAGATTTGGGGTCGGCTACTAGTTCAACCGGTTTTACCTGAATATTAGTTTTTACACGGAGCGACTGGCATCGGACCTCCGTATCCCTGAGGGTGAACTGAATTCGTTGCATTACAGATATTTACTCATATATTAGAGAAACTATTACATTACCGTCAGGGATATTGAAGACTTTCGCTTGTTTCGTAGCCACACAGTACACGTTCTTTATTTTTCTTTAAATTGATGACAGGCATAATTTATTGTTCGCACGCTGTAACGTCAACTTACGTACTAAAGTAATTTATATCTCTATTCTTAACACTTACTGACGCAAAGTGGCTGTTGTCTGTGTTTTCAGTGCCTCTTCAAAATTTACTTTTTACAGTTTGACAATTCGAAATTTAAGATGTTTAAAAAATAGCGATATCAACTTTACCATTGTAATTAAGTGAGCAGTAAGTCAATGGCGGCAATTTTTAAAATATATTTCGAATGTACGTAAAACTTCTTCCCATCTAGGTTTCTAAATAAGGAGTAAATTTTCTTGTTAGATAAAGAGTCCTAGTAAGATTAAAAAACTTGCGGGTTCCTTTCTCGAAACCTCCTTTTCTGATTTACCACCCTCTCGATAATTATGTGGTAAAGGATAGGATTGTCTCTGATGTTGAAAACTTTAAGAATTTAGTAGCATTATATATCCTACTTTTTTATTAAATTCGTTTCTATTAAATATTTAAAAAAAACGGGATGCACTCCGGGAGAGTCGGCTGAAGTGAAAACTTGAACATTAACGTTGTGCATTTTTGATTCATTAAATTAATTTATTTTTATTTCCTATATTTATTAAACACATTGAACTATGCTATACGAATCGATGCCATATTCATTAAGAACCGATAACCACAGAAACCAGTACCTGGATGGGAGACCGCTAGTGGCATGTTACCTTGAGCGTCTCCGTTGGTATTATATGATAGCATTCGTGAAGCTTAGTTGGAGGCCTTTAGGCGGCTTAAACATCCAGCGACAAGATAACGTAGCCACAACGTTGTCTTGCCAGTCCCCAACCCGCACTTGACCAGTGTGGGGACGTGTGGCCTTAACCCTCTTCTGAGAGGAGACCCGAGCCCAACAGTGGGACGTTATGGGTCGTTGTTATTGATAATAATCTGCAGATGCACACTTGCTATGCTATACCAGAAGTGTTGCAAGCAGGAGTTAATTTCCTTGATGATTGCTACTGCTGCACTCTCTCAAAAGAGTGAAAATGATTAGTAACTTATTTTTGTAAGTATGTACAAATTATTATTTATTTAATTTTAATTTTTAACTTTTTCTTATGTATTTTGTCATAGCATATTATATGATTAAGTTACACTATAAACTTAAGTAATAAGGTAGTGTAAGATCGAGGCTAGACCACCAGCCCAGTTCGAGAAACCCATTTTAATTTTATTGCTCAATTCCTAATGTCTAATTTCATTAAATGTAAACAAAATGGTTTATGGGAATACGCATGCGTGGGGACGCAGACGTTTGTCTAGACGGGGAGGCAATTCTCATACGTTTTATGTTTTAACGGCCGGACCAGCCAAATGTGACCTCCCCGCAGTTTCCTGGTCTACTTCATTATGTGCAGGATACAGGGAAGTTCAAGGGCCATTGTAAATTTGTTGGAATGATGTAGTAAGTGATGAAGTAAAGATTTTGCTAGCTTTGGCGAAAGGCCAATGTTTTCAAAAATATTCTACTAATAGGGAAATGCACTTTTAACTTTAGTTTTTTCGTGAAATTCTTATTTCAAAAATAATTTGTCAAATTGTATAGATCTAATCATAGACAAAGAATGCTTCTGTCATAGACAATGTTAAATCGATTTTAGAGAGAATATACGGTTCGAGTGTAAACCTTTTTTCTCTCCGTGGGGTGTATTAGCTTCTATAAATTGATGTTCACCACCGGTAACATTAGACATGTAGTTTTTTGTCGCTAATGCGGGCGCGCGATAACACGGAAATAAACAACGACAGCTCCTGCTGTGAAATAAGGGTTTTTTACTATCGGGGGTGTAGACAGATAAGGCACAGGGTTGTCACATTTGACATATTGTGTATTTATGTTTCTTTTGGCTTTCCTTTGTAGTGGATGACTAAAAATGTGCATAGCTTTGTGTTTTATGTATGTTGAAGAAAATAATTTGCAATTTAATCTATATTATATGTAATTTGTCTTAATTTTATGGAATACGGCAATAAATTGTTCTTAATACAGGCTATATAAGTAGTCTAGCTATAACATCTGTAACTATTATGTAAAGGTTATCATCATCATCATTATCATCAGCCCGTTGCAGCCTCTCCCAAGGTCGTACGTCATTACAGGCAGGGTGCACTGGTTGAAGACTTTCGTTTTCAGGCTCTATGGTATATCCGACGAAAATATGTGGTTTAACTTCCTGAACGTTGCCCATCCCAACTGGATCCTCCTATCAGCTTCCGTTCTGTTGTATTTACCCAACTGCATTATTTGCCGGAGGTAGATATATTCCTTGACAACTTCGAGAGGCGTGCCATCAATAACTACTTGTCCCGGAGCGACGAGGTCATTGTATAAGACCTTCGTCTTGCTCAGGTTCATCCGGAGACCAATTCGTTGGGAGGATTTAAGCTGTACAGCATCTCTTGAACTTCCTGCAGCCATTCTGCCATGATAACGATATAGTTATCATCGGCAAAGTTTAAGTGCGATATGTATTCGCCCATTATATTGATACCCGCCTGTTCCAGTTAAGAGTCTTGAAGACGTCCTCTAATGCATTTGTAAACAGTTTCGGGGATATCACACCCTCCTGTCTTACTCCTCGATGCAAAGGAATCTTTCTTATTTGACTATTCTGTACTTGGACGGACACCGTTGCGGCATCATACAAGCTCTTCAGCACCTCGATGTATCGGAAATCCACTTGGCACTACTGCAAGAAGTCCAGAACAAACCAGGTCTCGACAGAGTCAAAGGCCTTTTCATAGTCCACAAATTTGTAAAGGTTATGGTTTTACGAAATAAATTATTAATATTAATAGCATTCAGTTTTTGTATGTATATTTAAATCTATTAATATTTTGAATTTTTTATCACAGTATTTTTTTATCTATGTATAGATTCGCTGCCCGCTGCCCGATGACAGCGAATTTTTATCTATTTCTAAGTTTCTTAAATTAACATTTCGTTACTGACAAACTTATTTTTTTATGTTTATTTGCTGTCTCTTGTAGTTTAAGAGCACTCCTTAGCTCCCAAGAGTTTTAAAATTATTTGACGTGGTTTATAATCATCAAATCAAATATCTATCTTTTACTTCAAGTAGGCCCTTTCGTAGACCTTCCTAAATGAATACTCTATCCCATACAACAATTGAATCTGACTAACAGTACCAGAGTTTAAAAAAAATAAAATAAACAAAATAGTCATAACATTGAGATTTTACTACAAATTTTATAAATATGAATTACATACATTTTCTGGTATAAATATAATATCGTATAAGCATTTACTTGTTCTAAATACGGCCTTTTCATTATGTAATTGAGTAAGTAAAAAAATATTTCGAAGCATTTCAATGCATGTATCTTGTATTACTAAAAACCTTCGAAGGAGTTTGTCATAAATCTTTTTTATGACTGACAACTGAAATGTGATCTCCCGCCTTCACAAAGAATTCTCTGAAAAAGATGTCGTTGTACGCCCTAACCTTTTTGAATCATTATCTTCCCGTCTCAGTTAAATTCGAATTATGCGGCGTCGTCCAGACAAATATTACATGGTTTTATTCGAGCGGAGACGTTCCTTTATTAAAATCGCATTGTGGTGTTCGTTTAGCAAATAATTTGTCTGCCCACCATTTTAAAGTTCATCGTAACTGTAATTTTTGAGAATGGCAATTATATGCACATATTAATTATATGATTTACGGTGTAGTCACTTTCAGTATTATAAATTACGAGTAGGTATGTGTTACAGATTGCGTATTACAGACTGTGTTTTATGTGGAGATAAAAAATATTTTTTGGTTTTAAAAGCAAATGTACCTACCATTTTTTCCTCGTGTCTATACTCAAAAGATAAACCTGGAACACATTGTAAACGGGATATTAACTAAAAGGATATTAAAAGTAAAAGATTGTTATTTGTAATTAGAAGGTTTTGTTCGATTTTTAAATCTTTTAGTGTACAATTGTAATCTGTACTGTAATTTTCGAATAACAAGAAAACGTTTTGTATTTATGTAGTTACATTTACAGTGACAAATTTTGTACGGAAAATATATGTAAAATGCTCAAAGGATAAGGAAACAAACAAAACTTTTTTCTTCGTCTCAATCAGCGTGTCTATTGTATACATGTCATGGCTTCTGACTTACGTTTACGTCACCGACAATTTTTTTTTCAGGAATGTGTTTCGTTGCTCAGATATCTTTATCTGAGTTTCGTTGCTTATAGTGCGTTCTGCTTCGTATCATTAGAAGTCTATGGCGTTTGCAATTTTTTTTACCTTTGTTTACTAACATAGATAAATTTGAGTAAGTTTATTCTTTTTTCTGATTCGCGTTTTTAATGTTGTAGGTTTAAGTTAGATATGTGAAAAACCACAACAGACACAACAGACAGACAAATTTAAATAACTGTGTTACTTATTTCGAGTACGTGATGTTTTATAATGAACTAATTTTATTTCCTCCACGTCTGTTTTTGTCACCCTTACCACCCTTACCTTTGTCACCATTGGGCTAGGTCGTGTCGGGTCGATAGCCGGCAGCACCCCCTAACATTTGTCAGAATAATGTTACGACTTCAGCGAACAATATAACGCCAGTAAAATTCTACGAGAACAGAGAATAGTGTCATAGACAATATTTGTTATCATCTGGAATATTTTGAATTTGAAATTGGAACACGGAAGTGTCTTCATATCGAGTTGTGCAGTAGGTACTCTTAAAAGCAATAGTGAGAGTGACGATTTGACATGACATGATGGCTGACGTTTTCTAAAAACGTGTTCAGCTTACAGCGTGTAAATATTTCCAAAATAAATAATAATGATATAGTCATCGTGGTGTAGAATAGATCGATTTATACATTACCGAGTTCGAGAACTTCATATTATTTCGTTCTACACGGAGTAACGTTACTTCTATGAATGCAGCTCTTGTTTAAACCATGGCTATAAAACACAAACGTACATGTGTTTATTAATATTATAAAATTAAATCAGTGTTTTTAGAGTTATTAACGCACGAATGGATAAACTGAAGGAAAGATATTTAACTTTGCTATAAATTTATTAAAGAGGTTACAAATCTACGATTTTTTATATTCAATCTTTTGCAAAGTTAAAGGCAGGCACACATTTTTAATGTCCTAAATGTTAACTCATATTCAAAACAAAATATTACGTTGCCATTTTTACCTATAAAGGTAGTCTTAATGAAAACACTGGACAAAACGAAAGTTATAAGGGATTACTTTACTGCGGTAAGATTGATTTATTGCCAAACACCCCTCGTACTCTAACAGAGTATTACCCAGGGGAAACGGAACGTAATTTGTTGCGGCAAAAATAGTGCTGCATTTGACGTTTCGTGTTTATGCAGAATTACATCTCTATTTATGCGGCTTAAAGTGCACAGACTAAAGTATTGCCACAGATTATGCAAAGCCACATACATGGTTCTAGTTTTGAAAATCTCACATTAACGTCCAGTGTGACTAGGTACGCTAATGAATTGTATTAGTGAAGATAAAGGGGTCCACATTTATGGTGCTCTTAAAATAGGTTTGGTTTTAAGCATGCATTGTTTTGGATGTGCGCTAACTTAAAAAATAAAACTATTTTGAATTTTAAGTCATTCAGTTATGGTTTGTTTTAGATTGGCACGCTTTCAGGTTATTGCCGAGTGTATTCGTGGGAAACAAAAACGAATCGATTTTTGTTTTAATCCTACGTGTTTGCTCAAAGCCATTTCATTTTTATGAGTAGCGAGGGAAATATGTATACTCAACGCAACATTTGATGGCTAATATGATTTTTTCAAGGCATTCCTATTTTTCTATTTTCGTTACAAAATAAGTATTACACACTCTAATATCAGTAATTTGAACTCATTACTAAACTCATGAGGTCTCGGGTTCGATTCCCGGGTCGAACCAAATGTTTGTATGATCTACAAATATTTGTTTCGGAGTTTGGGTGTTTTCTATGTATAATATGTATGTATTTACAAAAAAAAAGTATATAGAATAGAATAGAATAGAATAATCGTTTATTTGGCCCACCGCCGAGACATAAAAACTATTACAAAAATAATATAAACAAGAAACTTAACAGTAGGAACAGAAAAGAGAAAGTAACATAAATAGGTTATACAGACAAAAAAATAAAAATAAAAGTTCGTCTTTATACATGTTAAAATTTTACTTATTATGTGTCTCGAAGCTGCGGCCAAAAGGGTGTCCAGTTCAGGTAAATGCTGACACAAAGCGCTCAGCCCTGATTTTCAACTGGCACCGGTCGACCTACCGATGTCGCCAAACGCAGACAGTAATTATAGATAGAATAAGGTGATTTGATAAAAGTAAAGTGGAGAATGAAAGTACAATAAAGGATAACCGTAGTTAAAACAAATACAACAACAAACAGATTAAATATTCTAAGAAAATTATAACAAGGTGTAAATTACAATTTAAGAAAAAAAAAACAAAAAGAAGGATAATAAGTATGAAGCATGACACAGCCTACACACACAGAATAGTCTAATGTGACCATTTATATTAAAGATGTATTGATGTTAATATTGCCAATGTCTCTCTGTGCATTTGTAAGGTATTGGCGCAAGTGTGCTCTAAATGTGTTTAGAGTGTGTTATATATGTATTTATTATTTATATCAGTTGTCTAGTACCCATAACACAAGCTCTGCTTAGCTTGGGACTAGATGGCGTTGTGTGTTTAGATGTCCGAAATATTTATTTATTTATTACTTAATAATATTTTAATAGAATATCTTTTAATAACATGAAGATGGTTGTTGACTAAAATAAAATAGTTTTCCTAATTTTGGAGTGTATATTTTTCGTTTGGTCTCATTCAATTTCGAATAAAAAAATAGCATCCAATAGGAGTAAAAACATTACATTGTGATTTCTCTATTATTTTATCAAGAATCGTCACGGGAGATATAAATGTTAGAATTATACAGCTTTAGAACTTAAACGAAACCTTAGTACCAACAATCTACAAGCTATTAATTCTTTTTACAAAATAGTATCTGCCTTCGCTAAACTGGTAGCTATATGACTAAATGAAGTGTTGTACGCGGCTCGGTCTAAACAAGGTGGAATAACAGAAGTTCTATTTATTCCCGCGGCCAAAGCCCCCGTTAAAGATAGTACGATTGTACGAGCTTAACTCGGCTATTTTCGTTGCGTGTATCCGAACGGGAGATTCGCGGCATTCACCCACCGGAACCATAGACAATATATATTTAATAGATAAAGATAAATATAAAAAGAGGTTGTAATAAGGTAAGGAATTTGTCGTGTAACTAAATTTGATACGTAGAGCCACTATGTCGCTTATTCTACATCTAGCATCTAGTTTTTATTATTTATTTTTCATTGTAGTTAGATTTAAATAGAAAATATTTTGTGAAACTTTAGGAAATTAAAATATGAAGTTAAGACGATCTGATTTTTTGATAGTACCTACAATAATAATAATTATTATGAAGCGAATCTTAAAAACTCACGTAGGTACTATTACGATACGTAGACTATTTCTGAGCATTCTAATTACAGTACTAAGCAACAATAATCAAAACTTAATATAAAAAGTCACAGACTGCTTTGTGATTTTTATATTAAGTTGCATGAGGAATGAGAACTGCCGTCAGAAGTGAAAACTCAAAACTACAAACAAACAGTAGTTTAAGCTCACCTGTAATCTGTAATGAACTTGGCTCTTTAAATTAATGGCGATAAAAAGAAGTAAAAAAAATAGGTCATGAAGACAGAGCTATTACAGATAGAAGGGGGAAGACATACGGCTGACAGTAAGCGGAAACGTCCAACGGTTAGAAAGAGAAAGAGGATCGCGGTACCCCGTCGGTCTTTCTCTATTGACGTATGCGCAGTAAAGGACTAATAATGGTAATCTAATCACATCAATTAACTAAATAATCGTTCTGATATGCGCATGCGCGAGTAGAGAGAGACAGATGGTTACTGCGATCGTCTCTCTCTTACTAACTGAGGGTAGACTGGAGGCTTGGCTGCCCTACTCTATCTATAATAACTCTAACTCTAAGCGTGCGTGGCAATGACGCGAGTGCCATGATTTTTGTACATCTAAAAAGTGCATAACGCGCCTAAAGAAGTTTTCACTTCCAAATACTCCATCTTTGTTTGCAATAAATCATACTCACATAATATGATAAGTCGATCGAAATAACTGTAGGTACACAACACGTCACAGATTCCATTTATTATATTATCTGTGGCTACGAGGAATCATAGAGCAGTTAAATCGTAAATGTTGGAAGTAAGGTCAATGGTCGAGTTTTTAGCTACTAACTGCCGATTTATACTAAACCGACTAACCAGCGCTACTACGTATGCATCTTTGAAAAGGAATAAATATTCCCCCGTTTTAACAACATTTTTCACTGATTAGCGTGATGTTATATATCCTATAGATTTCCTCGATAAATAAGCTATACAAAATTTAGATAATTGGTTCAGCTGTTCATGTGTGACGCCGTGAGCAAGGAATATTTTAAATTGTCAATCTATACTAATATATAAAGCTGAAGAGTTTGTTTGTTTGAACGCGCTAATCTCAGGAACTACTGGTCTGATTTAAAAAAAATCTTTCAGTGTTAGTAGCCCATTTATCAAGGAAGGCTATAGGCTACATATCATCAGGCTTAGACCAATAGGAGCGGAGCACCGATGAATAATATTACGAAAACGGAGAGAAATTATTACGCTACGGGCAATAGGAGACGTAAACGATGTTGCCTGGGTCAGCTGGTATTATACTATACTAGCAGACCCACGCAACCTCGTTTGCGTCTCCTATTGCCCGTCGCGTGATAATTATCCCCCGTTTTTGATACATTTTTCATTCTTGCTCCTCTCCTAATTGTCTTAGCGTGATGATATATAGCCTATAGCCTTCCTCGATAAATGGGCTATCTAACACTGAAAGAATTTTTCAAATCGGAACAGCGGTTCCTGAGATTAGCGTGTTCAAACAAACAAACAAACTCTTCAGCTTTATATATTAGTATAGATACCAAAGTAAATTCTCGTTAGAAAAAAGTTGTTAGTTAATTTAGATACTAAATTATTGACTAAATGTAAAGTACTGAGTAATGCGTGTGTTGCACTGTATTTTTTTACCCGACTACGTCAAAGCAAAAAGTAAAGATAATATTTTGGGCAATCCGTGTATAGTCCATTCGCTTAGATACGGTCACATTGATCTCGCCGCCGACCCACGTGAGTCTTTTTGTCAAAACAAAGCCGTCACCAAATCAAAGGGCCTGCCTGCGGCGTACACCCACAAGTAAGTATGACTTAACAGTTTACGCCAGTGTATCAATCAATATATTCGTATTTCACAACAACAATTGCGTGCGGGTGAACTGACACTATCTAACTAAAGGAAAGGAAAGGCAATGTTTGTATGTTCCACCGTTGCGTCTAAACTACTGCACCGATTTTAACCGATTTTAGCTGAGCTCATGTCAACTGAAGATACAACTAAGGGCATTTATGTTATCGATCGAGGATCGGGTTAGTGATGTGTGAGGAAGTAGATATTTTGTACTGTGATACTGTAGTGAAGGATATTTATATGTTATGTTATTAAGAGCGCCTCTCGCCTTGGCGGTGGTACTTAATTTATTGGAATGTGTAAGATGTTATTGTTTATACAAATAAACTAAAAAAAAAAATGAACGAGGTGTCGGTACAGTCTAATAATGTCCCGGGTGACATGGGCCATACAAATTTTATCAAAAAAATTAAATAGTAGGGTTGTAAATTTTGAACTTTTTCTTGTTATTAATTGTATTACTTTCTAAAACAGGTGGGGTTAGATTTCCAGGCAGATATGTAAATAATCTTGTTCTAGCGAAAGGGAAAAATGTTATTCTAAATATCTTTGACTTATTGAATTTAATGGCAACATCTTTCGTGAATGACCACATACATCATAGACAAAAAAGACCGTTCCGCGAAACGTTTTTATTAACTTTTTTGCCGCACAATGTTTGAGAAAAGAACGTTTCTTTTTAGTTACCGTATTTGATTTGTATTTGAACATGTAGTATTTAAGTACTGTGCTACTTAGTTATGTACACTTTGTTACTTACTGTACAAAGTAAGTAACAAAGTGTACATAGCTTTACTTTAACTTTACCGTGGAAGAGCCACGCTTCGGCTCGACCGGAGTGATATCTCGGCCTCACAGATAACCCACGTGAAACAGCGCTTGCGCTGTGTTTAATCGAGTAAGTGAGGATACCGAAGGTCGATAACCCAAGCCCAAAGGCCGGCAAAGCACTTGTGACGCCTCTGGTGTTGCGGGTGTCCATGGGTGGCGGTAATCGATTACCATCATGCGATACGCTTGCTCGTTTGCCCCCTATTCCATAAAAAAAACAAAGCTCAGTATGTTTACAAAAGCCGTAACGTACGAAGTGTTGGTTTTAATGTAATACAAAAATTTATTTCACATCAACAGTCTTAATTTGTCCATGACTGGACAGGTTTCCTTTGAAAGGAGATTTTGGTCTATGATGATGATGGTATGATATTAGGGCCGAGCCACATCTAGGCCGGGTCGATGCCGGCTTCGTATGTTAGCAGACGGACCCGGACAAGACACGGATCATGCACTGTGTATTAAACACTGCTTCATACAAAATGTATGTAAGGTTTCAAATCTGTGCCTCGTTCCGGCCGCTTACAGTAAACACGGCACAGCCCGATCTAAATAATTCTTTCCTTAGTCGATTTTTACGATATCCACGGGATGAATAGAGTGATGACACTAATCGACTAACACGCGGACTTTTAATGTTGTCAAATAAATAATTGCAATGCATTATTAGTAATGCATTGTCGATACAAATTAGTATTCACTGTAGTCTGTAATGCGTGTCTATGAATGGTGTCAATGCATTTGATATGACGACGTAAATTATATGGCACGTACTAATATTAATGCAAGTAATGAGTTTCATATTTCACGTCATTAGAAAGCAAGAAAACATAGCTGCAGCCAATGTGAATTTTATGTACATATACTAGCTTGGATCCAGGGTGTTACCCGCGGTTATTGTCGTACCGGAGATGACGCCGCGGTATGAAGCTAGTAAAAGAAAAGCAGCCTAAGTTACTCCATATATCATCAGCTCCCTATCATGTGCATTTAGTAAAAAGCGGTTATTTTAATATTACAAACATACACTCAAATTTTATTCATGTATTTGTATTGTATTGATGACGATGTATAGATAAGTGATATGAAATGTCGTAAAACAAGGAAAAATGAAGATTTTGTTTATCAATTCCTTTTTAACGCTGAAAGGGTTCTACCAATTTTTAAAAATTTGGTTTGCACAATTGGCTGGTTATGTATACAAAGTTTTGTGTATCTGAAGATAAACTACTAGACGCAGTTAACGTTAATCCATATAAAATAAATCGTGAAAGTAACTATGTGTATCTGTCTCTGTATATTGTTGCAACGGTTTCAATAAAATTTGGCATAGAGATACTTCATTTTTTGAGGAAGGACATAGTTTACTCTGTACTGCGATAACTAACATCCAAGCGGGCGAAGCCGTGGGCAAAAGTTTTTAAACCTATAAATTGACCAATGAAACAAACTGAAAAGTTTGTCAAAGCAAACAGCTAAACTCCCAATAATTATACAATTTTTGCACTAAACTTACAACACTAATTTAGTTTTTCTGTATTATACAAAATATATTCATTTAAGTTCTCTCTCATTCACACACATCATATCCATTCATATCAGCATCATGATGCATTTATTGATCGCATCGCAACTGGCGCCAGGCGGAACTATCGATTTAAGAGGAGCGCCGAGCGCCACCCTAATTGTACAGAGTTCAAGTTCAACGACATATCGACCCCAGGGCCGTTTTCGCTTAGGTCTTTAGTCGATTAAAATTCTTAGTCGAATAAATCGTTTTATAAATCGTAATGTGTCAGTGCACAAAACTGACAGACTGTACAAGGAATTTTGTTAATTCTTAAAACAATAATTAAAACATCGTTGACTGTAATAAACGTACATCAATATAATTGTTTACCATTTTTGTTTGTTACTCTTTGTGTTATGTACATTAAATACTAAAATATGAGAAAGAAACTTAGATTCACTGTTCCTGTTTGAGTCGATGATAGTAAGCGCCTACATAATGGCGAATTGTAATACTACATTTTTTAATACTTAATTTTTCACACTGGGTCAGAGAAAGTGTTGTCATACGTGGGGAACGGACCCGTCACACATAGCGCAGTAGGAATAGGTAATGCGACCGCTTCAACCACTGCGCCATCAGTGCTGCCAAAGTAAGAACAATGAGTTTATAGCTTAACTTATTACTATTACAAAGGAGTCTTCAACGCCGTGACTGTGCGAATTTAAAGGGTACTTTCCACTGAACGGTTTGAATCGGAACGGATTTATTGGATTCAATTTGTTAATATTGCCCGTGGGTAGGCGCTCTACAAAGTGGTGTAGGTCGCGTAAAGCCGTTAGATGAACGCAGCATGAGACCGGTTGTTGTGAAGGGCCTTGGGGAGGCCTATGTCCAGAAGTGGACGTCTTTCGGCTGAGATGATGATGATGACATGACATTATCAAGCCAGTTGACATTCGAGCCGGGCGCCTTCCGCGGCACACGGTATTTCATTTCATCCCCATCATTTGGATGATTGGCACTATACGCTGCTGTAAACTTTCCCAAGACACTTTTCGACTCGGACAAATAGTGGAACGTTATTTTTTTGTGCGGAATTTCGAACCGGTGCGACCTTCAAGTCTTTAAGAAAAAAACGTACTCCTTTACGTATGCTTGACTCCAGGGTTGCTACTGTTCACGGGCGGTTCAAAGAACGTGTTTGTAACCGAACTTGATAATTCTGACTTTAAAATACTGTGTAACAGCTTTTAACGTTCCACAACCGGATATAGGCCTCTCCTTGGCAAGGTTTTGGCGTACTATACCATACTGGCTTGACAGGTTGGTGTACGGTTTGTTTCGAGTTTTCCTTTCTTTGAAATGATGTTGTCCTGCATAATTTTCTCCCTTTCGTCCTTATCCATGAGTAGAATAGGGATGGTAATTCTACGATATATTCTTAAACCGTTATCACACGGACAGAATATCGTTTAAAGATTGTAAAACTCGTTCCGATTTGAGCTGTTCGGTGGATAACATCCTTAAATGGGCGCCTACTGCGTTAGTCATACTCCTAAGAAATGCAGCTCATCTATTCCGGTAACCGTGAGAAAGGTGTGCAATAAACCGTATTAGAAGTAACGCCAAACAAACCGAGCCCCGCACTACACACGATTACATTATTCAAGAGTTATTAGGTACTTGATGTTTGCTATTCCACGATTCTTGTTTCCCGTTACTCTATTGACTATTATGAACACAGGAATCTAGAATTTTTGTGTCAAATCAACTATCTATATGTGAGAGCGGGATTTCTATATTTTAAGGGGGGTAAAACAAGCAGACGGATACTCTGTAGGTGAGGCCTTCCACCCTTGAACACCTACAACTCAATAAGCGGCAAATACGTTGCCGTCCTTTGAACACAATCTCCTAGAATTAATGAGGTTTGGGCTCTGCTTAACACAATGACACACACGCGAGGCCGGACAGGAGTACCTAATACCAGGTATTAGGTACTCCTGTCCGGCCACAGATAAGTGAAAGTTATATAAATAAAAATGTACTTATTTTGTGACTGGTATTAAATTAATTGACTATAGATACACCTACTAAACTCCCAACTACAACATAAGGATTTTAGTATCCAATTAGTTTAAGTCGATTTGGTGACAACCGATCGATTCTCATTTTAGTAATGAGCCAGGAATTTCGGCCTATTAGAAATCGATTGCCGTCGCATTGTCTATTGTGGTTTTGTCTTTCAATAAATTATGGCGCGAAAAGAAAAACGCTGGTAACATTCCGGTCGTGTCGGGCTGTATCTGTCAAAACTTGCCTCCTCTACGGGAGTAAATAATTTTTTGCGTAGTAACTATCTAGTTTCCTTAGCCAAGATGCAAGTGTTTCTCGTTGAATCTCTTTCTACAATCGCTAACACCCCAATTATTTCGCATTATTTTGTTTTGATCACGTGACTAAGCGTTAAGATGACGTCATACATATACATTTGTTAGTTTGCTATTATCGTTTACATTTTTAGAATGCCAACTTGAAAAGGGGGCTGTAGGTAGGAAAATGTAGGTAGTGCTGTGTAAAACCAGTGTCGGTCTTGCATGGATATTTACAGCATTGACTCTTGTAAACTCCAGTATATAATTAACGTGTAATTAAATAACCATCCTGCATATAATCGCCTAAGGTTACATAATACGTAATCTTTTAATACTCGTCTTTGCGCCGTAATCTTTGCAACCTTCAAATAGCTGGCCTCTTACCGTTGTTCAGAGATGTACGTAATGATTACTTCATAAGCCAACGTGTCGTGAATGGATATTGTATGTTCATCCTCTTCTAACGGTGTAGGCAGGATTCTATTCAAATTTGGAAGATGTATAATGCCAATAATTGTAGACAATTCGGAATCATTTTTGTTTTGTTAAATCGATATATTTTATCACAATCTTTTCAATGAGGTTTTTATATCAAATATGTTCGAATATTCCCTCTTGGATCAATTAGTTATTTAATTATACATATTAATAAAGACACGTATTAATAAAGACACATATACTTAGGTACCTGTAGAGTTCTTATTACTTTTACTTTGCTTAAAGATATGCGGTTTAGTTATTGTTTTTAGCATAAAAGTAAATCACATTTTTATTTAAATACATTCGTATTATAACTATAACTATATATGAATGATATGACAATGTGAAACTTCACATACGATTTTATATAATACTAGCCGACCCACGCAACGTCGTTTGCGCCTTATATTGCCCGTAGCGTGAAAATTTCCCCCGTTTTTGAAACATTCTTCATTGGTGCTCCGCTCCTATTGGTCTTAGCGTGATGATATATAACCTATAGCCTTCCTCGATAAATGGGCTTTCTAACAGTGAAAGAATTTTTCAAATCGGACCAGCGGTTCCTGAGATTAGCGTGTTCAAACAAACAAACAAACAAACAAACAAACTCTTCAGCTTTATATATTAGTATAGATTTACAACATTCTGGTTGAGGCGTCGGCCTTGCTTTCCATGAGATGTATCAAATGAATGGATGGACGATTTATATTTTTTTATTCCTACAAGTGTGTTCAAACAATGAAGTCTTGTGGGATATTTTTAGCCCATGATCATGAAGCTAAATATGTCAGGATATTACCATTTACCCTCATTTTCGTGCGCTGATTTTAGCTCGGAAGTAGCTGTATGTTTTTGGTAAAATGAGACCCTGTTACTAAGACTACTGTCCGTCCATTTGTAACCAGGCTGTATCTCATGAACCGAGATAGTAAGACAGTTAAAATCACAGATGATGTATTTTTGTTGCCGATATAAGAACAAATACTAAAAAACCGAATTAAATAAATATTTAAAGGGGCTTCCATACAACAAACGTGTTTTTTTGGCGTTTTTTAGTTAATGGTACGGGACTCTTCATGCGCGACAACGACTCGCACTTGGCCGGTTTTTTGCATTCGCAATGAGTATGGTGACCACCCCTCTTGGATTCTGCTTATGCTTTCCATCAGGCAGAGTAGAGTCATTTTAGGACAGGACGTACATAAAAAAAATTTGAGTATAGTAGAGATCTGATTATTTTTGTTTCCTTCATTTCTTCGTTACCCAAGTAAGTGAAACAAATATGACATCCTACACTATTTATAGTCTCGGATATCATGTTTGTTGAAAAATATATAGGTAAATACCTACACAATCCATTGAAACCTTTACACGCTAATGCTTGTTTATTTAAATTGCACAAATAATTCTTTGTTTCAACATATCATACCCAAAAAGAGTCCTTTAAATACTACCCACTTAATTATTATTATTAGATTACACTTGTTAGTAAAAGCCTTAAAGTTAATTCCTCAAAAGAAAATCCCAAGACACAGCGCTCTTATCTTTCTCAGAACACCTGGGGCCTTACAATAATAGTATTATTACTATTAACTCATATCAAAGTGCATTTGTTATGTGCGTGTTGAATCTACTAGCAACAACACGTGCTGAGATATCTATGACAGTAGTTTGACACATAAGACAGTTTGACAAATAAGCCGCCATTTTGGTGTAAAACTTACAACGGCGCCTAAATAATGTATTCGAAGATCGTTTTTTGTTTTTTCGGAAGACGGTCCCCCATTTCATCTCATACACATTTTTTATCATTAATTTCATCACGACGAAGACTTAAAGACTTGAAGACTTAAGATTTGAAGACTTTAAACACTTGAAATTGGCAGAAATAGCTGATCCTAGAGATCCAGCTGGTTGCCATTTCATCAAAAGAAGAAGAAGATATAACGTATTCACTTTGTTGTTGTAATACAAGAAAACAGACAATGAAAGTTAGAGCATTGTGGACCTTTTTATAGAGAACTTTTACCCACGGTTCCTCCGGTGCAGACAGACAGACAGTCAGTTACTTTCGAATTTATAATATTAGTATGAATGGTTAACTTCATTCTAAATGGAATATACTATAGAACTTAGTTTTGATGAATTGTTTAGGTACTTTGGCGTACGTGTTTTTGCATTGCATTCACGGGAGGCTGTAATCATGTATACATATTTGTCTCTACATTATTGTCTACATTTGTTGACATTTAATTCGTAATGACCGATAATTTAGCAAGGAATGCATTAGCACAGATTTATGTCAAGGTTTCGAGTTAAGCGTTATAGTATTTATATTGAAAGGTGTTATTACAAATGCATTGAACCACAAACTGATCATAGTTTTCTATGGAATAGCTAATGACTGTATAAGTCAAGTGTATAGTGATTGCAGCTCAATTCTAAGACCATCTGTTTTAATATTTTAAGCTAAAGAGATTGTTTGTAAAATGAGTACTAATTTCAAAAAGTGTTTGAGCATTAGATAGCCTATATCAAGAAAGGCTAAAGGAATGCTGCAAAACGTCACGCCACGACTAAAGGAAACCGAGCATAAATGAAAAATATTGCAAAATGTATTCCTTTTGAGAGATTTACTCTAAGTAGATACAAGCCAAGTATCTGTCAATGGAACGGAATTATTTAAAACTAACTGATCCGGAAAACTTCGTACCGCCATTTTTACATATCTGTCTCGGCTTCACACAGGCAGTGCACAGTTGCGGACAAAAAAAATTACCAATCCGGTTTTTTTTATTTTTCTTAGCACAAACCTTGTCCTAACTTTAAGAAATACATTAAAAAAGAAAATAATAATTTGTTGCAGCGTATCGGATGTTATGTACGCACATAACTTCCGATCCGCTGCACCAAATTAAATGTCGAGCGTACTTCTTAACTTGAGCACTTGAGAAGCCTTTGGTGTTGCGGGTGTCCATGGGCGGTGGTAATCGCTTACCATCAGGTGATACGTCTGCTCGTTTGCCCCTTATTCAATATAAAAAAAAACATACATTTTGGCGATTAATTTTTAGATACATTACAACTAATTCACAATATTCGATGAAATAGGAAACTTGCACATGAATAAAGAGGCTGGACTTCCATGACAATACAACATTAAAAAATAAAAACAATCTTAAATAGCCACCAAAGTTAAAAGTCAAAAAATTTAACATAAAAACATCGATTTCAAGAACTGGACCAAATTGAAATGGAACCACACGGAAAGCACTAGCTTTAAAATAAAAAAAGAATCATCTAAGTTGGTTCACCCATTCGAAAGTTCTGAAGTAACAAACATAAAAAATACAGTCGAATTGAGAACCTTTTTTTAAAGTTGGTTAAAAATATTTTTCGTTTTGTAAAATACCGTGGGATGTCAAATTTAATTTGAATGTTACAAATGTTTATCGGTAGCCATTTATAAAAATTTTTAGTTATTTATAAAATTATAAATACATTTTAAAAAGCATGCACGATTTCTTTATAAGTATTTTTTTCTTTTTAATTCGGTTTGCTGTCAATGCGTCTTGTTTTTTTTTACTAATTTATTGTGATTGTAGCCACGGGTGGTTGTTTCCACGTTCTGATTTGGCGCGAAAGTTTGAAAGAACGCCTATTTCTTAACGTTCACTGCTAAACGAAGACCTCCCCGAAAGAGCAAAATCAAAAAGAAAAATAAGGTACTTACAAAAGTTAACTTTAAACTTACTTATTAATTTTATATCTTTAGGTTACTATTATCTATACAATTAAATAAAATTGGTGTATCTGTTCGCAATATTAAAATAACCGCTTTTTACTAAATGTGTAATGTATGTAATGTTTACACGCTGTATATACCAAAATATAAGTTTTTACCACTTTTGTCGGTCTGTTGTCTAATCTCTGGAACGTCTGGATCGATTTTAACGGGAGTTTCACTGATAGGTGACTGATGATATAAGGAGTAACTTAGGCTACTTCTTTATAGACTTGCTGCGACCCGCGGCGTTACCCGCGGTACGACAACAATCGCGGGTAACATCGCGGGACCCTGCTAGTTCTAAATAAAATTTCTTTTCACTATTCGTGTCGAGAATCGCACACCAAAATTTTTAATTAATCAACGTAAACAAACGAATAACCGATTACAAGGAACCATAATCGAATAACATGCAATATTTTTTATCTCGAATGTTAATCGATATAAAACTCGTTTGACTTTTACCTTCGCTTAAATGTCGCATGGCGGGTGAAATTTGGCAGGTTTGACAAGAACAGCTGACTGATGAACCGAAGTCTCTCTTAAACAGCTGGTTGTTATAAAAAATATTGTTTTGTTAAGGTTGAGAGGCTATGGTGATTTCGTTTGCTTTGTTCAGGCCTTAGGTGAAGTGAAAAAATCACGATACCATACCAAAAATCTATTTATTATCATTTAATTAGTAGCATATTTTTATTGCATACCTCTGCTTAGAGATGAGGATTTGGCCCTTTCATACCAAGTTAGCCAGATGAGTTAATAAAGTTTTTTTAAGTTTTCGTTCTATTTGCAATGCTGCTTCTTCGACTTTTACGAGACGGCAAGAACAAAAGAAACAAAGGAATGGCCAAACAACATTTTTCTATGAGGCCATGGGATCAACCCGGACGAGCCTACCTATAGTCGTAACTTAGTTCTCCATATACTAACGTTTTTACTTTTGCCTGGGACTCATCTCGTTGACCCCCTAGGGTCTCAGGATAACTTTTCCTGGCTTACAGCCTGTGCAAGTAATTTTCAGCGCTCCTACAACTACAGGTACTTTAGTCCAACGCGAGCGACCTGCTGGTAACGCCCGGGTCTTATCCAGTGTGTGGAATTGTGCTCAACGAGGTCGAGCTGTAACCCTGAGGTGTCAGCCAGCATAAGGTCTCCTGGTTTGCGGTAAAGAATAGCCTATGTCCTTCCTAAAGAATGAAAGTATCTCCATGCCAAATTTCATCGATATCGTTGCAGTGGTTTAGCCGCGAACAGACAGACAGAGGTTCTTTCGAATTTATATTATTAGTATGGAAGTATGAATGATTTTCAAAAAAAAAAACATACTGTGGAACATAGAACCTCCTCCTTTTTGGAAGTCGGTTAAAAAAAACAGTCGACTTGATCTCAGTAAGGTCTAAACTATTCTAGGGATAAATAGTAATCACGATTTACAGAGAACTAGTACATATTGATATTGAGAGCAATAATATCGTGTTGTAGAAATGCTTTGACACAACTGGGTATAACGGACACCGGTTGTAGGTGCTAGGGAAAAATGTACCATAGACACCATATGGCAGGTAAAAGTCAGAAGAACCATATTAAGGCGATTGAAACTCGATAGGCATACCTATGCATTTGGTAAGTAGCGGTTATTTTAATATTACAAACACTCACTTCAATTTTATTTATTTATTTGTATAGATAAGTTACACCGAGACACAGAACAATTATTTATCCTGGTGGGAATCGAACCTTCGACCTGTAGCTTGGCAGTTACCCTTATTAACCACTATACCAGTAGGAAAGTCCAAAAATCTTTAGGAAGAACGTGTATCTACATTCTTAAACAATATATGTAATCTAAACGCTATTCCAGTGACTTATGCAACATTTGTTTACAAACACGTTATGTTTGTCAGTTTGTTTATGAATTCCTTCGTGACTCCGCATTCTCCTTTCGTATTAGTATGTGTGGATGTGTTAAATGGAAACTCGCAAAAATCTTACATCCAATGTCCGCAATAATTGTTCACAACACGAGACTATGTAAGCAATAGCAAACATCATCTAACTAAAGCATCTCACTAAGCTGCCATATTGTGGCTCATCATGTTGCATTGTCCATATTCGCAATGAGAATGGATGATGACCACCACTCTTAGATTACTTAATCTTTCTTTCAGGCAGAATATAATGATTTTGGCAGCTTTTCAATAAAAATAATAGTTAGATAAGTATAGCGACCGTTCGTAGAAGAACCGTAGTTTGACATCAATGGGATAGGCTCGACCGGAGGGATACCATTGCCTCACAGAAAACCGATATTAACATTTTTTTCTTTGTTCTTCACTAAGATAGTTAAGTTGCCAAATACTAGAATTTCCCAGTTCTTAATTCTGGATGGAGGGAGACTAAAACGGCTTAAGCCTCCCTTTGGCTCTTTAATTGCAGGTCTCCATGGGCACAGTCAGTGTGTGTTGATTATAGGTTAATCTGAGAGAGATTTATTCTTTAAGGCCGGGATGCCTTTTACTAAAGTATAAATATTTTTCGTAATTTTTACAATGGTAATAATACTATTTTATTTTGTCCACAGGTAATTACAGCTACAATATTGGTGATCATGATGACATGACAATAAGTAACTGCAGACATCCTTTTTAGAATAAATTTAGACTTTTACAATTTAAATCTGTGACTTTGGCCATGTCCATTAGATTTAATGACGTTTATAACACTGCTTGCAAAAAACCTCGGATATAAAAAGAGGCATTTTATAAGCTTGACGTGTTCCTGTGTCTGTCTGTGGCATCTTAGATCCAAAGGATCGATTACGATGCAGTAGTATTTCTTTGATATGGTAACTTTGACAAGCCAAGCCTTGGCCTCATGCCTGTGTCTAGGTCTTTAAAATATTTACTAAAGTAGGTTATATTAAATGTGTAATAAAAATCCTGAGTTCAAAATTTCTTTTTAGTTTTTACTCGTACTGTTCAAAGGTGTCAAGAGGTTATTTATGCCTATTCAATAGAAATAAACATGTACTACTTCGATCGTGAAACGTCCATAAACGTTACGTGAGTTACGTCTAGACAATCATGTAAACTCGATAAACATCGTGTAGTAAAAGTAGTGAGGAATGTACGTAACTAGAATTTCTATGAAAAACTTAACAGTATGAAAGTTCCTGTTCCTTAATACTGTTTGTTATAAATTATGTTTTACATTAATACTTAAAGACTTATTTGTGAGTAAAAAAAATGGAAGATCAACGAACAGATTTTTTTTTCCTTTTTACTTTGTACTGACAAATGTATGCCATAAAAAAACATACTAAAATATTGCATTATCTTGTAATACAAAGTTATTTTACTGTTCGTTGCCCGTTCATTCCGGGCCCTGTAGGACAGGCTGGTCAAGTCCGCCCACTGGCAAGCAACTTGAATGGCGATAGCGGCAACGTAACAAGCTGTTCACGCGTCAAGCATTATTTTCTGAGAACATCAATCGGCAACTTCTTAACATTATGAAGATAAATAGGTATATAACTATATCTAAATAAACAAAACCAAGTCGTGTTAGTTACACTATTTATAACCTAACGGCTGTGGATGAGGATCTTGTGTCAACTGCGGTGAATTTCCGTGCGTTTAGGCGATTCTGCCATACATACTATAGTAATCAAATATAGCTCACTTAGGACCCCTAATACTTTATCCGTGGTGCTTCCCGGTTTGAAAAAGGTGTCTGCCTATTTTGACTTCATTTTGTCTCCCGCTTTGCTAAGGAGGGAAGTGGATTTATCATTTCCAACTCCTCCTGTTTTTCTTCTGATTAACTTCGTTGCGGGTTCCAAGACAGTTAATTTTCTTCCTGGGACTTCCCGAGTGTCATAACTCGGTGTGTTCGTGGGTCACTGCTGTTGATCCTGGTGTACAGGAGTTACAGTGGTGGGAATGTGGGCGGGATTAGTAAAAAAAAAAAAAAAAACCTAACGGCTGGAGGAATTTGGATTCGTATCCACTCCGTAAAGTAGAACACTTATTAAACTAATGGAGAATTTATTCAAAAATATGGAGAATTAAAAAAAAAGCAATATCAGAAATACTTTAAGCCCTGCCTGTTTTAAGAGACGCAGACAAAATTGCACGACTCAGCTAATGTGTATATTAATTAATATAAAGTTTTTTTCTGATCTGAACAATAACCATACAGCGAGATGTCTTTTTGGTTACTTTTTAAGTTTAAATTATTCATCGTCTTTATGGTCATCAATTTGAATATCGAATTATTACATTTTTTAACACAAACAAATAAAAATTAGGTAATTAGAAAAACGATGTTGATGAAAGCGGGATTCAAATACAAGTTTTAGTTTCCTAACATTTAAATAAATAATCAAAATTAATAAAAGTTAATCTGTGGAGGTTTCTATATCATAGTGCACGCGTTAGATTGTTCCGCAGTACGTTTAGTACAGATAGTCCGAGATCCCCGGTACAAATTGTACACGTTATTACTATTATGCAAATTTTTCGTGAGTGACTTAATTTTGATGAGAGACCTTTTAACTTACAAACATTTTCAATTGTTGTAGCTAACGGGGTTAGCAGGGACTAAAAACTTTTGAACGTAGGTCCAGGAATACTTACCACGCAATTTGTAGGTCAATGTGGCTGCTAAATGATATGATTATTCTATAAATATACTCATCAAAATGAAGCCACTCACAAAAATTTGGTTGATAGTAATTACTTGTAAAATTTGTACCGGGGGTCCCGGACTAAGACATTTGTAACATTATTTTACCTCCATTTTAATTCTAATCTAGTTTTTTTTTTCTATATTGCATTTATGTTCTGAACAGATTGAATCTGTTGTTGTTATTGCATTAGCTGCTTTAAAAATGAGTATGATGACCACTACTATTTACTAGGATTCTGCTCATGCTTTCCATCAGGCAAAATAGTCACTTTAGCGGGCTCATATATATAAAAAAAACAGAATAATGCTCTGAGAATTGAATGCCAATTATGCAGGGTTTTACGTGCATCGGAAAATATTTTCGTATTTATAAATAAATGTTTATTATTTTTTCTTGAGATATTACAACGATGATGTCGGCTGATAGTATTTTAATATATTATATAAATACACAATGACTCACCCTACTAATTTATTAATGCGTCATACGCTGGGCATTAGACAAAAGTAGACAAAACTAGTTTGACCACATGATTAATTTGTTAAGGCCGTAACCGTTAAAAGACGCGGTCAATTAGTATTAAAAAAAGTAAATTTATAAGATCAAATTAAAAACAAAACATTCTCGATTCTAAAAGTTAAAAGTGTACACGTTGATAATAATATATTAAAAGGTATACAATTTAACCGAATTGTTCACGATAGTTAATTAATGTTTACATCTACAAAGAAATAAAAACGGAAGACTTCCACTTATCGAATTAAGACCCAAATGGACAAAGTTACCCGCCATTTAACATACCAAAACCATAAACAATTTTTTTTTCTTAAATGAAATGGGACAGTTATCACAGCTGATGAGTCTTGGCAATTACATACTTTGTTTTTAATGGAGAGGGTTTTGTTAAGACGTCCTTACAAGTAACAAGTCAAGGTTGTGGAGAAAATTGTTCAGTACCTGTTTCCGTGTGCCGTCAACTGGCTGGTGGCATCCCGTCGGACCAGTCGCGAGGCTTGTACCTTCTTGTAGTGAAGTGTGTGGCTGAATAGGTGATACTGCATACTTGGGAACGTAGCCTTGGAAGTACTTTTACATTAGAACTGCTTGTTAGATACTTAGTTGAAAATAGTGGTTAGTAGCTTTTTAGGAGTTGAACTGTACTTACACTTAATTGACACGCAATTTAATTAATTCTCTAACTCGGAAAGTAATTCTGTTCGTCTGTTCCACATTCACGGTTTAACTGCTGCATCAATTTCAATGAAGAGATATTTTGATTCTTGAGAAAGGAGAGGCTGCTCGTTACCGCGATAACCGACTAAATGCGGGGGGAGACGCGGGCAAGACTAGTTTATTAAATAAAATAAAAAAGTAACCAAAAGGCGTATTGTGTTATTATTGAAAAACGTATTGTTATTGCAATCGTAAAGTTGCTCCATTTAATTGTTGTATTTGAGACTCTGGTAAAGACGACATGTTAGATTGGCTTAACACCGCTTTTCTTACATAACTCCGGTCCTATCTCTTCTCTTTCTCTCTTTCTTTTAAAACACAAGTCCCGCATTATCTATACAAATAAATAAAATTGGAGTGTCTGTTTGTAATATTAAAATAACCGCTTTTTACTAAATGCATATGTATGTATACACGGTACAAGTACCAAAAATGTAGTTAATTTTTTTTTGTCTGTCTGTCTGTCTGTTTGTTCCGGGTAATCTCTGGAACGGCTGGACGGATTTTGACGGGACTTTCACTGGCAGGTAACTGATGATCCAGGGAGTAACTTAGGCTACTTTTTTTAGACTATCTTCGTCCCGCGGCGTTACTCGCGGTACGACAATAACCGCGGGAAACACCGCGGGGTTCAGCTAGTTAGGAATAAATCCTGTGTCGCGAGGGACTTTACAAACATACATGAATCGGGCACAGAGAACACCCAAACAGTTTATTAGACACGTCTTGTGCCTGACTGTACTAGGAGCGGTATCGAGTAGTAATAAAATACCTATTATTTCAATTTGTGTCTCGTTGAACTTAAACAAGGATGTTCAGTGTAACATAGACACGTTAAATTAATGCATACTGGTTTTGTGGTGACTATCTCTCTTGTTTTTAATATATATATTTAACTAGCTGAACCACGCGGTGTTACCCGTGGTTATTGTTGTACCGCGAGTAACGCCGCGGGACTAAGTTAGTCTAAAAAAAGTAGCCTAAGTTACTCCCCGGATCATCAGCTACCTGCCAGTGAAAGTCCCGTCAAAATCCGTCCAGCCGTTCCAGAGATTACCCGGAACCAACAGACAGACAGACAAAAACACTTTTAACTACATTTTTGTTATATGTATCGTGTATACATACATATGCATTGATTAAAAAGCTGTTATTTTAATGTTGTAACATTAGATAGAAATAAATAAAATTGGAGTGTCTGTTTGTAAACAGACACTCCACTCTTTTTTTAGACAATTTTATTTATTTGTATAGATAAGCAGATATTAATCAAGTTAAAGTACCGTGAAATTACTAGCGTTCCCGTGAAGCAATAAGTATTAAGTATGAAACATTATTATCTTAATATATATAAATCTCGTGTCACAATGTTTGTCCTCAATGGACTCCTAAACCACTTAACCGATTATAATAAAACTCGCACACCATGTGCAGTTCGATCCAACTTGAGAGATAGGATAGTTTAAATCTCAAATTATAGTCGCAATTTTAATAATATCCACGCGAGCAAAGCCGCGGGCAACAGCTAGTTGCTTTATAAGTAACTAACTGAATCCCGCGGTGTTACTTGCGGTTGATGTAGTACCGCGGGTAACGACGCGGGTGAAGCTAGTCTAAAAAAAGTAGTCTAAGTTACTCTTATATCATCAGCTGCCTATCAGTGAAAGTCCCGTCAAAATCGGTCCATCCATTTAGACATTAGTCGTAACAAACAGACAGACAAAAAATTATATGTTGGTATATGTATCGTGTATAAATACATATGTATTTGGTAAAAAGCGTTTATTTTAGTAATACAAACAGACTCTAATTTTATTTATTTGTTTAGATATTATAGTAGACTCTGAGTGTCTATGGTAATAATTAATAATTATGATACGCTTTTTTTTCTTTTACTTAATTCTGATTTATTTTAAAAAGTTATGTTATTATCTACACAAGTATCATTGATTTATGATCTGAGATTGATACCAACAAGAAAGGTCACAAGACAATATTATGGCCATCTAGACTTTGTGGTGACCTCCACATACAGCGGCAACAAAATCGTATGACAGCGCCATCTACCGCAGATACAGTGAACTACGAAGTAATGCACAAAAAACGGAGTAACTACCAATCCTGAATCGCGCAATAGTAGTTCTCGCGCCGATTAGCATATATACAACATCCCAACATCAACCGTTGGGCAGTGGCCCATCAGGCATGATCACCTCGCCTGGTCGGAGGATCCTCTCTTTGTGTTGATGGGACATGACACCCGTTCCCCCACAACTTCTACTCCATATCCATATCTATATATCAATCAATTATAGTCATAACTATGACATGAGAGTGTTCCCGCCAATTTAATAACAATAAAACCACAAACTATACAACCATAAACTATTTGTCAGCTTAATTAAAAAGTTGTTCACACGTATTACGAAAGTGTTATCGAAGTATCTCTGTCTCTTATCGTATATGATCACCGCTCCGTCGCCATTACCACTGACAAAGCCCTAATCGCCTTTCATTGTACACAATGAGCCCATATTAGGAGCATCAATTCCACTTAAATTCACATCCAATTTCTCACTTTCTCTGTCATGTAACAACGCCATTTTCGAACGCACCTTATTTAAAAATTTGATTTTGAAATCCGATGACTTTGACATTGATTTTTTTCTACATGTACTCGAACGGCATCGAGCTTTTTTATTATGTTGATATAGCCTTATGTAACATACTTAAGCTGCCTGTAATCTTTCTACTCTTCGATAGTCATTGGCGATTGGCGTTACGCACGAGACTAAAGAAACGTCTTTCTTTATTTCGTCTTTTCCTAGACATTTTTGGTTTTAGTTCACGAATATGTTTCTTATTTAAGACAATGTGATAGAACTTGAACTCTACTACTTGAACGGTTTAAATAATATGTATATATTCATTTAGACTGCCTGGTTGGTCTCGCGGTTGACGTGTGCGACTGCTGATCATGATGTCTCGGGTTCAATTCCCGGGTCAGACCAAATTTTTGTATGATCTACAAATAAGTTTCTGAGTTTGGGTGTTTTCTATGTATAATATATATGTATTTACGAAAAAAAAGTATAGTATGTATTTATAAGTAAGTATATAAGTATAGTTGTCTAGTACCCATAACACAAGTTCTGATTAGCTAAGGACTAGATGGCGTTGTTGTTAGATGTCCGAAATATTAATTAATTTATTTAGAACACATTTTACTTAAAAAGAACGTCATCAATGATGTGAATTTTAACTTATTTATGGTTTATTTTATCTGTGCAGACCAATGACACGATATTTAAATTTGATTGCATTCCAAATTCAAGTTCAATGACAGATGATGTACGATGTCCATATATGCGTTGACAGATACATTTTCTTTTAACGCAGCCTCAGGCGATTGGGAAATGGTAGTCCATTTCGGTAAAGCACTTTCATTGCGCTGTCAAATCGAGATCAGATGGCTGTTGAAATAATAAACTTTCACTCTTTCACTCAAGTTCATTGACAATATAACGCTATTTAAATTGTACTGTTCGATTACGCGTGTTTATAGCATTGTGTTGTAATGGTCACGCATTTGTCTTAATGACTTAGCGCTTATGTTATTGAGACAGAAAGTAATTGAGATAAGAACTTGTTTTAATCTGTTGAAGCAAGATTGTTTGTATCTGATAAAACTGGTAACTTTTGACAGAGGTTGGCAGAATCCAGCCTCTCCCTTTCTACTTTGAGGACGGAGACAATGAAATAGCTGTGACGCGTATTATTGTAAGGATAATATTAGATACTAGAGGAATATGAGAAAATTTAATACATTACTTGGGATTCAGAGGGCGGCAACATTGTACTACTTGTGTTATAATTACCAAAAGGCTACGGTTGTTACTTACCATCAGAAGAAGATTATCGTCTCCTTGTCTACAAGCTAAAATAAAAACGAATCATTTATTTAAATCTGGAAACTTTGAAGTTAAAGTCAATACAGTTTAAAAAAAAAACGCGGAATTTAAACATTTCTGTTTCGAAGAAAGAAACTTTAACAACACCATAGACAAGATCCACATGTGATTAAGACTCGTCGGTGTACGTTTCTATTAACAAGACACGATGTCATGCTAGTTTATAGTAACGGTTAATGACAGCATCGTTAATATCTGCATGTTATTAGGCCTTTCACTTGTGTTGCATGCTACTTTATTATCTGTGCTCGATATTTAACTAGCGACACTTCGTCTTTTCTTAAAATCTCGTAAGAAATTACCTGTAGTTTTTATTAGGTGTAAAATAATTTTATAACAAAGAACGAACTTGTATAGTATTAGTACGTGTAAAACGTTCGCATTGTTAAATGACCACCAATTAAATAATAAAGTAGTGATAAATGGACAAAACAGTAATAGAACCAGCAGAGTAAAACTGGAAACTTTAGGCCGACGTTTTCCAGTCAGGAGAAGAGTCAGACAAGAAGATCCCTTTTCCCCGAAAATTTTTATTCGCATTAGAATTCATTATAAACAAATTAGACTGGGAAAATTGTGACTTATACAGGCAGAGTAAATATCTAAACCACTAGCTGGCCCACGCAACCTCGTTTGCGTCTTCTATTGCCCGTAGCGTGAAAATTTTCCCCCGTTTTTAAAACATTATTCATTTGTGCTGCGCTCCTATTAGTAGTAGCGTGATGATATATACCCTATAGCCTTCCTCGATAAATGGATTATCCAACACCGAAAGAATTTTTCAAATCGGACAAGCGGTTCCTGAGATTAGCGTGTTCAAACAAACAAACAAACTCTTCAGCTTTATATATTAGTATAGATTTAAGAACTGCAATAATCACTTTTATGTTACCAGTTTCGAAATGAAACTTATTTTTTAAGTGTCTTTTATCTGACAGATGTCAAAAACTTTACTCTGTAGCTATTGAACTTTTTATTGCTTCACTTTTAAAAGCC
The DNA here is from genome assembly GCA_905220595.1 of Spilosoma lubricipeda. Lineage (NCBI taxonomy): Eukaryota > Metazoa > Arthropoda > Insecta > Lepidoptera > Erebidae > Spilosoma > Spilosoma lubricipeda. The sequence goes on from HG992300.1 coordinate 5,543,786, forward strand.
AAATCGCCAGAAAAAGTACGTTTCTATAAGTTAATAATATAATAAGGCTTAAATAGAAACGTGAATTGAAGATCCATTCAGTAGTGAGCAACTTTAATAGACTTTTAATCTCTAAATGATCACGTTTAGATAACTTTAAATACTTAATGGTTCAACTGATCGGTTACGGGTCACGGCCATTCAGGACGACAGACTCGTCGACGTCAAATGTAGTATTCGATTACATACTTTTTTTAAATGACGTAAGGTTTTTATTGAAAAGCTGTACAAAATTCGACGGTCAACATGTTATGGTTAAACAGGAGTACATATATCTCTAATACTACTCAAAACATTAACAAATTTTAATTAATTTTGTTTTGTTTTCTGGATAAACTAAGTAAAAAATTAAAACGTTTATTACTGAGTGCTTTTTGTCCGCGGTTTGCTTTTGCGTTATATTTTTCTTAATAAGTCTGTCATCGACGAACTTCCATACATACGTTAAGCATTTAGTTTACCCGCTTAGAGTTGAAAGTTCCAAAATTCATTTAACATAATGGATGTCTACAAAATAGCATTAACTGACAAATTTTCAAGTTTCTCGCCGTTCGGTTACTTAGTCAAAGTTCACTAACAGTTATTTTAGAGAAACATTTTTCGGGATCATACCTAAGTCTACACCATGCTGTTATGCAACTTAATTTAATAATACAATAGAGTATATATCAGTACATAATATTGGTCAGTGGTTGTTCAGTTGCGTACTGACAGACAATATAAAACCTTTCCTTAAATGCAGCATAGTCACGAGTTCGCAAGGATGATGCAAACTCGTGCACTATCAAAGTCCAAATAAAGATATTTACAAACGTTTTAAAATATTGTCATGTGCTGAAAACTTTATAGGTTATGTGTACAGGCCGTATGTTCTGTACATACAATGTCCTCGTTTATTATCTGTGCTCGCTCTGTGAGCGGAAAAGTTGAACAGATAATTTCTTCGTTTTTCAAATGCCACGTCTGTTTGACAATTACTTTTAAAAATCTACACAATTTACGTTGATGGCACAATGAGCTCCGAAGCTATCTAATCAATTTTTACGTTTTTGAATTGAAAACTTTTTTAATAGCGTTGTGCACTTATTTGGAATGGGATTTTGGGATGTCTGTAAATCCGGCTTCGCTCGGGCAATATGTTTATACTATATAAACTACCGCATTAATCTATATTTTTATAACATCACAATAAGCATTTCTGTCGTTATCGGTTCTCAAGGAATAATATAATAAAGGCAAATCAAGCCATAGATTCGTATAGCATCGTTCATTGTATTTAATAAATATAAAAAAGTGTTTTTGAAGTGAAAACTTCTTTAGCGGCGTTGTGCACTTTAGCAAAATTAATTTCGGGATGGCTCAAAAATGTTAAACTCGCGTCAGGACAAGTCCTAACACGACACGTGACCTGATCCTAAGACGGCGACACACGGCGCTTGCGGCGGATATGATATGTCACATGACTGGCAATATATTTATACTGTATAGCATTAACCTATATTTTATAACATCACAGTAAGCATTTTTTTTAACTTCTTTTAATCGCGCATTTTATTTAAAGTGCAAAGAGGTTCATTTCAGGTGAGTGTAAATAACTGTTTGTTTATAGTTTCGAGTTTTCACTTCCGTTGGCAGTCCTCATGATTTCTTTGTGTTTTTTTTATGTGTGTTTTGCTTACGTGTCTAAGATAAAATAGTTAAAATACGCTTAGACCAATAGTAGCCGAGCATGATTGAAAAGCGTCGTAGAAGAAATTACGTTGGTCAACTAGTCATTTACTTGATTGTATGTGTATTGTGCTAGTTAAAGGAGTTAGTTAGGTAAAGGTTCAAGTACCTATATTTTTTTTTACTCCTTGTGCCGGACAAACGAACTCTCATTCGTAATTATAATGTGAGTTAGGATAATGTCTACTGCTGGTTGTCCAGAATGTTTAAAAAGGAGCTATCGTGGGAAAATGCTGTCCGGATGTTGTCTGCGAATGCCCAAATTGATGCTCTCAATATATTAATTAAGGTTAATACTTTGTGTTGATATTCACACTCCAGGTCGCGCGATTAATTCAATAGGTCATGGACGAAAGGATTATAAGTATGAGAGATGAGGAACGAAGCTAGAAAAGAAGCACATCATCACATCAACGTGTAACGGTTGTGTCTAAATTTATTGTCTTGATTAAATTTTTTCAATGATTTTTATGTATCTTTTTTGTCAGAGAGAGAATTATATACCTGATTTATAACTCAAATAAAAAAAAATGTATCTAGAGTTGTCTGGGAGAGTGTTCAATCCGTTTATTCATTCTTTGATGACAAAATACGAACAACACAACAAATCTATACAAATAAATAAAATTGGAGTGTCTGTTTGTAATATTAAAATACCCGCTTTTTACTAAATGCATATGTATGTATACACGGTACATATACCAAAAATGTAGTTAAAAAATTTTTGTCTGTCTGTCTGTCGGTCTGTCTGTCTGTCTGTTAGTTCCGGGTAATCTCTGAAACGGCTGGACCGATTTCAACGGGACTTTCACAGGCAGATAGCTGATGATCCAGGGAGTAACTTAGGCTACTTTTTTTAGACTAACTTTGTCCCGCGGCGTTACTCGCGGTACGAGGATAACCGCGGGTAACACCGCGGGGTTTAGCTAGTTCTAGGAATAAAAATGCAGTTTACGAAAATAAGTCATAGTGTAACCGCATAAAAGACAATGATACTTTTACAAGCTACTTGTGTTAATTAGGTATTCAATTATACGCTTATTGATACTAATTAATCAGACTGTTGAAATTTGCTTTGTTTATCATAATAAATATTAATGATGTTGTACGTCTGGACGGTTCTGGCTGTGAAAACGATCCCATTTTTTATTTTTATGGAGGCAAACGAGCAGACGTATCACCTGATGGTAAACGATTACCGCCGCCCATGAACACCAGAGGCGTCATAAGTGTCTTGAAACACTGCTAAACGTTGTAATTAGTATGAATAGTATAATCAAGGCAATTGGAGTTCGTGAATCAAACTCTTCGCTAAACTCATAATATTGTAGTCACCACAGATATTATTGGCGTTCTGCTTCATAGTCATAGCCCAAAAATTTCAATACATTGTTAGGCATTTCCTTCCTAACCTATTTAGGTACGGTTCTTGGAACTGTTTAAAAGTATGTGAAACAATCTTATTTTTGCGCAGTTGGCCATGAACGCAAAACTAAGTTATTTTTAAGTTTCTATAAAGTAAGATTATGATTTGTTACTTTATAGTAGTAAATGCCTGTTACTTTATAGTAGTGGGCGGCGTAAGCCACCTTCCTCAGGGGGATGTTTCGCGCCTACTTGCCTTCCGTCCGTCACTTGCCTTCCTTATCATTTTACTAGCTTTCACCCGCGGCTTCGCTTGCATTTAACAAAAAGTATCCTATCTCACTTCTAATACCTCCATGAATATGTGTACAAAGTTTCATAAAGATCGGTTAAGTAGTTTTTTCGTGAAAGCTTAGCAAACAAACTAACAATCTCATTTATAATATTACGGACTAGCTTTTACCCGAGGCTTCGCTTGCATTTAATAAAAAGTATCCTATGTCACTTCTAATACCTCCAAGAATATGTGGTAAGCCGCGGGGCGAAGTTACTCTAGAAAAATATTGCCTATATTACTGCTTATTTTATCAGCTATTTACCAGTGAAAGTCCCTTGAAAAATGGTTCTGCCGTTCTAGAGATTTGTCGGAACAAAGAGAGGGACAGACAAAAAATTTGAAAATGGTTGTTTTTATGTAAGCACCATACTTGAAAAGCTGTTAACTTAAAATTAGAAACCAAGACAGAAAATCGTTTATGTAGACCCTGCTTTAGACCTACACATACAAACAAAACACACATGGTTTCCTACAGAATTTAGGTAACGGAATACAAGCAATTAGAGTACCCTTTGCAATGCCGGAAAAGGCGCCTATCTCATATTGCTGTAGCCAGAGGTGTCTTCGGTTTATCCTTATCCTGTGGTGTCTATTATAAACAGATACTGCAATTTATTTATTTATATAGATAACAGTGATATTATTTGCACGCGAGTCAAAATGTATCATACATAGTTTCGTACTATCCATTCCATCCATGTTTTCACTGCTACTATAATCACGAAGAGGCACTTGTTATGCACGCACAAATGAATGAATTTCATATTTTCTGAAGATAGGAATTTTGATGATTCTTGAGAACAAAATGATGAAATTATGTAGAAGGTCAATTCAATTCTCTTAATAAAAAATCTTTCACAATTCAGTTACGATTTTCTCTTTCAGAAATGTCATAAAGGGTATTCTCGGAAGACTCGCAGAATACTGATTCATTTTTTGATCTCACAATATAATCATATTACAGTATTCGTGCGGTCGTGTTTCTTAGTATTGTGAGTGCGCGGCCAGAGCCCAATGATGCAGAAGCATCTCAATAGATCGCCATAGTATGGTGACCCATACTATAATAGTATGGGTCACCATACTGTATTGTGGCATTGTCTGCATTTGAAATGAGTATGGTGACCAATTACTCTTGAAGTCTGTCAGGCGTGTCGTGTTTTCTATCAGGCGGAGTATAAATACATTTATATGTATAATTTGTGGCATTGAGGGTAGATTGATAGTGAATTTTGATAGAATTTTATTACGCGAATTGATCTTCAGGTATACCTTTAGATCGCGTGACTTTGTACTTATTTTTCAGAGCTTAATCTTGCCTCAGCTGGAAACTTATTCCATTTGATTCGTCATGCAACAAAAAAAAACAACAATCATGGCAGGTACGCCTCTTTACCGCGGTTTTTACATATACTACACATAAAGTAAAAATTGTGTATATGTTTTAACATTCATTTTTGAAATTCAGGTCTCCATAATAAGTTTCATATTGTAAGGGACACGCATACGATGACTAAATTATGTAAATTTAATTAAGTCGTAGTAAATTTCTTACTAATTTATATTTGAGGTAAATAATAATGCTGTGAGTTTAGGATAGTTTACTTTCAAACTACATGTATAATGAAAACCTCATATTGTCTGTTACAAGCAAAACAAAAGATTACGAAACAAAACTATTCTACCCACATCGTATTCCAAAGAAGGTGCCTAAGCAAATTATAATACTAATGTGTCTAAGATTATCATAAATTAATCATCATGATATATACTATAAGTAAGACTTAAATAGAGGCATGTACTTAGACACGAGTTTTATTGTGTTCAAGTTGCGTAGCAGCGATGTTCGAGATCCTATTTTAGATATTTTTGCTGTTATCATTTTTTACAAGCAAAAAGTTTGTTTTATATGCAAAAAGCATTTTGTTTCACACGAAATAATTTAATCTGTGTACAGTATAGGTCAAAGTTTCTTGCCCAAAATTTAAAAAGCCCGTCGGACGTCGATTTAAAAATGACCAAAAAAATTTTATCAAAAAATTCAAGAGCAAATTGAAATGGGACCACACGAGAAGCATCAGATTTCAAATAAAAAAGAACCATCAAAATCGATTCTCCCAGTCGAAAGTTGCGAGGTAACTAACATAAAACAAAGAAAACAGTCCAATTGAGAACCTCCTCCTTTTTTGAAGTCGGTTAAAAATGATTTACTTAGAACATTTAGTTACTACCAGTTATAGCGCGTTGAAGCGTAATTTTATTACACTTTTTTATTATTCATGTCTACTAAAAAAATTATAGAACGAATCAAAAAAAGCAATATATTTGGAGCACTCAAACGTCACATCACTCTTCATCCAGATAACATCACAAAAACAAATAAATCTAAAAGGCTCCCCATATTTCACGGGACCGCCCAGGAAGGCTATAGCCGCCGTTGGCAACACCGCGAACTTAATTTTTACGAGCGGCAACACTGCTTTGACGCGCCGCTAGCTTTGCATTCGTAATAATTTCGTGTCATAAAAATGATTTCAAGTGTCTTTTGTATCTTTATGTTGATAAAATTTACTAGTTATGCCGTCGATACATTTTTTTATTACGTTCTTAATCGATTGTAAACCAATTAAATTTTGTAATATTCGTAACACAGTTTTAGTAAGTTAAACTTATAAAACTTAAGTATCAATTGAAGTAAGCTTTGCGTTTTTTTGTGATAAGACATGATTTGGTTGGTGGTAGGTCTATTTGTCCGTTTAACGTTTCGATCTAGCGTGTTTGCCACCCGTTAAGAAACTTTACATTCCTCCCGCTATTTGTCATTGTCTATGCTACTTACAGCGAGGTTTGGTTTTATTTCTACGGTGTTTTGTATATTATATCAACCTGTCTCCAACTCACCACTCTGAACTCTGACCAAAGATCTCCCCCAAGGAGCGCCAACTATCCCGGTCTTGGGCAGTCCTCATCCATCCGCATGTTAAATTATATGTATCTAATATACACCATTCCCGTGCCTCGTAGATCACGTTAAGCCGTTGGTACCGGTTGTTATGAACATCCATGGCAGTCATTATTGGGAAATCAGTGCCTTCAAATATACTGACAACTAGTTCAACCATCGTATTCAGTTCACCCATAGGGTTGCGGAGGTCCGATGCCAGTTGCTCTCTGGAAAAACTGATATTCAGGTAATACCGGTTGAACTAGTAGCCGACTCCAAATCTTGGGAATAATAAAGGCTAGGAAGATGATATGTATAGTCCATTCTTTTAGATAATGTCGGTACACCCGCACGCAGTTGAGAAATACGAATATATTTCATACAAGTTAGGTGCTTGCCTAGGTAGTAAAGATAAATGACATGAAAAATAAAAACATCTCATCATTCTAGCCTTTATTAAATCACTAGCTGACCCACGTAACCGTGTTTGCGTCTCCTATTGCCCGTAGCGTGATAATTTTACCCCGTTTTTGAAACATTCTCCATTGGTGCTCCGCTCCTATTGGTCTTAGCTTGATGATATATGACCTATAGCCTTCCTCGATAAATGTACTATCGAACACTGCAAGAATTTTTTACATATTGGACCAGCGGTTCCTGAGATTAGCGCGTTCAAACAAACAAACAAACAAACTCTTCAGCTTTATATATTAGTATAGGTTTTCGGTTGACACGTTAGAAAAGTCAACAAATGCAACTATTCGCTACACTGCTTCGGTGTAAACTGACATATAATATGTTACTTGTGGTTCTACACCGCAGGCGGCTCCTTTGATTTTGCTTTGAGAAAAAACCGTATGTAAGCGAATGGGCTATGTATACTAGCTTTTGCCCCCGATTCCACATGCGTGTTTGTCAGTTATCGCAGTAAAGAGTAGCCTGTCTTTCCTCAACAATCAAAGTATCTCCATGCCAAAACCTTCAAGAAAACAGCGTACTCTTCCTTAAAAGGCCGGCAATGCACTTGTGACGCCTCTGATGTTGCGGGTGCCCATGGGTGGTTCATTAAAATTAACTATTTGTCAAAACACTCAAAACCTCATTTATCTTTAGTAGTTATGGAACTTTCTTGCACAGGACAGGCATTTGTCTAGCAGTGAACTATTGAAGGCTGTTAAATGAAACATTAACTTCATAGTAACGGCGTAGTGGTAGCGTATGCGACTGCTGTGCTTGAAGTCTCGGGTTCGATTCCCGGGTCGGACCAAGTATTTGTATGATCGGCAAATATTTGATTCGGAGTTAGGATGTTTCCTATTTATAATATGTATGTATTTACATTAAAAAAGTATATTATTTATATCAGTTGTTTAGTACCCATAACATAAGTTCTGCTTAGCTTGGGACTTTATGGCGTTTTGTACTAGATGTCCGGAATATTTATTTATTTATTAACAGATTAATTTATTATACCTTAGGAATAGTTATCATGATAATATCGACATATCTACAATTGTTCCCTATGTCTAAAATTAACAATATGTACGGCATTGAATTATTATGAATGAAACAACAAATATTGGTAATTACGACCTTATAACGACCAATAACCCTTAATTACGAATTGAAAACCTGCGAAGAACTAACAATCATTTTTAAATTAATAAAGGAAGTTGTTATTTTTTCTCTAACCAGTCATTTTTGCCAAAATGGTTTTTTTATGTTTTTTGTTCTTCAGTTCTTCACTAAATGCATAGTTATTAAAATCAATTTTAATTTTTTTGTCAGTTTGTCTGTTTATTTTTCCGGCTAATCTCTGTATCGGCTGGGCCGATTTTATTGGGTCTTCCTATGACAGGTAGCTGATATTACAAGGAGCAACTTAGGCTACTTTTATTTTGGAAACTAGCTGTACCCCAAGGTGTTACCCGCGCATATTTTTGTGCCTTTACTACAACAATCGCTGTTCGTGATATCACGATAAATATGAAGTCAATCTAAGCATAGAGGTATTATAGATAGAGCAGGAGAGCCAGACCTCCGGGCGTCAATCGGTTAGAAAGAGAGAGACGATCGCGGTACCTATCTGTCTCTCTCTACTCGCGTATGCACAGTTAGCGAAAAGCAGCATAGCGGAACGATTCGACGGTTAATTGTTGTGATTGGATTACCATTATTAGTTTTTTACTGCATGCGTACCGCATGCGTCAGTAGAGAAAAACAGATGGGGTACCGCGATCTGCTCTCTCTTTTTAACCGTTGGACATTTCTGCTTACAGGCAGCCGAATGTCTTCTCTACTCTATCTATAATAGCTCTATGAATCTAAGTCATAAGTATTTATTTATTTGTTGCAAAGCAACCAAACCAACCAGGAAGTTAAGTACTAATTAAAATAGTAAGTATAATTACAAGTCATAATGACGTGTTTGTAGCCATATTAGAACAGTAAAAACATTATTTGTTTTATAAATTACGCAATTAATTACGTGAATAAGGACAAATTGTTCATTAAAACATACAGAAGTTTTGCTTTATGGTTTTTAATAAATGAATTAAAATGTGGTTTTGGTATGCGTACCGTGTATATATACGTACGTATTTTGTAAAAAGCTGTTATTTTCATATTATAAACAGACACTCCAATTTTATTTATTTGAATAGATGATCTAACGCCTGGTATATCGCAAGCAACAAACAAGTCCGAGTGTGTGAGTCTCCAAGGCGACTCTAAGGCGCCAACGCATTTGTGACTCTTGATGTGCAGACTCAAACTACGCTACTTTTCGTCAGTATCGTACAACTATCGACAACTTATACGATACTGACGCAAAGTAGCGTAGTTTATAGCATAGTTAGTGCGTAACACGTGTGTTCACTTGGAACTACAAGACCAAGGCTGTGCGTTATCTATCTTTTTAATTAGATCTGAGTGTGCAGGTGTTCTTTTGCGACGGTACCTATTCACTTGCCATTTTTCCTCATAATACCTTAAAAATCTCTTGCATCTTGATAACAAGAAAAAAATTTAAAATTATAACCCAGCTATGTCTATGTCTACTATGTCTCCCGAGGCGGCTATTATTACGAATCTATTCACACCTCATTCATTAAAATCGGTTTAGTAGTTTAGGCGCTACGGTGTAACATACAGACATACATAGGCAGCCAAAACTAATATCTAAGAAATGTACCGTTAATCATTTTATTAAATTATCATATCCTTCAATTCTATTTAATAATGACCTGTATTCCATATTGGTTAATTTTCCACGCTTAGAGGTGGATTACTTTCCTTTTTGCAAAAAATATGAATTCAAAAAATAACGAACACAAAAAGAAAACAAAACAAAACAAACAAACATAGACAAAAAGAGGCTTATGTTCGTGTGGACGTGGAACGCGAATTGAAAAAAAAAAAAGAATTAACCATCTCCTCCTTCTTTATGGTTGGTTAAATATCAATACCATAAGAGATAGTATTGCGGGTAGTAGTAAATTATTGAGAATACAAACAACGTATTAACCAATCACATAATTACATACTCGTAAACCGGTGCATTAAGTGCAGTTCGTGGACTGAATCGCTGATTGCCCCAGGGTTTAGCGTCCAGGGATTAGATTTCACTGTCGACATTCGAAAGTGAGATTGTCAGTTTGTGTTGGGCAATGTGGGTAGTTGACAATATTGGTGAAATTTGATAGCGTCATTACTGGTTTTCCACGTGATCTTGTAAATCACTACTAAGTATACAGTTTGAAGGAAACATGGAAACTGTATGAATAACTTTGTATATCTATACAAATAAATGACATTGGGAGTTTCTGTTTGTAATATTAAAATTACCGCTTTTTACCATATGCATATGTATGTTTACACGATACATATACCAAAACAGCATTTTTACAGTTTTTGTCTGTCTGTCTGTTCGGGTAATCTCCGGAACCACTGGACCGATTTCGACGGGACCTTCACTGGCAGATAGCTGATGATATAGGAAGTAACTTAGGCTACTTGTTTTAGACTAACTTTTCGCCCCGCTGCGAACAACAACAAATGCGGATATCACCGCGTGGCTCAGTTAGTAATTGTATACAATACATAGAATTGTACCAGATATGTTTGACTGCACGTCTAGCCTAGCGGTTTAAGGAGATGCCACACCACTTCCTACTTCACCAAGTGTTGTGGGTTCAAATCCTACATGGGACAATACTTTGTGTGACCCACGAATTGTTGTTCTGAGTCTGGATGTTCTTTGTGTACGTTTCATGTGTTTGTAAAGTCCTCTGCTACACAGGATGTATTCCTAGTGCAAAAGTTGTCTTTGTGCTATATGTGTTTAACATAGTACAAAGACAGCAAACCAAACCACGTCAGTCTATGGATGTAAGACCATTCTTAACGTATTGAGACGCCTCCGTGCTTCAGAACGCAAGTTAAGCCGTTGGTTGCGGTTATCATGCGTATGTTTATCTGCTTTAAAACTTTAAAACAGGAGCCTTAAAGTATCCCATAACTGCCTATTTACAAAACTGACAGTTATAATATATACTCCACGTAAAAAACTAATAAAGTTCAGCCGACTTGATAGAAAACCGACAAAGGTGATGATTTATCATCATCGTCATCCATTATGTTACCTCCACCTGACGGCGGACACAAATAATACACACAGTACGTATTGTTTATTATAACAAATAAATAAATAACAACGGGGTTGAGTTTTAAGCACTAGAAGTTTTCTTTACATGCGCAAGGTCGAAGCCTAAGCCACACTTAACTTATGGTCCCGTCCCGCATCGTGGGGTCTTCGTGTTTGATGGATGAGGCCGTTTCGGTCAATCCCTGATGCTAAGCACTTTTGCCGAGGTCGGCCCGTGGATGGTGACCGTCGTAGCCAGTCGTGTTCGGGAACGGATGGCCGCAGACCACGCACGAGGAACGCGCTGTCGGTACTTCTACCCCAAGCCTGGACTTCAAGCCCAAGGCTGGACTTCAACCCGAAGGATGGACGTTAGCCCCAAAGCTGGACCCCTTGTTCCAGGAGGTGATTCTAGTCGCCTATTACCACTATTCATAAGCGCCTGTAAAAAAGTGCCTATTTGAATAAAATCTTTTTGACTTTTATGCATCCTGAAATAAGGCGAAGCGCAAGCAATCGTATAAAAGTTATTATATTTTTTGTTATAAATCTTTCTCATTGAAACAAATGTTCACACGCACGTTCGCTTACAAACAAACACGTCGTTTTGAAGTGTTTATGATTGATTAACATAAACAGTAGCGATAAAGTCATTTGCAAAATAATACTCGTGGGAATGCAGTGAACATACTTAAACAAATATGTGAGTAAATATCGATGAAGGCATTTAAATAGCCTGCTTATATGGTAAATTGTGAATAGGATGGATTAAATTGCATCTTGTAATGTGTACACACGTTCAAGTCAAGTTTCGCGATCGCACACTATTGGTTAAATTACGACGAAGTCAAAAAGATGGGTAGTATTTTTGGCAGTCTATGTATGTTTGTATGTTTCTTCGTAGCCCCTAAACTACTGAACCAATTTTTAATGAATGAGGTGTCAATAGATTCGTAATAATGGTCTGCGGCTTAGGTTATATAAATTACTAGCCGACCCTCGCAACCTCGTTTGCGTCTCTCATTGCCCGTAGCATGATAATTTTAACCCGTTTTTGTAACATTCTTCATGCTCCGCTCCTGTAAGACTTAGCCTGATGATATATAGCCTATAGCCTTCCTCGATAAATGGGCTTTCTAACACTGAAAGATAATTTTCAAATCGTACCAGCTGTTCCTGAGATTAGCGTGTTCAAACAAACAAACTCTTCAGCTTTATATATTAGTATAGATATCAAAATTTTGTACGACATCTGGCTATAGTTTCATAAAATTTTTCTTCATCATCTATCAGTAGGCCAAAACTACATTTCTAGGGAGATTCCTATGTCCAGCTGTGGACTATTAAACGCTGTCGGTGCTTATTTATTTATTTAGCATCTTACTAGGTTGCTATAGTGTTAGTCCTAACACTACCACCTAACCACTGCACTAACACCTGTCCAGCTACAGGCCTTTATGAGGTTCTTGTAGTTTTTCACCGAGGCAATGAGGTTACTAGAACCAATACCGTCTTTGATGGAAGCAGTGGGGGGGAGGGGGGGGGGGTGATTTGAAGGAAGTACCCAAAATGGCAGTAAGGCATTAGTGACTGACTTCTTGAATTGCAGATCTTCGTGTACGGAGGCAATCATTTAGTATCAGGTGACCTTTGCCGCCTACTTAAAAAAACTACATTTGTTAATTCTACATACTTTGTTGTAACAAAGAATAGTATTCAGCTAACTTGTCCAGTCTTGTTTCCGAACAAAGAAGTTGGATAATCTGTTTTACCGAGTTCGTAGTTAAGGACAAAGAGATAACATTCTTGACAACATACTTATTGACTGATAAAATGTAACGGTATTCGTTAATTACTGTCCCATGACATAGACAAATTTTTTAAATGACGTATACAGCAGGAATAAAAATAAGTTATAGATGAAATACATGTAGATGTTGCGTCATCGTAATGCCCATTTTTGAAACTTAGGTTTACCTATCCGCTTTAGTTTAATGCGACAAAAAATCCACAATCATAACTTCGATTCATTTGATCTTACAATATTGTGCGCCTTTTTTTCGGAACATATTATGGCTTGCGTCTATTTCCGGACCGATATACTCTTAAAATTTTAAAGAACTGGACTGATTTTTGTGTAGCTATCTTAAAAATGCAGTCAATTTTTTTACCGTGGGAGAGCCAAGCTTCGGCATTAATGGACCGGCTCAACCTTAGTTATACCACGGCCTCACAGAAAACCGGTGTAAAATAGCGCTTGCGCTGTGTTTCACCGAGTGAGTGAGGATACCGGAGGCCTATACCCCAAACCCCCTTCGTATCTCTCCTCATCATCCCCCAAATGCCGGCAACGCACTTGTGACGCCTCTGATGTTGCAGGTGTCCATGGGCGGCGGTAATTGGTTACCATGTATTCCATGAAAAAAAATCCAATTTTTGTTGTACACACGTCTAGTAATGTCGTACCTATGTTAGGTTTCTATTAATTAGTAGATGGTACATAATTTACTAAAAACATTTTCCCACTAACTAACAAATCATTACAACATCTTAATATGCAATGTGTTTTGATTTTAATTTTCCTTTCTTTGTTCACAGGTAATTGCGAACATATTGCTGATAAACTAGCGTTGAGATGAAAATAAGCTTAGTGAAACTTGAGAAAATTCATCGTTAAGTCTTTGAATCAGACGAGATGTTTATTTGGAAAGGTTCATTATCTCAGGAGTGTGTATGCTCAAATGCGTGTGTGAATAATGATATTTTCGAAATAAAATTAAATATCTTTATTTTTGACGTTTTTTGAATTATTCTTAAAAGAGTTACTTTCATAAACAATTACTGCCAACTGTAGAAATCTGCAACCCAAAATTCTGTTGCTGTTGTTGGTGTCTTAAATTACAGCTTTCCCAGATTTAAGATTCGGAGGGGCGGTACCCCCTGTACATGGTAACCTCACTCAGCCCACAGACTGCAACAAAAATATTGACTGTTAGATTTTCATTTGGTTATTGCTTTATCTGTTACGTCTGAAAAAAAGTATAGTTTTGATTAATCTGTGCAAAGACTATTAGCTTTTTTTTTGTACACCATAGGATGCAAAGGCGAAAAGTCAAGGAAACATATAATGGGGTCTTAACACAACAAACAATATTTCTAGGCAGCCTTCAATTTAAGCAAATGATTAAGTTTTTATCCAGTCTTCCGGCTCTTAATAAGAGGATTTAATTGACCACATGTGTTTACGAACCGGTAATGCAAGTGAAGATGGAGTTATCGTAGCTACTTTTTAATTAAATACAATTAAAACTTGCGTGTTGCAAGAAAATTAAAACCATTTTTTTGAAAGTATTGCCTCATTGCGGAAGTATCTTTCATTGATTTAAGAGCGAATCTCCTTGAGTCATTTTGTATTTCGGAACTAAAAACATACGTAATTGATTTATGTATACATCTATACAAATAAATAAAATTGGAGTGTCTGTTTGTAATATTACAATAACCGTTTTTTACTAAATGCATATGTATGTAAACACGGTACATACGAGTATACCAAAATACCATTTTCTTTTAAAATTTTTGTCTGTCTGTCTGTTTGTTCCGCCCAATCTCTGGAACGGCTGGAACGATTTATACATCACACATTTTACATTTTTAGACTAGCTTTGCTCCATGGCGTTACTCGTGGTTGTTGTTTAACCGCGGGGAACACCGCGGGTCTCAGCTAGTTTCTATTAAGTTTTTTAAGACTAGCGATTGAAATCAGCTACGACAGCCTTTCTTAACGGAAGGTAGTCAACTAGATGTATATACGTTTATATTATAGAACTTACAAAATTCTGTGCTAATACAGGTGCACTCTCTGTCTATGGCTCGTGTGCTTGGCACGATTCGCCATTGCTCGGCAATCGATCCCGAGACCTGTTGATCGGCAGTCGCATGCGCTAACCGTTAGACAAATGAAAAGGAGGAGGGGCATTATTAACAAACTACATTGTACATTCCTTAATAATGGTTTATCCACCATTTGGGGTAATATTTTTATTCTTCTAACTAGCCGACCCACGCAACCTCGTTAGCGTCTTCTATTGCCCGTAGCGTGATAATTTTCCCCCGTTTTCGAAACATTTTTCGTTGGTGCTCCGCTCCTATTAGCCCTAGCGTGATGATATATAGCCTATAGCCTTCCTCGATAAATGGGCTATCTAACACTGAAAGAATTTTTCACTTCGGACCAGCAGTTCCTGAGATTAGCGTGTTCAAACAAATAAACAAACTCTTCAGCTTTATATATTAGTATAGATTTGAACGGAACGGAACCCACATATTGCAGTCATGAAAAATGATTTTTTTTTACACAGTGACGTCATCGACAGCGTGTACGTTCGTAATGTTTTGCAATGTGTGCCGCTAATTAGAGAATATTTACGCCTTCTAAGTGATAATTGATGCGCTGTATTTTGGCGCCAAAAATGTACCTACCGATGTAAGTTTTTGTGTACAATATGTCTGGGTAAACTAAACCAATTTAACCGTATTTTTAACATTAATTCCCTATATTTTTTCTTAACACCCGTCTTGTACTTAATTAGACTCCCTCGCTCCAAGGCTTAGTAGATGTTAGAATCGTAGTGACAACACTAAATCTTTCACTAAAACAAAATCGATTTATAAATTCTCTAATTAAAATGTAATGCCAACAAAACAAAATGGTAGCACAAGAATAAATGTAAATTAATTTATGACGTAATAAGAACTTCGGCAATTACAGTAGTGCAGCATAACAGTCGAAAGACGATTAATGATTATTACCAAAAATACACGCTGAGGCGACCAACGGATCCTACCGACTGGGTAATTCGGGACGTCCGCGCCCTGTTGGCGGTCATGTTCTAAGTTTGAATTTCATTGGAATTGTTGTTTGAATTTAGAATAGAACGTGATAGAGGGACAGAAGAATAGCTGTAGTTTTCGCTGTACCTATTTGTACCTATATAATTTTCTTACAATTAGGTACAATAAAATTTTATTTCGTTCGTTTTGATTTTTGAATCTCAGTCTTAGTTCAATGTTCTTCGCGTTAGATTAGATCCCACAAAAATGTATTTTACGTATTATGGCAGGAATTACATAATTTTCACATTTTTTGTTTTCATATTTTTATTTAATTGTTTTTGCATTCATTAATTCATGTAGTTGGTACCTAGGCATCTAAAACGCCCTTTACTCGATCTTTTGAAATATTTTTATCTGCATTGTAAAGTAAAATATACTAAATAAATAAAACTACATTTCATTGAAATCATTAGAGCCATTTAAAACATACACATATCCATACAAATTTTATAAATGCAAAAGAAACTTTGTTTGTCGGATACGCTTTCACGGTTAAACCGCTGTACTGATTTCAATGAAATTTGGCGTAAAGTTACATTGATTCTTATGAAAGGGCAGAAGCTACTCTTTAACACGATAACCAACATACACGCGGGGGAGGCCACGGGCCATAGCTAGTTAAATATATTAATTGGCTGGTTTTAAATTATTACCTGCTTAGATGTAAAACTATTTAGACGAGGGTTAAAATTTATGTGGACAGTAAAACTTTTTTAATACATATAATGATTTAAGTAACTAATTTTGAACTCGGCCTTTATACAATCACAGCTCTATATAATAATTAGTTGTATAAAATACAGCATTCTAAAATGGCGTTTGTGTCGCGGTCCACACACAAAACATATGCCTTTTAAAGAAACATAATACGATGTTATTGTTTATTTTAACACTACACATTTGGACTCTACTTTTTGTATTATGCATAGTGATGAGATGTTAGTATCGATATATAAAAAAAAACAGTCCAAAATTTGTTTAGTTTATTGAAGTTATTTTCTGCCGTATTTTAATTAATGAAACCGACATTGTTAATAATGAGATTTGTGAATTACATATAATTATTTCTTTTCTCTAACAACAATATTTAAAGCATACGATGCCGTAAAGGTTAATAGCTCATTTTTAAAGTCACCACAATAATACTTCAAGAAAAAAATTGTGGTTTAATTATTTGTATAAAACCCCTTGTGTATACTTTGATCTTAGTCAAACGGAAGCATCAACACACATGAAAAACATCATAATCTGTCATTTCCAATTATTTTATTCAACTTTATGTATCTAACGGCACTTGCAATTAGATTGACTTGTGAACCTAACTGAATTATCTTAGAACACGGTAGTAAAGTAATAAATACAAGGCCATATTAAAGGTACCATAAACATTTATTAAAGCGATCAAAACATCAAATACAGTAGCAGATCATAGCTGGAGTGTTGGGCATTCCTTAACGGTTAGTCTTGACTCAGCTTAGGCTTATCTTGATGGCCCAGTTGTGAGCGTGTTTTCGATATTAATTCTTACACTGCTATTCAGTCAGTTCGAGAGAACCCTTTTAATAAAAATAAGTAGGTCATAAGATGTAACATAGAAATCATATTTCACTGTTTTCATAAGGTTAAGCCATATAACTAAAAAAAACTCATATAGTTTTAAAGAGAGTATAAAGTGTATTATATCATTGAAAACACACGAATTCTTTAGTTTTATTAAAACTATACTAAAAAACTTCTTTTAATTATTATTTTTTGTACTTTTTGTAATTTTTAATTGTAATAATTTTATTTTGTAGTAATGTTAAAACTCAGCCCTTTTGGCTTCTCTTATACTATACATATTTATGTATAATAAGCAGAATCCTAACATTCACTATCAACCTGTGAAAACCACATAGTAAATGGGCCACTCGTATCAGAGATAAAACAGCAAAAAAAATCAATTTGAATTTCATATAAAACATAAGTTTTATAAAATGCTTCAAGCTTACTTTTCAATTTTATTTATTTGTGAAGATTGACAATTAGTGTAAGGTTATATAGAAATGATACCAAACAATATCAAACTTTAGATCTTATTAATTGGCAATGAAATTTCTCCTAGAACGATTGATATGGCAATCAATCAATCAAAAACTTATCGCAATAAACTTTTTCTAAATAACTGGCCGTATTTTTTATATACTATACCATTTAATAATGTTTTTTGTGTTTATGAGTCAGTCTAAACCGTAAAATATGAATTAAGTATATGTCAATGTAATTACAGTATTTTTATGCTATATGATGCTAATTGACAGACGAGTCACCTGGGTCTGCCTTTAACCATGGACTTTGACATCTTATGAGGGTTTAAACCCTCTAAATACGAGATCAAGTATGCTCACTTATTCAGTGAAAAGAAAATTATCTAATGCCGATTCTTTGTGAAGGAAGAGTAGAGAGTTAAGCAAATACAATTCTATAGTACCAAATTAATATATACTCGCTATTGCCCAGTTGCGTGTTGTCGGTTATAGCGAGATATGTGTAATTCTGATGTATAAACCACAGTACTGTATAGTTTCATCTAAATCCGTTCAGCAGATTTTTTGTGAAAGAGTAACACACAGCCATACATCTATCCTCACAAAGTCTCATGTATTTATAACTAGTTGTTTGCCCGCGGCTTCGCCCTCGTATACGTCGGTTATCGTGTCAAAAAGTAGCTTATGCGTTACTGTAAAGTTTTATCCAAATCCGTTCAGTAGTTTATGTCTGAAAGAGTAACAAACATTCATCTATCCATCCATCCATACTTACAAATTTTCGAGTTTATAAGATTGTTTTGATTTTAATATTTGAAAGTAATATTTTACTAGTAATAATATTTATTATATCCATTAAGCATATAATATTAGTATGGTTTATAATAGAGCCACTCAAAGGTATCAGTATCCAAATATAGAATTAGTGATAATGCAAGTGCCTTTTGAACGAAATGTACGCACTCATTAAATGGTGAACTATTCCAAATGTAGATCAGTCATTGTAGTGAGAGGCAGAGCGACGATTATCGTGGAACACGTGTGCAAGCCGACGCCAGCAGCGCGGGCGCAGGATATTATGACTTCGCTTTTATTTTATGTACTCCTTGTACATATTATAGGGACGGAAGTGTCGATGGCGATAAAAAATTATAATATGTGCCGAAATATAATAATATGACGAAATTGAATATATTGTGAAAAGGATTTGCGGGATAATTTGCATTTTATAATACCATACGGGATATCCATTTTGGGATATTCAACACGGCGACTGTATGGTGGCCATACAGTCGCCATGTTGAATATCCCAAAAATGAACTATCGGGTTTTATGCTATACGAGTACAATTATGTTTATTGATGGGATTTAACGAGATCCTACAATATTTATTAAATGGGACTCTAGTTGATTAGTTTATTGAGTCAGCCTAAGACTAGGGCTAGTGCAGCCTGGTAAAAACGTCAGAGATCTATTATTTGATCACGTTACGTCATGTACGTTAAAATACACGATGCATACATATACGTGATTATCTAGATTTACTCGGAAGAAATAAAGCAAGTCGCTAATGTAATGTGTGTATTAGTTAAACCAAATGGCAAAAAGTAAATTAAAATATCCATTTTCACCTATTTCCCGTTTAACTACAGTGTAACATTAATAACTGTTCGACATACTAACATAAAAGTCATAATCCCTTAAAACAAAACTTGAAGCAAAGGTATTACAGTTATCGACCTACACCACAAGTATCGATAAATCGCACGGATTTATCGACTCGCCCGCAGCTCGCAGTGCGATATGACAAGGGGTCAATGCACTCTCACCGCGTTTAGTCAATGCGTTTCTGTGCATTCGTTTTTAATAAAAAAGGGCTTAGACGTTCGAATTTTAAAGTTCGTGTTCATTTAGCGGTATTTTGTTGATGTTTTTTAATTACAACGCCATTTTGTTTGCAATAGGGCATTATACATACGTCATGCACGTACGTCACGCACCTTTCCGTCATGTAACTGAATTGTCTTGCATTTTTATTTGCGGGATAATTTACATTTTATAATAACCATACGGCCACCATACAGTCGCCATATTGGATTTGTATGTGTGCCAGGGAATGATGTAACTATTGTAATGTAATACACACCATGCATCTGGGTCACTTAATGCATCTCGAATTCTTACTGGCATGAATGAGAACACACACCTTTTTGGACAGTCGCGTAAAGAGAAAAAAAATGTTTTCAATCACTTTATGTCTCTGTCGTCTGTTTGTTTCGGGTTAGGTAAAATGTAGTGCAATAAAAAACACACTAACTCCGAAAAAACCATTTGCTGGTCATGCTATATTTGATCCGATCCGAGACCTCAAGCACAGCAGTCGCTTACGCTACCACTTGCGCCATCTTGGCAGGCTTGTATGTTGGCACATTGCAGAGTTAAGCAATCCGAGTCAGGTCAATCTATATATGGGTGACCACTGTTACTGTATTGAAACCCTTCCGTGCTCTGAGAGCACGTTAACCCGTCGCGATCCCGGTCGTACGATACATCTGTGACGATCGTTACGGGTGGGTACTCGGTGCTCTAATAATACTTCTAAAAATCTAAATTTAAGGGCACACTGCCACCATTATACACATAGGAAATGGCACCTGGCACTAGTTTTTTCTAGAGTTATGGATGATGTAGCAGAAAAACAAAAAAAATGCTAATTCTACTTTGTCTAGCTTTCGACAAAAGTATTTCGCTTTTTTATTTAAAATTTTCAAAATACCGATTCGACAAAAAAAAACTGGCAAAGGTGTTTTTGCTTGGAGAAGTAACAAACATACACACTCACAAACTTGCGCCTTTATATATTAGTGTGATTACACTGACACCAAGTTCAATAACATTTTGTTGCCAGGGGATATATAATTATAAAACTAGTGTTGTTTATAATGACTATTATTTTTTAACAGTTTTTTGTGGCGTTTTGTATTGCACTACATTTTACCTAAGGTTAAATACGTAATCACATACATTACTAATGCTCTGTATATTTATGTTTAACCAAAAAATAATAATACAATGGAGTGACTGTTTGTAATATTAAAATAACCACTTTTTACTAAATGCATATGTATGTATACACGGTACATATACCAAAAATGTAGTTTAATTTTTTTTTGTCTGTCTGTCTGTCTGTTTGTTCCGGGTAATCTCTGGAACGGCTGGACGGATTTTGACGGGACTTTCACTGGCAGGTAGCTGATGATCCAGGGAGTAACTTAGGCACGTTTTTTAGACTAACTTTGTCCCGCGGCGTTACTCGCGGTACAACAATAACCGCGGGTAACACCGCGGGGTTCAGCTAGTGTATTTATATAAACCCTCAGCACAGTTTATAAGTATTTATCTTTTTGCCGCGGTTCCGCCTGCATGTATGTCGGTTTTCGCGGTAAATAGTAGCCCATGTCCTTCCTCAGGAACCAAAGTATCTCCAACAATTATTTTTACGGGAATTAACGCGATCACTTATTAAAAGGTATTACAGTACCTACATACCTCTCGCGTTTGTTCGTTCGATCGACTGTCGGTCGACGACAAATTCCCTTAAATAATTGTTAATATATCATGGAACGCGAAAGTTTAAAGTTAGTAAAGTATCTCCAAGCCAAATTTCATCGAAATCGATGCAGTACTTTAGCCTTAAAAGCGCAACATACAGACAGACAGAGTTACTATTGAATTTATGAAGTAAAGGAAGGCCTAATAAACGTTACTTAACTTTAAGAAACGGTTCTACGTTACTTTCAATTTTAAACCTACATGTTTACAGTTAAAAATAATACAGAACCGTAGCTTAAAATTAAATGACTTTTTATGAATAAGGCTGGTAGTGATGAGCTGCTAGACGCGTAGGAGTATGAGTATTCTTCGGACAGCCTTGAAAGCGACGTCTCAAGATTAAACTGTGATTAACTATTAGAAATATGTTATTATAATCATGATGATTAAAAACAAAACTATTAAATCACGGGTATATTTTGACAGCTTTTAACTAGATTTTTCATCGAATGTTGCTTTTGAATAAATTTAAAAAGTATGTCAAGGTTTATTATATCTACTTTAATTTTATCTAAATATCCGAATTGAAATACTCTTTGATTGGCACCATCTATACATCTATACAAATAAATAAAATTGGAGTGTCTGTTTGTAATATTAAAATAACAGCTTTTTAATCAATGCATATGTATGTATAACCGATACATATACCAAAAATGTAGTTAAAAAAATTTTTGTCTGTCTGTCTGTCTGTTTGTTCCGGGTAATCTCTGGAACGGCTGGACGGATTTTGACGGGACTTTCATTGGCAGGTAGCTGATGATCCAGGGAGTAACTTAGGCTACTTTTTTAGACTAACTTTGTCCCGCGGCGTTACTCGCGGTACGACGATGACCGCGGGTAACACCGCGGGGTCCAGCTAGTAGAGAATAGAATAACACTGACTGCTTTACCGCCTTTATTTTCTATTTTAAAAATAGAAGTTTTTAATTGGTGAGGGCGTCATTTGAGAACGGCTTGAAAGGTTTGAATATTTTTTTTTTCTATTAATGCTTTAAGAGAATTCTTGGTAACCCTATATGGCACGGAGAAATATTTAGTTTAGAAAATAAAAATGGGCAATTTTTTAAACAAATCAGTGACATAAAGATGGATACACCGATTTATAGTAGTCTGGTTCATTGCAACATTTGTAGAAGTTTAATGTTATACTGATATTAACCATTCTCGATCAATCGGTAATCGGCCCCTAAAAGGTTTTTTTTAATTCGAATCAAAACACTTCAGGTATTTTTTTATTAACATTGATAAAAATACGTCTATTTAACAGAGACAAAGTTCATGAAATCCACATATTGTCACTTAGATATTTTTGCCTTTTGGTCAGTTTGCCATCTACATTTTTTGAAGTGTGGCTGATTAACGGGCGGACATCCTCCGATCAACATTACTTGCGGAAACATGTAGGGACCTTAAAAGGCTGCTGAGCTTCTGGGATGATCTGGGATGGTTGGAGTAGGAAGATGACAAACCCACGTACAATGACCCAATGAAAAGGCTAAGGGCGGAAATAGCCCGGTAAAACGAACAAACAAACAGGTCCTGCGTAGTTTTCTCCCTTACTCGAATCTTACGACAGCCAGGGAATGAATAGGGTGGTGACGTATTCTTAATTCCCTCACTGCATGGGAGAGCCACGCTTCGAATGATACCAGACCAGGGCCTCACAGAAAACCGGTGTCAAATAGCGCTTGCGCTGTGTTACACAGAGTGAGTTAAAATACCAGAGGCCTATCCACCAAACCCTCTTCCCTATCTCCCCTCTCAAAGGTCGGCAACGCACTTGTGACGCCTCTGGTGTTGCGGGTGTCCATGGGCGGTGGTTATTGCTTACCATCAGGTGATACGTCTGCTCGTTTGCCTCCTATTCCATAAAATAAAAACATGGAAGATTAAGTTGTTTTTTTTACCCGACTACGGCAAAGCCAAAGGAGGGTTATGCTCAATGTAGGTTAAACATTTGTAACAGTTGTTTCATATGCACAATCATACGCTTTCTTCAAAATTCTGTCAAACAGGTTTTAATTCAAGTGACCGGCCCGCTGTTGTTGGTTTCCGAGGTCGACTATTAAGTTCTGTTATTTGTACTATTTCTTTAACTGTGAATATATGTAAATACTTAATTGAATCATATAGCTGGTGGTTTATTGAAATTTTAACATCTAACTCTATTATCACCACAATTTAAAAAAATAAAGCTTTTGAATTAGTCAAACATCGATGTCATTATGACTAATTTTGAATTTATCGAACCGATCGATGGGGATGCAATAACGAAGAGACTTGTCTTTTTTTCCCCCCTAAGCCTAATGAAATAGTTATAGTTTTCGCAGTAATATTTTCTTTGTATGTTCCACCGTAACGCCTAAACCATAGAACAGATTAAAATCAATGAGATGTCAATAGATTCGTAATAAGGGCCCGGGTAACATAGACTATTTAAACTTATCAAAAGTTTTTACGTAGTCCGGTTATATTTTTAAAACTTTTACTTGTTTATATTTTAAACTAGCTCGCGTGATTATTTCCTCTATTAAACTGATGAACTTTCAAACAAGTTTTAATCCTTTATTTCACTCCTTTATGGGAGCAATTTCAAAAAGTCCATTCTTAGTTTATGGTTACAACATTAAAAGTATCAGATGCCAGGCTCTGCGTTAATCAATAAGTCAGTCAGCGAGAACAAGAAATTTTATTTACATTTTATTTAAATTTCTCATTGAAGCGAAAGGTTTGTTGATCATTCTCCTTTGTGATGTGACACCAGCGTTGCCAGATTGTTCAGAATTTTGATTTGTATAATGATGACAGTAGTGGCCAAAAAGCCGGACAAAACCTGTCCCACGAGCAAGATCAGGACGTCCCGCCAAAATTGGGACGTCTGGCAACGCTATGTGACACCCTCCCCGACGTGAAGAGTGGTATATTGCTCTTCGTATGCTTAAGTCGCCATCACACGGACGAAATGTGATCAATCGAATATTAGTAAAACAATTCAATAGTTATACTTATATAGTATGGGTTGATTTATTAGACCTTAAACGCGATTTCGTGTAACATAATCTCTATTAAACGCATGATTGGCTAAAAACAATATCCTATTCTTCTGTAAAATGAACAACAACAATCGGAAGTTTTATGTTACGATGATTACTCATCCTACTAATATTATAAACGCGAAAGTTCGTAAGTATGGATGGATGGATGGATGGATGTTGTTACTCTTTCACGCAAAAACTACTGAACGGATTTGGATGAAACTTTACAGTAATATAGCTTATACATTAGAATAACACATAGGCTACTATTTGCCGCGATGACCTACATATACGCGGGCGGAGCGGCGGGCAACAACTAGTATACAATATTTTTGATTAAAAACAAAATATTGAATACTTAGTACATCCATTGGCATTCATTTCCATTAGTAAAAGTTTCAGTAGGTAATAAATATAAAGTTGTATTAAAACACATAATAAATTATCCTAGGTGTCGAAATGAACTCTGATAAGGATTTATATATAAAAGATATTATGTATGAGAGAACTTCCATAATTCATGGAAAGAGTCGGTACTTGGCCGTATTTCATTCATAAAACTAGTTAACACGTCACCTTAAAATATGGAAACAATTTTAAGAAGTTACTTCAACTTACTATATTTATCGATAATTCTCTCAACTTTATACTTATTTCTATGCCTTAAGGTCGAAAGTTGCCTGCAAATTTCATATTATTACGTAAATATATTTCTGTAGTGGTGTTTAATTGGTATTATTTTGCTTCGTTTGTGATTCATCGTGTCAGTCGCGCGCCTAACTTAGGAGCGAGCGAGTAGTGTACGTCGCCATTTTTGTTTTTATTTTTTTTAAAACTCCGCGTGTGTTGACTGTTGACAATATTAGTTCAGTCTAATTTTGATTAGTGTGTGGATTGTTGCTTTAATGTGGTTTTAATTGACAAATACTACTACTAATTGTGGTTTAATGGATATATGTACAGTGAACACCTATTCTCCTGCTTAGTTTATAATTGCACTGTAAGTATATTTTATACCTTTATTAATTTCTCAAAAAAAACAAGACGGACCCAAATAATTTAGTTGAAAATTTAGGTAGACTAGGGTTAACCTTCTAAATAAATGGCCACTAGGTATTTTCAAATATAGAATTAACTTTAATAGTTATTAATAATTACAGGTACTACTCCACGTAATGAAATTCCGCGAAAATTACTTATGGTCCTTTTATATTTTATTTATTAAATAAATATTACTACTTTACTAGGATGATTGAACATTTAAATTCTTTTAAAATGTGGAATCTACAAATTCATTTATTTTCCATCATTACATTAAATAATAAATTAGTAACTAGCAAGTACTTGTTTATTTACAGTATGTGTCACATGCTGTGATGATACAAACTTACGCCAAACACAAAACCGCTAGGGGTCAAAGTAAATTATTTTTAAACGTCTCGCGATCAGGTTTTGGAAAAACTTGCAACGATTTGTCAGATCAAATAAAAACAACAACAACGTGTGTGTTTACTTTGAACTACGCTCCTTTTTTTGCATCAACAAGAACAAGGAAGTGTGTTATCTACCTTTTTTCTTTGATCTGAAAACATATTAAATTATGAAATCTAAATAAATAAAAGCCTATCTATCGGTCGATAAAGATCTCTTTAAATGTGGTAAATATTTATCAATATTGCCATTTTTAGACTATACTATATTGACTGCCTCGTTGGTCTCGCGGTTGGCGTGTGCGATTGCTGATCATGAGCATGACCAAATGTTTGTATGATCTACAAATATTTGTTTCGGAATTTGCGTGGTTTCTATGTATAATATGTACGTATTTACAAAAAAAAGATGTCTAGTACCCATAACACAAGCTCTGCTTAGCTTGGGACTAGATGGCGTTGTGTGTTAGATGTCCGAAATATTTATTATTTATTTATATAAGCCAGCCAAAAAATGGAAATATAAAAAAATCACAATTCTATATTGAAAACTTTATGTATTTGACATTTTGTGTTTTTCTAAAAAAAAAGTAGCATAAATTACTCCCTGGATCATCAGGTACCAGGCCAGTGAAAGCCCGGTCAAAATCGGTCCAGCCGTTCCATAGACTACCCGGAACAAACAGAAAGACAAAAATTGTAAAAAAAAAAATTTTGGTACATGTATCTTGTATTCATGTAAATACATATGCATTTATTTAAAAGCGGTTTTTTTATATTACATACAGACACTCCAATTTTATTTATTTGTATAGATTTTTGTTTCTATTGAAATATGGTTTTAATAAATCGTAGTTGACTTAAAGAAGCGTAAACGTACGTAAACCTTCGAGGTGATAATAGATAATTAAATTCTAGGGATTGCGTCAACGTTGGATCCTTGGATGACCAACTTCGCGTTAGTAATCGAGTCAAGCGTATACAGCTAAATGCCAATGCAACGTTATCTACAAATCAAATCGTATGATTTACAAGTCGATTTGTTGTTTACATAATCGAGTTAACATTAAAATTTCACAGCTGTTGATTTGTATTCTGAACGCGCGGGAATAGCCATAGGGTAGATAAATTAGTACGTATCTATGTCTGTAAATAATCTCTATGGTTCTTCTGTCATGTCTCACCTACATCTTTTTTTTTTTTTACAATATTGATTTAAGTCTACTATATCACATCAAAAGCCTTTAACAGTCCCCTTCTGCATATAACCCTCCTCTTATCTGGGTTTTGGGCTAATATATTATGCTGCCCTGACGGATTCTTATAGGGTTTCAAGCTTACCTTCTCTTTACAGTTGTCCTGGATAGTTTGTTCCTTGTGTGGTGATAGTGACACCCCGTATTTTACTTTTTTTTTTCGTGGTATGGTTGGCGTACGAGCAGACGTATCACCTGATGGTAAGCGATTACCGCCGTTCATAGACACCCGCAACACCAGAGGCGTCACAAGGCGACCTTTGGGAGATGGGGAAAGGAATGTGGGGAGGGGTTGGGGTATGGACCTCCGGTATCCTCACTCACTCGGTGAAACACAGCGCAAGCGCTATTTCATACCAGTTTTCTGTGAGGCCGTGGTATCACTCCGGTCGAGCCGGCCCATTCATGCCGAAGCGTGGCTCTCTCACGACAAGTATTCTTATCAGCCACCAAACGGAGAAGAGAACGGAGTTAACAAACAATTAAATAATATCACTTTTAAATTAGTATTCTATTACTGACTAGCTGAACCTGTTATGTTGTACCGCGTGTAACGCCGCGGGACAAAGTTAGTCTAACAAAATGTAGCCTATGTTACTCCCTGGATCATCAGCTACCGGCCAGTGAAATACCGTCAAAATTAGTCCAGCCGTTCTAAAGATTACCCGGAACAAACAGACAGACAGACAGACAAATTTTTTAACTACATTTTTGGTATATGTACCGTGTGTACAGACATATGCATTCAGTAAAAAGCGGTTATTTTAATATTAGAAACAGACACTCCAATTTTATTTATTTGTATAGATTATAAAAATAGAGTTTTATTAGAAAAACAAGTTAGCTACTGAACTGATAACAAAGAGTTAAATAAAATAAGGAAGAATTGTGTCGTGTTTGTCGGCGTGTAATGACATCATTGCCTGCTAAGGTAAAAAAGTAAATAACTTACATACTACTAGTGCCCAGAAGTTCATAAATGAGATCATCAATGACACGATGGAGTAGACAAGATAACATCATAGATTAAGAATTTTTCTTGTCTATGCTACTTTGATCGTTTATCTTTTGTTATTAAAAAGAGCATCAATGGTTTTACGTCATGTCTTTAGAATGAATTGTGCTTAGTTTTACATCTAGGTATATAAAGAAATGAATCCCTATTTTTCTTGGTCATGCGGGCTGAACCGATTTAGGTGATTCTTTTTTAGTTGGATAGCCAATTTATCGGGGAAGGCTGTTGGTTATATAATATTATGCTACAACCAATAAACGAGTATCAAAAAAATTCTTAGTAGAAAAAATAATTCCCGTCTTCACTACTAATTGTATGATAATAGGCGTTAGCGTGCGGGTCAGAAGGCTTACAGGATACTATTTTGTCAACATATTATCTTCCTAACCAGCAATGAATAGGAATTTGCGCGGTAAAAATTTCGCAGAAGTTTGAAAGTCGTGGCGGTCCGTCAAAGATGGGAAGGTCTCATTAGAGATCGGGAGATCTTATTCATCTTGCACTTCTACGCAAATGTCGGCTTTAGCCGTAATATGAGCAACACCTTCTTCTACCTTTTTAGATTTATTGTTATTAACAGACTGCATTAGGTTGCCGCCGAACCCCTGCCGCGCGGGCTAACTTGAATGCCGTGACGCCAATCACCAATGCGACAAAACCATTGCGGCAAGGTATCATACGATATCCAGGTTACGGATTTTAAAACCACGAACGCATTACGAATATAGCCTACTAGCTGACCCACGCAACGTCGTTTGCGCCTTATTTTTCCCGTAGCGTGAAAATTTTCCCCGTTTTTGAAACATTCTTCATTGTTGCTCCGCTCCTATTAGTAGTAGCGTGATGATATATACCCTATAGCCTTCCTCGATAAATGGACTATCCAACACCGAAAGATTTTTTTTAAATTGGACCAGCGGTTCCTGAGATTAGCGTGTTCAAACAAACAAACAAACAAACTCTTCAGCTTTATATATTAGTATAGATAAGGACACTGAAACTATGCACATTAATGTATGTGTAAAACAAGTACTAACATACAGTTATTTCCCTTTAAGAAACCCGAGCACTTCGCACTAAAAATATACACACATGATTTATTAGAAATTTTAAAAGCAATTTCCACGCTCAGTTTGGTAATTTTTTAATATTTGTTTACATGAGGTGTACTTATTGTAATTTAGAAGAATAGACTTCCATTATTCTTTACACGTATATTATTTCCATTAATTGTTTCATTTCATCTTGCCATCATTAGTCAATACATACTAAACTCTTGGCATAGTCTGTCACGCGGTGTTTTTTATTACGTTATATTCCATTTAATTTAAAAGGAACGTTTATGACAAAGTGTTCTGTTCTTTTTACGTGTGTATGAAGTGTACCTTGTATTATTTAACATATTATATTATAAAAATAATAGTGAACGTAAATAAATACAATATGCTTGAGTTCCCCATTTTTGGTGTGTATGGAAAATATACCCAAAAAGGTATGTATGTTACATTACTTATATGTATAATTGGAGAGGCCTATGTCTAGCAGTGGACTGCGATAGGCTGATGATGATGATGATGATGATATAGGACTTATTACAAGTACAATTTTAACAAAATGAAACCGACTTCAAGGTTCGACTCGATTTCTCTTGGATGCCATCATCAGATATTAATGTCCTTATCATGGTAGCACCGTTGGGACATCTCCTTTCCATTAAAAAAAGAATCATCAAATCGGTTCATAAACGACGAAGTTATCCGCGAACACATATAAAAAATATATATATGTATACGGTCGAATTGAGAAACCTCCTCCTTTTTTGAAGTCGGTTAAAAAATACATACAACACAAAGAAAACATACACACAGTCTGGGATCATACAAAGTTTTGTTCCATGTCGGAATCTAGGGATCAAATCCACAACACATAACGCAGGAGACCTCTTAAACGACTACGCCATCCGTACAAAATAGTGAAAAACAACACAAACAAACTGTTATAATGATATTACCTTTAAGCATAGTTTACATAAGCGTGGAGGACTTCCTTATTGAAATTACGGCGGCGCGTCCATTGTCTATTATTGCTTTTGCAAAAACCCTGAGGGGACTGATATTAACTACCTGGGCGGGCCAAGATATATTATTGTGTGCAAATGGCGACACGCTTATTTACTTGTTTCGTAATAGTCTGTTTTAGTATTTTTTTTTTAGTAATTTCAACTAAAATAGCAAAAGCCCTGTTTTCAAAACATGTAGGACCATTCGAATTTAGTCTGGGGCTACTAAAAAGTCGTTGAATAGCAATAAATAAATTATTAATAGAACTTTTCGAATTGTACAGTATTTTTTTTTATCAATTTTAACTCACTCTAATACAAAAAGTAAAGTCAAAGGACATGAAGATTGTTTTCGTTTCGTCAATACTATTCCTCTCTTTATACGTATTACGTTATAAGATAGAAGATCGTTCATTTAGTTTGCATTAGAATTCTAAATAATTATGAATGAAAACGGTAAATATTTTTGTAATCTGTATTTGCACCTTGGCATTTGGCATTGCCTTGACAGCATTTTTAATCAAATCAAACGCGAGGGTCATTTTGAATTGATTTTAAAAGTACCCACATGTATGACGTGCAGTTATAGCATACTAGCCGACCCACGCAACTCGTTTGCGTCTTCTATTGCCCGTAGCGTGATAATTTTTCCCCGTTTTTGTAACATTCTTCATTGTTGCTCCGCTCCTGTAGGTCTTAGCGTGATGATATATGGCCTATAGCATTGCTCGATAAATGGGCTATCTAAGACTGAAATATTTTTTTAAATAGGACCAGCTGATCCTGAGATTAGCGTGTTCAAACAAACAAACAAACAAACGAACAAACTCTTCAGCTTTATATATTAGTATAGATTCGATGAAGTAAATCTTTATAATCTTCAATTTAAAATGATACTTATATCATTAGGACTTAAATTTAATTACTTGTTTGCTTCATAAATATTTTTTCGCAATATTTAGATGCTGTGTCAATGACGTTTGTCTTTTCTGATACGCCAAATTGAAAATAATCATTGTTCTTAAACAATCTGTACATAGGTACACAGTAAAACAATAGTTTTCTTTTACTCGTGTAAGATCTGTTCTTCTTGTTTTGATGATAAGATGGCCACCAGCCGAATAATATCAGCTATTTCTGTCAATGTCTAGTTAAGTCGTCTTCATAAAATTAATCATAAAAACCTCTTAATTTAGCGCGCTTCTTTTCTTTTTCTTTTGATGAGATGGCAAGCAGCTATTCAGCTATTTCAGCTGGATCAGCTATTTCTGCCAATGTCAAGTATTTATAGTCTTCACTTCTAAGTCTTCAAGTCTTCGTCGCGATGAAATTAATAATAAAAAAAATGTGGATGACATGAAATGGGGACTGTTTTTCGAAAAAACAAAAAGCGATCTCTTAAAAATCCGCAACTGTCCACTTTTGACAATTCTCTATTTTTGAATGTTGCGTTATTAAATTAAAAAAAAAACTTTTTTTATGAACGGATGAAGGAATAGTTTTGTTAAATTTGAGATTTTATTCTGTACGCATGTCGTATGCGTGACAAACGTTTATGGTTTGTGCGGTTACCATAAGAATGACACATTTTATTATTGTTACTATTACTCATGCCACAAGTAAACAGTAACGTTGTTCATATAAGATGGATTTCTTAGAAACTATTAACTATGCTTCTCCAATACCTATGAATTAATTTGAAGAGAATTTCTGCTAAAAAATCTCTAAACTCTTCCATTTTTTTGACTCATGAGAGGGGGAGACGAGTGAGTCACCATCTTGTACATATCACAGAAGTTTTTATTTTAATGTTTTTCTACGACTGTTTATATAACAAAGGCGTCATCTAGCGACAATGACTTGAACTACCAAAAACTGCTGACCCTATATCGCACAATCATAGTTAAGTTGTCAAGTTAAATGTAAAATCTTAATCGTTGGGCGCGGTTTTCCGCGTATCACATATTATTCATACATATAGTACCCTAAAGTAGCGGTATAAACAATCATAAACGCCAATGTATTTAGAAAAACCAATTTAGGTTGATTTATTCAGTATTAATGTCTATTGGCCACATCATATATTTCGTAAGAACCGTCGTCGTTTGAATAAGTACGTACAGCCGCTATCGCAAGCTGTTGCAAAATGCATAAATCAATCTGTTTGTACATCATCGTAAAACATAGTATCTCTATAATATCATGAAAGAGCAATTATTATTATCGTTCGATGACATTAAACCTCGCTACCGAGTACTATGACATCCTGCCTAATTATCATTCAATTTTCAACCTTATGACTGTTAGATTCAAAGTCTACATAAATTGTATAATCTGTAGAGAAATAATGGCGCGACAAACTTAGTTAATCTAGTGAGAAAGGCGCTATAGTGTTACTAGTAACACTGACATTCTTTAGGCGATTTTGGTTATACGACTTTACGGGTAACTTTGTATTTCTAAAGTGACTCATTTTGTTGTCAAACAATTTTATTCAGTAGACATAGAGAGGCGTACGTTTAGTTACTGCTTCAAATTGTCCTTGTAGTTGTCGATTGTTGTCTGATGTATAATTAATTCAGTTTTGTATTTAATTATTTTTTTATTGAATAAAGGTAAGCGTCGTAATTAAATTCAATGGACTTAGTTTTTTCATTGAGACGTAAGTACAGCAAAAGAAGATTGCCTTGTATTAGATACTGAGTCTGTTAATCATATTTTATATACTTACTATAAATTCAGGTTTGACCAACAAGCGTACGGGAGTTTATGCTTTAAAATGTTGCAACTTGCTGTCAAGAGTTGATTACCGTTTTAAATTAAATTTTTCATTTCCTTAATATTACACGAATTAAACGTTATCCATGCCTCGGAGAGCATTATAAGCCGTCGGTCTCGGTTGTCATGAACATCTATGGCAATCTTTATTGGACTGTCAGTGCCTTTAAATATGTTGGCAAATTGGCAACCGGTTCAACCTTCGAATTCAGTTCGCGCTCAGGTTTGCGTAGATCCGATGCCATTTGCTCCGTGGAAAATATTATGATGGCAAAGCTGATTAATCTAGTAGCTGACCCCAAATAATCTAATAATAAAAGTAAGGCTGTTCTTTGAGCTAGGCAGACTATATTGCCATACCTATACATAAAAAAGTGAGTGATCGCGGGACGCCCGGCAGATGTGTAAGATCGAAATTATTTTGAAAGTTATTTGTTCCATAAAATTATTATATTTTCAGTAATGACTTCGGTAAGGCGAAGCGTCGCCACGCCAATAATGAAGTTTACCCGCGCCTATAGATATTTCACATCAAAAAAGTAAAGGCTGGGAAAAAGAAGATGCGTATTAAACGTTCGAAATATAAATTTCAAATTAAATTGATGATTATGTAATATTAATTGTTGCCCGCGGTTCCGCCCGCGTATATGTCGGTTATCGAGGCAAATAGTAGCCTATGTGTTTTTGTATGTATAAGCTATATTATTGTAAAGTTTCATCCAAATCCGTTCGGTAGTTTTTGCGTGAAAGAGTAACAAACAGCCATCCATCCATCCATACATACTTACAAGCTTTCGCGTTTATAATATTAGTAGGATATTGTATTGTTTTATGTTCTTTCTTGTGAAATTGTGAAAAAAAACACTTGAAATTCCTAACAGTTTTACCCATTTTTTAAATAATATTCTGTTACTTTGACATAATGCTACATTATTCTTAAGTGTGGACATCGTTCGGAAATGGTGTTAACGGTTTAAATAACCCGTTAATATGTTTTTTTTGTAAACCGAACGGCGCTTAGCACTTAGCTTCAACCAATTAACATATAAATTCTGCTTATTTAAAAAAAAAACTAGTGTGAGTAGCAATATTTTTAATAATAAATTACATATTTTAAAACCATCAAGCTGATAAATTACGATAATTGAAGTCGCCTGTTGATATCGTACAAATAAGTGCAATTATGTTTATGAAATAAAAACGGTATACTTACTGTTTTAAAGAAATGATCCAATTCGGAAACTTCCCAAAATTGAAATATTCCGTAGAAATAAGATAGGTCGAGTGAAGGTCGACCGAAGTTACATCAGGGCGTACGAAAACTTGGTGAAAACACCAAAAATAGTTTGAGTGACAGTCAGACAGAAATAGGCCTCTCTTTTGCAAGGAGGTTTTGGCCTACTGTACTATAAGCAGCATAAACCTCCTTGATTTTAACCCGCCACACGAAAAGAGGGGTGTTATAAGTTTGGCATCGTAGCTCTCAAAGGGATGGACTGATTTCTATGCGATTATATTCATTTGAAAGCCAGTTTCCTTGCGGTGGTTTCTTTTGGATGTGTTTGGTTAATATCGGTTTAGCTTAAGTTTTTTTTTAAATATTATATGGGCCTGCCAAAATGACTCTACTCCGCCTGGTGGAAAGCAAAAGCAGAATCCAAGAGTGTTGGTCACCGTACTCATTGCGAATGCAGACAATGCAGCATGGTGACCCATACCATGGCGGCCTTGTGATGCATCCTTGGGCCTTCGTATAAAAGTATCAGCTCTTTTCCAAAATGATGTAAGACATTTTTGATGACTACTGAATACTCGATGAAGTGCTTGGGTAAGGGTTTTAAAATTTTAGTAATCGATTTTGGGGAGGGATTCCAAAGACGGTAATACACTTGTGAGGCTTGTGTTGCAGTTGCACTTAGTTAACATCAGGTGACCAGGTAGCTGGATTGCCGCCTTCATCTTAAAAAAATTGTAGATGTTAGAAACTTCCCTGATTCTAAAAAAAATCGCGAATGTGTCTAATACGCGGACGGATCCATGGGCTAAAACCTATTTTTGTATTCTCTTTGATCATTTGACACACAACGCCATCTAGTTCCAATACAAGCTCAGGTTTTTCATAACCTTAAGTTATGTCATAAAATAGTCGAAATTACATGTTAATTGTACGTCCATTTGTTTTCTTGACAAAAACGGTATTTCTCATTTGTAAATACTTACTCTGCCATATTTAAGTAACCGTTCTTCGAAGTTTATAGCCACACACAACTAATAAAAGACGTTGAGAAATTGAGAACAAATTAACGAACAACCGCTAAACGAAGTGCAGCCATTTTGTTTTAATTATTACTTTCAAGTTTATGAAATAAATACGACTATGGGAATAAGTTGTATAATAAATTTATATATAACTAGCGGCCATATTGGTTCTCAAAATTTTAACAAAATAAAAAACCGACTTCAAAAACGACCAAATCGATCGTTTCTTTTGGATGCCATCATCAGATCTTAGTGTCCTTATCATGGTACCACTGTTGGGATTACCGTTATTTCCTTTCCATTAAAAAAAATCATCAAAATCGGTTCATAAAAAACATATAAACATATATACGATCGAATTGAGAACCTCCTCCTTTTTTGAAGTCGGTTAATGAAATAGGGCTGTTAAACTAAATGCATCGTGGTTATCATCAATGATTCATTTCATATCTATGCAAGTGAATTTGTGTCAAACACATATGTATAAACCTAGGATAAACAGCCAGACAAAACGATAGCAAGTACAAGAGATAAAAGACTTATGTAATTAAATGACACACGCTACGAGGATCTATATTAGTCCTGTTTATAGCCATTTAGTTGTTCTTTCGACTTGGTAAGTCTAGGGTAGATTAAATAAATGATTGAGGTTAAGAGAACCTTTTTATTAATATTTTAAAGATAAATCATTATATAATAACCTCACCCTTCTCACACACCGCTGTCTAAGTGTCTGTGTCCAAATAAAGGATTGTAAAATGATCCGGTGCTAAGAAGATGTTCTCCTAGCCGTACCATGGCTTGCGGCGGTCAGTCTCAACGGAGACCAGCCAACTACGCAAGAGACTATTATAGTTCCCAAGTGTGTGTGCAAACACAGGTGCACTCTCTGTTGCCGTACTCTCAGAATTCAATGGGATAATTATACAAAACGACCGAGGAAAGATCTGTTCGCGGATTTACTTGCTCACCAAGACAATTCGACCCTAAATTCTAAACTCCAAACTGTTATTAAGCATTTTTATGATCAGAAAAGTCAATAACACTTTTTGGCTCGACTTCGAACGCGAGACCGACTTCGAATGACGGTTGCTATAACCAGATTGCTGTTCAACATACTGAAATACTTCTAAACACAAGCATATTATCTGAAGATAAATCACTCCCAGGCACAGAACAAATGACCGTGTTCACCACACGAATATTTGTCCTGAATAAAAAAGTAACCTTCCCGATGTCATAGTCATCTGTTACATATAGAAATATAGTAACTATATTATTATGTTGTACTAGTAATAATACAAGCAGGCAGTTTAAAAATGGCATTTCAGGAACATCGTTTAGCTTAAAATACCGTGATGTGTGACAATAATGTTTTATCTTTGACTGCCTCGTTGGTCTCGCGGTTGGCGTGTGCGACTGGTGATCGTGAGGTCTCGGGTTCGATTCCCGGGTCGGACCAAATGTTTGTATGATCTATAAATATTTGTTTCGAAGTTTGGCTATTTTCTATGTATAATATGTAGGTATTTACAAAAAAAAAAGTAAATATGTATTTGTATCAGTTGTCTAGTACCCATAACACAAGCTCTGCTTAGCTTGGGACTAGATGGCGTTGTTTAATAGATGTCCGATATTTATTTTTATTTATTTATTTATCTAGAATGCGACAAAATGGCGGGTTGAAAACTTTAAGAACATGAATCATTTTAGAGGAATTTAAGAATTTGTAAAAAAAGAAAATACTTAATAGATGTACCTCCTCAAGAACTTTCTACAGAACAAATGTTCATGCTCATCAAACCAATATTTTTCTACGACCTCTGGATTTCACTACTGGATTTAAATCTTCCCAAGATTTGGTACAACGGTCAGTCATTTGCTGTCCGAATGCAACGTTTTCCCGCGACCTTCATCGGACCTATGCTTATTTATTTGCATTTGACAATAAAATAAATAACCACGCAAAATTACAGCTTTTAATACTAACAATCTCTAAGCTAAGCCATGAACGTACTGGCAGGAAGAATCTTTAAGGATTTCTTGTTACTTCTACAGGACTTTAAATAACAAAATGGTCATTTACTTATTCCAACAGCTCTTGCTCATTATGTGACGTCACATAATAAGAATGTGACGTATTTAGTTCCTTAGTTACTCTGTCACTTAGTGCAATATGTTGAATATTCAGATACACTGTTTCTACGTTTATTAACTGTTAGGTCACACAGACTAGTGGACGCGACTACTGCATTCTTTTTAGTAAATCGAAAATGATAATAATGTTACAAACTAATTAGGTACTGTGGAGACGAATTAATAATACCAAGTGTTACCATACCTTTTTTTTATGGAATAATTGGACAAACGAGCAGACGTATCGCCTGATGGTAAGCGATTACAGCCGCTCATGGACACCTGCAACACCAGAAGCGTCATAAGTGCGTTGCCGGCCTTTGGGGGATGGGGGAGGAGATAGGGGAAAAGGGTGGGATATGGGCCCCGGTATCCTCACTCACTCGATGAAACACAGCACAAGCACTTTTTCACACCGGTTTTCTGTGAGGCCCTGGTATCACTCCGGTCGAGGCGGCCCATTCATGCCGAAGCGTGGCTCTCCCACGGTCCCCAGTTAATCCCGTGGCCGCGAGAACTGTTATAAAAATAAAAACCCTGAGTAGTAAATGTCCTTAGTCGTACCCCAGTCGTACCCCATATCCGAAGACATACTATTGTAGTAAGTTCTCAAACTATAATATCATCATCATCATCATTAGCCTATTGCAATCCACTGCTGGACTTAGGCCTCTCCATTTTGCACGCCAGTTACAAACTATAATACACGCATTAAATAACAGAAATAAGAAAATCAAATAACAATTAAATATATCATTAGACATTGATAGTCGTTTTAGTGTATAAGTTAAAACAGTAACATTTTTCTTGTAAAAAATTATGACAAAACTGCCATGGACCTGGCTTTAAAAAAATAACATTGTATAAGAGTATTAAAACAAATTCTATTAGTATCAAGGAAGACGGAAGAAAATTCCTGAAATGGGTGTCGTTAACTAATAATAGGATTTCTCGGAGGACTCAATTTGCCGCCTTTGCTTGATAATTAAGTTTTTTTCTAACGCCATCTTGGTGTAGGGCCGCAATCTTCCACGTAGGTTTCGCGAAAGCAGTCCCATGTTTATCGAATAGGAAATCGATTAGATAACCTGTTTTTAATTATGTTAGGCGAATAAATAGTGTGTTGTTAGTGACTGTTCTATCAAATGGCACTTACGTATACAAAATAATCCTGTAAAAAATACCAAAATTGTATTATACAAAGAGACAATAAAGATCTTTAAAATCCCAATACCTATGGCACAAATAAACCTTTTACTTTCAATCATAAATTCGGATTGTTGCTTATCATTATATCATCAAAATTACAAGCAATTATTAGAAACTTATTGTTGCCCGCACCTCCGCCCGCGTATATGTTGGTTATCGCGGCTAATATGATGATAAGCTATATTACTGTAAAGTTTCGTTCGGTACTTTTTGCGTGAAAGAGTAACAAACATACATCCATCCATACTTTCGCGTTTATAATATTAATATATATTAGTATAGAAGTATAGGTGTATATACGTGTGTGTATACGCTAAGGTGTATGCAAAAGGTGTTTTAAAATAAACTTATTTCAAAGTACATATAGATAAGACATAAGAATTATAAGGTTTTACAAAAGACCCATAAGTTCGTTGAATAGAACCCATACTGGTCCTGTCCGATCAATATAATTAGTTTGTATGCACCATGGTATGTTCTAATAAGGCGTCGTTGGCGCCAGCCACGGCGCAGGCGCCGTCGCGACGCGGGAAAATCAACAGCTGTTTGCTCCCGCGCCATCATTCGAACTTTTTGTACTTAGAAAAGTGAGAATCACTTTCATATTTTTAATGAAAACGCATTCCATTTTACCATTTGGAAATAAAATCAATGTTCATTGCTTTTATTTGTAAAACAAGGCAGAATGTGGTATGATCAAAAACAACCAATGTTACACCTGGTACTAACCTATGTTCTATGCAAATAAAAAAATGATTTCATTTCATGTCATTTTGAAAAATTAAAAGAAAATTTATATGAAAACATAAATATTTCTAACTTTGGTTAGTTTTAAAAAGGGAATTGTTTTGGATGATTTAAAATTTTGATTAAAATTTAATGGGTCGTCAGAACAGAGTAGTGCAGTCGTATTTATGTCTTGCATTGGGTACCTATAAGAAAATATCTTTAAGCACATCGCATTTTCTCTTTCAATACTCATATTTATGTAGTCGATACAGTCAATCATAAATTACGATTGACAAAACTGCCAATTTCCATCTCTCCCTCCATTTTTCCTGACCATAGACAGTTTACGATCTATCGTTACACCATAAACCAAATGCCATAGAGCACACCCATCTTATTGTCTATGGCTCGTAAGTTGTCTCTGCGAACGCATGCTTTCACTTTCATGATATGCTATTATGACATGTACTTACTTTTAATCGCTGCATATTGTACCTAAGTGCCTTGTTCGCTACAAGGGGTCATAGGTTCAGTGCTGGGGTCGGGTAAACATGGGTGAATACTGCTTGGCACTGATTTATGACGAGCTGCGATTACGTAGAAATTATCTATCTACTGATGGTTAGAGGAAGCAACCTTTGATTATAAGGTCATAATGAGGCGGGTGCCGGCCTGTCTGCTATTCTTGACGATTATGTGCTGGTCTTTGTTTTATCTGTTGTGTATTGACATATTCTATGTATATTTCATTACTGTCTCAGTTAACTTTTATAGTAAATGGAGACTGATTTTATATTATCTTTAAAGATGTTCTCGCTTTCTTGGATGAATTCTAAAAGTTTAATCCATGTAGACGAAATTTTCATTCCAATTCATTAGCTGCGAACGCTTTGATGTTCGGTCGGGTTTGTGAAGCAAGCTTCTAGTTCCTAAAACGTATTTTAAGTTATTAGCATCCTAAACGAATATAACATGTTTAATTTAGTAATATTCTAACTCTTCAACGGTATCTATCTTCAAATGACGTATACATTAAAGGATAACTACTCAAAAATTTATTTATTTTCTATAAACCTACCAATGTAACTCTACTCTGCCCGATAGAAAGCTTGAGCAGAATCCAAAAGTAGTGGTCACCATACTCATTGCGAATGCAGACAATGCAACAATGCAGCATGGTGACCCACACCATGGCGGGCTAGTTGGGCCTCCGGTCTCGCACTCGCCAACAAAAACACGACAGCATGATCGCTGTCATTTGATTTATTCGACACTAGATGATACGATAATTATATAGGTTCTATTTGCTTTCAACTCTTTTTATTTGAAAAACTCTTTCCCTAAACTTGTAGTAACTTGTAAAGTTCGTAAGAAATCTTCAATTAACGGGCTTTACTTATTCAACTCAACGTCTTTAAACTTTGACACTTCAAACTTAGCTACCACTTAGAATTCGAACAATTCAAGTACCACACTTCATCTTTGAATAGCGGTGAATGAAAATCGGACAAGTGTGTTTCCTAGGCTTATTCTCAATATTTAACATTCTCTGTTTGTTATACGCTTTAGAACGGTAATGCACGGTAGAACAGTTTATGCAAAGATTGAATTGAGTGTGGGAAATACTTTGACATCTACTTTACATATTCATTATTTGATTCTTAATGCAATCGGATCAGAAAATATTTGAATAATTATAGGATTCGTGTCGAAAACTTGTGAATATATAGCTGTAGACACCACCATAGCATTGAATGCACCATATCAATTCTAAAGTAAGCAAAATATTTTCCGTAATCGAATCGATGAAATCGAGAAGAAGCAGTTAGCGTGCAGTTTTAGTATATTATATTTATGTACTGTTGTACTCCTGTTTGACAGATTTCCGTTATGGTTAAGGTATATCATTCGATCAACGATTAACACATTACTTTAAATCGCTTTTTAAACAGTGTAAAATCTGTCTGCAATCTGTAATTTAGATAATTTCCCAGTTTCTCTTGCATTTTCCATCCATTATTAGCATTAACAGGCCACTGCTACTTTTTTCACTTCTTAGCTTAACTAAAGTATAGAAAGTGTCTACGTATTCTTATTTATTTGATATAAATAAATAAATAAAATAAGTAGGATTGTCATTATGATTGTTGAGGAAAAAGTAACTGAGTAATTGCCACCACTTATTAAAGTATCTCTACCAAT
This sequence comes from Spilosoma lubricipeda, assembly GCA_905220595.1. Taxonomy (NCBI): domain Eukaryota; kingdom Metazoa; phylum Arthropoda; class Insecta; order Lepidoptera; family Erebidae; genus Spilosoma; species Spilosoma lubricipeda. Next base: position 5,585,490 of record HG992300.1, read on the forward strand.
TGACCTGGTCTAGCTAATATACTTAGTTACTTATATAATTATGTACACATACAGTAACTTAAAATAGTTAATATTTTTTTTACATAACACACCTTGTCTCATTAGCCAGTAACTTTGTCGCAGATATGAATACTTTATAAGACAAACATTACTATAGACTACGGCTTCTTGGCGTTAAGTACACGCATTGTAACGATTCTATCGGTCAGTCGACTAATCGAGCCGCATATTATTTAGTCGAGTCTGGAGACAAAACAATACAGATTCCGTTCCCAGGTAGTTTTATTTTAAAACATTGAATGCTTTGTACGTAAATAGTTCGAGTGGATCTTACATCGTCTCGAGTGGACTAAAGCTTTGAACTGTGCACTTACGTTGTTTAATTTATTGACGCGATAAAAATAAGATATTGCTTTTATACGTTGTAGTCTTTCATATCATTTATTCGATTGTTAAGTCGATTTTGGGCATAATTTCCAGATATATGTTTTACTAAAATTATTGCGAGATTCCGCCAAGCTTTGTTATTATTGTGGAAAACAACAAAAAATTACAACTATTTTGAAAAGTACGACTGCTATTGAGTATGATTGTTCGAAAACTCGTACAATGAATTAGGTTATCCGAATAGGGTCTTATCTCTTTAAAATATACTGAACCATACTTTTTCTTAATACTGTGAAAAGGTTCTCTCAGTTAGAAACTTAGAGTTTTTTGGGGCAAGAATTTGTCCAGCTGATATATTTGAACGCAGATACATACTGTAGTGACATAATATTTTACAATACTTAACTGCCTGTGGCGCAGTGGTAGCGTCGCGACTGCTGTTCTTGAGGTCTCGTGTTCGATTCCCGGGTTGGACCAAATGTTCGTATGATCTCCAAATATTTGTTTCGGAGTTTGGATGTTTTCTATGTACAATATGTATGTATTTACAAAAAAATGTATATTAGTATTTAAATCAGTTGTCTAGCACCAATAATACAAGCTCTGCTTAGTTTGGAACTAGATGGCGTTGTGTGTTAGATGACCGAAATATTTATCCGAGTATTATACTTTTTATACCACACTAATCATCATTGGCTCAAGCCCCTTTCATGCTTCCCAACCCTATCTTACCACTTGTGTCAATTTCACACCAGTTACACTAACGCCTATGACCAAACTGACGGTATTCGTTCTTCCGCGTTCTAAACATGACTCGGTATAAATCCGTCTTAAGATGTATTTCTAGCAACGTCGCCTCATTAGCAGCTTAGTGCGATGTCAGCTCATAAAAGATGGCAGGTGACGAAACGAGGTGACAAATAGACCACCCGTGTTTGGTTTTATTGACGGATTTTATGTCACATTTCGGTTTAGTCAGTTGAGTTAACGATGACAATATGATACGGATGTTTTTCTTAAAAGTTAAGATCAGAAGCTGCGTGGAGATACCTTAGCTATAAACGACTTTATGCACCATGACCGTTACACAGAAATTTAAGACCCTTTTACTTTTGTAGTCATCGCTCATTTTAAATCTGTCCTTACGTCCTTGTGTCAAGTACACGAGTAAAAATGCAGTGGGCCGAACACCATAGCGCCATAAACAATTGAAATTGACAACTTGTCAGCTTTAACAGTGCGACAAGAATGCCAACATAACAAGCGTATAATAGTTGCATTATCTTTGGTACAATGAAACTTTTGAAAGGGTTGTCAGCTATTCACCAATTGGTTTCGGATCTTTAACAGTGTTTTATTACTGCACGTCACGACTTTAGCATCAGTTTATTAAAAGAGGATTCGTTTTAAACATTTATGAAACGATTGAATTAAAACTGTGATTATATTCCATGTATTATGTTAAAACGTTCTGCCAAAGAAGAGATGTAAAGCATCCATTTAAATTATAACCATATTTTATTACATTCCCACATAAAAGTTATCAAAATTTAATTTTACGAGTTTTTTGTATTGTAAAAGCTGTGCTTTTAAGCCGTAACCAGGAACACACACTGATCTTTATTTTACATTCTAAAATTTTTCCAACTGATATTTATTAAAAGTATGTTTTTATTTGATTATGCACTTGTACTAAAAAATATAGTCACAGGCACGTCTTGTGGTCTATTTAATCAGAGATGACGTACTCACCACGGCTTCTTATCGCTACCTTAGTCTGTGAAATACAGAGGCTCATCCTATTTCCCTTATATGTTTTTCTATTTTTTCGATACCCCAAATAGATAGTTTTTCCTTTTTTTCCACATTAAACAAGAATTTCAAGGGCCTAAAAACAACAAACATCAGGCAGTGCGGCAAACTGCAAAAAAGCATGTCCCAAATCACCTTGACAAAAAAATTTACTTACTAAATTCCTTGCTCAACAGAAATTACTGTAGCAGAACTGTGTGTCTATCGCACCCGTCTTTATAGTGTTAAACTCTGTGTATGGATGTCTGATTTCTTGCTTTGTTTTGTTTCTTGCTTTTTGATTTTTGTTGTTTTAACGTCATATTTTATATTCTTTTGGAGTAGTTGCTTATTTGATTATATTGTTTTTGTTTCCGATTAACGTAGTGCAGTAACATCTTATGTTTGATGTGTTGCGTTTTGTCTGTGTGTGTTTTCTTATATCCGCAACTGTCCCCATGCTGCATTGTCCGCATTCACAATGAGGATGGTGACCACCACTCTTGGATTTTAATCATGTTTTCCATCAGGCTGAGTAGATGAGCTAATATATAACAAAAACGATGATGATTTAACTCTAGATCGTAGGCCCATTGCATCTTCGTTGTCGTGTCGTACTCGTCCCGTCTACCATAAAACTCCATTTTGAAACATTGGCGCTAAAATGTGGGTCAACAAAGGTCATCAGTTCAAGGTTTTCAAATTGTTGTGGGCCGGTCGCGTAGTGACTGTCGCTTGAGGAATTTATTTGATCGATAAAGCTTTAATATTATTCAATAGACATGGCGGCGTTCTTAAAGCGAGTTTCTCTTAAGAGGTGAGAGAGCCACGCAACAGCACGTACCTACTGAAGCAAGACCGGAGTCCTTTTTTTTATGGAATTGAGGGCCAACGAGCAGACGTATCATGGTAATGGGCCTCCGGTATCCTCACTGACTCGGTGAAATACAGCGCAAGCGCTATTTAACATTGGTTTTCTGTGAGGCCGTGGTATCCAGTATAGTCCAGTCGAGCCGGCCCATTCATACCGATGTGTGGCTCTCCCACGGTAAGTTACACTACGGATGTACAGAAAACCGGTGTTGCTAACAAGTATTTTGCACCATTTTCCCTAGAGATGAGGTAACTGAAGACCTAATCTCTCCACCAGTTATGGTATTCCTTCAGTTTTTCCATTTTAAACATAGTCGAGTTGCACGTCTGTATTCCGCTAACTTAAATGCAGATAGATTTACTATCTATACAAATAAATAAAATTGTTTGTAATTTTTAAAATACCCGTTTTACTAAATGCATACGTATGTATACATGGTACATCTACCAAAATAACATATGTTTCAATTTCTGTCTCTGTCTGTTTATTCCGGCAAATTTCTGTAACAGCTGGTCCGATCCGATTTTGACGGGGCTTTCACTGATATGTAGCTGATGATATAAGGAGTAACTTAGGCTACTTTTTTAGACTAGTTTCACCCCGCGGCGGCGGTACGAGAATGACAATGCCATCTCTGAAGACAATATTGTGGAGGACTGGTGACTAAGCTAGGTATAAACCTGTGTTATAGGTCACCAGGTCTCCGCTCCGTGATACAATAATTGGCTGATGATTACGCACTATACGTATATATAATTCTCGTGTCACGTTGTTACTGATGAACTCTGAAACTATCTCTACGATTTTCATATACTTTTTAAATATGTGTTTTTCTGGCGTTTCTGAAATAGGATAGTTAACATCACGCTTAAATCCATTAAGAACGGAGCTTGATTGAAATGAGACACAGACGAAGTTGCGGGGGCCAGGTACTATTAAAAGAAAGTAAAAAGAACACAATTTTAAAATGACATTTATTTTGAGTGTTACCCTACACGAAAAATAAGTAGGCAGCAGTACGGAATGCTAATTCCCGCTAAATAAAAGACCTAATTCCCACTTGGCAACATTTTTTCGTTGCTCAAGGTATCGGCATGTCCTGGAGCATGAGTCAGGTCGAACAGAATGTTCTATAGGATTTTAATAATACTTTAGTGGGCGTAGGATGAGTCAGGTCGTTGAATAAGTTTCGACTAAAGCTGCTTATTAGTTAATTCGTTGAACAATTGTTCGTATTGCTAAGCAGGTGCATAATTTGAGCTTGTTATGGGTCTAGTGCTAGATTTCTGACCTGGTCTGATAGGTAGATGATACCTTAGTCAAATCAGTTACTTTTTATCATCAGTCAAAACCATAACTTTGTATGAAAAATGTACTAAATACACACTTTTGACGTCACTGTTTTAGACTACTCAATCTATACATATATAGAAATAAATAAAATTGGAGTGTCTGTTTATTTATGTGTATACTTGTGGTTGCCCGCGGCTCCGCCCGCGTGTATGTCGGTTATCGCGGCTAATAGTAGCCTATGTGTTATTCTGATGTATAAGCTATATTACTGTAAAGTTACATCCATATCCGTTCAGTAGTTATTGCGTGAAAGAGTAACAAACATCCATACATCCATACTTACAAACTTTCGCGTTAATAATATTAGTATGGAATAGTATGGATTACAGTAATATAGCTGATACGTCAAAATAACACATAGCTACCGCATTATCCGTTAAACACGTGATCGGAGCCACGGACAAAAACTAGTCTTTTATATTTTGCATTTAGTTTTTATATATGTAAGATTAATATAGATATCTATCTATCATCTTCGCTCTCAAAGCATAGTGACTGACAAGAGTAATGATTTTTTTGAACTGGTCACACTGAGTAACAGTACTTAAAACACTACTTACCTACATACATATAATTAGTGTTGCACATGTGAGTACAAGTGTAATGAGCGATGGTCGGTTACGTGGTTACGTGCCATCAAAACACCCTGACTCATCATGTACTGGAATGGAAATTTAAAGAGCTGATAATACCATTAATAATGCGCTATGTGTTACTATTATAGTAGTGGTTAGTAACTCTGATTAATAAACCGGAGATCGTTGGTTCGATTCTAGGATAAATTATTGTGCGATGGACACGATCATTTGTTCAATGTCTGGGTGTAATTTATCTATACAAATAAATAAAATTGGAGTGTCTGTTTGAAATATTAAAATAACCGCTTTTTACTAAATGCATCTGTATGTATACACGGTAACTATAACAAAAATGTAGTTAAAAAAAAATTTTGTTTGTCTGTCTGTCGGTCTGTCTGTCTGTTTGTTCCGGGTAATCTCTGGTCTATAATAAATGTATTTGTTTTAAAATATAACTATCTTTATCAGCAGTATCGTTAAAATAGTAAAGAAACTGCTTTCTTTGGGATCAGACAGACAGACAGTCAGATCAGTCAGTATGAAAAGTGGTGCAGTTATAATTATAATAACAAATGCAGTTATCAAATATGACACAACAAACAATCTCTCTTTAATGTTGCCTTAACGATCTTTGTTGTGACAGATGCGGTAGCAATCTAAAGTATAATTAAGGGCGCGTAATAAATGTCTAATAATATTTGTACTATTAGTGAACTAGTGAACTTGCGTGTATATTGTAGGAAAAACCCACCTAGTTTTAAGCCTAATGAGGGCGCTTAAATTGAGGGGTGACGGAACCTGCAGATTAAAGGGCCACATTTATTGAAATATGTATAATATCGTTAGTGTAATATCGCTAGAAAAGACAATTAACTTAGTAATTAGTTTATGAATATTGTTACATTGTGAATAGCTAGTTAGGTGTATAGGTATTTAACTTCTGAATAAAGAGTACCTTGGCGATATAGATCAAGATAAAGATAATAAAATTTAACTAAAATGCATGTATTATTACACCTTATTCATTGAAATCGATTCATACATAATAGTTACATAGACTGTCAAAATCATTACACTTGACTTTGCCATATTCGGGTAAAAAGTGGTATTATCACCTCTATGAATATATTCGTGTGTGCCAGTGAACCTTGGCCTCTCAATAGTTCATTTCCGTTCACTATTGCAACTGAGTCTATGGTCGATAGAAGATGTAAGTGATTCTGTTCCTCAAGACGAACTCATCCTGTATCGTTACGAACCAATATGCATTTTTATTAAGATTAGTTGTCAAATTTGACTAGACTGTCGTGTTCTTAGTGGGACAATTTTTTAGTGTAGGATTAAACCAGCTATCTGCTAAGACGATTTGGGAATTTTAGAAGTGAAAGAAGTTTTTCTTCGTTTTGTTGTGGATTGTAAAGTATAAATGTAAGTAAAGTTGTTGAACTGGGCATAGTTCTTCTATTATTATAATTATTTGGGTTTCGAATAAAAGAATACTTGTTTAAAAAACGTAACAATTTAATTCTAATGACATTATTTTTTTTTAAACTGATATTTTTAGGCAAAGAACGCTAAGGCACTGCTAATGGATAAAAAATTAACATGGAAACCGCATATCGAAAAACTTAGATCAAAGTTGATTTCTTTGACGGGTTCCCTTCGCGGTGTGGTTCGGTGTTTGCCACGTTATGTTCGTTATACTATATATAATTCTCTAGTTAAACCACACCTGGATTATCTTGTCGAAATTTGGGGCTTTGCAGCTAAAACAAACCTTAATTCGCTACAAGTATCACAGAACAAATTAATTAAGAGATTATTTAACTATGATTATTTTACACCTTCTGTAAAGCTTTATAAAGAAACTAAAATAATGAATATTGATGACACATACAAATACAACACATGCATCTTAATTAGAAAGATGCTAACAAAAGACATACACACTAATATCTCATTCCAATTGAGAAGTGAAGATAATCAATTAAGAGGACACAGGCGCGCTAATAATCTAGTACTACACCCTCCTATAACTAACTATGTTAAAAATAATATAACCTATGCGAGTGCTCAGTTATACAATCATTTACCAAGCTCTATTAGAGAAGAAAAAAATTTAAATCTATTCAAAACTTTATTAAAAACCCACCTGCTTAGCAAATATAATAAATAAAAAGTACAAACAAATTATATGTGTAGGTATATGCGTTTTAAAAATAAACTATTTTTACATTTAAAATAATAAATAATGTTAACATTTATATTAATCAACTAACTTCCCAATTTCAATACTCAACTGAATCTGTTAGCCGACAATACCTGTAACGTATCTAGTGACTTGCTTTCTTTGTGTTCTTTGCATTGTATTTGGTCTAATGTAGGTAGCATAAAAATATTTCGTTTCTGATAACTAAACTGTCTATGTATGTTTACCTACATTCACATGTTTTAAGAGTTACTGCGTTAATGGTGCATTTTTGTTTGAAATGTAATTACCAATGAACCATGAGGTAACCAAATTGTAGCTATTGCAAAATAAGTTTAAGTAGTGCAGTAGAGGTAAATTATTTCTCATTTCTTGTTCCTTAACTTTTTTATTTTTCATTTTTGTCCCGGAATATGTATTTATTTTATACTAACAATGTTAATGCATGCTCGTCGAAATGTTGTGTGGATAACAATGTATATGTTCTCATTTAAGTGAATGCACAAATTCTTATGAGAATAAATATTTCTGAAACCAAAAGGCAAAAACATTGTTTACTGATTTACTCTATGGTTAACCATATGCCGTGAGCTGCCGTGATCAGATGTTTTTTAAAAACAGAACAGACTAAAAAGAGTCGTCCTTTATTTAAATACCAGTAAAGCAACGATCTGTATCTTGAAAATAAAGTGGTAACAAAAATGGGATCGTGCGTTTCGGGGAGCAATAAAAACGATTTACATAATCATAAATAGGACTCCAGTGGTTACACATATGGTGGCCAACAATCGTGTTTAACCCGGAAAATCCTGATCCTGGACAGAAACCTGATCTTAAAATTCTGGCATTTAAAAAAAATGCTGGGCAGTCTGTCATTTAAAAAAAAACTGAGATATAATGTATATTGTAAACTAATAATGCACGGAGGTATATCTATGTAGATATACAGTATACATAAAGCTCATGAGAAGCGTGAGGTGACGATGACGCGAAAATATTTAACTAGTGCTTTAGAACGGCCTCAATTATTACTATTTAAATGATTTCCGCACTTGTATTTTAATATTGTGTATATCTTTCAATTAATAACAAAAAAAATTGCCGACGCGACGTGATGGCTCCATTCACACTAAAGTTTATTTTCGTTAACTACCACTTTTATAGGTGTCCTGTCCAAAACCAAAGCCTTTTCGTTTTCTCTGTTACCTATAAATAAAATGTTTTCATGACAATCGGATGCGTCGTCAAACCACAAATTACTGTAGAGTGTAGACTATAGTTTAATGTGTATGTTGGTCACCCTACACACAAACTATGGTACAAGTTATGCCGTGTTATCTGAGCGCAGTGCAGTATAGTATCTATTAGTTCTATTTGATGTTCTTTTATGTCTCGATAAGAAGATATACAGTTGTATAATGTTACGGTTTTATTGGTTTTTAAATAAAAATGATGGCGCCGGTATCCCGCAGATGCCGGGGTGACGAAATTGTCACGGAATCTTCATTTTTTTACTGTTCTCGGCATCACATATAAAGTCATCCTTTTTGACTGTAATTTTTTTGTTGTTTATATTTGAAAACTTATGACATAAAGAAACATATGAGAATAATCGTTTTTAAGTGGGACCCAATCCTTAAAGTATGAGTCACACAAAATAAAATAGAACTTCTTTGTCTTTACAAATAAATTTTAACTTACTTTTGCAACATTTACGAGTACCCATAACACAAGCTCTGCTTAGCTTGGGACTAGATGGCGTTGTGTGATAGATGTCCGAAATATTTTTCATTGATACTTAGCTCCTAATGTTATATTATCTTCCACGATAAATGGGCTATCCATAACTAAAAGATTTTTTAACTGCAACAAGTTCTTGAGATTAGCACGTTCAACCAAACTAACTCTTCAGTTTTATAAATAGTATAACTTACTCTAGAATGTAGAAATATTTCTAGGATGTATTTAGGAATACATCCCAAGACTAGGGTCTTCATTGTTTTTCTACTGTTACTTGCCTTATATTTTCCTGAGACGGTATTTCCAAAAAAAAATAAACTTGTGTGAGCTACCTTCCCTCCCCCTCCCCGTCCCCCAAAGGCCGGCGACGCACTTATAACGCCTCTGGTGCTACCATGTCCATGGACAGCGGTAATCGCTTACCATCAGACGACACATCTGCTCGTTTGTCCCCGATTCCATAAAAAAAACAACAATAATTCTTAACTAAAATTTACGTACATATTTAGAATGGAAATCTTTATGAATAAAACTCGTAATATCTGTTCCCGGGAAGATTACAGTTTTTGGTAAATCACGTTGCATAGATATCTTAATTCTTAATACCAAAGCTGAATGAAAGTTAAGATGTATTTCAAAAGATTATTTATATCAATAAGTGTGGAATGCCCATATTAAAAACATAAATAAGTAGATAATACACTTGTAACTGTATTTCAAGCTTTGTATTTCAAACACTATGAGTTGCCATAAAACGTGGTGCTTAATTTATTTTTATTCAATATTAATGCAATCCAACCTTCATCATGATATTAAACGGTGAGTAATTCTTAAGCTGTTTAACAAAAACAGGTAGCTGTTTTTGTTATTAACACATTCCCACGGAAATTTTATAGGTTGTCATTGAAAATTAATTTATCTTGAGACTATGGAATACCTAGAGTCTAAACATCACCTAGAGACTATAGAATACCTCAAAAGGAAGGCAGTTTGGCAGTCTATGAATGTTTATTGCACAGTAGCGTGTAAACTACTGAGCCGATATTGATGAATGAGGTGTCAATAGGTTTGTAATAATGACCCGGATGTCATGATATAGTTTTGAGTTTTCACTTCTGTCGGCAGTCCTCATGAGTCAGCACAGATGCCAAATATGTGCATATGCCAACGGGACAGATCTAAGCCGTGATCTGTCCCGTTGGCATATGCACATATTGCTCGTGCTACGTGCTCTCCGAAGTACGGAGGCACTTTCCTACAAAATATTTATAACGCTATCTATTCGTTTATTGGCCAATAAAATAAATTATCCAACAGTATAATTCCTTTATGTGATTATTGGATTATTCAATATATTTTATGTTTATTATGTTAGTTAGCTTTGAGGTTTTAATTCGTTAATTTAACTAAGCTCTTTGGACGTCGAATAAATATAAACCGTATTTCAAGGTAGTTAAATTCAGATTGCTATGAACATGTTAAAGGTATTTTAAAGGCATTCTAAACCTATGCCCTTTATGATCGTATATAAGGTAGCTTTAGTATTTTCTTAGGTCACACATAATATTACATTACAATAGAGACGAAAGAGATTTAAATTAAGAAAGATTTATCGATGTGCATAGTGAAAAGAATTAGCGAAATTATTTTTACCTACAAATCAAGAACCTTGTCTGAACATAACTTTAGTTTAAAGCATACTCAGGAGTGTTCTGAAGAATGCGACTGGAAAGTGGTACTGATATCTTCCTTAAAAGATCTTCTTAGTGAAGCCACTGCTGAGGATCGTGACTCTTTCTCTCTCTCTCCTGTTTTCTCTGACCTTGTGCTGATAACGACGAGGATGATGCTGATCGGTAACTCCATCTGTGTGGAGCTCTGGTGCGACAGCTATCTGCTCCCACTTCGACCTCTGAATATTTTGACTTCAACATTTTAAGACAAGACATTTCAAGTCTTGCATTTTTTTCTAAATTGAGGCCCTCTCTTTATGAAGACCCGTTACACCACGCGTCCTTAAAGATGATCAAAATCATTCCGGCAATTTATTTATATACTTTTTCTTCATTGCAGGTAGCACAACGGACCTGACACCAACCCTCATAGGAATATACGACTCATTACTCGAACCTGAAAAAAGTCTTAGACCCGAAACATGTCCTCTGGAAACAGCAAAAGATGCTAGAAATGATCCTCCAGTGAAACCGACAACGGAATCAAAAGAAAACGTTACTAAAATCGAGAATACCCCAACCATGATGACTGGTGGTGTTAAACTTCCTTTTGCTAATTATAACAAAAGTTCTTTATATGCCATACGAACAAAAAGTGATAACAGTGGTGTAAGTAATGAAGTGGATAAGTGTGATATAAGTGATGCATCAGTTAATAAAATACAAAGGACTATTAAAGAGACCAAGCAAGTCCCTGAAACGGCTTTCGACAACCTCTCACCAAATGTGAAAAGAATGATTTCTTCATCGGAAATGACAACCTTGAAATTCCAGAAGAAAACATCAAACATTGGTAGAACATCAATGAGGAGATCTAACATTCCTTTAGTTGGGGCAACATCAAAAATATCGCAATCTGGCGTCGAAATTTTACCATCAGTTGAAATATACGATCAACCGTGTGTAGCCAAAAACTTAAATAAATCTAAAAGCGAAGAGAATGAATCTCCCAAACCCGTTCCTCTGAAGCCTGAATTCAAAATAGACGACACTCTAACCTATGATGTACCAACTAACAATCGTGCAGCTATCTACGACGTTCCTGTGAACAACAAAACAGCTTTTGAGTCACTATCTTTGCCTTACATAGATCAATCCATCGAACTCTCTATTACATCTAATGATAGAGAATTTGATATCAAGTTATCTTCGAAAGAAAACTCTCCTTTGCAACCAAAGGCTCTAGCATCACCTGTGAAAATACCTACAGATGGAACTAACAGCTTGCATCGCAAAGACTTCGGCAATAAAACGGACAGTTCATCCAAACTTTTAGCAAAGACTGTTCCTTATCCAGAAACTATAGGGTCTACTGGTAATCTTAAAACTGAAAAAGAGGTTATAAGATTGAATCCCCCTATTGTTGAAGTGTCACGCCCTCTATCAATGAGTTCCATTACTTCTTCTAGTTCGACCTCAAGCAGCGGGGTGCAAAATAAAGGGGGAGTGAATTCTGCGTATTTAGCTTCGATCGAAAGTCTGGATGATCATAGTGATGTTGATATGACATCAGCGAATGGTAGCAACAATTTTGTGAATAACGCCGGTATTATGACCGCCAGTATTTCAGAAGAGAGAACTTCAGTGGACACGACTCGTAAGTATCTAGTGCATTTGATACCTAGAATCTAACATTAATACCTCATAATAATTGTCACCTAAATAGTTTTTTGTAATGGTGTTTACAAGTACAATTGGGCCCAAAAAGTACATCTGTCTGAAGTTGGTCTCTATTACTTTACTATTTTATGTCTAGGTTATGTCAAGTCACTTAACTTTGGCCGTAGCTTCTATATTAAGGTTCAATAACCCATTTAAAATAAGCAACATTGAAACATCACGTAGTTCAGTTTCGGGAAAAGTATATCGCGCTTTAAAAATAGTATCCATAATAATATCTTTTATAAATTCCGAAGTAACTCTGTTTGTCTGCCTGTTAAGCTTTCACATTTAAACCGCTGCACCGATTTCAATCAAATTTGGCTATCTACTATTTACTATGATAACGATGACATACACGCGGTCGGAACCGCGAGCGTAAGCTGGTTAAGACACAACATCCCCAGCAAGAAAGTCTACACACCTGTTCAGAGTACTGTTATATAAGACAACAGGTGTAGATAGTTATATGATGACATTGAGTTTCCTGATTAAACTTGAATTATAATTGTAAATACTTGTTCCCACAGCTCAGCTGATGGATGAAATGCCAGGGCTGTCTCAGTTAGAACGGGTTTGTGCAGAGATAATCCAAACTGAAAACGTCTACGTGGAAGACCTGAGGCAAGTTGTAGAGGTAAGAATGTGTTATACTAGCTTTTGCTTGCTTACACGCAGACTTTCACCCCCCGACTTACGCCCTTTGGGGTGGAATTGCCAAAATTCCTTTCTAAGTGCTCACTTACGTTATATAAAGAACCTACACGCAAAATTTCAGGATTCTAGGTTCAGCGGTTTGGCCTGGGCGTTGATCTCTGGGTATTTCAGTCAGTCAGTCACCTTCCTCTTTTATATATATAGTGTTAATATCGTAAATATATACCGCCCGACCAAAAATATTACTTATTAACTAGTTATTTAGTGATACGCTACGCTGTAGACACAACGGGGAACTGAACTGACGTGTAAAATAATCAAAAAGAAAATACATATTTTATAAAAAATTCAGATACCCGATACACAACGCCATCTATGTAGCTTCAAACTAAGCAGGACTTGTATTGCGACAACTAGATTGACTGGTAGAACATTTAGATACTTTTTTTTGTAAATATATACATATTTTATAATATATATATATATCAATATTTGTTTTTGTATATTAGAAGTAGTATTATGTAAGTTTATGTCAGTTCTATATTCCATATACTTATTGACAAAATTATTACCTTTGACTTCCACCACAGTGCACCTACCTTACAATATTTCTACATTACCCAAAGGTTGGCTGGTAGAGAATGTCTTGGGCATTAAGCCCGCCGATGTACATGTGTGCATGAAGTTTTAAATAAATTAATTATACATGGTAAACACCCAAACTCCTAAAAAAATATTTGCAGATCGTACAAACATTTGATCCGACTCGGGAATCGTACCCGAGACGTTTAGCATAGCATACACTACTATTCTGACACCCAGCCGACCGAGTCTTTGAAATCTATACTAATATATAAAGCTGAAGAGTTTGTTTGTTTGTTTGTTTGAACACGCTAATCTCAGAAACCGCTGGTCCGATTTGAAAAATTCTTTAAAAGCCCATTTATCGAGGAAGGCTATAGGCTATATATCTTCACGCTAGGACCAATAGGAGCGGAGCACCAATGAAAAATGATTCGAAAACGGGGGAAAATTATCACGCTACGGGCAATAGAAGACGCAAACGAGGTTGCGTGAGAATTTTTCAAATCGGACCAGTAGTTCCTGAGATTAGCGTGTTCAAACAAACAAACAAACAAACAAACAAACTCTTCAGCTTTATATATTAGTATAGATTTGGTAGTTTAAACAAGTTTAAATTGCATCTTTTAAGTGACTTCAAGCCTACATTTCCGTAAAAGACACGATTATTAAAATGTTTAATGTTCTAGAACAGATTTTAGACCCAGTTTGTAACCCACTTCAAGAAAGTACGAGGTTCTCAATTCGACTGTATTTTTTATGTATGTTAACATCAGAACTTTCGATTGTGTGAACCGATTTAATTATGTTTTTTTTTTGTCCCGTGTGGTCCCATTTCAATTTGGTCCAGTTCTTGAAGTGGGTTTTTTCATTAAAATTAATATCTAGAAAACTGATAAACATTTCTATTAGAGTTGCTTGCAACACGTTTTTTTATTACGGTAACACTCTAAAGTAACTCACTCTAACCTTACTTTTCTTAGGTTTTAGGCATAGCAGCCTTTAAAGCCGTATGGTGGGCCAACGTTCAACAATTATTTTGACTTCGTTTACCTTCGTAAATTTAAAAAGCTCTATCAATATATAAAACACTAGCTGTGCCCCGCGGTGTTACCCGCGGTTATTGTTGTACCGCGAGTAACGCCGCGGGACAAAGTTAGTCTAAAAAAGTAGCCTAAGTTACTCCCCGGATCATCAGCTACCTGCCAGTGAAAGTCCCGTCAAAATCCGTCCAGCCGGACCGTACAGACAGACAAACAAAAAAAATTTTACCTACATTTTTGGTATATGTATCGTGTATACATAATTAATGTATACATATATATGTATACATATATATGTGTGATATATAATGCATATACAGGGTGTAACCAGACGTCTACCGAAAACGAAAGAGGTAGCTTCAGCACCCCAAAACCTATTAAAAAACACAAACAGTTGCCCTTAAAAAAAATTGTAGCCGGAAAAAACAACGTGTCAAGATTTTTATTCATTTCAGAAGCCAGCAATGTATTGCGCGCACCGTGTAGCTACGTGAATGACTATTTATTACAATTTAAGTACCTACGCGTCGGTACAGTTGCTTGTGCTTACTAACGAAGGTAGGTAGTGACTTTATACTCTACGTACCTAATTCTGCGGTAGCCTCGGTCGAACCAGAAATGGCATCAACTGTTAGTTTTTAATTACCAGAGAAAACTAGGGGCGGATACAGAACGTGTGTACTTCAAACACATTTAGGTTTATGGTTAAATAGTTAAAATGCCTCATTATACTTGATTGTAATTTTAGTAAAATTATAGAAGCGAAAGAAAACAATTAGAGCCACCGTAGAAAGTAGGTATCAAGCGACATGCACTCTGCGTCAAAGCTAGCAAGTGACTGGCGAGGCGGCAGCGCGGGCGCCGGAGCCGGCGAGTGAGCTCCCAGCGGCCGCGCGGCCGTCCGCGCGTAAAGCGACAGAATATCATAAGGAATGCATGTCCCTCTTCTACATACTAATTTTATTAAAACATAATATTTAATTAATACATAAATACTAAAATGTAAAACATGAACCCGCTACAAAATCATAGTATTTAGGCAAAGTTTTGGGTAAACTGAGTAGCAGAGTGATACCTACCTACTTAACACAGTTTTTCAATCACACATTCAATTTTATTTTACGAATCTGTTTTTTAAGTTTAAGTAATCAACTGGTAACTACTACAGAACTTAATTTACGTATTTCATACATACATAATGCTTAATGTTGCATACACGAACACACTATTTATTAAATTCACTTTTAAACTTTTTAACCTTCACTTTATAAATCCACAGGAGTTGATAGGGAGACTGTTTACACTGTCAATTTAGTATTCCTCATTGACCACATACGTTCGTTGCGATGGTTGAACAGTGTCAATATAACAGACATGCACTTAACGAAGTCACACATGAAACTGACCGACTGACTGGTCGTGACCCCTCCCGCCCAGCGCCCCGCGGCCGGAGCTTCGATGCGCCGCGCCGCCGCGCCGATAGCGCCGCGGTGACGAAATCAACACTTGTAGTCGTGTATAAAATAAAGTTTTGTACCTACATAATACAATATTATACGCATCTACATAGACAATTGTTTACGCAGATGCACGCTTCATAAAGTTAGGGCCTTAAATTGTATTCATTGTTAATGGCCACCTACTATAATCTTTTGCATTTTTTTAGAACTTAGGTTTCTAAGAAGTTCTGTTTGTAAAATGAAGGTGGGCTGTGCTGTCTAGGTACTAGGTTACCACCTGGTGGTTGCAGCATTATTAACTAGGCAGTATTAGTCTTATTTGTATTATCAGTAGGTACAATGCAAAATGAAGCGGGTTGAGGGGAGACACGCGCGCGCACGTCCGCCCGCGGTCAATGCACCGCGCTAGCGCACGGTACGTTGACCTCCCGGCCAGCTGAGTGATATTAAAATACATTACTGTTTTATTAGTTTAATTTGTTTTTTGGTTTTCTAAATGAGATAATTAGGTAGTTAGGGTCCTATTATGTTGTACTATGTGTATGTAACCAGAAAAAAAGAAAAAAGAACTTAGACAAGTTAACATATTTTTTGCGTTTTTTTTTCGCTAAACCTATCCAGTATCATGGTCTGAATGCAACCCCCAAGTTTTCGGGAGCAGTCTTTTTACACCCTGTATATGCATTTAGTAAAAAGAGGTTATTTTAATATTACAAACAAACACTCCAATTTTATTTATTTGTATGGATCAAAACAACATTGCACCTGAAAGAAACATTAATTTATTGCTGCAACTAACCTGAAATTCAGTCCATTATAAATAACTCCGAGTAAAAGCGTTTACCAGCGCTTATCAAGCGCTAATCAGCGTTTAAGTCCGCCATCTAGGTCACCTACTTTACTAACAGTTCTATAGAAATGAAGTTAATAAAATATACCTCCTTATTACTTAAGTTCTATTATGTTATGGCACGATAAGAAAATAACTTTTGTTTTTACAAATAAATAAAATTTGTGTCTTTTAAAATAACCGCTTTTTAATAAATGCATATGTATGTATACAAGGTACATGACTCAAAATATTTTCTTTTCAATTTTTGTCTGTCCATCCGTCTGTTTGTCCTGATGTTCCGGGTAATCTTTGAAACCGCTGGAACGATTTTGACGGAACTTGTACTGCTGATGATCTAAGGAGTAACTTAGGCTACTTTTTTTTAGACTAGCCTTGTCCCGCAGCATTACCCGCGGTACGACAATAACCGCGGGTAAAATATTTATAACCCCGCGGGTGTTCAGCTAGTCGAAATATAAATTTGAAAAAGTAAGCCAATTAGGTATTATGTTTTAGATACGATAGCGACGTGTGTCCTAAATCAAACATAAAAAACATATCAAGTTTTTTCTTCTAAACTATTTTTGCCACCGTTTTAACTTTTTTAAGTTCTATGCGGAAATCAACACTGCTATGAAATGGGGCGGTCCATTAGAGACACGTCATATCTATTAAAAGTTTAGGTTACAAACTAATTAGTAATACTGTAATTAGGGTCGCCAACTCTTAGAAGAAATAGAGTATATCTGATTTCAAAACAGGTAAATCAGGAGTACTGAATATAAAATGGACTATCATTTATTGGATACACCAACCTGTACAGTAAATTGTCGACTTTTTTGGTTACGATAATAGGTATGTCTTATGTATGCGTGACTGGCACCAGTATAGTGGATATTGGTGGATATTAAGTCGTAAAGGGTATTTAAAGTCCTCTATTAATGTTATAGATTTAGAGTACCCCAACCTGAAATAGAGTACATACAATACTCTATTTTAGAGTACGGTTGGCAAACATGCAACCATAAATGTAATAACTAACTAAGTACTAGTAACTTAGGTTTTCAAATATTGAACATTCTTTAAAAAAAAATTAAAACAAATTGTCTCAAAAAGCTTTTGTAATGTATAGACGATTCTAATGCTTATGCTAAAAAGATATACTTAATTGTGATATGGAAGACTTTGGCTAAAGTTAACCAACAATATTCATGCACATAGAGTAAGTAAATTTCCCGGTTTATTCCGTGTAAAGGGACGGTCTCGGAGGGGAAGAAGCACGAATGGGACAAATCGATTTCTTGGGAACAGCTGGGGTGTCTACACAATCAGTATTTAAATTGAAAACTCAATTGAATTAATTTTGATAGCTGCAAACTGTTGTGTGTAGTGACTTGGCAAATTAAGTTTATTTTTCACCAACTTCAATAAAAGGAGAAGGACATTGCAAAACAACACTTCATTTTTGGTCTAAGTCTGTCAGACCAGAGAAACAAAAACTTTGAAGTTTGTGTTTGACTTAATAAACCTCTTATCTTTATATCTAAAGTTACTATCATGTAAAAATGCCATTAAGAAATGGAAAAGTATACGTTGTATTAGTATCTAATTATCATAGACAATAGGAAATTTTCCGCTCATTGCCATTGTAATTAAAACTAAATGTTTTTTACACGAAGGTTGTCGTCAACACTAAGAAAAAAATACTCATAAATTTTCCATAAGAAGTTGAGAAAACTGACCAATAATTAATTAATTAAAGTTGTACAGCTGTAACATTTCTTATGTTGGTAGTATCAATTCATTATTCATGGAAAGTTCGCGTGGTGCTCGTGACCGAGTTCCTAGTAGCCGGTGTTGCAAGCTCATTTTAATAAATAATGATTTAATAACACCCTATAGTTGTCAATATGTATTATATTATTTGATTGTGGTAATAATATTATAATCAGCTAATACGTTAATATTGATTTCTATTAATAGCTCTGTGTTTATGTATACCATGAGACTTCATAGATTAAATTTTATTAGAGGTACAATTATAGAAATAATTTGGTGCTAAAATCTTTCATTATGGTAAAAAATTAGTTTTATTTTTTTTTAACAAACATACGTACATATTATTATACTAGCAGTGTTTGTCCGGGCTTCACATTTTGTTGTTAATTTGTTGTTGTAAAATAACGAAATTTTGTGATCTTTCCACCTTTAATTCCTATTGGATCATCGATTTTTTATCTGTCACTGTACCCTTTCTCTTGACACCGAAATTACCTCGGAATTCTGTCATTGTGACATGTGTCAAACCACTGCTACCGGCACTTGACTGCTTTTAACTATGTACGAATTTTGTACATCCAATTTTTAAAAATAGAACTGGTTTTTACCTGCCTTTTAAAGATTCCATTTTTATTTAACTTTGTGCGTATTCGATGTATTTAACAAGTAAGTAAAATATCCGAGTTACGTATAAGTATGTAGCTAGAAGTATAATAATAACTGTTATTAGAATTATTTTTTATATATTTTTTCATAAGGCGGGTTTTAAAGTTAAATTTCTATTAATTTCGGAACACTGAATTCATTATTTTCTCCATTAATTTTTGTTATTTTAGAGGATTTATATTATCGGTTAATTTAAATGTACATGTCACCAATAGGAATGTACGTAAATCAATAGATACATATATCTATACAAATAAATAAAATTAAAGCGTCTGTTTGTAATATTAAAATAACCACTTTTTACTAAATGCATATATATGTACATATACCAAAATATATTTTTTACAATTTTTATCCGTCTGTCTGTTTGATCAGGCTAATCTCTGGAATGGCTGGACCGATTTTGACGGGATTGTGATTGATAGGTAGCGGTAGCTGATGATATAAGCAGGAACTTAGGCTAGCTTCGCCCCGCAACGTTACCCGTGTTACGACAATAATCGCGGGTAATACCGCGGGAATCAGCTAGTATAATAACTAGATGTGAATATGGAAATAAGTGTTAAATTCTGCATGTGACTAACTTTAGCCTGCTCGCCTGCTAACTTTAGTGAGAGGTCGAACTCGATTGGGTTAATCTTTTAGATTTATTCACTGAATGAACCTAATTTTAAAACCACACATTGCGCCTCATGTATATAACATCTTATAAAAATAATATCTACAAAAACTAAAGACATCCGGCGGTCAAATTGACATTAACGAAACGTCAAACTGACATGATTAAACGTCAAAAGTAACGATTTACTGTAATTAATTAATTCTAGTGTTAATTTGTTGTTACCTAACATAGAAATGAAGTAAAAAATTTTGCCATACGAAGAAAGACAAGTTACCTATTTGAACACTAAAGATAGACGTTTGACAGGGCGATTGATCTCAGTCAACGTGACCTACCAATTAAACTAGATCCTTTCATATAAACGTCGTGCTAGTTTTTATTAAGATGACTTTATTTTTGCAGCTCAAATTATACTGGTTAGTTATTAGGGATGATTATATCAGAAATACAGACTTTCTGTTATGTAGGTAAGAGTCATAATTGCTTGGAATTTATTATAGTAGGCCTGAAACGGTTCATGGGATGTCTGTTAACGGGACGTCTTAATATGGGGGTTGATGATAGGCAGGCTACTATTAATACGGTCGATACATTTTTTGCACCATTTGCAAATTACAAGAAAATCGTATAATGCATCCATATTTGATTAGAGATTTTTTCGTTCGTAATCAACATTTTCTTTTACCTGCAACTCAATAAAATTTGAATTGTGAAACTGTAATTTAATACATTATAAATAAAAGTTATATATGCCACAATAATTAATAACACAAATATAAAACAGTAACATATCTATAAAAATAAATAAAATTGGAGTGTCTGTTCGTAATATTAAATAACTGCTTTTTACTAAATACACACGGTACATGTACAAAAAATTAATTTAATTTTTTTTTTGTTTTCTCTCTGTTTTTTCCGGGTAAACTCTGGAACGGCTAGACCGATTTTGGCGGGGCTTCACTGGTAGATAGCTGATGATCCAAGGAGTAACATAGGCGTTGTCCCGCGGCGTTTCCCACGGTACGCCAATTACCTCGGGAAACACCGCGGGGTTCAGCTAGTATAATATAAAAATCTTAGTTTTACTGATGATGTAATGATGTAAATGTAAATAAATGTCGCCCCTATCGCGCATATTTTTTATTGATCAAACTAAATATCATCATTTGTTACTAAACAAATAAATAGTGTTTGAGAGGGAAGGTACTGCACTATTTTGTCTCTTTACATGTTTGCACTTTAGCAAGATCTGCACTAGGCCGACTACATAATTTATTTGTTCAAATAATGTAATAGAGATTTTTTTTTATTGCACGAAGCATGGAGGTTGTCTATGACAATTCAATTTAAAAAAGAAAACATGATTGCTTTATAGTACAACTTACAAGACAAAGTTAGACAACATTATTGTTAATAATAAACAAACCAGCATGAATGAAATCGTCCATGTTGTTATTCTATTTTTATTTCGAAGCATGGGCGAGTATTTATAATGCCAATGCGTGGGCCGCCAGCTATAAAGATGCCTGTTTGACAGTGTACTATGTATAATAAGGTCGGGTTTAGTTTAAAATACATTTTCGTCGCATTAGTTGTATATTGCTAGTTTATTCATGTTCTATTATGCTCGTAAACAGCCAGCCAACAAAAATACTTTTTAAAAAGTTAATTCTGGCTGTTTACAATACATATCTCATCTAAAACGAACATAAGGCTTTCAAAACAGTTAGAATGCAACAAGTAATAACATTCTAAAAATATATTGTGCGAATTACTAGGATTTATCAGAAAAATTGACAGGCAATGAAACGTGTCAGAATAGTACAAAAAATAATGTTTAAACATACATATAAATAAAAACCAATCAGGTGAGATTTAGATGAATCATAAAAGCAAATGTAAAATGGAAGCCCGGATGTACAAGATTTGAATGTTAACATTAGTTTACTTTAATGTATTTGTAATAAACAAACTATAAAATAATATACAGTGTGAGACACTCTGTTTTAGAGAATACAGAACAGCACTAGCACAGTCAAGGTGTGGGGTAATGCATCCCGATGCAAGAATAGAAGTAGACAGGGTTGATTGACTGAGTTAATAAATTCCCTCTAACTCACACTGATACTACCGTCCATAAACACCTGCAAGTCAAGTCTTACCTTACGGAGTATCTGGTGTTATGTCAGGGACACAAAGGGCGGGTTTACAGACCATGCGAGATGGTCATGCCTGGCGGTTGATGTTTGGAAGTTGTACGTATGCTAACCGTCGTGAAAATTTCTATATCGCGATACAGGATTAGGAGTTACTTTGTAGTTCTAAATGTCTTCGATAGATGGCACTGTTTTATATTTTTCAGAATTGTAGATGTTTTTCCTCTGATAACCTCTCTCATGTCATGTGGTTTTCTGTATCGAATGCTCCGTCAACGGTAACTCTACTTCCTCTCAGCCTCAACCGCGTTTTACAGTCCACTGCTAGACTTAGGCCTTTCCCAGTGCACGCCACTCTGATCAATCAATTTTGAGCTTTTCACATCCAGCTCTAGCCAGCCATTTTGCGCTAATCTACTACCATACTACCGATCCAGCGTCCTACACGAGGTAATTCACACACAATATTAATGTTGTTTTAAAAGCTAATAAAATATAAAAGCTCAGTTTCGTGTGGGTTCATGAACTATTACAGTATGTAATTATTTTTAATATACGTCGTCTTAATATTTCGTGATCATATAGATTAGAGAGATATTCAATGATAAGCGTGCTAGCGTATCTGTGACAAGCGACAGCGTGTTAAGTGATAAGAACTAGCGGTAAGCGGGAAAACTGTTAATAGTAGTGAATAATAAATATTCATTCATTTATCTATACATTCAAGGATATGTGGTGTAAGTGATTATAAATGCTGTTATTTTTTAATAAATTGCAGCAAAAGTGATACATTATGAGAATCGACTGAGTAATGAAATAGGTTTAGATTCTTGCATTGAATTACCAACAAGAAAACTACATACACATTTAGGTACATATGTGTGCTGAATAGACTTGATTGACACTACGTTCTCACAGAAAATTAATGTTAAACATTCTTTCGTTAGTTTTATGAAGTGAGTGTGGTATTTGAGACTGAATCCCATTCTTCTCGTGAATTACACTCAATCGTCCCTTGGCGTGCCTCACTACTCAAAAATTCAAGGATTTTAGTTGTCACTACAAACGCATTGTTTAACCTCTATATCATAAAAACAAGTCTCAGCAACTTTTTAAAAGACTAATTGTATGTATGTACGTTGTACTAAGCTATTAGATGAAATCGCAATATCTTATGCCTTGAACTGTCATACAAATCGAGCTATAAGCGTTGGTGGTACAACCACGTGGGCTTGATCTGCTGCAGTTTCAAGTGTGCGCAAGCGCAGCGGAAGTTTAGATCGTTTATGAACGAATGAATATAATATTACTTGTTAAACGCTTCTCAAGTTGGCATGAACTGTATTTTCCTATAACTATGTCTTTTCTCTTTTTGATTAGTAGTGATAATATTTAAATATTCTTGATTTTAGATTATACAATATAAAGTCTAGATGGACAGTCAACACTGTAAAAACAGAGGATAAATGTTGGCAACTGTTGGCAACAGTTGGCCGCTAAATGCTTTTCCCACGTTTAGTATCAGAAGAACTGTCACTGGACACACATACGTTTCTGTCATATTTTGTGTTCTTTATTATGACGATTTGTGTAATAAAAGTATATAGAAATTATAAAGGACGATTTAGATACAACTTATTGATATTATCAAGAGCTTTTATCCGTACACCGCTGGACATAAACATCTCCCCAGAAAAGATGATCTGGTTATCGCGCTGAGCCGACAAGTGCGTATGGAGGTTTTTTTTATGGAATAGGGGCAAACGAGCAGACGTATCACCTGATGGTAAGCGATTACCACCGCTCATGGACAACCGCAACACCAGAGGCGTCACAAGTTCGTTACCGGTCTTTGGGGTATGGGGACGGGGACGGAGGGAGGGATTGCTGTATGGGCGTCTGGTACCCTTACTCACTCGATGAAACACATCGCAAGCACTGTTTCACACTGGTTTTCTGTGAGGCCGTGGTATTACTCCAGTCTCCGTGGCTCTCCCACAGTAAAGGGTTTGGTTCAAGTCAGTAAAGGGTTTGGTTCAAGTATTCCTTCTCTTATGCTATTCTCTTGTGTTGTTTGCACCATCAGTCGTCTCTTATTATGCCTTCGGAGTGGTAACATTCTGTATTTTGAATACGTCATCATATGAACCACGATCAAGTACCTTACAATCACATTTCATTCAAAAACCCGAGCTATTTATGTAAACGTGAAGAGTTTTGAAGAGCTTTCCTCAGACTCATTACGCTTATTCCAAATTGGAAAGTATCAATCGTCTTACAAAACCGCGGGTAAACCCTCGAGACGGTCAGAGTGTCAGGCGATGAGTACACATACCTGCCTCATTAAACCTACAATGTATAGTGGGTAGACCTATCAAAATATTTTCATTTCCGAACACGGTATCATAAAAATGCAATACTAACCGCACGAGTGGGCGAGCACCGTTATCTGATGATTTGAGAGCAGTGTACACTGCCCGATTGATACGATTCGATCGATGTAATCCAGTTAAAAACGTCTGATTTCTTTTTTATTTTAATACTAGCTGAACCCCGTGGTGTTCAGTAGCCTAAGTTACTCCCTGGATCATCGGCTACCAGCCAGTGAAAGCCCCGGCAAAATCGGTTCAGCCGTACCAGAGATTACCCGGAACAAACCGACAGACAGACAAAAAATTATAAATTTTAAATTTTTGGTATATGTCCCGTGTATACACACATATGCGTTTAGTAAAAAGTGGTTATTTTAATATTACAGACAGACACTCCAATTGTATTTATTTGTATAGATATAAATAATTTGCAAGATTTTGGTCTACAGTGCCACGCTGGCAAGACTGCTAAGCTTTACTCCGTTTTTGTCGAATACTACGAAAATTAAGGGATGAGTTGGGGTGGTCACACTCTGACAATCACATTATCATAGATATGGATTTTCGAACCTATTCTGGATCCACGTGCCCTTCTGCAAGGAGTAGAGTATGTATGTGTCAAAAGCTGTTCATTAAAAAACCTCTCAAGTTTGGTTAATTTGATAAGAGTCATATGTAAGGGTAGTTAATACTTTGAAAGTCATTTATAGATTTAAGGATCCAGTTAGTCATCGGATGTGACACCTGTGTATGTAATAGGTATAATAATAATAATATATATGCAAAGGATTCTTCATATGAGGTTATCGGAAGGGCAAGAAAGTTGAGTCTTTGTAAACTGGACAGATGACTTCGCTTCTTGATACACGGTCCCTTTTAGGTCCCAACCACAAGCAAAAGCTTAAAAACATTTCCTTACTAAACTTGTTTCGTCGACTTAAAGTTCCAGTGGTATTTATTGGTTTAAAATTTGAACTTAATATTTTAACCTTATTAACTTTTAAACCTTCGCGTTCCATAATGTATTAACAATTATTTTTACAGGAATTAACGTGATCGCGTTAATGCTCGTAAAAATATTTGTAATGAAATGAAATGAAATCATTTATTCTGCAATTAGGTTTTATAAACACTTTTGCAAGTTAAACTGTTTTTGAGCAGATGAGTTCGGCCTTTCTTAACTGGACTAGCCCTGAGAAGAAAGGACGAAACAAACTCAGGGATCAACGTCTCTTTTAAAATCCAGACAATGCAAAAGCCATTATTTCAATAAAAAAACCGATAATTACAATTTGAGTTACAATTATAATAATCAGAAAAGATTATAAATAAAAAAAATGTCAGCTATAACAATAGTTTAAGATTAATTTATTTCAAAGTATAGAGTTTTTGTTAATATATTATAACCTTGTTAGTGATACCAGTGAAAGTTAAATAACCGTGTGTATTAGAAAATTATTACTTCGTATCAACGATGAAGTACCTACATATCGTGAAAAAGTTTGCACACGAGGGAGTTTTCCATCATGTTCTGGATAATTGTGGGTTATAATAATAATAATAATCTCACATATCTCACTCATGCATAGGGTCCCCACTAAGAACTTGCTGCTACAAACTAAGCTCATCTGCAAATAGTGCACCTGCTATTCGACGGATGAGACTCTGGCAAACCAAAGCTAATCGATTAGCGGCAATAGGCTATTACGTGTGATACTCTGGTGAAAAGTGGGTGTATGCCTCTGACTACCCGTGTAGGTGGCAGAAACAGGCGTGATTTCATGTATGTATGTATCTCAAATACACCGTCTCGTTTTAAACTAGGCAGAGCCTGTGATGTGTGTGCAGCTTCGATCAAATATCAAATCGAAGGTGTGCAAAGCAAATTCTTTACGATTATTAGTTACTTTACTTATTACTCGCAATACTGGTAAGTTTATTTTATTAGTCTTTACCAGCTGTCTCAGAGAACGCTGGTCTTTGGTCGGTTCGACTCTGATATTACCACAAGTATGTGGTATCCGAGGAGATTTCGGTACCAAAAAAAAAAGGGTACAAAAAATAACGAAAAACGGACAAAAGAGTACTGTTTTTTTACAAAAATCTTGAATTTATTACGTGATCCTTTGTCGGCTAAAGCAAAAGACGATTGCAACAGATAAAAGTGATCTGTTGTATTATCTTTGCATACAAAATTAGTTTATAAATATTTGTTTATATGCCCAGTTGTGGGACAGTAGTGGGATGCAGTCACGCGTCAACAATGGCGCGTGGGCGAACGGTCGGCACGAATATCGCTTCTCGTGTCATTAACTTTACATTGTCAATGCCAATGGCAGGAACCGCCATCTTGGTTTAAGGTTATGTCAATTGTAAAGAAACTACACTATATTTATATACCGACCTACTTCGCACGGAAGTCGGAATTCTCGGATTTCCTCTACTATAATATGCATGCACTACACATATAAAAGTTAATTTTGAATTACTGTATCTTTTGCTGAAAACGGTATTGAAATCTATTAAGTAGTTTAAAAGGTCTTAACGAACAGACAGCGGAGACGACTTCATTTTAAATCTATTATGTAAAGAAAAAGAAGATATGATTTTTCTGTTTCTTGAGTTTAAAGTTCAACTCTCGCGTGAGTTTCCAGCGATTCACTAATAATTAAAAAATACAGTACCTACTTATAAAATTACTTGGCCTGTCTGATCGAGTTATCAACACAGCCTAACCCGGTGGGTGTAGAAACTTGGAACTTTGACAGGTACAAGGTAGCAGAGCCAAGCTGATTTTTAATAAATGCATATGTATGTATACACGGTATACGTACCAAAATTTTTTTTTTTTTCAATTTTTGTTTGTCTGTCTGTTTGCTCCGGGTAATCTTTGGAACGGCTGTTGCTTGATAATGAAGTGATAAGCAGATATAAATCCAATTTCTCCTTCACGATGTGGACTGGGTATCAACGGTGAAAATAAAGTGCGATCTGGGTGGGCCGGGAACGACCCACTCATTTTAGACGGATTGTACAACTGTGTAGATTGCGTAAGCTTACATCGAAGGAGTATAGAAATACTAGTTGTTGCCCGCGGCTCCGCCCGCGTGTACCTCTTTTATCGCGATAAAAAACAGCCTATGTCCTTCTTTAAGAATCAAAGTATGTGTCTCCATAACAAGTTTAATTAAAATCTTTGCAATGGTTTAGCGGTACAACTACAACCGCGGGTAAAGCCGGGAGGCATAGCTAGTCTAAAAAAGTAGCCTAAGTTACTTCTTATGTCATCAGCTATCTGCCAGTGAAAGTCCCGTCAAAGTCAGTCCAGAGATTAGCCGGAACAAGCAGACAATCAGTTTTTTTTTTTTATGGAGCTCAGTTCACCCTCAGGGTTGCGGATGTCAGCTGCCAGTCGCGCAAATAATCTTGGGAGTAATGAGGGCTAGGAAGATGATGTATAAATATTAATCTATACTAATATATAAAGCTGAAGAGTTTGTTTGTTTGTTTGAACACGCTAATCTCAGAAACCGCGGGTCCGATTTCAAAAATTATTTCGGTGTTGGATAGTCCATTTATCGAGGAAGGCTATAGGGTATATATCATCACGCTACTACTAATATAATAAAATAATATAATAAACTACGGAGCAACAATGAAGAATGTTTCAAAAACGGAGGAAATTTTCACGCTACGGGCAATATAAGGCGCAAACGAGGTTGCGTGGGTCGGCTAGTAATATATAGTATGGTGGGATAGGGTTAGCACTGATGGACGGATTGGCAGCGAAGAGACTAATTCAGTAACAATTAAAATTCAACCTTAAGCTCTTCAGAATAAAACTGTATTATATGCAACGAAAAAAAATGACAGCGTGAGATATTTGTTTCATTTTGTTACATCATATTCAGTTCTATTCAGAATATCTTTAGGTTGAATTTAAATTGCTACTTACATAATTATCCTATTCCCCGCCACTCAGTCCGTCTGCGCTTAGTTTTTAACCGACTTCAAAAAAAGGAGGAGGTTTCTCAATTCGACCGTATATATATATTTTTAATGTGTGTTCGTGGATAACTTCGTCATTTATGAACCGATTTTAATGATTCATTTTTTAATGGAAAGGTGATGTCCCGACAGTGGTAAGGACGATAAGGACATTAATATCTGATGATGGCATCCAAGAGAAGTCGAATCGAAACGTGAAGTCGGTTTTATTTTTGCTAAAATTGTACTTGTGTTTAAACAATAAGTGAACCGATGCACGTAAAAGTAAAGCATATAATCAGATAATAATTATGTGCATACAAGTATTCTACGTAATATCTCTGCTTACACCCAACTGCTGTAGGTATACCTTACATGGTAAGGTTCGTGATACACTTATCAGGTTATCAAACTTTCTAAGTCTCTTGAGTTGCGCACGCGCCGGTCTGGCTTTAACTAAGGGTTGATATGTATCAAAGTATTAAATAAATATTTTTGGACATTAACACACGGCATCTAATCCTAAACTAAGCAGCTTGTATTATAGGTACTAGATAACTAATTTATATAGATACTTACTCCGAAACAAATATTGCCAGATCATACAAATATTTGATCTGACACGGGGACACTGACTGTTACTTTGCGTCTTTTTATTTATCTATATAAGAATATGGAACGTCACTATCCCTATTCATTCCGTGGATGTCGTAATAAGCGACTGAAAGAGGAAACTTTGCCTGACAACAAACGCAAGGAAAACTTGACCAACCTGGTCAGCGTGATATAGAAAACCAGACCTCCGGGTCTATACCCCAACCCCTCCCTCATCCCCCCCCCATCTCGTAAAGGCTGGCAACGCACTTGTGATGCCTTTGGTGTTGCGGGTGTCCATGGACGCTCACCATTACTCCCTATTCCATAGACACCAAATATGGTTATGCTGACGACTAAGCATAATCGAATGTATTAGAAGTTATCAATCATCCGGCCAGTTCGCTGTACCTACGGTAGAAATCGTTCTCCTCACTACCACGCTGCTAGTGTGTTGCAACCTTTAATCCGATATCCTACTAATTTGTTTTAGAAATTTGTTCTAAATTCTGTTTTAAATGTGGAACGGAAAAACACACGCTTACCATTTGTGTAGGTATCATTAGTATATTTATCTGTGTTTGTAATACATGTAAACATACGTTTTAGTTGGTAGTTTTTAAAATGTTCGTTTAAGACTAAGATGCAGGTCGACTGCCTCGGTTCGTCAATGGTAGCGTACGCGACTGCTGTGCTTGAAGTCTCCGGTTCGATTCCCGGGTCAGATGATCTGCACATATTTATGTATGTCTTTATACAGAAAAAGTATATACATAATACGAGCTCTGCTTAGTTTGGGACTAGATGGCGTTGTGTGTTAGATGTTCGAAATATTATTATTAGATCACACATCTTCCTAGCCTTTATTATTCCCAAGATCTACTAGTTCAACCGGTTTAACCTGAATATCAGTTTTACACAGAGCAACTGGCGTCGGACCTTCGCAACCCTGAGGGTGAACTGAATTCGAGGGTTGAACTAATTGTCAGTATATTTGAGGGCACTGACTTTTCAATAACGATTGCCATAGATGTTCATGAGAAACGGGACCGACAGCTTAACGTGCTCCGGGCTGTCATAAGAATTTCTTGGAAGAAAAACCCAACAGCAGTCCGATCCGGGAATCGAACCCGAAACCTCTTGATCTGCAGTCACTTACACTAACCACTAAACTAACGAGGTATTAGATATTATTATAAAGCCTACTTAAAGATAATTTTGCAGTGAATAGTTCAATCAGAGTAATAGATAGCCTCAAAAGTGTGTGTGTCAACCAATTCTTTCGCAGGTACCGAATGACTAAGATTATTGGAGCCACATAAATTATGCTCTTCCTCTAATTAATGCCCTAATTAGCATGTGCCCCCTAAATTAGAGCAATTCTCCCTCCGCTTTAAGGGGGTAGGGTGTTATTCAAAGGATGGTAGTGTTCCATGGACGACTTAAGTGACGGTCTACTTATTTGCCTCGGAGGTAGGCAAACATAACTAAATCTATGTAACACCTATAAATTAACAATTCTTGTATATATAACATCATTTAAATCTAAATCTCGGAAATGATTTTCATGAAACGGGGAGTTTTGGGGGCGATATCCCCCCCCTCCCCGAATTTTTCAACAATATACTAAAAATAAATCCAGCTAGGATTCCATTTCAGAAAATTGACCATAATAAATAGTGGGCAAAGGTCGGTCATCCAGGTACTAAAGTTAACGATTTACAGTACATTTTGGTACTAAACATAATTATAGTACCACTCCAAAGATTGTCGTTTGTTACAAAGTTACATACGTTTTTGAACAATACTCAATTTACTTCAAGCGTTGCGGTCCGGCGCCGACCGCAACTGAGGTTAACACTTCTCTGTTACCATCTTACAAAGGCCATTCGACGCATAGCTTGTCATATACTACAACTCTTATATGTCAATGACTTATAGTAGTTGGTTAGTCAAAATAAAATGCACGTTACACGTTGAAATAGATATAATAGGAGGAAAGGCCGGGCTTGACACGCATTCTGAACTTAAGTTTATCTGCTACACCGGAATGATACCAGATGATATTGAGTGAGGATAACAGAATTCGCCCCTCGTTTCTTCTCACTATCGGGGATTCATTTTCAGAGGATCAATTGGCCAGGTCTATGATAGATCTAATGAGAATATTTTTCTCAATAGATCCCTTATTTACCTACTTAAACTCAACAAAGTGGATCTAATGAGAATCTTTCTTTTTGTAACAAAATAATTGCTAGAAAAAAATGAATATCACTAAAACAAGTAAATTTGATTATTTTGAGTGAAGTGTTGAAAGAGAGAATTAAGCAACGGACGAGGAGATGGAGGACGGGGGGCAAAATTGAAAATGTTAAATCGAAAGTAAAGTTGATGTATTTTACAGATTAATTATCATATACATACCTTGAAATCAGAATCCAATGCAAAATTAAATTCTTCTGAAATTGAACCGTCGGGGGTGAGTGGCATAATTCAGCATCAGAAAACCTATCTGTTTGTTCCATCATAAAAACAAAAAACCTCGAGAACGATGTTTTCGCAAATTCAGGCTTACTACTAGAAACAACAAGAGTATTTATTTAACCGAAATTATATGATAAACTGTTTGTTTCAGGGTTACCTTCACGTCTGGCGTCGAGAGATGACGTTTTCTGCCGAGCAGCTGTCAGAGCTCTTCAACAATATAGAGGACATCTATACGTTTAACAGGTAATATTTAAAAAAGAACAGATAGAAAACTCTTTATTTGCATACCATAATATTACAGGTGTACAAGAGAGTAAATAAAATGTCAGTTATATATAATGTACCTACAAAGGGCGACCTTATTGCCAAAAACAATCTCTTCCAGACAACCTTAGCAGGAATCAAAATGTTTCGGAGAGACAATGGTAGTTGATTGTGCGTTGTGTTTGGAAAAAATATTTTAATAAACTTTTGATGAGTTTTGAATACAATACAAGTAAATTACGCACCTATTTATTTTTTGTAGTCCGATAATAAATCTATAAATATATATAAATGAATCGCCGAAATGTATGTACGCGCATAACTTCAGATCGACTGCACCAAATGAAATTCCTTTTTTCTACGTGTTCCTTACTGTTACGACAAGGATTCTATCGAAAAAAATTAAAAGATAACCGAAAAAGATATTTATTTTTGCTAAACTATGAGGGAAGCTGAGAAAGTTTCAGAAATTTGAGCATATCTATGAAAAAATATGACGATATGAAGCTAGCAATAATACAAAAAACTGTATCAAAACAATGAAATAAACGTCAAGTATTAAACTACAATATAAAATAATAACTTCCTACTCCATTGTATGTAACAAAAAAATCATAGCATTGAACATAAATTTTTGCGCGTTTTATTCTATTTACTACAATACATATTCGTATAATATGATTCTAATCTATACAAATAAATAAAATTGGAGTGTCTGTTTTTAATATTAAAATAACAGCTTTTTAATCAATGCATATGTATACACGATACATATACCAAAAATGTAGTTAAAATTTTTTTCTCTGTCTGTCTGTCTGTCTGTCTGTCTGTCTGTTTGTTTGTTTCGGGTAATCTCTGGAACGGCGGGACGGATTTTGACGGGACTTTCACTGGCAGGTAGCTGATGATCCAGGGAGTAACTTAGGCTACTTTTTTTTAACTATGTTTGTCCCGTGGCGTTACTCGCGATACAACAATAACCGCGGGTAACACCGCGGGGTTCAGCTAGTATGGCATATAAGAAATTATCATCCTGTGTGAATAAAACGAGGAGAACTTCAAGTACTACGCTTTAACGCTACCACTGCTCCATTGAGGCAGTCGCGTTGGGTTGACCTCGAGCCCAGGCCTGCTCCCCAGTCTTTCGTCCAAATTTATTTGTTTTGATACCATCAGCAGGCCACCTTACCACCAATCAGGGCAATGCACAAAAAAACAGTAGGGGGACTCTGGGGACCTCGTTGGAACAATCCATGATGATTACGAACCAGTCATTGATAGAGGCGTGTACGTGTTATTTGCGAAACACGTACTAGCAAATCCGAGTGAATGTAGTCTAAAAAAGTAGATGCAGTTACTGATTATATCATCAGCTATCTGCCAATGAAAGTCTACTCATAATCCGTTCATACGTTCCAGAGATTACCTGGAACAAACAGACAGACAAAAAAATAAAATTAATATTTTGATGTTATATACTTTAGTGAAAAGCTGTTAATTTGAAATTACAAAGACAGATTTCAATTTAATTTATTTTTTGATTTTTCTATTACTGTCTCTTTTAAAAGCAAAAATAATAATCTGACCTCTCGCTTTTTCAACTTTTTTAAGAGCACTGAGAGTCACTCAATGTCCTCTCGCTGTGGATTCGCATTACTTTTTGTGCATGATGAATGGTCCCCTACACCGAGACCTCCCATATGGAGGGTGTTGAAATAATAGCGAGGGTAGGTTCAAAAAGAGGGTATGTTTTTGTATCGGGTTGTTTGTATGTGTGTGTGTGTGTGTGTGTGTATGTAGAGTGAAAGAGTTTTAGCAGTATGTTCGTAATGTAGGGATTATTAATACAAGTTTGGTATTATTCGTATTTACGGCTTAACTTGTCCTGTTTATTGACTATTTTAGTGTTTATTGACTAAACATTTTAGCCTAACTTACTTCTTATCATCAGCTACCTATTAGTGAAAGTCCTGTCAAAATCGGAACGCCGTTCCAGTGATAAACCGAAACAAACATACAAAATATTGATATTTTGATGTAAGTATCGCAAATACTTTCATTTGCATTTAGAAATTACAAACAGACTCTTCAATTTTATTTATTTGTATAGAAAGCTCTGAGCTATGTTTCCCATAAACACATAGTTACACTTACAATCTTTTTGCACTGAGAGTTAAAATATTAATTCCTTGGATTCGTCAAAACGTTTGTCGTATGGGTTTAATTTTAAGATTTACGAACAAATGTATGGGGGTTTACTTGGCGGTATTTGGATTTCCGATTGAACTGAAATTTTAAATGTAAGGTACATTTAAAATTTCAGTTCTGACGACAATGGAAGTATATATAATCCATATTATTATTAATCCAAAATGGCCGCCGTAACAAAATGGCGTCGTACATATTTCCGAATAATCCTCCCAATATGGGTATTAAATTAAAAGGGCCTAAAGAAAATTTTTATATAACAAGTAATAAAAGTTTGTTTTAAAAATACTTTAAATTAATCACTTGTTTTAATTACTTATTAGGGACAAATTAAAACGTATGTTTAACTAGCTTTCTTCTTATGCAATTGGTTGCCTGATGATAGAAGCAGTCACTTGTAACTCAAAAGATAAAGAGACTCCAATCTCTAATTATGGCCAGAGCTAGGGAATTGTACGTTTAGTTTCTTCCCTCATTCGCAGAAATTCCACAAAAGAATTCAAAGTAGCTGTCACCATACTTATTGTGGATGCAGACAATGGTAACCCACACTATGGCGGCCTATTGAGATGCTTCTACATCATTGCGTGTGCTACAGCAAGATTAGGCATACCGCGCTACACTTTTATGTGTATATTGTATAATTTTATTTCTATGTTATCTATAACCTTATCACTGAACTATTGAACTATTTTTACGTAAAACATCTTCTTAATTATTCAATTAGAACTGAATAAGGCAAAGAAGTGAACTGGATAACATTGTGATATACGGGCTCCGGCAATTATTTTGTATTTATACCATTTTGTTTGAACAATAACTCGCTACTAATTTGGTAGGACAGAAGCTACCAAGTACCTATATAATTACGTCAATTTAACGGATCATTGGATTTAAACAACACGGACTTTCTAAGGTACTGTGAGGCCTTTACCCACTCGACTAAACTACAGATGACGCTCAGCAAGCAACTGCGATCAACTTATGAATCGGACACCATTTACAGTAACTTTAAAGTTCCGGTTCACAAAATGCTCACAGGTTATCGTATTCAAAGTCTGAAAAACAGATTTTTATTTAATACCTAAGAACTTCTCGCGGAGTTCTTAGGTAATAAAAAGAAATATCTAACTTAACCTCCTCCGTTTTTAAAGTCCGTGTAAATATTGTATAAGTATCTTAAATTGATGATACCTATACAATAACTGTAGTAAGGAATTATGAAAGATTTGACCTGCCAGAAAAAAAATGTGGGCCATCGTTAGACTACCTAACTAAGGAAAAGGACGTTCATTAAAACTAACAACAAAAGCGCTAATATACATCCATTGTTATGTAAATTGTGTGTGTAAATATTGTTCTAGTAAATCACTTACCGACTTACATTTTTGAAGGTTATGTAAGTTTCAATAGTACAAAAAATAATGTTTCACTTAGAATTCCCAGCAAAGTTGCGTTTTTTAATGTCTAGAGAATATCCGTTCTGTTACATGGTATGAATACAATTGATTGTTCAAATTACCGCCATTGTCTATGGATTTTTACATTGATATCTGACAGGTGCTAGGCGGGAAATATTTTGTAGGATATTTACGGGCACATACACTTAGATACAGTTTAATTAAGATACTACCTTATTGAAAAGGATTTTTTATGGTCTTACGTTTAGCACGGTCATGTTAAAGACCCCACAGAATAGACAACATATATGCCGCATGCTTTGCAGATAACTTTTGATTAACTGTCATCGGTGTAATAAAAAAAAACTTTATGAACTCCCATTTGCCTAAATAACTAGCATAGAACATGGATTGATGCTTAACTAAATACTGCGTAAATAGAGGTAATATATTATTATAAATTATAGCAGCATTTTTCCCTTCTAATAATAAACTATAGACTTAATTAATGGTCCCCTGTTTTAATAATTTCAAAGTTTTCGTAAGATAGAGAACCGTTTAATTGTATCCCATTCAAAGTCAAATTATTTATATAAAATCTTCCCTATTAAAAGCCTTTAAGCTATTACTTAAGTACAACTTGTAATTATTTTAACTTAAGTGTTCATTTAAAGGCGTGAAACTAAAGCTAATAGCGTGTCCGATCAGAAAACAAGTATTTTAATAATTATTGAGTCGATAATATCTACTATTACGTTGATAAATGTTCTAAAAATAAATGCTAGTGTATTCAGAATATTTGTTACATGATCTTATGAAACTCGCGGCTGATATCTAAACGATGTACACCTAATGACGATGAAAACATACAGGTTAAAAGTGTAGACGTGCCCGCATGTCATTTATGCAGTGCCACAAGGTATTAGAGCCACGCTGATTTCAGCACGAACGGGCCGACTCGACCGGGGCGGTACTACCTTCGCGCAGAAGATCAACGTAAAATGATAGTGTTCGTGCTGTGGTGTTTCGTTGATGACTGCAAGACCGGAGGCCCAATGATGCAGAAGCATTACTAAGCCGACACGGTGTGTGTAACCGTGCTGCATTGTTGCATTGTCTGCGTTCGCAATGAGTTTGGTGACCACCACTCTTGGATTCTGCTTATGCTTTCCATCAGACAGAGTAGATTCATTTTGGCAGGCTCATACATAAAAAAGATGTGATGTGAAAACAGTTAATTACTTTTCTATTTCTGCTATAGCTAATCATCATCACCCTTAAAAACCCTGTCATACTTCACTGTTGGACATAGGCCTTTCCTTCAAAAGGAGATTCTGACTTCGACCTGCTTTACCACGCTGATCAGATGGTTTTCTATAGGCTTTGTGTCAAGGTTTGTTTCTCTTCAATAGTCTAAATAAAAAAAAAACATTTGCTCCTATAGACAGACACAGGGTATATGGTGGTGCTGGTGGTATAGTGCTGCCGGTATTCTTATCCTTAATCCGTGACTACAGGAACACACCGCTAAGTTTGGAATATTTTTTGTTGTTGTGTGAAATAAAGTCAATTCTGACTTCGCGAAAAGGGAGAAAGTTTCTATCGTCTTGAGTAACGCATAACTTTACCCTTTTTTAAACTCTGAATTGTATGACGTTTTGCCAAATAGTACGGGCCGCGGCAACGGCCAGCCAGCCACCACAGTCTGTTTAACGATTAAATTCCCGAAGTAACATACAAATACATAATGGAATACAAAAGTTTAAAATTAAGTACAAGTTGGTTTTGTAGAATCTAGCATCAAACAAAAGTTTTGATTTTTATTCCTTTTTTAAACGCACTCGCTCTTGTAATTTCCCCGTATGTTTCAACGTGGTGTTGAACAGCCAATTAGCTGGCACAACCTCGTCTCGCATTCCTTGTGAGGCAACACCACATTAGAACTTAAGGCACTGATGTGTTTACAGCAAATTAACAATACCTTAGAAACTAATAAATGGTTCAAGTCTCTTTGCCTTTACTTATGTTCAGACATAATTCGTGTATTAAAAAGAGGGGTGTTAAAAGTTTGACCCCTGTGGCATCATATGTCCTAAACGCAATAACCAATTTAGATGCGGTTTCTATTTCAATTTGTAAAGCAAGCATAAAGGACGCTTACCTAAAAGTATAAATATTTATATTTAAATAAATTATAACTTGTAGTAAGAACATTTGTGCCCATGTCATCTTGACATGTCCTGAGGTGGCGGAATACCGGGCGAGACATCATATCTTAGACACGCTAGCAAAACACACTTAAAACGTGTATACTAGCTGACCTGGCGAACTTCGTATCGCCATATTTACATATCTGTCTCAGTTTCCCACAGGCAGTGTACAGTCGCGGACAAAAAACACGACTTTTCCCGTTTTCATTCCTTTTTTGTGCCTACAAACCTCGTCCTGACAATAGCAAAGACATACATATTGGTGCAGTCGAACGGAAGTTATGCGCGTACATACATTTAGAGATTCATTTTTCCATATGTAGGTAATATGTTATTGGTGACAGATTAATTATGCAGCATTAGAAAGTATAAAAGCGCTTAGTTGGACAAAAAATGAGGTTAAGAAACGATATTTTTCATCGTTTGAACAAGTTCAAATGTCCCATGTTAACACTCCCACATACTGTTTTTGTAGAATTGTGACAAAACGGTTTAGTTAATATCTGATATTTTACCCACCTACGGCGAAACATCTTTACCATAAAAAAAGTCTTTCATTTTACTCATGGCATAAAAAAAATGATTTATTTGCAGGAATGTGATACAGAACAGGCGATAATTGATAATTTCCTAAACTCAAAGCATATTTTATCATAACAATCGTGTGCAATTGGTATTATTACAAACTAGCCTATTACAAGTGTTATCCGTAGTGTTACCCGCTTTTATTGTTGTACCGCGGGTAACGCCGCGGGATACAGATAGTCTAAAAAAAGTAGCCTGGTTCTAGAGATTACTCGGAACAAACAGAGAGACAGAAAATTTTTAATTGTTATTTCAGTACATGTATCGTGTAGACATACATATGCATTTATTAAAAAGCAGTTATTTTAATATTACAAACAGACACTCCAATTTTATTTATTTGTATAGATGTTAGATACCAACAGACAAGGATCTCCTTATAAATCTAATTACTGTAATTTTATAAATAAACGTATATCTTGAATGCGTTCTTAATTCGGTATCTAAGTCGAGTAGATTCAAAACGGTAACACATCAGTTATGAAGATTAATACGCTCACTGTTGAGCTTAAAAAAACAATATTTCAAGCATTTAAAACACAATTTATCCATGAAGAAATACATTAAATTAGACACGTCTGGCAGGAAACCTGTCTGAACCCTAGAACCCATTGTTTTTGTAGCAGAACATATATCAGAACGTGACCTAACAAAGGGCACGATGGCAATTATTTACTGTTTTACTTTTATTATTACGGGCTGCGAACGCGAGAGGCTATATTGCGAGAAGCAGCAAATGCTACATTATAATGTGCTAGGATTCTTCCAGCTGTGCGAATCTATACTAATATATAAAGCTGAAGAGTTTGTTTGTTTGTTTGAACATGCTAATCTCAGGAACCGCTGGTCCGATTTGAAAAAATCTTTCGGTGTTGGATAGTCTATTTATCGAGGAAGGCTATAGGGTATATATCATCACGCTACTACTAATAGGAGCGGAGCAATAATGAAGAATGTTTAAAAAACGGGAGAAATTTTCACGCTACGGGCAATATAAGGCGTAAACGAGGTTGCGTGGGTCGGCTAGTAAAATATATATTCTTCTATATCCTTAGGCCGCCATAGTGAGTCACGGTCACCGTCAGCGATGCCAGTTTTTTTTTTATTATAATCGGCCTTTTAGTGCAGTGTAATATAAGAACACACGAACGGAGTGTCCTCAATTAATTAGAAAGAATAAGAAAAGTGTTAATAGACACAATCTTATTATACTTTTGTTTTATTAATTTAGATCAAAGTAAAATTACTCATTAGTCAGTGGACTAGATCGTAATAACAATGTCCTACATGTATTAGTATGGCAATAGCAAAACAAAAAAAAAACGAAAAGCGGGAATCTTTGGTCGAAAGCGCGAAAAAGTAAAAAAAACGTATCAAGTTATTAACATATCACATCTAATCAGAAATTACGACACATGAGTAGGAGTGATCTAAAAAAAAGTTCGTTTGCAATATTTTTGTTTTTCTGCTACATGCTACATCGGCCGGTTATCCCCAAAAAGCAGGACAAAACCTGTCCAGCGCGGGACATCTATGCAAATAAATAAAATTGGAGTGTCTGTTTGTAATAATTACTGCTTTTTACTAATGCATATGTATGTTTCATTCATCATTCAAAAATGTAGTTAATTTTTTTTTGTATGTCTGTCTGTGTGTCTTTCTGTTTGTTCCGGGTAATCTCTGGAACGGCTGGACCAATTTTGACGGGACTTTCCGTGGCAGATAGCTGATGACCCATGGAGTAAATTAGGCTACTTTTTTTAGACTAACTTTGTCACGCGGCGTTACTCGCGGTACGACCATAGCTTACTTACGACTTAAAAAGCAGTTATTTTAATATTACAAACTGGCACTTCAATTTTATTTATTTGTATAGAGTATAAATTGTGTACCATTATATAAAGGGAAACTGATATCTACGAATGAAAACAAGATACAAGATATTTTTGCGGTTGATTTTGATCAGATATGTGTATACTCGTATTTTGTTGTTGTACCAATAGTATGAATCCATACTTCCGTAATAATAACTTTTTTAATCAGAAAGTATCTGTGTTTATCTGTCTGTTACGCTTGCACAGCTAACCCGTATGAATTTGGCATCGAAATACTTCGAATCTTGAGGAACAAAAAGGCTACTTTTTACCGCGATTTTTACACACGGACGGAGCCGCGGAAAAGCTAGCGTTCTTGTATATATATATATATATATATTAATTACCATTTACTGTTGTTTCAGATCGCTCTGTGCTGAACTCAACACCTGCCGCCTAGATGCCATCAGCATCGCACGCTGTTTTGTGAACAACACCTCCGGGTTTTCAGTCTACACTTCCTACTGTACTGGCTACCCTCGCACGATGGAGAGGCTCGCGGCCCTCGCTTCAGAACCTCACAGCGCGAGGGAGTTCAGAGAGATACAGTTGGCCCTTGGTCATCTCTTGCCACTGGCTTCTTACTTGCTGAAGCCGGTTCAAAGGATATTGAAGTATCATTTGTTATTGCAGGTAAATATTTATTTTTTATGGAAGTTTAAAACAATTCCGATCGGTAATAATAATAACAGTATTAATTTTACACATTTACGCCGTTTGTTTTCAAACTCGGCAAAGTTATTTGTCAGTCAATTAATACCTTTAGTATGAAATTGAAATAAATGAGAGACAATATTAAATAAATACAGTTTTAAAATAGATAAACAGTTGTTGTTCTGACCTTAAGAGTTCTTTTTGTCTATTTCATGTATGCCTTTAAAGTAGCGAAACAGTATTTAAATGAAATCTATACAAATGAATAAAATTCCGGCTAATCTCTGGAACACTGGACCGATTTTGAGGCAACTTTCACTGGCAGATAACTGAAGTAATAAGACTTTTTATAGACTAGCTTCGCCCCGCGGTGTTACTAAGATACATTTTCAGCGAAATATCAAATATTTTTGTTTCTGTCTTTAAAAGTTAAACTTTCAAAATAACAGCTAGAAATTACGTTTCATTACAGAAATACTTCCTTATGACAAGGCAAATAAATAGATACATACCTCGTTTGATCGTAAGACATTGTCATTAAAAGCAGAAGTATTTACTACTCATAAACCGTCACTATTATTCTCCCTAACGGGATCTTATCTGTACACACAGGTTTTGGCATACGGTACTAAGTTGCTGTAAAGTTTATAGGGAGGCTATTTAGTATAGGGCGCCAAATGAGCAGATTTGATCTGGATGGTAAATGCTCCTCTACAGCTACAATAGAAGAGAAACAAGTGCGTTTTTGCCCCTCCCTCTCTCCAAATGAAGGGAGAAAGGGGCCGGTAACTATAATAGAAGCAACAAAGGAACTGCAGAACTCTGGTTTACTAAGAGATCGTGGTATTATGATTCTGAGGGTTAAGATTCTACACCTATGGGCCGGCTTGACGGCCCATAGGTGTAGGCACGGCAGGTAGGTAGGTACGGCACAGAGGTCATAACCCTCACACGATCAAGAATCGTGTGAGGGTTATGACAGTCTTTAACAGACCACTGCCGGACACAGGCCTCTCTGTATAGAGAAGGCTTTGGCACACAATACCACTCTAGCCAGTATAGGGTTAGTATAGCCATTGTTTCTAGTTTTCCTTCCCTTTGCGTGGCTATTGCGTAAGCCCACGAAGCAATTAATGTAATTAACGTATATATTTAAAATTTCAGAATGTCGTAAAGCAATGTGCCTCTCGTGAGACCGAATATGCTCTTCTCAAGATGACAGGCATAGCTCAACACATCGACGACATGAAGCGAAGACACGAACATGCCGTCCGTGTACAGGTAGGAATGTATTTGCACACACAGAACCTCAAAAACAGAAACACACTATAGCGCCATCTATCAAATATACGTGGAACTACGGCGTAACGAAGGAAACTAGAATTTCTCGCGAGGATTATCATATACATATATAACAATCCAACAGCAACCATTGGGCTGACACCCGTTCCTCCACAAACCTATAATGATAACTTAAGGTATAAACAGATTAGATTGATCTTGATGCGAGTGACCATTGCAATATATAATTATTCAGGATCTACGGAAATTGTGTTTTTCATCCGATTATGGGAAGTCGTTCCACGTCACTTTATTGCTTACCATTTGCCTAACCATATCCTCTTTGACACAGTCGCGCCATCTTAGGTCGTCTTTATTTATTTAATCGACTACATAGATTGCAGAATTAGTATATTTGCATTAGAAGCTGAAATTAAAG
The DNA here is from genome assembly GCA_905220595.1 of Spilosoma lubricipeda. Classification (NCBI taxonomy): domain Eukaryota; kingdom Metazoa; phylum Arthropoda; class Insecta; order Lepidoptera; family Erebidae; genus Spilosoma; species Spilosoma lubricipeda. Next base: position 5,627,966 of record HG992300.1, read on the forward strand.
ATAAACTACGCTTATTAACTTCTTCGCTAGATGACGCTGCTGATAAAACCAAGAAAAGTAAAAAACTAAGCGCATTACACATTTTTGCCAAAATAAATACAAATTTTTCTGAATGTAATTTTACAGGAAATCCAATCACTCCTCTACGGTTGGAATGGTCCGGACTTGACTACTTACGGAGAGTTGTGTGCCGAAGGGACATTTAGGTACGTTTCTTACCGAATACATTTCTAATTTATCGGTTTATAAAAAAAATTCTTATAGTACGTGGCCTCTTGGGGCGAAGATGTGCGTATAACATCGACAGTCTAAAATAATATTTCTGTAATAAAATCTGTACAAATATATAAAACTAGCTGAACCCCGCGGTGTTACCCGCGGTTATTGTTGTACCGCGAGTAACGCCGCGGGACAAAGTTAGTCTAAAAAAAGTAGCCTAAGTTACTCCCTGAACCATCAGCTACCTTCCAGTGAAAGTCCCGTCAAAATCCGTCCAGCCGTTCCAGAGATTACCCGGAACAAACAGATTGGCAGACAGACAGACAGACAAAAAAAATGTTAACTACATTTTTGATATATTTATCGTGTATACATATACATATGCATTGATTAAAAAGCTGCTATTTTAATATTACAAACAGACACTCCAATTTCCTTTATTTGTATAGATTGGAAGTGTCTGGTTGTGATTTCAAATTAAAAGCTTGAAAGTATATACAGTACTTATAACAAAGAAACAATTTTAACTGTTTGTGCCGGCTAACATCTGGAACTTCTGGATCAATTTTGATGGATCTTTAATTTATCACTAAGAAGATAACGAGCAGAGGTTGTACCATGAAAGTCTCCTAGAGACTTCTTTACTTCCCTCGATTATATTATCACTTTAATCTTGTTCCTTCTACAGAGTTTTCGGCGCCAAGGCGATGCGTCACGCCTTCCTCTTCGACAAGATGTTGCTCGTCACGAAGAATAGGGAGGACGGTATACTTGCCTACAAGTCGCACATTATGGTGAGTTTTCATTTCGGTCATACAAAACACGTTCTTCGGTGTACGTGACTGAGGGTCGATTTTCGTACGGCAAGAAACGTCTGTATGTAAATATGTTAAGAACATAAACACTAAACGATATTAGAATAACATCTCGTTTTGATTTGTTTGTTATATAGGTAAACGAATTATCAATGAACGCATTTTACACAAGTAAAATTTTAACAAAATAATAAACCAACTTCAAGAACGACTAAACTCTCTTCTCTTGGATGCTATCATCAGATTTTAATATCCTTATCATGGTACCACCGTTGGGATATTTCCTTTCCATTAAAAATAATCATCAAAATCGGTTCATAAACAACGAAACTATCCGCGAACATACATAAAAAACACACAAGATTGAATTAAGAACCACCTCAGTTTTTGAAGTCGGTTAAAAATTATAAAATTACTCAAAAATTAATTGTTTCACCAAAGTATGAGTTCTACTTTCACAATTTAAATCAATCTGAGTCGTAGTCTAGAGGTGGAACTGCATATTGCATACTGATTAATCATTGCATATTACTCGTCATATATAAAACTAAACGAATTTGCAATATCTTATATATAAAAATCAATCGCTGTTCGTTTGTCTCGCTACAACTTGAAAGCGGCTGGGCTGATTTTGATGTTTTTCGTTTTAAATGTTTGTCGTAGTCCAGGGAAGGTATAAACGATGAAAAATAAAAAAAAAAACTTAAAAATACAACTGTCACGTGTACGAAGTAGTAAGTATTTAATTACACGGCTAGTATTTAATACTTTTTGATCTACTTTTTTAATTTGACCGAATCCTATTTATAATTTTTTGATCTTTAAAAAGCAGTAACAACAAAAAGTGTCTAAAGAAAAATCTCTTTTACGTTAATATTATTTATGCACGTTTTACTAAATCACGTTTGTATGTATTTGACAGTGCAACAATATGATGTTAGTGGAGTCGATAGCGGGCGCCCCGCTGTCATTCCACGTGATCCCGTGGGACGCGCCCCGAGCTCAACTCACGTTGCAGGCCCGCTCGCCGCGACACAAACGAGAATGGACCTTATTGCTCAAGAGAGTGAGTATCTTTCTGTTTGTTATGTGGTGTTACGACTCGACGACAGATTAAATTTTTAACAGATCTGCGCACAATATAAGCAGTCACTTGGAAGTCACACTACAGTCTGTTATGACCAGCAGTTGAGGTCTTCGGGCTGAGACGGTACTGAGAAACAGTCTGTGTCGCTTCTACAAATCTAACTTTACTCTTTCTTTGGCTAATTCTCATTAGTGGATAGGATTATCTACACCTTTTCCGTCCGATACAAAGGAATCAAGTTAGGTGATTAGGCCTGGTTGACTGCTATTTAACTTTAAATGAGTAGCGCTCGCTTTAAACGTCCTGTTTTTCGAGTGCTATAAAAATGCTGACCTAATGGCATCCAAAAAATAACTCCCTCGAGTTTTAATTGAAAACGTGATATTTCAGGTAATATTGGAGAACTATAATGCTGTGATACCGTCACATGCAAGACAGTTAGTGATGGAACTTGGCCAGAATAAAACAGATGGTAAGCAAACTTATTAGGTATTAAGCAATCTTTATCTAAATTCAATATTAATTAATTGATAATCTCTTAATCCCATATAGTGTTTCATAAACAAAAAAGCGTACCTATCCTATTATATATTATTATTTTAGCAAATTTAATGTTTATCTATGCTTACTAGATATATTTACATAAAACTTAAAAAAATATCTAAAATTTTGCGTAAAATTCCAAGCTTCTCCAATAGGAATGTCTAAAGTATATGCGATACAAGAGATACTGAGAATAACTTAACTTTCTTATCCACTTCCCACAATAACAACGAAAACTTCTTTTATATTTCAGATGACATTCTAGCAGAGAAATCCCACAACCTCATAACACAAGCATCAATGCGGAAGCAGTTATCAGCGCCAGAATATCTGGAGAAGAGAAAACTAGACAGAGATAGGCGAAAATCTTTCGAAAGCGGCATCAGGGGAAGATTGAAGAAAGCTAATAGAAAGTACACCTTGCCGAGTTCCAGGGCTGAGAGTCAGGAGTGTGATTGTTCTCAGGTATCTGCTGAGAAAGGTACAGATTACACATGTGAGAATTGTTACGTAGATTTATGTTCTGATTGTGAAACAGAAGTAGGTAAAGTTAAGAGGGATGATAAATGTGGTTGTAGGCACGATGAAGGTGAACCTGGAGATAAATGTCCCGAATGTGATAGATTGTTACATTATATAGACTCTGGTAGCGCTGAGCATTTAGAACGAAAGCAAACAGGTTGTAAGTGCTCGGATTTTAAATCGTCACAAGAGAGTTTTAGTAAAGAATTCGGATGTCCATTAAATAAAACTAGAGGATATCACTCCTCTGATAATATAATCGGTTACGCAGATAACATTAAGAGCAAAGATGATCTTAGCGATAACAATTCATTGACTAGTATAAGACATATCAATAAAACGTGTCTTAAATGCGCGAAAATTAAAGAAAATATTGCCGTTACGGATATTACTACCACATTACATACTAGAAGATCTAGATGCAATGAGAGTGAGAAGCAAAGAGCGGATAATTTTAGGTCAAAATCAAAAGATGATCCGCAAAGATCTAGATTATCTAAAATAGGAACTTGGAGACGAAAGTCTGAACCAGGCTTACAACAAAACATGATCGGTATTATAACGAAGAAATCTCAGGACAGTGACAGTGATAAACCTGAAATAAGGGGTAATGAAAAAATTGAATTTGAATGCAAAAATTGTGGTTCAAACAAAGTAAGTAGAAGGCCAAGAGGAAATGATGGAACAATAATATCAGATCTGGAACTAGATAGCAAAGGAAATGGTGGTACAGTTAAACCAGCCGTAGAGATTAGAATGTACAACACAAAAAATATACCAAAAAAGATAACTAAAATAAAGAAAAATAGAGCTAAAGGACTACGCCTTGGATCTGACACTACAGCTAAATTCTACGCTGATTTTTCCACTGATGTTTCTACTGAGAATATTTTGCATATATCAGAGTCTAATGACAGTCTTAACGTTGATAAACTTAAAGACATACCTAGCCCTGTACCTGATACGATAAGCAAAGATGAAGATATTGACGAGGAAACATATAAAAAGTTAATAGAAAAAACGGATTCCTTTAAAAAGAATGAATTGGAGAAAGTCAAGTACTTAAATAAACAGAAAGTCATTAATGAAACATCCGAACTTGAAGATAAACTAAGTGAAACAGAACAAAAACAAATTGAAGTAATGGAAAGTTGTGAAGAAACTGAACAACCTTTGGAACAAATAATTTCTCAGTTGTTAATGCAAAACCGAGAGTTCCAAAAGCTGGTCAAGAAGCAACAGCAAAGAAATAGTGCACAGAGACGACATCAAAGACTAATGAAATCCCATTCAAGTCCCGAACAAACTGTATTGGCTAAAAATCTAGAGTCCACTAAATTGAAAGCAAAATATGGACGACACATTTCAGCAAATTTAGAAATTGATGGAAACGAAGAAGATGATAATACGACAACTAGTTCAAGAACGGACGTGAATGACGACATTATGGAAGACCATATTTATGAGACATTAAGAATAGAAAATAGAGTTGATGAAAACTTGCACAGTTTAGATAACAAGAGCAAAGCAATACACCACGTTAATAGGCCAAAAAGACTACCATCTCCTCCACATATCACTAGCAATGATAGTGAAATTAATACGTGTATTGGTCCAGACTCAGACTATGTTTACCTTTCATTTAACAAACTGAATAAGCTACAAGACACTGAAGGTATTTATGATGTTCCAGTAAGATCACCAGAAAAAGTTGCCAATAGGGTAACAGCAGATTATTACGTTACTATGGAACACAAAGGACCACCAATCAATGAAATCATTACCGACAACGTCTATGACACTCTATTGGAAGTGTGTAGAAGAAAAAAAGAAGTATCAAATGAATTGACCAATGACTATTTGCCGATGAGTCCAGACCAACAAAGTCCAAATACCCCAGAAATATGGCTCAGTAGACAGAAAGAACATTTCAATGTATCCAGAGATCGGAAGTCTGGTTCCCTGCCAAGAAGTTTTCAAGTCATTACAAGTAACCCTGAAGAAAATTTGTCTACATTCAAATGTAAACCTAATAGCAATAGTAAGACGTACTTAAATAGAGATGGCAAAGTAATGAGCACAGATAGACCATTTACAATTGCTTCAGATCAAAGTGAAATAAACTATGATGATATGAGTGAAGGAGAATTGCTTAAATTTAATAAATCTAAGACTAATGAAGCTGACTATGTAGAAAATATAAGCCAATCAACTTTAGAGCTTGAAGAGGAAATTGACAGGTGCTATAAAAAGAATTTTGAAAAAATCGACTTAGATAATAATAAAAATGAAAATTTGACAGTATCTCAACCTAACCTAAACGTTTCGACTACATCTTCATGTGAGGTGTTGCCTCTAGAAAAGAACGATGAAACGAAATCTAATGAAGTAGAAATTATTCACCCAGAACATAAAATATATAAACCGACGTCAAACATGCTTTCACTTAAAAACGTTCTCAGTCGTTTTAAATACAGGAGCCCGAGCAAAAACAGCGATGAAGCAGAAATAAATGCTAACGACCAAAGTAGTCCTGATAGCACTAAGTCAGACCCAAAAAGTCCTGAAAAACGATCTGCTTTAAATCCTAGAAGCTACTCTAAAAATCTTTTACAAAGATTTAGGAGTATTATAGGCGATGAGCATACGGACGATAACCAAAACAAATCAGAAAATACTAACAAAGTTTCAAGTGGAGAAGATACACAAAACAATTTAATTAAAACGGAAATAAAAGTAGTTATAACATCCACAGATGCGAGTCCGACATCATCAACTATAGTTTATTCAACAAACAATGACCTGCTTAGTAAAAGTGTTTGCGAACATACAACCATGACCGAAAGTCAGACTGAAAAGACCAATTTAGAAGCATTATCTCTCAGCTGCGATAATATCAATCAAAAGTCTGAATCACACCGCCCTAGCTATGACAAAAATATAAATATGGTAAATAGCTCAGCATGTTCACCTGTAAAAATAAATAATAGTTCCTATCAAAGCTTAAATAAGCTCCCTATTTACATGCAAGGCAGCAAACACTTAGGGGCGAGAATAGCTCAATCAGATTACGTTGATCCAACAACTTTGACCTACGAGAAATCCACTACACTTAAAAAAGTTAATATCCTCATAAATAAAAATTCTGTAAGACCTGATAGCTTATTTTCTAATTCATCCTTCGTAACTTCTTCGAGTGAAGGAGCATATCAAGAACCTTTGAATAAAAATAATACTAATCACAACAATACTGAAGAGAAAACTGTTAGCACTAATCTACAGAATAATTCAGATGAGAGTTATTACGAGAAGACGTTTGAAAAGATTGAACAAGTGACGGATGAAGATGTATTCAGAGATTCTGCTGTTTATTCTGATCAAGAAGATAGTGAGGAAACAAAAGATACTTTGTCAAAAAGTCAAGAGACAACTAAAAAAATAACTAGAGTTGAAAGTGTCAAAAATAAAACTACGATCCACTCACAGCACAATATCAATGAAAAAATCACTACACAGACACGCGTTATTGTCACGTCAAATAAAACAGCTCACGTAGAGCGTGTAAATAGCATCAAAAAAACAGTAAATAATAAACCAAAATTAGCTCCTCCAGTACCTGTTAAACCTAAAATAACCCGAATACCTGCAGTATCTAATCCTCCAACTAAAGCCGTTTCTCGGACTTTATCTAAAAGCTCCGAACAATCTTCATCTTCAGAATCTGTCAACGTAAAAACAATTAAGAGGAATGTCAATTACAAATCATCATTGGTGAAATCTGAAACTTCAAATCTCAATGAAAAACCTAAAACGCATGAAAATAATGTTAAAAATGAAGTAACAATGTCATCAGACACCAAAACAGTTCGGGCAGAGAACGATAAATTAAAGCCTCAAGGCAACATACAAATGAAAAGGCTAAGTTTCGAAAGAGCTAGTTTAGATTCGGCTACAAGAAAAATAAAACTGAACTCTAATGCCGAAGAACAAAAGACTATATTAGAAAAACCACAATCGTCAAAGTCAGTGTTAGAAAGACGAATGGAGATCGAACAAATGTCTAAAATTCAATCTAAACATAGTCCGACTATGAAAAAACCTTCGCAAGCAGCTAAACCTAAGTCTATAACAACAAAAGTAGCGACATTTGAAAGGAGCGTAAGTGACATTGGTGTAAAAGAAAAAGCTACATGTTCCAGTACTGATAAAAACATTCCTAATAGAAATAGCATTGAACAAAAATCTGATAATGAAGCTGAAAAAAGCAGTTGGGTGAAACAGGTTGTCAATAAATTCCAATGAGCTTAAATAAAGTGATATTATTGCATTTATACTTCGACTATACCGCCATTATTTTTAAAATGTCGGCTAGTAACAGTTTAATTCATTGTAACGCAATTATTTAGAATCATTTTTATGTAACTTGCTATTGAAAATGAAATAAATTGTAATCATAAGGGTATCCATTTTAAAGTCACTATATTTTAATGTACTTACCTAATAAAATATTTACGTAACAAATATATTTGGAATACAAGACTTTGAAATAATTATTCCGTCTGGTTTGTACTCATTTTATCAGAATCCGTCAACTTATAGCTAACTTAGTTTTAGGTTAGATATATAACGACGCTATTTTTGTCACATTTCTCTGATAACTTTTAAATATTATCTAGTAGGTACCTAGTTAAAAATGAACGTCGTATTATTTCAAATTTATATTAAGATAATTGTTAATTATTGTGTAAATATTCAATCTTTTTTAAGCTTCGATATTCGTGCCATAGACAAGATAAATATTTTGGCAAATACATTTATCACACACTCACAGCTCTGTGTATGTATATAATCTGTGGAATGCTTATTTTGCTATTGTATTCAAAAAGTGCCATTAGGACATTAAACGAGTGTTGAAAAATGGAAATTATTAATTTTCATGCAATGAATTATTGTCTACTTAAAAATATTTATTTTTCGTTTAGTTTTGACTTTAAGTTTTTGTTGTGTAGCTACTAACACCAAAAAGTAGAAATGATTGTTTTAGTATTATTTTTTACTAATAAAATTATTCGATAATTTCTGTTCATTCATTACTCCATAGATATCTATTCGCACCATTTCATACCTATTAGAATAAAGAGTTACGGAAAAAGCAACGAATAGCTAAATGTTGGTCACTAAGTACCTTCCTACTGTTATACTGACGCTGTGTGTATCAAACTGAATTGTTGCTGTATTTTTATCATGAAGTTAGTTTGCTTAGTTGGCCCCCACAACCTCGTTTGCGTCTCCTATTGCCCATAGTGTGATAATTTTCCATGGTTTTTGAATCATTATTCATTGGTGCTCTGCTCCTATTGGTCTTAGCGTGATGATAAAAAGATTATAGCCTATCTCGATAAATGGACTATCCAACACTGAAAGGATTTTTCAAGTGAATAAATTCCTTAAAATAAAGTAAGTACCAGGCTTGAATGGACCACTGCCAGATTTATCATGAAAGCCTCTCCTTATAAAGGAGGTTTAAGCCCAATATACCACGCAGGGCAAAAGGGTTGGTATACGGTTTTGTCGAATTTTCCTTCTCTAAGCAGTGATGTTGTCCTGCACAGTTAATTCCTTAATCGGTTACGAAATCTGCGAGATGAAAATGGTGATGATGATGATGATGACTTGTCGTATTCTTAATCATCAGCATAGATTTACAGGCTCACCGACTAAATAAACATCTTCCGTGTTTAACACTATCTGGACTTTTATGTGACAGTTCAATATAAACAACTAACAACAAGGAAACTCCATTCATAACAATGGTTTCAAGAATAAGTACTCACTCTTAATGGTAGTATTTATAATATAGTGTCTCATGTCCAATCATAGCTCGGCCTCGGTGGCGCAGTGGTAGCGTACGCGACTGCTGTTCTTGAGGTCTCGGGTTCGATTCCCGGGTCGGATCAAATGTTTGTATGATCTGCAAATATTTGTTTCGGAGTTTGGGTGATTTTTATCTATAATATGTATGTATTTACAAAAAAACAAAAAGTATATAAGTATTAATATCAGTTGTCTTGTACCCATAATACAAGCTCTGTTTAGTTTGGGACTAGATGGCGTTGTGTGTTAGATGTCTGAAATATTTATCCGAAATATTATACTTTTTATACCACACTAATCTTCATTGGTTCAAGCCCCTTTTATGCTTCTCAACCCTATCTATTTATATATTTATTTATTTATTTATTTATAGTCAGCACAAAAATAGGAGTACAATTTGAATAATATTGATAGTATGTGTCTGTGTTACATTTTTACAACATCAAAATTAATGAAAATTGACACATTTGGAAATATAGTAAGTAAAGAATTTATTTAGAAGTAAACAAGTAAAAAATCCGACTGCGTCAACATCTGTAATCTTTATGAAATTCAATTTTTTTACCCGACTACGGCAAAGCCAAAGGAGGGTTATGATTTTGACAGGCTATGTATGTTCATTTATTCCCTCATAGCTCCTTAACTACTCATTAGAACTGGACAAATGAGGTGTCGTTAGAAGCGACATGATCGTCTGCTGGTTATAGGCTATATGACGTGTCACTGAATCTAATCTGGCGCCCTCTAGCCGACGTAAAGTAATGTATTAAAAAAACATTTTTTTTGATAAATATGTCGTGTTTGGTACCATTGAAAAGGGTGTTACATGGACATTTTAAAAATGTATATACAAATTGCACGCCACTTAGTTCGATCCTCGGCTTCTCGCATCCAGCTCCTGCCAGCCGTCTTGCGCAAATCATCACAATGTAAAGTGGCGTGCAATTGGAGAGGCCTATGTCCAGCAGTGGACTGCGATAGGCTGATGATGATGATGATGATGATATACAAATTAGCATTTTCTCGTGATTTTGTCCGTATTTATTCGATAATTGTGATATTTCTATGGTACCCATTTAAAATATACTTTGCAAAGAAATTAATATTATAGAGGCAACAAAACATTTTAAATAAAAAAAAGTAAAAACTAAAACCCAACTACGACAAAAAACGACGCTGAAAAAGCACGAAACAAGTTTTAAAAGCTGTAGTCAGCTGTAGCTGTTTTGAAATCCTTAATAATTAATTTAAATTTGTATGGTCTTTAGTTGTCTTACTTTAATGGATTTTAAGTAGATACTTATATTTTTACTAAAGTAAATTTTATTTAAAAAAGTAATGTACATTGTTAAACATTTACTTCCGAGCTTACGGCCTCTCGGACCGGGGCCCTTATAGGTCGGGGGCCCGTGGCATTTTGCCAGCCATGTCACCCTATAGTTACGCCACTGATGCCCGAATAAACTAATAATAGCTAGTTTATTCGGGGATGTAGGTAATTCATCTGGGGAATAAAATCGTTCATATCCTCGAGAAGCTACGAAATTGATCCGTGTGCGCTCCTAAAGAATTGTGACCAATGAGTTTATTGGTTATCATTTGACAAACATTAAGCAAAATAAATATATACCTACCTTAATCTACATATACTGGTCTACAACCGCCCGGTTTTACGGGTTGCGTTGCGCCTATTTATAGCTGCTCAGGCGAAATACATACAATTAGATCGTAAGCGCTATTGTTTGACCACATGAAAATGTATAGGTAAAGTGTGAATTAATATAAAAACTGTATGAAAACACCTAGTCCCTCAACAAGTCGAGACACTAAAGTTTCCATGGCCACAGTTCAATAACGTTGTTTGTGAATCGTGTTCTAAGAGTATACGCTATAAAATTGAAGTGTCTGTTTGTAATTTCATCTTTTAGCTTAATGCTATGATAGTATCTTTATTCTTTTAAAAGGACAACTCCTGCATTAGTAATACACATTCTGTATTGTGGTGGACTTTACAAATTCAAAATTATTTATTATATTAAATAATAAATAAATAAATAAATATTTTCGGACATCTATCACACAGAGCCATCTAGTCCCAAGCTAAGCAGAGCTTGTGTTATGGGTACTAGACAACTGATACAAATAAATATATCCTTTTTTTTGTAAATACATACATATTATACATAGAAAACACCCAAACTCCGAAACAAATATTTGTAGATCATACAAACATTTGGTCCGACCCGGGAATCGAACCCGAGACCTCACGAGCAGCAGTCGCACATGCCAACCGCGAGACCAACGAGGCAGTCGTCTTAATGGGCGAAGGACATCCATGAGGATCTTCCAACCCTTTAACAAGAAAGAATTCATTTTTTTTGGTATAAGGGGCAAACGGGCAGACGTATCATAATTATGTAAATAAGACTTTATCATTTGTACGGGAAGTAGGTAAACATGGTTAGCTATGGAGTAAAGAATATGGCTAATTACACTACACCGGCAAAAACGTAAGCATGGCCATGTCATTAAAACTTAGCACCAGGATGTCTGAGCTTTGTTCGGTATTTTTATTGGTACATTATCTAAAAATGAAACGTAGCTAGATTGATTTACCCCCCCGAAACCTCCTGCATACTGAATTTCATGAAAATTGTTAAAGCCGTTATCGAGTTTCAGATTATATATATATATATTGACTGCCTCGTTGGTTGTGTGGTGGCGCGGTTGGCGTGTGCGACTGCTGATCATGAGGTCTCAGGTTCGATTCCCGGGTCGGAACAAATGTTTGTATGATCTACAAATATATGTTTCGGAGTTTGGGTGTTTTCTATGTATAATATGTATTTATATCAGTTGTACAAACACTGCTTTGTTTGGGACTAGATGGCGCTGTGTGCACCGTGTTTATGACCAATTTAGATTTTATCTACTCTTGATCTCGCAAATGTCATAATAAATAATTTCTTAGTAAAGTATTAAACAATCTATATTGACTGCAATGTAGTCGATTATGGCGGTAAAAAAGCCAATATAAATCTGTTCAGAGGTTTAGCCGTGGAAGTTTAACAGACAGTCATACAGAGTTTGTACAAAAAAAAGTATGTATGTATTTGTATCAGTTGTCTAGTACCCGTAACACAAGCTTGGGACTGGATGGCGTTGTGTGTTAGATGTCCGAAATATTTATTATTTATTTATTTATACCTACAACAATTACTTGTATAAAGGTATTGGATTTAGCTTTTGATTGCAGTTCTTTTTGGTAAATTAAGTGCTACCGTAACAGTCTTTATAAAAACACTAGCTGACCCACGCAACCTCGTTTGCGTCTTCTATTGCCAGTAGCGTGAACATTTTTCCCCGTTTTTTGAAACATTGTACATTGGGGCTTCGCTTATATTGACCTTAGCGTGATGATATATAGCCTATAACCTTCCTCGATAAATGTACCATCCAACACTAAAATAATTTTTCAAATCGGACCAGCGGTTCCTGAGATTAGCGTGTTTAAACAAACAAACAAACAAACTATTCAGCTTTCTATATTAGTATAGATAGAATATATAGATATAGAATGGTATAGATACATGGTGCACAAAAACACACTTAAGCTACCTCGCGTTTAAAACGAAAGCGAGCAAAGTTAGCTAGTGTGTAACAAAACTTACCTACATCCTGTAAATAATTATGTTGATGTTATTTTCAAATTATGATATTGCTACGTACTACAAAACTTATACCGTGTACACCCATACTGGAAATATTTATGTTTATCTTGATTTCATATTGCTACATACTTGGTAACATCATTTCATATTTTACAGTCAACCATATCACGTGACGTTTTTGGTCTCATTTCTCTTGTGGTGTTATGGTGTTACACCTAATGTATAAAGTGTGATATTATCTTTCCCGTACCAGTGGCGGAATTCTCCGTGTTACATCGCATGACTGCCATCGTCAAGTTTATTTCGAAGACCCGACCGACCCAACCGCCTTCATCCTTGCATGTCTGAGACGATGGGTAGCTATATTTTATTAGTAGCTGCGTCCCGCGGTAATACTCGTAATACTCGTGTGTTTTGTTGCTTTTGAATCAATTTAATGGTTGATATTGATATTTTTCATCATTTCGATTAGTTCCATTTTGTCAAATCTATACTAATATATAAAGCTGAAGAGTTTGTTTGTTTGTTTGTTTGTTTGTTTGTTTGTTTGTTTGTTTGAACACGCTAATCTCAGGAACCGCTGGTCCGATTTGAAAAATTTTTTCGGTGTTGGATAGTCCATTTATCGAGGAAGGCTATAGGGTATATATCATCACGCTACTACTAATAGGAGCGGAGCAACAATGAAGAATGTTTCAAAAACGGGGGAAATTTTCACGCTACGGGCAATATAAGGCGCAAACGAAGTTGCGTGGGTCAGCTAGTAATGTTATACTATAACATCATTGATTTTGTCTTATTTTTTTTTTTCTAAAATAAAAGTAGTTTAAGCTATATATGCAATTAAATAAAATCGGAGTGTCTGTTTGCAATGATAAAATAACCCCTTTTTACTAAATGCATACACGGTACATGTACCAAAATAACATTTTTTTACGATTTTTCTCTGCCTGTCTATTGGTTCCGGGTAATGTCTGGGACGGCTGGACCGATTTTGACGGGATTCTCACTGGATGATCTAAGGAGTAACTTAAGATACTTTTTAGACTTACTTTGTCCCGCGGCATTATCCGCGGTACGCCGATAACCGTTGATAATACCGCAATGTTCTGCTAGTTTCTTATAACATCAGCTGCCTTGCCAGTGAAAGTTTTGTAAAAATCGGTCCACACGTTCCAGAGATAGCCGAAAAACAACCCATAACATTTGTATCAGTTGTCTAGTACCCATAACACAAGCTCTGCTTAGCTTGAGACTAGATGGCGTCGTGTGTTAGATGTCCGAAATATGATTTATTTATTATTACTATTATCATTACGTCCACTGCATGGCTCGGGTCTCCTCTCAGGAGAGGGTTAAGGCCATACGTCCCCACGCTGGCCATGTGCGGGTTGGGGACTGGCAAGACAACGTTGTGGCTACGTTATCTTGTCGTTAGATGTTTTTATGTCCCCAACAGTCTCCACCTAAGCTTCACGACTGTTATCATATAATAATAACCGGGACCGACTGCTTAACGTGACCTCCGAATCACGGACAGACTAAAATAAAAATAAAAGATTTTTGATGTAAGTACCATAATACTTGCATATGCATTTAGTTAAAAGCTGTTAATTTAAAATTACAAACGGACATTTTAATTTCAGTTATTCATAAAGATATAAACAAAGTTAAAAAAGATAGTCGGCCTTGGACAGCTGCCACGACTGCAATTTAAAGTGAGTTAGATATGGAGTTGAACCTATGATTGAAGTAGCTCCTTATCTTGTTGTTTTTTGGTTTTGATAAAAATCTGTAAAAATAAAAATTGCACTTACCCAAGTGTGAGTCGTTATAACCTCGTTTTATGAGACAAGGTCAACATGTTTCCTTGAGTGTGTTTGTTTTTTTTTATTAAAAGTAATTTCTCTGTCGCGGGGGCCTTTACAAACTTACATGAAATAGATATTAGAAGGTAGTAGAGCCACGCTGATTTCAGCACGAACAGGCCGGCTCGACCTAGGCGGTACTATCCTCGCACAGAAAATCAACGTAAAATGACAGCGATCATGCTGTCGTGTTTCGTTGGTGAGTGCGAGACCGGAGGCCCTATGATGCAGAAGCATCACTAGCCCGCCATGGTGTGGGTCACCATGCTGCATTGTTGCATTCGCAGTATGGTGACCACCACTCTTGGATTCTGCTTATGCTTTCCATCAGGCAGATTTGAGTCATTTTGGCAGGGCCAAACATAATATATATATTTATATATATATATATATCATAATTACTTCAGAAATGTTCTACAAACAGCCATAATTATAAGCAAATACAAGAGGCCAGTTTATTAAATGTCGTATTTCCGAAAACATGAGGGACAGACAACTTTGTCTATCTAATTATGCGATGATTCACAACGTTAAACGTTATGATTTATGGTCCCGCCATTTTGTCGCGTGATCGTAAACGTATATTCCCTCCAAAACGTTATTACTTCGTCTTCGATGCACGCAAGATACTGCCTGACACCGAGTCGAGGAGGTTGAGGCCAAAAGTTAATTATGTTTAGTCTATGGCCTAATTAAGCACTGTTAGCGATGTTTTTATGATTGTTGTGTATGGCTTTTTGAATAGAACAGATGGCTATGAAAACTTTTGTTAAGTTATAAGCCACAAGAATTTTTAATTCCTAAAATTTTAGGGTTTCGTTAATTTCAGATGGATGTGGAAGAACTAAAGGTCCTTATTATGTATTTGAAATTCCTCATTCATTCCCCAGGTTTATCCTCTACAGTTTTCATTTGTATTTAAAGATATATTTAATAGTCTCCATATTAAAAATAGAAAAATTCATTGGGCGTAAGTTAACATTAAGTTTAATGCTGTTTTATTTTTAACCGACTTCAAAAAAAGGAGGAGGTTTCTCAATTCGACCGTATATATTTTTTATCTATTAAGGTCGTTGTGATATAATACCTCACAAAAATTAAATGAACATGTTTTATGTTGGAAACAAATATTTTTATCAGTATTTTTAAATTAGTGAGTACTTATTTCAACTTACGTACTACCTCCTTGCCTAGCCATCCTGAAAAACTTTTCCATCGCAACGAAACAGGCTTACGATCATATTGCGTGCAAGGGAGACAAAACAGGAAGAAGAGAAAAGTTCTATAAACGAAAACTCATTCCTTTTTAGACAAGCTTGTCTATAGGTGGTAGCGCGCGCAATGCCTTCTGTATTCGAAAATTCAAATTCATAGATAAACGCGGTTCTATTGCAAAATATCCATTTTAATCGATTAGGGAAGCCATAAACTTAGTATTGTTTTTGAATATAAATCGTTGCTAAGATAGTTGACGTGTAGAGTGATAGGTATGGGCTCGACAAATTACGCAACAAAACCAAAGACAACGGGATACAGAATGAAGAGCGGCTCCAGTGCTGGTTCCGATAAAGATATGAGCGGGAAACTGAAGCGAACAAAAATTCGGCAAGTAAACTCGACGTATTAAATAATAAGTATATTTTTTGTAAAAGTTTTTAAATGGGGTGATATTAAGAAAATTAAAATGAAATAGTTTTATGGGTATGTAATATTACATATTTTATTTTATTTTGTTTTTGTTTGATCGGTTTCATAGAGTTTAAAAAGATCAATTTTATAATCACTTTTATACAAGCAAAACGAAAAAGTGTTTTTAAAATTTCGAGTATCAAGAGTTTATTAATCTTATTATGATTTTAATACATACCTACATATTTATCTGTACGTTCGTATATGTGTACCGATTCTTATTTTTTTTTGTATCGAGTTACCTATTTATAACGAATTTAGTGGACCTGTTTTTATTTTTAGGAAAATAGTTGCCACAGTCAAGCTTGAATATAAAATAAGTTATACCTTAATATAGCTAGGTTTGCTAATCTATATTAATATTATAAAGCTGAAGAGTTTGTTTTTTTTTAATTCTTTCATTGTTGGATAGTAGGTACATTTATCGAGGACGGCTATAGGTGATATATTATATCATCACGCTATGACCAATAGGAGCAGAGCACCAATGAAGAATGTTACAAAAAAATCTTACGCTACGGGCAATAGAAGACGTAAACGAGGTTGCGTGGGTCAGCTAGTCCAATGGTAAAATTAAAGTGTATTCTGATGTGATTTAAGTAAACCCTGACAGAAGTCTTTCAAAAACTAGGCATTAGTATTTTGGCGTCTTTTTGATTTTCTTTTTTTTTAAATAGAGCTTGCCAAAGGTACCTTTACTCGCATTTATTCATAATATTTTATGTTATTGCGGTATACATTATTATGTATTTGTCCATAATACCTGATGCGTTATTTATAATCTGTTTTGAATATAATAGGTAATAACAAAGTGACACACTTGTGTGGGAGAACCTTAAAGCTAAATTAGCTTGTCTTCATCTTTACACAGTATAAAAAATTAAACAAAATAAAAAAACCGACTTCACGGAATATCAAATCGATCGATTTCTCTTGGATGCCATCATCATATCTTCCTTTTCATGGTACCGCCGTACCACATTAAAAAAAAGAATTATCAAAATCGGTTCATAAACGAAGAAGTTATCCGCGAACACACATAAAGAAACTGTTACGATCGAATTGAGAACCTCCTCCTTTTTTAAGTCGGTTAAAAATAAGGTCGCTTCCTAGCTGTCTTCTTCTTTCTGCTTCCTAGCTAGCAGCGTTTTGAAGCCCTCAACGGATTTTAAGGGATTGAAGAGGAAGGTTTTTAAGTGCACACTTGCATATTTTATTGGAAAAAAAATTGATAATTTCAAATACATCTGTGCGGCACGGGTCGAATCGCTAGTATAATATAAATAAAAAAATATTTAGTTATGATTTTTAATCAATATTAATAATTAATAATAAAATCCAAAGTTTATATTTGTCATCAACTTTTATCATCTAATTAATAGATCTATCGCCACGAAATATTTTATTCTCAGACAAATAAAAAGTGTCGCCAGGTATGAATTACTATAAATTAATGTCAATATGTATGTAAAATAAGAGATGGATTATCAATATAATCGTAGTTCATTTCATGAATAAAAACTTCCTTCTCAAAATAATAGGTTTATTTCTTAAATAATAGCTTCGTACTCAGAATGGTAGATCTGTCACAAAATAAATCGATTATCGTCCTCAGTTTGCGACTTGTTTTTATTTGTTATTTTGTCACCAGTGCAGAGTTACATTTCATTTCGTTCAATAATTGAAATAATATTATTCGATACCAATTTAATACATCAATTTATAAAGTCAATAAAAAAATATTCAAAAGTGGTAGTGGAGCCAAATAAAATTGGCGGTCAATGGCCATAGAGTTAGGTTAGAACTTCTTTGATTTATCACACTACTGTCATAACAATTTTAAATAACTAATTCCAAAGCTGTGAGGTATTTTCAACATGAAATCAATTACAGACATATTAAATTTTTTAATAATCGTTTTCAAATAATTTGATTATACGGTTATCAGGACAAACCTATTATGATACAAAATTATTTATTTGATAATATATCCCGATGATTATATGGGTTTTATTATGGAATTGTTTTATATTGTTTGATGACATCAATTTGGTCACAGATCCACTATTTTGGGTGCAAACCCTATTAATTAACAAATACAAAACCACTTTAATTGGCGATAGCTTAAATCATATCCATATTCTATCTACTTAGGTTTTTGTTTTAATTTCTTAGATGCTCGGAATATAATCTTTTAAAACTAGTAACCCACCGAAATCAATCAATATATTCAATTATTAAATTTGCTTGCAAAATATATTTTAACTAGCTGACCCGCTCAACTTCGTTTGCGTCTCTGAGTAAGAAATAAATTTGAATATTGATTTTCGGTAGATATCCGGCTCCTATTGGCCGTAGAGTGATGTTACGTAGCCTAAAACCTTCCTCGCTAAATGGGCTATCCAACAAAAAAGAATTAGCAAAATCGGTTCAGCCGTTCATTTATATTTATAACAAATCAATAAAAAATCAATCAAAGAACTGTGAATGTTTAAATTTTCACTGACATTAAAAACAGTGAAAATTTTAACATTTTCTTTGATTGTTTTTTTGCACTCCGGTTATGATTTAACTTACTTTTATAAATTTTTCGTCCTTCGATAAATGCTTAATCAAGCATTCTTATCTGCATTAAACGCATACCTAATTAATTTTGGTGCAGTCCTTACCGTCACTAGGGGTGTATTTACCACAACAACGGTTACTATGACAACAGCTCCGTGTAATCGATACCTGGTTCCCATATCACCGCACTCGATACGACAGCGCAATGAGCAACACTAGTTCCATACACGAAATTTGATTTTTATTTATATTTTTTTTATTTCGAATTTTAAATATGTTTTCTGTTGAACGTTAAGTACTGTTAAGTTTTTAATTATGTATTATCCGAATTATTTAAATAGGCGTCCGAGCAAGATGAATGAGTATGGATTGAAGAGGATACCGGATTATACAGAGCTGGCTTATAAAGAGGCTGTGTCGAAACTAAGATACTTTTTATCTGGAAACTATGCACCAAGTGTAAGTTTATTTTTAATTATTTCTATTCGGAAATTGTATATCAAGGGCGAGGGAATTGCTACGAGAGTATTTCTATAGATATCGAATATTTTGTTATGATTATGAGTCACGACGATATGCTGATGGAATAAATTGATCGTTCGTGGAGATAACTCAACGATAGAAACGCGGGTCCGTCGCGATTCTTTCGCCCGTTTATTTTCGCCAGTGAAGTTCTAACAGTGAGAGTCTATTTATGATTTTATTAATAACTAGCTGATCACCGCGGTGTTACCCGCGGTTATCGTCGTACCGTGAGTAACGCCGCGGGACAAAGTTAGTCTAAAAAAGTCAAAATCCGTCCAGCCGTTCCAGAGATTACCCGGAACAAACAGACAGACAGGCAAAAAATTTTTTAAATACGTTTTTGGTATATATACCGTGTAAACATAGATACGCTTTTAGTAAAAACCGGTTATTTAAATATTACAAACAGACACTCCAATTATATTTATTTGTATAGATAATTTGATACATGCCAATTATCGATCATTCAGAAAGCAATTGTCGCAATATTTAAGTCACAGAATCGCTTGCAAAATTATCTAGAACATTGTTAAGCGATTGCGAGAGAAGGAGGGTTGTTTTTCAATTTATATTTCTCTGGCACGCCCTAGAGCCTAGACGGCTTGTCGTATGTAAGTGATATCAATAGATTCGTCTTAGTCGTGAGAGTGACACTGGGTACATTAAAATTAAAAAAAAAAAAACAAAATTAAGGATTTTAGGCGCCAAAAAGTAATCTCAAGAAAAAAAATGTTTTCAAAATACATCGAGTGTGGTATCAAAATATTTTGTTTTACGGTGATTGCGAATATCAATAAAAAAAAATGTTTTTACTTTTTTAATTTAATTAGGACATGAATTAATATACCAGTGCAATCTCATTCCATTGTTAGTTTTTAAATAAAAGCTATATTTACCTCTAGGTTCGAAGCTACGGCGGTTCCGCTTCCATCAAGAACCTGGATGAATCAGACGGTGATGTGGATAAGAAATACACCAGTTCGTACACCCTGGCGGAGTACAAACCACGGCCGAGGCTTACCGCGAAGTATACGACGTTATACGCGGATAGTTTGAACACGCCGCATTATACACCACATCATAGTACTACAACTGGTAAGTAATATACTCCATTATATATGTACATTACATATTATATATATATATATATATCGAATCAGAGGAGAATACAGAACGCCCTTTGTGTTTCTCACATTATTTTTAGTTGGGTCTTCGTTATTTTGACTCCATACCGCGATAATCTTATACCATATAGTTCGCAAATTTATATTTAATCAATGTTCACGGGCGTATAAAAAGGCACTTCTATGAGAGGGAGTCTTAGGAAATACCGGCATCTTCTAGCTATAAAGTCTGACTTGTAACAGAGGCGTCTTTGTAACTCTAGCGCCCTTTAGTAAGAGTAGCGCCCTCTAGTAAGCGCGCAGATTAATTAAAAGTACCCCAGCCGTCGCGCCTAATACTGATGCGCCCATGTGCACCTTGCACTAGAGGTACATGATAATTTATTTTTATTTCGTATTACTTATTTGAGGACCCCTGCCCCTATCTCCCCCTCCCTCATCCCCCAAAGTTCGGCAACGCATTTGTGACGCCTCTGGTGTTGCGGGTGTCCATGGGCGGCTATAATCGCTTACCATCAGGCGATACGTCTGCTCGTTTGCCCCGCCTATTCCATATAAAAATAGAAAATCTTTTTAGATATTTTTACACGTCAGACTTTATAGATAGAAGAGACCGCTAAAGGGACGCCCTTGCCTTGTAAAAATATCTGTACAAGATTAACTTAACCTTATCGTAAGTGATCTATCGAAAACACTCCACAAACTACGTCACTATGTGTGTAAACACACTTGTTCTTTTGAGATGCAGGGCCTTGGTAGTTACTAACCATCAGGTCACCCGCTTATTCGTTCGTTTTCACATAAGCAATTTAAAAGAATTGTCTGTCACTTGGTGTTAGCAGTTCCGCCACCCCCAACCGCCGCCTCTGCAGCTGGTGCAGACCTGAGTGGTGGCACAAACCCCGATGTCGTCAACTTTATCCAGAAGCAAGAAGAGTACATAGAACAGCTGGAGAGAGAAAGTCAATACTGCAGGGTATGTAATTCTCAAAGATTAATGTCGTCGACTATCATCAAAGGTGGCGATAGAAGATGATTCGAGTTGAAGAAATGTACATCTTACACTTTAATTCTTATGTCAAACCTTTCCCGTCACTTTTTTTGTGAGCTTCGACGATCAGTCAGTTTTGTGACGTAATATCAGTAATTTGGTCCATAGGATGAGCTCAACAACCTTCTCGGCAAAGTAAAAGAAGTGATATCAGAGAACGAACACCTTCACGAAGCACAAAAGAACAAGTTGATCTCTCGCATGTTCCACTCCTATGGCGGTTCTGAGAGTGATGAGCTAGATGACCTCGGAGACAGTACTGGTTTGGACAGTGATAATAAGGTAGATAGAGATTCAGGTGATCCTTGTCGTAAGTTTCTAAAACAATCATTTAAATTTTTCAAGGTTTCTAAAGATAAAATTGCTTTTTTGTTTTTGTATCTGTGTATACGACTGTGTGTGTATGTAAAACGTAGGTATGCATGTTGTTACAACCTATTATTTTCAAAGGTTTTGGAAAAACACTTAATTTTGGAACATCTGAAGTTTCATTAATTAATTCCTCTTTTGTCTTGTCTTAACTTTTGGCCTCAAATAATAGTTACAATAAAAATGAATTTGCTTTTTAAATATAAATGTTTCATTAGTATCCATGATACTTCTAGCAGTGATAATTTTCGTAGGTAACTCCATCAAAAGGTCGTAGATCTGTCAAGACCCGCTCCACCAAACTGGAAGGTCCCAACATCGTGTTTGAATCCCGCATAGCAGAGTTAGAAGCTCAACTCACACAAGCGAAGATTGATTTGAAGAAAGTTCAGGTAGTATTCTAGGAAAAGTTTTTCTACACATTATTTTTTGCTACAGCATGCATGAACTTACCATAATTCTCGTCCTTGAGAAAAGATAACATGGACCTTTGATTTGATTCATTGGTTCTTTGAACATGGTTCGTTCATTTGAAGTTTTATGGGGTTTGTATCATGTATCTGGTGTGACATAGGATATATTGTGAAGAAGACAACCGTCGTTTCTTACAAAAGAAACTGAGACGCATTTACCCATTTGTATTGCTACCTTTTGAGTACCCCCTACCCTTGCCTGCCTAGATGTCAAAAATCTTTATATGACACGGTGTAAATTATAGATGTGACACATAGACTTCTGTCTGTCTCCTAACTAGTTCATTGTGTGGTTCTTCAGGAAGAAAATAATGAAAACAAACGCAAACTGGCCTCTGGGCTCGTTGATTCAACTTGCCTTGATGGCTTCAAGCGGCAGATTGAGAATTTACAAAGGTAAGCTGTATTAAATTCCTAAAACCAGTATAAAAGAAAAATTTAATTAACGCTTTGATCGACGATAACTCATTGGCGGGCAGTCATTATCTGGTGACCGGTTAAAGGGGAGTTCCCCCCTTGCAGATGCAGTTTTTCGACTTTTTCTCGCTAATTTTATAGGAAAACCTACTAAACTGTATTTTTTTTGGATACGCCATAAAATTTCCTACCGATTAGTATAAACCTACATAATCTAAATAATTTAAACACAGTTTTTTTTACCCGACTACGGCAAAGCCAAAGGAGGGTTATGATTTTGACAGGCTATGTATGTATGTATGTATGTATGTATGTATGTATGTATGTATGTATGTATGTATGTATGTATGTATGTATGTATGTATGTTCATTTGTTCCCTCCTAGCTCCTTAACTACTCATTAGATTTGGACGAATGAGGTGTCTCTAGAAGCGTCATGATCGTCTTCTGGTTATAGGCTATATGACGTGTCACTAAATCTAATGTGGCGCCCTCTAGCCGACATAAAGTACCGTATTAAAAAATAAATTTGAGATAAACATGCCGTGTTTGGTATCATTGGAAAGGGCGTTACTTGTAAATTTCAAAAATACATATATTATTAGCATTTGTTCGTGACTTTGTCCGTATTTATTCGATAAGTGTGATATTTCGATGGTATGCTTTTTTGTTCCCTCATTGTTTCTAAACTTATCAGAATAAGACAAATGAGGTACCGTTAGAAGTGTCTTGATTGTCCGCTGACTAGAGGTTATATGACGTGTCACTGAATTGAATGTGGCGCCCTCTAGCCGACATAAAGTACTGTATTAAAAACTAAATTTGAAATAAATATGCCGTGTTTGATATCATTGGAAAGGGCGTTACTTGTAGATTTCAAAAATATATATATTATTAGCATTTTCTCGTGACTTTGTCCGTATTTATTCGATAATTGTGATATTTCTGTAGTATCTATTTAAAATATACTTTGCAAAGAAATTAGTATTATAGAGGCACCAAAACATTTTAAATAAAAAAAAGTAAAAACTAAAACCCAACTACGACAAAAAACGACGCTGATAAAGTATGAAACAAGTTTCAAAAGCCGTAGTCACGCGTTGTTAAAGTGTTATGAACTATGGAACATTGCTAAGTTTCAAAAGCCAAAGTAGTCCATGTAGTGTAATGTACCATAGTATATAACACTTTAACAACGCGTGACTACGGCTTTTGAAACTTGTTTCATACTTTTTCAGCGTCGTTTTTTGTCGTAGTTGGGTTTTAGTTTTTACTTTTTTTTTTTAAATATTAGAAGTTGAAAGAGCTATAAAATTACGAATTTCTAAAAATTAATATTTATTATATAGTTTACCTTATATTTATTGTATTTAAATATCACAAAAGATACTTTACATACAAATTTTGTTACAAAAAAAAATTTTGAAATCCTTGCTTAAAAAATCATGTCAAAAATTTTTATTGTGAAGACTGTATCAAGCAAGATAATATATTTCGATTCCGCGAGTCAGATTTATTTAAACTTTCAAGTCAATAAGTCATCAAAAAAAAAAATGATAAGGCAGTATAATATTTTCTTCTCCCATTTTTTTTTATTCAGAGACAAATCGTCCCTGGAGACACAAATCTCGAAGCTAAAGCTGAGCTTGGAACAGAAAGACGACGACGGCCGATACAAGCGAGGGTCCGATGTAGTGGAACAACAACTCAGAGACGAGCGAAACAACCTGGAAACTGAACTTAGGAGGCTCAAGGTATTACTACAAGTCTACTACCGTCCATGAACACCAAACAAAAATGAAGTTGCAACTAAAGACCGCTTGTCAGTTTGAGCCCACGTAAAATAACTCCCTCCTCCCTCCCTCCCTCCAATAGCTCTTGCGTTGAGTGAGGTTACCGGAGGTCCATACCCGAACTCCTCCCCTCATCCCCCAAAGGCCGGCAACGCACTTGTGACGCTTCTAGTGCTGTGGGTGTCCATGGGCGATGGGAATCACTTATCATCAGTCGATAAGTCTGCTCGTTTGCTCCTAATTCCAAATAAAAAAAATGTCGTTCTGAGTCTGACTGTTCTATATTTACGCATCACGGAAGTTGTCCTTAAATAATTTAAAATTTTAACAAAAAAGAACCGACTTCAAGAGCTAGATCAAATTGAAATGGGACCACACGGGTAGCTCCAGCTTTCAAATAAAAAAGATCATCAAATGAAATCGGTTCTTCATGTCCAATAATGAGGTAACAAATAAAAAAAATACAGTTGAATTGATAACCTCCTCCTTTTTTGAAGTCAGTTTAAAATTAAAAATGGTTTTTCTATGCGACGGAAATAATACTTCACATATGCATAGCTTCAAGTGATTGCGCAAGTTTATTAGGTGACCTTAATTCTCTTTCAGGATGAGTTAGCCAAAGAGCGCAGCAAAGTCCGTGAGCTAGCGGGTGAAGGAGCTCGACGTGCTATTCAAGAACGGAGTGCGGCTGAACAGCGTTACAATGCTCACTTTGATGAGTTGCAACATGACCTGGCAGCTCAGTATGACAATGTGGCAAAATTGCAGGTCGGTATCTACTTTCCTGGAGATTTTACCCCAAAGTTTCAATTTCCAGAACTTAAACTTTACTAGTGGATTAAATTTCTTTTATAAGAAATACCAGGAATATTTTGCGAAATTAAGTCCAGTCTCTAATATGTCATAAGTAATATTTATAATAGACTTTTAAAGAAGTATCAGCGACTTAAATCATCTCACAATATTTGTCTTGGGATCAGAATCGAATCTAGCAGGCTTAGCAGCTAGGGCACTAGCCACTAGACGGGTCCTATAAGTAAAAGAAATAAAAGTGTATGAAATATCCAAAGAGTTAGACTTATATTACATTCAACAGCTGGACTTGGAACGTCAACGTCGCGAGGAAAATGAGTTGAAGCGAGAGATCTCCATGAAGAATGCCGCAATTGACGAGCTGAAGATGGAACTGAAGAACAAAATGTGTTTGTATATTGTTAACAGTCCATATTCACTTACTGCCTGGGATTTGACATTATTTTATATAGTTGCCAAAGTGACTCCTCTGCCTGATGGAAAGCATGAGTAGAATTCAAGAGTAGTGGTCACCATATTCAAAGCGAAAGTGGATAATGAAGTATTTTAAGGGAAGAATCCTCTCACAATGTATTCAGTTGAATACCTATCCCTTCCAGACAAATAATTTTTAAATCTATTATTGTTCTATTTAAGAGTCATCATCGTGGATGATTCAGACGTAAAAGCTTTGTATTTAAAGCATGGAATTCGGGGTTTCGTTGTTAAATAATGGTGTCCATTGGAATGCTGAAAGTGGAAATAGCAAGATCTGATATACTACATATATTTCAAACTTATATTTTAGCATCTTTGCAAGCGGATTTGGCTCAAGCTCACGCTGAAAAAGCTTCTCTTGAAGAAGAGTTAGCCAGCGCCCGACTCTCTATAGAACGTAACCAAAGACAAGCCAAGCATGAGACTAATAGACTCAACTCTGAGGTAAGTCATCCTTAACAGTCCAGTGCTTGACCTATGTCAAGTATATTCTTAAAAAGTAGGGTTAATAAATTTTCTAAACATTTATGGTATCATTGGAACCTATTCAAGATTTTGATTGAAGATAATTATATCATCTAAGTAAACAATATTTTAAGATTGGAAAGGCAACACTCATATTCAATTCCTTACTATTATTTATTTACTTTTAATTTATTTATATCAACTGCTCACTACACTTACAGTTACCCAACACGTGTAGCGAGCCATTAAAACATTGGTGTTACAAATATAGCGGTTAATAACAATACTTTACAATGTCTTTGAACACCCATAGCTGTCCGATCCCAAACCGAGCCAAGCCCGCAGCTAGGTAGCCAGACTACTAATAAACATATTTCCAAATATTATGTGCCCGTCTGCTCATTTCCCTCTATTCAATAAAAAAATTAATGATTTCGTTACTTTTCTCTCAGGCCCATGAAAATAGCAATTAGAATGTTTTTGCACAAATTGCCACGATTTAACCAGAGTAAACACAAATATCACAGATATTACTGATTCGATGAGCAGATTCTACTGCCACATTATTTTCTGAAGAAATGACTGACGAATACTCTAAACGTAGTTTAGTTATCCTTTCGTTTGTTAACTGTATTATTTATGACCTTTCTAAGTTTTAGATCGCTAAAACGCTTAACGCTATGAGGCTTCAGGTTTCTTTTAATTTATTTTAGATTCAATCCCTTCGTCAACGTTTGGATCGTGCTGACGCAGATTTAGTTCATTCACGTCGCGAGAATCTACGCCTGTCTGAACAGATTGCTAATCTTGAGAAAGAGGTATATAACTTGTCTACCAACATCTAATAACTGCAAAAATCAACAGTAAAACTAATAAAGTGTGATATTAACAATTAAGATAATTTCACAGCAAACAATGAAGAATCTAACTCCCATTTCACCGGAGAAGAACAAAAAAGAAAAAGAACTATCTACGGTGCTGGAATCGATGGAGAATAAACACGGTACGTACTATTCCAACTTTTTCAAACATTTAATATTTTAATCTTCTCAATGTTATGGTATATAGTATCATTTAATGGGTAAACTATTGATGTTTTGAGATATTCCTTAGATTACATTCGATCTTGAACTTCAAAACATTGATACTTTACCGTTTCATCTTTTGTGCTTGCATGTACTTCTATAGAGCTATGAAAGGACTTCAGTCTATCTTAACTTTCAATAGTTTATTCATCAGATTGTTTAAAACTTGCCCTTGAAGTAGTGTCCACAGATAAAAGTTAAAGCTAGAACATTTGGTTCCACAGCTAAAACGGTGGCTGAGTTGGAGTCCATGATACATTCACAAAACAGTCTGATGGAGAAACTCACCGGCGAATGTCGTTTGCTCACAGACAAGCTCGACGACGCAAATCGTAGGCACAAGTACGAACAATTCTAAATCTTCTAGCATGATTTATAGCATGTACTTTAATAGAATCACCCATTTTAATGTTCATTGCTGCATTTCATAACCCATTTAAAGTATCCTAACGTCGTGCTGTGTTTTTATTGGTAACAGGCAGAGCGCAGAGTCGCAGCCGATCAGACGAACCAATCAGAACACAGCGCGACCGTTCAACGTCTCGCGATCGAGTTCGCCGTTCCAAACGCCGCTCCGAAAAAGAGTCCGATTCGTCGAATAAATGTCCGCCGATTATAATCGGCCCGTTGACGACAAATCAGGATCTCGCAGACACCAAGGGAGAAAAAATATATAATCTACCACTTATGATACAACAACCCTTTTTACGTGAGAAAAAGGAGCCAATTAAAGTTGACATAAGTGTAAAATTGATACCCAAATCAAGGAAAAAGGAGAAGAAAAGACGAGGGGCTCAGATTGATGAAATTTTAGTGCAGGCTGATGAGTATAAGGGTGTTAATAATAGTATTAGTATGGAGGTGTCAGACAGAGATGTTCATGTCCTAAATGAGACGGTAGAAATTATAGAAGAACAAAATAGTGAAGCTAATGTAGATGATGAGAAAATTAACGAAGAGGCTCAAAATATTGAAAACAATAATGAACCACACCTAGAAAACGCTTCTACACCCATAGAACCGAAACATGATCTTGATGATTCCGTTGTTCCGATTAAAACTGATGATATAATTTTACCTGATGATACTAAAGAGAATACTGATGAACAGGAAGATTCTGTACCAAAATCGGAAAATACGGACAGTGTAATGGAAGAACCTGTTGAGAAGAACGATGTAGAAGAAGAATGAAGTACTTTTTCAGAGTATTCTGAAATTGACTGAGCAAAGGAATTGACAACGTGAATCATGTATACTATTAGCGCGTAGTTAAGGCTAGATTAGATTTAAGAAGCACTGGTAGTCTTAATAGTTTATGTATTATCATTAAAGATTGGGTTATTCTTAAAAAAAATAAGGAGGCAATCGTTAAATATTATTTCAAAGTTAATATTGTTAAGGTTTAGTTCTCTTTTGTAAGGGAATGCATAGGCATTCCCTCATCAAGCTGGACATGGGTCCAGCAGTTGACTGTTAAAAGCTGTTGATAATATTGATAACTTTAAGCTTTTTTGTGAATTCTGATAATGGCTAAAAATCATTGTAATAATCTAAATTTGTTAGACATAGAAGAAATAGTTGACTACCAGTGTTATTATACATTTTAAGAAAACTTATCAATGCTTTTGCAATGTAGATGTGATAATTAGCGCTTCTGATATCTGTTGCGTTTTGTTTAGTTTTATCATTGTTTATCTCTCGGTGTTGTGAGAAAGTACAAAGTTATAACTTTAAATGGGTAATGAAAATGTAATGTGCAATAAAATAGTTCATTAAACATTTTTTTATAAATTTATTTGTGAATTTCAAAGAGACTATGGTATATTTTTCATTAAGACCTTGACTATAGAATGCACCCAATTCTAAATTCTCATTTCGCTTCTTAAAACATGGTTAAAGACTATACAAAATATTTTTTCCTCAACATGACTTGGACGGATTAGTTTAATGCTCTAATGGCTTGGATGATTATAATTATCATCAGCATATAGCAATCTACGACAGGACATAAGCATCTCTTGGAAGACCAAACAACAAACGTAAATGAGAATTGGATGCTTTATATAGTGACAGCTATAGTTTTTACGAAATTCACTCACAAATTTCCATTTCAGAGCAGAAAAAACACAATTGCTTTGCAGAAACGCTGAACTAATGAGAAAGCTTAGAAGCTTATGGTGTTCACATAAGAAGTATTGCACCACCATTACACCTTTGCGAAGCTACACTCCACTCAGCGGCTATCCAAACAGTCGGGCCTCTTACGACTTAGATCGCACTTACTACACATCCACCCCTAACACTTATAGGTATAGGTTTAGAAGAACAGATAGCCTCAATGATTTAAGGGATGATGTGGGTGGTTTGACAAGAAATCTAAGCGATCTGTCGATTGATAGAATGTTTGATTCCGATAGCGATCCTATTAAGGTGAGTGAGATAAATGAATAAGATGAACCTGTTGCTGTGTCGCATGATTTTTTGGTAATTTTTGTACTTTGAATATGCATGTTTAGATTTTTTTTATAATAGCTGACGATGGTTACGTAGGTACATATTATTCAAACGACATGGGTTCAAGATAATGTTATCCATAAACATCAAACTCTGGTATCCATAACTAGAAGTAAAGTAACTGTTGAAAAATTTAGTCTAACCTTGAAAACAAATCAAAAATTACCTGAATACTTTAATTTAGTTGAATTCTGGTTAGAAATCCCTCAGAGATGTTGTGTAAGACAGCAGTCTTAAAAGTAACAAATAAAAGACTAGCTTTTGACCGTAGCTCTGCTTGCGTGTATGTCGATTATCGCAGTAAAAAGTAGCCTATGTCCTTCCTCAAAAATCAAAGTATCTCCATGCCAAATTTCATTTAAATCAGTAGAGCGATTTAGCCGTGAAAACGTAACAGACGACGGAGAGAGATTTTTCGAATCCACCCTAGTAAAATTCGAAAGTAAGTCTGTCTGTCTGCCTGTCTTCTCTGGGCAAAAGCTAGTATTATGAATATGCTTTATTATTAAGCCTTGTCACGTTGTGTGTTTGTGTGTTTACACGTGTGTGGGTGCAGGCAAGAACTGGCCACTCTGCAGCGTCAAGTAAACGGCCTGACGATCTCATTGCAGACACCACATACACCTAGCAAATATCAAGGTATGTATGATATGTGTCTTATACTTAATCTTAAGCTCAATATTATCTTGTTGGCCAAGCGGTTAGCGTATGCGACTGCTGATCAAGCTCTCGGGTTCGATTCCCAGGTCGGACAAAAAGTAATATTAAGTTTTTCTGATCAAGGAAATGCTTAATAAGAGCTCAGAGTTTAGAAGTGGGGCCATAACCTCCGTGTCTCAGAGAACTCGTAAAGTCGTAGGTCCTACGCCTAATCAGGCCCTGATCGAGATAGATAGTCCTATCGGATTTTGAAAGTGGGGGTCTGCGCATACTCTTAATGCGTAATATCACCTGCGTAATTATTATAAGATATAATTTCGTATAAATTGTCATTGTATTAAAGCATTCACTTCCATTTGACTAACACATAAGATTTATTTCATTTAATAATATTAACTCTAACTCGTGTGTTAGGTCGTTTTACAATTTTCACAAATTGTAGTACTGAAAAATATCGATAAATTTCGCGTAGTCAAATTTCTACAAAATTTTATACAAACGTCAGACTGTCTCTAAAATTTATATAATAATTTATTTTAATGTGTTTTCTAGCACAACCCACGTCCACAACCTCATCAGACAGAAATATTGCACATTCCCCGTCCAATAACGGACGCGACTATCCCAGAACTGAGCCCCCCGGACACCCCACAGACGAACCGATCGGACCAATCGCAACACTCTCAACAATCAATCGAGATGACCCCTACGAAGCTCCAGGAATAAGTGAGACCAATGTAGAACCCAAAAAAGAAACGCATAACTTTGGCCATGAAGAAAGAACCATCTCAGAAGAATCCCAGCATGCAAAAGATTATGAAGATTTAGAACATCCTGGAAAAGAAGAACCGGAACACGAACCTAAAAATGATATCAAGCAGGATGCAGAGAAACCAATGGAAGTTGAGCCCACGTCTGAATATGAGACCCAAAATTATCCATACGACCAGAATTATGAGCATACACAAGAAACTGTGGACCCCCAATATCAAAATCAGTATGATCAAAATTACGAACAGCCATATAGTGAGCAACAACAATATGAAAATTTTGAACAATATCCGCAACAGTTTACTGATCCAAACACGCAATATGATCAACATTACGAAAATTATCCAACAGATGCCAACTATCAAGGTGATCAAAATTATGATGCTTCGCAATATGGACAAGAATATCAAAATGATCAAAATGCAGAAACTGATAGTAAACTACAAAATGATGCTCTACAAAAACAAGATGATCTCAATACAGCTCAGATAGAAAAAGAGGAAAGTTTTGAACAAAATGGTAGCAGCAGAACACAATTCGAAAATAATC
Organism: Spilosoma lubricipeda; assembly: GCA_905220595.1. Lineage (NCBI taxonomy): Eukaryota > Metazoa > Arthropoda > Insecta > Lepidoptera > Erebidae > Spilosoma > Spilosoma lubricipeda. The sequence continues at coordinate 5,659,905 of HG992300.1, forward strand.
CTAGTCAAAGTTAGCAATATTAATTTTGTTTATGTTGTTTTTATTTGTGCAATAATTTGTTATTAAAGGCTTTTATTTTACGTATATGTGCTAGTTTGTATTATTATATTGTAGATAAGCTTTTAATGTCAGTTGGAAAAGAAAATATATTTGAAAATGGACTATTTTATTTACTAAAAACCCTTAGGTATCAGTCGTACGTACTTCACAAAATAGTTAGAAACAATCATATCACAAACAGAAATGATAACAATATATTTGATTTGAATTAAAGATTTTCCATTGTGTAGTTTAAAAACAAAATGGATCGAACGGTCATAACATTTTTTAAAACCAATAAATATTAATAAATAAGTATTGCAAAATATGATTTATGCGATATGCAGATGGTGGCATGAAATAGAATGACAAGATACGAACTAGAATAGCCTTATGACTCCTATAAGTACCTACAATACTATTCGTAATACAACCTCAACGGTCGTGTCACATTACTCTTGAAAGTTTTAGCAGGATATTTGGCATTTATTAATTTCAAAGTTAACTTGTAGAAAAATGAGTACAAAAGGATAACTACCCAAAAGAAAATGAGGAATATCAAAAGCGTGCACACATTTGAATGACATGTGACAGCAGACTTGTCCAAATGGAACTATTGGCAAGTTATTTTATTCATGACAAGTGGTTCGTAATTACTTACCACTACCCATGGACATCTGCATCTAAAGTGCCAACTTTGGAATACCTCCAGGTTCTGGGGATCGGTTTAGTACTGCAAGATAAGTTTTGTGTGAGGCTATGTTACCAGTAGTATCCAATACATATGCAATCCATTCTATAATTTGTTTGAATTAAAATGGCGATTGATCTTAACATTCATGTATGAGTTAATAGGAATGTTAACTGAAACAAATGTCTAAATAATTACATATTATAATACAGTAATCCCAACACCTTAATAGTCCAAGATCCCAGGGCCACCAGACATCACGTATTTTCTGACGAATGAAATGTGGACGATTAAGTAGTGTTAGTATGTACTAAGAACGCATGCCTATCTGCTAGCTTGCTTATACGGCCAATTTTCAGGTATCAGGTAATCAAGGCGGAAAAACATTACTTACCTCACGTAAATTCTCCAAGCTGATTTTTGGCCCTGGGATCTTACTCTATAAGGTTTGGCTGGAGCTACCGACCAGACGAATCGCGTTACAGTAAGTGACTGTTGGCCAGATAACTGTAACTCAAGACTATTTTAGAGAAGACTTGATATTTGATTTCATGTAAAAAAAGTCACACTGTGAAATGTAACCAAAGAATTGCTTAAAACCGATTTTCTGTAAGGCTTAATATTCCGCGCGAACCGATTAGCCACCAATTTAATTTGCATGACTCTCTCATAAGTCATGGTCATGTTAAAATTGTTTTTTACGGTTTTTAATAACCACTATTTTAAGAGCGAACTTCGAAAAGGCTTATTTTTCTTCATAAATTTTAATGAGATATACATATATAAGTACTAGCTGACCCACGTAACCTCGTTTGCGTCTCCTGTTGTCCGTAGCGTGATAATTTTCCCCCGTTTTTTAAATATTCTTCAGTGATGCGATTCGAGTCCGCTCCTATTGATCTTAGCGTGATGATATATAGCCTGCCTATAGCTTTCCTCGATAAATGTACTATCCAACACTGAACGAATTTTTAAATCGGACTTGCGGTTCCTGAGATTATCGCGTTCAAACAAACAAACTCTTCAGATTTAAAATATTATTAGCTGACCCACCTCGTTTGCATTTCCTATTGCCGTAGCGTGATAATTTTACTCCTTCTTTGAAACATTCTCCATTAGTGCTTCGCTCCTATTGGTCTTAGCGTGATGATGTTTAGCCAATAGCCTTCCTCGATAAATGTACTATCCAATACTGAAAGAATTTTTCAAATCGGACCAGCGGACTGAGATTAGTGCGTTCAAACTGGTTCAAACAAACAAACTCTTCAGCTTTATATATTAGTATGGATATATAGTATAGATATCAAACATACGAGTAGTAATATTAGATATACGAGTACTATACACATTTGTATATAATCATGACAAATATGATTCCCATGGTCGTTTTGAAACATACAATACGCTTGAAAATTTTTAGTAACTACAAGAGTTTTTAAGAGGATGCTGAACTATTTCTTGTCTATCAATCCACAAGTAGCTGTTTGCTCCAATAGTCAACTGTTGGACATGGACCTCGCCATCGAATTCGAAAGAAAGTCTTGAACGCTGTCCAGAAGGCTAGCCTTTTTCTAGCACAAGGAATCAGCATTTTAGCAAGATAAGTTTTTTGACGCTTGTATGTAAATATTGTTATTGTTTTTTTTTATTATGGTTATGTATATAGGTTTCTATATTATGTAATAATTAGTTTTGTTAATTTTAACATTACATAACATGAAAGTAAACTGCCAAGTACTTTTAAATTTTATGTTTCTATCCATAATATCAAAGATAGTAGTACAATAATTTATCTACAGGATACCCTCGTCTAATAATTAGGTTACAAATAAATAAGTTTAATGTACGCAAGAAAAATTTAAATACAATTTAAGGCTTACAAACATACTTAAAATTAAATTCAGTATTGCCAACACATGTCAATTAAATACAAAATGTTTTAGACCATGTTCGTGGTTATTACTCATCATCGAAAACATTTCCAATACTTTAGCTTTAATCGTTTATTTGAAAGGCAATTATTTTGAGAATAAATCCTAAGTAAGAGCCGGTAATACAATTTCATGGATATATTTTCCAGAATATTGATTTGATATTTATCAAACAACAATAATTTGGAATGTGTTAGAATTACCTACGCTCTCTACGGAAATATTGTTTCTAGCCTTCTGCCAGTAAATGTAAAGTAAATTCACAATGAAATTTGTTTTAAATGATATTTTAGTAATTTGGGCTGTTTTAAAAATCTCGGCGGTAAGTAAATTATGCAAATACTATCGAAAATAATAATGAGCTGGCACGACCGCAGTCTTAGAACTCACGCTCATAACGCCTCATAGAAAATACATATTAAGCAAATATATTCGTCTTCTGTCTGTCCCGGCTACTTAACGGACCCAGGACCTAGATTCGTGGCAGAAAAGGACTCAAAATAGTTGAGTTGATGTGTTTAGTTTGGTTTTCCCGGACTGTTTCCGCACTTAGCCTCTTGATTGGGCCATTGTACGTGGGTTTAGTGACCTTCTTACTCCAACCATCCTAAATTATCCCAGAATTTTAGCAGCCTTTTCAGGTCGCTACATGTTTCCGGGAATGATTTTGATTAGAGGATGACTAGCCCTTTATCCGCCACACTTCTACATTCTATGAGCACGTGCTGCAGTGGTTTTTCTGCCTCCATGCATCCCCTGCACAGTCCCCCTTGCACAGATCCCCTTTTGTTTCTTCTATTGTGAATAGGTGCTTTTTTAGGGGACAATATCCAGTTAGGATACCTATGACCTTCCTGATGTAGTCCCTTTTCAGTCTGATCAGGTTGCGGGCTAGTCTTGTGTTTAGTTTCCACAGTCCACTTGATCTTAGTCTTAGGGCAGCTGCTTTCGCTGCCTGCTGGATGACCAGATCTAGAGATCTCAAGTTCAAGAGATACTCTAATGCGGCTGATTTACTTGTATAACAGTACTAAAATGATTACTACCGTAGCTAAACGTTGAAGACTGAATTTGAATTTAGTATTCAGTAATATCTTCATTCAGTAATATATATGTATACTATAGTAAATTTATTATATAGTTGCGTTCTAGGCCACCACATAACTGATCCGTAGGTGATGGAGGGTATGTTAACTCTAGTGTATAACCAAAGTATGATATTTGGGTGAAGACCCCAGAGTTTACGTGTTATAAGACAGATTGAAACTTGAATATCCAAAATATCTTGCAAACTTGCATATTAACCTTCACATACAGTGCCATCTATCAGTCAGTCATTATTTTTTCACCACTAATTATTTCTTTTATCAGACGCAACCCACGAACACACAAGCCGGATATACCAAAGATTCTGAAACTTGTAAGATATATAATGAAAAGCTTCAAACAATGTGGGCCACCTTATCTAAGTATATTAACTCTACGGATTCTGTAGACGAACAGGCTTTGCACAACATAGCTATTATTATACAAGCGTATTTCGATCATCAAAATCAACATAAACAAGAAGTAGTATTCCAGGCAGTAGATACGATGATAGTCGATCAAAGAGATCATAACATTACTAGAGTTTTAAGAAACATTAAAAAGTTACTTGGAACAGACAATGCAATTACAAAAATAAAAGAAATGATCCTGGTGAACTTTAAGCCAACGTATGAAGAACAAGATCCAGAATGTAAGCATATAAATGAAAACAACCTGTCCTCGTCTATTGCTTTGTCTTATAAAAATTATTTAGAAAACGCTAAATGTCGCAACAATGACAGCCCTGAATTATTTGGGGTAAAGACACAATTAAGAAATGGTCAACAAATGAATTCAATACGAAACTTACATGATTTTTATGATTATGTTGATGAAGATATAATCAGTGAAACAGAACAGTTCCATGAAGATATGATACCGATAGTTATAAATTTTAAATCACCTGGCAGGTTTAATCAATTACCAAATACAAGAAGACGTTTACAAAGAGTTTTAAAGGGTTTAAATGAACGCTCGTCACAATCAATGTCAGGTGACAGTTCAAAAACAGCTGTATATACTGAGTCTCGAAATAAAATTAATGAACGATCTAAGGAATCCTGCATAAAATATGCAAATCATAAATTTTTTAAAACACTTCGATCAATCATTGAAAGGTACAATAATTTGCGCGATTGTGTACATGATGACACATTGAGAACGTTGAACAAGATAACAAAAACACCCAGAGACTTCCGGTACACTGAACCCCGCATAAGTGATAATAATATTCAACTTATGGCTAGTATACGACCTGGTCAACTAAAACAAATTCGAATAAATAATTTTGGCAATAACCTGAAAGAATTTAAACGCCAAAAAGCACCAAAGACATTATTTGCTAGTCAATTATTGTCGCAACTCAGAAATAGATTTCGAAATATAAGCCCACCACTACCATATTACTCGCCTCAAAATAATAACCAACAAATGAAATATCCTTTTGACTATATTCCACGTTCAGAGTACAAATTCGACAATAAACATAAATCATTTTTGAGAAGCCCAGATGCAAATTTACAAATGACAAATAAAATCCTGAACACACAGTGTGCAATGTGTTCAAATGAAATCAACAATGGGAACAACATTAAAAGAAATAAAAATATACAAGTAAATACAAAACCCTCTTTGGATACACAAGAGCAAAATAGTAGAAGTGGTGAAATTCTAGAAATGAACACTAAAGGGAGTGAGTTACTGGACACTAATAAAGTAATCAGTAAGGATCTGATGCAAGATACAGAAGGTATTAGGTTTGATACAATAAACAGAGATCCGTCAGAGCTTCAAAATTTATCTCTACAGAATACACAAGTCGATGTGAACAGCAATAACGATGAAAAGGGATACGTAGAACTCTCATATCTTGTTAAGTATCCTAAATCGTCTATATATTACCTACAATACTTTGTTAAAAATAAATTATCTTACGATGATTTTATCAAAGTTGCTAGTCACGTGTACGTTAACGATGAAAACAAACAATTAGTGAAAGTACAACGATTTTTATCAGACAACAGCACACAGGTTTTATTTGAAAATCGAGAGTTCAAGTCTCCATTAGCCATTCATGATAACATAGACAAAGAAAATATTAAACGCGTGAGGGGTAATATTAAGACCGAAAATCAAGAACACTCGTTTGAAAAACTAGTAGCAAATAACACAACCAGAAATGTGATTGAATTCATAGACGATCATGTTAATTCTCTAAAAGAAGATAAAATGGTTTCTGTTAATCCAGTTTCCTTGCAGGAATACAATATGCAAACTGATGATGATGATGTTAAGGATATTTTTGCGTACCCTAACGTAAGAGATGAAATTCAAGGTGATATCAACCATGCTGAAAAATTTATAGATTTCAAAATCAATTCCATGGATTCCTTACAAGAACACAAAGTAAAGCCAAATATTATAGAGGTAGTTTCTAATCGAAAAGATCAATCGAAAACAGATCTAGATCCTCTAAGACAAGATAAAAAAGTTGAAACTTATGTAGATAAAGAAGATTCTGTTCAAAAAGACTTTATAAATTCTGATACAGCTCATGGAGAATCTCTGCGGGATGTACAAATAACAACTAGTAAATATTCTACAGATACCATCGAAGGAGACAAAATGCAAATCGATGATTCTTCTCCAAATAACAAAAATAAGAGCAAGGATACAGCAGCTGCTCTTCTGGCAGACTCTCATAGAACTTATAAAAATGGTAATGATCTGTATGGTACCCATCCCCTAATAGACAACAAAAATAACGCCGTAGTTCATGACGTATATTCTAGAACTGAAGATGAATCCGTTACAACTCAAACTCGAAGTCGAGTCAAAATCGAATGGATATATCCGAAATCCATAATAAGTAACGATGTTAATAATATGAGGTATTTGCAAAAAAGATTTGACACCAGCTTCAATTCTGATCAATCAGCGGCAACCAATGAGTATAATGATCAGGTTGATATCCAGAAAGTATCAATACGTTACGATAAAAATATCACGAAAGCAACCTTTGATACATCTTATTTAGATCAGAAACTACGTTCTTCTAAATCAGAGAGTGTTGCATTAACTTCAGGGATTAAGATCGATAAAAGGAAAGATAAATTTAATTCTACTTTTCAGGTAAAAGAAACAAATAACAAGTAAATACATTAGAAATGTCTAATAATACGTAAATTATTTTTGGACAGGTTAGTAGACCCTATTTAATTGAAAATGGTAAAATTCAAAGATATATTTACAGCAAGAATACTTTACTAATAAATTGGAAAAGTTATTGATTTTAATTACCAATTCATCTTTCTAAATTTGACTCATTTACAGATTATAAATGATTACGCTAAACTGAATGATTAGTCTTGTTGACTTGTCTAAGCATTCTTTTTTTTGGCAATAACGTTTGGAACTCATATTTTAAATAACCTGTATAATCTTACTTTCTAGCCTTAGTAAAACAAGTCTATAACGATTTATACTTGTTTTACTAGGGTACTATTTTATTGATTTTCAGATATGATGAAGTCATTTAAGGACCTCAGTAACTCAACATACAAGTTACAGTCATCATTGTAACAGAAACAGTCAATAACAGTAGAGTTGTTCTATTTATGTCTACCAAATAGGTTAAGCATTTTAGTTTAATGTAATATTTATAAGCAAAGTATTGTTTGATTTTGTGTCTTTGTTTATTTCGCCTAATCTATACAAATAAATAGAATTGGAGTGTCTGTTTGTAATATTAAAATAACCGCTTTTAAATAAATGCATATGTATGTGTACACAATACATGTACCAATTTGTTTTTTTTAAATTTTGTGTCTGTCTTTCTGTCTGTTTGTTCCAGGTAATCTCTGGAACGGTTGGACCGATTTTGACGGGACTTACACTGGCAGATAGCTCATGATCTAAGGAGTAACTAAGGCTATTTTTTTAGACTACCTATGTCCCTCGGCATTACCCACGGTACGACAATAACCGCGGGTAACACCACGGGGTGTTAATACTACCAGCTAGTTATATATATTGGTAGAAACATGTATATATAATGAAATATGCGGCATATTAATAATTCTTTATTAAACAAAATCGGGGTTACAAATATTCTGTCTTTATTTGAGAAATGAGAATGGCATAAGCGTGGGAAATCTCACCCATATTTTCTTTTTATCTTAAAATTATAACCGCTACTTAATCATTGCTTCCCTTCGTATCCCTTTTCCGACATTGCGTACCTAGTGTTCATGAAACCAAAAGATACATTTAATGAGTTTCGATAAAATACTTATTATTTTTTCATAAAATGCACTATTATTAATAAAAACCAAGTCAAAGATTTCACATCGTAAAGTCCTTTTTGAAGTCGGTTAAATAATAAAAAGTTTAACAAGAAAATGCGACTTCAAACAAAAAATTCTAAATGAGACCTCACGACTAGTAACAGTTGTCGAATGTAAAAAGAATCATCAAAATTGATATACCCAGCAAGAAGTTATAAGGTAACACACAAAATAAGACTGTTAAGTTAACAATTTTGTTATTATTGTACTAGCTTTTTCCTGCGGTCCCGCCTGCGTGTATATCGGTTATCATGGTAACCTTTCTTAAGAATCAAAGTATCTCCATGACAAATTTTATTAAAATCGATGCAGCCAAATCAATAGAACCACCAACCATTTTTGATGAATGCAAATAAAAAATATTTGAGTACTGTAGACACTAGCACTGAACGAGACAGTTATATGCGTGTAACGAGAATAGTCTAGTGTATTAACGAGATTATTGTTAGACGCGCCCACAGAACAGAAATTTCTGTTTTGTGGACGCGCCACTCTGAATGACGGAAATGCCCGTTTCAGTGCTACCAGTAGTGTGAAATAATAACTTCCCAACCACAATTATTAACTGAGTGAATTCGATAGAACAATAAAGTTTTACGTTATCCTAAATTTAAATATTTTGCATTTTCTTTAATAGAATGGTGACTGAAAATGTTTCCATCATTTCGTGTTATGTTGCAAAAAGTGGTAACTGGATAGTGACGTCAGCTTTTGTCACTCTCGGAATGCAAAACCTTGTTTTCTAAGACCATGCTCTTGGCTTCAGCAGAAACTGTACATAGCCACTTTTAGAAAAAAAACGTGAGTTGTCACTTGTCACAGGACTCCAGGCAGATGTGAAACTCGGGGCCTGCCGCGGCAAAGCATAGCATTTTTATCAACTGATGCAATTATAATTATTTATTATTTTTTATTCATGCGGTATGTATTATATTGACTGCCTCGTTGGTCTCGCGGTTGGCGTGAGCGACTGCTGATCATGAGGTCCCGGGTTCGATTCCCGGGTCGGACCAAATGTTTGTATGATCTACAAATATTTGTTTCGGAGTTTGGGTGTGTTCTATCTATAATATGTATGTATTTACAAAAAAAAGTATATATGTATTTGTATCAGTTGTCTAGTACCCCATAACACAAGCTCTGCTTATCTTGGGACTAGATGGCGTTGTGTGTTTAGATGTCCGAAATATTTATTTATTTATTTATTTATTGTAAATGAAAAATACTAAACTATTTTTCAAATACTCCATCGCATTCGAATTATACTGACAACAGCACAACAACCGAACCGTTAGAATTTATCAATATGAGTTATTGGCTGGAAGATGTAGGTGAATAATTAAAGACGTAGGTGCCTCGAGTTCAAATCTCAACTCGGCGTCGTCATCTTTTTGTGAATGTTTCCTGGATATTGTGGTAAAAGATATCCAATATATAAGTAATACAAAATTACACAACACAAAAAAGATACGAAAACTTCACAACAAACAACAGAGGGCGCTGAGTGTGGATTTCGGAGCAGCTCGTCAACGAATCTGTCTGAGAGACAGAGGTCGTTTTCGTTTTGTGACAGATTCGTCGTTCGGAGCAGCTCGTCTCGATTCATGTGAATTTTGGGTGTCAGGTTTTTGTCTTACGGAATTTCTTGATTCGGTCGCCGCGCTCAAAGGCTGAAAGAACTCAAAGCCCGCGATAAAAGCTATGCAGTAGCTTAATATTATATTAATTTTCATTTTTATGAAATATCAAATTGAAATTCAAATTACAATTAACAAAACAAATACAATAAAAAAAGGTTCACTATACCCATCCCCCGCATATGTTTTTTTTTATACATATTTTAGCTGCGCCAAAATGACTCTGCTCTGCCTGATGGAAAGCATGAGCAGATTCCAAGAGTGGTGGAAATAAAATTTTTTTTTTTTTTTTTTTTCAAAAAACATTAAGCAAAAACAAGGCCGATCTGTCTCAAGTCTCTAATCTCTAAATTACTTCTTCTTCTTCTTTGATGAAATGGCAACCGGATCTCTCGGATCAGCTATTCTTCTTCTTCTTTGATGAAATGGCAACCAGCCGGATCTCTCGGATCAGCTATTTCTGCCAATGTCAAGTGTTTAGAGTCTTCAAGTTATAAGTCTTGAAGTCAATAAGTCTTCGTCGTGATGAAATTAATGATATAAAATTTAAAAAAATGTGGATGAGATGAAATGGGGATATTCTCGGTTCAAATAGGTTGTCAAAGTTGTCATTATAAAGGGAAACCCGAAAAAGAATGACAAGTCGTCAATCTCAATATTGTCATTTGTCATTCGTATTCCTCGATGTTGCAAACGCTTACGCTGCGCTGTTCTTGTGTTTGAAGTTATTGATTCATAATATTGCAAATAATTAATAAGGTTTAGTGTTCTTCATTCTTCAATATGGTTTGCGAAAAATGTGAGAAGAAATTAGGACGTGTCATAACTCCGGATCCATGGAAAAATGGTGCTAGAAACACCGTAGAATCAGGAGGGAGAAAAGTAGGAGAAAATAAAGCTCTTACTGCAAAAAAGGGACGTTTTAATCCTTACACAGCAAAATTTCTAGAGTGCAGGTGAGATAACAGTTTCTAGTAATAGCAAGAAATATCACCACTCATCATATTTTATTAAACATTTATTCGCGCTGGTTGTTAGTGTGAAAATACAGAAGCTGCCGTGAATAACATCATCATTAACAGCTTTACATTGTCCACTGCTGGACATAAACTCCTCATTCGAAAATACTAACATATATATTATTTACAGTGAATAACATAGTCACAGAATTCAAAATGTTTATTTATTATATGTATTTCAATGGTCTTGTACCAGTTATCTCTTTAAGTAAGTGTTTGATGACCAATTCTAGTAAACAACATTTCTTTTAAATAAATATTACAAAATATTCTATTTTCAGTTTCATTTCAGTTAAAGTTCAGTTAGTATTTTCTTTTGTGTAAACTTGACATTGATGAACTCCGAAACTATCTAAACAATACAATGATATTCTCCTTGCAAATCTCAGACACTGTTCAGTGGTGCTTCCTTGTTTTTAAAAGGTGTCTGCCTAATTTGACTTCATTTTGTCTCCCGCTTTGCTAAGGAGGGAAGTGGGCTTACTTATTATATTCTCAACACATCCAGTTCTCTGATTAATTTTTTTGCGAGTTCCAAGACACTTAGTTCTTTATGAGACAGCCCGAATGTCAGTTGACACCTCAGTGTTTTTTTTTTTATGAAGTAGACGTAGGGCAAACGAGTAGACGTACCAGCTAATGATAAGCGATTAGCACCGCTCATGGACACCCGCAACACCAGAGATGTTACAAGTGCATTACCGGCCATTGGGGGCTAGGGAGAGTAATGTGGGGAGGGGAGAGGTTGGTGCTGGTGGATTCATAGGTTACTGCTGTTGATCACGGTATACAGGAGTTACAGTGGTGGATAACGGGATTAGTCCCATACACATCTCATACACGGCCATCGGATCCCAAACTAGGCATTCTGATGTTAGAAACTACGAAAGACTACTGATAAACATATACACAAACACACAAGGATTTGTCCTAGGTGGAATTGAACCAATATTTGTGATCACTAGACTAACAAGCCCGTTAAATAATAAATCCATAATGTAAAACACCGTGCCCATTTTATTGGTTGTTAACCGCCTTCTTTTCTTGGACTTCAATTACAAATACTATTATTTTATCTAAATTTTTTGTTCAATCATAAATAATATGGCCTATGTCGCTACTGAATAGTGTCACTTTCAGTTAGTGAAAAAAAATTCTGAATTGGATCAGTACTTCCGAAGATAACCCCTACAACCATACAAACAAAATTAAACATTTTACCTCTTTTTATTATTAGTATACTTAGATGTAATATTATTGTTACAATTCATAGTAAAAGGTTATCTTTAGATGGTTCAAATTCTTAACTGATAATTATCTATTACTTTTCCTATGAACAAGAAATTATTTTATTGCTATTTACATGTATTTTAAAATTATGTTTTTTTTTTTCAGAATATGCCGTACGAAAGTACATCAAGTGGGCTCACACTACTGCCAAGCATGTGCTTACAAGAAGGGCATCTGTGCAATGTGCGGCAAGAAGATATTGGACACAAAGAACTATAGACAAAGTTCTACGTAGCAGTGTTTAATACTAGTTATGTTTTAGGGTTTAAGCACACTGATGTGGCATCACCACTATTAAATGCCTTAAATAGAAAGATGTTTACATCATAATGAATGTAAAATCTAATGAAACAGCATATTGTTTTGTAAATAAATATTTATAAGCACGGTCTAATGCAAGCACTATGCTTTACAAAAGTACATCAAGTAGGCTCACGCTACTGCCAAGCATGTGCTTACAAGACTGGCATCTTTGCAATTTGCGTAGAAGAAGAAGAATCAAGAACTATAGACAAAGTTATATGTAGTAGTGTTTATTATTTAGTTATATTTTAGGTTTACACACTGATGTGGCATCACCACTACCAAATGCATTAAATAGAAAGATTTTTATATCTTAATGAATGTAAAATCTAATGAAACAGCATATTGTTTTGTAAATAAATATTTATGAGCTCGGTCTAATGCAAGCACTATGCTTCACAAAAGTACATCAAGTAGGCTCACACTACTGCCAAGCATGTGTTTACAAGACTGGCATCTGGCAAGAAGATAATAGACACAAAGAACTATAGACAAAGTTTTATGTAGCTTTGTTTGTTAGGTATTAGTTATAATTTAGGGTTAAGCACACTGATGTGGCATCACCACTATTGAATGCCTTAAATTGTCCACTGATGGACATGGGGCCTCTCCTTAGAAACGAAGTTTTCGCCTTGTCACCACATTGGCCAGACAGTGGTATAGTTTGTATCAAGTGTTCCTTCTTTTCGCAGTGATAACTGTTTTGCTGCCTTAGTAGGCTCTTGGTCACAGGATGATTAGGGTAACGAACCTCTGTATTCTTATGAATACAGACAGATTATTCTGTCTCCACACGTACAAACATTGTAAGTAATAATAATAATTCTTGATTGTAATAAAAGAGGATTTCAACACTACTACCCTGACTGAAAGTAGCGCCATCTGTATGTTGGCAGTGAGTTCCTAACAGCGTTGCCAGAATTTTTTAATCAAATCGGAACTTAGAAACTTTTTAGTGAAAAAAAAGCGGGATTCTTTCCTCGAAAGCGAGACAAAGCGTAAAGAAACACATCTCATCTCAAATTACGACACATGAGTACGAGCGACCTTTAAAAAAAAAGCTCATTCGCAATAGGTATTTGTTTCTCTACTACATGTTGCATCATACATAATTCGTGAAGTTCCTGCCAATTTTATTGACGATAACGCCGCTGGACAAAGCTTGTCTAAAAAAAGGAGCCTAAGTTACTCCTTGGATCATCAGCTACCTGCCAGTGAAAGTCCTGTCAAAATCGGTCCAGCAGTTCCAGAGATTACCCGGCACAAACAGACAGACAGACAAAAAATTTAAAAACATTGTTTTGTTACCTGTACCGTGTACACATACATATGCATTTAGTAAAAAGCGGTTATTTTAATATTACAAACAGACACTCAAATTTTATTTATCCCCAAATAGTGGGACAAAACCTGTCCCGCGCGGGACATTATGTTCTGATTCAAAAAGCTGGCAACGCTGGTTTCTAATCACAGACAAAAAGAACAAACCAATAGTAGACACTTAAGTATAAGTTTGTATTGTATAGTTAGATAACAGGTTTGTGTGTGAGTGTCAGGTTGTATGATATGCGTGATGATTGCAGAACTATGAGTTATGATTTATATCAAGTTGTTATGATTTAAAATTCATAATTAAAATGTAATAAAACAGCAAATTTTGTTTTGTACCTAATGTAAATGTTGTAAATAAGTATGATTATGCTCGGTCTAGTTAGAGCCTTGGCTACTGTTTACAAGTGTAATGAATAAATAATTGAAAAAATTAAACAGTACCTATTTTTTTATAATTATTAATAATGATCTCCCACTAAATAACAATTGACAGCATGCATGCAGCACGCTGTTGACAAAAGTCTGTATCCACGTTCATTGGCTACGTCAGTGCCGGTTTTATCGGGCCATAAATTGGCTATGGTATGGTGATGGTGATCTCTTTGGAGAAACCGAAAGTTTTGTTTGTGCGATTGATTATATACGAAGATATCCTGCAAAATCATACGGTTGACTTGTCGGGTATGCCACCCTCCTGGGGAATTTATCAGGTATATTATTAAAGGTTCTCGTCAACTGGAGCTAGACTCTTGGACCAACAACTTGCCCTTAATTATCAACTTTTCAATTTAGAGGTGGCATGCTACAGGTACATGGACGACCCCATAAAATGATAAGGGGATCAATTTACTATCACACTATTGCTGCCTATAAACCTAATATTGTCGTGCTAGATTAGCTAGATTAATCGATCTTTATGGCTCCTCTACAAGATGGGCCAGCGCTGGCTCAGCGAGATGGTTGAGACGCAACTACACAATGGCGATATTCAGTTGTGATCTTAACGTTTATCGAGAGGGAGGTGGAAGCATTAGCCGCTGTGGCAATATATCTATACAGTACGTATCGATTGACACCATAACAACTTACTAATGAAAAATACAATTAACATTAGTTGTGAATTGGAGTGGCAGCAGTTAATTAATTGTTAATCGTGGATTTATACAGTTAACAATTGATCAATTGTTAGTTATTTTACGATTTTTTTTTCTACTCAATGTCATTATCAAAAGTATACCCAGGACTATTTTTGTCACTTCTATAATTGTCTCTTTCTATAATTATTTGCCCCAACTCCGCGTCTGTGAGTTTTGAGGGAAATCATTTTTTAACCCCCGACTCAAAAGAGTGGTGTTATAAGTTTGAAGTCGATGTCTGTCTGTGACTCATAGCCCACAAACGGATGGAGCGATTTCGATGCGGTATTTTCATTTGAAAACCAATTTCCTTGGGGCGGATTAATAATTTTGTACCTAGTTACATATATATTACTTAGCACCGACCGTTATATAATTAATTAGTAAGTTTGTAAATATACCGTTAGAAACTAATTACCAGAATTAACAACATCTCATAACGACTGGTATATAAGTAAATGTCGATTTTAATTGAACATGTTATCCATATTTGTACGCTTGTAATATTAATATTCAATCAATATTTGATAACGGATTTTCTACCAACTTATTGGCGGGAAAAGTATTTAGTTTGGCAGAATTTTGAAACTGAATCGTATGTTTGTTTCTGTATTTCAAAATGATTATTAAATATTTAGTTTTTTGTATCACAGTTGTCTATCGTAGTGAGGTAAGTAACTGTGTAATTAATTAATTTAAGTTTAGTAACCTATTTGCGTACCTACGTATTCAAACAGCAAACTGGTTTTTAGCGCTAGTTTCAGAATTAATAATTCTTACGTACACTGCGATAAATAAGTAAAAATCTTTGAAAGGTATCTATACATTTTAAGATGAATTATATACCTACATAACTAGAGTCACGCTTATTTCGCAGAGGCGTAGGCAGAGACTATTGATCTCCACATAATACAGTTCTGAGTTCCGATACCATTGCCTGACACACTTGTTTTGCTTCGTGCACATTCATCAATCGCTGCATGCATGCTCGTTGGATCCTGGTGCTTTTCAATATTTATTTGTCTCACTTTACCCATCAGTCATCACATATCCAAAATAATGATAAAAAATAAAACAACCAAGACTGCCTTACAAAGCACAAAATCCTACACGTACTACATTCTTGCAAATATATATCACTAGTTGTTGCCCGCGGCTCCGCCCGCGTATATGTCGGTTATCGCGGCAAATAGTAGCCTATGTGTTATTCTGATGTATAAGCTATATTACTGTAAAGTTTCATCCAAATCCGTTCAGTAGTTTTTGCGTGAAAGAGTAACAAACATCCAAACATCCATCCATCCTTACAAACTTTCGCATTTATAATATTAGTAGGATTTCATTTCATTTCAAATATAAAAAAAATATAAAGTTTACGGTTCTGAAGTATTGTAGATCCTATTTAAACTTTATAGGTATAAACAATAACATAATATTTTGAAAAGACGAAACATCAGTTAATGTTTCACGTACCTATCATTTGAAATGATCAAATGATATGCCATTAAATTAGGTAAGTACAGTTAAATAAAATCATAAAATATTAAATCGTTTTTATAATATTTTAATACATTAATCATATGAATAAATATAATTTATACCTCGTAGTAAAATACCTATTACAAAGATTACCGATTTAATTTTCGGTTTCGTCATTAAAATCACAATATCACAGTCGACTTTAAAGGAAAATACCTAATTCATTGCGAAAAACTCTTTTATGACAGTTTTTGAGATGGAAAATCAATCAAGACCGTACTTTTGTTATCAAGGACCTAAGTCTTTAACTCATCTCACTTTAAAACGCTCTGTGAGAAACCTACTCTAAGTAAGTTGACGATTGGTGATAATTTGCCCAGTATTCAATTACAGGACTACCTGTAAAGCGTAATTGTTTATATGTCATAAACAATGAACATTTGTAACTATGAATTATACTAAACAATTAACGTATAAAAAAAAAATGAGTCCAAAAGGAAGAATGCCTAAGCTACCAACTGGTAGGCATTCTTCCTTTTGTTTGGTAATAAGTAGATATAATCAAAAAGATTTTTTCATATTCTTCGACCGATTCAATTCTTTGCATTATATAGCGCGCGCTCACACACAGAAATACACTCACATATACACCCACACACATATGTATTTCATGCATTAATTTAAGCAACCGACACACCAACGGGTTACTCCTATCACAGGTTGCTCAGTAGCCTTAAAGTAGGTAAGGTAAGGAAGTAGAGCCTCGCTGATTTCAGCACGAACGGGCCGGCTTGACGGAGGCGGTACTACCCTCGCATAGAAGATCAACATAAAATTGAGTGTTCACTCGTGCTGTCGTGTTTCGGTGGGTGAGTGCGAGACCGGAGGCTCAATGATTCAGAAGCTATGCTGCATTGTCTGCATTCGCAATGAGAATGGTTACCTGGTTACCTGACCGACACTCTTGGATTATTCTTACCATCAGGCAGATGCCAGATGTTAAGCCTATCTAAGAGTGCAGTTCTCAACCTAAGATTTGGCTAACACTTTGAATTTTTTGATCAGTTGTCAAAATGTTAACCAATCAACTGAATACATGTTTAACTAGATTCCAGTTATTTCAACAGCAGTCTAAATACATAACTTTCATACAGCCTACTATCTTTTTACGTTAAGAATATAGGTCTAATGGGATTCGCTCAACGTAAAAGGTAGAACTCTTTGTCATAGCCCTTAGGGGTATAATTTCAAAAATTCATTTCTTAGTGCTCACTTACGTTTTATAAAGAACCTTTATGCAAAATTTTAAGATTCTAGGTTCAGCGGGTTGGGCTGTGCGTTTATCTCTCTTTATATCAGTCACCTTCCTCTTTTATAAATATAGATTAATTTAATAAAGTGACGTAACATAATTATCAGTAATCACACTTTTGTTACACATTACCAGATCATTTCTTATGCCGAGAAAACGGAAAGCGTTATATCTGATGGCGACACCCGTGCAAAGTTTACCAACCTTCTCAATACCATCGTCAAGGTTAGCGAAGAAAGAGTGCAAGCTATGAAGAAAATGGCCACCTTGCAAGACTACTTGCTGACCAAGAATGGAGAAAAGAATGATGACTATTATGATTATGACGAAAGAAAAGATAGTCAGAAAGCTTCTACTGAGGATAATGAGGTGAGTATTTTTTTATTATAAGGACAGAAACAACGAAACACATAAATTGCATTACCCCGAACTTAGACAATATTGGTATTTAATTTTTGCACCAAAAATGTTGGCTGAATTTTTGGCTATACATATTAAAATCTTATTATATACCAGCTGAACCCCGCGGTGTTACCCGCGGTTATTGTTGTACAGCGAGTAACGCCGCGGGACAAAGTTAGTCTAAAAAAAGTAGCCTAAGTTACTGCCTGGATCATCAGCTACCTGCCAGTGAAAGTCCCGTCAAAATTCGGTCCAGCCATTCCACAAATTACCTGGAACAAACAGACACACAGTCAAACATTTTTTAACTACATTCATGGTATATTTACCGTGTATACATACATATTAAAATAACCGCATTTAGTACAAGTAACATTTTAACAAAAATAAAACCGACTTCAAGGTTGACTAGATTTCTCTTGGATGCCATCATGAGATCTTAGTGTCCTTACCATTGTACCACCGTTGGTATATCTCCTTTCTATTAAAAAAGAATCAAAATCGGTTCATAAACGACGAAGTTATCCGCGAACACATGAAAAATAAAGGCGGTTATTTTTAAAATTACAAACAGACACTCCAATTTTATTAATTTGTATAAATTTTGCTTGTAGCAATGCTTCTAAAAAAATTATTTAAGCAATAACTTTGTTTTGATTCAGATGAAAATTTGTGAGTTAGAACTTTCATTGCGCGATGTATAATAATCTTCTCACTACGTATTTCAATTTGACTTCAGTGCTAAACTATGTTTCCATATCAACTTAATCACTAACTTATTTTTTTCAACTAAGTTACAGAACCACAACACACCTTTAAGGGTCATTAACATACGTGACTAAAAAATCAAATTGGTCATAGAAAGAAAACAATGACCAACCCAACAGACTGATGAATTAAAACACTACTGTTCACTAAAAGCACTCGCCAAGGTGTAGCTACACAACACTGCACAAAGAATTATAGAACAAACTGCCAAACAGTGAAACGAACAGCAGACGACGGAAAACTGCAAATTAAAATACTACAAGCTTACAGACTACATTTAAATCTACATGATTCCATTTTGCATATTCACATATTCAAATTTGAAACAATAGACATCACAGAGAAACAGTCACTAACTGAGTGTATCTTACACTCAGATAAAAAAAGAAAAAATAAAGATAAATTTCTTCGTTGGAAGTAAAGATAAATAGATTGTCAAATATTGCAATTATGGAGGTGGTAGAAAATTATCATCAATTTAACAAGACAGTATCAACAGTTTCTTTTTTCTTTCATGGTCAACACTCAACAGTAGACCTTAAATTACTGTTTTTATTTGACCAGATTCCAATATTTAAATTGTCGGTTAGTAAAATATCTTAGTATATATAAATATCTTGTACAAGGGATTTAAGTTGCTTACTAAAAATGCTTTTCAAAATGAATCTTTACATGTAAAACCTTGAATGCTGATTCAATTATTTTCTTTATTTTCACTCCGAAGCATTTTATTTGGTACGTATTTTACAGTTCAATCAATTTCAATAGTTATTTTATAACGTGTAAATGTCAGAACTTAAATGGAGCGAAGAATTATTATTTATTTATACCTTGCTGTATCTATGTATGAAGTGTGTAGATATTTTTTTGTTATTATTTTTTTGTGTTATTTTTATGATATTAATCAGTTTCAAACTTACATTAAGTTACAGTCGAAAACGACTTTAGATGTTTGAAATCTACGATAATATGTTCCCACCATGAATTTTATTTAGAAACACTTGGAACTGGACCACTTTCCTCTCTGCAGAGACATTCGCAGAAGAAGAAAAGTAGCCATATTCAAAAATGAGAATTTCAAAGAATTTCTTTAAACGGTTGCAAAGTGTTTCTGATAAAAATTATCAAAGATTAAAAGACATCCCAAACAAAAAGAAATTGCGAGATTATGAAGCTCTTGCCGATGTTATAAAGAGGCCTCAAAATACCCAAGATCCATAAAAATTGGTTCTAATCTAATATACACTACTTCGGCGGAACCCACCCACAGTACGCTGAAGCCTATCCCGGGCAGCAGTGGCTCTAGAGTATTGTGTATTAATCCGGGCTAATTCTATTTACAAAACATTCCTAATCGAGCTACCTACGCACCCTAAAACCATTTAAATAATTAGACTAGGAATGAGATCAGTTTTTAACATTATCAACACTCACGCTTACTCCAAACACAATTTGTTTTCAGAATAAGTCAGACTCAGTAAGTGGCGGCTTATCAATAGAGGACTCATTAAGTACATGCGACACAACTGAACCACAAAGTTCTGAAAGAGAGGAAGAGGCAAAAAGAGATCTTTATAAAATATCTGGTGATTTTCGCACCAACGACTCTAACATTGAACCATATAAATTTAATTTTAATCCAGGAGTTGTAGGAGATACTTTTTATAATACAACAAAAATATTCAAAAAGACAACACGATCGAAGAAGGAGAATAAACATCAAGGTGTTACACGTAGAAAACACTCTCGTTTACGTAAAATAACCAAAGCCAAGGATAATAGTGATTTCTTAGTAAATAATAAAGTAAACAGACTTAATCCTTTACAAAATAAAAATATTAGACCCCTTCGAGATATGTCTGATGAGATTAGTACTTCTAATCTCAGATATCTTTCAAATCTGACAGAATCAAAGTCGAAAGAATATGTAAAGTCTGATGTAATTAGTAAATATCCTAAGCTGAATAAACCACGAAACTCGAGAAACTTTGTTATTTTGAGAAATCGAGAAATCATTCTCTCTGAGGATAAGAACGATAAAACTATAAATTCAGAAATACCTTTACAAAGTAAAGAAATCGATATTGCTTTAGAACGAGCAAATCAAATATTGAAGGAGCAACAAGATAAAATACAAAATAGAAAAGCTTCGCACAATACTCAACTTGCTCTAACAACAGGTTTTGATACAACAAAAACTGAAATTATAACGGAACTTCCAAATATCAAAAATGTACATGAAAACTCTAAACCACACAAAGATAGGTTTACCTTGACAATTTTAGATTTTGATGAAAATCAATCCCAATTTAGGGCTGAGGATTTATCTAATATTCAAGGTTCTACTTTTCTAGTTAAAGATGAAACTGAAAAGATGTCATCAATGTCTAAAGTCATTCAAAATAATAGGACTGTCAACCTAAAAAGTATACTACAACCATCTCTGATTGCAAAGCAGCAACATGTAGAACTACGAACAATTAATATAAATGAAAAGGAACCGTATGATCAGCTTGATGTCACTATTGGAAGTGGCCAAAAATTAAAAGCTCTTGGAATTAGTTCCATTGCGCAAACAAAAGACATTCCTGCTGATAAACGTAATTCGAATAACATTGATTTTGATAGTACAGTCTTATATTATAAGCCTGATTCTAAAAACAATGTTAATTATAATTTTATTTATAGTACAGTTATGGAAACGCAATCTAAAATAGCAAGAAATAATTTTGATGCTCCATCAAACATGAACGACATCCAATATAAAATTACAAAAAAAAAGAAAAAAGTTGATCTTAGTGATGATTTTTCTGAAGCAGAAATGACACTAACTGATAATAACGATAGTGATGAAACATCAGGGGACAGATTTACTAACGTAAACGATCAGTTAGATCATGAGTACTCAGAATCAATAAAATACATAAAGAAGGATAGAAGTACAGGTAATATTTTAAGATGTTCAGGAACGGGTATGAAGTGCAAAAAAACGTTAAAAAAGTGTCGGAAAGCGTGCACAGGGGCGTACACAAGTGTTTGTCAACGATCAAAGTGTTCTCCGAAAGTTGAAAGAGACCTGAAGTATCAATGCAAAAAAAGTTGTGATACGACATTTGGGAAAAGGACATAAAGTTCTGAAATGTAGTCCATTTTGATTTCAATGTTTTTACTAGACTAAAAATTTAATTTTAGTAGAATCATCTATAATTTTTATAATGATTCATAGAAAAATAAATCATCATCTTCCTAGCCATTATTATTCCCACGATTTGGGATCGACTACTAGTTCAACCGGTTTTACCTGAATATCAGTTTTTCCACGGAGCGACTTAAATCTTCCTCAGTAGTTGCTCCAACTCCTAAGGTTTATAATTAGCTTCAGCTTTAGAATATAAGTACGTACTAATATTCTAACGCTGAAGTTTTTTTAGTCAGTGGTTTAGCTAGCTGGTCTATAGGTCTAAGATCAGCTAGCTAAACTACTGACTAAAAAAACGTTTTTTTGATATCGATGCCGCATATATTTTGAATTTACATATGGAAATAACACAGACACTTCAATTTCATTTCCTTGTATCAAACACTCAGAAATCACCGCAGCGAAAGCATGCAAATGATTTGCAGTGCGGCAGTTTATTAAAAATAATTCTAAATATATTTTACGCATTTCTGTGAAACTGCTTTAAAAAGTCACGAATTTAGCAGTCAACGAGTTTTTCAGCACTCAATAGAATTTCCTATCTTAGGATTTAGGAACGTGGAGTGTGACAGCCCCTATTCATCCTGCGTGTTTGATAAGAAAAGACTAAGGGAGCGAAGTCTGCAAGACATCAACACTGTAAAGAGAATAAAAACTTAAAACAAACTTCTACCAACCGTTCTGACCAACGTTGCATAGCAGACAAAATCCCTCTTCTATAAAGAGGCCTATGTCCAGCAGGCCTATTAGGGCTATTGATGATGAAGATGATGAGGATATACTAACTGATACCTTAGCCCTTTCTCACCATGACACTGAAGTACAAGATCTCAAACAAACAAATATAAAGTACAATAATAAATGTCCTTTCGAAAACGTTACTGCAAGTGTCTATACTCTATCCGAAAGAGGTTACCACAATTTAATCAATGTCTGTTTTTGAAACATATAATAAATAATTATCTTTTCTACTTTCAGAGGACAAACATAAGCAAAGAAGACAATACATACAAGTATGACAATCACACGAGAAAAGATTCCCCTAAAAATCGATCGGATACATCTTCAAGTGAAAAAGATAGTTCGGATGACACTGATGAATTAGATCTGCCACATCGTCAGACTGCAAGATGTTATAGCGTGATCCATATTATAAAAGGGAGGAGATCATGTATTAAAGCATGTGATAGGGCGTTCGAGAATGTGTGCGATGAACACAGATGCACAAGGGCAGCGGAAAGGAGTGGAGAACGTGAATGCCGAAAACAATGCAGGAACCAATTCGATTCGGCATAGATACTGAGGGTATTACAGATTTGGAACAACGACAGGTCTTCATACAAAAATATTTGGAATTAAATTAGAACGTCTTGTAGTGGAAAGTATATTGAGCAATTCGGCATTTTAGAAACTCTGTTTTATTTTATTTTCAGGTTTTAACACTGTGCTAGTTTTCTGTGAACTACATATTTTATAACATCGCTGCATGTTTTCTTTATTTTGTCAATTAATATTCATTAATCTATCGACTCTTCAAAGGTTTTATTATTATTATTTGAATGGGTCATTTAAATACAATAGTGATCAGATATATATCATTACATAACCGTTCTCGTACAACTGACACACAAAGCCATGTAGTTTCTTTCTCACTATAAGATATTAAAACATTATTACAGTTAAGGAGCTGTCGCTCATTATAATTTTTAATTCCATATAAGTATTCCACTACAGAAATTTTTAAATACGTAAATGATGCATCTAAAAATGTATCTCAAACCATAATTCGTTATTGATACAGTAGGTATTTGGTATTTATAAAACTATACCATGATCACCATATTATGATATTTTATCATAAAATATACTGATATTTCACTACTTGAAAGAATGACTGTAAAGTAGTAACACAAAACTGATAATATTTTGCTTTCTTTTCCTAGCGTCTTACTAGACAAAATAATCCAACTTAAATGATTGCATTCGTACTGTCGTGTTTCGTTAGTCAGTGCGAGACCGGTGGCCCAATGATGCAGCAGCATCTCAATAAATCGCCGTAGTGTGGGTCATCATGCTGCATTTCCCGTAGGTAGGTATTTGCAATAAGTAGGGTGACCTTGACTATTGGATTCTGCTCATGCTTTCCATCAGGTCACTGTCTTGGTCTTGTCACTTTGGAAAGCTCATACATAAAAATACGCAGATATTTACTAGAATATGCTTTGAGACGCTCATGTTATAGAAAAAATTATCACAATAGTCCTTAGAATTCAGCTTGATATCTGTGGCAATTATTAGTTGGGTCACTCAGAACTTACGAGGTACCTACATTTTATATGTAGTGTTGTGAAATGTGATGAAACTGGCACGTAAAGAATGAAATTTTATACTAAACAAAAAATTTTTGATACATAAAAAAATAAGTTATATCCTAAAAAAATATGTTATAAAATGTTATGACCTTGTTGAGCAGCTTTGATGAGTATAGCAAGAATAAAAAGATACGACAAATACAGATAATGTTCTGATATTTTGACGCAGTAATTAACGTGGAAAAATAGGGATTAAGGAAGTCTAATGAAAACCCAAAGTACAGTAAGAAAAACTAAACAATAAGTAAAATTATTAAAGTGTTGCTATTGACAATGGTCGTGTAGAAGGAGTTCCAGTGTTTGTATACATAAGGGATGGAAAAACGCCATACTGCATTGTCTGCATTCGCAGTGAGTATGATGGCCACTGTTCGATTCCATTCTTAAAACCATAAAAACCTTTCTTGGTCAAATTTCACAAGCAGAGATTTAAGTGAGTTCACTAGAGTTTTCAAATAGAATGTAATGAACTTGAGCACTATTTCAATTATTTTCTTTATTTCCGCTTTGAGCCATTTTATGTGCACGTATTGTACAATTCAATCAATTCGAGTACCTAGTTATTTTGTAATGTACGCAAATGTTAAAAGAAAAATGTTGACTACATCTATTTAAGAACTGAACAAATGAAAATGAAGCAAAGAATCATTATTTATGTATATCTCGCTGTATTATTGTGTGAAGTATGTATTTTTATTTAATATTTAATGTTATAACTAGTTTTTGACCGCGGCTCCGCCCGCGTGTGTGTTATCGTGGTAAAAAGAAGCCTATGTCCTTCCTGAGCAATCTAGGTATATCAAGGCTAAATTTCATTTAAATCGGTGCAATGGTTTAGCCGTGAAAGCGTTACAGACAGACTGAGTTATTTTTTTAATTTATAATAATGAGTATGGATGAATTTAGTCTAAATCTTACATGCAAGTGAAAAAGATTGTTATTGTCATTTTCATTAAATATAAAATAGATGTACGATTGTTTAATCGCACAAAAATACAGTCTGCATATTATAATTCGTTTGTTTCTTGCCATGAATATATAAATCTCAGAAACATCTAAGATAACTTTTCCTCTCCGAACAGGCATTCGCAGAAGAGAAACAAAAAATAAATATTTTCAATAACGACGTTTCAAGAAACGACTTTATACGTTTATTAAGTTCTTTGATAAAAGTAAATGAGCAAAGAATGAATGACATAGTGAAAGTAAACAAATTTCAAGATTTCGGAACGATTGCTGAAGTTTTAAGAAGTCCTCAAAACACAAAACGAAAAAATTTTATGATATTTCTTTTATGAGTTGAAATGTCGCTATAAAGATTTGGTGTGACTAGGCCTTTTTATTTAACCTTTTACACAATACCTACTGCATCAAGGCCTATTACTAAGAAAATTAGCAATAAATCTACGTAATGTTATAATCCCTTACATAATTCTACACTCACATCCGACACAATATGTTTTCAGAATAAATCAGATTCAGTAACTAGCAGTATATCATTAGAAGACTCATCCAGTACATATCACAAAAGAATCCCATCAATTTCTGGAAGACAAGAAGTGAGAAAGAAAGATCTTTATGAAATATTTGACGATTTACGCACTAACGACCCTGAGATCGATCCAGAAATATTTAGGGATGATTTTCATTCACACGTTGTAGTTGATGGACAAAAAAGTGAACCTAATTTTGAAAGAGATGATTTTTATAATACACCAAAATCATACAAAAATACAGTGAGACCGAGAAATAAAATTAAACATCCAAGTATAACTCGTACAATTCACTCCCGTTTATATAAAACAACCAATTCTGAAAATAGTTTAGTATTAGTAAATACAGTAAATAATTTTAATCCTCGCAAATCACGTTCACTTGTGACTGAAAATATTCCTCAAACACAAAGTTTGAATGACATAGAACCGAAGACACAAAAGCGAAAACAACGCAAACATAAACGTATTGATTCCCTCCTAGATCTCTCTGACGAGTTTAGTAGATCTAACGCCAACTTTCTCTCGAGTCTCAAAAAATTTAAGAATTCAAAAGAATATGAAAACTCCGACACATTTAACAAACTTGTAAATAAACATAAAACAACTAGAATGAATAAACGACAAAATCTGAGAAATCACAATAACTCCGAGAGTAGGCATGAGGAAATGCAATATTCAGGAATCCATGGTAAAGATTACTACGATGTCCGTCACATACAACCTGAATTAGATATTGCTTTGGAACAAGCAGAAAAAATCATGAAAGAAAAACAACATAAAAGAGATAATAAAAAAAGCTTGCGTGGTATTCTACGTTCACTAACAAAAGACTTTGTTCCATCAAAAACTGAATTTTCTACGGATATCAAAAATGACGACTCTAAACCAAAAAATGATGAATTTGCCTTAACAATATTAGATATTAATGAAAACCAAGGGCAGTTAAAGACTGAGAATTTACCTTCCCATCAACCGTCCCCCTTGCTAGATATAGACGCTAGCATGTATCAACACATAATGAGGCAGGAAACTCAAGGACCTAGTAAAGTGTCTTCCGTTTCTAAAGACCTTCAAAATAACAATGCAGATACCCTAAAAAGTACATCGAAGTCATCTCTAAATGCAGAACTACAACCTGTAGAGACAGGAATGAATGATCAAAATAAAGAAGAACCTATAAATCAGCTTGTTGAAAGTGACAAAAAAATTATAGATTTTTCTCTTTTACCAAATAAGCAACCTGAAGTCATTCTTGCTGATAAACCTAAAGTGGATACGATTGAACCTAAAAATACAATCTTACGCCAGCCTAATTATAAAAAGGCTGACCCGCTTAATACGATTAATAAACCTAGTACCGCTAAAACAATGCAACCTAAAATAGCGAAGAAAAATTTTGATGTTCCATTAGTTATGAATGATGAAGAAGATAAAATTGCAAGTAAAGAAGATAAACTTGATCTGAATGATGATTTTTCTAAAGCAGAAATTGTACTGACAGATAGTGATGAAAGTGATGATGGGTTTTTTGTCACTCATGATCAATCAGATCACGAGAACTCAAACTCAGTACCCATGAAACACATAATGAAGAAAAAAGGTATTGGTAATATTTTAAGGTATTCCAGAAAAGGTATTAGGAGCAAAAAATCGTTAAGAAAATGTCGCAAAGCGTGCGCAGCGGCGTACACAAGAGTTTGTCGACGACTAAGGTGTTCACCTAAAGCTAAAAGAGATCTTAAGTATCAATGTAAAAAAAGGTGTAAAGTGACTTTTGGGAAACGGAGATTCAGTAGTTCAGAAAAGTAAATATTTTTGTGTATTTCTTAAATTAATAAATAAATTGTAGTAGATACATCTAGAGTAGAAATGAATATGAGACAGATGATAATGACAATTTAGTTCAGAACATTCACCATTCTCGTGTTGTTTTAACGTGGGAGAGCCACGCTTCGGCGTGAATGGGCCATCTCGACAGGAGTGATACCACGGCCTCACACAAAACCGGTGTGAAATAGCGCTTGCGCTGTGTTTAACCGAGTGAGTGATGATACCGGAGGCCCATACCCAAACCCCTTCCTACGTCCCTTTCCCCGTCCCCTAAAGGCCGGCAACGCACTTGTGTCGCCTCTGGTGTTGCGGGTGTCCATGGGCGACGTGTGGGTCATGGTAGTTGCTAAACATAAGAAATTGAAGTCGTACCAACTAAATAAGACATACGACTGAAATACAATTTCTTCTAAAATTAATATTTTAATATATGAAATGATTAAACCTGCCTATGGGGTAATATCAATGGGCGATAGAATCGCAGCGCTGTTATCGTCGTGCTACATATTTCTAAACACTCGGAGAAAACTTTACAAATCGCGACTATACGCTAAAGATATAATCCGACCAAAAATATTATCATGTAAAATATTGCCAAGACGACTACATATATCTTACCCTGTGAAAAAAATATCAGACCTCATGTAGAGCCAAGCTTCTGAATCTATACGCCCTAACTCTACTAACCCCAAATTCAAAAACTCTACATCTCAGTAAAAATGTATGGCTTCGCCGTTTCGCTACCGTCACGAAGGCGAAACGAACGCATTTTGTGTTAGCAAATATCCAGCTTCTGAAGAAATGTGTTATGCGAACATTTAGTTTCTGAAGTAACGAAACAGCCAAGCCATACATTTGTAGAGTTTGTGAAGTTAGGGTTGGTAGTGTTAGGCGTGTTGATTCAGAAGCTAGGCACTACATAAGATCTGATATCTTTTTCACAGGGTCTATCGAAAATCAATGTTATGACGGTTCAAAAAACGACGAAACACTTCGAGAAAATGTAGGTAGAGTTCTTCGCTTGGCTCATCTCGGCTGGGGCACTACCGTGCCCTTAGATCGCTTGTTCGTAGAGATTACTCGACGCGACGATGATAAAATCGCGTATCCATCGCGATTTTGTCGTTCGTGGAGACAATATGTAATGCAATATTTTCATTATCATCCGCAGTGTCCTTCACGTCTTTTAAGTATGGATACGCAATAAAGAAATATGTATAATCAAAAGGACAGTAGTAGGAAAATTGTAGTATTGGGCTAGTTGTACTGTAATTTCTTTAATGGTTAAATTTGTCATTTTGTCATGTCACAAAACTGCCTCGCTGGCGCAGTGGTAGCGTAAGCGACTGCTGTGCATGAGATCTCGGGTTCGATTCCCGGGTCGGACAATAAATTTGTATGATCTGCAAATGTTTGTTTCGGAGTTTTCTATGTATAATATGCATGTATTTACATAAAAAAAGGAAATATGTATTTATATCAGTTATCTAGTACCCATAACACCAGCTCAGCTTAGCTTGGAACTAGATGGCGTTTTGTGTTAGATGTCCGAAAATATTTATTTATTATTCTTATTCATCAACAACCTTTACAGTCAACTGCCAGCAGGTCCAAAGCTTCTTCCTAGACAATAAGGTTCTGGCCTTTTAAATGATTGGCCATGCGCGTTGGAATATGGTTCGATACAAGTTCTTCTTCTCTTTGTAGTGATGTCGTCTTCTCTTGTGTAGTTTACTCCTTCAATCGCCTCGTAAAAAATAGGAGCACCACACCACCCATGAATACCAGCAACACCAGAGACGTCACAAGTGCGTTGCGTCCCCTTTGGGGGATGTGGGACGGGGTATGGGTCTCCGGTATCCTCACTCAATCGGTAAAACACAGCGCATGCACATTTCACACCGGTTTTCTGTGAGGCCGTGAAATCACTCCGGTCCCGCCAGCCCATTAATGCCGAAGCGTGGCCCTCCCATGTTAAGTCGGTTTGTGTACAAATTTAAAAAATGGTTTTTTTAAACAAAATATATTCCAAATATGCCACAGAGAAGAGTGGGAGGGTACTAAGATAAAAAAATCTATACTTATAGCAAAAGAGTAAATAAGTTTCTGTATATTTAGATTTATCGAAAACCCTCTTCTAGAACAACAAAAAATATACAAGAGACTCGAGAACAAATTTCACGCGTATAAAGTAGGCGGCAGAGCTAGTTAAGAATGAAGTTTTATATTCGATGTAAATAAAGTACATACATTTATATGCACATTATAATAATTTAATTTAGATGTGTGTACTTTATTTTATTTCGTTTGACTTCCAATCATTTGTTTGCACAACTCTAATAAATCTGCAATATAAATGGAATTCTCCTTTCGAAGTGTATTTAATTCACGAATACGCAGTGATATAAAATTTATTTCAACAGCTTTGTTATTATTTTACATCGTATGTTGGCGAGTTATATTTATTTTATTTACTTTCATTTGCTTTGTTGCCAGTTTCGACTGCCTCGTTGGTCTAACAGTTAGCGTATGCGACTACCAATAAAGGATACTCGGGTTCGATGCCCGAATTCAGCCAAAAGGGCTGTTTTAGTATATGGAAGTTTGGCGATGAGCAGTGAGAGATGATGAGTGAGAGATGTCATGAACATCTATGGCTAGCGTTATTGGAAAGTCAGTGCTGTCAAATATACTGAATATATTTGAGTAATACTACTAATACTTTGTTCAACCTTCGAATTTAGTTCGTCCTCAGGTGTCTGCGAAGGTCCTAATAATGCCAGTCGCTACGTGGAGAAACTGATATTCAAGCAAATAAAATAAATAAATATTTCGGACGTCTAACACACAACGTCATCTAGTCCCAAGCTAAGCAGAGCTTGTGTTATGGGTACTAGACAACTGATACAAATACATATATACTATTATAAAATTGGATTGGAAATTCATACATATTATACATAGAAAACACCCAAACTCCGAAACATATATTTGTAGATCATACAAACATTTGGTCCGACCCGGAAATCATCACTCGGGACTCATGATCAGCAGTCGCACACGCCAACCGTGAGACCAACGAGGCAGGCAAACCCAATTGAACTGGAATACTCATTTATTTTGTTTATTACAGACAATAAATCGAAGAAAAAGTATTGGTCTGCACTATGTTAACACAGGGTTTTGGAAATGACACTTATGTATTTCGGTTTTCTTCTCTTCTTTCAGGGGAAAAATATAAGCGAAGCAAGAGTATGGCACAAGTCTGAGTTGAGTACAGATTCCTCT
Organism: Spilosoma lubricipeda; assembly: GCA_905220595.1. NCBI lineage: Eukaryota > Metazoa > Arthropoda > Insecta > Lepidoptera > Erebidae > Spilosoma > Spilosoma lubricipeda. The sequence goes on from HG992300.1 coordinate 5,690,861, forward strand.
GAAAGTTCAACGGATGAATTTTCCAGTGAAGAAGACAGTTCAGATTCCAGTGACTCTAGTCCGTCATACGTTCGAACTTCTGTTAGAAGAGCACGGAAGGCTTGTGTGAAAACATGTGTAAGAGCAGTTAAGATAGTATGTAAAAGTCACATCTGTACGAAAAGAGCGATAAAGAAATTAAAACGTGAATGTAGGATACAATGCAGACGGAAATTCGTTAGGTAATTATTAATTAGTCTATGCTGAGTTGCTGACTTGGTGAACACCAGAATATTTAGTAGAAAATAATTAAAAATACTATTAAGGAAAAGAAATCAATCGTTTTATTTCCGTGTGATAACAAATTAGGAAGACAGAATGTCGCTAACCCTATTCGTCCCAAAGGGGTGGTAAGTGGCGACTAAGGGATCAAGTTATGGAGGACAATGTCAATGCGAAGACAAGGAAAACTTGATGCAAACCGTATACCAACCTGTCTAGCCAGCACATTGGTATATTAGGCTTAAATCTCTTGTCTAATAACACAAGAGACGATGAAGATCGACTTACACCCATCTGATAACCTAATGAAACATGTTTTCTTGAAATTGCATGAATAAATAAACACATCTATGATGGTTTTCCCATCGCAAAGCTGTCATGACTAATCTATACTTCTATACCAATATATAAAGCTGAAGAGCTTGTTTGTTTGAACGCGCTAATCTCAGGATCTATTGGTCCGATTTGAAAAATTCTTACAGTGTTCGATAGGCCATTTATCGAGGAAGGCTATATATCATCACGCTAAGACCTATAGGAGCTGAGCACCAACGAAGAATGTTACAAAAACGGGGAAAAATTATCACGCTTCGGGCAATAGGAGACGCAAACGAGGTTGCGTGGGTCGGATAGTTATTACGATATTTCTTCAACACGGAACCTTAACATTAACAAATTATTACGTTACATAACATAAACAAATTGGTTTTTGCTTGATAAATGAGAAAAATACAGTGTGAAACTCAATTGTGTAATTGATATAGTTAAGTTTCGTAAAAACATGATAACATAAATAGTACTTAATCCCCGAGGAATTCCATTTTGCAACTTCTGTTGCATTCTTTCTTCAAACCCCTTTTCAACTTGGCTCTACAGTCGTAATAGTCGCAAGCATCTTTCGCGGCTGTTTTGCAAGCCTTTTTGCATACTTTTGAAGCTTTTTTTAGACACCCTCTCCATGGTTTTCTTCTCAAAATCGCATCTGAATTCGATTCCCCTTTATGACTATCCTTAATGTACACAGTGTCAGCCTCACCGCCCTGAGTTGCTACTCTGTTTAGTTCAGCAATGTCATGTGGTAATACAATTTCGATATCTTTTACTTCATTGGAATCTAAGATTATTTCTTCAGACTCTTTGTTATTCTAAAAAATAAACATAAATAGAAACTCAAATATTAAATTTCATTTATTTCATTTTGAGGGTTTTTATCAGTTACTGAGGAAGTTGGCCCACAAATCTAATACTGTGTAGGTATGTTTTTTTTTCTAAATCTAAACAAAAAGTTTTTACCCAGTTAAAAGTACTAATTAAATATGAAGCAGTGCCTTACTTTCATGATGACCAAAGCATTAAATAGAGACTCATTCCCATCTAAACTGATATCATCGATAACATTATCCGCAGAGCTGTCAATGTCCCAAGTGTCCGCTGCAATAGCCACCTAGGGTAAAACAGATTACAAAAAACCTGACTTAAAAATGTTATGAACGAAATATCCACTAGTAAAACCATGATTGCAAAGTTTCCCAAAAATGGACATTGTTTAAATAAAGTTACACTAATCTAAAAGATCAACATTTCTGGTTCTTTTCTTTTTCATTCTAGCATATCTATGCAAATAAATAAAATTGGAGTGTCTGTTTGTAATATTAAAATAACAGGTCTTTGTTAAATGCATATGTATGTATACAAGGTACATATACCATTATAACTTTTTTTTTCAACTTTTGTCTGTCTGTCTGTTTGTTACTGCATGACCGACTTTGACGGGACTTTCACTGATAGGTAGCTGATGGTATAAGGAGTAACTTAGGCTACTTTTTTTAGACTAGCATTGCCCGGCGGCGTTACCCACGATATGTCAAAAACAGTGGGTAACACCGTGGGCTAGTGTCAAATAAGTTTACGTAGGTAAGGCGCTACGATCGACCATACAAACATACAAAGATTGCCAAAACTATGACCCTTCCTTTTGGCTTAGCCATAGTCGGGTAGAAACAGGTCTATTCTCACTAAACTCAACTCTCTCAGCAACCTCTTCTAAAGGCTCATACAATAAACGATACACTATTGAGCATATTTGATACAATAGTCTCTATCTCGTTTCCTTGGCGGGTACGAGACTTGCTTTATCACTTATTCTGGGTTCTTCATCATATTCCCTTTTTCCTACCCTAATATACTCAGTTGCATTGTTCCGGCTAACATGATAATTGTGTCAAGGATAAGAGGTATCAGACATGTAGCCGAGCGCAAAAAAAAACTGGATAAAACCCTTTGTTTTAACATGACAAGGCATCCAAACCCATAGGATATACAGTTAATTGACAAAAGCAAAACATGACACACTTACAACCAATAAAAATAAAGATAAAACTGCTTCAAAGGCACTCATTTTTTTCTTTTTTTTTCGTGCCTTCGTGTAGACTAATATCTCACTTTAATATTCATGTTGGCATGAAATTGTCTGTAAAAAATGCCATGATTATCTGTTGTACGGTTTAATTGTTCTATAAGCAAGTGATCCAAAATGATTTCATGGTTATTTAATCGAAAATCTTCTAGTAACGATTAAGGTCTTCACGGGAAATAATCAGTAGGCGCCAATTTATTTTTACTTTTCATAATTTAATTGGGGAAAGAGGACGTGACTTATAGTTTAACCCATATAGTTTATTTTATGAAAATTATAATAAAATGTGACTTTCATTTCTAATCTACCAAATGATTGGGCCAATGGTCTATCAAAAAAGGACTTACGTCAAGAAATCCACTACAGAGTGCTGGAAGAAACACAATCGTATTAGCAAATCCTGTAAATCGCCCACAAACCACCCCTCCTACCCAAGTACTACTTGCCTAGATTCTTGTGTGTCATTGGCTAATACTTTGTCTAAGATTAGACAGTGACACTCGAGAATTTAGGCGTTAACGATTGCAGAAAGAAAAACGCTTGCAACTTGGCTAGCGAAGGGTGGAGTGAGAATTAGCGCTAGACGGCTGTCAGTACCTTAATGGCCTGGATGTGAAAAGCCCAAAATCGAACAGAGTGGCTTGCAATAGGACAGATCTGATCTATGTTTAGCAATGGATTGTAATATGCTGATAATAAGTGCCATATTTTATCTTTTTTTTTTTGTAAAAATGTTTAGTAACCGTTTAAAGGATTACAAATATTATAAAGTTATATGGTGTAACTATGATAGGTATAATATTATCTACTATACCTTTTTTATGGAATATGGGGCAAACGAATAGACGTATCGCCTGATGGTAAGCGATTACTGCCGCCCATGGAAACAAGCAACACCAGAGGCGTCACAAGTGCGATGCCAGCCTTTGGGGAACGGGGAAGGGTGTGTGGGGGAGGAGTTGGGGTGTGGGCCTCCGGTATCCTCACTCACTCGGTGAAACACAGCATAAGCGCTGTTTTACACCGGTCTTGTGGGGCCATGGTATCACTCCGGTCGTGCCGGCCCATGCATGCCGAAGCGTGGCTCTCCCAAGGCCACGGTATCCCACCTTTCACTTTCTCAGTATCTTTGTATCGTGCTTTTGCAGTTGGTTTATTACTTTCTTATATTAGGTTTACTTTCCATAAGACGGTAAACGAGCAAGAACCTCAACTGATGAGTACCTATAGTTCATGACTATTAATAAATAATACAATATGGAATTATAATATTTATTCGGACATAAATGTTCTCGATTGTTTAATTAACAGTTAAGACAAAATTTATTTATACTTAATCAAATTGTATATTTAAACCTATTCGTTTACTACGATTTCAAAGTTATGGCGTTTATGCCTAGCCTAGGTATTTTAGCTCAGAAATATTTTAAACTGCATACTTATTACTAAAGAAACTGAACATGAAATGGACTGAACTGTATTTGAGGGAAACTTTAATATTGTAAACAACTTATACCTAATAATTCCTCATTTGCAGTTTTATTCTCTGTATTTCTTACACATTGTAAATTAGGTGACATTCATACTATTATAATATCAAAATATAAAACTGAACGCGCTAATCTAATTAAATACTAGTCCGATTTGAAAAATTTTTATAATCCATTTATCGGAGAAGGCTATCTATAGGCTATATATCATTACGCTATTACCAGTATCAATGAAACGTGTTGCAAAACCATTTTTTTTTCCTTTTGAGGGCTTCTATTGCGTGCACTAGACAGTGCACGCAATAGAAGCAATAGACAGTACTACTAGACAGTAGAGTAGGTTAAATTTTCGCAAAAATAATGTGTGAAAGAATTAGTCCACGACAATAATAAACTCCAAAGCCAGGATTATGGTTAAGATGCTACCTGTGTACATCATATTTCATTCCTAGTTATCGAATGGCTTGTTTCAAATAATCGGCGACCATTGTGCACTGCGTCGTATCTTTCCAAAAAGCAATACCAGTCAGCCTTACACTTCTCTTCGCAAATATATGTTTCAGAAACACTGGGCGGTTCTTTTGCGTTGGGTTTCTTTTTAGAACAATCTTTTATACACACTTCTCGCCAATAAGAACAACTCATTTTGTTGTATTCAGTAGTTGATGTCAACAGCATCTGAAAATGTATTTAAAGTATAATTATTACTAGCCGAACCCCGCGGTGTTACCCGCGGTCATTGTTGTACCGCGAGTAACGCCGCGGGACAAAGTTAGTCTAAAAAAAGTAGCCTAAGTTACTCCCCGGATCATCAGCTACCTGCCAGTGAAAGTCCCGTCAAAATCCGTGCAGCCGTTCCAGAGATTACCCGGAACAAACAGACAGACAGACAAAAAAAATTTTAACTACATTTTTGGTATATGTATCGTGTACATATGCATTGATTAAAAATCTGTTATTTTAATATTACAAACAGACACTCCAATTTTATTTATTTGTATAGATTATATAAGTAATCCATGCCAATCTTAAGTTATTTCTGATGTCTGTTCGCTGAGGAAATTTCCCTTTATCCTTCTATCCTTTTTCATCTTCTATATAAAAATGATTGTTTGTCTGTATGTTCTTAATAGAATCGTAAACTAAGCATTTGATCATGTCATGTTGTTCAGCAAAAGTGTTGTGCATGAGCCCACAAAGGTTTCCGAGTTGGTTGGCCGATAAACGCGGGGGCGGAGTCGCGGGCAACAGCTAGTTTTATATATAAACTAGCTGAACCCCGCGGTGTTACCCGCGGCTATTGTTGTACCGCGAGTAACGCCGCGGGACAAAGTTAGTCTAAATAAAAGTAGCCTAAGTTACTCCCCGGATCATCAGCTACCTGCCAGTGAAAGTCCCGTCAAAATCCGTCTAGCCGTTCCAGAGATTACCCGGAACAAACAGACAGACAGACAGACAGACAGACAGACAGACAAAAATTTTTTTAACAGCATTTTTGTTATATGTATCGTGTATACATACATATGCATTGATTAAAAAGCTGTTATTTTAATGTTACAAACAGACACTCCAATTTTATTTATTTGTATAGATGGATAAAGAGATGCGACTCAGATCAAGAGGCCTCGGGTTCAAACCCCGGGTCGGATCAAAAGGGTTGTTGGATTTTTCTAACTAGAAATTTTCAGCCACAACCCGGAGTATGGAAGTTTTTCGATGTTCCACGACCATGACTTACTTAAACTAGCATGAATCGCGAAGCGTGTGATATATGCTATGGCGACACCTCGTTTGTAGCTGAATTAACCCTACGGAATACAAGAGTTGATCGAAGCTTAATATTGTACCAAACTTTTAAGGCGAGATTTTTTTTAATTTTGGGAACTTCTGTTCTAGGTAATTTTTATCACCAGCACAACACTCTTCCCGCAAAAATCTGTGCATTATTCCGAAAAGTCATGAGTCCTTCCCTAATAGCAGGAGAATTTAATATTTCACTCTTACATCTTGAATGTCAGTTGAGTCTACTTTATGGCAAGAGAGACAGTTTCGATTCAACAGGCGTGGTTTGTCGCAGTCTTTTGGACAAGACACGGTGACAGGTGTTGATGTTTTCCCTGGCGTTATATTATCGACCATTGATCCTGAAAGAATAAGTAAATGACAACAACAATTGAGACAAAACCCTCTCCTTAGAAGGCCTACGTACTATACCAAACAAACTAGCCAAACGGATCCTAACCACTGCAGAGACATAAATCTCATTGATAAAATTAAACGATGGGCTATGGTTTTAACGACGGCCCAACTCAAAATATCAGACGTACAGAATTCGGAAATGATAATAGAAATATATTTTTGTAACCGGGCATAAATACTTACCCACTGCATTTATTGTGAAAATAAAGGCAAGAGTCTTCATTCCTGGTATATATATATTTGTTTCTCAATACCATCCAATATCAATTCAAAATCGTTGTTTTAACGGCTAACGCTTAATTTGTCATTTCAAATTAATTTCATGGTCGGCAAGCATCACAAAACTTCGTTTGTTCAAGCTCGTAACCTTGTGAAGCGCAGTAAATACAACTAGTGTCATCTAGCGGAAATATACGGTATCAATTCAACTTTTAGTCTGGTTCGTCAGCTGTCAGTTTGGCATCGACATAGTAATGCGATTGTTGTATTTTGAATTTGTTTTATTCATAATAACTTTAAATGATTTAAAGTTTATATATATTTAAAATCATTGTGACTTGAAAACATTGCTTCTTTTAAATTGGATCCCAATGTAAAATAGGTTAAAATGCATGTTTATGGTTTGGATGCAGTGCTAATGTTATGTTTAGTGAGTATGACACACCTATGTACATGAAAAAAATCTAATGGCTCCTCTGCACGATGGGCCATCGCGATGGTCCATTATGATGGGCCAGTGTGTGGAGGGCATATTGGTATCGGATGGCATATGGCGCGTGCGATAGTTGTGGGATGACGTCGGTGTCGGTTTTTGGGCCGCACATTAAAGGTAGTGGGCCAGCGATGGTACGCATCTACACCTTGCCCATTCCACAGTGTGTGCTCGAACTGTATAGATATATTGCTGCAGCGGCTGCTGCTTCCACATCCATGTCGAAAAAAGTAGGTACTCAACGTCGCCCTTGTGTAGTTGCGTCTCAACCATCGCATAGCCATCTCGCTGGGCCAACGTTGGCCCATCATGTCGATAGAGCACTAGGATAGTGTTTACCATGCTAACCCATCGTAGTAGACATGAAAAACGATTTTTGATATTTACTTCTTTTAGTTCCATTTATTCGACAACGCGCGACATCGCCTCAATCTCTCGAAATGAATAGTTTTATAAATAAGCTATCTTTCAGATGCAACTCAGTAGTTCCTGAGATTAGTGTCAACCAAACAATCAAACTCCTCGGCTTTATATTTGTATAGATACCTAGTTTTAAAATTTTTCGTTGTTCATTTCATAAGACATTTCAGGTAAGTTTCGAAGCAACTTCGATAACAAAACAACCTCATATTGCTCGATGTCAAAATGGTTTCTCTCAGAAAGATGGCAGTCTTTTAATACAAAATAAGCAAATCTGTAAAAAATCAATGGCAACCTACCCCCATCACTTCAAAATGCTCAAGAAATTCAAGCCATCATTGGCCAAAATCACCGAGGAAAATTATGCAGACAACATGAATTATAGTGTCGGAACTGATGATCGTTTCAGATCGTTCACAATATGAGACAAAACTATTAAAAAACTGTATAAAACGAGAAAAAAGGACGTTACAATATTTGACAAAAGAACGTATGTATAGGTTCAATACGACCTTCAAGAAAAGTGCGTACTATCTTGAAAGGCCGGTATCGCACTTGTGACGTCTCTGGTGTTGCAGGTGTCCATGGGCAGCGGTAATTGCTTATCATCAAGCGATACATCTCCTTGTTTCATCTCTACTCAATAATCACTAGTCACTACATGCTATAAAACAAAGTCCTAGGTCGCGTCTGTCCGCGATAACCTCAAAAACTTTTGATGCGGTTCTTACCAACAGATAGAGTGATTCTTGAGGAGGGTTTTCGTATCTAATTTGTCAAATTTTTGAGTTTCTTGGCTAAAATGTAACGATATTTGTTGAATACGACTAAGGCGGAAATCTTCTCGGAGTAACATAGGCTATTATTCCGTAAAGAGCCCGTGCGAAGCCGGGGCAGGTTGCTAGTAATAAAAAAAGAAGTCACGGAAAACTTTTGGTAACACGTCAAGACCGATCTGCTCCAAGTTTCTCAGCGCTTAGATGCCTATCTTCACTGTTTTGTCCAATCTATGTATTATTTTCTATTTTTGGTGCAGATACGAATTGGAAAACCTTAATGTCTTAGCTAATTTAAAGTTAAAAAAACACATATGTCAATTCGGGAAAATGTATGAACGAACCATAAACAAATTAAAAAATCTACTTACCGTCTATCATACTAATATCGTTTACTATAACATTAAATATCTATACAAATAAATAAAATTGGAGTGTCAAAAATAACTGGTTTTTACCAAAACCACATTTTTACAATTTTCGTCTATCTGTCGGTCTGTCTGTCTGTTTGTTCCAGCTAATCTCTGAATCAGCTGGACCGATTTTGATGGGACTTTCACTGATAAGTAGCGGATGATATACGGAGTAAACTAGGCTTTTTAGACTAGCTTCGTTCAAATCGGACCAGCGGTTCCTGAGATTAGCGTGTTCAAACAAACAAACAAACAAACTCTTCAGCTTTATATATTAATATAGATTGTAATGTCTTAAAATAAAACTAGTAAAAACATTTTATTTTTATTTATTTTACAATACATCAGATAAAAATACAATATTTTATAACTGTGATAATAACATGTTTATTAGTTCCAGTAATCCTTTACTTCATCATCGACATTCATCTTTAACAAAAATAATGTTAATAAATACAATTAATGATAACCTAATAAACAAATGGCCCAGAATGTTCTGCATTAAAACGCTGCAAACTTAATTAAATACTTACCTTTAACTTATTTTTTACTATTGGTAATACTTTCGGACGGAATGTCAAATGGTAATAATAATTATACATTTAATTATTTAAATAATTAAACAATATCAAGTGGATTATTTTATTGGTTATAAATATTAAATTGTGACAAAATTAAATACCTATTTCGTTATATCTCACAACCTAAAGACTGACAAACATTTAGTTGGTGAGTTAAAAATAAACACACAACATATATATACCAAGGCACATTTGGAATGCAATTTCAAATTTATTGATATAAATTCATGGACGAATAAAAAGGTCAGACATAGTCTCCTATATAAAAGTGTGTCACTCAAATTCGACCATTAAACTCGCAAATATAGAGACAGCGGACACGGTGAAAAAATATGAATATATAACTTGTCTTGTATGGTAAAATAGTGTAAAATTCGTGGTGATAAAATAAAGCAGGTACCACATTTGTAGAGAAAAAACATTATAAGACTAGTGTTGCCAATATTCACGTGTGCAAATTACTCGAAATATAGGAAATATATGATGATAATGAAATTTATGATTAATAGAGAAATATGATAAACAGTAGAAAAAGTGAAATTTCGAACAAATCAAATACACTTTTATTTATTGACTGTGTTTTCAATGATATAGATATTAGTGACTTGACCATCCTAAATTCACACTCCCACATAAAAAGCCTAGCGAGGAGAATTCCGTCCGACTTTTTTATACGTACTTTTTATAACCTTAATATTTCTGGCACTTAATAAGACACTTTCGAAGATTTATCCTTATTTTAAGTACTTCTTAAACTTAACTATAAAGAAACAATATAGATATAATAATTTCCGAGTTTAATACAAACTCCTTGCAGTTATTACACAAATATACTTTGTTTTCATACACAGTGTTAAAATAGATATCACCTTCATGAGATATGCACTTTTTAATCCAGATTAACTTATAAAATAATATTATATACAATATAAGACCGACTACTACCAGTATACTATTTTAATTAGGTTTTATTCATTTCGTCAAAATCGTTTATTTTCTTTAAATCCATTTTTCGTTCTAGAAAGCCATAATATATGATTACGACTTAGATTATTATTACGAACGTATTGTCAAAGTTTACAGTCAATATTTTATTTACGTAGGCCAAGCATATTGATTATAAATTTGTATTGAAGCAAATTGTACATAATGCTTGACTTCGGTATATTCGAGCACCTTCTGCGATCGACATTATACCACATAACAATCTATTTCAATAATTAATAACACTTAAAATTAGTATTCATACTCCAACGCAGGAAAAAATACAAGTACTTTTTTTTATTTTACAATTTCCCGCCACTAGGACTTCTAGAACTGCTCTTTATAGAAGTAATCGAAATATTACCCGAGCTACTAAACGTCGGTGGAGGCGACCGAGGTAATGTAAATTTAGTTTCAGTTAAATTCTCCTGACTCAAAGATTTTTGAGTGTTAAAAATCGGTATTTTCGACGAAACACCAGCAACCTGCTTTGCCTTCTCTGCTTTTACCGGTATATTACTCGGTTTTGCAGAAATAGTCGGCTTTGAACTCGACACTAAAGGTTCCGTTGATCGCAGTTGCATTTGATCTAACTGCGATAGTCTACGGTTTTCTAAATCAGTGCTCGTTACTATCGTTCCCTTTGGAGATTCGTATGTAGCTGTACGGAATTTAATATGACTGTTTCTTGGCAGATCGAAATCTGAATGGCGTTTCTTTGGTTCGTTCGAGATATTTTTCGTTCGTTTAGCGTCCGCTTGCTGTTTTGCGGAAAAGTGTCTTTCGTTATGAATGAAATCATTTAGCAACTCAATGTCTAGCTCGTACGTTAAAGGCGGTTCTGCGTATGATGGTACCCTCTGTCTAGTGGTGATCTTATCTTTACTTTCTTTCAGTTTCTGAGTTTTCTCTGTGCGTGGAGTTACGACTTGTATTTCAGTTATATGATCTCTTTTATTTTCAAAATCTTTACGTACTTTTTCTACATCAGTAATTTCTGAGGGATTGATTGTATATCTTGTTTTAGTAACCTCCACAGCGTCTCGACTAGTCGTTTTTACATCTTCTAAATCCTGAACTATTCTTATTCCCATTTTGGATAATTCTTCTGGACTTTTCTGAGACATGAAATCTGGATCATTTTTAAGTTTCTCCATTAATGCTTTAGCTTGCTCTTCATCCATTTCGGTTGTGTTTAATATAATCGTTTCTGTTCTAGTGAAAGCGGGTTCATCAGACGTGAAATGCATATGAGGATTCTTCCTTTTGATTTCATCTAAAACTCTGCTGTCAATATCCTTGATATCACCTTCTTCTAGTTTCATCTCATCTACCTGCCCTCCTCTCATGATGCCGAAACTTATTTGTTCAACTTGTAAAGGTACTTCAGTTTTACTTGTGATGTATTTAGTTGATATTTTTTCAACGTTTTGAGTGATTACTTTGTTCCCAAATTCGTCTTCAGCGACGTTGACTGTTACGGTTTTTTGTACGGGTTCCTGTGTCATAGTAATTGACATATTCGCTGGTTCCATGTAAAGTGTCCTGTTTTCCTTTTCGTCATGTCTTTTTCTGATTCCTTCAAGAACATCGGGTGGCATCATTCTTATAGTAGGTTCACCGATTTCGATCGACTTTGTATAAGATTTTCGCTTTTCTTCAACTGGTTGAATCTTTTCAGTAGTTATCGTCACTATATTGGTTTTATCTTTGGGTTCTGTCCATTCTGAGCTTGAAAAACTGTCAACCTTTTTGTTGTATTTTAGACTGTTATTATTAGACCCCACTCGGATGTTGCTAACGAAGTCATCGTAACCTCGCACTTTTTCACTTGGCGTACTAGTTTTCAGATCAAAGTTTACGATGTCAGGTTGATGCATAGCTGATTTTAGGGTATCTGTCATCGGAGGAGCATCTTTACTAGTACTGGCTACGGTTTGTTGTGTTTCTTTATCCTCATTTTGATCAATATGTACATTCAAAATAGGATTTTTAGCAAGCAACTTCTTCATCATATCCGATTTCGGTCTCTCTAAGCTATTTGCGTACGTATTACGAGACATTTTAAGATCGTCCGGGATATTTGTATCATAAGACATACTTATTTTTTCTTCATATTTCGTTGATGTAGAAGTGGGTTTTTCAGTAGTTGGTGGCAATTCATGAGTGCTGTCCAAAGAACTCATGTTACTACCATCTGATGTAGATTTTGCAAATTCAGATACAAGTTTCAGATGCACCTTCATATTTTCATCCATTATTCTTCTAGCCAAATGATCAGATGTTTCGTGCTCCGTCTCTTTGTATAATTCAAACTCTTTTGGCTTTGTGTGACTAGGCTCTTCGTTTTTGTCAGATTCTACAGAGCTGTTTGATCCCTTGACAATGGCATCCTCTAAGTTGCCAAACTCGGAACCCTTTTTTAGACGGTTTCGCTGGAAAGTGTTAAGCCCTTCCATTGCTGATGTTTTAGCAATATTCAAACTCAGACGTGGCTCCTTATGTTTGATTATGACTCCTTTATCAACATCTAACATTTCTGGTAGAGCGTCTTGAGTCGACGCATCAAAGAAAGAAGTTTCAACTACTGACATCGCTTTCCTCTTTTTAGGCGACAGAGTAGTCTCTTCTATTTCTGTATCTTCAGCCGATATGTCCAAACTTTGTGCCCTTTCTAGAGTTCCCGTAGTCTGAATGCTTGATTTGGTTCTCAACTCAAATCTGGATAGATCACCCAATGAAGCTGCTTTTCGTTCATTTTCATCCACAGTAGATGCATTGTCAGATACTGAGTGTACTGTCTCGTTCAAGGGAGAACTGTGTATAGTGATGTCACTGTTATTGAGTTCGATAGTAGTCGAGCCTTTATCGCTTTTATCGCTCTGGTTCAAAGACCTCACGGAGTGAACATCTTGGTTTGAAGACATATTAGATTTTGAATCTTCAAAAAAGTTATTGAGTGAATCACTTTCTCTTTTGAACGGTTTGCTCACAATATCGTCAATATCATCTTGGCTGAAGTTAATAGACTCGTCCAGACGTGAAGTGCTCTTAGTTTTATTGACTTTAGGCGTCGATGTATTGATCTGTGTTACAATTGAAGCACCTGATCTGTTTGACACATTGGAATCATCATGTAGCAAACTTGAGTGATGTTTCTCATTGCTCAGGAAATCTGTAACCCTCTTCAGCTGTTCGAGTATACTATCATCTGTTTTGTTCTTATCGTGATCAGGTGGAGAAGGAGCCTTACCTTTGGATTTCTTAGGTTTAGGAGCTTCTTCTTTCTTGGGTTCAAATTTCTCTTTATCGTAAATAAACTCCGACGAACTCTTTCTATTAGACCTCGCTGCTTTTGCGGCATCCAGCATGTGCTGTGGTAGTTCTTGTGGAATGCCATTTTCATCTCTCTTTATTCCACTTGAATTTAAATCCGTTCTAGCAAATGAAGTCATAGAGGTTTCGGAAGTTCTTGATGTTTCCGAAACTCTAGACGTTTCTGAAACTCTTGATGTCTCTAGACTAACACCGGTTTCTGGATCAGTAGTCTTAACACGGGCATTTGGTATCGGAGGAGCCATTTTCTCTCTTCTTTTGGCAACTACAGGTTTTTTCTGTTCTGTTTCGTTTTCATGTTTGATTTGCGCAGTAGGCGCTGGTCTTTGAGGTTCAGGTTTGTCTATTTCGTCAATAGACTTCTTTTCTACGATAACATTGCTTATTGTAGTGGTGACCGAACCATTTTCAACACTTTTATGTTTTAACACTCCATCATCAGGTACATTTGGAGGAAGAACTCTTATGCCAAATTTCATTCCCCTTTTCGGGTCATATTCACGTTTCTGTACTTCTGATTGCTCGATATGTTGTGATGCTATACCGTTTTCTGGCTGAATTATTTGAATGTCACTGCCAGTTGAATGTCTGTTTTTGTTTCGTTCCGGTTTGTTGACACCAGATGGGACATCAGAATGTCTAGACTTGTTAGCGAGTTTGCTATTCTTTTCGTTTTCTCTTTCTAACGTCGTAACTCCTTCTTTCTTTTCTTTCTTTGTTCTTTCAAGTGTAGTAGATGTGATAATTTTGTCGGATATCATTTTTTTAATACCGGCTTTAGACTGTTTTGTCTCTAGGGTGGAATTGTTGGAGTTTGATGTGTTTGGTGACTTTGGCGGGTGTAGTAGCTTTGCTTCTTTCTCGAGCTGAAAAAATTAAAGGATCTATTAATACCTAGACAGGTGACTTAATTCGAAATAAAATATTTTTCCCCTTACGTAGGAAGCACTGTGCCACGTGTCGCGGGGGACTTTAGAAACAAATATGAATCAGACACAAAGAAAACCAAAACTCAAAACCACGGGAAAACCGAACCGTCAATATTCACAAAAGGAAGCGGCGAGGAGAGCTTTAAATAAGTCATTCACATTCTGGGGAGAAGGGACTGTTAGGGGGTAATGCATTTGCATGCATGCAATTAAGTTATAGGTATTTATCGACGGCGATAATCTGTTCGTATGCCTTTCTAAACTATAAAAAAGTCAGAACAGCATCAAAAAGTAACAATTCATTTATATTAAACTAGAAATAAAACAACTATTTACTGAAATTTATACGCGTAAACACTAGTTAGTAATATCTTGGGCATGTTGCCGCATTGTTTCGTGGTTGATACAATAGCTAGCGAGACATTCCAGCACATACTCATTGTATTCTAAACACGCATTGTTAATTTCGATAACATGAGACAACGCCGCTTATATATTATAAACTTCCTTTAGGAATTCTAGCAATCAATGTAATTGCTTACTGGTTTGAGCGTTATTTATACCGATCTGAGTTTAAAAAAACTATTGGAAATTATTTAAAAACCTGCTCTATCCTGTCACATTTCGCTGTAGCACGTAGTGGTTGCAAAAAATTTAACCTCAATTGATGAAAAACTTTTTCGAGTTTTTAAAGTGCTTAACCCATTTGAAGGATAGTTTTTAACTAGGTGTGGCGTCAGTTTTGTTCCTCATTTTCCATAAAATCAGCAACATTCTGCCACAACAAAGATTGACTTAAGTAAATATGTATTTTATTTACGTTTTTGCATAGTTTCTAGAAAATCAACAGGTTAAGGTTTTGCAAACTAGACTATTTTGTTTTGTGTCCAATTTACCTTCTCTTTGCAGTGCTGTTTCCTCTTACGACACCCACGAGATTTACCTACAGAGGTGGTAATACTCCATTGACTTAAGAAAATATGTATTTTATTTACGTTTTTGCATATTTTCTAGAAAATTGACAGAAAAGAGGTTTTGCATACTTGACTATTTTGTTTTGTGTCCAATTTACCTTCTCTTTGCAGTGCTGTTTCCTCTTACGACACCCACGAGATGTACCTACAGAGGTGGTAATACTCCATTGACTGAAGTAAATATGTATTTTATTTACGTTTTTGCATGGTTTCTAGTAAAATCAACAGAAAGGAGGTTTTGCATACTAGACTATTTTGTTTTGTGTCCAATTTACCTTCTTTTTGCCGTGCTATTTCCTCTTACGACACCCACGAGATGTACCTACAGAGGTGGTTATACTCCGTACCGTACTCTTAATCCCTCACGGATTGTAACAGATATACTTTAAATTATAAATGTTTTCTCACCGTGTTAACATCGCTGGTAGAGCCAGCCCGCTTCAATAGAGGATGCTGCACTCCCCTTCCCGCCCCACTGGCCCTTCCCCCCTCGATAAGCTCCAGCTCCACTGGGTATGGCGACGCGAGAGACAGAATACCCACAGCATCTTCTAATGGGGTACCAGTAAATTCAATCTTGATGCTCTTTATCTTGTCACCTGAAATTGTAAGTATATTGGTTAAGTATTTATTCTGGATTGTACATGGCAAAGTGTAAAAAGTGACATGTGCCTCCCCCCCTCTTTAACGGTGCTTAGTCAAAAATAGTCGTATTTAAAATGATACCATATTTTAAATATGACTATTCCTGAAATTGTCGTATTTTTACTCAACTACTACGAAGCGAAAAGGAGAGATTACACTTTTGGCAGTCTATGTTTGTATATTCCACCGTAATGCCTTTAAGGCTTTATAAATTTTATCAAAAGTTTTTAAAATGGCCGGACTATTTTAAAAACTCTGGGTTTTGAAACTTTTTCTTGATGTGACAAATAATCATAATTTCACTATTTAATTATGCAGGTTAGAAAAGTAATGCTACTGGGAATAGAGAAAAAATTAGATACTTTTCTTGTAGGTACGACTTTGGCAAAAAAAAACAACACAGTCAATAAAAAAAATATCGTCGATCGAAATGTCAAACATCAAGTATGCGACATTATAAAAATGTCATTATTTTTGGTAGAAAGTTCCTTTTGCTAAATGTCAAGTATTTAATGCCTTTGACATTTCGTTAGCTGAGATTGGTTAGATTGTGATAATAGTATTGTTATTACTGCGTGTCACGCATACTAATATCTTATCATCTTTGACTTTTATGCGTGAGACAAATTTATAAATACAGGCAATGAACTATAAATAAAGAATATCTCATTTCATTGAAAATATGAAACCTAATTCAAACCAGATCGAATCTATGGACAAATACCCGATATTTCATGATAAGAACTTAGCAAAAGTTACTTATTGTGAAATACAAAATCGTAGAATAAATATTAGTTGACAACATTTGATTCAGCCTGAAAAAGTACCTATGTATATTATAAGAATGCACTGGAAGATTTTTTTGACTTGAAAATCTGTTTATAACCGACTTCCGACCGAGTTCTCAAGTTGATTGGTATTTTTTTATGTGTGTACACTGATTATCTTATAACTACAGAATATACTAATATAATAAAGCTGAAGAAATTGTTTGTTTGTTTGAACGCGCTAATCTCAGGAACAGCAGATCCGATTTGAAAAAATCTTTCCGTGTTGGATAGTCCATTTATCGAGGAAGGCTATATATCATCACGGTATATATCATCACGCTACTACTAATAAGAGCGGAGCAACAATGAAGAATGTTTCAAAAACGGGGGCAATATAAGGCGCAAACCAGGTTGCGTGGGTCAGCTAGTCTGTTATATTTGTTATAACAGATTCTGTATAAAAATTTGTCTTATGAAATTATATGAAGAAAATGCCCGCCGTTCGCCGATATAAAGAGACTATTAATTTCTTTTGTTTTTTCGTGGTTGTTTTGTTTTTATCATGGAAATTATGTATCATTAGCAAACATTTGTGGGATGAACAAGATAATCTATTCTGTGTCTGGGTGTTATTTATCTACACTAATCTACAGTATTTTGATAGGGATTTATATGTAAGTACGTTTATTAACAGTCTTGTTATAATAGTACAGACTCCGCCGTGTTTGAGATCAGACTGCGACTGTAATACATGTGAAGTTATTATTATATTTATCAGTACCTGGCTGCAATTTAGCAGCGGCAGCTGGTCCACTCCTGAGCACGGAGTGTACAATCACGCCATCTCTCGCGCCGCCGCCGCACTTGAAGCCTAAACCAGTGAAATCTCGCGCCCATAGTTTCACGCGTCGAATTCGAGCTCTCTGTGAACAAACGGTAAAATTTATAAATATTTGTAAAAAATTGTGTTGACGGCATAAGAATACGGAGTAACACTATGCCCATTCATCCCTTGGGTGTCGTAAAAGCTAGCACTGCAAATGGGAGGAAAATTTGACACAATCGCTCTATACTCTATACCAACTGCCTGGTAAGAGTGGTACAGTAAACCAGAACCTCTTTTCTATGGACAGGTCCAAGTTCAGTAGACGACTATTAAAGGCTGTTGATGATCAATTTCTAGTATTACGAGTTATCTTGCAGTTATTAGAACAATATAAAATAAATTAAAAAATATTATGATCAATAGACAATTTGTTTTTGAAGTGAAAACTTTTTTAGCGGCGTTGTGCACTTTGGTCAAAAAATTTATATTAGGATAGGACACGTCGCGACAGGACACGTAACCTGATCGTAAGAGGGCGGCGCAGGGCGCTTCTGCCAGTGTGCATGGTGACAGCATAGGGCTCGACTGTCTAATATGACATGACTGGTAATATGTTTACACTACAGCACTAACCTATATTTTTATAACATCACAATAAGCATTTTTTTTTTACTTCTTTTTATTGAACGTTTTATTTATAGAGCAACAAGGTTCATTTCAGATGACTGCTTTGTATTTTTTTTTATCTATAAAGGGCAACATAAGGATACAACCTAAACAGTCTTCTATCTAAGGTTATATAAAAACGTGGCAGCGTTGTAGGTATCTCCAGCGGTGATTAAACCAATATCGGCATGATGACTTGAGGATAGGGTGACATCATCGACGAAGCCTTGCGTCCGATTGAGTGTTACCCGTGTTAAATAATTATCTGATTTATATTCTACATCCGTCTTGTGATAGACTATTGAATAGGTAATGTGAGATTTCGCAACATAGGTGGTACTATTATACCACGGTACTGTATGGTTATACTGTTCTTTACTATCTGGGAGAGAATGTGGGTATCTAATAATTTATTTTTTAATACCTAAGAACATATAGAATTTTCAAGTATTTTTTTAAATATTAGGACACAAACCCTTGTTGATATTAAAAAACAATTAAATGTGTTTACTTTATCAGTTTATGCATAAACATAGTGATTAGTGACAAAGGTTGACTGAATGCCGTTTTAGTTTGCGTTTAAATTTTGTTTGTATTTCTTCAAAACCTTGAAAGTACATTGTCGGGACCACGAAACCCAAATGTAGGTATTATTAAATTCGACGAATAAAACTGGTAGAAATACTCAATTCCCAAAGAAATCCGCTGTCAGAAAATTTAGATTTTTGGAAAGAAATCGATATATTTTTATCTAGTAAAAATAAAATCTCGTGGTGTTTGTTACCAAACTCCTCCGAAACGGATGGACCGATTTTTATGAAATTTTGTGCGCATATCGTTTAGGCCTATGTATCAGCCAACATCTATTTTGCATACCCCTAAATGATAAAGGTGGCCCACCCCTATTTTTTTTATTGCAAAACAACATTGGCGGGGTCAGGTAGTAAATGTATAAAATTACGACGTGAATGATAATACAAAAAAACTTGATTTACAGATTAATTGCATCTGAATCATTATTATTGAAATTATTTATTGACTGTCTCGGTGACGTGGTGGTAGCGTATGTGACTTCCGTGTCTCGGTCTCGGGTTCGATGCCCGGGTCTGACCAAATATTTGTAGGATCTGCAAATATTTGTTTCGGAGTTTGGGTGTTTTATATTGATATATCAGTTGTCTAGTACCCATAACACAAGCTCTGCTTAGCTTGGGACTAGATAACGTTGTGTGTTAGATGTCCGAAATATTATTATTTATTTATTTACAATAGATGCCGAATCATATAATGTGAATGATTCCGCATCTAGCATAATAAATATATATACAAGAGTGGGAGATACTATCTATCACTTGTATTATTATTTTCTAGACCTTTCATTTATT
The DNA here is from genome assembly GCA_905220595.1 of Spilosoma lubricipeda. Lineage (NCBI taxonomy): Eukaryota > Metazoa > Arthropoda > Insecta > Lepidoptera > Erebidae > Spilosoma > Spilosoma lubricipeda. The sequence continues at coordinate 5,710,644 of HG992300.1, forward strand.
ACATTAATTTATTCATACTTTAAATCAGACAAATGTCAAAATTCTTGTAATTTTGACCTTTTAGCTTGCATTTAACTACCATTAATTTTACTTATATCGACTAAGGCAGGATATTGCAATTATAACTATTACGCTATAATTAAGCACGTAAGTAATTATAAAAATCGACACGTACCCAATAATTTTAAAAGCCTTTGACCAATAAATGACATACAAACAAGGTAATAACTGTATATATGTGGCAACACTACGTAATTCGTCGACCTTGTATTAACCTTCAAGATCAAATTAAATGCTCCCATTAAACCATAGACAAAGATATTGTTATATCAATCTTGACAGTTGTGAGAACCGGAATTGAAAAAAAAAAATTGGTTGCCTGTAAAGTCGGTATACGGGCGAAAGTTTTACGTGACAACGACTTTGAGTGGTAAAGTGGACGCGTGCCTTTCACTTTTTATGTCTGTCTCTCTCGCTCTTAGGCGGGCTAACCATGCCCGAGTGGAAGGGACGCGTGCCTCTCACTCGCTCTCATTGTGAGCGCATAACGTGAGCGGAGCGTAACGCAGTTTCTTGAAGTGTCACCCGGCAAACCAATTTATAAGACGTTGTCACGTCAAAAATTGGTTGCCTGTAAAGTCGGTATACGGGCGAAAGTTTTACGTGACAACGACTTTGAGTGGTAAAGTGGACGCGTGCCTTTCACTTTTTATGTCTGTCTCTCTCGCTCTTAGGCGGGCTAACCATGCCCGAGTGGAAGGGACGCGTGCCTCTCACTCGCTCTCATTGTGAGCGCATAACGTGAGCGGAGCGTAACGCAGTTTCTTGAAGTGTCACCCGGCAAACCAATTTATAAGACGTTGTCACGTCAAAAAGATTTAGTAGGTGAATTTTAAAATGAATAAACGATTTTCATTGATTGTTTACAAAAATATTTTTTCTATATTCATTATGATTATTCCAATGCTTGAGTTTTGAAGTTTGTAATACAGTAAGTTTTTATTTGTCAAATATTTCAATGTCATTCGAAGTGCGAATAAAAAATTCGATTTTTAACAAACACGCTATATTTAATCAAGATTAATCGTTTAAACGATTAATAGTATTTGTCATTAGTGTACATAGTTAGGAGTCATTGTAAATCTTAGATTACGAATATATGAGATCAGCATTGTGATTACATGTATATGAAGGGTATAAAAATAGATTAATTATAGTCAGTAAAGCAATCTAGAATGTTTTTTTTTGCTACTTTATCTTCCAGTACAGGTTTATTCTAATCATTTCTATCTCTAGAGTTAAAGATATTCCTTCGTTGATTATTTCCAAGATTATTTTGGATCTGCTACTAGTTCAACTGGTTTTACCTGAATATCAGTTTTTCCACGGAACGACTAGCATCGGACCTTCGCAACTCTGAGGGAATTCGAAGTTTGAACTAATTGTCGGTATATTTGAGAGTACTTCCCTATAACGAAGCACAGGCAGAACACAATTAATTATTATTACTGAAAATTACTTATAAAAAAAAACCAACATCACTTGCTCAATCGGTGCTAATTTTTCGACTTTTTACAGCGTATACAAAGCTACAGATATCTATACAAATAAATAAAATTGGAGTGTCTGTTTGTAATATTAAAATAACCACTTTTAACTAAATGCGTATGTATGTATACACGGTACATATACCAAAAATGTAGTTTAAAAAATTTGGTCTGTCTGTCTGTTTGTTCCGGGTAATCTCTGGAACGGCTGGACCGATTTCGACGGGACTTTCACTTATAGGTAGCTGATGATCCTGGGAGTAACTTAGGATACTTTTTTTAGACTAACTTTGTCCCGCGGCGTTACTCGCAATACGACGATAACCGCGGGTAATACCGCGGGGTTCAGCTAGTGTTAAATATATACAAATTATACTGAAGTTTGACAATTTGTCAAGAGCGAAAGACGAGAAATGCAATTTCTAACGACACATTAACTTTATCTTAAAGGGTAAAATGAATCTATTTTGCATTTATTAGACTTTCACTAGTCGTTATATGTCTCATTTATTTAAATAGCATGTTGATGGCCGCACAGAATCTTGATTAATGCTATAAGGGCCTATAAAATGCTTGGTATTTCCTGTACTAGGTCATATTGAGGCTGTTCATTATTTATGTGTGCCCAGAATGTTAAACTAGACTTATCTACTTGATATTACTTTTATAACGTAACTGCGATCAACCAGTTGGATGTTTTATTGATAAAGGATTCTAGAAGGTTATATTTATATGTCAAATAAAAACTTTGTACCCCTTTTTAAGAAAATTATGAGAAGAGGATTATGAAAGTTTGAATAGTTTAATTTTATATGAAGGAGGAGTGAAGAAAGACAAAAAATAGATAACGCGAATTATGGTCGAATTTCAACGATCAAGTACGTAATTTACTAAATTACTTGACACGTCCCACTGACTTAGTAACTTAGAGCCATAACCAAAGTGGGTACAGACTTGACTTTTTGACGGATAATGTTTTTTGGGTTGTAAATTATTTAACCCACCTTTATAATAAATAAGATGTGTATGAATTAAAGAAAGTTGGCCATTTTCAAAGAACTACAGAAAGATTTATGAACCGGACACAAGGAACATCCAGAACCCATAAGAAGAAATTGTGCAAAGTAATGTCCCATGAAGGGATCGAAATCACAATACAAAATATAACAGGAAGCGGAACTACGCCATTTGTGTATCCCAAAAACTGTTACAATAACTCATCACACTCGTTTACATCTTTCTGAATGATCTGACTTCGTTTTCGAACCTGTTATCAAAGCTAAATACTCAACAATGTCCTTGTAAGCATTGAGATTTTTTTTTCACAATATTATTCAATAAATCATCTAGAAAAACCCGCCATAATCTGTCTTATACTTTTTGTATGATGCCGGAACAAACAGCAATAAACATATAAAAACTTTTGAATAATACATACAAGTTGTGAGAAGATTTTTTGTATGAACGTTGCTTCTATTAATGGATTTTGTAGATTATGATAAACAATATAGAGAGACAGACAGAATATTCATGTTTTAATTTGAGTTTATGGAATCCTCTGTGAAAATCACTTGCTTCATGTGGTGGATGCGGACAGCACGGAACCGATTGTCGTGGAAAGTCTTGAGACGAATCTGATGGAAACAGAGAGGCAAAGAAGAATACTTTTAAAGACAGAGAGAAGTTGTATTTTCGTAAGAGAGAGAGAGATATATATATTTTCAAGTATAGGCTAGCTCAAACGAAGAGAGCTGACGGTCTTGGTGTTAAGCAAATCTGTGGTTGCTATTCACCAAGTGGCCAACACACTCTCAAAGCAGTTGCAGATGTCAATGTGTAGCGGTTATCTCTTATTATTCCTTAGATAGTTAAATTTATTTGTCACGATTATATTTCCATTGATTTTTATTTATTTGTTCAATGGAAGGATAACTAATACCTCAAGAATCTTCTTTATGTGTTTTTGACTTTGTACCATATTATTCTATTCTGTTGAATCTTCATGTTTTGTTTACATCTAAACATACATTTCTATCTCGCGTATGTGAAATACTACAACAATTGATAATATATCTTATCACCCGATCTGATTTTGAACCTGACATTGCGTTATAGTTTGTTGCACGTTACAAAACAAACATTAAGATTTGCATAGTTATTTTAGAAGTTCCCACATTCTCTAATATGACAAACGGTTTTCCGAAATGAACCATTCACGGTTATTTCTTTGACAAAACAATGAAGTTTTTCAATTATTTGGATAACATCGGAGAACGGTCTTTATATTATTTTATTGTTAAGAAAGTGGCTATATTACAGAACAAGATCTAGTCCCCTTCCAAATATAGATACTTAGGCTTGCTCCTACCAGCTTAAGCTAGTGTTTATATGATTGGAAGTCTATCTCCATTCTCTAGCATTCTGTTTGCGGTAGCGCCAATAGAGGCAGCTCTGAGAAAACTTTAAGTAAGCCTGTTTTCACACGTGAATGGTCTGCCAGGGTATGATGAATTTCTATATAGTGAATGTACACCTTTTCACATAGAGTCATAGAGCTTTTATGCACAACTGTTTAATTGACTGCACAGATGGCGGAGTGGTTTAAGCGTTCGCTGCGTCGCTCTCTATGGTGCTAAGGTGTTGAGAGTTTAAATTCCACATGGGACAACACTTTGTGTGTTCCACACATTGTTGTTCAGAGTCTCTTCTTTGTGTCTGTTTCACGTACGTTTGTTAAATTCCCCGCGTCTCAGGATATATTCCTAATGTAGGAGTTCTCTTAAAATCGAAACAAGAACCTATAACATACTAGCCGACCCACGCAACCTTGTTTATGTCTCCTATTGCCCGTATCGTAAAAAAATGGTGTTAGCGTAATGATATATCTATACTAATATATAAAGCTGAAGAGTTTGTTTGTTTGAACACGCTAATCTCAGGAACCGCTGGTCCGATTTGAAAAATTATTTCGGTGTTGGATAGTCCATTTATCGAGGAAGGCTATAGGGTATATATCATCACGCTATTACTAATAGGCGCGGAGCAACAATGAAGAATGTTTCAAAAACGGGGGAAATTTTCACGCTACGGGCAATATAAGGCGCAAACGACGTTGCGTGGGTCAGCTAGTAGTCTATAACCTTTCTCGATAAATATACTATCCAAGACTAAAAGAATTTTTCAAATCGGAGCCGCGGTTCCTGAGATTAGCGCGTTCAAACAAACTCTTCAGCTTCATAATATTAGTATTGATATAATCAAATCAATGTCTTCAACGTCCATTTAATTAATACGTGGAATATTCCAAAGCTTTTTTTTTTTTTTTTTTATTTAAATAGGGGGCAAACGAGCAGACGTATCACCTGATGGTAAGTGATTACCGCCGCCCATGGACACCCGCAACACCAGAGGCGTCACAGGTGCGTTGCCGGCCTTTTAAGAAGGAGTACGCTCGTTTCTTGAAGGTTTGAAGGTCGTATTGGTCCGGGAATACCGCAGGCGACAGTTCATTCCACAGTTTTGCTGTGCGAGGCAGAAAGTTTCTTGAAAAGCGCACCGTTGTGGACTGCCAACCATCTACATGATGGGGATGAAAGTTTTGTCGCGTAGGACGATGGCGGAAAGAGGCGGCAGGGATCAATCCGAACAATTCCTCGGAGCACTCCCCATAGTAGATGCGGTAGAAGATGCACAGCGAGGCAACATCTCTACGCAGCGCCAAAGAGTCTAGCTGAATTGAAAGTTCTTGGCAGTCGACGATTCGAGCCGCCCTCCGTTGAATGCGATCCAGAGGGAGGAGCTGGTACTGGGGTGCACCCGCCCAAAGATGAGGACAGTATTCCACATGAGGCCGAACCTGCGCTTTATAAAGCATGAGGCGGTGAGCCGGTGTGAAATACTGTCTCGATCTGTTGAGCACGCCAAGCTTCTTTGAGGCCAATTTGGCCTTATCCTCCAAATGGTCACAGAACTGGACTCCACTCGAAATGTCGACTCCAAGTATCTCAATGTTGGCTGAGGCAGATAGGGGAGTGTCTTCAAAGCGAGGACATACGACCCACGGCAGTTTTTTAGCGGTGAACGCGCAAATTTGTGTCTTTGTGGGGTTAAAGTGGACTAAATTGAGTCTACCCCAATTTGAGATCTTTTCCAAGGAGGTCTCAACTTCAGACACAAGTTTGTTTCGACTCTCAATGACGTTTTCCCGAGAAATATTAGCGCGGCCGGTGTAGAGAGCATCGCCCGTGCTGTCATCCGCATAACAATGAATGCCACTAATTTGCAGCATGTCATTGATATGGAGGAGGAACAAAGTAGGCGATAGCACACAGCCTTGCGGGACACCAGCATTCACAGATATGGAGTCAGAGCATTCACCGTCGACTACGACCTTAATGCATCTATCTGCTAGAAAGCTAGTGACCCATTCGCATAATTTCTCGGGAAGCCCATAGGAAGGGAGCTTCGAAAGAAGCGCTTTGTGCCAAACTCGATCGAAGGCCTTCGCGATATCCAAACTAGCTGCCAAGGCTTCCCCCTTAGTCTCAATCGCCTGTGCCCAGCGATGTGTCAGGTATACTAGAAGATCACCAGCTGATCGACCCTTACGGAAACCGTACTGCTGGTCACTGAGCAGATGGTGATCCTCTAGGTACCGCAGGAGTTGATGGTTAATAATGGACTCCATTATTTTCGAGAAGAGGGAAGTTATGGCTATCGGCCTGTAGTTGGATGGATTTGAGCGGTCGCCTTTTTTAGGGATCGGGTGGACCAATGCTGCCTTCCATGATGTCGGGACTACACCAGAAGAGTAGGAGAGCCGAAAAAGACGCGTTAAGACCGGTGCCAACTCTGGAGCGCACATCTTCAACACAATAGGAGGGATTCCATCCGGGCCACTCGACTTATGGATATCAAGGGATAAAAGTGCTAAGCGTACTGAGCGTTGGTGGAACTGGATATCCAGCATACGGCTCTCGCACCGCGGTATGGTAGGTGGCTCCTGTTCCCCATCATCCAAGGTCGAGTTCGACGCAAAGTGTTTTGCCAGAAGATCGGCTTTCTCCTTTGCGTCATAGGTCAACGGGTTATCTCCTATGTGCAGAGGTGGAAAGGATGGCTTACAGAAGTTCCCTTCAATAGCCTTGGCAAGAGACCAGAATGCCCGTGTTCCCGAAGGAAGACGCTCAAGCCTCTCGCCAATCCTAGAGATGTGCTCAGACTTCGCCCTTGCAATGTCTCTTTTGAAGGACCTGGAGGCAAAGTTGTACTTCTTTTTCAGAGCGCTGGTATTTTGATCCCGTACCGCCACCGCGCCAGCCCAGGCTTGGTAAGCCTCCTGCTTCATGCGAGAAGCTTTTCTGGAAGATGGACCAAACCAGGGCCGACACTTGCCACCAATGGGGACCACAGAGGATGGAATGTAAAGGTCCATACCCTGCAGCACAACATCAGCAACAGAATCAGCGGCGGTGTTGGGATTATCCGGCGAGAAGCACAACTGTCTCCAAGGGTAGGACGCAAAGAAGGACCGCATTCCATCCCAATCTGCTAACCTGTAGTGCCACACACGACGGTTGCGTGCAACTCGCGCTCGCGGTGAGCGTGTGATAGGCACTGTACTCCGAACAAGGCAATGGTCTGAGGAGCCAAGTGGGGCGTTAACGAATACGCGGTTACCGTCCGGATGAGAAGTCAGCAGAAGGTCCAACAGTGAAGGATTCTGACCCTCCACATCTGGGACTCGCGTGGGCGTGGTAACCAGTTGTGTCAGGCCATATGCCAGGGCGAAGTCATGAACAGATCTCCCCGCATGATCAGTTTTACTGGAACTGAGTCAGTCGGCGTGGTGGGCATTAAAATCGCCAAGTACGACGATCTCTGCGGAGGGGATCTGCTGCTGCACGAAGTCTGTAGCCATCTGGATGTGCTCAATGAGTCGGTCAGTTTCGGCATCACCGCTATGGGACCTATAGAGGCACGCATAGACGCGAGGGTGGTCGTCGCTGTCTACACGAAGCCATAAGATGGAGAGGTCCCTACCTTCAAGGTTGCTGAGGCGACGAGAGCTGATATCGTCTCTGACGTACACACACACTCCGGCCTTAGTTATGAAGGAGTGTTCAAGTCCGTACCCAGGGTATGTGAGGTAGGATGTGTCCGCTGGAGACGATATCTGCGTCTCTGTCAAAAAGAGCAAGGCTGGCTTTGCTGTCTCGAGGTGGTGATGGACAGCATCCAGATTACTATGCAATCCCCTGATGTTGCAAAAGTCCACGACCAGCGTGGTAGGGGGTGCCATGATCTTACTGCTCTTACCCCGAGCATAATTGAGCGTAGTTTTGCCCCCCCCAGAATACGAGGGGCAGCCTGGGCATCCCCGCTCAGGCGTGTTGTGTTCTGAGTGCGGACGCCCAGAGAGGGATTCTCCAACGCTAGCGCAGTTGGTACCTTCCTGGGGTAGCATTTGTTTCAACTGCGCCATCATAGGGGGGATTGGGGGGTGGGCCTCCGGTAACCTCACTCACTCGGTGAAACACAGCGAAAGCGCTATTTCACACCGGTTTTCTGTGAGGCCGTGGTATCACTCCGGTCGAGCCGGCCCATTCATGCCGAAGCGTGGCTCTCCCACGTAAGAAAGCTTTTGGAGATTAGTTTTATGATGGTCTTATCTTAATTTAAACGATACTAAAAAGGTCTAATCTAGGTTGTATGATGTCATATTCTCCACCATTAGGAATTTAACTATGAACATTTTGGTGTTGTATCGATAGAAAATGGGATTATTAATTTACTAATTGAAAAGCTAATTTAGATAAAATATTTTAGGTAACTGCTTTAAGAGTACGAGTATTTTAACCTCTAAAGACTAACTTCGTTTTATGATGGACATCACGGTATGAATTCTGTACTGTATTTAATTAAATCCTACAGTTTTTCTAAACTTGAAAATCTCTTACAGATTAAATAACAGATTTATTATTATTCTGGCGCAAGTGGCATATTATGCAAAAGTTGTTGATGACGATCAGACACTCTTTTCCACCAAGCAGGTAATGTACAGAAGTACAACTTTCTAAACAACAGATGCAACTGCTAACATTTAAAGTACTCAGAACTCAGTAATCGTGCTCCAATACCTCGACTCAGCTTCTGTTCATTCAAATACTCTGTACATTGTCAATTACTAATTCCGTTTGCAGTCTCCAGCGTTGCTTACGGATATCAAAACACTTGTTTACAAATCTAACATTGCGCACTATCTCGGCATTCCTGAAACCAGTTCGTTCAAAGCCTGGCAAATCCGGACCACATCGATTTGTAACGACTCGCATAGGAATGCAGATCCAAATCATACTCTCAGGGATGGCACCAGTGGAGATAAAGTTATCGCTAAAAGTGTAATGTAATAAGCGGTTCTATTAAGTCCGTTTTAGCTTGAGAACGTAATAAAGATAGTTTTAACAAGTTGAATGCCTCGGTGGCGCAGTGGTAGCGTATGCGACTGTTGTACTTGAGGTCTCCGGTTCGATTCCCGAGTCGGACCAAATTTTTGTATCTGCATATTTGTTTCGAAGTTTAGGGGCTTTCTATGTATAATATATATATGTTTTTACAGAAAAAAATAGTATACATGTATTTATATCAGTTGTCTGGTACCCTTGATATAAGATCTGCTAAGTTTGGGACTAGATGGTGTGGTATGTTAAATGTCAAGACAAAAGTGCAATAGAAGCGATAGTAAGAGAATTGACATCTAGAGAAGCTGAAGACTTTAAACTCAGCAGTGCCCAATACCGCAAATAGAGATGTCCTAATACCGTTTCTGTGACGTATCAAAACAATTGAACTTGGAAAACCGTTATGCATAACGTGTTTTAAAAAAACAACATCGGTTAATATAAAAACGGCGTGGTAGGAAAGCGTTACTAATGCGATATATACTTTACAGAATATACTTGCAAACTGAATAATTTACGTATTAACTCGGCAAATGTAGCCTTATATTTACTGTAATATCACTTATTATATATAATAACTAACTTGAAACCGTGGTTATGTCCGGTTTCTGTGCTTTTTAATGTGTCTTCTCCTACTGAGCATACCAAACATCTGCCTGACTGTATTTTTTTCTATCAAAGGTATCTGGTTTATCAGACATTCCGAGAAGTTGGAAACGTGCTCAATACCGCTTGTGGAAAAGTTCTTAACTGATACATCAACTAATGATACGAGAAACTTCAGTTATCCGTCAAATCAACCCTCACCAAAAATGAGATCCTATAAAGAGGTATTTCTTTTCAGAAAAGATTTCTTCAAAATCATATAATGTATACACACCAAAAACTACCTCATGATAGTTTTATTTGTATGTATGGCCCTGCCAAAATGACTACTCTGCCTAATGGAAAGCATAAGCAGAATTCAAGAGTGGTAGTCACCATACTCAAAGCGAATGCAACAACGCAGTATGGTAATCCACACCATGGCGGTGATGCTTCTGCATCATTCGGCCTCCTTTATATGATTTACAGATATTCAACATTTATGAAGTAATTGAGACACAGAAACTTTGAATTTTTCGTTATTAATAGACATGCAAGACAAATATTTCGTTATATATATATATAAAAGATAGAAAATACACAAGCATTGTCCGTGAAAATAATGCGTTAATCTTATACACTTTCTTAGGTGCAGCGGTGTTAGAATTAAAGCACTAGAAATAAACAGTTTTATACTTAATATACAATTATAATGTGTTATAATGATGATTATATCGCATATTATTACAAAATTTATGTTTTAATGTTAAGAAAATTTTAACTTACTGTATCATATACTTAGTATTTATTACGAAAAATTCACTTTTCCAATCAAAGAAGGACGTTGGTAGATTCCACAGTTTAATACTTCCGCAGCTATCATCGTCACCATTTTGTTTTAGTGTTATATTGTAAACAGTTACAAATAAACGTTTTTATTATAACCGACAAATTAAAATTTATGAAAACCTCTTCAGACGTTTTCGGCAAAGCTGCGTTTTACAGAAGGCAAAATTATTATTTTGTCTTCTGTACAAAACACGCCACTATTAACACTATTTGACTTAACGCGTATTTCCCCCTTTTTTGATAATAACCTTATGATAAATATTCTTATTTAAATAATACGTATACTTTTTTAAACTGAAGTGGAGCATTGTTCATTTACCTCCAACTACCAATAAAAAGACAAAGAATACAGTCCAATAAGCTGTAACTAAACCTTCCCTTACCTTCGCAAATTTCACAATAAAAAAATAGTTTACACCATATAATCTACTCGTATATAAATAAAAATGAATTGCCGATGCCGAATGCGCATAACTTCTGATCGACTGCACCAAATTGGATAATTCTTTATTTTATGTGTTCGTTATTGTTACGACAAGGTTTGTATATAAGAAAATTAGATGATAACCGGATTTTTTTCGGGAATGTAGACTACCTCTGGGCATCGAACAAAATTATTAGAGCAAGATTTTCAGACATTTAGAAAATATTTACAAAATATAAATATGGCGATACGAAATTCGCCGGGTCAGCTAGTATTTTTTAAAAGTCATAGCGAATATTTACACAAAATTGACTTAATCAATTCGTCACCTATCCATAGAATCAGTGAACAACGGTTAACACAAATATTATAACGGTTGCTAATCCTACAGACTAAAACAACACTACCAGCCAAATCGAATCTTCATGCCTTATGTTAGTAGTTTAGAACCGTCTCATCTGTTAAGGCCTAGTTCAGATTACGGACGAAGAACGCGCGTTTTGCTAACGTGTAATACTCCGTCAGCAAGAATAGCGTATTGTCAAGTATTTTAACTATAATTTGTTTTTCGCCCATTCTTTATAGATAAAAATTCGTAGTTATTTCAGAATTAAAAAGTGGACGTACCCACCCGAAAACTTACCATGTGTGAGCTACAAAATACAACAAAACTTAAACGGAAACCAACCTCTTCATCTCCTCTCCCTTCTTTCTGAACCTCTCCTTAGAAAGGAGGGAGGTTTTAGTCTACCATACCACGCTGGCCAGAGATGTAAATGTATATTTTTTCGGACATCTAACACACAACGCCACCTAGTCCCAAACTAAGCAGAGCTTGTACTATGGGAACTAGACAACTGATATAATTACATCTATACTTTATTTTCTATATAGAAAACACCCAAACTACGAAATAAATATTTGCAGATCATACTAACATTTGGTCCGACCCGGGAATCGAACCCGAGACCTCAAGAACAGCAGTCGCATATGCTACCACTGCGCCACTGAGGCAGTCAATAAGTCATTTATAGTGTTATAGAGTTTGTTTTAAATTCTCTTTCTTTTTACAGTGATATTATTCTGCGTAGTTTTCGCCCTGAGTCGGTTCTTGGACACCCATGACATGTATATGGGGTGGTAACACTCCATATTCTTAAACCGTTTCCACGCGGACATCTTTAATAGTAAAACATTAAATTCATGTCGGAGCATAAAATAAGCATAAAACTTAGATTTTTTAAATTACTCAACGGATTTCAATGCAGTTATCCTAAATAGATGGAGTGATTCAAGAGGAATTTTTATATGTGTAAAACATGAATATTAAGTAGAAGAAATTCCAGATTATATAGATTTCCGTGCAAAGAAAGGGCTACCCTAGTGCGAACTAATTGTTAATACCACCTTGTTATCTTTTACTTAATGTATATTTCGTACAAGTACAATTTTAACAAAAATAAAACCGAATTCAAGGTTTGACTCGATTTCTCTTGGATGCCATCATCAGATATTAATGTAATTATCATGGTACCACCGTCGGGACATCTCCTTTCCATTAAAAACGAATCATCAAAATCGGTTCTTAAATGACGAAGTTATCGCTGAACATACATAAAAAAAATACATATACGTCGAATTGAGAAACCTCCTCCTTTTTTTGAAGTCGGTTAAAAATACATATTAGTATTTTTATTAAAGGTAACTAAATACCTGTAAAGGCAATATCAATGATAGGATTGAAGGGAACCGGTTTGCGTGTCCAGCGGCTATAACTTTCTTAGTAAATAGGTTCCGTTTCGTACATGATATACATATCTATTCGATTCTGCAAAATAAGATTGCTATGTCGTTAGATTATCACGTTCAATCATATTCTTTAGCTTTTTAATATTAGCTGGAGATATTTGCACAGCCCTGATAGATGTACGTGTCTTGATAACGGAGGTACAACTGTATTCGCACGTATTATGAAGGTTTTACTTAAAACCAAAGACAAAATTGTAACCAGTTATATTAATTTTGATTAAGGCGAAATCATAAAGTAACGGTAATGATGCTCTTTTGCGGACAGCAACGGGAACATTGAGGTTGCCACACAGGAGGGGGCCATCTACCAACCGTAGGTGGTCCGAGGTACGTCGGGTTCCAGGGTTTTCTTTTCTGTTGTGCACCTGGTTCACCGGCTTCTAGTACCCAAGATGGCGTGCTACTTTAGTCGGTTCGAGTTCGACATGCCACCTTTGCAATATAACACATGAAGTCAACTTCAAATAAAATTTGAAAGACGCAAAAAGATATTGTTGATAGTTGCGTATATCTGCAGAATTTTTATTCAGTTTTATTTTAAAATAATTAAATAGTTTCTATGTAGTGAAGGACCAAGAATACGGATATCCAGTATCACCACTCCTATTCATGATTGAATTCAATTCAATGACTGCCTCGTTGGTCTAGCGGTTGGCGTGTACGACTGCTGATCATGAGGTCTCGGGTTCGATTCCCGGGTCGAACCGAATGTTTGTATGATCTACAAATATTAGTTTCGGAGTTTGGATGTTTTCTATGTATAATATGTATGTATTTACAAAAAAAAAGTATATATGTATTTGTATCAGTTGTCTAGTACCCATAACACAAGCTCTGCTTAGCTTGGGACTAGATGGCGTTGTGTGTTAGATGTCCGAAATATTTATTATTATTTATTTATTATTTTATTTTATTATTTATTCATCCCATGGGTAACGCAACTAGGGAGAAAACTACGCAGAATAACATCACTGCAAAGAGAAAAATTTGAAACCCCTCCGGCCAGCGTGTTATTGAAGCCCGATATATCTCCTCTCTAAGAAAAGGCCTATGTTCAATAGAATTATTTAAGGCTGTTGATGAAATAAATAGTTAAATGATACCTACTATGTCTGCTAAGTTACTTTACTTAGGTACTAAGTAATTCACAAGCAGCCATTCTGAGAGGTTACTGCGGATGCTATTTGTATCGCCACATCGCCATGAGCAAATACCTAACACGTTGCAAATGTTACACCAATAAGTTATTTGGTAACCGATCGTAACGTAATAACAATCTATACTATATCTATACTAATATGTAAAGCTGAAGAGTTTGTTTGTTTGATCGCGCTAATCTCAGGAACTACTTGTCCGATTTGAAAAATTATTTCAGTGTTAGATAGCTCATTTATCAAGGAAGGCATCATCACGCTAAGACCTATAGGAGCGGCCGACATACGCAACCTCGTTTACGTCTCCCATTGCCCGTAGCGTGATAATTGTCCCCCGTTTTTGAAACATTCTCCATTGGTGCTCCGCTCCTATTGGTTTTAGCGTGATGATATACAGCCTATAGCCTTCCTAGATAAATGTCCAACACGGAAAGAATTTTGTAAATCGGACCAGCGGTTCCTGAGATTAGCACGTTCAAACAAACAAACAAACTCTTCAGCTTTATAATATTAGTATAGATCTAGAGATAAAATGAAGTCACTACCGCTGTATGTTCGCTTGGATCTTTGAAACTACTCAAGGGATTGTGATGCAGTTTTCAGCAATAGATAGATTGATTCAAAAGGAAGATTTATATGTGTTATACATGCTTTCATAGTAGAGGAATTCCGAGATTTTCAAAGACTTTCAAGCAAAGTCGGGCCTCGTCGTCTAATAATAGATATGAATTACACTCACAAACGTTTTTCTTATTTTCAGATTAGTTAGGTAAGAGTTAAAATTTCTCAAAAGAAGCACATTCATTGAAGGAAATCACTCTCACTGAGTGCGGAGTGACAGTCGATGGCATTGCATAACGTTCAAACTGAAGTTTGCGTACACTTGTTACGTTACGTGTGCCTCTGTAAGACACGCATATTATCTAACACCCATCTTGCATGCGTGTAATTCTAGTACATTTTTTTGTGAAACTTTAAACAATAAAGATCGCTTTGTGGACTTCACTGAGTGTGCTTCAGGAAACTTCTGTTTTCTTCTTTCTTTAGTTTCCTTGGTCTGTTGGACACTACTAAACAACAGTTATTCACTTAAGTTAGACCAATAAGACAGCATTTTTTGTACGGTCGTATTTCGTTGGTGAGTGAATACCGGAAGCCCAATAATGCACAAGCATCTCAACAGACTGCCACAGTCTGGGTCACCATGCTGCTTTGCCTGCATTGGCAATGAGTATGGTGACCACTACTCTTGAATTCTGCTCATGCTTACTATCAGGCAGAGTCTCTTCGTCAAGCTAAAAAAAAGTAATTTTCTTACAGCTATTGTTGACTGCATGGGTGACGTAGTGGCTTAAACGATCCCTTAGCAGTTTTCTACTGAATTGAGTGTTGTCGGTTCGAACCCCACGTGTGATGAATCCTACATTACAAATTTTACAGGTACAGAGCCACGCTGATTTCAGCACGAACGGGCCGACTTTACCGGGGCGGTACTACCCTGGCACAGAAGATCTGCGTAAAATGACAGCGTTCATGCGGTCGTGTTTCGTTGGTGAGTGTGAGAGAGACCGGAGGTCCACTGATGCAGAAGCATCACTAGGCCGCCATAGTGTGGGTCACCATGCTGCATTGTTGCATTGTCTGTACAAGCAATGAGTATGGTGACCATCACTCTTGCTCACTCTGCTTATGCTTTCCTTCAGGCAGAGTAAAGTCATTTTGGCAGGTTAAATATAAAAAATAATGTTGTTCTGAGTAAGTGTCTTTTGTATCCGTTTGATTTATGTTTGTATAGACCCCCTGACACAGTATATATTCCGTACTAGCTGACCCAGCGAACTTCGTACCGCCATTTTTTTTCGTGAATATTTCCGAAATACTTGTTTTAGTATTTATGTCCGCTTCAGCTTCTTACGGGGCTTCTTAGTGTGCGGCCGCAGATGTAAACATTACATTTCCGATTTTTTTTTTTTCTTCGATACAAATCTTGTCAAACTCAAAAAAAAAACTATTTCGATTTGGTGCAGCCGATCGGGAGTTATGCGCGTACATGCATTTCGGCTATTCATTTATATTTACATAGATAGATTGGAGTTTATTTATTTATATCAGTTGAACTTTAGTTGTTCTTTTTACTCTAAAAACAAACCTATATTATGGACACAAAAAACAGTACGAGTGTTATTAAAATTGTTATTTGGCAGTGACACAGTTTATGAAAAAGAACTCTATTACTTTTAGAATACAATCCAAGATTGATTACTTATGACAGACGAGCCTATTCAATTGGGCACAGAAATAGCTCCCTCAATAGAGCTAAATTACCTATTTCAGGATTGAGCCCATTATGATACGGTGAACGGATCGTAAAAGTGAGTTTACTTATCTATAGTATATACTAGCTGAATCAATAAAACGATCAAATAACGGGTATCGAAGTTTTTTTATTCAATATCGATATATGGCTGCCAAATGTAGTAGAGCCACGCTGATTTCAGCACGAACGGGCCGGCTCGACCGGGGCGGTACTACCCTCGCACAGAAAATCAACGCAAAATGACAGAGATCATGCTGTCGTGTTTCGTTGGTGAGTGCGAGACCGGAGGCCCAATGATGCGAAAGCATCACTAGCCCGCCATGGTGAGGGTCACGATGCTGCATTGTTGCGTTGTCTGCGTTCGCAGTATGGTGACCATCACTCTTGGATTCTGCTTATGCTTTCCATCAGGCAGAGTAGAGTCATTATTGCAGGGTCAAACATAAAAAAAAAAAAAAAAAAAAAGACTTTATTCAGCCTGATGGAAAGCAATCAATAGTGGTGGCCACCATTCACATTACATGACGAAAGTACAATGCAGATGGCGACACACTATAGCGGCCTAGGAAGATGCTGTTTCACACCCCGATTGAAGGATTGAGATAAAAGTTAATTTAAAATAATCACAAATTTTAACAAAAAAGAAACGACTTCAAGAACTGAACCAAATTGAAACGGGACCTTTTCATTTCATTTATTCATAACAATTTTTACACTTACACACCACCACTTCCACTCGGAGCGCACCAGCTTTTAAATAAAAAGACTCATCAAAATCTGTTCACCCAGTCGAAAGAGTTATCTATACTCTATACAAATAAATAAAATTGGAGTGTCTGTTTGTAATATTAAAATAACTGCTTTTTAATAAATGCATATGTATGTATACACGGTACATATACAAAAATGTTGTTAAAAAATTTTTTGTCTGTCTGTCTGTTTGTTCCGGGTAATCTCTGGAACGGCTGTACGGATTTTGACGGGACTTTCACTAGCAGGTAGCTGATGATCCGGGGAGTAACTTAGGCTACTTTTTTTAGACTAACTTTGCGCTACAATAAGCGCGGGTAACACCGCGGGGTTCAGCTAGAGAAACATAAAAAAAACAAAGTCGAATTGATAACCTCCTCCTTTTTTTTTGAAGTCCTTTAACATTCACTTTGGAAAATACTTTATTATGTAATTATTATGATTATTTATTACTAGTTGTTGCCCGCGTCTCCACCCACGTGTATGTCGGTTATCGCGGCAAATAGTAGGCTATGTGTTATTCTGATGTATAAGTTATATTACTGTAAAGTTTCATCCGAATCCGTTCAGTAGTTTTTGCGTTTAAGAGTAACAATCATCCATCCATCCATCCATACTTAAACTTTCGCGTTTATAATATTAGTATGATTACCAATACTTGGTATGTTTAATAGATGCATGTACTTTTTTGTGCAACACAGTCCTGCTATATCACTGATACATGAATTCCACCTGCACATTAAAATATAAAATTTCGTAACATTTTTAACTAGTGCACTATCTAAAACATTGTGTAACATCCTACAATTAATATATTATATTCTCTTTGAAACAACAAATATATGTTTTTGTGGTTACGAAATGCATAAAACGGAAATACAAAACTAAGACTGTGATACCGACGAGTAAGTATTTATCTAATTGGCAAATAAAATTAATGGTTAGATAATTATGGTACGCATTTTTATATGTAAAAATATAAATATAAAGAAATGTTAAGTTTATTTTTTGATTTTATAAACGATAACTGCCTTCAGTAGTCTATCCTTCGGTGGTCTCTTTTAGACTTCTTGCTACCTGTTTAACGTTACCCCTGGAATGTAAAATAGGAGAAAAGAATAAATAGAGTAGGAAAGCTATGGGAAGGAATACTAAAGAATAATAAAGTTTGTAAGTATGGATGGATGAATGGATCGATGGATGGATGAATGGATCGATGGATGGATGGATGGACGTTTACTACTCTTTCACGCAAAAACTACTGAACGGATTTGGATGAAACTTTACAGTAATATAGCTTGTATATCAAAATAATACATGTCACGATAACCGACATAAACGCGGGCGGAGCCACTGGCAACTTGTCTATTAATTAGTGTACACACTTTGATTATTCAATTTTGTATTAGACATATTACTTTCTTTTGATTATTTAGTTTGGTATTTAGTACATTCTTTCTTTTCTTACAATACTAGTAAAATGATAAAGGTTTTTTACACAATTCCACAGAAGACGTCCTGCTAATATGTGATTGAAAACACAATTAGAATAGGAAACAGCAACTGGCCAAAATACAAGGTCAGTTCTTCCGTAAAATCAATATTCATGACTTTTGAAATCTGAATCTCACTCTGTAACTCTTCTTAAAGATTAATTGACACGAAATCAAGCTCATATATCAACTCACCTGTAAATGCGAATCATCTTTACTCTGTTCAGGTTTAGTAAACTCTACGTGCAGTCCCGGTTGACCTTTGCCTGTCAACGGCAAAGTGGGGGCTTCGTGCTGCCAAGCGTGGCGCTCCTCATTTCTGAACCCAGGGTTGTCGAATGCAAACTCATCTTTAACAGATTCAGGGTCTGTAGAGAAGACTAGGTGCTTTCCTGTGGACAAATTGAAATAAGGTAAAGGTAAGGTAAAGTTTAAGTACAATTTTAACAGAGGTTTATGTGTAGTTTGAACAGTGCGATATTTTCATTGGTTTTAATTTCGTTCTAGTTTTTTTCTAACCTAAAAGTAGCCTACGGTACTCCTTAATGAGATCAGTTATCTGCTAGTGTAATTCCTGCCAAAACCGTTCCAGCCGTTCCAGAGATTAGTGAAAAACTGTAGATTTGAAATTACAAATAGACACTTCAATTTTATTTATTTGTAGAATATAAGATTGCATATGCGTATCCATCTAGTTTTCGTGTATAAGCCCAGGTCTAGGTTTCATAGAAACTAGATGGCGTTGTGTGTCAGTAGCCCAAAAATATAATTTGAAGTCGAACAAAATGTTTGTTGATAATTAATTATGTATGTGATAAGTTGTGGAATTAACGTCAGTAAAATTTTATTCATACGATAAATTGTGTTGTTTAAGTCAATAATGTAATCTAATATCATAAAATGGCGAAAATGATGTGTTCATCTCACTATAAATACTTTCAGTTAAATTACCTAAATATTCTCTTTTCATTACACTTCCAAATAATAATAAAAATACAAAAAAAATATATCAAGTAGATGTACATTTTATTTGCCGTAAGACTGAGAAAACTCCTTGTTTGGTAGAACGTCAAAAATAGAATTTCATCTCATAAAACCATTATTGTCTTATACTTAGTTAAAAACACAAATTAAGTAGCATTTATTAAGTTAGTTAGTGAAAAAAGTTTATATTATTCACTGCTAATGACTGTAATATGAAAGGAACACTTTCAGTTAAATATATCTGGGTCAGAAACCAGAGCACGTGAACAAAAAACGGGGAGAAAGATTCTCAACTGTCATTAACAATAGCGATTCGTAAGTTTTTATATACAATTTAAAATTAAATTATTGTACCGCATACTGTTGCCTCGTTGATCTAGCAGTTAGCATATGCGACTGCTGATCAAATGTTCAGAAAAACTGCTGTTAGGTATTTTTTACAAGAAGTTCTTAATAACACCCCAGAGTATGGTAGTTTAAATATGGTCAAAATAATCCATAGGTAGGTAGTGTGTGCACTCTATTGCTTACCGCTATAAAGTCGAGTGTTCAAAAGAGAAATCATGAGACATGGTGAGCAAAAGAGAATATATGAATGGTCATACCACTTAATTATTCGAACGCATGCAAACTTGCACATTAGGTCAATGTGGCCAGTCTAGTGTCCGGATGTTGATCATTATCTATAGCATTCTTTAAAAGTTCACTTGCTGGACATAGTCACAAGAAGACCAAACATAAGGTGACAGCATTCGTGCTGTCGTGTTTCGTTGGTGAGTGCGAGAACGGAGGCCCAATGATGGAGAAGCGTCTCAATAGTGTGGGTCACCATGCCACATTGTTGCATTATCTACATTTGCAATGAGTATGGTGGTCTATATTCTTGAATACTATCCATCAGGCAGTGTTGAATCACTTTGGCAGGCCTATATACGAGTATATAAATAAAAATAGACGTCTCCTTGAAATCAACTTTTATTTTGTCCAATGCTTTAATGTAAAAAGTTACTCAAAAACAAGTTTTCATATCTCGTAAAGTCACAAAGTACTGTTAAGAAATAAATGACATATCACATGGCTCAGTAGTGCTGTTAATTCACACATATTATCGACTTTTCCTTTCGATAGAGATCGGATGTGACGAACTGGGTCGACACTTTCACGATACATACGTTTTTTTACTCTGTTTGTCTATGGTCGCCTCCTAAGCAATGCTCTATGTTTATTCTGTAGAGAACCGCCATCAAGTTCAAGTTGATATTGAAGATTTCTCGAATATATTTGTATCTTGTCAATATTTTTTATGTTAATCAAATGTTGTATTTTTTGTAATTATCCTCACGAAAATTTTTGTTTCTTAATTTATTTATTTTTTATTCGTGTTAAATTATTTTTAAACATCGTTCGTATGTTATAAATAAAAACAAACGAAACGGAACAGGTAAAATTTACCAAAGAGACAAGCAAAAAGTATGATAATTCAATAAATTTCATCACGTAACTTATACCTAGAGCGATGATCAATTACAGTTTTATCGTCGAAAAACATTGGAGTTCTCGATATTCCTTTTACTCGATTTTTTGTAAACATATCTATGTTTACGAAAATTCTAAATTCAATTGCTATGTAATGTTAAAAAGTAATATTATTCAAAATCAGAATTTTCGTAAGTGATTGTTTTTTGTTTTTCGAAAGTCGGTCTCTATTTCATCATTTTTTATCATTAATATCATTATGACGACGACTTGAAGGCTTCAGAATTGAAGTCTTTAAATACTTTCAGAAATAGCTGATATTATTCGGCTGATTGCTTAGAGCATACAATATATGGAGGGAGCGCTGAAAGAGCGCTCCGGTTTATCGAGGCTAGAGACCCAACCCTACTTATTTTGGAGGCATAATCT
The DNA here is from genome assembly GCA_905220595.1 of Spilosoma lubricipeda. NCBI lineage: Eukaryota > Metazoa > Arthropoda > Insecta > Lepidoptera > Erebidae > Spilosoma > Spilosoma lubricipeda. The sequence goes on from HG992300.1 coordinate 5,731,921, forward strand.
GGCGCCTGTCGCCCAGTTCACTTTAAGCTCTGATACTTTCAGTATGTCTGTACACCTTAAATCAATTTAAAATAAATAATCACAGACTATATTCAGTGACGTCACTTTCGAGCGAATATGAATATATAATTAGCAATAATTTCACAATGCAACGTGCATTGAAATCAGTAAAGGTTGATTTGCACATAACCAATGCCCGTAGAGGTTGACAATGGTGACATGAATGTAATATTAAAATCTGGTTTTGAGAATACGACTGTTAGAATTTATTTATGATATGATTGAATACTTAATACTTGGAAGTCGGAAGTGAGGTTTAGAATTCAAAGACTTTGCGGCAAGAAACTAATGCAATGCAATAGATACTGATAGATTGCCAGAGTTACATATTTCAAAATACAGAAGTTCGATAGAACTCTGTTATGAAGTTGTTTTTAATGTATCCATTAGGTTTCGAAAGCCCATGAACACAAGACTTGCATAAAAGATATAACTGGAAGTCTTTTTCTTGGTATAATATCTTTCTTCTCTTTTTTTCTGAAACCCCTGAGAGTTATTTCCTGAAAAAGACAGAAATATACATGTAATAGAAAGTCAAAGGTGTACTCTATATGATTCCGCCAAATTGCGGAGGATAAGACTTTTTTGTTTGGCATATATTTGGGACGACAAATAAAACTGAATCGAATTGAGAATTTTCAATTGATCCTATTAAAAATATAAAATACTCCAGCTGACAATCGACAACTTAAATAGGTAAACAGTGATTCCACAGCAGGGTTTTGACGGCTCATAATGAACTGTTCGTTTAGAACCATTAATTTCTTGTACCACCGTGTTTAATAGTGTGAGTAGTTTATGTAAGTAATTAGTATTACACGGGTGTTAAACACCTCGTAATATATGTAGGTTTGGCTAACAATTTTCAATTTTAAAACTGGGTAATTGTAGACAGGTGATTTGTTTCGCTTGGCTAGCGGACAGACACGATTAATTAAAAAGTACTAAATACTAGATTAGAAGAATCTGATTCAAGAGAAGGAAGAAAGGAACAAGTTAATCTGTTAGGAACATCCAGATTTGGGACAGCATGGATGGCGATTTGGTTTAGTGTGGGGATTGGATGTGCATATGTGGCAACACTGAGTGAACCAAATCGTTATTGTTTCTGAGTAGCCTGGATGTTATTTGTATTAGTTTTATGAATGTTTGTAAATTCCTCTGTGACACAAGATATAGTCTTAGTATCCTAGTTGTCTTTTTTAAAGTAAGTAAGTTATTTTTAAGATATGAAATACAATATTTTTATCTGTAATTTTTATTAAATATAAATTCAAGTTTAATTTTAGGATCACGTGTTTGCGTTGTGTTATCTAATTAAATTGCAGTGTAAAATACAGTAGGTTTATTGTTTGAATACAGTGAATGAATGAATGAATAGATGCAAAAATATTAATAATAATTAACTTTAAGAAAAAAAAACGTATTTAACTTTCCTTCAAAACGTACCTACAATAAATGCCACTGACATACTTTAAGCTTAAATTAAAAAAAATATAAATAATGCTGCTTTTTTTTATTTTAATGAAAACTTTTATTTTTTTACTAATTGTTACTTTATTAGGCATGAAATAAGAAATGGAAAATTAAGAAGAATTTATGTCATTAAGTTAATTAGGTCAAATTTTTCTTCGAGTAATAAAAGTATAATTTTTGTTTTAACCGAATTCAAAAAGTACGATAGGTACCTTAGCATTTGCGCACCGATTTTATTAAAAGTTCCATTTGATTTCTAGTACCTACTCATGTTTGGTTCCATTATATTTGACGATACTTATTTCACAGAGTGCCAAATAAAAAAAAAGTACAGTTTATTTTCTCATGATTTATAGGTAGACTTATAGTTAGACCTTTCAGTAGATTAATCTCTTTAAAAAGCTACTTACAAAGACCAGGTAACTAAAACGAAAGTTCGGTGACTTCTGTTTTTTAATAATCGTTTATTTCCACGTTTAGTTTTTACTGCTATCATAAAATTATTACTATTCTAGTCAAGTATATCAATCAACACATAAGAACTTCTTTGATATTCCATATTGTTATAAAGCACTAGATATGTTACACGCGTCTTCTTAAGTTGGTACTTTCATCATACTATTGACTATTGACAGTCAGTCACGGTGTCATTAACCTCGGTGCGTGGGCGCTCTAATATTAATAAACCTAATAGTATGTCTGTAAAGGTTGCTACATTATCGCAGCTTTAAAAAAAAATCAAGACATATAAATCGTCATCCAAAAAAGTTGATAAAATATCTAAATAAAATATCTATAACATAAAATATGTTTTAGACTGTACGAAATTGGATAATTCTTTCTTTTATTTGTTTGTTATTGTCAGGACAAGGTTTGTATAAAAGAAAATTAAAAGAAAACCGGGAGTGTTTTATTTTCTTAGTCTGCCATCGTACACTACCCGTGGGAAGCTGGGATAAATACTAAACAAGTTTTTCGTAAATTAGGTAATATTTAAGAAAAATATATGGCGGTACTAAGTTGGTCGGGTCAGCTAGTTGTGAAAAGATAATTAATTAAACTTAGAAGTAGAACAAAACAGATATCAAAAAAAAATAAGAAAAAAGTGTATGTCAATAGTCATCATATGTCAAAACTGTCAGTATACTTGACGTTAACAATTTTACAGCGCGAATGCAGAGGTGGCAAATTATACGGTCAATAATAAGCGGTTTCAAGAAATACATCTAACAATGAAATGTCATATGTGATTGCTTATAATCTTAGCTTAATAATAGACATAAAATTATTGCCAAAATTATTTATGGTTTTATTAACATTTGCATGTTTTAATATGTTTATGATATGGTTCTTGCGACATGATATTTTTAAACTAGTAACATGTCTAGCGTAATTTGAGAAACTAAGTTCTCCTCAGGGTTACGATTAATAGGAGATCCGTGATGCTAAAAATTTGTAATAGTACTGTGTGATTATATACTTTATACTTATTATAATTTTAGCCGGAGAAAAACCTTAGGAGGACTAGAAGTCAATAGGATAAGTACCGTGTAACTTTAGAAGAAAGATATCTCCCTTCTTTTTGTTAAACCAAAAAATAGTTTACAGTAGCGAGAAACCGTTAGATAAACATGAAGAATATGTTTATTCATAAAAATAATTAGGTGGCAGTAAATTTTTAGAATGCTATTTCGTACATTAGCCTTTTAGCGTACCTGCTAAGAGTCTAACTGTTAATGTTATTTGTAATAGTCTAATAACTTTATAACTTCAGTAGTTTTTAACAGTTATGTCATATGCTATGTCTAGAGAAGCCCCACGGTGTTACCCGCTGTTATTGTTGTAACTTTACAATAACAACCACGGGTTTCGCCGCGGGGCGAAACTAATCTAAAAAAGGCTACTCTTCTTTACGTGATAGATAAGGGGAACCGCGGGAAAAGGCTAGAGAAAAAACGAATTAGCAATACTAAGGTGTGACGTTGAGTTTTTTTTTTACACCCACAACACCAAAGGCGTCACACACAAGTGCGTTGTCGGCCTTTTAAGAAGGAGTAACCTCTTTTCTTGAAGGTTCAACAAAAAATAACTTAAAAAGTATATTCAAAACGAATATTTTATTCAGTGACGCCATTTTAAATTATATTAGGTAGGTATTTGTTGCAGAGTTGATGACTTCACACTATTGTCTTGTCAAACACATCCTAGTGTGAATCAGAATGTATTAAGTTTAAAATGATGACAATCGTAAGAAGTTATATAGTGTGTTTGTATATAATATTAGCTATATGCTATGGTGATCTTAGTTTATAGATATTTTTCTGACCTCACCGGAATTGATTTATGATTAATTTATCTTGTTTCATCCCTACATACTTCCATTCGCCATTTTGTCATGAAATGAGTTTGTATTCTCGTTAACTCTGTCCGTTGTTCTTTCAATAAACATCAACTTACTAAAGGCTTTTTGTCAATCTCTTATTTCTCTTTCCTCAGATATAAAAACATAAAACGTGCAGACGCTTTTAAAAATATGAGACTCAGCTATATCGAAAACTACAGACAATAAATCATACAAAAAAACGGAATAACTAATCAGTTTATTATCCAAACAACTAAGAAGTTATCTCTCAATCTAGGAGGTCGTTTCATGCAGTAAGCGATCGTGGTACAGTACCAACACTTGATCCCTGCTCAGATATCAGTAATTAGATACACAACATATCTATAGGACATGAAACAATTCCCGAGGTCAGGTAACAAATTTATTTGTTATTCCGAGTACTGCTCTCGGTTATTTTATTAATTGATAACTGACTAGCTGAGTCTGAGGGGAAAAAGCCAAAAAAAGAAGAATCAGTAACTCCTTATAGCATGAGCTATCTCAAGTAAGTCTTGTCTAAATCAGTTCAGCCGTTCCAGGAATTAGCCAGAACAAACAGATAAAATTGTAATAATTTGTACAGGTAAAGTATTATTTATTAATCTGCAGCTGCATTAAATCATTAAGTTTTTACTAAACTAATTAAAACGTATTTGGCAACATGGCGTGTATACATACTGCCTTAAATTCTGTCACGTCAAAGGAGATTGTTATCAAAATTTTAATAATGACATACCTGACTCAAAACTACAGCTTCGGTTGAACCTAAAATCATACACAGCCACAATAACGAAGTGACTCAGCTACAGAATATGACAATGAACTCATAAAGTAGTCCCCAAAAACTACCTACACATTTTTCAAGACACCCATTAAAGAAGAAACTCATAATTCAAAAATTGGATACAGTAATATCGGTGTGCTGACGAATAAGGAATATCAGAACCCTTTATTCATTCCTTAGGTATCGTAAGAGCCTCAAAGGAGCTAACTACGCAGGATAAACACTTTTTTTTGGAGTGGAAACCCCAACGGGCTGTCACTTCACCGGGGTTTGCGGCGGGGTGGTGTATCGGAATTAGACCGACTAAAACTGAGAGGGGAGGGATCCGGGAACTGCTGTAAAGGCTCGTCTCCACCAAAATTGTTGGCAATTTCAGTGTTTCCAACTGTCGGCGACTCTTCGAAATTCGCCTACTTTTGTTTCCATTGTGTCTACACCGAGTCGCCAACAATTTAAAGAACATTCGAAGTAAGCGGCTCCACAGAGCTAATAAATATTACTAATAACGAGCGTATTCTTTTGACTTTTACCGCCAAAAACAAGGACAAGTGTGTCAACACAAGGAAATTACAGAAACTTTTGTCACCAACATGTGTTGACAATACAAAAATTACCAACTTTTGTTCGGTGGAGACTCGGCTTAATGGAGACATCCGGTCCCTTCCAAACGACGCAGAACAAACCCTATACGAAACTGTTTGGTCACTGTGGTATGGCAGCAAACCTTTCTTTCTAAGGACAGCCCTGTGTCGAGCAGGTGAATTGTGACAGGCTGTAACGAAGTCACACCATCTTGGATTTAGCATGCTACCTAAATGTGGAAAATAAAATAAATCTTTTAATTCAGTTTGAAACCGTTTTGAATGCAGCACATTTGAAAAATACCTACTACACGTTTAAGAATTAAAAATAACAATGGCTTCGAAATTGGTGAGATAGTTATACGTTTAAATTGACGTATAGACAGGTATTATTTAATCACGATTTTTATAATTTCATCTTACAAAAAATGCAAAGGAAAATCCTATTGTTAAACATTTTGCACAAATTATTTTACTAATGTAGTAAAAGAGGTAGAGAAAAAGTATTTGACTGCCTCGGTGGCGCAGTGGTAACGTATGCGACTACTGTGCTTGAAGTCGCAGGTTCGATTCCAGGTTTGGACGAAATGTTTGTATGATCTGATGAAACGTTTGTTTCGGAGTTTCAGTGTTCTCTATGTATAATAAGTATGTATTTACAAAAAAAAAGGATAATTTGTATTTATTTATACCTATCAGTTGTCTAGTACCCATAAAACAAGCTTTGCTTAGTATGGTACAAGATGACGCTGTGTTAGATGTCCGAAATATTTATTTATTTTATGTTGTTACCTTTTTATGGCATATGAATAAGCAGCTAATGAGAAGTGACTACCGCAAACCATTTACCATGAAGAGTTAGGTATGGTTGTCTTCTTTTGAATCGTCCTCCAAAATCAGATTTAGCGAGGTACAGACTCCAGAAAGGCTCCGGCTAGTGCTTAGGCCTTGTGGATACGGCAATATAAATTGTCCTGTAATACATTTCTACATTCAAAGAACTATTAATAACACAATGCAGTAAAGATTGCATTTAGCATAAAGCTGCAATAGTGGGTCACAATTCACAACTTTCACTGTATTGTTCGATGTTATAATGCATGAGACTTAGCTCTTCACATGTTAAGGGGAATTTTCTGATATTGTCGTAAACATACCTACTATTAATATCACAACTTAATACCCACGGAATTGCAGAGTACGAGGGTTGTTCTATATTTATTTTCATTGTTCTTTTCTATACTAATATATATAAAGCTGAAGTGTTTGTTTGTCTGTTTAAACACGCTAATCTCAAGAACCGCGGGTCCTATTTGAAAAATTCTTTCGGTGTTGGATAGTCCATTTATCGAGGAAGGCTATAGGGTATATATCATTACGCTACTACTAATAGGAGCGGAGCAACAATAAAGAATATTTCAAAAACGGGGGAAATTTTCACGCTACGGGCAATATAAGGCGCAAACGAGGTTGCGTGGGTCAGCTAGTGTTTTTATATAAAGACAACTCCGCATAAGGAATAAATCCTGCGTCACGGGGGGCTTTACAAACATACATAAAACGGACACAAAGAAGACACAGACTCAGAACAACAATTTGTGGGTGACACAAGGTGTTGTCCCATGTGGGATTTGAACCCACAACGCTAGGCACAGTGGAAAGTGGCGTGACGATCGCTTAATACTCAAGTCCGACCTGGACTGAACCGCGCAGTCGAATTGCGAAATTTCTTTGCCAAGGATTTGATTTCGCGACAGAAATTCCTATCTATATAGAAGACTATCAATTTTATATTTTTTTCATCATTTTGGTCACCCGATGGACACTGCCCTTTGGCACCTGCACTTAAAGGTTGTCACCAAGTGCGTGTATGCCTTTTGAGCCCCCTCTTTCTCCCAGCATCAAGGGGAGAAGTGTGCCATCCGATAATCTCACGCGCTTGAGAAAAAGCAACTAAAACATAACCTTACATTGTTTTTCAGGAAAAAAGTGAAAAGAAGGAAAATCTCTAGGTAGTCGTATTTCATTGACATCTACTAGAAGCATTCAAAAGTGTATTTCCAACATTACAATAAAAATAATAAAAAAAAAACAATGTCATTACTGTATCTAATGACTGAAACCACAAACTCGACTAAAAAATGCCACTACAACTTTATCTTTCCTAGTGCAGTGACAAAAAGGAGACAACGGAACATGACCCGTCAAGTTCGAATGACAGATGTGTCACCCAGGTGTTAATTAGAAGAGATAAATGAAGACGTAATTGCACATAATTACTAAAATGCATCGAGATACGATGTGATGACATGAGTATAATATTTCAAACAAGTTGGTTAGGTCTGCAATTATTGCAACTCGGCTAAAAAAGCCTAGTATATCTTTTTATACCGTACTAGCGTGTTCAAACAAACAAACAAACTCTTTAGCTTTATATATTAGTATAGATAAGTACGTAGTCTAAAGTTATCCTAGAAGACAAAATTTTATATCAGAAAATGTCTAACTTTGTCTATGCGGGTAACTTTAGACAATCACTTAGCTAAAACAATGCGGACATGTATAATATTGTTCTGTAAACGACTTTTATTTGTGTTTTTATCGAGGTTAACGTACGTTCTAGTTTAATAATGGTTTGAGAACCTAGACTAATTGCGCTTGTACGAATGTATACGTGTTTGAATGAAATTAAACTGTCCAAACACTCGAGATAAAGTATAAATAGGATTATATAACCAAATATTTTTTCTTAATTACATATTATATGGTAAGATAAGAATAAAGTTATATAACGCATGTTAAGTTTTATGTTTAATACACATGATTATATCAACTTCATAATATATATACACTTTTAAAAATAAGTAAATTAACAAATAAAACGACAAAGGAATGTAAAAATTAGATTTTGTAGATGTCGAGAAGCAGTTCTAAATACAAAATCATTACGTACGTCAAAAGAACGAAGAGTAAAAACAGCACGGATAACTGATATTTATTTAAAAACAAAAATGTATGTGTACAACACGAAATACTTAAAAAAAAATACTTCTTACATCGTTTAAAAAAATTGACACTTTCATATAATAAAATAAAAATGTGTTTAGTGTTTAGCGTCGTAGGATGTATTTTATTCACATTATTTAAAAGCACACCTATTTGAGCGACAATACCTATGTCATGTCATAACCAAGTTTTAAAGCGATAACTCGTACCGTATTGTTAGAAAAAATTAACATAGCGGTGATGACAATTTGTTTTAAAACATCGGACCGCCATCTTGTGATGACGGTTTCAATAGTATATTCAAATTGATAATATAATTTATACTGATAGCATTCGAAGGACTTAGATTTTATAACATACCTTATATAAGTTTTAAGCATAAGAGAGGAATATGATAGAAATTAACTTGAAGTAGAACATGTTTTATCATAGTTCTTTGCTAGATTTTGCTCGCGGCTCCCCCCGCTCGTATTTCGGTTATTACGATAAATAGTAGCCTATGTCCTTCCTCAAGAATCAAAGGGTTTCCATTGTATATTTTATCCAAATCGGTTCAGCGGTTTAGCGTAACAGACTTACTTTCGAATTTATAATATTAGCATGGATTTCAAAGTCTAGTTCCATTCAAAAGAGAAAAAATACCACCTTTAGCACCTGTAGCAAAAAATAAAGCACTGAACTCTAAAACCTTTTTAAATTTAACATGTTTTACGAGACGAGTAGAAAAGCCGTATGTTTCCACTAGTAAAATGCGCAAGCGCATTGGAAAGTAGATGCCAGAGAACAGGTTCACGGACGAGCGTGAACAGGTCGACAGTCAACCTCCATATTTGTTTTGGAAGACATTGTTGAGGCAAACGGTATACTTCACGAACGGAATATATTGTACTGTAAATATTTTCATGGAATGACCTACTACCTTGAGGGGACTCCGTTAAGAAAGCTGTATATTGAATGAACCTATTGCGTGGTTATTAAACAAGTAGACGTTGGGGCTTGAAATATGACTGATTGATATTTCTGTGGTTCTTTTTTACCTGTATATTTATAGTTGGAGGCATATACTTGGCCATTGGGAGTAATACTACAGTCATTTGGACTTTAGAAAGGCTGCGATGAATATAGGTATGTATATCCTTTAAGGTTTTTAAGACTGACAATTATAGCGTTGAAATAAGAATAGTGTGTTGGTTTTTAGGTTGTCCTTGAATGTCCATCTATCCTTACTACTAAACCTTTTTAAGTAATCTTTAAATTACTTTATCTAATTTTACCCCACAACAATCCCTCAATACTGTAGAAAATTACACAAACAAAAATGGAGATAAAAGTCATTAACATTTAAAATAACTAAATTTGGAATATATCTCACGTAAAGTTATAATAATAATAATAATAATAATCGCTTTATTGTACACCAAATTACTTATAAAGGTAACTTACAGCTAAGAGGTACAATTGGCGGCCTTATCGCCCGAAGGCAATCTCTTCCAGGCAACCATGGGATGGAGAGAAAGACGTGGAAAGTATAAGGTAGTGCTGGTGTATAAAAATAATAGTAGAAGAAATAATAGATATATATTATATAAAGTATGAATAGCATCTAGTGTGGTTGATTAAATGAGTACATAGAAATATTAACTAATATAAGTTCCTAAACTCCAGTGGAATTCGAGACCCGATTTAGAATAACGTCGGTTATGAGTCTTTGAGGTCTCCCAGGTAATGTGCCTTCACCAGTCTCTTGAACGCAGCCAGAGTCTGCGAACGTCTTATTGTTTCTGGTAGGGCGTTCCACAACCGAACTGCTTGAACAGTGAAGGAGTGGTCGAGGAATTTGGTAGTATGTCCCGGCATTTTCAATTTCAGGTTCTCCGACGATCTCAACAGTCTGCAGTGTGTGTCATGCAGGAAGGTGAACCGTGATTTGAGGTAACGTGGAGTAAGAGGATTGAATAGAATATTAAAAAGAAGAGAAAGAATATGAGCGTTCCGGCGAAGGCGGATGGGTAACCACTTAAGCTGTTTACGGTAATCGGAGACATGATCATATTTGCGTAATCCAAATATAAATCTTATACAGAGATTTTGGAGTCTCTCAAGCTTATTTAATTGGTCTTCAGTGAGATCTAGATAACTGGCATCAGCATAATCAAGGATGGGGAACAGAAGGGATTGAGTAAGAGCAATCTTGGTTGATATAGGTAGAAAGTTGCGTAATCTGCGCAAAGACCCTGCAGCAGCAAACATTTTGCGACTAAGTTCCTGTAGCTGTGGACCCCAGGATAAGGTACTATCGATGTAAATTCCCAAGTTCTTTACCTTGTCACTGTACGGTATCGGTGTGCCATTGCAAGTGATTCGGGGCAGTCCCGTCCAATCAATTTTGGAAATCATTCTTGAGCTTCCAATAACAATTACTTGAGTCTTAGTTGGATTGATTTTCAGGCCATAGGTGTTGCTCCACTTACATATTTTGTTTAGATCATCGTTAGTGGCGTTAACAGCGTCAGTCAGGTTAATCAGTGATGCCCTGGTATAAATTTGTAGGTCATCCGCGTATAGGTGGTAGGAAGAAGACAGATCATTCGTGATGGTGTTTATAAAAACAGAGAAAAGTAAGGGAGAGAGCACGCCGCCTTGTGGTACACCGGCTGTAATACTACACCAAGAAGAAACGGTGTTTTCAATACTAATGCGCTGTCGGCGACCACATAGATAGTTGTGAAACCAGTCAATCGCGGTTGGAGATATGTTAAGAGAGCGTAGTATACACAGAAGAACGTCAAAGTCAACGGTGTTGAATGCGTTGCTGAAGTCGAGAAGTGTTAGAACTGTAAGCTCGCCATTCTCCATAGCCGATCTCATATCCTCCGTGATGTGTACAAGGGTAGTAGCGGTGCTGTGACCGGGACGAAAGCCAGACTGGAAAGGATTCAGTAGCATGTTTGTGGATAGAAAATTGGAGAGCTGCGTATGGATGAGACGTTCGAGGACCTTGGAGAGAAAAGGGAGAATAGAAATAGGGCGGTAATCGGAAAAGGATCCGGGATTTTTCTTTTTAGGAATGGGTACAATTTCAGCATCCTTCCAAGCCTTTGGATATTCACTGTAAGTGATCGAGAAATTGAGGATATGGGAAATAACAGGAAGAATTTCGTCAAGGATTGGGAGGATCATGTTACGGCTTAAACAATCCGAACCCACTGCGTTCGAAGTTATAGTTAATATGCTCTTCTTAACATCACAATCAGCAAATTGACTAAAGAAGAATGGAGTACAGTCAGGAGTCGGGGCAGAAATGAGAAGTTTCAGTGTAGCGTCTTTTGTCATTTTATCAAAATTTGACGAAGCAGAGAAATGTTGATTTAGTGAGTTTAAGTTGACATTTTTAGGGAACGAATCACGAACAGGTTTGCCTACTCCCAGTGACTTTAAAAATTTCCAGACTTTAGCTGGATCTCCGTTTTCAACGGAGGTGTGGATGTATCGGCGTTGCGCATTCCTACACACCTTACCGCAATGATTCCTGACAGTTACATAGTTGTTCCAGTTTCTATCGCTGGGATTCTTTTTAAACTTAGACTTAGCTGTAGCTTTTTTATTGATTAGAAATTTTATATCCTCAGTCAGCCACGGTGAAGGAAGACGTTTGACCCTCATTTCCTGCACTGGCACATGGTAATCGTAGAGAGTTGTTAATTTAGCAACAAAGAGTTCCACTTTGTCGTCTATAACATCAGCACTGTAAAGGGGAGTCCAGTCGATGTTGTTAGCATCCCTAACCAAGGCATCTACATCCATACCCTTGAAGTTTCGCTGCAGAATAGTCTTTGTTTTAGATTTAGGAGGCCGGAGGCGATAGGACAGATACAACAAGTCGTGGTAGGAAAACTCGTCAGCAGAGCACTGACCGTGTTTGGCTGCGAGTTTAGGGGAGGATACAAGAATGAGGTCTAACAGGGACGGAGTGCAGTGTGGGAAATAGTGGGTTGCATTGGAGGGAAGAATAGACAGATTGCTGGATTGAATTATAGATTGAAGAGTAGACGACCGAGTATCGTTTTTGAGGAGACAGGTATTGAAATCACCCATGATTACGGTATGACTGTACGAGGGAGTGAGTTGCTCTAGTAGTAGTTCAAATGAAGAGAAGAAATTGATGCGTAAGGAAGGACAGTAAAACACACCGAGAAGTATTTTAGAATGTAGGAGTTCAACTTCGAGGAAAAGGTGTTCACCCGAATTAGTTGGAGGGGGCTGCGGCGAAACACTAACAACGGAGTAAGGTATATAAGATCGTAAATAGATAGCAACTCCACCGCCGCCACCCGGTACTCGATCATTCCTAATAAGGTTGTAGCCTGGTAAAGAATATGCTGAAGAGGGTAAGCAGGGTTTAAGCCACGATTCAGAAATAAGTATAGCGTGTAGATTGGTACAGTCAAAACATGCCAGTAAATCAGTGAAGTGAGCCGGAACACTTTGAGCATTAATGTGTACAATGTTCAGATTTTTGGGAACGTCAGAGAACTGAGATGAAAGAGTCTCAGCTATTGTTGGATCACCCTGGGGACCAATACTACTACATGCAGACAAATAGTCATCACTGTCATCACTGCAATTGGACGTAGACATTAATACTTTGTAGTAGGTTTTAAGTGTGTTTAAAATAAAATATAATTATATAACAATTAACTGGGTATATGTAACAAATTTATCTAATATAATTGTGTGTATACGAGTATGGTTAATACGTTAATAAAATAAGATAAAATGCTAATGAAATATATTTTAAATAATAATAATAATAATAATAATAAATATATATGTAAATAAATAGTAGGCTAATTCCATCTGCCGGTTGCCAGTATTAAACTAACCAGTAATAATAAATTTCTAAAAAAGTTTTACAACAGACAAAAACAAAAACAAAAAAAAAGAGAAACCTAATAACATAACTCAAAGAATGAAGAAAAATTAATAAAAGTGTACAGAGGAGACAATTAATTGTCCATAGGTTTACGATCCAGACACGCAAGTCAAAAGCCCTGGTTTCAAAATTGGAGTAAAAGACAAAGTTACTGTGTTTCTGAACGAAACGCAATCAATGACATACTGATTGCTGTCTGTCACTGTCTGTCATTCAATGTTGTTCTTGTTTTGTATATATATTTAATTATGTATATATATTTAGTTATGTATATATAGTTAATATATTTTATTACTTTGCTTTTTATAAATATATATTTATGTGCTTACTAAACGCTTGCCCAAAAAAAATCTTCATTTTATAATTTGTAAAATATGTAGTATCAAAAGAAAAAGAGACGTATCTTCTTCTTCTTTGGATGAAATGGCAACCAGCCGGATCTCTTGGATCTGCTATTTCTGCCAATGTCAAGTGTTTATAGTCTTAAAATCATAAGTTTTCAAGTCTTTAAGTCTTCGTCGTAATGAAATTAATGTTAAAAAATATATAAAATATGGATGAGATGAAATGGGGACCGTCTTTCGAAAAAACAAAAAAAGATCCCACAAATCGGAACGTTTCTTACGACTCAATGAAAAAGTTTTCCCGCCACAATCCGTAACATAAATATAACATACTGCTTCTGTTACAAGTTCAATTTAAAAAAAATAAAACCGACTTCAAGGTTCGTCTCGATTTCTCTTGGATGCCATCATCAAATATTAATTTCCTTATCATGGTACCACAGTTGGGACATCTCCTTTCCACTTAAAAAAAGAATAATCAAAATCGGTTCATAAACGACGAAGTTATCCGCTAAAACATATTACAAAAAAAAATATGCGGTCGAATTGAGAAACCTCCTCTTATTTTGAAGTCGGTTAAAAAAAAATCGATTTTGATTATTATTATCTCCATCGTGAGGTAACGCAATGAATATTATGCAAGATGCCAAGAGAATTCTGACCATGTTTATTCTCACGATCATTTCGACTTAGCTTTAAAACAAATAAGAATGGAGGACGTTAGTGTGTAATCCCTTTAAATCAACCTAAAAGTTGAGCAAACAATGTAATCTGTGACATACATTTGATTACGAAGAATGCTTAATCAGAGAAAACAATGGCGTGCCAAATAATTTGTCATAGAAGTAAACTTTACACCTTAAGTAAATACTAACGCAATAATGATTAGTTCGTCCGGTTAGTTATGAATGTTACGATAGTGTACCAATGCAATATCCTAAACCAAAAATCCATACTTCCAGATTGTTATTTTAAATTCGAAAGAATCTCCGTCTGTTTGTCTTTCACAGCTAGCAACGCGTTCACAGCTAAACCGCTGCATGATTTCAATGAAATTTGGCGTGGATGTAACTACAATAATTCTTATGAAACTTAGCAAAGAAGAGTTTGTTTAGTTGATCTACTAGTTCAATTGAAACCTAATAAAAAAAAGCTAGTGTTGGATGGCCTAATCGAGTAAGGCTGTATGTAATATTACGTTTCGTCCAATAGGAGCCTAACAGTAATGAAAAAATATTGCAAGTAGGTACAGTGAAAATTTATTCGTTTTCAAAGATACAGACGAAGTTCTAATACAATGCTGGAACAGAACAACTTTTCTGACTCATTCATTTAAGAATTAGTCTTTAGTAATTCTTTAGTCAGTTCATCTATATCTAACTTTTATAAATGTATTATATTATTAAGCTGGAAGAGTTTGTTTGTTTGTACCTCAGGAACCGCTGGTCCAATTTGAAAAATTATTTCAATGTTGGATAGTACATTTATCGAGGAATGCTATAGGCTAAATATCATCACGCTAAGACCAATAAGAGCGGAGCACCAATGGAGAATGTTTCAAAAACGGGGGAAAATTATCACGCTACGGGCAATGGGAGACCCAAAGAGGTTGCGTGGGTCGGCTATTGTATTATACAACACACAATCAGAACTAGAAATAGGTAATAGAGTTAGCCAATGAACTCAATGCAAGTCAAGTTAATGGCGACACGACATCTATTGTGGCAAATATCAATCGAACCAACCGGTCGCCATATCTCACGGCCGCCCGCCATCTTGCATTGACAGCTGACTCGTAATGGCGGGAATGTTAAGTAATTGTCTATGGTTGAGTAATAAATTCGATACGGCATGTGACGCCAGCCTTACTTGAATGATTTCTTTGGAATTACATTGCGGTTTATGTTGTGAAAATTGATAATAGATTGTTTCGCTTGTAAATAATTATATAATCTGATATTTTCTGAAAACTGGAGTATCAACTGCAAATCTCATACAAGATGTCGCTTAGGTTCTGCTATGCAATACCATTTTTTTTTACCGTTTTATACCATTACTAGGTTCGCCTCGCGGCGTTTCCCGCGGTTGTTGTTGTACCGTGGGTAACACCACAGGGCTCAGCTAATACCATTTAAAATCCCTCTGTCACAATTACTTTAAATTCAATAACATTGGACTTCCATACAAACTTCCGACCCCCCCTTTAACCCCAAAAGGGGGTTGATATCTAAAGATACATTATTAGTAGGTACACCTCCACACCAACGATTGTATACATTTTAAATTTCAAGTTCCTTACTACAAAAACATAGGACTTTCATACAAACTTCCAACCCCCGTTTACCCCCTTAGGGCTGGAGTTTCGTAAAACCCGTTCTTCATCCGCTAAGAACAGGTTTTACGAATCTACTTCTACACTGTATAAGGTACCTACCTGCCAAATTTCAAGTTTATAGGTGTAATAGTTTCTGAGGTTTCGTGATTAATCAGTGAGTGGTATTTCGCTGTTATAAAGACTAGCTGTTGCCCGCGGCTTCGCCCGCGTTTATGTCGGTTATCGCGACATGTAGTAGCCTATGTGTTATTCTGATGTATAAGCTATATTACTGTAAAGTTTCATTCAAATCCGTTTAGTTGTTTGCGCGTGAAGAAGTAGCAAACACACACACACAAACTTTCGCCTTTATATATTACTGTGATTATCTACTTCATTCTGAATAACTAATAAAAAATACCTATTGTTTTATCCTCTACACTGTCTAATTTGGTTTGCCAATTATTTCGATCTATAAACCTATATTTAAAAATATTCCGATTTTTTTTTAAAGAATGAAGTTCTCTAAAAGATAGGGCAATTATTCAAATAAAGGTAATCAACAATCTGGAGTAACGAACCAATTAAGAAGTAATTGTTTCAATAATAATTCAGAAGGTCGACTAACCTTGACATCAACTTCACGCTTATTTATCGAGGCCCAAGCAGAATTAACAACGCTTAATCAAAATACAATCAATACTGTTATACTGGAAACGATTTATTGATATAAGCATCGAAACTAAATCGATTAAACTGGAAATGAATACTTGTATTATACGTCAAATATTGGAAAGATTTTCTGAGACTGAAAAAAATATCTAAAAAAAGTAATCATTTTAATTTTATCATGAAGGTACATTGAGGCTTTTCTTTTCTTTAATGGCCAAAAGCAGTAATCTACTTAGAGAAAAAAGAGAACGTCGTAAGTTACGAAGTAGATTATTTACCTTTATCTATGTGAATAATAAAAAATATAAATGTAATATTCTTCTTCTTTGATGAAATGTCAACCAGCCGGATCTCTCGAATCAGCTATTTCTGCCAATGTCAAGTTTATAGTCTTCAAATCATAAGTCTTCAAATCTTTAAATCTTCGTCGTGATGAAATTAATGTTAAAAAATATATAAACAATGGATGAGATGAAATGGGGACCGTCTTTCGAAAAAACAAAAAACGATCTCCAATAATAAATAATATTATTAAATAATAATAAATATTATTATTATCTTCAATATAATATTTACTGGCGTAATTCACTAGACATATTATGTCAATTTTGGCATAAATCACATAAAATCACTTGACATTGGCAAAACTGTCGACACCGTCACAGTTTGCCATTTTTGAAAAGAAAAGACTTAAAATCACGACGATATGGTCGCATATTGACAAAGCTTTTAAATTAAAAAAGAATGATATTTTGTTGTTTATTCCAACGGGTTACCCTAACTAAGAAACAATGGGTATTTCGCCTAAATTGTTTTATTGAATGAGCGAGTACACATTTTATCAATGTCAAGTTAATTGTAACAATTGTTTGTTTTAATTAAAAACGTTTAGTTCTTTGTGAAGCTACAAAAGGAATGTGTTCCAATTTTGACCGATACTGTGTATTTATTTTTTTCAGAATTGTCTAACAAAGCACACGAATCACCTAATGTTAAGTTAAATTTGCAATGATAATCAAATGTTTATATTATATCGCTAACTACTTACTCTGGTTTTAGAAATTAAAATACGGAAACCGTGAATATTATCAAAGCCAAGATATTATAACCCTCGTACTTCCTTTAAAATATTAGACCGAGAAGCCTCTCAGTCGCGCTCGGATCTACTTCCTTTATCTCTGTATTATTTTTAATATAATTATCGAGAAAAGCTGCCTTGTCAGACTGACAGACCAAGCGAAAAAATCTCTATAAACCAAAATATGTAACTCCACATTTACACGTATTGTGCATGTTTAAAAGCATTGCATTTCAATGTTAGGTAACATTCAAATTAGGTGTTGAGAAATGAAATAGCTAGAAAATTGTTTTACTTACATATCTGTAGCGATTATGCAAAAAGTCGGAGAAGAATTTTGATATCAATAAAAAGGCGGGAAACTATTAACCTGTCGTTATGGTGACAGTAGGTATATCTATACTAATATATAAAGCTGAAGAGTTTGTTTGTTTCTCTGTTTGTTTGTTTGAACACGCTAATCTCAGGAACCGCTGGTCCGATTTGAAAAAATCTTTCGGTGTTGGATAGTCCATTTATCGAGGAAGGCTATAGGGTATATATCATCACGCTACTACTAATAGAAGCGGAGCAACAATGAAGGATGTTTCAAAAACGGGGGAAATTTTCACGCTACGGGCAATATAAGGCGCAAACGAGGTTGCGTGGGTCAGCTAGTTACGAATAAAGACTGTCACCAGTCACCACCCTTATTCATCCCGTAGATGTTATGAAAGCCAAGTAAGACAGAAAACTATACAGTAGCATACGAATATAAAAGAATGATTGTCTTATATCTAACTGTACAACGAATTACGGACAAACACCACATACAATGTGTTGCAAACGTTATTTTGTTGTAAACGTTTAAAACTGTATTAGTTATGTACACCTAAACTCTAGGTAATTCTAGGAGATAAACTATACCAGCCCAGCATGGTATGATATGGTGGCCCGAAAGCTACTTTCTAAGAGCAGTGTAGCAGTAGACTATAGGTTATTCACAACGATTATGAAGAAAATAATTAATAGTAAGATACATAGGTTTCGTGCGTCCGTTTTATTTCAACAGATAAAAGGCTGGCAACATCAATTTTGTGTCAATATTATCTTTCTACGCTAAATAGTTACGACCATAGAGGTGTTATAGATAGAGCAGGGGAGCCAGGCCTCTAGCCGTCCCTTGGTTAGAAAGAGAGACGATTGCGGTACTCATCTGTCTCTCCCTACTCGCGTATGCGCAGTTAGCGCGGAAAAGCGGCATAGTAGAACGATTCGACGGTTAATTGTCGTGATTAGATTACCATTATTAGTCCTTTACTGCGCATTCGTCAGTAAAGAAAGACAGATGGGGTAACGCGATATCCTCTCTCTATTTTTAACCGTTGGACGTTTCTGCTTACAGGCAGCCGTATGTCTTCCCTATTCTATGTATAATAGCTCTATGGTTACGACTTGTCTCACTTATTGAGATTTACGACAACATCTCCGTCTTAGTAACGTCAAACACAATATTGAATGGCACTTTTACAAAGATAAGTAAAATAAATAAATAATAAAATATTTCGGACATCTAACACAGACATACAACGCCATCTGGTCCCAAGTTAAGCAGAGCTTGTGTTATGGGTACTAGACAACTGATATAAATACTCATATACTTTTTTTGTAAATACATACATATCATACATAGAAAACACCCAAACTCCGATACAAATATTTGCAGATCATACAAACATTTGATCCATCTCGAGAATCGAACTCGAGACCTCAAGCACGGCAGTCGCTTACACTACCACTGCACCACCGAGGTAGTCAGCCAAAGATGTGACAGATTCTGCTGTCATATTTGAAAGGTGGACTGATTATATTAATGACTTAGAAACGACTAGATTAACATGTAAAATTTTAACAAAAATAAAACCGACTTCAAGGTTTGACTCGATTTCTCTTTGATGCCATCATCAGTTCTTTCCATTAAGAAAAGAATCATCAAAATCGGTTAATAAACAACGAAATTATCCCCGAAAACACATTAAAAAAATATGTACGGTCGAATTGAGAAACCTCCTCCTTTTTTTGAAGTCGGTTAAAAATGGAAATTTGTTTATGGTTAAAATGTAATGCAATTTCAAAATATTACACTCATTATTACTTTTACGTTTGAGATGTGCGAGATCAATATTATTATCTGCTAAACCCTTTTTCATAAATAAAAACTCGCCTTTACCGGTACTATTGTCATAAACTCCTTTAAAATGAATATTGTGTTACGTAACATCTAAATTATTTAGTTTCGTCCGTTGAAAAAAAAATCATTAGCCCTGGAATAATTACGCGCCAATTTGTATGTTTATGAGGGGAAATCTGACATTTCCGAGTTTTAGAAGGAAATGTAAACACATTTAAGTGTTTAACAGTCTGATTCTAACACTTGTGAAACTACCTCTTTATTTGTTTTCAATGTGATTTAGGACTTTATTGCTTGAGATTTTAATAATAAATTTTTAGAAGAAATTGTAATACATTCAAGTGTTTAACCGTTTGTTTCTAACACTTTGTATCTTGTGCAACATAAAACTACATCCTTATTTGATTTCAATAATTTAGAACTTTATAGCTTTAGAATAAAGTAATAAATTGAGGGGAGACTTCAAGAAATCTGGTAGAATGGTTAAGATATGAGGAAGTATATAAACTATACTAATATATAAAACTGAAGAGTTTGTTTGTTTGTTTGTTTGAACACGCTAATCTCAGGAACCGCTGGTCCGATTTCAAAAATTCTTTCGGTGTTGGATAGTCCATTTATCGAGGAAGGCTATAGGGAATATATCATCACGCTATTACTAATAGGAGCGGAGCAACAATGAAGAATGTTTCAAAAACGGGGGAAATTTTCACGCTACGGGCAATATAAGGCGCAAACGAAGTTGCGTGGGTCCGCTAGTACTAATATATAAAGCT
Source organism: Spilosoma lubricipeda (assembly GCA_905220595.1). NCBI lineage: Eukaryota > Metazoa > Arthropoda > Insecta > Lepidoptera > Erebidae > Spilosoma > Spilosoma lubricipeda. The sequence goes on from HG992300.1 coordinate 5,752,498, forward strand.
GAAGAGTTTGTTTGTTTGAACACGCTAATCTCAGGAACCGCTGGTCCGATTTGAAAAATTATTTCGGTGTTGGATAGTCCATTTATCGAGGAAGGCTATAGGGTATATATCATCACGCTACTACTGATAGGAGCGGAGCAACAACGAAGAATGTTTCAAAAACGGGGGAAATTTTCACGCTACGGGCAATATAAGGCGCAAACGAGGTTGCTTGGGTCAGCTAGTATTTATATAAGAAGCGGTTAACTACCTTTATGGTTCAATGTTGTGTGGAACCAACAGGGAGCTGCTTACCATTATGACTTCTCGATCATTAAAAAATGTAGTTCACACACACAGGCCTCTACAATCGCAAGCCACTTGATTCGATCTTCATGATATTTAAATGGAACCATCTGACACTCGCAACTTTGCCTGCGTCCTTCAAATGGAATTATTTTTAACCTTTATGCAACATTTTTAATTCAGAACTGCCCAAGACCAGAATAGATAGGATTAACAGCACAAATTATTACGACTGCCTCGTTGGTCTTGCGGTTGGCGTATGCGACTGCGGATCGTGAGGTCTCGGGTTCGCTTCCCGGGCCGGACTAAATGTTTGTATGATCTACAAATATTTGTTTCGGAGTTTGGGTGTTTTCTATGTATAATATGTATGTATTTACAAAAAAAAAAGTATATATGTATTTGTATCAGTTGTCTAGTACCCATAACACAAGCTCTGCTTAGCTTGGGACTAGATGGCGTTGTGTGATAGATGTCCGAAGAAATATTTATATTTAAAAATATTTATTTATGTACAACTCAATGTAAGTCCACTACTGAACGTGGGTCTCCCCCATTGATTTCCACTAGTATTTCTAATATTACAAAGTTATTAACATACGATTGACTTTCAAAACGTGAAGACAATGTTTTATTCTCACTCAAGGTGCTTTTAACATGATTAATACTGATAATCAACTTTAAAGAACCTGTTGATTTAAAAAACAAACTGATTTGTTATAATTGATTTATCATTGAAACCCACATCGTAACTTGGATTTTGTTTTTGATGATATCACCTCCGTATGTAAAAATAAACAATAGTTATTAACAACTGCAAATGCTGCGATAATAAACAAATGTTTTATTTCTGAAATCTATTAACACACAACGCCACCTAGTTCCAAACCGAGCAGGGTTTGTACTATAAGTACTAGACAACTGATATAAATATAGATATACTTTTTTTGTAAATACATACATATTATACATAGAAAACGCGCAAACACCGAAAAAAATATTTGCTGATCATACAAATATTTGGTCCGACCCGGGATTTGAACCCGAGATCTCATGCACATCAATTGCGTACGCTACCACTGCGTGCAACAACGTGGCAGTCGTTTTATTTTATTAACTAGCTAACCTTAATTTTCGCCGTTTTTGTAACATTATTCATTGGTGCTTCGTCCTATTGGTCATAATGATATATAGCCTATAGCCTTCCTCGATAAATGTACTATCCAACAATGAAAGAATTTTTCAAATCGGACTAGGGTTCCTGAGATTAACGCGTTCAAACAAACAAACAACAAACTCTTCAGTTTTATATATTAGTATAGATACAGATTATTAGTATATTCATAATATTAATAATTATTAGATATTTTTTTTTAAAAGACATCTCCCGCATTAGGAATAACCATCCTGTGTCGTGGGAGACTTTGCAAACATACATTAAACGGATGCAAAGAACAACCAGACTCAGAATACAGAAGTAACACTTTGTGTGGTCCACACAAAGTTTTGTCCCATGTGGGAATTGAACCCACAACACATGGCGCAGTAGACAGCATCGTGGCGACTATTGAAAACGCTAGGCCAAATTTGCAGTCATCTGAATAATGAGTTTCAAACTGTAGATTCTATTATTATTGTTACCTACTGCCAAAATTGATATTTTCGTTGATCTCGTTTCATCGTTTACCTGAAACAAAATAAGTAATCATTAATTACTACTCGGTGGCACTACTCTAAAATTCGAAATTTGTAAGAACAGCTAACATCACATATTGGTAGCTCAGATCAATTAAAAATGGTAGATAACTCACGACCTTGTACTTGTTGAAGCAAAAAAAAAGTAGCGTAGTTGTAAGTAAACACACACACATGTTAAGAAACTACGCTACCTTTCGTCAGTATCGTACAAATTGTCGATACTTGATTATTATTATTATTTGATCTGAGAACTCATAACGTCCCATTACTGGAATCAGGTCTCCTCTCAGAGAGGCTCCTCTTAAAGCTATACGTACCCAAGCTGACCGAGTGCGAGTTGGGGACTGAAAAGACAACATTTTGGCTACATCTTGCCGTTGGATGTTTGTAAGTTGCCCAAAGGCCTCCAACTAAGCTTCACGACGTTTTTATCCTATGATAACAACCGGGACCGACTGCTTGACCTCCGAATCACGGAGACGCTTAAAGTAATATGCCACTAGCGGTCACCCATCTATGTACTGACCGCGCCGCAGTTGCTTGCCCTCAGTGATTGATTGTAATCACCGAGCGCAACTGGGCTATGAGCGCCTTTACAATACTGACACAATCTATATAATTATGTATAACTAGTAGTTGCCCGCTGATCCGCCCGCGTATATGTCGGTTATCGCGGCAAATACTAGCCTATGTGTTATTCTGATGTATAAGTTATATTACTGTATAGTTTTATCCAAATCCGTTCAGTAGTTTTGCGTGAAAGAGTAACAAACATCCATACAAACATCTATCCATCCTTACAAACTTTCGCATTTATAATATTAAGTAGGATATACTAGCTGTTGCCCACGGCTCCGCCCGCGTCTATATCGGTTTTCGCGGCAAATAGTAGCCTATGTGTTAATCCAGGGTTTCAGCTTCCTGCATACCAAATTTTGCACTTGAAGAAGTAATAAACATACACACTGGCAAATTTTTGCTTTTTTAATACTAGCTGACCCACGCAACTTCGTTTACGTCTCTTATTGCCCGTAGCGTGATAATTTTCCCCCGTTTTTGAAACATTTTTCATTGGTGCTCCGCTTCTATTGGTCTTAGCGTGATGATTTATAGCCTATAACCTTCCTCGATAAATGGGCTATCTGACACTGAAAGAATTTTTTAAATCGGACCAGCGGTTCCTGAGATTTGCGTGTTCAAGCAAACAAACAAACAAACAAACTCTTCAGCTTTATATATTAGTATAGATTAGTGTGATGTGGAGTTGGTGCGAGTACCTACACTAAAAAGACAAAAAATTCGGCAGAGTTCAAATAGAGTGGAATAGATTTCAATATTAAGACAAATTTGGTTTTTATATTATATATTTCACGCGTTATTTTATTTCTTGTAAAATCTTCTCCCGCATAAAAAAAATTAATGCCTGTGGCATTAGGTCCGCCTGGACTTTTGAAGTTTGAATAAATAAATAAATAAAATAAATTTAACCAAGTCTCGAGGCGTGTTTATTTTCTTCGACACAAACACTTTTTTAGTACAATTAATACGTAATAATTGATGAATGATTGAACGACAATTGCTAAAAAAATGGTTTTATCCCGTGTCGAGCAAGACTTTACAAATACACCTTGTGGACACAAAGTGCTGTCTCATGTGGTTTTTGATCCTACAACACTCAGTACAAATAAAAAATAATTATAGCTGGTATTTACCAATATAAATATAATTCAAACAGTTACAATATTCTAATATTGTAACTGTTTTTATCCTACGACGCATTTCGTATAAACAACTTCACCATATTATAAGACATGGTGTCCGAACCAGATGACGTCATTTAATGTCACAAACTTTTATAGCCACGGTGAGCCTTTGTTTATTGTTCCATAAAACAGGCCATAATATATTTTATTACCAGGGACGAAGAGTTAATTTTGAAGGTACCTTGTTTACCGGTTCGAATGTTTGTTTTGGAATCCATATACATGACAATTGAGTGATTGTGCATGACAGTGGTTACCTGAGGAGTGGTAGGGTTATGAACTCTTTTCAATAGTCACTGGATACGTGATGGCGATGTTAAAATGTATTTATTATCATTGGTTGTGTCCTGGATAATGTAAAACCGTTTATCGAGGAAGGTTGTGTACGGGTTGCACACCACTCTCCTCTTAACGTCCTAACTTAGCTAGCTTGTCATCTGACATGCTTCCATTTTATTTTTTAATATAACGGCAATACAGCAGCATTTTAATCATCTGGCAATCGTAATTTTTACTTGAAATGCAAACACATTTAAATGAAGTATAATAATAATAATTATCTATTTGTTTATAACAATTTATGACAGTCTGATGATGATATGTCCAGCAGTACACTACAGCGTGCTGATGATGACCGATTTTCAAGTTGTTTTCATATTAATTATGAATCTCTCAAAATAATAAATATAATAAAAGCATTTTTTTTAACTATTACTAAAATCACTTTCATAGTTTTTTTATGCTCTCAATGGTAATATAAAAGAATTACCTGTATTCGTAAAATTAACTCTATCAATAAAGTGCCTAAATATATCTTATTAAGAGTTTTTACACACATAAATTAACCACATCCAAACAACCACAACTTAATCATTACGACTCAATCTCTTCAAGGTTGAGCATTTAATCACACGTAGTTAACTAAGTACGTAATCGATTGCAAAGTGATGGTACCCTGGCCCCAGTAGACGACCTTGCGGTACGCCACAATGATCGCGCATTCAACTCGCGGTGGTTGGAATTCTTCCAATACATAATGCTTTTACGACAGCTATATATGTCTGTGCATCTGCACTATAATGTAATGTCTTTGTATTCGTTGTCGTTTAAAGTTTGGACACTGTTGTACACTTGCCAAAAGGCTTATTAAGGAATTTTTGCAGGTCTACGCTAGTCTGAGAATGAAATTGTTGTGTTTATATTGAAGGTTAGCAGCGCAATGCATTAAAATGAGATCACAATTACGATATATTAATTACTACAAGTGATTACAGTTATCAAGGGCAGGTAACGTAATAGTGTTTGAGTACCATTTCGGTTTTCTTCTCAAAATCTCGTCAGTATTTATTTACACAGAGCTATAATTTGAAAATAATGTTTGTCATCTAAATAAACTAGCATCAGAAACCAACTTTTCGAATTCGACTAATAACATTAAAATGCCAATGTTAAACCCTTATTTGAAAGTATTATAGTAGTAAGTTTATAATAAACGTGAAAGTATCTATACAAATAAACAAAACTGAAGTGTCTGTTTGTAAATTTAAATTAACAGCTCTTCGCTTATTACAATTTACTAAGAAAAAAGTCGTGTGGTGTCGTGGGACACCAGATAGGAACGAAATTCCTTATCAGACAATATAATAATATATACAACTTACATATGCCACCAAAAAAAAAATTTCGTTCACGCTCTTTAAAAACCACTGCATTGTCTTAACACTTTTATTTTATTGAAAATGATGTATGGGAGGTATAAAAATTGTCACTTGTGCTGCCACCTAGTAATTTCTACTAAAACAAGTCTTGTCTATTAGAGTTACTCCGTACTTGTTACATACAACTTACACATGGCGCTATACTACATTTTTCGTTCAAGAAATCTTACGTTACGGACGTTTTTTGCCGGCTAGGGTACCCCTCCGCAACGCCCCATAAGGAGCATCTTGCCAAAAAAAAATTTTTGTCAGTGTGTCTATATGTTTGTTCCGGCTAATCTCTGGAACGGCTGCACCGATTTTAACTCGCCTTTCATTAGCAGATATCTGATGTTGTAAGGACTGACTAAGGCTTCTTTTATTTTAGACTAACTGCGTCCCGCGCTGTTAGTATCTAATACAATAAAACTCATCAATTAGCTTAGATCGAATGCTTTCAATAGAACGTTTTGTTTGTATCTGCAGTTTCCTTGCGTGGTAATATAAACAGACCGTGAAAGGTTTCACGTTTATTTAGCATAGCAGAGTATATATTTCCTATTTGATTGTTCAATACAGTTAAGATTGGACCTTGCAGATATTTCCATGTTTTTTCTCTAGTCGTTTTAACTTGTACATCGATACTTATTGTTATAAATTCGAAAGTAACTCTGTCTGTCAGGTTATTACGCTTTCACTGCTAAACCGCTGAACGTATTGGGATAAATTTCCGTATGGAGATAGACTTAACCTTGGAAAAGGACATAATACGCTAGTTCTTGTCGCAATAACGTCATACATATGTTATGCTCAACATGAAAACATGACAATTTTAGATTTAAAATTCTAAACAAATATTACCAATTTAATCACCAATGAAAATTAACAATTCAGACTTTATTTGTACGGAAATGTAATAAATTTTGCATTTATTGTTCCTTATTATCTTAAAAAATTCAATGTCTATGTAAATAACGCAATATTTTGACATTCATAGACTTTATTGAATAGAATAACAAAATTCCAATCTCTTTAATTATGGTCTGATGAAAATTAATTAGAACGGAACTGAGGTAAGGTTTTTCCGGATAAATGTACCTTCAAAACAATATTTTGAGGTCCTGATGAAGGCTGAGGCCGTATGTCACAGATCATTCTACTTCCTTAGCTTGCTTTAAATACAAGAAGAAAAAGTTGAAAAATGATAACCCGACTATGTAAAAATTATTGATATTATCTATTTAGCGTAGGTATTATTACGAATCTATTGACACCTCATTCGGGTTATAGTAGTTGGGTAGAAACCAGGGTGGAAATTTGTAGATATCAAAACAAAGTGCAAATGGTATCTAAAGTAAAACCCAGCGTTTTTTTAATATTATTCCGAGTATTCCATAATTTTAAGTCAAGATGTATCTTTTTACATTTCTTTCTTCTTTGTCGTATAACCTCCTTAATTTAGATTGACAACCTATTAACATAGATATAATAATTAAAAAAGATATAGATGTATTTAATAAATAAAAATTTTGTAGAACATAATATTTTTCCTTTCTATAATAACATTTAATTCTCGTGGAAAAAGTAAACTAATGAATATGTAGAGATACCTAAATGGCCAAGTTTTTTACCATACTTTCTTTAAACAAAATATTCACACTGTTAGACAATTCTTATTCAGTTAAACAAAAAGTAAGTAAGTAAAAGACTACGTAAAAAGTTTTGACAAAGGACAATACGCTACGTTGAAACATAATAATATTAGCAGATTATAAAATGGGCTTAAAACTAGGTATGTAGGTACAAATGGCGGCCTACATACATAGACTGCCAAAAATATTACCCTTCTTTTTGGCTTCGTTGTCGGATAAATAACAGATGTCATGAATAGAAGGAAAACCATCCTATTTCATCACCGGTCCATTAAAACTATAGGTAGCCATTATCCTTGCAATGGCCTCGTCATTGAAGTTACTTGTGTCTTCGTAAAACTTAGTTTTATGTATTAAGTACATTTGCATGTTGTTGTTGAAATAAGATGGACTACAGAAGCCAATAATATTGACATGATAAACAACTTCGTCATCAATATGTTTACATTTAATAATATAGTCTGTCTGATGAAAAGCATAAGTAGAACTCAAGAGTGGCGGTCACCATACTCATTGCGAATGCAGCATGGTGACCTTAGAGTATACAAAATTGCTTATGTATACTCTAAGATGGTGACCCACACTATGGTGGCTTAGTGATGCTTCTACATCATTGGGCCTCCGGTCCTGGTACTAAACTAGTCAATACTAGGCTAGTTTTATTGTTAAATAGCTGTAATTTTGCAAGGTTTTTGTTGTGGCATATTGTGGTTGCAAAGATGTGAAATGAAAAAGAAAACTGATGAGATAAATAGATAAAAACAATCTTAGAAACGGGCTGTAGTTACCTAGGTGTATCGTGTTATTATTTGAGCTCAAATTAAACTTTAGATCAACTTAATTTTCTATGCATGATGGTTTTAAAATCAATTAATATAAAGGTTTAGGAATAGATAGGTACCAGCGTTGCCAGACGTCCCGATTTTCTCTTGTTTAACCAAAATTGTAATGGGACGGACATTTTTATTCCCGCTTTTTTGGGATAACTGGCCGGACGCTCAAAGTGAATTTAGCAAGTAGAAAATGGCACTTTTCAATTTATTTCATGAATTAGGGATGTAGCAGAAAAACAAAATTATACCGAATGACCTTTTCTTTTTTTTTGGTCACTTACTCTTAGTTTGTCCTTAGTCCTGCTTTCAGCCAATCCCACGTTTTTTTTCAAAAAAAAATCTCAAAATTGACTATATTTGACTAAAAAAAATCAAGCAACGCTGGTAGGTACATAAAATAAAATGTACAATATATAGAAATAACGTGTAGGTATAAAATAAACACACTTTCTCGCTGACGTAATTTTATCGAGGTAACGGTAAAATGGTAGGTATGTTACCTATGGCGGTGATTTCTGTCTACGTTTCACATTTTTATAAACATTTCTCAGATTCCAATATCGCAATAATGGTAGTCGATTCTCAGATATTAAATTGAGATATGGGGGTAATATTAAAATGACAATGCAACGTACATGAGAACAGAGATATGACAGATCGAACCTCCACTCGAGACCTACTAATGATGACCACGATCCTTAATGCTGTCTACAAAATGATTCAAAAGACAAAAACATCATCACAGTCTATCTAACCCATCGTATTCCACAGAGTCAGACACGCCACTTCGATTCTCGTCTTCTCGCATCCAGTTACAGCCAGTTATTTTGCGCAAATCGACCCACAACCTGGCTTGCCTAGGGTCCTACGTTACGTTGTGACATTTTTATTTCATTTAAATTCATTTTTCAATTTTAACTTAGTATCATTAAAAATTTAAATATGAACATCTAATTCCCAGGTAACGTTTCACAACAAGGCAAGAATGTCGGCCCTAGTTAACTTAATTATACCACGTTGCATAATTGTTCAAATTATCTACTCATAAACATGTTTGTTCGAAACACAATTAAGCTTTAAAATAATAAAATCTTCAATCCGGTTAGTGTACAATCGTAAAAGTATTCCGTAAAAAGCGGCCAAGTGCGAGTCGGACTCGTCGATGGAGGGTTCCGCAGCAGTAAGCAACATAATATATTTTTTATTTCATTATTATATTTGTGTTGATTGAATGAAAGGTAAATTGCAGTTTATGATTTATGACGTATTAAAAAAACTTTAGTTTTATCAGTCTCATATTTTAGAAGTTACAGGGGGGGGGGGACACTTTACCACTTTGGAAGTGTCTCTGTGATATAGAAACCTGAAAGAAACATAGAAAGAATATCATTTTTGAAGACCTATCCATAGATAGCATTGATGAAAAAATTTTTTCTTTAAATATTGCTTCATAAATTTTTGGCTTAGTAGAGAAAACGTGATTACCTTCAGTTGTTTTTTCGACATATTATGTTTCGTAATCATATCTTTCAAGTAATACTAATCATTAGAGACTTACACATATAAAATAACTTACCCTGACTGATCCATAAACGCTGAGTCAAACTACTTAAGCTACTAGCTTTTAATTTTGGCATCTGATGTTTTTTATACTGCAAATACCCAAAAAAACGATTTTAAAAAAACCCCTACGGAGATAAAATACAGGATGACGGGTTATTTGCAAGGTCGTACCTCAAAATTTATGAAATAACTAGCTGAACCCCGCGGTATTACTCGCGGTTATTGTTGTACCGCGAGAAACGCCGCGGGGTAAAGTTAGTCTAACAAAGTAGCCTAAGTTACTCCCTGGATCATCAGCTACCTGCCAGTGAAAGTCCCGTCAAAATCCAAAGATTACCCGGAACAAACAGACAGACAGACAAAAAAAATGTTAACTACATTTTTGGTATATGTACCGTGTATACATACATATGCATTAATTAAAAAGCGGTTATTTTAATATTACAAACAGACACTCCAATTTTATTTATTTGTATAGAGTATAGATTAGACGCGACGCGCTTAGCTATTTAATACAAGGATATTTATTACATTTACATTTTATGGGCTATTTCTTTATCACCTTACAAAGAATAAAAAACTTTTCAAGCCTAAACGACACATGCACGGCTATTTGCAAATCTATTCAGTAGAAATCGTGTTAGTGTACCTACCCACATAGACTGTCGTCACGATGTGTCCCGTTAAGAATAAACACCTTTATTTTAAGTGGCAAGCGTTGTTTCACTTATTTGTTCAGTGCATTTACATACTTTTAGTTCGTTTCATTTACGTTTTTAATGACATCTCTGACTGTGACTACAAAATGCGTGCATAATTCATGTAGGTAGTATGTATTATCGACAAAATTGAATAGGGACCCACCACAAGCAAGCTTACTTTTTCACAGACGATTTATAGGCAAAGTGGGTCACGATTCATGTTTGTCGATAGTACCTGTTTCTAGTTTCTACAGCTAGCTTAATCTCACCCATATCACATACGGCCGTGTCATCCGATCTTAAACTGGACAGAGCCTATGTACTATGGTCAGCAGACTGCTGATAAATATACTTAATGTAAATATATCTATACTAATATATAAAGCTGAAGAGTTTCTTTGTTTGTTTGTTTGAACACGCTAATCTCAGGAACCGCTGGTCCGATTTGAAAAATTATTTCAGTGTTAGATAGCCCATTTATCGAGGAAGGCTATATATCATTACGCTAGGACCAATAGGAGCGGAGCACCAATGAAAAATGTTTCGAAAACGGGGGAAAATTATCACGCTACGGGCAATAGAAGACGCAAACGAGGTTGCGTGGGTCGGCTAGTTATGCATTACACACAGACGCAAAAAAAATGATCATGTTCATCATAATATTTGTCAAGGATGGGAATCGAACCTCTGGCTTAGCAGGAAGAGTCACTGATCACTAAAAGAACAGGCTCATCATAATGTAAAATCCTACTAATATTATAAACGCGAAAGTTTGTAAGTATTGATGGATGGATGGATTGTTTTTTACTCTTTGACACAAAAACTACTAAACGGATTTCGATGAAACTTTACAGTAATATAGCTTATCCATCAGAATAACACATAGGCTACTATTTGACGCGATAACCGCCATACACGCGGGTGGAGCCGTGGGCACCAACTAGTAAAAAATAATACTTTGAATCAAAGCCTTTTGGACTATAGCAGTGACGCCGCAGGTTACATTTCCAGTTTCTAAACATATCTCAAATTATCATCGACATTTATTATTCAGATTGTTTAATTTCCGTTCTGTTGAATTACCAAACACTTCAATCTTTGAACATTCAGTTTCGTGGGACAGCGAACGAGCGATTGTATGCAAAACACTGGCTGGAATGTCCGGCATGGCTTCATCAAGATGAGTTAATGGTGACATGTCTAGTTTTTTTTTTGTGAGAAGTTTCTTTATGTTTATGTTGACTGACGGATAGACTCAAAGAAAAATTCGTAATCCTAAATTTGTTTAAGAATTAAATTTTAAGATATGACCGATTTCAATGTGTCTTAATCATAATGAATTTAATTTTTTTACATTTAAAATTACGAATGAAACTAAACGAGAGGTTTATATGTATTTAGATTAAACAGAATTGCGCGTTTAACTAAAAACAAGCTTGGCAGTAACCTGTAACAATTTAAATTAAAAATCTTCTTAGAGAAAATTATGGATGTTGAAATGCCAAAAATTAATAAAGCGTTCATCAAATCAAAGGTTAAATTCTCGTAAACAAGTTATTACAATAATTTGGTCGCCTCCATAGGTTTTTATGGAGTCAAAGGTGCGCATAATCTCAGGTATATTATGAATAAATTACATAAATAAGACACTATAATAATTATGAATAAATAATAAGAACTATTGTTTTTCCGCCGTATTAAGTAATAAAAAGCAATCAAATATTTAAAAATCGAATGTACGAAAGCTTCTTTTTTTAAAATAAAGTTGAGAACATGGAAGAATTGTTGTTAGAGTAAAAATTATAACGTTGTTTATAGCAAATTTAAAATAAATAATACGAACTGTTTGCTTAGTACCGTTTTCATAAAAAAGGGAACAATGTTCGTTGTCAAAAGTAGAAAATATCGTACCAATTTAAAAAAACTAGTATCCTCAGCATATTATAATAACACACGCAAGCATCGATTTAATACTTTTATTTTGAAATCATCACGTTCTCTTTTTAAATAGTTCGAACAATGTTGTCAAAAAGAAAAAAACTATAATCTTCGCAATAAAAAATTGCGTGTCCAGTCAGTGAAAGTGTAAAAATAAAATATATTGCAATACATTTTTATGATTTCAAACTGTCTTCAGTCGAGTGCTAGAGTGCTAACTAGATTCCTGCCTAAACTTGTTGCGTGAGAACTGAATATATATTATGAATACGTAACGCTTGGTTAAATTATTATTAGTCTGAGTTATTTTATTAAAATGCTATCGCCGTAGACTTAAGTTTACTATTTATTTATTTAATCTTCATGCACAGATGTTGCAAAGGCGGTCTTAATGCCGTAGGCATTTTCTACCAGTCAACTTTAGGGCGATGCAGAGACAAATATCGTAGATGCACAGAAATTTACAAAGTTGTACTATAAAATTGCCGATTTGTCTTTGTAAAGATATTTAGAAAAAGGGCATCATTATTTTTTTTTGGGCAAGGACAAAATGACCACATTTACAAAAAGCCTAAACTAGAGGTATAAAAAATTGAGAATGAACAGTTAATACTGGTAAGGATATATGACGCGTAGAGATGAGCAAAAATTACTTAAGAAAGTTTTAAGTTTGAAAGTTGACGGATATGAGAGTAGAGGGCGACCAAAGAAGAAAATGGATGTACTGTGTAAAAGAGACCTTTGGGAATAGGGGGCAAACGAGCAGTCGTATCGCCTGATGGTATCGGTATCGTAAAACCAGAGACGTCACAAGTGCGTTGCCGCGGCGCCTTTGAGGGATGGAGGATGGGAGGAGGGGTATGGGCCTCCAGTATCCTCACTCAGTCGGTAAAACACAGCGCAGGCGCTGTTTCACACCGGTTTTCTGTGAGGCCGTGGTATCACTGCGGTCGAGCCGCCCCTTGCATGCCTAAGAGTTACTCTCCCACGGCCAAGGTTTAATTATTACCCGAATATTGTTCACTCATAAATTAAAATCGTTTCAGTTCATTTAGGCACTACCACAGAAATCTAAATTATCTTATTTACCTTTCTGTGGGCGCTACAGTGGAACATACAAACATTTATGGACTGCCTCAACTATTACTCTTCCTTTTGGCTAGTCGGAAAAAAAGGAAAAATTAAAACACTGACGAGTGAAAGAGAAAAATGAAAAAACGAATAAGATGATATGCCCCTTTATAACTGTTAATCCTACTTAATATAATAATAATAATCCTCCTAATATTATAAATGCGAAAGTTTGTAAGGATGGATGGATGTTTGGATGGATGTTTGTTACTCTTTCACGCAAAAACTACTGAACGGATTTGGATGAAACTTTACAGTAATATAGCTTATACATCAGAATAACACAGACTACTATTTGCCGCGATAACCGACATATACGCGAGCGGAGCCGCGGGCAACAACTAGTTATCTATAAGTACACAATCTCGTCTGTATTACAGTCTCATGATTAATACAGTTATTTATAACAAAACGAGTGCTTGTCGAACAACGTGTTTTATAAATGCATGAACCAAACACCTGCGTAAAATTATTCACAGCAGCTGTACCAGACGGCATCTACGAACTGAATTCCAATGGAACAAAGTTTTGTAACCTGTGGTACACGTATCTATAGGTGTTTTAAATTCAAGTCAAGTGCAAGACGCCGGCTTTAAAAAGGTATAAAAAGTTTTATTATATGTCTATTGCACAGGTGAGGCAGAATTGTACCGCTTCACTTATTTTAGTTTGGCTTTGTTTTTACAGCACTAAATATTTAGAAGAGTCTTGAAAGAAACTCTATAGGCACGTTTAGGCGATTCTATCGTCTATACAAATAAAAAAAATTGGAGTGTCTGTTTGTAATATTAAAATAACCGCTTTTTACTAAATTCATATGTAATGTATACACGGTACATAAACCAAAATTGTATTATAAAAAATTTTTGTCTATCTGTCTGTCTGTTTGTTCCGGGTAATCTCTGGAACGGCAGGACCGATTTTGACGGGACTTTCACTTGCAGGTAGCTGATTTGAGGAGTCACTTACGCTACTTTTTTTAGAATAACTTTGTCCCGCGGTGTTGCTCGCGGTACGACGATAACCGCGGGTAACACCGCGGGGTTAAGCTTACATACTAAAGTAATTAGAAATAGCTTACTTAGGACCCATAATATTTTATCCGTGGTGCTTCCCGGTTTAAAAAATCTACCTTTTTGACTTCATTTTGTCTCCCGCTTCGTTAAGAACGGAAGTAGACTTATTATATTTCAAACTCCTCCAGGCTTCTACTGATTAATTTCTTTACGGGATCCAAGACAGTTTAATTTCTCCCGGGACTTCCCGAGTGACATATGTAGGTATGTTCGTGGGTCATTGCTATAGGCGGGATTAGTCCCATAAAAAACTCTATACCAATCCGTTTACCGCTCTTCCTTGGTAGGAGAGGCTTGTCCAACAATGGACTGTTAAATGCTCTTGATGTGATGTGAAATATATAGAATCCAACTAAGGGAGTAAACTACGTAAAACAACAACTGCAAAGAGAAGGAAAACTTGAAAACAAAACCTATAGATACCCAATAATAATAATACTTCTACAAAAAGCTGCTATACTGAACACCTGCAGAATCGTCAGATAGTTTCTGCAAATAGACGAGCAGACACAATATGCAATAGACTTACACACTTAATTCACTTGTACATAAAACCGTGACATTTACTTGACTTAGTCCGTAAATGCCACTTACATACTACCAGCGAAAGCTGAGAAAAAATAAATCACCAAAATAATAATAATAAAAAAAAAAAAAAAAAAAACTGGACAGCATAGTTTAGGTCGTTTAGGTAGGTCCCCCCAAAGGTCGGCAACGCACTTGTGACGTCTCTGGTGTTGCAGGTGTCTGCGTTAATCGTTTACCAACAGCCGAAACGTAGGCTCGTTTGCCCGCCTATTACAAAAAAAAGACTAAATCTCCTTTTTTTTTTTTTTTTTTTTTTATGTTTGACCCTGCCAAAATGACTCTACTCTGCCTGATGGAAAGCATGAGTAGAATCCAAGAGTGGTGGTCACCATACTGCGAATGCAGACAATGCAACAATGCAGCATGGTGACCCACACCATGGCGGGCTAGTGATGCTTCCGCATCATTGGGCCTCCGGTCTCGCACTCACCAACGAAACACGACAGCATGATCGCTGTCATTTTACGTTGATTTTCTGTGCGAGGGTAGTACCGCCCCGGTCGAGCCGGCCCGTTCGTGCTGAAATCAGCGTGGCTCTACTACCTTCTGTGTCCTTTCTAAGAAGAGGCCTATCTCCAGAAGTGGACTGTTAATGATGATGATTGGGAGTGATGGTTCCTAAGGCGGAATAGGTAAGTACCTTTATTGCACTTGTACCTAATGTAGATCCATCTTTATTGATATGTTTCAAAGGCATGTGTTAGTTTTATTATCTATTGTTTGAGCTAGCTATTCACTGTTGACGTTGTAATTCTATGAGTAACTAGCTGATTTAGCTGATTGTGTTTTACAAGAAATATATGATGGTTTTGAAATTCTTTTAGTATCTAAATCTTGCCGTGACTGTGGCCTCTATTTCCTTTTATGAATATCTTTATGGTCCATTATCCTTTAATGAAACCCCTTGACCTCAATAATAATTGGTTTGTAGGTTTCTGTCACTGAGTTTAAACAAGCAGAGACTGATGGCCATGGAACTTTTTTTTTAATATAATTTCATGGTATAAAGTTATGTCCATTGATGGATCTTTTTAAAATATTACGTCAAATTAGAATAAATAAAAAGGTTTACTTTCCTTGAGAAACTATAAGACACTGGTGATTGTATGTATATGACTTAACTAGCCGACCCACGCAACCTCGTTTGCGCCTTATATTGCCCGTAGCGTGAAAATTTCCCCGTTTTTGAAACATTCTTCATTGTTGCTCCGCTACTATTAGTAGTAGCGTGATGATATATACTCCATAGCCTTCCTCGATAAATGGGCTATCAAACACTGAAATAATTGTTCAAATCCGACCAGCGGTTCCTGAGATTAGCTTGTTCAAACAAACAAACAAACAAACTCTTCAGCTTTATACTCGTATATTAGTATAGATTTAAAGTCGAAGTGGCTAACGAACGAATTTTACAATCTTTAAATGATATTTTGTACGCAGTATTTGAAGTCTAGTTTGACTATACCTTCTGTGATTTTGGTGGAAATTTTCTCTAAAAGTAAATTAAGTCTTCTACGTTCGGCTTTAAAAACCAAAATTCATTAAAGGTATCCATTAAAGTAATATTATTTAAATCACACAGTGCAACGTCAACTAGATGGTTGTATTTTTAAAGATAAACATTATTAGGTATTTATAAATTCATGTAAAGATGACGTTATTTTACATATTGTCTATTTCACAATGGTTACAAGTACCGACGTATCTTGTAAATCAGTACATATACGTATTAAACATGCTCTCTTATCTGTTAACGCCGTAATGATAAGAATATGTCAACACACGGCACTTACAATTTTACGAAGTTCGAATACTAATTTTGGTTATCGAATTTTGCGCAATTGTGAACGAAATGACTAATAAAACAGGCGTGCAATCTTCTTACGTATTTAACAAATTTAATCAACAATTTAAACAGCTTTATCTTTGTTTAAATATTCCGATTCTTTCACAAGAACCTCTTAAACAAAGACTAATGAATTATAGTACAATAGAAGATATAAGTTTATGTAAAAGGAAGTACTTAAAATCATTGTTATACCACAAAAATCCAAAATGAAAATGTTTCTTTTTTACTTTTTTAATAGTAAATAATAATAAATATTTCGGACATCTAACACACAACGCCATCTAGTCCCAAGCTAAGCAGAGCTTGTGTTATGGGTACTAGACAAGTGATATAAATACATATATACCTTTTTTTGTAAATTCATACATATGATACATAGAAAACACCCAAACTTCGAAACAAATATTTGTAGGTCATACAAACATTTCGCCCCTGGAATCGAACCCGAGACCTCATGATCAGCAGTTACACACGCTAGACCAACGAGGCAGTTTTTATTATGATTGTCCGCGTCAGCCGGGCCATAAGTGCCTCAGATCGGAGTGCTGCCTGCAATGAAGTTAGCCAAGTGAGGGTGTTTAATACAAACGCGATTTATGTAAGTGCGTGTGTATGTAATTCTTGTGATGACGATACAAGAATACAGAAAGTCACCATCCCTATTCATCCCAAGGATGTCGTAAGACCAGCACTTCAAAGAAAGGGAATTGTTAAAGCAAATCCTGTGCCAACTCATTTTGTCAGCATGGTATAGTATTAGTCCAAAACCTAACTTCTAAACCTCTGTCCAGAGGTCCACTAGTAAAAACTATTGATGATGAGTATGCATGTATGTTTACGTGACCTCCGACTCACGGAGACGCTCATGGTATCATGCTACCAGTAATCACCCATCAAGGTACTGACCCGGCCGTCGTTGCTTATCTTTGGGGGTTGTTTAAAAGATTTATGTAGCTACAACGTTATCTTGCCAGTCCCCACACTCGGCCTTAACACCCTCCTGAGAGGAGACCCGAGCCCAACAGTGGGACAATATGGGTTGATGATGTATTTTTTTTTTTTTTTTTTATGTTTGGCCCTGCCATAATGACTCTACTCTGCCTGATGGAAAGCATAAGCAGAATCCAAGAGTGATGGTCACCATACTGCGAATGCAGACAATGCAACAATGCAGCATGGTGACCCACACCATGGCGGGCTAGTGATGCTTTCGCATCATTGGGCCAATCAAAGGCGAAATATACAACTAAGTAGTAAAGATACTGTTACCACTAAGTCTGAAGGTAAATAAATACGTCTGTAATCAGTCGCAAACGGCATTAGTAATGGTATTTATAATTTGTTAGTATAATGTTGTTGTGTATGCACACCGATGTCTCACCTTGAAAATTTTCCACGGGAAATTGTGAAGCGATCAATTTCTCATATGCACTTCAACTAGTACATCAGATTGTAGCTTAATCTATACTAATATATAAAGCTGAAGAGTTTGTTTGTTTGTTTGAACGCGCTAATCTCAAGAACTATTGGTCCGATTAAAAAAAATATTTCAGTGTTTGATAGCCCATTTACCGAGGACGGCTATAGGCCGTATATCATCACGCTAAGACCTACAGGAACGGAGCACTAATGAAGAATGTTACAAAAACGTGGACAATTATCACGCTACGGGCAATAGGAGACGCAAACGAGGGTGCGTAAGGAGGGTAAGTCGGCTCGTGTTTAAAACACTGACGAAAGTTCCTAGTGTGAGTTTATTTACCTTCTGATCGATCGTCACGGTGACCACAGCCTACACTCACACTAGATCCGAGATATAGATTATTTTTGTAAGAAGAGACTTATGTGTGCGCAGCCTATTAAATACTTTTGAAAACTCAAATCGTTGTCAGGAGTTGCGAGAATCAACCAGTAATTTATAAACCTAGCAACACTGCCACTTCAAAGCTTTATAAGTTTTGTAATCATACATCTACCGCCTCATGCTGTGTTACCTATAAAATATTCGACGGTATTTCTCAGTAATTGCGACACTGTCAATAATAAACGCCGAACCTAGATTTGCATTGCTAAAATATTATGTAAATAGTATTAGCAGAGCTTGGAGTAACATGTGGGATGTGAGAGGACATCCTTCGTTTATAGTTAGATGAAATATTAAGAAATTTGTCTATATGAAATATCTACATAACATTATGCTGCTAAGTGTAGAAGGTCCGATACTAAAATGACTGCGTCGGTGGCGCAGTGGTAGCGTGAGCGACTGCAATACTTGAGGTCTCGGGTTCGATTCCCGAGTCGAACCAAATGTTTGTATGATCTGCAAATATTTGTTTCGGAGTTTGGGTGTTGTCTATGTATGATATGTATGTATTTACAAAAAAAGTATATAAGTATTTATATCAGTTGTCTAGTACTCATAATACAAGCTCTATAAGTATATAGCATTTCTAATTTAATTTCTCTTAACAGTGCTTAATATAAATAGATACAAATAATATAATTTTCAGCTTACCTAAACGACTCGACAAAAATCAAGTTTCTTTTAATACTTAATAAATAAAAAATTATGCGGCAACCTCTTTTGCCACTGTATACTTAAAAGTTAATAGGTATACATAGTTATCTTAACTTCTAAACATTCTATTGTGACGTAAATAAAAAGTATGTTATATAAATTTACAATTTGAAAGTATTTCAGAGGCAATTAACGTCCAACTAGTAAGTTTTAATTAACTCTTAAATCCGTATAAATAAAATATTTTTCCGACAATTTACAAATTAAGATAGAACTATTATTGGTTGTCCGTACCTTATTCATCTATCTGGTTTTATTTGAACATGTAAACAAAAACGAAATTTAAATACCTAAATCAATGATGATGAGATAAAAAATTATAAATATTTTGAAATTAGAATAAGTGCTACAGTGTTGGCAGCGCTCATCTCGTACGCACCGCTCGCAGGTGGGAGCGGCCGGCCGGGTGGCATTCCACGAGTGACCCACATAGTCGCATCTAGTGCGTGCGAAACACATTGACCACTGACAATAAAATAAATAAAAGCCGTTGAAAAACTTATCTAAATAATACTAATTATTATTCGTTTCACTTTGGTTATTATAACACTATAAATATTACCGATTTTCACTTAAAAGTACACTGTTAAAGTAATTTTTTAATTCTTAAAAAATCGAATTAAAAAAATACTTTTACATACGGGATAACATTCTTGTGACATAACATGTTTAATAAAATAGAGTTTTAAACGTTTATAGAATAGAACATTTGAATACATCGACATATTACACTTGTAAGGTGTAGCAGCAGTAATTTGATATTTATTTTTATACACTTAGAGCTCAGTTTCCAAATGATTATATTACGAATTGTACTGAATTGTAAATAGAAAACATGAGTAACGTTTCTCGACACTTGAATTCATTACTGTCAGGCTTGGAGATGTGGTTGCTTTCAACACCAAAATTTTAAGTAGGTTGTACTTGTAAACTGCGGAAATGGAATACACTTTATTTTAATGTGTCAAAACTAAAACTATACTAGCTTTTGCCCCGGTGGATATCGGTTTTTGTGGTAAAGAGTAGCCTATACCATTTTTCAAGAATCAAAGTACCTCCATGCCAAATTTCATTGGAATATATGCATCGGTTTAGCCAAGAAAGCGTTACAGACAGACAGAGTTATTTTCTAATTTATAATATTAATAGTATAGAATATTACTACGGATTTCCAAAATGTCACCAAATAAAAAGAAGCTGTTATTGAACGATATTATGACTTTATAGTACATATACAATGCAGCTGGTGAATTCTGTAATTTTTGTATAAATTTTTGTGTAGTTGAACTAGATTCCTTACTAAAAGCTGAAAATTGGAGGGTTTTTATTGGTAGCGTAAATCATTTAATGAATTAAAGTAAAACAAACAAAAATTATATGAAACAGACACCATAATCATGACATATTTCCTACGTGATTCGTACAACATTTGTTTATCTTTCTACCTGCTGAAAACTATATGTTTGTTTTATCAAGTACAATATCATTTCAAACAGGTAATTATTTCTTTGTCTTCCACAGCCTTGCCTTTGAAGCTAAATTGTTCACGTTCATCGTAATACTTGTTCAAGTGTTTTATTTAATTCTGTACTTTAGATAATTATATGTATATATAGCTTAATAACTAGTGTTTAAATTGTATATTTATTGAAATTAGTAGTTAATTCCTACTTGGTTTAAAGTTAAGCAAGATCTTTTATAAATTTTTATTAAATAAACACCAAAGGCACATAAATATTTCCATTTTTTGAGTCTTATAGTATTTTAGTTATTGTGGTTTAAATAATCGGTTAAACAAAGTAACTTAATAGTAATATTTTCCAATGCTCACTCGTGCACAGACCTACGCCAATACTCCACGCGCTTACTTTACATCTTGAAGTACCTGTATCAGTGACGTCACTGTCCTTCGAATGCCGAAGGAGTTTTTTCCCCATCGTTCCCACTCCCAAAACAATTAGGCGGTCTTTTGTTTTTGTTGGCAGCATTGTTGACGTGCTTCAATTTCAAAATTCGAACTTCGTGACCGAAAAGAAAAACATATTCGGCCAAGGCTGTCGCCGTCGGGTTTTTGTTCCTCTGTTTTATTATCTGTGTAGTGATAAAATGACGTAATTTGTGTCGTCCTTTAGATTGTTTACAAGTTTTATGTGTCTATCTTATGACACTACTTTTGTTTTAATGTACGAGATTTGAACCGACATGGTCCTTAAAAACATGAACCCAATTTTTTGGCGGCCATGTCGCCATGCTTATTAAATAGAACCAGATTGTTTCGTGTTTTTTTTTTACTTTTTTATTTTCCCGTGAGGATGAAAAGTTATCGACCTTATTGCACCTTGTCCATCAGAGTGAAAGCTGATTATCGCTAATCGCAAAGATTGTTATGTGATATGAACACGCTTTCGATAACGTATCTCACTCTCATTTTATCATACGAGGATAATCTAAGTACGAGCAATATTTTTTTTCGATGTTTGTAAACAAATTGACACATACACTTAACATATTGCATTTGCCCTAGTTTTCTATGCTTACAACGTAGTATTAAATGTAGAAATTTGAGATCGGTTTTGAAAAGCTAAAAGAAATTAGTACCTATCGTAATTTTTTATGCATAGTACCCACCTTACTAACCTAACGACAGTGACCACCACAAAATATCATAAAAGATGATAAATCTATATGAATTTTAAATGTGTTTATACTCTGTTCGATGTATTCAATGTCGACATTTAAAACATGACCAAAGAGTTCGTTATAAAAAAGATTTCATTTCACTGGTTTAGCAAATGGCCATGTAACTATAATACTGGCTGATCGAATAGGGCTCTCCCAATATGGCAAGTGGCAACTCGTTTTGCTAGGCTCGGAACTATGGATTTGAAACACTTTAGTTTGTTTTATGATAGAAACATTTATTGGTACCGTTTGGCGTCTGAATGTCAGACAGTACGATATTTTAAATCGACAGTATTGATATAGAGTGAGGCGTTAATTATATTTTTATACATCTTAAAAAGCTTTTAAAACATCAGTTGTAGGTAATGTAAAACCTTCTTTAGGTATTGTAAAAAATGTAGATAATTTTCTGTTAGATAAAAACACACCCTGTGTTTAAAATATGCCCATTGGTAGGACTAAGGTACCTTGTTATATTAATAATATTTAGTATCAGATATATTTGACATATATTCACGACTTCATTTACCAAAATATTCAACAGTACCGGATCAAACACCGTTAACTTACTTTGTTCTGAGACATATAACTAATAAACACTTACGGATTTAAAAAAAAAACAAAAGGATTTAGTTAAGTAACTGAACAAGTTTGTCTACTTATGCAACACATTTTATGTGTTTTGTAAATCAAAACACATAAAATGTCTATGGATAAAGGCGTGGTATTAAAATGCGGTTTGGTTGGCAGTCCGTATCAATAATACATGGCTCATCCATAATGATTAGGTTTGTGCTGTGAGAATGTATTCAACATTAAATGATTCATAAGACACGACATTTTTTTAATACTTTTGAAGCTACGCCATTTAAAATAAATACCTATCATGAACTATTCTTTATTGTACCTTTGCCTAAGGCGTGTGTGACATAATATTATTGAGTTTTATAGTATAGAAAATCGTTTTAAATTTGGAACAGCCATGCTTTGACACTATGGGTTGGCTCTATCGGATTGATACCAAGACCTCACAAGCCTTGTTTTCCACCTGAGGAAGTGAAGTGTGTTTTTGTCTACACTGTATGTATAGATAAAAAACCGCAAAAACAAAACAAAATAATCATAATATCCATCACACAGTTAGTCAACAGTCAAGATAGACTTTCTTGTGCCGAGCGATTAAAACATGGAACTCACTGCCACCGCACGTGTTCCCATCCCATTATGATCCCGGGTCCTTTAAGCGGGGCGTGAAAAAGCATCTTACTAGGCCGCCATAGTGTGGGTCACTATGCTGCTCTGTCCACGTTCGCATTGAGGATAGTGACCACCACTTTTGGATTCTACTTATGCTTTCCATCAGGCAGAGTAGAGTCATTTTGGTAGCTTGATCATAGAAAAAAAAAAAAAAAAAAAAAAAAAAAAGGATGTTTACATTACATTACTAAATGACCTTACCGAGCATTATCTGCAACACAGGTTGACATAAGCCATAGACACAATAGACTATCAATCATTTCCCGCCAGGAGTAAAAGATTATTAAATAGAGAGGTTCCCAGCTCATCTTTACTTTCACCTGTTCGTTTAACACGTAGGCAGCAATACTGTTTACATCATAACCATGGCGCAATCCAGGGAAAGTATTGTTGAACTTTCACAGAGGTCAATGTTAAATAATACATGAGTCTACTGTGTACTATGTGTACTTACATGTATACATAATTATAGTATAAATAATAGGTAGCATTATTTAAATTACGTAAGTCTTAAATAGGTATTTTTTTCGGAGAAGTGTTTTGATGGCATAGTAAGGTTACAATAATAGTTTAGACAATTACCTAATCATTTTTAATGATTATCCCTCCCAAGGAATTTAGAGTGAGAGTGATATATATGTGAGAGTGGTATTCCAGATCCCTTTCATAAGAATAAACTTATCACGCAGTTTTCTGCATAGCGCATAGTGTAGGTATCTACTCATTTAATATAAATAAATAATAACTTCGAGAATTAAAAGTTTCTAAATACATTCCTATCTAGAAATTGCAGCGAACAAATGCAATGGTAAACAATGAATTTACATAGCTATGGTTTCACACTATGAATGCATTCATTC
This sequence comes from Spilosoma lubricipeda, assembly GCA_905220595.1. Classification (NCBI taxonomy): domain Eukaryota; kingdom Metazoa; phylum Arthropoda; class Insecta; order Lepidoptera; family Erebidae; genus Spilosoma; species Spilosoma lubricipeda. The sequence goes on from HG992300.1 coordinate 5,776,649, forward strand.
ATTCATTGGTCAATGTTAAACAACGAATGGCGAATGATTCAAGATTTCATATTCCATATGATTTTCGTGTCGAAACAACAACAATAGCAGGTAGATGTTATCGATAATTCTTTAGACCTACAACTACGTGTCAAAAAAAATATTTGTGCTATGTATCACTCATCTATTGGTTAAATAATCTGTTCAAGTTTCAGGTAACCATTCGTTAAATTATTTTATATCCTGCTGCGATTACTACCAGCCATACTTTTACGGGAGGCAGCCATACTTATACGTAAACATAGAAGAAAGACAATAAAAGCACAAGAAATAATCAGAAAGAAGAATGTATATGTACTTGAGAAGGGTGAAAGTTGACTGCCTTCTGCTGCTTGATGAGAAATATCTGTACAAGTCATCTAAGTATTGCAATAACTCAATCACTTTTCATTAGGTACTTAATAAAAATAAGCAAATCTAAAATATATTACAAACATTTGTACAACCTTGAAATGAATTTTATTTGATTTTTAATAAATCTATTACATGTTTTCGTTTTTAAATATTCATGAACTGAACACAAGAAGTTCATAGTCAAACCGAAAACACCAAAGAGTTTAGTCTCCGTTACAAATTGCTTCAATTTCGAAATTCGAACTACTCTATAGAAAACAAGCGAAAAGAATTAAAAACAATATCAAGGTTGTCAAACGCGTAAGTTTTAGTCTAGGAAAAAAACAAAAAATATTTTCTTTCAATTATTACGTTTAGGAATAATGTGAACTGATGTATTAATTTAAATAAATTTGATTTTTATTGAGGAATGACAACTCAAGTTATAAAATCATCACAAAACAATAAAGATTTTAACTGTGTCTGAAAGTTTATTAACTGTTTAATGTATATAAAAGAAAGCAATTTGATAGCTTTAATACAACTCAACGCAAAAATTTACGTAATTTATTGCAGAGAAAACATGTCGGTAGAGAAAGTCTATAACAAAAATTGAATATCACGCACTTCTGAAAGAAATACTTATATGTACAGTAAATTTAATAACTAAGAGTTGCCATAACATCGAGCGTAATTTAATTTTAATACTAGCAACACATCATTATATCTTAAGAAATGGCGAGAAGAGTATGACAATGACTTTATATTCCGCCTCTTTTGGCAACCAGTACTCAGCAATATTTGCTGAAAGTTTTATCAAAATTGCGACATATGAACAGACTTTGATGCAAACAACCTTCATTAAAACTTCTCCGAGTCAGTTGTCATTAATACTGTCATACTGGCGGTTAAAGAGGGCTGTAAAGTAGTAGTCTCTTTCTATCTATCTATACTAATATATAAAGCTGAAGAGTTTGTTTGTTTGTTTGTTTGTTTGTTTGTTTGAACACGCTAATCTCAGGAACCGCTGGTCGGATTTGAAAAATTATTTCAGTGTTGGATAGTCCATTTATCGAGGAAGGCTATAGGGTATATATCATCACGCTACTATATAGGAGCGGAGCAACAATGAAGAATGTTTCAAAAACGGGGGAAATTTTCACGCTACGGGCAGTATAAGGCGCAAACGAGATTGCGTGGGTCGGCTAGTGAAGCTATAAAGCTCCAGACAAAGACTGCTGAGTGGAATCGTGAGCGAAGAAGACGTCGTTAGCCGTATGAGCCACCGTCCCGACCGCCAGAAAATGGGTACCTCTGGTAGCAGAATAACTACCACGGTAAGAGATGGATTAATTCCACCCACACGCCCACAGCAATAACTCCTTTATATCATGATCAACATCACGAGCAACGAACCTACCGAGTTATGACACTGAGGAAGTTCCAGGAAAAATTAAACTGTCTTGGAACATGCAATGAAATTAATCAGAAGAAATCTTGAGAAGTAAAAATTTTTGAAAAATAAGGTAGCGGTAAGTGAGAGCTCATAAAAGCACCAAAATTGGAGTAACCAATGCTTAAGCAAATCTATACAACAAATTTGACCACGATATGGGATGCTTTCTTCATTGTGAGTCAGCAATATATTTTGTCTCATCATATACCTCTCAAGTATATTCTTAGGTACGAGATGACAATGCTGACGTAATACGCTAGCTTGCATAAATGTTATGTTTTAAATGACATTTAAATGCAAGGTGAAAGTAGCATGTTAGTAATTATGCACTTTCTGAATGATTTCATAAAAAAAACTTTCCTTGATTATTTTAATTTTGGCCGGAGAGAGCTATTTATGTAATTGATAAACGATTTAAGGAATTTGATTATCTGTTTGATTGTCGTGTCTGAATCTTTAATATTTGTTTGTGGCGTGTGTTGCGAATTATTTGATTGCGTTAGTGTTATGATAAATCATTATCAGCCTTTACTAGACCACTGCTGGTTTGGCCTGCTAATACAACGCTGGAAAGACCCGTTGGTGTAAAGTTTATTTCGAGTTTTCCTTCTCCTTGCAGTTCTATTGTCTTGCGTAGCTTACTCCTTAAGTCGGCTCTTACGATACCCACGAGTTGAATAAGGATAGCCACACTCCGTATTATTAATTCGTACTCTTATTAAAATAAAAAAAATCTATATTCATATCCTCACAAACTATACGAATATATAATAAACACGTGCCGTTTATAAAACCACGACTATTATCAAAACAGGTTTAGACAAATATAAGACTAGTAGATGTGTTTAATCAGCCATAAGCAACGTGACCAGAACGGGTTGAACATTCACCCGTTGACATACATCCTCTGATGACCTTCGACTTCGACAGTTTCACAATAGTTTTAACATGAAGGTGTGTTTTAAGCTATAATTATTGTAATTAATAGCACGTTTAAATGGTATTGCGAGTAGTGTACTTACGATAAATTGAGTATGTTTGAGTTTCGAAACAAAACACATGTGTTGGAGACGCAAAGTCATAGATTCAAATGCTGACAGGGAGCCATCTTTCTTTTTTACAAATTGTTTGGCGGCAAATTATTAGGCAAATGAAAGGAAGCCATCTTTTCTTTTTTATAAAATTGTGTAGCGGCAATAATTTATAAACGATTAAGACTTAAAACCTGATATACAACTTTATCAAAAATACATTTTATAAAATCAATTCAATTAATTCTTCATTTATTCAATTTCAGTCAATTCGTCAATTAGACAATTAACGATGACATAATAACATATGTTATATGTGTTACTATTATTTTGTAAGTGTGTTAGAAACTAGTACAAATAAATTTCGGAAATATTTTCTGATAAGTACTCTAATGAAATGTTTATTTTGCATTGCGTTTTGAAGTCTTTTTCATTTTTAATGATTTATTTTTAAAGCTAGGTAAATTTATTGTGCAAATTTAGTGTATTATTACTTACTACTTATACTTCTACTCAATTATCTAACGTTAAAACTGCGAATAGGCGCTATTTGAAATATTTGAGTTAATAGGTATCAGTATACTATCATAGAGGGAGATTACACAGAATTAGACCATGACTAAGCCTTTACAAATGTAATCCGTCACGTTAATAATTACTATCTCATAAATCACAATTAGTATTTTACACAATTGTGAAAAATAGAAACAAAACATACGATTTATATTAACAACGTAATCACGACTGGTTTAGACGACCAATATCTCTAATCTATAATAATCTAATCTAAGCAATTCATTATTATTCATAAATATACTTTTCAATCATTGATAAGATAAAATCATTTAAATATTTTCCTAGATAATCTGTCTGTGTGATGACGAATTAAAAATTTGGTATGTCCCCTTTTCGTCCAGTGGGTGTCGTAAGAGCAGGCTAAGGGTAGTAGTATGTACCAGCTTAGTTCACCATCTAGTAAGGCCTTAGATATGTATATTCCCTTCTTAACGAAGTTCTGTTAACACTTTAAAAATGGTCACCAATGCCTTTTTTTATCTATGACGAATAGTTTACTGACATTCCTGAGGATTTCACATAGTGATAGCTTCGGAATGTAACTAAACCATAAAGCTCCGTTACGACTATCACATTCCTGGTGACATTTAATTTAATGGCTACGGGTCAAAGTAGGCGACCCCGAAAAATCTTGGGAATAATAAAGGTTAGAAGAAGGGTCTAAGAAAATAATAAGTAATAATTAAAGTACAGTAAAATTACCTACATTGATGTCAATTTGACATAAATGTAGGTAATTTGACTTTTGTTGGTTATGACGTCATCGTCACGTACCCAAGTGTGTCAGTCCCTTATCATCCGAAATGGGACTAGAATCGAGTCAACACCAAAAACCGGGTTACTGGTTTCTTAGGCAATTTGCTTCAGTAAATGAGGCTACCTTTGTTCTACAGAATATTGTTTACCAATTACTTTAAACATAAGTATCTTATCTGTATAACACATTATAGTTGCTTCGTTTAGAAATATGATATTTTTTAATTCTACATATTATTTAAATGCGGGTAGTCATACCTACTAATATTATAACTATCTGTCTGTCTTTCTGTTTCGCTTTCACGATAAAACTACTGAACCGATTAGGAAAAAAAATAAATTGGAGATCCTTTGATTCTTAAAAAAGGGACACAGGATACTCTTACCGCGATAACCGACAGGCACGCGGGCGGAGCCGTGGACAAAAATTTTAGTAAAAAAACAATCGGTCAATAGCGAGTGGGACTTGCGCTGGAAGGGTTTCATACCATTATCTATATTTTAAGCGTCTACCTATTGCCGTTATCAATATCGAGCAAAAAAAGCACGGTTTTTGTATGGGAGCCCCTTAAATATTTATTTTATTCTGTTTTTTATTAATTTTTGTTATAGCGGTAACAGAAATATATCACCTCTGAAAATATCAACTGTCTAACCATGGCGGACAGCGAAGTCTTAGTTAGGTTTTACCCTTTGGGTACGGAACTACGGCACCCAAAAAATATCCAAAGACTTGAAAAATGTGTTATCTATACAAATAAATAAAATTGGAATGTCTGTTTGTAATAATAAAATAACCGCTTTTTACTAAATGCATATGTATGTATACACGGTACATATACCAAAAATGTAGTTAAAAAATTTTTTGTCTGTGTAGGGTTATCTTGAGGATTAAGGAAACTCAGTGCGAAACTAAAATTGGTTTAATGTGTGAACTGTACAGCTTCTCGTATGCAAGTGATCTATATAATATAAAGGTGCAATTCTTAAAAACAAACTTATTCCTAATAAGTCGCGTGCGTGTCGCTGCTATTAAATTTACGCAGGCGCTTCGACAGTCTGTCTGTCTGTCGGTCTGTCTGTCTGTCGGTCTGTCTGTCTGTCTGTCTGTCTGTTTGTTCCGGGTAATCTCTGGACCGGCTGGACGGATTTTGACGGGACTTTCACTGGCAGGTAGCTGATGATCCGGGGAGTAACTTAGGCTACTTTTTTAGACTAACTTTGTTCCGCGGCGTTACTCGCGGTACAACAATAACCGCGGGTAACACCGCGGGGTTCAGCTAGTATTAAACTATAATCCTTGCAATGAGACATTTTTATTCCGTCTTGCCTGACTAACGATTCAGTCGTCTTTTTTGACTAATGATTGCATTCACTTGTGGTTGGGGTTTCCACGGGTAAAAGTATTTACCTCTCCCTCTATCACATTAAATCATAATTTGCTGCGGTATTTTCCTCCTATGACGCGATGTGATATTAAACAAGTTTTATTCTTTAAAAGCTTATTGTTCATGTTATTATTTTTTTCGTAGATGTACACGTTTATTTGAATTCTTTATGGCCTTAACCCTCTCCTGTGAGGACACCCGAGCCCTGCAGTAGGAGGTTATGGGTTGTTGATGATTTGAATTCTTTACAGTGATATACACACAGATATATATTTAACGCCGGTATTCTAAAAGTATTTTATTAAATGTTTCACATTTGGATACAGAACAATTAAAAGTAAAATCTATATTTTACACATATTGGTTGTCTCTTATGATATTTAATTTAAAACTTTTTGATATTTCCTATCATTATATTTTTGACTAGCTGAACCCCGCGGTTATTGTTGTACCGCGAGTAACGCCGCGCGACAAAGTTAGTCAAAAAAAAGTAGCCTAAGTTACTCCCCGGATCATCAGCTACCTGCCAGTGAAAGTCCCGTCAAAATCCGTCCAGCCGTTCCAGAGATTACCCGAAACAAACAGACAGACAGACATAAATTTTTTTAACTACATTTTTCGTATATGTACCGTGTATACATACATATGCATTTAGTAAAAAGCGGTTATTTTAATATTACAAACAGACACTCCAATTTTATTTATTTGTATAGATTTCAATATCTATTCAAGTCTGTCTGTTTGTTCCGGGTAATCTCTGGAACGGCTGGACGGATTTTGACGGGACTTTCACTGTCAGGTAGCTAATGATCCTGGGAGTAACTTAGGCTACTTTTTTTTGGACTAAATTTGTCGCGCGGTGTTACTCGCGGCACAACAATAACCGCGGGTAACACCGCGGGGTTCAGCTAGTATGATATATTTACCTGAAAATAGATATTTCCATACGAAATAAGTTCTGAGTATTGCTGGTTTAAAAACATCTCTATTAGTATTATTAATAATAATAAATACGAAATTAACTGTCTAAACTGACAACTGAATGAATGAAAGTTAAGAAAGTATTTCGATTCTTAAGGAAGGTCCCGTTCATATCGCAAGTACTTACAAAGTAGCTTGTAAGCTATTTTCTACTTGTGATAAATGTCATACATGCTGGCGGAGCTATTGGCAAAAGCTAGTAAAATTATAAAAAAAATCGTCCAAGTGCGAGTCGGACTTGCGCATCAAAGGTTCCGTATCATTATTTATACATTTAAAGTGTCTACCTGTTGCCGTTATTAATATCGAGAAAAAAAATCACGTTTGTTGTATGGGTGCCTCCTTAGATATGTAATTCTGTTTTTTTGTATTTGTTGTTTTAGCGGCATCGGAAATTCCTACATCATCTCTGATAAATTCAACTGTCTAACTATCACGGTTCATGAGATTCAGCCTTGTAACAGAGGGATGGACAGCAGACGTAAGGTCCCATTTAACTCTTTGGGTACGGTACCCTAAAAATATATCCTATTTAGTTAAGGCGAAAGAGCAAAACCATATCACACACAGCTGTCTTCTAGCGCGTTATTTGCCCAGGTCCGGTTTTAGGAGACATTATGTTTTTCTTATAGGTGATTAATAATGTTAATTAACTAATTAACAAATGTCAATTAGAGAGTTCTTGATAAAATCTTTTTAATTGGCTTTTTTTAATATATGTATTTATTTTATTACTATTTTTGGTTTTCTTAAAATTGGTACAAAAAAAGAGGTTAATAATATCATATTATTGTTAACTCTGCTTGAAGCTTTTTTCAAAAATACTTCATTTCCTGTTTTATACACTAGCTGAACCCCGCGGTGTTACCCGCGATTTTTGTCGTTCCAAGGGTAACACCACGGGACAACTAAAAAAAGTAACCAAGTTACTACTTAGATCATCAGCTATCTGCCAGCGAAAGTCCCGTCAAAATTGGTCCAGAGATTAGCCGGAAGAAACAGACAGATAAAAATTGTAAAACGTATTATTTTGGTAAATGCACCGTGTATACGTGTATACATACATATGCAAATGGTTTTAATGGTTTAAAACCATAAAAACCATTTGCTTCCCTTTTTTCAAGATGGCGGCCGGGGGACAACGGCTGCTACTTGCGTCCTCTAACAAATGCAACCCCGAATGTGACGTTTCAATGGACTATTAATACAACAACGAAATTAACTTTTATATACCATCCATTTCATCATTAGAATTGTTAAAAAATACATGTACTCGTATAGTTTTTTTTAAATACAGTATGGCACACTAGTTTTAATAGTTTTTTTCATTTCTACATACACAAACAATAAAAAGTTAGTAAAAAAAAAGCTAAACTACATAAAATCTATTGATAAAATTTATATTTTTGTCCTATTAGGGTCGGAACTTTGTCCTAATAGGGTAGTCAGTTACCATCACTCATCTGCTCATTTGCCCACATAACCAGTGCCGTCTTTACCATAAGGGCACTCGGGGCACGGGCCCAGGGCCTCCATTCTCAAGGGGGCCCCGAGGAACCGACATTTTTTTCTCAGACATATTATTATGTTCTCGTTATAAATTTTCGAACACATTACACTTTTTTCAAAAAAAAAATAGGTAGTAGGTACATTAAAATAAGAAATAATAAACATAATTACTAGGCTTTCAATTTTTATATTTTTTTCGGTTGAAAAATGAAAGCGTACAAAGTTGTGACTCTTTCACCTTTTTTTATATTTTCTCTGCCTGCTCTTTCCCTGAATTTAGTCATCTCATTTCAGTTAGTTCAGTTCAGTTTTTAATGAATTTAGTCAAATGTAATCTGCAGTTAGCAAACTAGCGTCTTCAGAAGCTAGGATGGTTTCTGACTGACTGAATCATTTAGAAACCTAATTAGATACGCATTTAGGCAGGTGTAATCGCATTTAGTTACTAACTTCAATCGCCACGCAACTGTCCGTGCATGAGGATGTATACTTTTGTTTGGTACTCACTCACTCATCTTTTTATTAATGTGCCAGACATTTGTAGTCCGTGTTTCAGGGATATTTTTGTCAGCAAGTGCTAGAAAATTAAAGAACTCTGAATTATGATAAACTTTGATTCGAGTTTTCAGTTGTTGCAAGAAATCTTAATGTTATGACCAATCTTTCTTTTGCACTTATAATGTCTCGTAGCATAGTTCTTGTTTTTGAATGTCTCGATCTCGAATCTATTCGTAGATTATTTCTGACACCAGTAGCACACGTCGCCATAGTCGATTAACGGGATGACTAGAGACTGCACAAGCTTTGATTTAGTTTCCACCAGGAGTTTTTTAAAAGGTATAATATCCTCAGGATGTTGGTAACCCTCTGACATACGTATATAACTTGATCACGCCAGGTAAAACTGCAGGTGAGATGTTAGCCTAGGTCTTTTACCGTTGAAGAAATAGGGATAGTGATACAATTTAAGATTATCTTCGGTAACATCTCGAGATCGACTTTGTTCATCGAATGGCGGTTGCCGATTATTTTAACTTGACATTTTGTCGAATTAACCGATAAGTTATCCAAACTTCTCTGACCAGTTTTCGGTAGAAGATCTGTGTTTATCTTGTCGATTGCTGTTGCTATATCTTCAACGTTGGCATGACAGCATGGCATACAGTTGCCGGTCGTCGGATGCACTAATGCATTACCCTGTGGGGGACCTACCAACATGTACTATACATGTTATTGTAGCGTTGGTTGGTTGGTCGTTGGTTGGTCATCTCGGTCATCTCTTAAGAATTTTATGACCCCATCGGCTTTCGTTTTTACGAGCAATGTGCCTCGCCTACTGACACTTAATTTAGTTATTTTCTTACACAATTTATAATATTAATAAAAATAACATTAGATTAGTGATATAGCATAATTCTATATACATAAAGCACATAATCGCAACGTGGAATATTTAATGATTTAAAGATTTTTCAACTACTACAGTTAAGCGAATCCTAAAGCGCTTATTGCATTTGGCTGAATTTAGTATTCGAAATTCAGAAGCAACTTAAAAGCAAGTTAGGAGCATCTGATCTGACTGTCCTCAAACGGTTTTGATGAAGGTGCACTAGTTTGGCTGAGGGCCCGATGCATATGCATAGAAAAGCCCCAAAACTCACAGGGTCCGTACAAGGTGATTAACCGGATTAACGAAGTGACCCATAGGATGCAGACAATCGAGTTCAAAGTAGTGCACATCCACCACCTGGCTAAATATGGCGTGGTAACAATAGCGATGCGATCTTACGAAAAATTAACGTTCCAGAAAAAGACTTGTCAATCGGTTTAACCGAGAAAGTTCTAGTTGGATTGATGAGGCACAGAATAATAAAAAAAAAATAGCGTCGAATATGGACTGATTGTTGTTGATTGGCTTGTTTACATTCGACAGCGTTTTTTCTGAACTAGGCGTTTCGAGAGGCTACAGAGAGACAAATATCTGAGTTATATAAGTAATTAACAGATCGATCTCGGCAGTCATTAAGGACTATTAGTCTGAGTTATTCTGTGGTTTTAAGAGTGATTATATAATAAAATCTCTTTTACATGTCAGAAGGCTTAAATCTCAAATTCGTGGAACCTGAACACTTAATAATAAAGAGATGGTTAGGTTTAACATAGAACCTGAAAGAAACCACTACTGTTAATGTAACTAAAAAACTAACAGCATACATGATTACTCATAATAAAAATTATCACAGTTGAAAAAAGGTTGGCTTAATACACTTTCTTTAATTTCCAAAAGGGCCCCAAATTCTTATGTGCCCAGGGGCCCCAGCTTATGTAAAGACGGCCCTGCACATAACCTATTTTTCATCTAATAGTATCAAGGTTAATTAACAGTAAATTGTCTAGTACATAAAAGATGGCATGTTTTTTTTTTAATGGCCGCAACCAGATTTGTTTCCTGTGCTTACAATCGCCAGTTCAATGTCTGATCTTATTTATTGACCCAGTATTGATACTTAAAGTGGGTTGATTAGTATCGCTTTGCTATGAAGTAACTTTTGGGCTGATAAATTAATAAATAAATAATATGTTTTATATAAAGACAACTCCCGCATTGGTAATAAACATCCTGTGTCGCTGGGGACTTTACAAACATTGAAACGGTCACAAAAAAAAAAAAACAACTTGAGAAACCCACGTGGGACAAACACAAAGGGTTTGTCCCATGTAGGTTTTGAACCCACAACACTTGGCGCAGTAGAGAGCGGCGTACTGCTTAAACCAATTTTTTTTTCCACAGGGTGTGCCACTCTGCGCCTGAGACGGGAGGGATCCGGGAACTGCTGTTATTAACACATCCGGACCCTCCCAGCGCCTGCCCGCACTGAAGCGGGCACCATCTACCGCTTAAACCACTTTTTTTTTTTTTTTTTTTTTTTTTTTTAACGTGTGGAAACCCCCTCGGGCCGTCACCCCGCCGGGGTTTGCGGCGGGGCGGTGTGTCGGAATCGAACCGACTAAAACCACACGGTGTGCCACTCTGCGCCTGAGACGGGAGGGATCCGGGAACTGCTGTTATTAACACATCCGGACCCCTCCCAGCGCCTGCCCGCACTGAAGCGGGCACCGTCTGCTGGTAACCTCTCTAATTAGGGGACGTACGGCACACGCGTAACGTCGCCCCCTCGCGGGCGGCCACTAAAGCGGATGGTGGGGAAAACCCATCCCGACCATCCGCGGCCACACTCAGGGCGGCATGAGGCGCTGATAGGCGCGCCTCCGCCGCCCGGTTCGCCGGCGACGGATCGGGTCCGAGTGGATATCATCCTCCCGAGCCTTCTCCGCCGCCTCCTTCTGCGAAATTACGTCTTCGCAGAAGGCTGCGACCGCGGTAAAACTGCTGTCGCTACCGGCCATGGAGCATATGACCGCCGGTAGCGACAGATCTCCTCCGATTCCGCAGTGAGGGCCCGACGCTGCGACGCCCATGCGGGGCAAATCGCCAGCGTATGCTGGGCCGAGTCCTCACTGCAGTCGCAGTGGTGGCAGGCGGGACTCAATTCCCTCCTGGCGACCGAGTGCAGGTACTTTCCGAAGCATCCGTGCCCGGAAAGAACCTGCGTCAGTCGGAAGGAAAGGGTCCCGTGCTGCCGCCCTGCCCACTCGCGGATGACCGGCTGGAGAGCCTCCACGGCGGCAAAGCCAGCGCGTGGAGTCTCCAGCCGGAACCGCTTAAACCACTAGGCCAACCTTGCAGTCTAACCGGAAGTCTTATATAATAAATAAATATTTCGGACATCTAACACACAACGCCATCTAGTCCTAATATAACGTAGTACGTAATACGTAGTAAAGGGTCTACCAAAGAAGTTGGAAAGCAGTTCAAAAGCTACAACAAAAAAAACAAATTTGTTTACCTTAAAAACTCGTGTGGGGTCGTGGGACACCAGATAGGAACGAAGTTCCTTATCATAAAATATAATAATATATACCACTTACAGATGGCGCTATAATTTTTTTTAAAATCTTACGCTTTCTCTATTTAACGTTCCGGACGCTTTTTGCCGGCAGGGTTACCTCACCGCAACGCCCCATAAAGAACTCTCGTTCCAAAAAAGGTTATACTGAGCACCAACCTTAAAAGAAGGACATAATATATGCTGTCGCGCACTTTTTACCCGACTGCGCAAGAAGGAGGGTTATATTTTTCGAGTGTATGTATGTAAATTTTTCTGGCACACCCTAGAACCTAAACGGCTTGTCGTATTTTTATGTGAGTGGTGTTAATAGATTCATCAAAACTTAAAAATAAAAAACTCCAATAAAATAAAAAAGCTTTATTTCTATCGTTTCAGTTATTCAGTAAATGTAATAAAGACAGCTATGGCGCGGTCGGGTCTTTTTTTTTAAATAATTCGTTCGTTGTTTTTAGATTTGTTCAAGGGGGAGAATTGCATTTACGCAACGCACGCAATGGAAGCTCTCAAAAGAAATGTTTCCCGTTTTTGTAAAAATTTTCTCCGATACTCCGATCTCATGATACGCCGCTCCTATTAGTGGTAGCATGATTATATGTATAGCCTTCCTCATAAATGGGTTATCTAACGCTGAAAGAGTTTTCACATCGAACCTCTAGTTCCTAACGTTATATACTTTTATATAGTAAAGATATAGTACTTATTCATATAAATTCTGCCAGCGTGTATATAGATTATCGCTGTATATATAGTAGCCTACTCAGAATACAAAAAATGCCTATATACTTCTTCAAGAATCAAAGGATCTCCATTGTAAATTTCATCCAAACCGGTTAAGCGGCTTAACGTGGAAGAGTAATAAACAGACAGAGTTTATTTCGAATTTATATTATTAATATGGAGAATGCATTAAAAACTTTGTACACTCCATTTTTTAAACCTTTCATGATAACAGTACCTTGAACAGAAACGTAAATAAAATTTTCGTGAACACTTTTAAGTCCCTGGCAACACGTTTAAAAATTAAAAACTTAATAGGTAGCAAAAGGTTAAGTTACAAACATGGACATTTACATATTAAACAAGAAATACAAGATTCACAGCACAACACATAATTTTTTACGTGTTTTATAATTATTCATAAATGTCATGTGATTTTGGCGTTCTTTCACAAGGTCAGAGTCACACATTAAGTTGAATTATTTTGCACCTTTACGTGGTACGTGTTTACCAGCCGTGATACCTACGTAAATATTTATGAACTAGCCAATAAAATATGTAAAATGTTTAATAATTACATATTTACAATACTTTAATATATTAAAACATACTAATTGTTGCCCGCGTATATGTCGGTTATCGCGGCAAATAGTAGCCTATGTGTTATTCTGATGTACAAGCTATATTTCTGTAACGTTTCATCCAAATCCGTTTAGTAGTTTTTGCGTGAAAGCACTAACCACTAACTACTAACTTTCGTGTTCATAATATTAGTAGGATGATCTTTTTTAAGGCTATGTCATCATTCCATCGAGTCAGCCTGCCTATTTGAAGCTCTGCATGGTTTTCTTGAGGCGATATTTTTTATAAAATTTTAAACCACTCCTTAAGATAAATTCATTAAATTTAAACCGTGTTAAACTCATGTTTAATATATTTTCATGGCATTATGATATCGGTATATAAATTTTCATTATTTTTTTTAGGGTTCAGTGCACGGAGCACTTTGTATTTGCTCCGTGGTTCAGTGCCTCAAAAGGAAAAAACGGAACCCTTATATCAAGACCCCTTTTTCTCAGGAACGAGTGAAGTTTTCAAGCTGAAATTCATATCAAATACTCAGGTCCACTGTCCCTTGGAACTGTGTAAATATCAAACTTATAAGCCAACGCAATCAAAAGATACAGCCGTTTATGCTGCAAATTTTCGACACTCGCAAGGGAATCAAAACCTACAGTGTACTTTCGGTGAACTCAGAATCTTGGTATGAAGCAATATCTTATAGCACAAATAAAGGAAAAATTGTGAATCATATAATACATCATATAATAAGTCGTTTATGCTGCAAATTTTCGACACTCGCGAGTAAATCAAAACCTAAAGGATAGTTCCAGTCGACCTAGAGAGAAATAACTCCTTTATTGAGCTTGTCACCAAGTGAATGACCACAGCCTAACTCGCAAGGACCAAGTACCCTTGATTTTGGGGAGAGGATTTAAAGGCTGACAACACACTCATGAGTTGCAGGTGTCCACAGCTGGCAATAGCTACTTTCTATTAGGTGATCCGTCTGCTCGTTTGCCCTCCTATACCAGAACAATATCTACTTCTATTTACATTTTGTTCATATTATCTTACAAAAATGCTTGCAAGTAAGTATACAAACGAATACTGTGTACATTTAAAGACTGGTAATGCATGACTAGCCACAGAAGCCCTCTACTGACCTACAAAACTACATCTTTCTTTCCATTTATAGTCAGGTGCTGTCCATTGAAGCGTGGTACCTACATATCTCTGACTTACAATCTATGCAGTACGTAATAATTGTTTATTTTCATTTGAAAGTAGAGAGGAAATAAATAATACATTATTTTAATTGTTTAAGATTGTTGAAGAAAACAAAATGATGTTTGTTTTTTGTGTGAAATGTTATCAAAATAGTGCCATCAGGAATGTTCTTTATTAATATGAATATTACATATATAATGTTACTAGCTGACACACGCAACTTCGTTTGCGCCTTATATTGCCCGTAGCGTGAAAATTTCCCCCGTTTTTGAAACATTCTTCACTGTTGCTCCGCTCCTATTAGTAGTAGCGTGATGATATATACCCTATAGCCTTCCTCAATAAATGGACTATCCAACACCGAAAGAATTTTTCAAATCGGACCAGCGGTTCCTGAGATTAGCGTGTTCAAACAAACAAACAAACTCTTCAGCTTTATATATTAGTATAGATTACATGTAATACACGTTTACGCCTACATGACATGCTAACGAGTTTATAAGAATAAAACACAGAAATCTTGAAATTAGGAATTCGAATAAAATAAGACAGCTTCACACAAATAAGAAGTATTTTGTCTATTAACAAAGACAACAGGTATTTTTGTGACATTCGGTCACAAAAATACCTAATGTGAATGCATTTTACTTATTTATAGTACAGTAAATAAACAATTACGTAAGTACACGGGTAAATCGCTTTGTAATAACGTTATTTAACTTTATGGCATAACTGTCGAACCTCATCTCATTATTTTGTAAATACTTTTCGTTACGGCTCTGTTTCAATATTTCTAAGTGTGATTATAGTTACATGCCAATTTGGTCTATTTCACCTTGAATAGAGAGACTATCCTAAGCAAAAATTTAAAAATGTTCTATTAATCCTGTGCGTCATAAGATTGCGCACAAAATATACACTTTCCTTAGTTAAAATGTCTTTGTCTGCATAATAGTTTAAATAAATATTATAGTTCGTTATCTTATCTCTATTCTTCCAATTCAATAGTTCTATGAATGCCTTTATACCTAATTATAATGTAAAGGAAATTAACCAGTCTGAGTACCTCATTACTCGACCTTCTAAGCCAAGACCTACATGAAAGTAGCTATACATAATTTTGTAAGCCAGTAGTAAACCGGATTACAGTACACAATACGTGTATCGCCATAGGCTTGCGTATTAACATTCCAGATGATAAGAAAAGCAAAGTGTCCCTGTAGTTTAATCTTGTGTAATAAGATTAATTTCCCCAACAATATTGAGTACTTAGAAATTCAAATGAAAAATCTTATGGCATCATCTAATGATCGTACTTAAATATTCTGGTTTCAAAAATACTTGGTTACTAGTAATATTTAAACGAGCATACTTCTTAAGTGCGTCACTATTCTGTACCTAGTACATAAGTCAACTGACTTTGATTTATCTCCAAATAAAAAGTAGTTTAAAAAAAGTAACAAAACACGCTTCTACAAATAATGTTTTTTTAATAATTCAAAATAAAGTGATAAAATACAAGAAACTATTTTAACGTAAATAAGCGAGGGGTGCTTTCTCACAATATTTCCATAATGTCGCCCCACGCTGCTCTTTTAGTTTTTTTCACCTTTTTTTTTTCAAATGATTGTATTGTCATCGGGCCTCGATAAGTTTAGTAAGTTTAAATGAACTCTGATCGTTTGAAGTGAGTCAAAATCAAGTCCAAAGCAATCGGTCACAAACAAACGTGCATAAAGGTGACGCTAATGAAAAGCGTGTAAAAAAGGATATGTAATGTCTCGTTCGAAATACAAAATATTAATCTCATTTAAAGTCAATTTTTTGAAATGAAATTAATGAAGATGAGTGGTTTTTTTTACCTACCAAAATCTGTTATTAAAGAATAACTCCTTCCAAAAGAGGAATATTTCTGTCAGGCTGTGTAATCTATATAAATTTATATATTTAGATACAACTTGTATAGGTACTTAAAAAGATCCTGATAATAATTTTAAGCTTATTCTTTATTTACTTTTTTATCATTAAGATGGCAAAATACAAGGCCCTTGTGGTGATGATGTTGATACTATGTCACAACTACATTAAACCGGGTTAGGTTACTCCATGCATTGTGAATACTTTTTTATTTGCAATATCCTGAGCCGAAATATTTCTGCTTTACGGTTATAAATTGTATAAATATTAAACTTATGCTCATGACGTTTGTATTGTAGAGGAAGGTGTGTGGGGTCCCTCCAACACAAAGGAAGGATCCTCTGACCAGGCGAGGTGATCATGCCTGGCGGGCCGCGGCCCTATGATTATCGGCGCGAGAACTTCTATTGCGCGGTGCAGGATTGGTAGATTCTTCGCATTGTATGTTACTCCGTAGTTCAGTGTATCTTCTATAGATGGCGCTGTCATATGTTTTTCTTGATGCACTGTATGCGGAAGTCGCCACATCATACGTAAAAACCGTGTTTTATGCACACTGCTTCACTATCTATTTAAATAACATGTTTAGACTACTTATTGCTTAAAACTTGAAATTTTATAGTAAGAAAAAGTAACTTAATGTTATCAATCATAATTCGATTTGAAAGTTATTAGATTTTTATTCTATTATCATTTTTTAATCATTAAAAAGGTTATTAAGCTTCTGTTGAAACAAAAAGTAAAAATAGATGACTATCGATGTTCAATCTGCCAATACCCGGTATTATCATGATTGATGTTATATGCTACTATCGTTAGCAAATCGTGAAAGTGATCAACATTCTATACCTGTTATATGTCGTGCGACTAGGTAGGTATGACACATCACTCTTATGGCGAATTATTTAGTTGTCTTTGCCTTACCATAAAGAAAATTAACAAGAATTTGGCGCGTACATTGTACATCTCACTTTTAATCTGTCGAAAGTACTTTATACTTTATTAATAATGTTGATTACAGTTTAATTTTGCTTCTTGATAATTTCACAACAGTAAACGAGACATTCATTCGCGTATTCCTTCTTTTAAACTTTCGCGTTCCATGATATATTAACAATAAAATTGTGATCACCTTTTAATAAGTGATCGCGCTAATTCCGGTAAAAATAATTGTTAATATATCTAGCCTATTATGTAGTTGACTGTTTTGAAATGTTGATAGGTAATTTTAAATTATTCTGTGAAATCTTTGCTGATATTAATTGTTTTGGTCTTGAATAACATCGTATAATGGTTGCGTGTGTGTATTTAAATCTAATTATGTATTAGTGTTTCTGCTAGTAAAATAATCCGACAGGACCTACTTCTACAAAATAGGTAAGTAACTATATTCGCGTCAAACAAAAAAAAACCAATTCCCGCGTTTGTGTTTGCCAACTTGAATAGAAAATCCTTTTTCAACAATATTTTTTGCTATTGCTATGTAACAGGTAAGAAAATATGTTCGTTTTCATAAACCTTTGCTGTCCTTTTATGGTATTATTACAAACCAGTTTTAAGTGAACCGGCTTCTTGGTTTATATTTCGCAATTAAGTCACGTTATGCATTGAAGTTAGTCATAAATATTCAATGAACGTTTAACAGTAACTTGAGAAGTGTGTAAGTACTAAGTACATACCTACGGATTTATTACGTCTGTTTTGTTTTTGCTACCTTCAATTATTTTGTTTAGTCTGTGTCTTGTGACTAAGTAGATACGTAAGTACTTGTGACTAAAACGATGTACAATAAGTAGCTACTCGTATATATTAGTCGATTTTTAATTTTATTTTAACTTTGAATTAAATGGACCGAGTCAGATGGACGCGACGACTTGTCATCAGGTACACAGCGGAAACCTTTTTTTATAACCTTAGTTAGATCGAAGCACGTACGTACCTTTTCGTGACTTCCAATAAAGTTTCCTTAAGTAATAAGCAGCTGCCACTAGTAGAAGTGCAGCAATAAAAGCACCGATTGCCGCGCCAGCGACGCTACCAGCACCATAACACGTCGCAGCCTCTTGGCCGAAAACACAAGGCACCAAAACGGTCACAAATAAAAACAAATTTAATAATACACCCATTTTTAATCCGCACAATCTAACATCACTGTATATGGCACATAGATCGTTCAACAACAGACACCGATCACATTCCTAAAATTTGAAATAATCGAATCCGGAATGCGTCGTTAACTTTTTTCGACAAGCGCAATGACAGAAGTATATAGGTACCGCGTCAGCCAGCGCGCACGGTCGACTGTGGCGTTCGTACCCAATCGTAGTAGATCGGTCGTTTCGGTTGTGAAAAGGCTTTAGCTGTGAGCTGTGATTGTGGGACAGAGAGCGTATGTGGAGAACGTGTTTAGACAGCGCTTGTGTACATCCAAGTAGCGGTACCCCTTACCTGAAAAAATCTTTATAAAATAAGAAGATAAAATAAAGATCGTAATGTGGATAAGATATTACAAGGACGTTGCGAAAAATAACAGTACAGTTATAAACTTTGTTAAAACAATATTTATATCACAACTAAGTTTACTTAATCAACAGCCTTTAATAGTCTAGATCCTGGCCTATCTGGCAAGACATAACGTAATCTTACTCATTAATGTTGATTTTCTTCTAGGTTCTTTCAATTTCTTAATGCCGACGAGACTGAAAATATTGACCTTCTTAATTAATTTTACTTAAAATTTTTACGATAAAATTTATATCGTACATGAATTATGATATTAATACAGTAATGTCAAGAAACAGTCATAAATACTTCCTATAATAAATTACGTGCCTATCTTATCTTTGGCTTTTCTGTCTACCTTTATACCTTGTCACAAATCCTAATTTAAAAATAATTATCTATTAAGGAATGTAAAAATAAAATAAAAAATAAGAAAAATATATTTGAGATTCGTTTCAAGTGATCTCTCCAGCAAGACGTACGAGCACACCTGTGACAAGCGTAGACGCAGCGCCGCAGGCGCAGGTATCAACTCACACAGACGCATGTTACTTTTACATACAAAAAATACTATCAGTTAACGTGTATATTATGCCGCAGGACGATCTTTGAAATGGTCTGATTGCAATGTGACCGGTTTATCATCTTTTTAACTCAGTAAGCAAACACACGCGTTATTCAAAAGGGATCTTGCTAGTACGGAATCGATTTGCTTACACAATCTTCTTTGTGAAGTTAAACATCAACATAGTTTATTACAACTAAATCGTCTTAAATTGAACGATGTGATTGATTTTATAGGTAAGTAAAGAAACCTGCACACATAATTAGATTATAATCAGGCAAATCACTATCAGCCCAATTTTATTATTTGCCTACGACACATACTGACTACCCAGGAATTTAAAATAATACTAGCTATTGCCCGCGGCTCCGCACGCGTGTATGTCGGTTATTGCGGCAAATAGTAGCCTATGTGTTATTCTGATGAGCATCAACAATCACGTTCCACTGCTAGACTCGGGTCTCCTCTCAGGAGCGGGTTAAGGCCATACGTCCCCACGCTGGCCAAATGCGGGTTGGGGACTGGCAAGACAACGTTGTGGCTATGCAATCTTATGCTGATGTATAAGTTTCATGCATATCCGTACAGTAGTTTTTGCGTGAAGAAGTAACAAACACACACTTACAAACTTTCGTCTTTATATAGTAGTGTGTATTATACATGCATAGCAGTTTGTTGTGACTTGATCGGGTAGATGTAGAAATGGATAGCTGCGTGTATATACATACATACATAGCTATACAACTTTATATTATACATGTTTATAATGTAAAGAAGGGCATCATGTTTTGTAATCTTGAAGTTCAACATATCTATGTTCATCTTACTATTATGAAGCAAAAAAGTTCGTTGTTGGGTTGAACGCACTAATCTCAGAAACTACTGATTTTGGTGTTGGATTTGGATAGCCTATTTATCGGGGCAGCCTATATGTATACTTTATTACATCACGCTATAGCTAATAGGATCCGAATATCAATAATGATGTTGCAAAATGGAACAAAAATTGAAAAAAGACAGGATAGGTAGTGATTTTGGCAGACTATGTTGTTTTTTTTATTTTATTTTAATGGTATAGGGGGCAAACGAGCGAACGTATCACCTGATGAGACCAGAGGCGTCACAAATGCGTTGCTGGCCTTTGGGGGATGGCGCAAGGTTGGGGTATGGGCCTCCGGTATCCTCACTCACTCGGGGAAACACAGTGCAAGCGCTGTTTCACACCGGTTTTCTGTGAGGCCGTGGTATCTCTCCGGTCGAGCCGACCCATTCATGTCGAACCGTGGCTCTCCCTCAAAGTAATGTATGTGTGTGTTCGCGGATAATTTCGTCGTTTATGAACCGATTTTGATGATTCTTTTTTTAATGGAAAGGAGATATCCCAACGATGGTACCATGATAAGGACACTAAGATCTGATGATGACATTTAAGAGAAATCGAGTCAAACCTTGAAGTCAGTTTTATTTTTGTTAAAATTTTATTTGTAATGAATGAGTAGATTCGTAGTAATGGCCAGGGTGCCACAGATTATATAAATTTTATAAAACGTTTCTACGTAGTTGGGGTATAGTTTTCAAAACTTCTTCTTACTGTAACCTAAAAATTTATGAAACGCCTGTCTTCAAATATCGAGAGCCTATCTGCACGGATGGCGCTATGATTGCCACTTTCTATCATCCACAAATTGATGTTTTTTGACGGTGTTCTACCTGTCCATTTCATATATTCTCTTAAAGTCCCCCTTGACACAGAATATATTACTTTTAAACCGACTTCAAAAAAGGAAGAGGTTCTCAATTTGATTGTATTTGTTTTTAAATAAATAAAGAAATAAATATTTCGGACATCTAACACACAGCGCCATCTAGTCCCAAGTTAAGCAGAGCTTGTGTTATGGGTACTAGACAACTGATACAAATATATATACTTTTTTTTTTTTTTTGTAAATACATACATAGAAAACACCCAAACTCCGAAACAAATATTTTAAGTGTGTACGCCTCATAACTTTCGACTAGGTGAACCGATCTTGATGATTCTTTTTGTATTTGAAAGCTGTGGCTTACCGTGGTCCAGTTCTTGAAGTCCTTTTTCTGTTAAAATTTCGTTTATTACTAATACCTACACGGGGTGTTTTACGCAGCATACCCTCCGTGGGGGAAACAACGAAGGGTGTGTATGGGGGAACCAATCTACCCACTTAACCTAACGGGCTACGTCGGCAGTCGGGAGAAGCTCCAGGAACGCAACAGCGGCTTCATTCTCAATTTTTAAAGAAAAATAAAACAGCCGTAGTATTTTAATCAAAACTGCAATCGAAACGCAAGACCTTGATTCGTGTATGTTTAAGTACAACCGGCTTGTTGCTTTGGCATATTAGTGTAAGCATGCCTGTATTCTTTGCTATTTGCATAGGTATAAGGCTCTAAACACGTCTGAACGTTGTCGCAGTTAACTGAAATAAAACTTTTTAAAAATGTTTCATTGACTTTAATTTGCTTACTACGATGTAATAAATAAATAAATATATATTTCAGACATCTAACACACAACGCGATCTAGTCCCAAGCTAAGCAGAGCTTGTGTTATGGGTACTAGACAACTGATATGAATACATATATACTTTTTTTTGTAAATACATACATATTATACATAGAAAACACCCAAACTCCGAAACAAATATTTGTAGATCGTACACTGCACCGGTTTCTGGCAGTCTATGTTTAAGAATTTCCGGGTTGGGTTGATCGATTTATTTCAGAGTCGGGCCAAAAGCTTGTATGATTTCCAAATATTTGTTTCGAGGTTTGTGTGTTTTCTATGTTTAATATGTATATACATATTTACAAAAAAAGTACATAAGTATTCTTATCAGTCAATTTAGCTGTCATGGCGTAAGTTACAATGAAGCTATAAGTACTCCGGCCAACGAGAAACGATACAAAATGTAAAACCAATGAAAGGTCATTAGGAACAGTAGCTTTTTGATAGTTGGGTTACATATTTTTAACCAACTTCAAAAAAAGGAGGAGGTTTCTCAATTCGACCGTATATATATATTTTTTTTATGTGTGTTCGCGGATAACTTCGTCGTTTATGAACCGATTTTGATGATTCTTTTTTTAATGGAAAGGAGATATCCCAACGGTGGTACCATGATAAGGACACTAAGATCTGATGATTGCGTCCAAGAGAAATCGAGTCAAACCTTGAAGTTGGTTTTATTTTTGTTAAAATTTTATAGTAAACTAGCTGTTGCCCGCAGCTTTGCTCGCGTGGAAGTTGATCATATGCATTTAATTAAAACTGTGTAAAAGAATGTATCAGTAATTTATTCATGTTTTAAACGTATTTATTTATTTATTTTTGATCATTATCCCATTTAAAAGAACTTGCATACAAACATTCGACCCATATTTCAACCCCATTAGGAGCAGAATTCGCATAAATACTGATATAAGTATTCATCTATTTGTAATCAGAAACATGAAAACGAAAGTTGTTAGGCTGCTAAATGAAAAAAAAATGAAGGATTTCCAAACTAACCAATACATGAAATGCCAATGACTATTTCTCCCCTTAGGGGTAGAATATCCAGAAACGCTTAAATATGCATATTCTCGTTTTTAATTAGTAACCCAAAAATAATATTTTATGTTTCTAACTCAAAAAATGACAGACTTCCATGCAATCTTACAACCCCTATTTCACCCCTTAAGGGTAGAATATCCAGAAACCTTTAACAGGTATCTACTCATTTTTAATCAGTAGCCCAAAAATATAGTTTAATGTTTCTAACTTAAAAAATGATGAGCTTCCATACAAACTTTCAATCCCTATTTCACCCTCTTAAGGGTAGAATAACCAAAAACGCTTAAATACGTCTCTACACTTATTAATCAGTAGCATATAAATAAAGTTTTATGTTTTAAACTTCAAAAATGACGGAATTCTAAACTAACCTATGCACGTATTGTCAACCCCTATTTCACCCCTTAGGGATAGAATATTCAGACACGCTGAAATACGTATTTACTCATTTTCAATCAGCAACCCAAAAGTAAAGTTTCAGGTTTCTAAGTTAAATATGACGGATTTTCACAAAAAAATTTAACCCCTATTTCACCCTCTTATTGGTAAAATATCCAGAAACGCTAAATAGATATCTAGTTACTTTTAATCAGTAGCCCAAAATTAAATTTTCATGGTACTAATTTAAAAAATAATGGACTTCCATACAACCTTTCAACCCCTATTTCATCCCTTAGGGGTAGAATATCCAGAAACGCTTAAATACGTATCTACTCATTTTTAATCAGTAGCCCAAGCACAAAGTTTCATGTTTCGAACTTCAAAAATGACAGACTTCCAGACTAACCTATATGCGAAATGTCAACCCCTATTTCACCCATTAGGGGTAGAATATTCATAAACGCTTAAATACGTATTAACTCATTTTTAGTTCTTAGCACGTGAATAAAGCAACATGTTTCTAACTTAAAAAATGGCGAACTTCCATACAAACTTTTAACCCCTATTTCACCCCGTAGGGGTAGAATATCAAGAAACGCTTAAATACGTATTAACTCATTTTTAGTCAGTAGCCCGAACACAAAGTTTCATGTTTCGAACTTCAAAAACGACAGACTTCCAGACTAACCTATATGCGAAATGTCAACCCCTATTTCACCCCTTAGGGGTAGAATATTCATAAACGCTTAAATAGGTATCTATTCATTTTTAATCAGTAGCCCAAAAATAAAGTTTCATGCTTCTTACTTAAAAAATGACGAACTTCCATACAAACTTTCAACCCCTATTTCACCCCCTTAGGGGTAGAATACCAAGAAACGCTTAAATACGTATTAACTCATTTTTAGTCCTTAGCACATGAATAAAGTAACATGTTTCTAACTTAAAAAATGACGAACTTCCATACAAACTTTCAACCCCTATTTCACCCCCTTAAGGGTAGAATATCAAGAAACGCTTAAATACGTATTAACTCATTTTTAGTCAGTAGCCCGAACACAAAGTTTCATGTTTCGAACTTCAAAAACGACAGACTTCCAGACTAACCTATATGCGAAATGTCAACCCCTATTTCACCCCTTAGGGGTAGAATATTCATAAACGCTTAAATAGGTATCTACTCATTTTTAATCAGTAGCCCAAAAATAAAGTTTCATGTTTCTTACTTAAAAAATGCCGAACTTCCATACAAACTTTCAACCCCTATTTCACCCCCTTAGGGGTAGAATCCCAAGAAACGCTCAAATACGTCTCTAATCTTTTTAAATCAGTAACACATAAATAAAGTTTCATGTTTCAGACTTTAAAAATGACGTACTTCCAGACTAACCTATGTACGAAATGTCAACCCCTATTTCACCCCTTAGGGGTTGAATATTCAAAAACGCTGAAATACGTGTTTACTCATTTTTAATCAGCAGCCCAAAAGTAAAGTTTCAGGTTTCTAACTTAAAAAATGACGGACTTCCATACAAACTTTCAACCCCTATTTCACCCCCTTAGGGGTAGAAATTCCAAAATTCCTTTCTTAGTGCGTGTCTATTCAATAAAAGGATCCTACTCACCAAATTTCATAGCACTAACTATCATAGTTTACGCTCGGCGATGATGAATCAGTCAGTCAGGACTTATTATTTTATAATCTTTTTTGTTAAAATTTTATAGTAAACTAGCTGTTGCCCGCAGCTTTGCTCGCGTGGAAGTTGATCATATGCATTTAATTAAAACTGTGTAAAAGAATGTATCAGTAATTTATTCATGTTTTAAACGTATTTATTTATTTATTTTTGATCATTATCCCATTTAAAAGAACTTGCATACAAACATTCGACCCATATTTCAACCCCATTAGGAGCAGAATTCGCATAAATACTGATATAAGTATTCATCTATTTGTAATCAGAAACATGAAAACGAAAGTTGTTAGGCTGCTAAATGAAAAAAAAATGAAGGATTTCCAAACTAACCAATACATGAAATGCCAATGACTATTTCTCCCCTTAGGGGTAGAATATCCAGAAACGCTTAAATATGCATATTCTCGTTTTTAATTAGTAACCCAAAAATAATATTTTATGTTTCTAACTCAAAAAATGACAGACTTCCATGCAATCTTACAACCCCTATTTCACCCCTTAAGGGTAGAATATCCAGAAACCTTTAACAGGTATCTACTCATTTTTAATCAGTAGCCCAAAAATATAGTTTAATGTTTCTAACTTAAAAAATGATGAGCTTCCATACAAACTTTCAATCCCTATTTCACCCTCTTAAGGGTAGAATAACCAAAAACGCTTAAATACGTCTCTACACTTATTAATCAGTAGCATATAAATAAAGTTTTATGTTTTAAACTTCAAAAATGACGGAATTCTAAACTAACCTATGCACGTATTGTCAACCCCTATTTCACCCCTTAGGGATAGAATATTCAGACACGCTGAAATACGTATTTACTCATTTTCAATCAGCAACCCAAAAGTAAAGTTTCAGGTTTCTAAGTTAAATATGACGGATTTTCACAAAAAAATTTAACCCCTATTTCACCCTCTTATTGGTAAAATATCCAGAAACGCTAAATAGATATCTAGTTACTTTTAATCAGTAGCCCAAAATTAAATTTTCATGGTACTAATTTAAAAAATAATGGACTTCCATACAACCTTTCAACCCCTATTTCATCCCTTAGGGGTAGAATATCCAGAAACGCTTAAATACGTATCTACTCATTTTTAATCAGTAGCCCAAGCACAAAGTTTCATGTTTCGAACTTCAAAAATGACAGACTTCCAGACTAACCTATATGCGAAATGTCAACCCCTATTTCACCCATTAGGGGTAGAATATTCATAAACGCTTAAATACGTATTAACTCATTTTTAGTTCTTAGCACGTGAATAAAGCAACATGTTTCTAACTTAAAAAATGGCGAACTTCCATACAAACTTTTAACCCCTATTTCACCCCGTAGGGGTAGAATATCAAGAAACGCTTAAATACGTATTAACTCATTTTTAGTCAGTAGCCCGAACACAAAGTTTCATGTTTCGAACTTCAAAAACGACAGACTTCCAGACTAACCTATATGCGAAATGTCAACCCCTATTTCACCCCTTAGGGGTAGAATATTCATAAACGCTTAAATAGGTATCTATTCATTTTTAATCAGTAGCCCAAAAATAAAGTTTCATGCTTCTTACTTAAAAAATGACGAACTTCCATACAAACTTTCAACCCCTATTTCACCCCCTTAGGGGTAGAATACCAAGAAACGCTTAAATACGTATTAACTCATTTTTAGTCCTTAGCACATGAATAAAGTAACATGTTTCTAACTTAAAAAATGACGAACTTCCATACAAACTTTCAACCCCTATTTCACCCCCTTAAGGGTAGAATATCAAGAAACGCTTAAATACGTATTAACTCATTTTTAGTCAGTAGCCCGAACACAAAGTTTCATGTTTCGAACTTCAAAAACGACAGACTTCCAGACTAACCTATATGCGAAATGTCAACCCCTATTTCACCCCTTAGGGGTAGAATATTCATAAACGCTTAAATAGGTATCTACTCATTTTTAATCAGTAGCCCAAAAATAAAGTTTCATGTTTCTTACTTAAAAAATGCCGAACTTCCATACAAACTTTCAACCCCTATTTCACCCCCTTAGGGGTAGAATCCCAAGAAACGCTCAAATACGTCTCTAATCTTTTTAAATCAGTAACACATAAATAAAGTTTCATGTTTCAGACTTTAAAAATGACGTACTTCCAGACTAACCTATGTACGAAATGTCAACCCCTATTTCACCCCTTAGGGGTTGAATATTCAAAAACGCTGAAATACGTGTTTACTCATTTTTAATCAGCAGCCCAAAAGTAAAGTTTCAGGTTTCTAACTTAAAAAATGACGGACTTCCATACAAACTTTCAACCCCTATTTCACCCCCTTAGGGGTAGAAATTCCAAAATTCCTTTCTTAGTGCGTGTCTATTCAATAAAAGGATCCTACTCACCAAATTTCATAGCACTAACTATCATAGTTTACGCTCGGCGATGATGAATCAGTCAGTCAGGACTTATTATTTTATAAGTATAGACTATATATGGTTTTCAAAGTATCTGGCTAACCAAAAGAAAAAACTTTTTATTTATTTTGGTAGAATTCGAATTATTGTATAATGTAGATTTAGATTAAGTAAAGAGAATCGGTAATAATATTTTTTCTGAATATCACTTGCCATAATTCATTAACCACTCATAATTAAAAATAATGATCAACAAAACAAAATGGCGATCCCGTCTTGATCCTAACATTTTTTTGCCAGGAGAACAAGCCGTTGCTACAAATACAAAAGATGGAAAGAGATAGATAATAGATTGTCAACCCCACAGTCGCTTTTAAGGTAAACGAACTTTTGTATATGGTATAGCTAGAGTCTAGCTATACCATTCTCGTAGCTGACAGCTCAATTTGTTGTTATGTGCCAGATGTCCAAATCCAAAATAGTTATTTATTTGTATTCTAGATTTATATTCTAGATTTATATTCTAGACTTCGGTATTGCGGTTAATCACTAAAGGTCCACACCTTTACCTTCGGTGGGGTCATTCATAATGATGAGGCAAAAACGCACTGGATTATTGGATGCCAACCGACAGTTTCCGAAAAATTAAAGTCAAGACAAAAAGAAGCAGAGCATGTTTAGTACCTTAGCTAAACATCCGTGTCTTAACTTGAAGGATGCAAGTTACCTAAAGCAATTCTAGAGACCATAAATAAAATATAAACACACTTAAATACCCATTATACCAATACTAGTTATGCCAAATGGTTTTCAGCTTTGTCACAGTACTCGTAAAGGCATAACAGTCTTACAAATCCTGGTTTATCTGAATAAACCTACTAACAGTAAGTTATTCAACGACGACTTAACTACAATACATTTAACAGAAATTCTTATAAACACATGTAACCGATGCCTTTGTCCATAGAGTCGCGAATTCGGTCTAACACCAAAATAGGTATCGTGTAGGGTACTCAGATAAAGTACACTTAGTACACTACAAACTACAATCATCTTAAAATATTTAAATGGTAACAAATGGTTATCTAAGTTATAACAGCGTATTGTTAATAATTATTTTTTAAGTTTTTACATTTTACAAAATTTATTTATTTATTATTTAATCGTTTAAACTTTAAACATAATTATCATTACAGGCATAATTAATAATTATTACTTCCCCTAATTTATACTGCCCCCAATTTAATACTAATAGCGCCATCTATGTGTCAGTTTAGGAACTTTTCAGCCCACCGTACAAGTAGTAGTACCTACTAGTAATAGTGCACCTAAGCTGTACAATTGCTAAGGTACAATAGGCTATTTGACAATATTGAAAATAAACTATGGATTGTGGTCACCACATTAAAATATGATAATAGAATAAAAAGACATATTTACTATAAATCAAACAAAATAATGTAAGTTCCTCGCTGATTGCACGAAATGAAATTTACAATTTTTTGAAATTTTTTATTATTTATTAATGAAAGTCTTGCGATTAGTTGCAACTCTGGTGACGTCACATGCTAGTAAACGAAAGATTCCTCAATTGAGTTTGCGTTGCGTTTTATGTTTTCGGAGTGGTAACAGTTGATATGTGAGCTATTTCTGAAGAACTATTTTTTATAAACTAATAAATAGTTTAAAAAAAATAGTTCGTAACTGGTTTGAATTCGTGTCGAAACAAAATGGAACCAAATTTTGTACGTGCTGATAACAGCAACCTACATAAGATAGACGCAATTTTGGTTGCAATTTTCTATACATAATAATAACGCTGATTACTATGCTGCGGAACTGAAAAATGTTAAAACAGCTATGTTGTAATTACATAAGTACATAAGTACAAGTATTTAAGTAAATTGTTTCTGTAAAAACCTCTAGAATTTTTTTTTCATTATTTTTGTAAAAACTCATTTTACTTTTAAGTAGATAGGTATATCCGTTGGTATATCTCAATGCTTTTAAGTAACATTAGGAAATGCTACAAAGTGCGGTTTATAAAGATGTATTTGTTCACTGTGGCTTACATACCATTTATTCGACATTTTATTTAATAAAATTGGAGAAAACTGATAAAATTCACTTATACTGCGCTGTTTTGTTTTATTGTAGCTGGCGAGAGAATTTGTTTACTAGCGTGTGACGTCAAGCGTCTTATGTGATCAGCGCCATTACAGAAATATTGTTTTTTGACGTGGTTGTTAAACTTGAACTTTATCAAAGATTTTAATTTACAATACAGTAGAAATTTCGCAAAATATTAACACAGTGTGTTAATTATGTAATAAAGATAATTTAAAACGATTTCCAAAAATCAATCAAATAGCCTATTGCCATGAATTGCACACCAAAAAAGAACGTGTTGGACATATCACGAATGAATATGCGAAAGCTCTGTTCAAAGTGGGTGCGGTGCGAACCGACTCCAAAGCATGGTAAGACGCTGAAGTTGGCTGGCAAGGTTATGGCATCAGTATTTTGAGATGTGCATGGTATAATATTCATCGACGATCTTAAAAAGGGAAAAACCATAAATAGTGACTATTACGTATTGGATCGTTTGAATGACGAACTCGCAGAAAAACGGCCCATTTGAGCAAGAAAAATCTGTTTCATCAAGATAATCCAAAATCATGCATGAACCAGGCTTCGGATTGCTTCCGCATCCACCGTATTCTCCTGATCTGGCTCCGGCCTCCAGCTACTTTTATTTCTGTTTTCAGACATCAAAAGGATGCTCGTTGGACAGCAAGTTTGCGGCGATGAAGAGGTAATCGCCGAAACTGAATCCTGTTTTGAGGCTAAAGACAAATCGTGGGTAATATAAAAATGGTATTGAAAAATTGTATGACCGCATTATTTTATCGCCCTGGAAGGCCAGCCCACCTGTTTAAATTTATTTATAATAAAATATATTATTAAAATATTTTTTAAATTAACACTCGAAACGATTATAACATTTAAGATTTCTTTAAACTTTTTCAAAATCTTCATTCAGTACCTGAAGTGGTATTGACCTGATTACAATGCAGCAATGGTCTCCACAGACAGATAGCGACATCTATCCAATAGTAGTCAAACTATTAGGTAAATAATATACAACAAGAGCTCATAAAGTAAAAATAAAGCAAATAAATAAAATTGAAGTGTCTGTTTGTAATATTAAAATAACCGTTTTTTACTAAATGTATATGTATGTATACACGGTACATATACCAAAAATGTACTTAGTTTTAAAAAAAATTTGTCTGTCTGTTTTTTCCGGGTAATCTCTGGAACGGCTGGACCGATTTTGACGGGACTTTCACTGATAAGTAACTTAGGCTACTTTTTTTAGACTAGCTTCGCCCCGCGGCGTTACTTGCGGTACGATAATAACCGCGGGAAACACCGCTAGTTTAATATAAACTAGATGAACTCCGCGGTGTTACCCGCCCGCATTTATTGTTGTACTGCCGCCGCCGCGTGGACCGTGGTAAGGTCTCGGGACAAAGAAAGAAGTAGCCTAAGTTACTCCCTGGATCATCAGAAAGTTCCGTTAAAATCAGTCTAGCCGTTCCAGAGATTACCCGGAACAAACAGACAGACAGATAACACAAAAAAAATATTACATTTTTGGTATATGTACCGTGTAAACATACATATGCATTTATTAAAAAGCGGTTATTTTAATATTACAAACAGGCACTCGAATTTTATTTATTTGTTTATATGATTGTGGTTTTAATCAAGAGTTCAAGTTTTTTAAACTTAACTCTTTTGTATTAAAGGATTTTAACTTTAAACAAAAATGGTTGTAAATTTTACTCCTCATTTAGATAAATGTCTTTCTTTTGGAAATGTTTTATGTTTATTAGTAGAAATAATCGCAAGTAGTAGAATCTTAGCCAAAAATGTGGCCACACCATTTAGGCGACGACAAATTCTATTGCTGTCTGTCTAGTAGTTGTCCTGTCAATTCGTTTTCATAAATTATTCGCCGGCATAAAAAGTTAAAGTTAATCGTTAATACTTAAATTACTTTATTGCTCTTCTATGTTTGTTGCTGTTATCTAAACCAAAATGGAAAACGATATTATCGATTCACTAAACGATTTGGGGTAAGTTTTGTAAAAAGGTTATTTCTAGGAAAATGCTACACCGAAATGGGCTGCTATTAAAAACTTAACAAAAAGTGATACACATTAGGAATTCTAATTTTGAACTTCTACATCGTCTGCGTAACAGTAAAGGTGCTTTACCTGGCAAATATAATAAAGAAATGCATTTTAAATAAGTCACTTATCGGACTCGATCAATACGTGAAGATACTTGTTGCACTGGCAGCTTTTTATAGTCAATTTAATATTATCAGTTAATAAAAAACACAAAGTAAAGTAATTCTAACAGTTGCAAATCCATAATTACGCACTTTATATTCCTTTTTTTATTTTAGAGGCAATTTTTTATTTAGCCCTTTCATGCCATATGTTTCTATATATTTCTCCTTTTGAAACGGCCTTTTTTAAAGGCTTACATTATTTTGTCGCTACTTTAATATTGTGTATTAAAATTGCGGTAATAATACTTATGTACTTATTGTATAAAGTTGTGCAACAACATATGCCTGCAATGTTACAAACTGGCATTATACAAAGTGATAATAATAAAATATATTGAGTTGATATGAATATCTGATTTTTATTTTAATAATGCATAAAATTACCCAGTAAATGATATTTACCATAAAGAACTAGGAGTATCTGAAATAACAGTTTGCTTTTGTCTATGATCATTTTTTGAAATTCCTACATGCATACTATATTTTGTCATGCATAGTTCTGTCTATAAGAGAACTAGAATATCTGTCTAGATATTATAGTGCTTTAGACTTAAGGCTACAAACTAGGTCATAGAAATTTCAGAATTCTTATTGGAAAAATATAGTGCTTCATTAATCTGTGTATGGTATTCCTATTAGAACTAAGTATACACCAGCTAGTATTAAATTTGAACAATATATTTTTTTACTCAACAAATAAAAACGAATACAAAATTTGGTTTTAATATTTTGAACTTTAGGGTTCTGTACCTCTGTTCTGTACTAGGAAAAAATGGACCCTTATAAGATTACTTTGTTGTTTTTCGGTCAAGATTCTTTATTTTTATTTTAGACTGGAGGTGAAAATAATAAGATAGTAAACTCAAAGGACAATAATGTTGTTGTAATATTAAAAATCTAGGTCCTAAGTTTTTTTCTTATCTGAGGCTGCTAGACTCTTGCTAATAAGTAGAATATGGGATAATTCTGTACTGTGTGGTTTACCCTAAAATAGAGTAGTACAAAGTAAGCATTTTAAGGTATCCCTTTATTGAAAAAATATTTATGTATTTAAGCCATAATCGGGCAGAACTAAAAATTCGATTTTTCATGGCTTAAGTATGTTCTTGTGTCACATTGGATATCAGTGTACAAAAAATAATATATAAATTATTAAATAAATAATAATAATAATAAATATTTCGGATATCTAAACACACAACGCCATCTAGTCCCAAGATAAGCAGAGCTTGTGTTATGGGGTACTAGATAACTGATACAAATACATATATACTTTTTATTTAAACTAAATAATGATGCTTTGGAGGGGTGGTAAATTATTTCCTGCCTGTTCATGGACAACCAAAGTGGGAAACAATTTCCTTTTGCCCGGTTATGTCTATTAACTTATATAGACTAGTAATTTACCCTGACTCTACTTTTGAATTTATTTGACAAATGTGTACAGAATTATTTACTTAGAACTCAGATGGAGTGTCACTGGTTTAATAAAGGATCCAAAAACAATAAAAAAAAATTTTAAGAAATTTTCTTTTTATTGAATTAAATGAAATCATTTAAAGTAATCTTGCTCTTCTTCTTCTAAAAGACATGATCTAAAACAATTAAAACCAACATTTCAAAAATAAACTAAATAAATTGACATAACTAAAAAGGTCGACAAAAATAAATCACAACTTTTTATATATATTGATGCAAAATGGAGCTCAGGAACGGACTAAGAAAACTATTTTCCCACTTACAAGAATATAATTTCAAATGAATCAAAACCACATAAACATTACAGTTTTGCATTGAATATAATAAGAAACTTACACAGAATAAAATAAATTAGTACATAACAAATCAAATTTCTCCTCATTAGAATCTTTTTTGAAGAAACTTGAAGATTAATATTTAGTTGTTAACGCGCGTTATCAAAACGCGCGTTGAGCACTCTTCATCTGAACATGCCCTAATTCTGGAGTTATTTAAAATCATATTTGTGTAAGAAATACAACCTGAAAGGTTGCCAATTCAAAAATAATCGAGAATTTAGCTAGATTGTCAGGATGCACAAAATAGTTCCCTGTGACCGATTAAGGGTTAACCCTAACATCCTCTTTTTTCAGATATATTGGCCCACTCACAAATGAAGATGAGTTTCTCAAAGCAGTGGAATATGGAGCAAAATCCATGGAATTTACAAAGCTCATTCATAATCTAGCTGATGAAATTAAAAAACTATGCAGATTAGAGGAAACGGTGAACATGATGAATGGTCCTGAGGACTCGAGCTCCTTCTTGCTAGAACTGAGTTCTTTTTTAAAAGAACTTGGGTGTCCATATAAGAATTTAGTAACAGGTTTGTACTTTAATAAAATACTGGTTAAGATATTCATATTCATATCATTTATTTGCATTCCACAATGTTGTAATTAGATGGTTTACATGTCACGCGTAAAAACTAGAAACAATTGTGGACCCTGCACGGCACAGCAAATCACAAGTCATATAATATCAATTAATTATTAGAATTACTAAATACAACAGTATTAAGTTCATGCAAACAAAAAAATAAAGTAAAATATAAGAAAAATAGTTAATTATCAATTAATCAAAACCTCCAGTCAACCAAATCAAAAAAATAATAATAACACTTCAGACTTTTAAAATAGAATAACGATTTCAATAATAATTTGATTTAAAATAATAATTTTGCATATTTTATATATTAAGTACTATATAATATAATTTTATCATTCATGTAGTCATTTATTGTGTAATATGCTTTATTTATAAGTATTTGTTTAATTATATGTATAAAATGTATCTCATTTGTTTCATTTTTAACGGATATACTTTGTATATGCATTGTTTAACATAAAAATCCTACTAATATTATAAATATGAACTAACTTTGGCCGTAACTACAACTAATAAACTGCTGAACCAAGCTGCGCCTCGGCGTGTTACCCGCGTTTAGTGCATTAAACGTACAACAGCAACACCGCGTGGTGCATCTAATAATACATATAAACTTTATGTATTGCTGAAAACTGCATTGAAATCCGTTAAGTACCTAGTTAAAGGAGCTAAGCAAACAGACGGAGCAGATGTAATTTAATTTCATACTATACAAAGATTTAACACAGAGATACTTCTGCTTTTTTAAAACTCTTTATAACATGTATTAATTGCTCATTCTGTCACCAGGTCACATGTCATCTCGTCTACAACGCAAAGAAGACTGTCTTCTATTACTGGACTATTTAATATCCGAGCTCATGGCTGCCAGAATGGTGAACATAGACAGCGAGGGCAAAGACAAGCAGGGAATGGAGATTGTTATGGTAAGCTCTGAACACCTTATATGTCCACACATCAAGGTTATAGAATTAAGCGATCATCCATAAACTATGTTGCATCTTAACCCCATCTGATGACCCCCTTCATTATCAGAGCTGGTCACCTTTTCGAGACATCCCTTCCTAGTGTGATGTCACGTGTTTTTGCAATCCTGTCATGCTCCTAAAAATAACAAAACATGTTAAGTAAACCTGTGAGCAAAACATTGCAGACTCCTGGGACTTTAAACACGAACATCAAATATTTACTCGCCAAATGATTTCAGACGAAGAAGACGTATCGATGTTTTTTTAGAAATTATTTTGCATACAACATGAAAAAGAAACTGATTACAACAACGTACCTACTTTTAAAATTTACGCAGTTAATAATAATAATAAATGTTTCGGACATCTAACGCACAACGCTGTTTAGTCCCATGTCCCTTGTCCCTCCCCCGCAGGCGAACGCGGGGATGTTTTCCGTTTGCGTCGGATAACATGTTTGCTTGTTTGAGCTAAGAAAACAGTTAGGCCACGCCCATATTTTCAATACCTATTTTATTATCGTGACAAGAAGGCCGGCCTTTTTCAAGCACAGAGAATTAGCATTGCCATTCAACGTGGCAATGCTGCCAGCCTTTTAGGAACGCTATCAGTAGGCGATGATGCGGAGGAATTTTTTGACGCATGCATGTAAATATTGTAGTTTATTTTTTATTATTATTTTTTACTTTGAACTTCTTTCTGCAGTCAGGCCCATGTTCTGCAGTCGACTAGTAAAAGCTGTCGATGATGATGTTTGTATATTTTTTTTTATATTTTACAGCAAGAATCCCCAACAGCAAAGAACCTAAAGGAAATCCTCATAGTATTGAAGTTTAACAAACCCCCGCCCAACATATCCCCTGAAATGCTATTCTCAAAGCTTGAGGCTAAACTGAAAGACACCATAGCAAAAGAAGGTATGTGATTAACACTATTATTTACATTTCTTCAATATATTGGGACCGAAGTAGTAGAGCTACGCTGATTGCAGCACGAACGAGCTTACGAGTTATTACCCTCGCACAGAAGACCAACGTTAAATGACAGCATTCGTGCTGTCGTATTGAGTTTTGTATTCGTTTTATAACTTTAGTTACAATTTGTTAAAAAATCTTATCCAACTGACGGACTGACGGACGGACGGACGGGCTGACGGGCTTACTGACGGGCGGACGGACTTACGGACGGGCTGACTAACAGACAGACGAAAAATACATTTTTGGTATATGTACCATGTATACATACATATGCATTTGTTAAAAATTGGTTAATAACACTCCAATTTTATTTATTTGTATACATGTATAGATAAAACAATGTGTAACACGATAACATTTTATAACTTTTGTTACAATTTGTTATAAAATGTTATCCAACAAATGTTATTCAACATTCTCTAACATTTTATAACTGCTGTGTGGGAGCATAATAACAGGTGATATTATTTCTTCAAAATTTAAGTAGGACTAAGAGGAAGTACATTCTCTAAAATAAAAAAATAAAAACTTTTTAGAGAGAGAAAATATGAAGCTATCTATTTTTGAAGTCAGTTGGACTTTAGTCTCGTCGTTTTGCTTTTTTACTGCTTTTTCTTAAGAAATCCAATTTTTGTTTACCTATTTTGAATATTACTTTTTATTTTGGAGTACAAACTTCGTGCATAGAAAACAAAGAACCCCAGAAGCTTTTTTAATGTAAATGTGTATAACTTTTAGGTGATCAACTAGTTGGCAAGCCTCTCTACAATAAGGCTTTAAGTGAAAAGGACTGGAAGCAACTCGAAACTATTTACAAAGAAATGTATGAAGACTACAGATTGCGGAAAGAAACCTTTATCACCCGGTTAGAGTGTACTATACAGAGTTTTCAAGTAAGTCTGCAGTCTTTTTTTACACATGTCTGTCTCGTTCTATCTTCTGAGTTGCCATCAATATGGGATACCCTTAATATCGTTTTGGTAGATTTTGGTAAAAAATCTTGATTTTTAGTTCTATGAACGAAATTGGTGTATACATAAAATACGTAAGAATTTTTTTGTAACACCATGGTGTTAGTAAGTAAAATAATAATCCTTTGATACCGATTCTATTAATCATGTTTCACATAGTAAGGCAAATGACTCACTAACCAAGCAAATTCCTAAACAATAGCAAAGGTAGTTGTTTCGTCTGACCATGCCATAAGGTCATTTCAGCTAACTTCCAACTCCCATGTTTTTAACCGACTCCAAAAAAAGGAGGAGGTTTCTCAATTCGACCGTATTTTTTTTTTATGTGTGTTCGGGGATAACTTTGTCATTTATGAACCGATTTTGATGATTCTTTCTTTAATGGAAAAGCGATATCCCAACGGTGGTACCATAATAAGGACACTAAAATCTGATGATGACATACAAGAGAAATCTAGTCAAACTTTGAAGTCGGTTTTATTTTTGTTAAAATTTTATTCAGGTATTATGCTACTTAACTTTTAACCTGTTAAAAATATGTACAAGAAAACAGTTTTCTTAAGATTTTTTGTTTGTTTTAGATATTGAAAATTATCAAAACATACAGATTATTTCCAATAACTTAGCATCTAAATTAGCTGATGCTAAAGGTAGTTTTTTTTTTTAATGTATATTTTGTATTATAGTGGTCTGAACGCTTGAAAAAGGATGTAAACGTAATTCAGAGCGCATACCGCACCAAACGCGAAATGTTAAAACCAAAGCCAGATGTCAAGTTGTCAGACTTTCTAGCTGCCAGAACGTCTCTGTTGCAAGTGGAGAAGACTTCTAGTGCGAGGGTCAGACAGAACACTCAGAGTGAGGTCAACAAAGTGATCATTGGACAGGTTTGTAATAGATATTTATGTTTATTTATATTAGGCAACTATGAAGCACTAAGAACCACAATAGCTAAAAATAGGATAGATGAAGCCAGAGTCAAATTAATTTGTTACTTTTTATCATCTGTTAAAACGATAACTTTATATGAAAAATGTACTAAATACAAACTTGTGACGTCACTGTTTTACTCTACTCAATTGAGCCATATATTTCTAATGTATATTTGATTAAAATTTGTAATATTCGGTTTTAATGATGGAGACATCGGTATTTCTTTACGACTAGCTGAACCCCGCGGTGCTACCCGCGGTTATCGTCATACCGCGAGTAACACCGCGGGACAAAATTAGTCTAAAAAAAGTAGCCTAAGTTACTTCCTTGATCATCAGCTACCTGCCCGTGGAAGTCCCGTCAAAATCGGTTCAACCGTTCCAGAGATTACCCGGAACAAACAGACAGACAGACAAAAAATTTTTTAACTACATTTTTGGTATGTGTATCATGTATACATACATATGCATTGATTAAAAAGCTGTTATTTTAATATTACAAACAGACACTCCAATTTTATTTATTTGTATAGAATAAACTAGCTGAACCCCGCAGTGTTACCCGCGGTTATTGTTGTACCGCGAGTAACACCGCGGGACAAAGTTAGTCTAAAAAAAGTAGCCTAAGTTACTCCTCGGATCATCAGCTACCTGCCAGTGAAAGTCCCGTCAAAATCCGTCCAGCCGTTCCAGAGATTACCCGGAACAAACAGACAGACAGACAGACAGACAGACAAAATTTTTTTTTACTACATTTTTGTTTTATGTATCGTGTATACATACATATGCATTGATTAAAAAGCTGTTATTTTAATATTACAAACAGACACTCCAATTTTATTTATTTGTATAGAACAAATATGTATATTGTTCTAACCTACTAATTAAATTGTCAAATCTATTACTGTATTAAAAGTTATTTATTCTGTGTTAGGTGCCAGATCGTGGAGGACGTCCCCACGAACAACAGCCACCGCCTCCAGAAATGCCTTCCTGGCAACAGAGAACCGCGGTATGTACAACCATACTTTCCTACCCAATTAATAAATAGAAAAGGGAGCGTTAGGATCTGATCGCATTTTTCAGAAAGACACTTGTACATATAAACCTTCTGAAAGCGAGTTTTTATCCATGTACGGAATTTTGACCGAAAAATTTAAACCCGTTTCCAAGAAACTTGGAAGTATTAATATGTCGCGATATCCTCAAACAGCACAACCTGTTTATTTATATCTTTCAAAGACAAGCTCTGCAAAGTTGTAGTAACTAGAGATCACGAGTGCAATACTTTTATTACACAGAAACTTATTTGTGGGAAAGAGACACTAAATTGTAACTGTAACAGCGGCCACACCATAGAACCGGCTTAAATATTACTCTTCAATAGTTTCCTGCAAATATGATCGTCTTTGTAATCTATGCTTAAGCTAGTTCAAGCTTTATCTTTAATTCACTGACAATCCCGTATAATCCAGGGCGGCGGACGCGGAGGCGGAAGCGGAGGCGGTGGCGGTGGTCGCGGAGGTGGCGGAGGATTCGGTGGTCGTGGAGGTCACGACAGCGGTCGTGCAACTAACGATGGCGGTCGTGGGGGTTACAACAATGCTCGGGGTGGTTACGACAACAATCGCGGTGGTTACGACAACAATCGTGGTGGTTACGACAACAATCGCGGTGGTTACAACAACAGTCGCGGTGGTTACGATAACAGTCGCGGTGGTTACGATAACAGTCGCGGTGGTTACGACAACAGTCGAAGTGGTTACGATAGTGGTCGAGGCGGTTATAATAGTGGTCGAGGTGGTTACGATACTGGTCGGGGTGGTTACGAAGGCGGTCGTGGCGGTCAAGGTGGAAGAGGCGGTCGGGTTCAAGGCGGATACAGTCAAGCCGGCGGTTATCAGGGCAGGTAAGAACCAAGTTTAATATAGTGTGATTGTAGTAGTTTAGATTACAGTAATTGTATTTATACGCATGTATCAAGTTCCATCCTAGTATCCGGTGTTCTTGTTCCATCTCCTCCCCTATATGTGTTAGTTGGCTCAGTCTGATCTTTGGAAAGAGTTGCCTCACAAAAGCAAGATGGCCACTAACACTTTTTTTAATTTATAAAATAAAACTATTTTAGATTTTTTAAATTAAAAATTATTCATATAATTGTTAGCATAATTTTTATAAGTTTTTAGTTAAATATTTTTGTACTTATGTAATCTAGGTGTAGTATATGTATGTTATATATTTGACATTAAATTTTGTATGCACTGTTAAATTTTTGTTTGTATATTTTAAAATTTACTGTAACCAAAATGCACCTACTTCCTATATCCTTCCTCTTTTACCTTCTTCCTTCCTATTTTTCCTCCTTCTTTCCTATTTTTCCTCCATTCTCCCTATTCCTCCATCCTTTCCATTTGTCTTCCGAGTCTGTTTTCGTAAGTAGGTTGTTTTAAAGTCTGCTACGATACAACTTAACTTACGTGAAGCGACTCAAGTACTAGACGATATCAATATCTGTAGAAAGACTGTTGTCGGACTTTTTAGGGTTCTAGTTTTCCGAAACGATGTACAAAGATAGTTGAATAGCAACCAGAACCGAGTGCTCTCCGAGGCACAGAGAGCTCTTTCTATTACTCTCTCGAATGTGTTAAGAATGGTTACCCATCCACAGACTGACCTGGATAGGGTTTTTTAACTTTGCAATGTGTCAATCTACTCGATTACCACGTAGCGGTTAACATAACATTAGTTTGCCTCGGTGGCGCAGTGGTAGTGTATGCGACTGCTGTGCTTGAGGTCTCGGGTTCAATTCCTGGATCGTACTTTTTGTGTGATCTGCAAATATTTGTTTCGGAGTTTGGGTGTTTTCTATGTATAATATGTATTAATATCAGTTGTCTAGTACCCACAATACAAGCACTGCTTTGTTTGGGACTAGATGGCGTTGGGTGTTAGATGTCCGAAATACCTAGTTGTTTATTTATAACCCATAGCAGAGTATTTATGACCAATTTAGGTTTTATCTACTCTTGATCTCGAAAATGTCATAATAAATAATTTCTTAGTAAAGTATTAAACATTCTACATTGACTGCAATGTAGTCGATTATGGCGGTAAAAAAGCCAATATAAATCTGTTCAGAGGTTTAGCAATGGAAGTGTAACAGACAGTCATACAGAGTTACTTTGGCATTTCTAATGTTAGTAGGTATTATGACTGAAAGTAACATAATATCTCTAGTTGAAACTGCAGATTTCTTTACATTTTTATTTGGTAGGTTCGATACTTTCATTGATGTGTAGGACTAGCTGAGTCCCGCGGTTATTGTCGTACCACGTATAACGCCGCGGGGCGAATCTAGTCTAAAAAAAGTAGCCTAAGTTACTCCTTGTATCATCAGCTACCTATCAGTGAAAGTCCAAAATCGGTACAGCTGTTCCAGAGATTAGCCGAAACAAACAGATAGACAGACACCAACAGGCAGACAGAAATTGGAAAAAAAATACATTTTTGGCATATGTACCGTGTATACATACATATGCATTTAGTAAAAGGCGGTTATTTTAATATTACAAACAGACACTCCAATTTAATTTATTTGTATAGAGTAGATATTTTTATTTCTCTTTTTCTACAAGTAATTTTGAACGAATTTATGAGATTAGGTTTGTCTTTTAGGCGCATTGCTTGAATGTTGCAATCACTCTTTTAATGCCAACTGCTGCATATAAAGCTATCTCCAATGGCTATATATTATTATTATTCGATAGTTTGTTTCGGTATGTTTTGACTGGCTTCTTATTCTTCTGGCTAATGATCCTGACTGCTAAGTCAGAGGTTGTGTGTTCGATTTCCATCCAGGACAAATCTTTGTGTGATGGTTACGATAATTTGTTCTGTCTGGGTGTAGCATATCTATAATGCATATGTATTTAGAAATATATAAGTATTAGCCGAAGCTAATCTAAACAAAGTAGCCTAAATTACTCCTTATATCATCAGCTACCTACCAGAGAAAGTCCCGTCAATATCTATCCAGCCATTCCAGAGATTAACCGGAAAAAACAGACAGACAAATTGTATAAAATGTTTTATTTATTTGTATAGATAATTAATTATTAAATGTGGAAAACCTATTCCAGACCACAAACAGGCCCCAGCAGCTACAGTCAAGGTCGCAATCACCAAACATTTGAAGTTCCTCTCGACGCCGCCAGTCGGTACTGTAACGGCGAAAGTATGGTACGCGAAGATCGTGTACAAACTGATGGTGAGAATCTTTTGTAATATATTTGATCATCTCTTTCGTTTGTTTCATCATATAAATTGTTAAAGAGGGTTAGACCGACTGTAGGCGTGGTGACGCGACGCCAAGGCACACGTCACCATGTTATGTTTGACGCTAAGTAGAGCAAATCTTTGACACATACTCTTATTAGTATTT
The DNA here is from genome assembly GCA_905220595.1 of Spilosoma lubricipeda. Classification (NCBI taxonomy): domain Eukaryota; kingdom Metazoa; phylum Arthropoda; class Insecta; order Lepidoptera; family Erebidae; genus Spilosoma; species Spilosoma lubricipeda. Next base: position 5,819,305 of record HG992300.1, read on the forward strand.
GAAAATATTTTTTTTTATAAATGATTAAAATCATGGCTGAGGTGGCGCAGTGATAGCGTATGCGGGCTGCTGAGGCTCGACTTCGATGCCCGGGTCGGACCAAATGTTTGTATGACCTGCAAATGTTTGTTTCGGAGTTTGGGTGTTTTCTATGTATAATATTTATGTGTTTACAAGAAAAAAGTATATGTCGCCTCTTAGCGACGACAAAGATTTTTTTAAATTTGAAATTTAAAACCGATTTGAAATTTATGAAAAAAGAAAATAGATCTTGATGCGACATCAAGATCTATTTTCTGCAAAAACGCGGTTTTTGAATGAATGCAGCGACAACAGAGCCCGCAGAGAGTACCCCGCCGACCTCTGAGGCTACTGTAGATACATAAAAAAGAATTGCAACAGCTTTGAGTATAAAGGGTATAGCAAGCTATAGTAATATAACAATGGCAGTTTCAGCTAATAAAAACAGTAATTATTTGTACTAGTTTGAAATATATATTTTATAAATATTATTTATTTTCTCTAGATAACTGATTTAATCTTAGAATAATATCAGCAGATTATTTATGGTACCTAGATGACTTTGCTCGGTATTTTTTTTTAAATAAGTGTAGTGGCTCCCTCTTTTGGCACGCTCTGGTATTGTTTATTCTGCATCTTATTCCAGCATAGTTTAATGTAGTTCGGTCGAGTTGCGCTAGATGTACATTGACTATATTTGACTGTTGAAAACACGAATAAAATGACATTTTCTAAAAATGAATCCCAGTTAGATTCATTTATCGCCACCAAAACCCCCCTGTATACTAAATTTCATGAAAATCGTTGGAGCCGTTTCCGACATTCAGATTATATATATATATATCTATACTAATATATAAAGCTGAAGAGTTTGTTTGTTTGTTTGAACACGCTAATCTCAGGAACCGCTGGTCCGATTTGAAAAATTCTTTCGGTGTTGGATAGTCCATTTATCGAGGAAGGCTATAGGGTATATATCATCACGCTACTACTAATAGGAGCGGAGCAACAATGAAGAATGTTTAAAAAACGGAAATTTTCACGCTACGGGCAATAAAATAAGGCGCAAACGAGGTTGCGTGGGTCATATCATATATATATATATATATATACAAGAATTGCTCATTTAAAGGTATTAGAATTACAAATCAACTATCATGGTTGGTATAAAAAGAAACAAACCCACGTCCCACAAAGCAATCAAGAGGCTAAATTCGGAAATAGCCCGGTACAACAAACAATATGTTCCTCTATTTTGTTCTCAGTAAATTGTTCAATGCTGATTACAACAATACCTGTACTTGGTTGTCTATTTTCAGAAACCTCATTAGTTAACGTATCGTTTTTATTAAAAAACCCCTAGCAAAAAATCAAAATTTTCTATTTTATTAATACTTGAAAGCTGAAATAATTGCAATAATTGCAATTTTTGAATTATTACGTTGTCATCGCTCAGACACGATACGTATTTAAATCAGTCGTCTATTACCCATAACACAAGCTCTGCTTAATTTGGGACTAGATGACGTACTGTATAAAAAAAGGACGTGATATTGAAATATCAACTTGTTATACTAAATAACATATTGTCTTTATATTTTCAGTTTCATATAAATATCAGGAGCAGCCGAACGCGAATTACTCAAGACAACAACGGCAAGGGGGTGATCAGAGAAGGGGATTTCATTATCAGACTCACGAGATTGCCGAATCTACCGGAGATCGTCGGCAATACGACGAAAGAGACAGACAAGGTAGAGGCGGGTATAGAGGTGGGAGACGTTGATATCATCTCTAATTAATTCGTATAATATTGTGAAGTGAAATTTATAACGACAACTTGTAATAGCGACATCTATGTGTTACTGAAAGTACTAATGACTACACACGTTTAAAGTAATTATGAATTATATTTTTTAGTAATTGTTTACAGGCCATGCAAAATATTAATAACACTAGTTTAGGTATTATTCAGTAAAAAGTGGGATTGAAAAGAAGGTAAAAAATAAAGTTGTGAATTCGTAAAGAAAAATATTGAACTAAATTCAGCTATAAATATGTTACTAAATATTAATGTATGTACCTATTCAATAAACACATTCAATTACTAATGAAATTATACACATATTTATTATATAAATATCTATATACACAAGTTATTGCTGAGAAATTATCCTTCAATACATTGATAGATAGATCTGTTATCGCTTATTTAATATAGAATAGATTTCCGCTAGTCACCAGATCCCGTGGAACACTATATTAGAAGTTCTTGTTATTAATCAATAGATGGCAGCACTAACGAACTGTCATGGCGGAGGGATTCAGTAATTATTAATTATATTTTGTTAAACTTGGTAATTCTTTAATGTTAATTTCCTTTTCTGTGTCGTCTTATTAATTGTGTTTATGTTAATTGATTTCTATTCTAGTTCACTCTGAATAAATATACCAATTGAAAATGTGCGAACAATCCAGTGTTCCAAGCATTGGAAGTCATGTATTACAGAACATTAATAAATGATGATAGATTGATAATTTACATGTTTACTAGTGTTAACTTTTATATAGATAGCCAAGCTTAGAGATTGGTAGCTTAGAAGTGAATAAAACTTATCATTATAAATTCAAATAAATCAAGACTGTTGCCACAGCAATAACTTTATTTATAAAATATATATCTGTCGTAATCTGCTGATATTATTATTCTATGATTAAATCCGTTATCTAGAAAAATCTACTATTATTAGCTAAGACTACCATTGTTATCTTACTATAGCTTTCTACAACGCTTTATATTTAAAGTTGTTGCAATTCTTTTTATGTATCTATGTTAATATTAAATGCTAGTAAAATATACGTTACATTATGTTCACATTTTTGATAGTAAAATATTTTTCTGTGCAATGTTTTCTTGGGGACAGGTAATGAAAATACCGTGTTCGAAATACCACTTATCTTGAGGTAGTACTATTTCTTTAGTACTTTCTCTTACTTGCTGTGGGAGTGAACAAGATGGTGTCGTGGTAATGCTGCTGCTGATTCTGCTCCTTCGAAGGCTGCTTCCAATCACGTCGGGGTCACCACTGTGGGGGAACGGATGTGATGTCCCACCAACACAAAGGGAGGATCCTCCGACCAGGCGAGGTGATCATGCCTGGCGGGCCACTGCCCAACGGTTGATGTTGGGATGTTGTATATATGATTATCGGCGCAAGCACTTCTATTGCGCGATGCAGGATTGGTAGTTACTTCGCATTGTATGTTACTCCGTAGTTCAGTGTATCATCGGTAGATGGCGCTGTCATATGTTTTTCTTGATGCGCTGTATGTGGAAGTCGCCACATCGCCCATGGCGCTAGATTAGCTGCTGATATCACTTGGATGTTTATCGCACTGTAGCTCGAAACTGAACTGAACTGCCGCCCGCGAGACGCTCTATACATACCCATTCTTGTTGTTTGAGAATGTACTATAACGTACGAGTTCATTCACGTGAGGTCAATCATGCGCTCGTCGTTGAACCGCTGTACACAATCGCAGCTGATAAAGTAATCGCGCAACAACCAATCGATATCCGACACTATGCTTATAGAAATAAGGTCCATTATTCATTGCCTCAAGAGATCGACTATAAGATACGTTTCGAATATTCGCGAGTAATCTTTCTTCGTAACAATACAATATAATTTTCGTTTTACTGAAATAAGAAAAAATCTGAGAAATTTTAGTTTAGTTTATAATTATTAGCACTTAATACCCTTATGTGCTTATAGTGTGGGGCATAATAGATATGCCACTATTTTCTTAATGCGAATGCACTACTTTTTGCGTTCATTTCATATGCATTGGGCAAGTGCATATATGCGAATGGTGATGCATATCTTAATTAGTGTGAAACTGTGCCCTTAAAAGCTGGTCAACCCCATTTCTTTTTCACTGCTGAGTGTAATATGAATCGATTCGATGTAACTTACAAGTCACAAACCGAGTACTACATCTCATTGCCTTGCCTATTTATTAGTGTAATAACGTATTTCGTCCATTTAAATTGCTTAACAAATCGTTTATGTTGAGAAAGAGTATTTTTATCCAGCATTTGTAGGTACTATAACTAATTTTCTATGAAGAAATCTCAATAAAATATATCTTCTAGACTTACTAAATCGTATCTAAAATACTTATTTCGATTCTAAATTATAAAGACGAAAGTTTGTGAGCGTGTATGTTTGTTACTTCTTCACGCAAAAACTACAGGACGGATTTGGGTTAAACTTTACAGTAATATAGCTCATACATCTGAATAACACATAGGCTACTATTTGCCACGATAACCAACATACACACGGGCCGAGTCGCGGGCAACAGCTAGTTAGTAATATTTTTAAAATAAAAACTTATTATTTGATTTAGTATTTTAAGATATTATTACGAAAACTTGTGGTTTTTAACTTATATTATGGCTATTACTGCTACGAGAGGCCTTCCAATATCGCAATAAATGTAACACAAATAGTATAAAAACTAGCATTATTTATATACTTTGCCTGTATGTATCATATTTTAAATTTTTCTTGCAATAAATAGTGTATAAACAAACATGTAGTTATTATTTACACTACCAAACCCAGTAGAGCTGGCCTTGAATTAAACGTCACTGTGGTAACGGATTAAGAATCACCACACCTATTCATCCCGTGGGGGGTGGCGTGTGTTGCAAAGACAAGGAAAGGTCATCTTGCCAGTGCGGTAGTAACCCAAAGCCGCCTTTCTAAGGAGAGGCATATGTCCATTGTCCAGCGTCCAGCATATATGCTGTTGACGATGGTGATGAAACTAAGCGTATTTTTACGGCATATAAGCCGAACGTCCACCGCCGGCTAAACTAAGTTTAGCTTAGTTCGCATAGTTGAGCCAATTTTTCATACATGTGCGTCCACCGCTAACTATGCCAGCTAAGCTACGTGAAATGCCCCAGATAAGAGGAACTAACTTAATTGTGCGGCCGATCCGTAACTAACTGAGCTAAACTAAGCGCCTCTCACCCCTTGCCTTACCCCTCTGACGCCTGTCGATAGTGTTGTTCGAACGTGTTGGTACAGCGAGTGTTCGTGCGCAGTTGGTAAAACACGTATTTAGCAGCATAGAGGTGTTTATTGTCTATGTCAAGCAGTATCCTGTGTTGCATAATCCAGAGGATAAAGACTACCGTGACACAAATAAAAAAGACGGTATATGGAAGAGGATAGTGGATGAAATAAAAAACTTGAACATATCAGACAGTAAGTTTAATTTTTATTGTTATTAAAATAATTACAAAAGGATTCTCTTACACGAAATGCTTCTCTTGTTGCTCGTTGTCCCACTGATCGTAAAACTGATCTGTCTTCAGCACTTGCTCCATCAAAAGCTGTTAGTGTTTGATTAGTTGAAAGATAATTGTGTAGCACGCAAGCAGCTTTTGTTATTAAATCAACTGATTCTACTTCACACTCCAATGGCCGACGAAATATCCGAAATCGCATTGACAAGGCATTTTCTACCACATTTCGCGCTTTGCTGAGACGATAATTAAAGTTCCTTTTTTCTCTACTGTTACGACATGCGCTTTGTGGGTATGGTCTCATAAAATGTTTTTGTAAAGGAAATGCCTGGTCACCCATAAATACGTACGGTATTGCATTACCACCTTCCAGTAAAGGCTGATCACAAGGCAAATTTAATTCGTTATTTTGTAACCTTCGTCCAAATGCACTGTCAGAAAAAATACAACCATCACTTAATTTGCCCATGAAACCAATATCTATTATAATAAACTTTTTGTTTGCATCAACAACTGCGAGTAATACTATATAATGGAAATGTTTATAATGAACCTGAATGAAGTGGGCATTTTCTGGATATATGCTTGCCGTCGACTTTTTCAATACAGTTGGGGAATTGCCATTTCAGCATAAAATTTTCAGCAATTTTTTTCCATTCTCTTTTAGTAGGCAAAGACATGTAAATTCGTTGTAAATGAATTCAAACTGCTTGGCAGACGTTTCCTACAATCCTAGAAACTGATCTGACACCCACTCTATAATTGTATCCAATTGTTTTGTAGGAGTCCCCTGTTGACAAAAACCTTCAAAAGGCAACATTTTTTAATGAATGCGTATATCTATCTACATACTTTATTGCACTATAAAATTACAGCTAAAATGATTATAAGTTTAAATTAAGAAAGTTAGCCCTAACCTTTTTTATTACTGTTTCAGTTAAAACCGCAAAAAACGAATGGAAGAAATTACGTGATGGCCATCGAGAATCAATAAAAAGAATTAAAAGCTCAACAAGTGGCCAAGCTGCATCACCAACAAACACTTGGAAATATGCCAGTCTACTTGAATTTTTATTGACTCCTATGAAAAACCGCCCAAGAAGTGGTAACGTAAATGAAAGCCAGAATAATTAAACAAACAGTACAATGGAAGCTGGTAATGCAAGTGAAAGCCAGGATATTACAGTTTCACATACAGAGACACAGGAAAATACTGATTATGTTTCTAACACTGAATCTATACCATCTACATTTCTCAGCTCATCGTCTGAACAAAAGCAAAGAAAGAGAAAGAACGATGAATCTTTACATGTTTTACTGAGAGACATTGATGAAGATTATGAAAAGCGTCGCCGTGAGATAAAAGAGAAAGAGAGCTGAAAGGGAATCAAGAAGACGTCCTTTTAAACTGTTTTTTGACAGTATGAGCGAAACAGCCACAAAGTTTCCAGAGTGGTTGCAAAGGGACATTAAAAGGAAAATCTTTACCATAATGTCGGAAAATAAGTATGACAATTACTTATACGGAAGTCAGTTCTCATATGGATATTCAACATCTTCTGCTCAATCTACTCCACGCTCCCAAGACCCTCCAGTCTCCCAAGATAATCCATACTTCCAAGATACTCAAAACAACGAAGGCACTCCGTTCACCGCAACTACTTTCAATTGATATCTTTATACAACCTAATTTTCAATAAATATACCAAAGTAACTGAATCTGTTTAATTTTAATGTTGAGACACTTACCTCAAACAAATAGCCAATCTTTCTTCTGGCGATATAGCTTTTCGAAAATTAGTATCAATCTTAGCAATATCCTTGGCAATAATTGTAAGTAACTCATCAAACTGCCTCGGTGGCGCAGTGGTAGCGTACGCGACTGCTGTTCTTGAGGTCTCGGGTTCGATTCCCGGGTCGGAACAAATGTTTGTATGATCTGCAAATATTTGTTTCGGAGTTTGGGTGTTTTCTATGTATAATATGTATGTATTTACACAAAAAAAAAGTAAATAAGTATTCATATCAGTTGTCTAGTACCCATAATACAAGCTCTGCTTAGTTTGGGACTAGATGGCGTTGTGTGTTAGATGTCCGAAATATTTATTTATTTATTTAAACTGTTGTCTAGATACACGATACGATAGTACATCTTAAAAATTTCGTCGTCAAGTTCATTAAACAAAGTGTTAAATTCGCTGCTCGTTTTCCAGGACTGAATATGTTGACTTATCTAGTATCTATGTTTCCGTTTTTTCTTCATAAAATAAGCAATAATCAATCTTCTTCTCCTATGATGATAGTCCTCCTCTAAAGTCTCGTCATTGATCGTGTCGTCTTCCATATCGCGTCCGGTTAACTCGACGTTCTAGCACAAGCTGGCCATCAATAACGTTGTTTTAGCTTATTTATTGGTGGACGGACAACGTAGTTCTAGTTTAGCTTAGCTTAGTTCACTGAGTTAGTTCTTAAATAGTTAGCGGACTGCACTAACAATACAAAATACAAAGGCATCTGTCCTGAAAATATGAAAAATTATGGCCACCCTACAAAATATTCTCTACAAAAAATAGAAACCTAATTTTCTCTTAAAATAGAGCATTAAGGACAACGGATTAAATGTGAGGTTTTAGTTAAAAAAATTATAAAAAAACAGTATAGTTTACATTAATATGTGAGGTTGACTTTAGTCAGTAAAGGCGAAAAACATTGGGCCCTCAGTTCAAACGCTTTAGAAAAATTCAACCTTTGTTTACTTCTTAACGATTGGCTTCTGTCTCAATTTTTTTTAAACTAATTAATTTAGATATTTAAATAAATTTATTTGTATAATAGTGTTTTCTATAAAATATTCTAAAGTCTTAGTTACGTATTTTTTCAGATAATTGCATTTTTTTGCAGATTTCTCCGTTTAGACATTACTGAACTGAGGGCCCTATATTATGCCGCCGTAAATTGGTAATGTTGTTTGTACAGTTTTCAGATTTTCTTAAGTTTTAAGAAATTCTTAACAAATTTCTTAAATAAAAAGCATTGACCTAGAGGCAGTACTTCCTGAGATCTAGACCATGACTTTTTCAAGATGCCTTGACTGACCCAAGTAATTTGATCATAATTGCTTTATTTCAGATTTAAGAAATTTATGACCCATTGAAACTAAACGTTTTTTCAAGGGAAAAAAGCAATTTGATTTAATTAATTTTGAATATTTATTTATTTATTTATTTATTTATTCTTCCTGCAATTACATTGCATAAGGCGGACTTAATGCCCTAGGCATTATCTTCCAGTCGACCTTTGGGTGGTGCAGAGCTGTGTGTAGCAGGTGTATTAATGAAATAAGTGAGAATGAATCAGTTTAAGTGAAGCTGTTCTTAATATAACATAAGTATCATAAATACATTCTTCATATACATACATATTTATTACTTATTTAAAATATGGGAAAATATATACATACATATTTTCATACATAAACAATGATAAATGGACAGATAAATTATCGCGATGACTCCGTCAACAAATCTCGATAGTGATTGCGCACTCTAATCTTGAAAGTTGATCGGCTGGTACACGACCTAATATCTAAGGGGAGGGTGTTCCAGAGACTTACGGCTTGGACGGTGAAGGAAGAATGAATAATTCGGGAAGAATGTGAAGGACAAAGAAGGAGGAGATTATCGGAGGACCGGAGATGTCTGTCATGGTTGGAGCAAAGATATTGTAAGTGGGATGATAGGTAAGTTGGTGAGTTAGGAGAGTGAAGTAGAGAGTGCAGTGTGGTCAATGCCCGTACATTACGGCGCTGTCTTATTGGTAACCACGACAGTTCCGTCCGATAAGCGGATACATGATCGTATTTTCGTAAATTGAATATGAATCGAATGCAATTGTTGAGAAGCCGGTCTAGTTTATTGAGGAGATCTGCATTCAGGTCGAGGTAACACACATCACCATAGTCGATCACTGGGAAAATTAAAGCCTGCACTAGCATGGTCTTGGTTTTTATCGGGAGAAAATTTTTTAGTCGATAGAGGCCACGCAGGATATTCGTGACCTTTTGACTGACGCTGGTTACCTGAATTTGCCAATTCAAGGTTGTGTCTATGTGCAGACCTAGGTCCTTGACCGATTGACTAACTGGCAATACCGAACCATCAAAAATAATATCTGAGATGGCGTCATAGTCAATTCTACATATCATTCTTGGGCTCCCTATGAAGATCGCCTGACATTTAGACGGGTTCACGCCCAAGCCGAACTTGCTGGACCAGTTTTTGATGGTGTCTAGATCGTGGTTGATGCTGTTAATTGCTTCGTCGATGTTTTCTACTCTCGCATGTGAGTAGATCTGTAGGTCGTCTGCATACAGGTGATACGAACACTGAAGTTTGTGAGTTACAAAGCCGATAAATAGCGAAAAGAGAAGTGGAGAAAGAATGCCGCCTTGAGGAACACCAGAGTCAAGTTCGGCCCATAGCGATGCTGATTCATCAGTGCGGACCGACTGCTGGCGTCCCCGAAGATAGGATGAGAACCATTCCACTGCATCGTCGGAAATCATAAAGTGGGAAAGTATTGTAAGCAAAATGTCATGGTTCACTGCATTGAATGCATTAGAAAAGTCAATTAACGCAAGTATGGTTATTTTTCCCTCTTCCATTGCCGCCTTAATGTCAAGTGTCACCTTGAGTAAAGCTGTCCCTGTGCTATGTCCAGGTCGGAATCCCGACTGACACACATTGAGTAAGTGATTTTGATGGATAAATTGAGACAGTTGCTTATGTACACAGGCTTCAAGGACTTTGGATAGGAATGGGAGTATGGATATTGGGCGAAAATGGGTGGGGAGAGACGGACTAGCTACTTTGGCCAAAGGACGTACATAAGCTTTGCGCCATATGGAAGGGAAACAGTTGGAATCTAAGGAATAATTAAATATGTGTGTTATGGCGGGTAAGAGTTGGTCTAGGATAGTGGATACCATAAGACGACTAATGTGATCGCTACCAATGGCTTTGGATTTTATGGACATAACAAATCGTTTGACTTCCTCAGATGCAACCGGAGAAAAATCAAAGGGGTTTATTTTAGGTCTAGGCAGTCGGGCCACATAATCAATGGTTTCGGCTTTGCTTTGATGATCCAAAATAGTGGGAGTGGTGAAATGACGATTGATATCATCTAAAGCAATGCTCGTTGGGGGATACGTGTGGCGTTCACTACCAACACCAAGGGTCCTAAGAAACTTCCAGATGTCGGCAGGGGAAGATGTAGAGATGTTATCGAGAATATAACGGCGTTTAGCATTACGTATCACCTGATTGCATTTGTTTCTAGCGGTTTTGTAGGCAAGCCAGGAATCATCACTTCGTGTTCTTTTAAAACGCCGGAAAGCTCCATTCCTCTTCCGCATTGCGCTGCGAATGCTGTCCGTCAACCAGGGGGTAGGCGGATGTTTTACTTTAACGTTCCTCAGCGGTGCGTGGACATCATATAGATGCAAGATATTGTCGTTAAGAATTTGAACCTTTTCGTCGATGGTGACTGCTGCCGCTAGGGGTTCCCAGTTGATATGTGAAGCATCCTCCTGAAGTTTGTCAAGGTTCATGCGTCCAAAACAGCGTCTGGACATCATTTTTGGCTTGGGCTTTGGTGCTCTAATCCTGTAAGAGGCGTAAATTAGGTCGTGATGTGAAAAACCAGGTGCTGTGTACTGGCCGTGCGATGAAACCTTCTCGAGAGACGAAGTGAATATGAGGTCAAGCAAGGTATCTTCCCCATTTAGGTTATGGTGTGTGGCTTGAAGCGGTAAACTATGAAGACATGTGGATTCTAGTATGCCCAATAATTTTCGACACCGAGGAGAGTTGTGAGACAGGAGATCAGTATTAAAGTCTCCCATGATGATGTGATGTTCGTAATCAGACCCTAGAGATTCTAAAACCGATTCGAATGCGGTGAAGTAATCAGTGGCTGGGGGACAGTATACGACACCTAGGATGAGTTTAGCTCCGCTGACGCAAACCTCCAAAAAGAGATATTCGGCGGCTGAGTCAGGCGGTGATATGAAGGCAACCTTGTAGGAAAAGTCGGCGCGTAAATATATCGCAACGCCGCCGCCTCTTTTGTTCAATCTGTCGTTTCTGATGAGGATGAAGCCTGGAAGCGGATAAAAGGTAGAGGGTAGTTGAGGTTTAAGCCAAGTCTCCGAAACCAGAACGGCGTCCACATGAGAGTCACTGAAAGTTTCAAGTAAGTCGCTGTAGTGACTGGGTATGCTTTGAGCATTTATGTGACAGATATTGAGCATACCACGACAATCTCGGTTAAAAGTGCTGCGTAATATATCCCCGAGGCTTTCGGTTATTGAAGTAAAACTTTCATTTGTTAACGAGTCAATAGTATCGTTAGCGGAGTAATAGGAGTCAATATCAGACATAATTGTAAATAATAATAAAGATGAATACTAAAATATATATAAATATAATTATAAAAATGGGATATCACGAGACAATCAAATATTTAAAGTATAAGATAAAGCAATTCAGTACTCACGTCAATGCACCACCCGTCGGCTTACACTAGTATTTTAAGAAAAACTGGCGACCGAGACCAATACACATCACTATACAGTAACTTAAAGTGACAGAGGAAATAAGTCCAACAATTGTCAAGGTCAGCTTAAAAGGTAAGAAAAATACTTAATAAAAATACAGAGGCATCGATGGTTGATACGAGAGTATGCGTAAGCACGGAACGCATCAGCCACGAAGCTCCCCTCGCAAACATCAACTGACAAACCTTGACCGTCAAACTGTCAAAGTTTGACGTTTTGAATGTTTTGATTGATTTTGAACGATGTTATTGTTTATGAAATATTGCTAATATAATGTAGGTAGAGGTTAATAACTGTTAATTTCTATTGAAGAACGGATAAGAACTAACATGAAGACCACTGAGAACCGAGAAGTTAGTTTTTACGATTCCTGGTAATGTTGGACGTCCCACTAGCACCCGATGAACTGCTGGGCTTCATTACGCGGTCTTGATTAGATGGTTTTGGATGTTTCTGCATTAATGGATCTAATTCAGCTAGCGACGTAATCCTAATCCGGCTTCCATCCGCGACTTTGATCACTATAACGCCTTCTTGGGTCCAACAGCCCTTGACACCAAAATGAAGGCGGGCTCGGGCAAATGCAGTCTGTCTGGCCTTGGTTAGATACTCCTTGACCGTGATGTTCGTACCCTTGAGCTTAGTCTTCACCTTCCAGACAGCGGACCTCAAGTCTGAGGAAGAAAACCTAACCAGTATAGGCCTCTTTTGATCATTCTTGGGACTACCAAGTCTGTGGCAACTTTTAATGGACATTGTTGTGTACTGCAGGTCCAGTTTACTATGGAGAAGGCCTAGAACTGATTCAGTACAGTTCTCCTTGTCAACCTCAGGAACTCCTATGAAGACAAGAGCCTTCCGTCTATGTCTGGTCTCGATCATGTCTACGGTCTTAGCACATTCATCTATCTGTCCTCGTATTAAGCCCAACATACTGAAAATAAGCTCACGGAAGGCTCTGAATTCCTCGGCAAGCCTACCAACGGTGTCCTTGGCTGGTGCGCTACATTGTATCTGTGCCTCAAGTTCGCTCATGCGCTTTGTGAAGATATCTTCCAGATTCTTCTGTGCAGATTCAATGACAGCCAGTTGAGACATTTTGATGTCTGTGTTCTTTTCAATTGAAAAAAGCAAGTGTTATGATAGTACTAGTGAACAGCTGACAGGTGGCAGTAAGTAAAAACTTGTTGTCACATTAATAGCTTTACCAACATAAGTCCAGGCAAATTGTCCAAACTAACACTCTTTTCACTATAGTATATAGCTAACAAGTTCTTACTTTTAATTAATTTAACTTTTAAATTCACAAGCACAAGTGTTTAGGTTTTATACACCTACCCGAAAAAAAGATTATTATTTATTATTATTATTATTATATTATTTATATAGAATATAAATAATAGGAATATATATATATATATAATATAGGAAATAAAACATTTTGAATAGTACTGAAAGTTTTTCCAACGGTAAGGCATTCTAAAAGGACTACAGCTGAAATAAAATGACTTAAAATATATTAAACTTTTTAATATTCATAAATATTTACAACACGATATCACATCAAAATTGTTCTAAATTCATGACACATTTAATTTCCGATCTATTTCTAATGTTTTAGGGAATGTTACTGCCAAACTATCCCAATAGAGGCGCCACCGTACTACAACGTAAACAAGTTAGAATATTTTACGTTGATATTCTGTGCGAGGTAATACCGCCCCATTCGTGTTGAAATCAACGTGGCTCTACTACCCTATTCTGTTAATTTCATTTAGGGCTTGATTCAACATTTGCTGGTAAAAAGTCTCTGGTAGACTTGTCAAGTAGTTTGTCGAATAATAATAAAGATTTCGGTTTCATAAGCCTTAGAAAGATATATACATATTAGATATATACAAATCTTTATATCAGCAGCTTTTATCTGTTAAGTAGAACAAATGAGTAATAAAAATATTATAAAATATTTCACTTTATTCTATTACGTTTATGTTGACATTTGACATAATTGTACTATTTGCATGAAAACTAAATTAGTTTAATGAGAAAAAAAATATACATCAGCGTTGTGCATTTGGGTGCAAAAACATCGGAGGACCGGAGGACATTTGTTTCCATATCATATCAAGACAGGACATATAATATCAACAGGAGAACCAACATACTGGCCATCGGAGCCTAACAAAACTTTAGATCTCATCGATTTCTTTATCACTAAAAAGATGTCGGAACGTAGAATTCCGACATCTTTTTCGAATACTTAACAAAAAAACCATTAACTGTCCACCAGTGACAGTGGACAGTGCTATCTTGCCAAGAAACACGACAGTTAAATACTTAGGCATGCACCTAGATAGGAGACTCACTTGGCGAGCCCATATAAAAGCTAAAAGAGAACAGGCGAATAAACAATTAGAAGACATATACTGGCTGGTAGGCAGTCAGTCTACGCTAAGCTTGGAAAATAAACTCCTTATATACAAGTGTATTCTAAAACCGATTTGGACTTATGGTATGTATATCATAAGTGGGGATCAGCGAGTCACTCAAATATTGAAATTCTCCAGCGATTTCAAATCAAAGTTCTAAAGATTTTCATAAATCGCCATGGTTCACCCGAAATACGTAAGCACAGTACAGTGGAAAGTTGTGACAGCAACATCAAATTTAAAGTGTCTGCATTTTAATTTAATATTTTTTCTGGGGGTACAGTCGTGCCACACCGTTCAAATTCTCAGGAAAGGACGTCAACAATAGACTAATTAAACATATAAAATTTCATTTGCATAGCTTTGAGACTTTAGATTTTATCGATATCTAAAAAATACCCATTTCGTCACTGACACACTGATGGATCATCAAAACTGTTAGGGTACGGTACTGTTAGGTAGCGAAACGGTGAAGCTATACATTTTTACTGAGATGTAGAGTTTGTGAAGTTAGGGTTGGTAGATTTAGGGCGTGTAGATTCAGAAGCTTGGCTCTACATGAGATCTGATATCTCTCACAGGGTAGGCCATATGCAGTCGTCTTGGCAATATTTTACATAAAAATGTTTTTGGTGGGATGTAACTGTTTATAAACATTCTATATTTTTTTTTATTTATAAACATATAACATCTAATGAGAACGTAAAGCACCAACCGGTAAAGTGTTATTTCCTCTTATTTTACACACAAGATACACTAAAGAAACACCTTTTAGTGACCAATAAAATTTTGTTTCGAAATTTATTACAGATTTTCTCTTTTAACCTTGGTATTTCAGCTTCTACAACTAAAAGTTATTAGAAAATGTTGTAGATAATTCATTTGGCAACAAAAATTGATAATTATTTTTTGTCAGACCTATAATTTAGCAGATAAACTATAAACAATTTGCACCCCTTTTTCCAAGATGGCGGTCAGGGAACAAGGGTTGCAACTCCACAAACTTAAATTTAACTTTACTCTAACATTTCCTTCATATCTAAAAAATAAAATTGCATCCTCTGAGAAATGCACGCTAAGCCCAAAAATATATAACATTTCAATGGACTATTTATCAAAGCGGGAGACAAAATGAAGTCACAATAGGTAGACACCCTTTCAAAATGGGAAGCACTAAGTGCATGGCCTGGACTTCATTTTGTCTCCCGCTTTGTTAAGGAGAGAAGTGTTCGTATTATATTTCCAACGCCTCCAGTTTTTCTTCTGATTAATCTCTAACATTAACTTTGCGTGAGCAACCTAATTTACAAATCTTCAGTACTCCACTTATATGCCTCTTCTTCCTGGGCTTTTCTTTTACTCTGATGTTCAAAGACCTTTTTCTCATACCCGTTGGAGCGATCGACACCATCCCACCGATAGCCGGGACGAATGTTGAACCGATTCGGTGGAAAATTACCCTTATATGATGGTTTTTCTGTAAAATATAAATAAATATAAATATTTCGGACATCTAACACACAACGCCATCTAGTCCCAAGCTAAGCAGAGCTTGTGTTATGAGTACTAGACAACTGATACAAATACATATATACTTTTTTTTTTGTAAATACATACATATTATACATAGAAAACACCCAAACTCCGAAACAAATATTTGTAGATCGTACAAACATTTGGTCCGACCCGGGAATCAAACCCGAGACCTCATGATCAGCAGTCGCACACGCCAACCGCTAGACCAACGAGGCAGTCAATAAGTAGGTTTATCAATTACTAGCCGACCCACGCAACCCCGTTTGCGTCTCCTGTTGCCCGTAGCGTGATAATTTTTCCCCGTTTTCGAAACGTTTTTCTTTGCTGCTGCGCTCCTATTGGTCCGAGCCTATAGCCTTCCTCGATAAATGTACTATCCAACACTGAAAGAATTTTTCAAATCGGACCAGCGGTTCCTGAGATTAGCGTGTTCAAACAAACAAACAAACTCTTCTTTATATATTAGTATAGATTGATCAAGGCATCAAAGTATTTTCAAACATATATCATTGAAATCGGTGCAGCGGTTTAACCGTGAAAGCGTGACAGACAGACAGAGTTACTTTCACATTTATAATATTAGTGTGGATAATTCTTATGTCACGTTGTTGCTCATGATGTACTCCCAAACTCTCTTACTGATTGTGAAGTCTTTTTTTTTAATTGTTTGTTTTCCTGGCGTACCTAAGATAAGATAATCTCTGAAGCTTTTTATCCCTACGGATAGGGATAAACTTATCCAAATATTTAATAATAATAAAGACAGAAATAATCACCTGGTCCGAGCTCGCCTCTCTCCCGTTTCTTTTCTCTTATGTACTTCAACATGGGATCCCCTTGCCTTTCTATTTGTTTCAGGTTGCTCTCCAGGTCTTTGTCGCCCTTATGTCTTGCTAGGGGTTTGGATGCTTCATGCATGAACTCCTCAACACGAGCCTCTTGATCTTCTAACTGTTTTAAACTGAAAAATATGTAAAATTTATATTTTAAAGAATTTATTGATAGATGTTAGTAGAAGCATGGTTTGGTTGGTTGAAGGTTTACTTGTAAACAGATACTGAAATAACTCGCAAATTATAAATAATAAATAAATAAATAAATATTTCGGACATCTATTACACAACGCCATCTAGTCCCAAGCTAAGCAGAGCTTGTGTTATGGGTACTAGACAACTGATACAAATACATATATATATTTTTTTTGTAAATACATAAATATTATACATAGAAAACACCCAAACTCCGAAACAAATATTTGTAAATCATACAAACATTTGGTCCGACCCGGGAATCGAACCCGAGACCTCATGATCAGCAGTCGCACACGGCAACTGCGAGACCAACGAGGCAGTCAATTATTACAATTATTTCTCAATTGAAGATCAATTTTAGTCATGCACCGTTACTGTAGGTACTATCTAATAGCTAATATGCAGACCGACCTAGTTCATGCCCAAGCTAGTTGTCATCATCAGCAGTCTTTAGTTGTCCACTGCTGGACAACAGTCGCTCCTAAGACAGGAGTCCTTCGCGTACTATACCATGCAGCCCAGATGTGAGAATAGGGCTTGCTGCAACTTTTCCCTGTTTTTGCAGTGATGTTTGCTTACTCATAGAATGATAAATAATGTGTGTGTTAACCTACTAAGAGAATCATTATATCAGACAAATATAACACTAACCCTCTGCTCCATTTCTTGTATTTCTCATCTATCTCTTTCTGTCTTTCAGCTTTCTCTTTCTGTTTCTGTCTCTCTTCTGAAGTGTCTCTTTTTCCTATAAATTATTATTGTATTAAAAACAATTGGATCCGAAAATACGATACTTTTAACACATAAATCAGATAAAATTTAGTAAAGACGGTTCAAAAAAGTGGCCTAAGTCACTCCTTCTATCATCAGCCACCTATCAGTGAAACTCCGTCAAAATCGGTCCAACCGTTCCAGAGATTAGCCGGAACAAACAGAAACACAAAAATAAAAAAAAAACAACATATTTGGTAGGTATATCTAAAGCGGTTATTTCAATATTAGAAACAGACACTCCAATTTTATTTATTTGTTTAGACATTTAATGGTTTTAATATTAAACATTTCATTTTAATTACAAACGGTTTTTAACTTTGATGGAAGAAAATAAGACGTTACTTTGACAGCCTGTAGAATATTAAATTGATTTCCTACCTTTTCTCGACACAGCTTTAGCATTTCTTCCTGACACCTCATCTGACATCTTATTAAACACGTCATCTTCTCTCCGCCTGAAGTCATCATTCTCTTGTCGAAGTTGTTTAGCATCTTGCAGGCCCGCCATCTTGCCTTCAAGTGTTCTTGCCATTTTCTTGTTTGTAGGTGGCGGACTGTCGTTATTTCTCCTATTTCTGTCAGGAATTTTTATGACCCTTCTAGGAGGAGACGGGTCAGAGTCACTATTATATTTCCGTTTTTCATCAGAATCATATTTTCTCTTATTTTTTCTATGTGGAGATGTGTAAGACTTTTGTGGTTTCCTTGGAGGTGATACGTCTAAGCTCTGTGGCTGTCTCCTGTGCGTATCTTTTTTCGATCTTGGTGGGGATTTTTCAGAATCATATTTTTTTGATTTTCTCGGAGGTGAGACATCTGAACTCTCCGATTGTCTCCTACGTGAAACTTTTCTTGACCTGGGTGGTGATTCCTGACTAACTTTCTCTTTGCTACCCCAGCGACTAGGTTTTTTGACTCTCTCTTTTGATATATTTGGCCTTGGAGGAGAAACGTCTGAATCATTATTACTACGATGGTTTCCATTTTGTTTCCTGGGTGGACTAAAATCACTGTCGCTGTCATGCTTTTTTGAAGTTTTTGAGTTTCTCTGATTGTCATTTGTTTGCTTTCTAGATGGAGAAGAATCATTGTTTTTCTCATCTTCAGAGTCACTGTACATTTTACCAAATATTATTTCATTCTCTTTTTCTGTTTCCTTAATGTCTCTTTTGATTTCTTCTACTTGTAGTTTACTGCTGAAGCCATCGTCCTAGAAAAAATATACCATTGAAGTTTGATATCACTACAGTACTACTACTATATGAAACGACTTTTTGAGTTTAAGTAGGTATATTGGCTAAAATACAACGATATTTGTTGATGACGTCACAATAAATTGGGCTGCACATCTCAGAGAAACATAGGCCATATTATACGTTCCGTAATGAATCCGTGCGAGGCGCGTCGGGTTGCTGGTCTATTTATATAGACCTCCATACCATATCGTATATAAGATCTCCATACCATATCAAACAAGACTAGCTGAACCCCGCGGTGTTACCCGCGCTTAATGTCGTACCGCGAGTGAAGCCGCGGGACAAAGTTAGTCTAAAAAAAGTAGCATAAGTTACTCCCTGGATCATCAGCTACCTGCCAGTAAAAGTCCCGTCAAGATCGGTCCAGCCGTTCCAGAGATTACCCAGAACAGACAGACAGACAAAAACTTTTTAAAATACATTTTTGGTATATGTACCGTGTATACATTTAGTAAAAAGCGGTTATTATTTTAATATTACAAACAGACACTCCAATTTTATTTATTTGTATAGACTAGCTAAATTACCCGCGGTTATTGTTGTACCGCGAGTAACGCCGCGGGACAAAGTTAGTCTAAAAAAAGTAGCATAAGTTACTCCCTGGATCATTAGCTATCTGCCAGTGAGAGTCCCGTCAAAATCGGTCTAGCCGTTCCAGAGATTACCCAGAACAAACAGACAGACAGACAAAAACTTTTTAAAATACATTTTTGGTATATGTACCGTGTATACATACATATGCTTTTAGTAAAAAGCGGTAATTTTAATATTTAAAGCATTTATGTGTATAGACTAGAGAATTATAAAAAAAAATACTAGAATTTAGGTGTCACAACACACACACAACTAAACTAAGCAGAGGTTTTGTGCTCGGTGCTTAATTTTTTTATTTATACGATCTTACAAGCTAACAGATATGATATCCAAAACGCTTACAAGATTAATTTTTGATATGATTAGTTTAAAATTATTTAAGTGTAAAGTTAAAGGTGAAAGATTTGATACTATTTAATTTAAACAACATAATGAGAGTGGATTTTGATCCACATTCTTTATGAAGTGTATTTTTAAATATTTAAAGATCATTATTATCATTTGCTAGCTAAAAGTAGTTTCTATTAACATTACACAGTGCACATAGTGTAAGTTAACATTCTTACACTTTCCACTTGCCATGAATACTCATTAAAGGGCATATAGTCCTTTCGCTTAGATACGGTCACCTTGATCGCATCGCCGTCGCACGTGCGGCAAGCCACCACAAAATCAAAGGGCAAAGTACACACAAAGGCAAGTATGATTTGTCAATTTACGCCATTGTATGAATCAATATATTCGTATTGCACAATAACAACTACAATTGCGTGCGGGTGCACCGACAATATCTGAATGAATGGACTATACTTATAAAATATTTCCTTTAACTTATAATTCCCACTAGGTCAGAAACATGATTTAAATTCTTATTAATCTGAAAGTAGGTACAATATAAAATTTCAAGGATTTTTTATTTATATCAATCATGATAAGCTTCCGATAATTTCTTCAAGAGTTCTGTGAAGCCCTATTTGTTGAATCATTAGAGGCCTGTATTCACTTTGATTAGTGCTAGTGCAGGTGATGAGTGAAGGAGGGTGTGTAGTGCAGATGTGAAGTGTGAGTAGTGTCCAATTCTTTTGTAGTGGCTCTGTTTAGTGAAGGTCGATCATAAAGTATGGTTATCCATGTCCATCTCAATAATGTTCATACATTCTTTAGGTGCTTCCAAACCCCGGTATGTTCATAGCACCACATATAGGTAAAAGTGCCGCTTCTTGGGCTCCCTTAATTTTGTAGCTAGGGCTTTACAGCTGTAAAGGCATTCATGTTTGACATATTCCTGTACAAATTCATAAGTAATATCTTGGGTCCACTTTTTAATATTTTTTTGTAGGTACATCAACATGTGCATCTGATGCTAAATACAAAACTGCAGGCACTATGAGGGGTAAGGATGGGCGCGCGGGACATTACTACGCAGCCAACTCATCACTTGCACTAACAGGTCGCTGTCCACACCTATTTCCTACTAATCATTAATCACCTGCACTCCGCACTACAGGCCCTTATGCACTTTAGTTAGGGCAAGTGCAAGTGCGTAGTGCAGGTAATCGATGATTGGTAGAAAATACGTGTGGACTCCGAATTCACTGTCCACACGTATTTTCTACCAATCATTGATCACCTTCAGTCTCACTAATCTCAGTAAATATGAGCCTTAATCAAGGTGAATACCGTCCTTAACATAATCAGCAAATGCCTTCTGCCTATTCTAGGTTGATTAGTAGACGAAGGCGTCTCCTTAGAAAGTAGATCTATGTCCAGTAGTGTACTATTAAAATTGACGAGAAATACAGACAAGAGTTGTTCATACCTGACTAACAACTTTCCATTTAGAGCTTGTTTTTAATGCCTCCAGCTGTTTCAACTCCTCAGGCCTTTCATCAATGATACCCGCCACCTGTGGAGCGTCCTCACCTTCACCAAATATATCTAACTCATCAACGTCTAGGGGCCGGAGTTTTGACAAGTCAATGTCATCATCAATGATTTTGAACCTGCCAAATTTAATAAACATTGAATTAGGATGTTAAGATATTCACAGAATCCAATTTTTAGGTTATCTTTTAAAAATATAGGTAAAGTATAATTGTTTGTTTTTATCAAGCTTTCTACAATCATCACAATCATTATTAGCAGACTCCAGTCCAGTCCAGTCTACTGGTGGACAGAGGGAGTCTCATTTGAAAGGAAGAATTGGGCTACTGTAACAAGCTGGCCAGATGGGTTGGTACATTTTTTGTTTATCTTCCCTTTGTAGTGTTGTTGTCATGCATAACAATAAGATATATTACAGAGCTTATAATTTAGGTAATAATACTTATACTAATTAAATGAGAACTCAAGCTATTCAAGTCATACTTGAATAGCTTAAGCAGTTGTCATTTATACTGTACTAGCTTTTGCGCGAGGCTCAGGCAGGACAGACAGAGTTACTTTCGTTTTTATAATATAAGTATGGATTTGTATGAACCATAGTGTACATAAATAATGTCTAGCTCTAATATAATAACGTAAATAGATGTAGTCTAATTAATACTTAAATTAACCTTAACTATTACAATAATAAAAACATTTCAATGAATTTAATTTTATGTAGAAAATCTTACCCCTTTCCTTTCGTACTCTTTTTCTTTTTCTTCTTCTTGTCTTCCGATGACCCGCTTAAGTATTTTTGTAAATAAGCTTTCTGGTCTATTTTGTTAGACATTTTGTTGGATTTCTTTTATTTTAACTTTGTTTGTTAGAAATTGTTTGAGAACGTATTGTATTATCAACAGTCCCCTGCCAATATTTGCAATATCTTGACGTTTGACCACCACAGACGACCACAAAGGCCCGTTCACAGAGTACATTGTTGTTTGACGTTTAGTCGTCTAAATACCTTTGTCGATTTTTAGTGTTGTAGCTTTATATACCTTAGAGCATACATGCGTGATCGAAGTGGAAAGAGAGAGAGAGACTTAGTTAAGTTAGAGTCTGTTTTTCTTACGCAAACTTCTAACCGCTGTCACCGTGCACATAATTTAACTACGGGATGTCGTTCTTCGAGTTGCTATTTCGAACCGACTTCCAAAAAGGAGGAGGTTCTATGTTCCACTGTATATATATATTTCTTTTATATATGTTCCGTGACAATCCGTGGTTGATCGTTGGGAGGGCCTCTTTCCTGTCTGCAGGTACAAAGGTTGGACCAATATATCTGGTGTTCTACCTCGGTGTTTTGTTGCAGTGTCCGTCGCAGCCAAGCAGTTGGCAAGCGCAATATTAGTTCTGGGCCTGCCGACTGCCTCGATGGCACAGTGGTAGCGTATGCGACTGCTGTGCTTGAGGTCTCGGGTTCGATTCCCGGGTCGGACCAAATGTTTGTATGACCTGCAAATATTTGTTTCGGAGTTTGGGTGTTTTCTATGTATAATATGTGTGTATTTACAAAATAAAAGTATATATGTATTTATATCAGTTGTCTAGTACCCATAACACAAGCTCTGCTTAGCTTGGGACTAGATGGCGTTGTGTGTTAGGTGTCCAAAAGTATATCTATTCTCGAAGCAGCCGTTCCCGGAAAGGTACTAAGTCTGCCCAAAACAAAAGAACCCGAGCTGACGTCCTACCCTCTTGATAATAACAGGCTGGAACACCTCTACGGTGAAGATGGCAACAGTAGCACGCCGCAGTTCGACGAGCTGCCTCGCACCTCTTTTGATGGGGTCCGATGACCTTTAACCGCTAAGAGATTAGCCGTTCTCTAATATACTTTATCGAGCGCTTCCGAGTCTAAATCCCATGGGGATGTTTCTGCAAACGCGCACTCCACCTCTGTAGACACGGTATGCTCACCAAGTATAGGTCTCACCTATAATACATTCTCAAGGCGCCAGAGGCACGTTTGTCGTATAGTGCTATTGGCCGGACAATAAAGTGGTACAGCATTTTCGCGAAGCTTTGTTTACCTAATATGAGTAAGTCTTTAACTTAAAAAAGTAGTTCTTTTTCTACTTCTGTGTGTTCGTGTGTTATTAAAGATACAAGAGACCAATAACATAATTTGTAATTAAGGTACCATGAATGCTATGTGATATTGTTCTTGAAGATCCATGTTGTAATTTATATAAATATCAAGTCAAACGTGTCAAATAGTCCACAAAATACGTGTAACACGTTTGCTTGACTGTATCACACTGATACATTCGTCTTAGAAACCAATACCAACCAAATACCAAACCAAAAACTCGAACACAAAACTCGTTTCTAAAAATTGTAAATCTTTATCGTGGAGACTTGACATGTTAGGCCAAGTTGGCCGGGTTTGTTTCAAGTTTTCTTTCTCTTTGCAGAGATGTGGTCCAGTAGTTATCTCTCCCTTCGTCGCTACTAACACCACTATGGAATGAATAGGGACACACCGCACACTCTCTTAAATAAAAAATCATTATGTTTGCTGCAGCTTATACTTTATTAGTACATTTTTTTTTATTAAAAAAAAGTTAATTTACAAATCGAGTCCAGTAAAATATGCTTAGTCGTGTGAATTTTTTAGATTAGTTGTGGCATTTCAATTGTTGTTTATTTCGTGGCTACTGAAAGAAATTAAATATACAATCAACATTAATTAATATAAATAAGAGTAGGAAATTAGTGTGGGTAGGTCAAGGTTGCGGGAAGTTGTTGAATGAACTCACTTGTCTCCTTGCGTTATTGATACAGACTCATGTGACTCTTCAACGAGCACTTCCGACAGCTTGGTCCGAAGCTGGTTGACGCTGCCTCGCTCAAATTGGGTGTCTTTTGCCCAATTTGGGCGGAGCCAGCGTCGCAAATAGACTCCCATACACGAGAGTTGTCCGGTCTATGGCGCTGTATGGGGCACCGGCGTGGGTGGCGGCTCTGACCGCCCTGAATAAGGTGCGCCCCTGGCGGCCTCAGAGGGTATTAGCGGTCAGAGCCATACGGTGTCGACCGAGGTGGCGTGCGTCTTGGCCGGAACATCCCCGTGGGATTTGGAGGCGGAAGTGCTCGCTGAAGTTTATCGACGGGTGGCTGAATTCCCGGCGGATAGTGGCTTTCACTCTCCGTGAGATACACGATGGCTAGATGGTCGTTCCGGCTGGAGAGTCCGCGCGCTGACTTTGCTGCCGTGGAGGCTTTCCAGCCGGTCATCCGCAAGTGGGCGGGGCAGCAGCACGGGACCCTTTCCTTCCGACTGAGGCAAGTCCTTTCCGGGCACGGTTGCTTCGAAAAGTACCTGAATTCGGTCGCCAGGAGGGAATTGAGTCCCACCTGCCCCCACTGCGACTGCAGTGGGCACTCGGCTTAGCACAGCTTAGCTTAGCGGGCAGGCGCAGAGTGGCACACCGTGTGGTTTTAGCAGGTTCGATTCCGACACAGCGCTCCACCGCAAACCCGGTGGGATGAAGGCCCGAGGGGGTTCCACACTTAAAAGAAAGAAGAAGATCGTGTGGACTTTATAACTCTGATGGCCAGGGCTCGTTGTGATCGTTGTAGTAGTGTTATGTTACCCCCCTCCTAAGAGGTCGTCTCCCCCCCGGGCTGGGCGTAATTTGTTACGCCGATGACACATTGGTCACGGCCCGGGGGGCGAACTTCCAGGAGGCGGCGCGCCTGGCCACCATTGGTGTTTCTCTGGTGGTCGGGCGCATCGAGGCGCTGGGCTTGCGTGTGGCCCTGGACAAGACGGAGGCCCTATTGTTCCATGGGCCCCGTCGTGGGCCGCCCCCCGGCGCCTCCATAGTGGTCAACTCGGTCCTCGTACCGGTTCGGGCCCAGATGAGGTATCTGGGCCTGATCCTCGACGGTAGGTGGCTCTTCGACGAGCACTTCCGACAGCTTGTTCCCAAGCTGGTCGGCGCTGCCTCTGCCCTTGGGCGATTTTTGCCCAACTTGGGTGGAGCCAGCGTCGCAACGCGACTCCTCTACACGGGGGTGGTCCGGTCGATGGCGCTGTATGGGACACCGGTGTGGGTGGCGGCTCTGACTGCCCTCAATAAGGCCCGCCTCTGGCGGCCTCAGAGGGTATTGGCAGTCAGAGCCATACGCGGATACCGCACGGTGTCCACCGAGGCGGCGTGCGCCTTGGCCGGAACACCTCCGTGGGATTTGGAGGCGGAAGTGCTCGCCGAAGTTTATCGACGGGTGGCTGAATTGAAATGAAATGAGAGGCATTCGCCCTCCGCCCGAAGAGGTACGCGAGTGGCGTGAAGCCGCCCGTCGAGCCACGATGGCTAGTTGGTCTTTCCGGCTGGAGACTCCGCGCGCTGGCTTTGCCGCCGTGGAGGCTCTCCAGCCGGTCATCCTCGAGTGGGCAGGGCGGCAGCACGGGACCCTTTCCTTCCGACTGACGCAGGTTCTTTCCGGGCACGGATGCTTCGGAAAGTACCTGCACTCGGTCGCCAGGAGGGAATTGAGTCCCGCCTGCCACCACTGCGACTGCAGTGAGGACTCGGCCCAGCATACGCTGGCGATTTGCCCCGCTTGGGCGTCGCAGCGCCGGGCCCTCACTGCAGTCATCGGAGAAGATCTCTCGCTACCGGCCATCATTCGCTGCATGGCCGGTAGCGACAGCAGTTTTACCGCGGTCGCAGCCTTCTGCGAAGACGTAATTTCGCAGAAGGAGGCGGCGGAGAAGGCCCGGGAGGATGATATCCACTCGGACCCGATCCGCCGCCGGCGAACCGGGCGGCGGAGGCGCGCCTACCAGCGCCTCATGCCGCCCTGAGTGTGGCCGCGGATGGTCGGGATGGGTTTTCCCCACCATCCGCTTTAGTGGTCACCCGCGAGGGGGCGACGTTACGCGTGTGCCGTACGTCGCCTAAACGGAGAGGTCAAAGAGGAGGGTGCCCGCTTCTGTGCGGGCTGGCGCCGGGAGGGATCCGGAGGTCCTACTACAGCAGTTCCCGGATCTCTCCCTCTCTCAGGCGCAGAGTGGCACACCGTGTGGTTTTAGTCGGTTCGATTCCGACACACCGCCCCGCCGCAAACCCCGGCGGGGTGACGGCCCGAGGGGGTTTCCACACGTTAAAAAAAAAAAAAAAAAAAGTGTTATGTTACCCCGCAAGACCAAAGTCCACACCCATAAAGCTTGGTTCTGGACCATACAATCCCTGCTTAGAGTCTGCTGCATGAGTCATCAGGTTCCCTCTTGTTGCCTGACACTAATTTCCCCGCAGTTTGTGCACTTGTCTCGGATTAAAATATGTCGTATATTTATTTATATTAAATGGTTTGGAACTTAAATGATTACTTACATCTACTTCGCTGGTAACGTCCAAATCTCTTCTGTGACTGCTTCTCTAAAATATTTTCATTAATTAGAATAATACAAGATTTAAATAATATTGATGATAAAGCCGATAAGTTAAGTTTTATGAATATGTATACCAGTATATATATAGTTTCATTCTAGAATTAAAAAACACAATGAAACAACCAAATACAAGTGAAATAAGTAGGTACAAGTGAGTTTAATTTTCTAATGTATTTTAACAAGTTCCATCAAGTGACATCAATGGAGAGTTTAAAATTACAGTATCTTATTTCTTTACCTTAATATTACCTTGTCAACCTTCATGAATCTTAGCACGTACCATCATGTCTTAACTGCCCCTAGCCAAGTTGAAATTCTACACGGGGGACGACGAGAATGATGTTATTTCACCACTAAGTCATGTGGTCAATACTAATTATCCAATAAGACAAGAGACGTTAGCGATTGTAGACAGAGCAAATTGGCTAGAGGAGCTAATTCTCTTAATATTATGATATACGTTACGGTTATTAATAAAGTTAATAGAAGAAAAATTGTAGTAGGTATGCATAATTTTATGGGTTTAAGTTTAAAATTCCAAACCCAGGGTTTCAGCTGGCTGTGCACTGATTAATCAGTTTGTGAATCAGTCTGTCAGTTTATTCTTTATATATATACACAGATAACAATGAAAGAATATGAGTCTACCAAATAAAATGAATATATAACCACTCTATATTTTTACAGGATTCAGAGACATGATCATATTTATGTACTACAGATATAGATACCAACAGTTCTAAGTCCAACTATTAAAGGGTGTTGATGAAATGTTATGCATCATTATATTTACAACTAGCTGAACCCCGCGGTGTTACCCGCGGTCAATGTTATACCGCGAGTAACGCCGCGGGACAAAGTTAGTCTAAAAAAAGTAGCCTAAGTTACTCCCCGGATCATCAGCTACCTGCCAGTGAAAGTCCCGTCAAAATCCGTCCAGCCGTTCCAGAGATTACCCGGAACAAACAGACAGACAGACAGACAGACAGACAGACAGACAAAAATTTTTTTAACTACAGTTTTGGTATATGTACCGTGTATACATACATATGCATTTAGTAAAAAGCGGTTATTTCAATATTACATACAGACACTCCAATTTTATTTATTTGTATAGATTACTTACGTGCGATTCGGCGGTAAGGTTCACATCCCCGTCCCGTCTGTCACGCTGTCTCTAAAATATTTAAGTAAAAAGCTCAAATTACTGGTAACTTTAGAAAATAAACGCATTATTATTATTGACTGCCTCGGTGCCGCAGTGGTAGCGTATGTGATTGCTGGGCTTCAGGTCTCGGGTTCGATTCCCAGGACCAAATGTTTGTATGATCTGCAAATATTTGTTTCGGAGTTCTATGTAAAATATGTATGTATTTATAAAAAGGTATATTATGTATTTATATCAGTTGCCTGGTACCCATAACACAAACTCTGCTTAGCTTGGGACTAGATGACGTTGTATGTCAGATTTTCAAAAATATTGTTATATTATTATAGACTTGATACATAAATCAAAAAACTTTGTCGATTAAGAGATATAATAACAATTGATATGAAACACAAGACCTTGCGATGTATATTTTAAATTGATAATGTTGCTAACAATTATTTTTACGGGAATTAACGCGATCACTTATTAAAAGGTATTACATACCTCTGATTTGAGCATTAAAATATGTTCATGAGAATGCTTTGAAGAATGCATTGTTACGAAGAAAGATCATTCCAGAACAAGACTCTACACGGCTAAGCATCGTGAAAGTTCTCGTTGTTATTCTGAGGCACAGAACAATGAACCTTACAGCGATATGCTTAGCGTTGAATATATATTGATTGTCTCGCGGTTAATTCAAATACATTCGCCGACGCGTTCTTGGAATCTGTCATCGATCTTTCTCGAATGTGGTAGTGATACCGAAAAATATCTGAGAAATATCATTGACTAGCTGCTGCCCGCGGCTCCGCCCGCGTATATATCGCTGTTTGCGGCAAATAGTAGCCTATGTATTATTCTCATGTATAAGCTATATTACTGTAAAGTTTCCTCCAAATCCATTTAGTAGTTTTTGGGTGGAAGAGTAACAAACTTTCGTATTTAGAATATTAGTAGGAAGTTTCAGACCCTATGGTTTATCACTGTTACTGAACCGGTGAGTAAAATATTCACAGTTTTAGAGAGAAAGATCGCAATTTACGACTAATCTAAAAAATAATATATTTATAACTAATCTTATCGAGAACTGTGAACGGGAGAGCAGTCTGAGCTGACTTATATAATTAATTGTCTCGGGTTGTAGTGAGTCAGAAATCATTTTACTACAGTACATCCCGGTAAACAACATTTCGAGACTTATTATTTTCTGCGTAAACAAAAAGATTTCTTGCTCTCGACACACGCGAACGACCTACGTAGAACTGCCCTAGAGAGAAGCTAGGGAGAAGCAGGGGGTACCCAAGTGAATACCGGCTACTTTTAGAGTTTACCCCTCACTTTTATTTATTGTAATCGAGAAAGCCATCTTCAAAAGAAATTGCAAGCGCTTGAATTGGAATGGAAAGTTGGTGGGTATTATGGGGATCCTAGGTATCAATACCGTCTCTCCTGATGCCCCTCCGGTGAGGATGGTGGCCAGTATAATATGCCGTCTCAGCTCTGTGAGGTGAAACCTGGTGCCGTTACACAATCTGGGCGCATCCAGGTTACGCATCAGTATGATAGGCACACCAAGCTTCAGCTCTAATTTGTGAGAGGGCACTCCTGACAGTTCGAGGTAATTTAAAAACTCTACAGGATACGTAAAAGCGTCGTCAGTTGTCATGACGGTGTCTATTGACATATAAGTCCCCACGTCACCTAGAACTTGCTCCAATATTTTTTTTTTTTTTTTTCAATCAACACGTTTGTAGGCGCCATGATCATTTTTTCCACGTTAGCCAAGTTTTGTTCTAAGTTCGGAAATACCTTATTGAGAAGGTTATCTTCCGAACTTACAACATTGCTAAATCGGCTATCAAAAGTTATTTGGCTGTTAGCGTTCGTCGGCACGCGACCTTCGCTGATCTTCGCGAATAGTCCATACATTTATCCTGACCATTAAAGAGCGCTAGACTCTCATATTGGTCTTCAGTTGTAACCACTCAACCTTACTCCACAACGGTGAAGCCTTGAGGCACCCGTTTATCTCGTCTGAAGCAGTACCCCTCTCGATAACTGGCAGTGTCTGCCAGAAATCTCCTGCAAGCAAGATGACTAGTCCATCCATCAACATTCGATTGCCCGTAATCAGTACCGGCGTTAGGGTAGGGCGCGGGTGGGCGATCGCCCAGGGCGCCAGATAAAAAGGGGCGCCGCAGGCGCCCCTTTAAAACCCATCGCTCATAGTTCGAGGTCTACTTACTCGTAAATTCCCTAAATTAAACGAAAAAATCTTTGTTTGCAACACTTGAATCACAACACAATCAAACACTTCGAACTGAGCACTGCATGCAGTTAATTTTATCCGGAATCCCCAATCATAGAGAAACACATTGTCTCTCTTTTTAATATTTAAGTTAATTTAACAAAACATTTAACAAAAATAAAACCGACTTCAAGGTTCGATTCTCTTGGATGCCATCATCAAATCTTAGTGTCATGATACCACCGTTGGAATATCTTCTTTCCATTAAGAAAAGAAACATCATAATCGGTTTATACACGACGAAGTTATTCGCGAACAAACTCCACTCCAGAATGTCCGGCGTGTGGGGAGTGGAAGCGTGATCTTATGACGGCCATCGGGGTGCTCTCTCTCGGTATCATGATTGCAGCCAAGTTATGTTTGCGAAGGTGACGGCGAAGCGAGGCTGGGAGAGGTTTAGAACTTTCTCGGTTCGCCAGGCCCGGGCCAGGTACCGCAGACAACTCAGGTGCTGGAGATCGTAAAACGATCTCCGTCCTCCATAAGCGCAAGCCTGGCAGTGACAGGTGAGGCCAACTGTGAAACTAGCAGAAGCAGGCCGGGTTGAGTGCCTTTTGGGGACAGCAACGGTAACATCGGAGTTCCCACACAGGAGGGGGCCATCTACATACCGTAGGTGGCCCGAGGCACATCGGGGTTCCAGGGTTTTTCTTTCTAGAGTGCACCTGGTTCCCCGGGTTCCAGTAGCCGAGACAGCGTGCGGTTTTAGCCGGTTCGAGTCCGACATGCCACCAGCAAGTCGGTATCCAGAGGGATTTCCGCAAAGGAAAAATATACAAGGATTACTCCATTAATGATATAAAACAAATACAATGTTCATCCATTCTAAAATTCTAACTGATCACTTGGGGTTATAAACTATAAAAAAACTCAGTGACCACGTTGGGAAGCAAGAATAAGCAGTGTTAAAGCAGTCCGTTACCAAATTACTGCCATCCATGATGCTTACATATAACTTTACTATTGAAATCCAGAGAACTGATGTTCAAGTGTCTCATGAGACTATTAGTCCAGCTGAACATCTAAAAGATTTCAGAATTTGAATTTTTCAACTGTCTTCTGGACACTATATTAATTTCAGTCAATGAAAGGTTCGAACAGTTAACTTAGTACGAAATCTTGGTCTTTGTAAAATATTAAACAGATTCAGGAAAAAAACAGTAAAAACTAAAACCCAACTACGACAAAAAACGACGCTGAAAAAAACTTTTTCAGCGTCTATTTTTGTCGTAATTGGGTTTTAGTTTTTACTTTTTTTTTATTTAAAATGTTTTGGTGCATCTATAATACTAATTTCTTTGCAAAGTATATTTTAAGTAGATATCACAGAAATACCACATTTATCGAATAAATACGGACAAAGTCACGAGAAAATGCTAATAATATATGTATTTTTGAAATGTACAAGTAACGCCCTTTCCAATGATACCAAACACGATTTTTTAACTAAAATTTATTTTTTAATACAGTACTTTATGTTGGCTAGAGGGCGCCACATTAGATTCAGTCATATAGCCTACAACCAGAAGACGATCATGACGCTTCTAGCGACACCTCATTTGTCCAGTTCTAATGAGTAGTTAAGGAGCTAAGAAGGAACAAATGAACATACATACATACATACATACATACATATATACATACATACATAGCCTGTCAAAATCATAACCCTTCTTTGGCTTTGCCATAGTCGGGTAAAAATCCGACTTTCTCAAAGTTTGTGGGGATCTCCAATTAAAATTGACTCTAAATCAAACATAGATGGTTATATGTTATGTACTAACTTAACACTAAGTAAGTCTGAAATATTTTTTGCCTGATCAGAACGTTTCCTATTTTTGTTTTAAATTTTATCAAAAATTACAACCTACAAAAAAAGTATCAAAATGTGTGGATAGCATTCCGCATATTTTTGACTATACCTTAATAGTTGCTAGTGGGGAGAGGAGTTTTTCATACAAAACCTATCTTCAATCAATAATATCTCAACCTAGATTGACCAACTTAGCAACTTAGTCAATTGAAAAATAAATTGCTGAAAACATCGACTTTGATAACCTTATAAAAGAGTTCACTTATAGAAAGGCCAGAAAGGTTTTTTTTATAATAAATAATTGTTTTTTTTTTTGATAAATGCATATTGAATTATTATAAATTCCCTTTTTTCGTTTTTTTATTTATTCGTAATTGCAGATGGGGGGCGCCGTAGAAATCTCGCCCAGGGCGCTGGTAGTGTTAAAACCGGCACTGCCCGTAATGTCTTGCAAGCTGCGATCCAATGC
The DNA here is from genome assembly GCA_905220595.1 of Spilosoma lubricipeda. Taxonomy (NCBI): domain Eukaryota; kingdom Metazoa; phylum Arthropoda; class Insecta; order Lepidoptera; family Erebidae; genus Spilosoma; species Spilosoma lubricipeda. The sequence continues at coordinate 5,851,961 of HG992300.1, forward strand.
TTCAATCGCTCGCTTGTGTGACATCGTGCATTCGTCCCACACAATCAGTTTGCACCATTGCATTAGAGCACCGCGACTACTGCTTTTGATGATGTGTCAATTGGGAGTTTGTTCAGTTGTAAGGTTCAGCGGGAGTTTGAACACTGAATGTGCGGTTTTGCCACCACTCAGCAAAGTTACGGCTATTCCGGAGGACGCAACCGCCAGCGCAACTACTTTGTCTTTGCGCAACTGTGCTAGCAGCAAGTTCAGTAAGAGTGTTTGCCTGGTGCCCCCTGGTGCGTCCAAGAAAAAAAGACCCCTTTGTTCGCTAGCTATGCGGTTTGTTATAAGATTGAAAATTTCCCTTTGTTATGGTAGTAACAGAGGCTCTATTTGGGCGACTTTAGTCCTCAAGGTAATAGTATCATAACCCAGCTCTCTGACTAAATCAGTAAAAAGCTCTTACGTTCTTTGTGAAGTAGGAAAATTTAAATCGGACAGTAGTTTCCCGACTATCGTATAAAATTTTGTCCTTGATAAGTTTCAGTGCTTCGTTAAAAACTAAGTCATCCTTGACTTGTGCAGTTCCTTGATATCGGCGAGCAATATCTTTTGATAAAGCATTTTTATACTTGACTCATAACTGTTGGGGGTTGGAGAGTCCACATATGCTTACCATAATCGCAAAGAGATCTCTTAACGTTGTCGCTGATCGGCACAATATAGCGTCCTCCACCGTTGCGTCCCAGTGGTTGTCGTCTTCCAGCAATCCCATCGCCTCACACTCTTCTCGGAAATTGGCCTTTTCTTGCCCATTGACGGTTTTGAGAACCTGAAAACTGGTGGGGCCTCGGAGTCTAGTGAGCAGCAACCGTACACAATAACATTCGAATTGTGTTATGTGTACGGTATACACTCTGCCCAGAGCAACTGAGGCCTTCACACCTGGCCATCCGTCGACGGGTGCTCCTTGCATGCATCCTTTCCATTCTTTCCGCGACGCATTCCACGTGTAATACCTTGACATTTCTATGTACAACAACGTCCGGGCAAACTCGTCAGCTTGGCACTGGCGGAAAAATGCGGTGAGGTTGGTAATACGCGGTGTTGCAACTCGGTGTCGCAGATTTACTTCGTAAAATACACGCGTTCGCCGTTTGGGAGGTGCATAGCAAGACAGGTCACTGTTGGGTGGGTGCCTTTGGTGCAACGGTAAACCAAGTATTCTCCATGCCGCTTCATTAGTACTCACATATCGGCACCCGAAACATCTGCACCTCATTCTTTCGGTCGATCATAATGTTACTCTGCTGCCTAACGATGAAAATAGCCTGGTTATTGCCCTTATTTATGTATTTACATATATATTTGATAGCCTGGACCGAGCTGCAAAAGCAGTGAATATGGAACCAACCACGGACACGTTTTGTACGGTGCCTCTGAAGTTAATATTGACGCTACGCCCGCCCTCCGCGCTCTACGTCAATATAACGGGTAACCTTTCGGCGACGGCACAGCAACAATTAATCCTATCAAACGCTGCCATCAACAATTTGGCAGGCGCTTGAACATAAATATAAACAAAAAGTAGTAAATATATAAGATATAAAGTAGCCTATGTGTTATTCTGATGTATAAGCTATATTACTGTAAAGTTTCATCCAAATCCGTTCAGTAGTTTTTGCGTGAAGAAGTAACAAACATACACACTCACAAACTTTCGCCTTTATATATTAGTGTGAAGTGTGATAGTGTGATGTGAAGTGTGATTAGTGTGATGTGATGTGATTAATCAATCAACCTAGCGACCTCGGCGACAAGTAAGAAACATTATTCTGAGTTATATTGTGCTTTTAAGATTATTTTTCTTAAATAAAGTCTATTTTATTCGTCAGAAGGTTTATTTCTCAAATTCATCAAACATAAACACGTAACAATATTACTTACATCCGATTCGCTGGTAACGTTGAAGTCACGACGGCGTCTATCCCTCTGAAATATTTATCAATATACATAATTACCAGATTTTAAGCTTATTAGGGCTTATTAGGTAATAAAGCAGGTAAGTAGAGTTTTTTTACAAAATAAATTGTTATATTTATAAGTTATGTAAAACTTTCAGTTTCGCCTACGTAACTGTAGGTTAATATAAAGTTGGCTTGACCATCATATGACCCATTTGCTCCTGACCTTGCTTTGACCCTGTACTATCATTCATACTGTAGTAATACATATATGTACTATTTCATTTATTTATATTATACAATATTATTACTTACGACCAATTCTTTGGTAAGGTCCTCATCAGCTCTGTCATGGCGCCTCTGAAATATTTTTCTTAAATTACAATTAAAAGGACAAGAATAAAAATATTTTTACTTGTCAACATGTCTACCATGTTTCTTAATAATGTCATTTTAATCTTATTTGAAATTTACTAGGTTTCCAAACAAAAGTTATTTTTGAGTAATTGTTATTAATAAAGTAATGCAGTATAATTAATTGTAGATTAATACTAGTTATAATAAAGGGGGGAAGCATGCATTTTACCATTAGGTGACCCGTTTGCTCATTTGACCCATGTCGTCATCATCATCATCATTAGCCTATTACAGTCCACTGCTTGACATAGGTGTCTCCAATTGTTAATCTTGACCTCTCTACTATCGGTTAATAAAGATACGTCCTATTTAATTCATTTACAATAAAGAACATTAATTATTACTTACGACCAATTCGCTGGTAACGTCCTCGTCAGCTTTACGCCTCTGAAATATATTTCAATAAATATAATTATTACCAGATTTTCAGAATATTGATGACCCTCGCGACCGCGTATATGTCCTGTAGCGTAAAACGAAAGAAATATTGGGGATTCAAATCTCAGTATTCAGTTGTACATCCACTACTAACGGCTTACCTAAAAGGTTATCCGTCTACTGATTTGACCTCTGTACTGTCGATTGATACAGATATGACCTATTTGGGTCCCGATGTCGTAATAACAGCAGCTCTTAGATTCCTCCTCTCTAAGGCGCAGATTTTAGTCGGTCCGATTCCGACACCGCCACCAACCCCGGTAAGGTGACGGCCCGTGGGTTTCCACACATAAAAAGAAGAAAAAAAGACACGACCCATTTAATTTATTTACTTCATACAAGATTATTAGTACAGGGCTAGTTGTTGTAGAGAGCCTTGGGGGAACTTACGCACGTCTTCCGACTGTAATGATGATGCTAAAACATTTATTCTTACTTACGCCCATTTTGCTAGTAACGTCCTTATCAGCTCTATCATGACGCCTCTAAAATATCTATACTAATATATAAAGCTGAAGAGTTTGTTTGTTTGTTTGAACACTAATCTCAGGAACCGCAGGTCCGATATGAAAAATTCTTTCGGTGTTGAATAGTCCATTTATCGAGGAAGGCTATAGAGTATATATCATCATGCTACTACTAATAGGATCGGAGCAACAATGAAGAATGTTTCAAAAACGGGGGAAATTTTCACGCTACGGGCAATATGAGGCGCAAACGTGGTTGCGTGGGTCAGCTAGTATTTTACTATAATTTGAATTATTAATAATTTTCAAGAATACTAATTAAAGGTACTTAAATTTTATAACTTAAAATATATTTTTTAATCATGCCATTTCATCTTACTTGATATTTACCAGGTGCCAAAACAGGTAAGTTAGTTTTAAGTTATCGTCGTTAATAAAATATACGTACATACTAATCCTACTAATTTTATAAATGTGCAAATTTGTATGGACGTGTGTTGCTTGCTTTTTCACGCAAAAACTACTGAACGGATTTGGATGAAACTTTACAGTAATATCTACCTATCCTACTAATATTATTATTATTTAGTATGACACACTAGCAGCTAGAAAGCTGATGCATGTGTTTGAAATAGCTTGGAGATATCGAGTCTGTCAAGTCTGTTTTTGAAGCAGTTCAGTAAGGGAGCCATAACCACGTCCTCTGGGAGTCTGTTCCAGGCTGTCACAACTCGGTTAGGCAGAAAATGCGTCTTTGGGTTTTTCTTAGAAGAATTTCGCCATAGTCTCAGGGGATGCCCTCGCAAGTGCACGTTATCATCCAAGATGTAGATTTCCGGTAAGCTGGGTACGTCATATTGCTCTTTGAGTATTTTATTAGTTTCAATAAGACTGCCTCTCTGTCGGCGTTCTTCCAGTGTGGTTAACCCTAAATATTTTAGCCGCTGCTCGTAGTTGCCCTTCTCTGCACTGCCTCCAGCAAAAAATGTCTTTTTTGAGATATGGGTCCCAGATGACATACGCATATTCAAGCAACGGTCTAACATAGGTCTTGTACAGTTTCAAGAAAGTCTTAGCGGTAAGGCATTTAAAGGCCTTGCGTATGATGTACAGCATCGAATTTGTTTTCTTGACTAAGCCAGATATATGAGCTTCCCACTTGAGATCGTTTGATATAATGACGCCTAGATCTTTCTGCGACTCAACGGGCATCAATTGTTGGTGTCCAAGGTAATACATTTTATGAGGATTGTTGTTTCCAATATGTAATACTGTGCACTTGTTAGCGTTTAATGTCAGCAACCATTCTTGGGTCCAGTTGTAAATGGCGTCTAAATCTTTTTGTATATCCTGTGACTGGCTACAGGGGTTTCCAAAGAATTTTGTGTCATCAGCAAATAAGCAAAAAGGCAGTTTGAGGACACCTTTAAGATCTGTCAGGTAAAGGATAAAGAGTAGTGGTCCCAGGACCGATCCTTGTGGGACACCGCTGAGTACATTTCGAGGTTCAGATAAGGCTTCACCGATATGCACACGGAAAGTTCTGTTTGAGAGAAAGTCCCTAATCCAGGCTAGCAGATTACCGCGGATACCTAGGTGTTCTATTTTATGGATTAAACGTTGTGTAGGCACGCTGTCAAACGCCCTCTCATAGTCCAGGTAAATAACATCTGTAGGGTTTCTTTCATCATGACTTTTAGTCCATTCATGCAAACATTTAAGTAGGTTGGTGGTTACTGATCGTTTGGGTACAAATCCATGTTGTTCCTCTAAAATGATTCCTTCTTGCAGTAAAAAGTCTCTGATTTGATTGGTAATGATTTTTTCCATTGTTTTACACAGCACGCTCGTCAGACTAATAGGTCTGTAGTTTGCTGGTTCAAGTTTATTTCCCTTTTTATATATTGGCACAATGTAGGCTACTTTCCAGTCAGCAGGCACCACCCCATAATTCAAGGACCGGTTCATCAACATCGTTATGTTCTTCACCAGTACTGTTGAACACTTTTTTAAGACAATCGAAGGCAATTCGTCAGGGCCTGTGGCTGTGGTGTCATCTAAACTTAATAGTGTTTTTCGAACTACCTCCTCTGTGAAACATATATCGTCTTTGGTATTTGCAACTCTAGGATAATTAATAGAGGGAATCGCACCATCAGATTCTTTAACAAAGGATTGCTCGAACTGGTCAGCAAATGCCTCTGCTATTTGGTAGGGTTTTGTGACAAGTGCATTTGATTTGTTCTTAACAATGTTTGGGATGCACACTTTTGAACCGAGTTGTTTCCTGATGTATCCATAAAAAGCTTTTGGGCCAGAGTCTATTACTGTCGACTCAAAAGCTGTTCTTCGTTCACTACTGATTGTAACAATCCTATTGTTAATTCTTCTGTATTTTTGGTATGCGTTTTCCTTACGATTAATCTTGTATGTGTTCCATAGTTCCTTCTTTCTTTTTGTTAAGTCTATTATTTCTTTATTAATCCAAGGTTTATTGAAAACGTTCTTTTTATGTCTGGATTCTATAGGCACGCATATCTTAATAGAGGAGTGTATCTGCTTCATAAGAGACAGCCACATATCATTGACTGATTTTCCATTAAATGTTAGATTCTTCGACAAATCCTCACTTAGTGCTTTGAAATCCACTTTGCGGTAGTTATATCGTTTTCGTGTCTCGTTACTTTTATTTGAAGTATGGATGATTTGCGCCGTAGCGAGGATGACTATGTGATCACTTTTACCGATTGGTGGATGATACTCCAGGTTGCTTATTAAGTTGTCTTCATTGCATAATACAAGATCTAATAGAGATTCTTCTTGGTTTCTTTTTCTAGTTATCTGTGTTACAAGCTGCCTAAGACTGCTACTGGTGTACATGTCAAGAAATGTGTTATGTAGTTTGTCATGGCTGTGATATTTATGGAGAGGCCACTTGATTCCAGGGAGGTTGAAATCGCCCACTATGAGTACTGCTTTTTCCGCCGCAGCTCTGCCAATAGTGCTAAAAAGGATCTCATCTGACTCAGAAAGACAATTAGACGGTGGTCTGTATATACATGCCAGTAGTAAGTCGAGCTCTTCGAACCGAACATCCAGCCACAGTCCTTCCACGTTATCTCTGTGATACTTGTCGTCTACCCTAGATATGATAGCAATGTTGTTAGCCGCATGTGCGACATATATTGCAACACCACCTCCTCGTCTGTCCCTTCTATCTAAGCGATAGAGCGTGTATCCAGGTATTTGTATTAGACTATTTGCTATTCCTGAGTGAAGATGTGATTCCGTTATTAAAATAAATGCAGGTTTATAATTATTAATTTCGATGAGCAGTAGATCAAATTTTGCCGTTAGCGATGCCAGGTTAGTATATAAGAAACGGAGTTCGGAGATTGCAGCAGTGTCTAGTTTTTTGTAAGCGGAGCAGCTATAATTTTCACCTAAAGAACTAGGAACAAAGTTAGTCTAAAAATAAGTAGCCTAAGTTACTCCCCGGATCATCAGCTACCTGCCAGTGAAAGTCCCGTCAAAATCCGTCCAGCCGTTCCAGAGATTACCCGGAACAAACAGACAGACAGACAGACAGACAGACAGACAAAAATATTTTTAAGCTACATTTTTGGTATATGTACCGTGTATACATACATATGCATTTAGTAAAAAGCGGTTATTTTAATATTACAAACAGACACTCCAATTTTATTTATTTGTATAGATTGATGACTAATTGATCCATGCAACCTCGTTTGCGACTCATATTGCCCGTAACGTGATTGTTTAACAGTATGAGCCAATCTTAAAAGACATTTGGGGTCGCTGACTTTTGTTTAGAACTTTTAAATGGAAGACAATTCTTTCATATATTGTTTTTATGAAACTTAACCCTTTATGTAACGTACGCAATGGAAACCCTGTTTTTGCAACATTTTTTATTGATACTCAACTTTTTTTTGTCCTAGCGTAATGGCACGCCAAATTATAAAAACTAAAATTTTTTTTTTTTATCGGATCTGTACTTTCCATTATTGGCACGTTCAAGTAATTAAACAAGCTCTTCAGCTTTATAATATCAGCATATATATTAATTATTACTTACGCCCAATTCGCTGGTAACGTCTTCGTCAGCTCTGTCACTGCGTCTCTGAAAATATTAAAAAAATTAGAGTTATATCCAGATTTTTAGAATATTGATGAATAATCGAGCCATGCAATCTTGTTTGCGACTCATATCGATCGTAACAATGTGAAGTAATTTGTATGTCATAAAAAAATTATAGTGTGATGTCGCCGATTTTTTTTAGAACTTCTAAATGGGAACGATTCTTCTATAAGTTGTTTTTTTGTGAAACTTTAATAGTTTACGCAGCGCACGCAATGAAAACTTTTAAAAAGAAATAATTTTCCCCCGTTTTTGCAACATTTTTATTGAAAATAAAATTTACTTTTGGTCGCAGCGTAACAGCACGCCGAAATATAATCATTATTTTTTTAAAATGTGACCAGTACTTCCCATTAATAACACGTTCAACCAACCAACCAAACAAACAACCTTTTTAGCTTTATAATATTAGCATAATTTATTAATTATTACTTACGATCCATTTGCTGGTGACGTCCCCATCGGCTCTGTCATTGCTCCTCTGAAATAATTTAAAAAATTAGAATAATTCCAAGATCTCCAGAATATTGATGATAAAGTCGTAAGTTAAATATTTTCAAAATAATAATAGCTAACGTAATTCTTAACAGAATCGTCCTATCTTACATGATACTTACCAGGTTCTAAAAGACATAAATTATTAAAAAGTTATCGTTATTAATAAGGCTCAGTAGTGTATGTAAGTAATGTATGAGACTTTTGTATCGACTTGCGTATCTCCTGGTGGGGAATATTTTGGTATTTGTTTGACCGGTAAGGTCAGCGACAAAAACATAATGTATGAGACTTTTGTATCGACTTGCGTATCTCCTGGTGGGGAATATTTTGGTATTTGTTTGACCGGTAAGGTCAGCGACAAAAACATAATGTATGAGACTTTTGTATCGACTTGCGTATCTCCTAGTGGGGAATATTTTGGTATTTGTTTGACCGGTAAGGTCAGCGACAAAAACATAATGTATGAGACTTTTGTATCGACTTGCGTATCTCCTGGTGGGGAATATTTTGGTATTTGTTTGACCGGTAAGGTCAGCGACAAAAACATAATGTATGAGACTTTTGTATCGACTTGCGTATCTCCTAGTGGGGAATATTTTGGTATTTGTTTGACCGGTAAGGTCAGCGACAAAAACATAATGTATGAGACTTTTGTATCGACTTGCGTATCTCCTGGTGGGGAATATTTTGGTATTTGTTTGACCGGTAAGGTCAGCGACAAAAACATAATGTATGAGACTTTTGTATCGACTTGCGTATCTCCTGGTGGGGAATATTTTGGTATTTGTTTGACCGGTAAGGTCAGCGACAAAAACATAATGTATGAGACTTTTGTATCGACTTGCGTATCTCCTGGTGGGGAATATTTTGGTATTTGTTTGACCGGTAAGGTGTCGTGTTTCGTGAGTGCGATCGGAGGCCAATTGATGCAGAAGCATTACTAGCCCGCCATAGTGTGGATAACCATGCTGCATTGTCTGCATTCGCAGTATGGTGACCACATAAATTTGGACTCTTGGATTTTGCCTATGCTTTAAGATAAAAATAAAATACTTAGATGGCTGGCAGTGTACAACTGTGTGGTTTTCTAGGAATTTTCTGCTTCGCACAACAAAACTGTGGAAAGAACTGTCGCGTGTGGTATTCCCGGACTAATATGACCTTCAAACCATCAAGAAACGAGCGTACTCCTTCTTAAAAGGCCAGCAACGCACTTGTGACGCCTCTGGTGTATCTTAAATCATCATATAAAATTCACTTTATAAACGGTATGATTCTTATATTTAACCATCCATTTACATATTACTAGCGGTACAGGATCTGCCATTCTCTTTTACCAGGTTCCAAAAGAGATATCTAAGTTTTATATATTTTTTTTATATTAGCTGCCAAAATAATTCGGAAATCTAAAATACAACGTCATCTGCTGGGACCAAGCTGGGACCAAGCTGGGACCAGTACTAGTAGTCTGAGTACTAGACAACTGATATAAATACTGTTTTTTGTAAACACATACATAAAAAACACCCAAACTCCGAAATAAGTACTTGCAGATCATACAAATATTTGGTCCGACCAGGGAATCGAAGCATACAGTACCACTACTCTACCGAGGTAGTTAAATGTGTTACCAGATATAAAGTATGAGGGAATCCGAAACTGTAATATCCTAAAGTTATCGTTATTAATAAGGTGTAGTAGAATAATTGAAAGTCACTATAAAGTGCGGGAACCCTGCATTTTACCTTTAGGTGACCCGTTTGCCCATTTGACCCCTGTACTATCGGTTAATATATATTATTTATTTAAATTAAATTAAATTACTTATATTGTACAACACAAATTATTGCTTACGGCTAATTCGATGGTAACGTCCTCATCAGCTCTGCGCCTCTGAAAAGTTTTTTGATAGTTGGGGTCATTACCAGATTTCCAGAATAGCTACGATAAAGCAGGTAAGTCTCATCAAAATTAGAGAATCTAATGTGTTTTTTTTTATAAAATATCTTATTTTAATTGAAAGGATAATGGCCAACGCATTGTAGGAGCTCCTCCCGATTGCTGAGGTTGGTTGTCGCGGGGTTTGTTTGCAATTGCACGAGGCGGACTTGATACCACATGGTATTTTCTACCAGTCAACCTTCAGTTGGTTCATCATCAAGCCAGATGCATATGTATGATAGGCATTAAAGATGATAAACACTAACTTATACATAATATTAATGCTATTTAAAATACATAGACTTAATTCATATTTAGTTAGTTAATATATATACACTAGCTGACCCACGCAACTTCGTTTACGTCTCTTATTGCACGTAGCGTGAGAATTTTCCCCCGTTTTTGAAACATTTTTCATTGGTGCTCCGCTCCTATTGGTCTTAGCGTGATGATATATAGCCTATAGCTTTCCTCGATAAATGGGCTATCTAACACTGAAAGAATTTTTCAAATCGGACCAGCGGTTCCTGAGATTAGCGTGTTCAAACAAACCAACAAACAAACAAACTCTTCAGCTTTATGTATTAGTGTAGATAATAAAAATAAAAACAATAATATCTGAGGTGACGAAGTACTAGCGATATTTCTGTTAGTTGTTTCTTGAAATATTCTCGAACTTTTGCATGGAACTTGTCACGATTTGTTGACATCGTGATTTTAACTGGAAGCGCATTCCATAGAAGAATAGACTCTACAGCAAAGGAGCAGTGAACAAGAGAAGAGGTGTATCTTGGACACAGAAGTAAAAGATTAGTATTGGAGCGAAGATCTCTGTCATGTTTGGAAGCTATGAAGTGCGATAAGTGGGGCTCTTCTCTATTCTGCCAGAGAAGCACGAGTAGAACCCAAAAATATAGTATCCTATGTTATCGTTATTAATAAAGTATAGTAGTGTAACTGTAGGTCAATATATAAAGTGGGGCAGCCATGCAATTTACTCTCTGATGAGCCATTTGCTCATTTATCATATTATTTTAATTTATCGTATATCAGTCAATATAGATACGCGCTATTTAATTTATTTACAATATACAACACTAGTTGACCCCACGCAACTTCGTTTACGTCTCTTATTGCCCGTAGCGTGATAATTTTCCCCCGTTTTTGTAACATTTTCATTGGTGCTCCGCTCCTATTGGTCATAGTGTGATGATATATAGCCTATAGCCTTCCTCGATAAGTGGGCTATCTAACAGTGAAAGAATTTTTCAAATCGGACCAGCGGTTCCTGAGATTAGCGTGTTCAAACAAACAAACAAACAAACTCTTCAGCTTTATATATTAGTATTGATTAACTATTACTTACGACAAATTCGCTGGTAACGTCCTCGTCAGCTCTACGCCTCTGAAATAATTTTTAATAATTAGAATTATTCCCAGACTTCTAGAATCGATGAAAAGCCGCTAAGACAAGTTTCATAAAGATAATAGTATCTTAGGTGTTTTTAATAAAACTATCTTATCTTACTAGAAAAGAACAATGGCAGATATGTACCGAACTTTTGTACCACCTTGCGTATCTCATGATAGGGATTATTTTATCAAGTGACCCCTCTACTTGATTCCCCCTATACCATAATAGACTCACTCGAAATGTAAGTTTGATTCTTTTTAATCTCAATTACTCAAATGAACTGCTTGAAAATTTGTCCTAAGCATCTTATATTTTTCGAAAAAAAAAAAAAAAAAAAATCAATTGCGGTAGCTCGACTGCCTCGTTGGTCTTGCGGTTAACGTATGCGACTGCTGATCGTGAGGTCTCGGGTTCGATTCCCGGGTCGGACCAAATGTTTGTATGATCTACAAATACTTGTTTCGGAGTTTGGGTGTTTTCTATGTATAATATGTATGTATTTACAAAAAAAAAGTATATATGTATTTGTATCAGTTGTCTAGTACACCCATAACACAAGCTCTGCTTAGCTTGGGACTAGATGGCGTTGTGTGATAATATAATATAATATAATATTTATTTCTCACCATAACCATACAAAAGTGCATTTTTACAATTTTATCTTATAGTACACAATCTGATTATGGTGGGCTGATACCTGAACTAGGTAAAACCTGTATCTCAAGTTATCAACCCTCCACCTTTCAAAGTTTCAAATCATTCAAAGATCAGTCATGTTTACAATTGAATAATTTCACATACTGTAGTCTGTGGGTATCTAGTAAATCATTCCAATTACACGTATTACAATAATTTCACATATGTGGGTATCTAGGGAATTACTATTTAACAATAATACTGCTAATAAAAATATCCAATAGCGCGGTGAGTTGTCTCGCTTGAGTATGTGGTAGTGTTTGTGTGTGTGTATATGTGTGTGTGTGGGTGCGCGCGCGTGTGTGTGTGTAGTATGCAACTACTTGGTGTGGACGAGAGAAGTATAATGCTTAACAATGTGTTTATTTGATAAGAGTATAGTAGTGTCGGGACTTAGTGTGCGTATAATGTTTACAATGCACGGCAGAGAGGTGAGAATGCATAAGCGTGTGGACAGTAAATTGATAATGCAACTACGATATTAGGGATTGGTCTAAGTAACAAGAGATTAGTGGATGTGTAATATAGGATAGAATAATGATGTTTAATGAGATGAAGATGAAGATGCCCTGTATGTACAATATGTATGTTTTAATAGTAAATTATTTTTATTTTTGTAAGTCAGCTCGGGATCTTTAAAAGATTTTCTGTGCTATCGTAATTTAGTGTTTTAAGTTTGTCTGTCAAGATGGTTTGTAATGAATTTCGATTTTTATTGTAAATGGTTTCTAGTCTATTGATTTTATTATAAAGTGCTGCTCCCCTGTAGATAAGTTGTCTTTGTGCAAACTGGGTTGTAACACGCGTAGTTGGCATCCTCACGCAACGTTTGTCCTGGCACAACAGGGAAGGAGCATGAGTCTTATGTTGTCGTAAGACAGTGCTATATATGTAAAGTTGTCGTGCTGTCAATACGTCCGCCTCCCTATATAATTGGTCTGAACCGAATCGACGTGGCTTCCGAAACATCACTTTGAGGACTGCACGCTGTGCTCTCTCCAGTTCAAGGAAGTGCGAGGTTGCTGCCCCACCCCAAATGGGTATACAGTACGAGATGATCGTTTGTCCCAGGGACAAGTACACTTTTTTGATGAGATCTTTGTCTGCTGCCTCACGCAGATTCCTAAAAACTGGAAGTAGCTTTCGTAACCTTTTTCCAAGGTAAGCTATGTGCGGTTTCCACGTCAGATGCTTGTCTATAATGATGCCAAGATATTTATTAGTTGCGGTTTGTTCTAAAGAAGCACAACGACAGTCACCACTGAGTAGACACGACTTGCCATGGGCTTTTATGTTAAACTGTGGGTTCGGATCAGATTTGCTATTTATACTGAAACAAATGTATTTCGTTTTAGCAACGTTAAGAGTAAGAAGGTTGTCATCAAACCACTGCATAACCTTTTTCATTCCGAGTTCAGCAAACATTTGCACTTCTGACCAGGTTTTCCCTTTAAAAATCAAAGCTGTATCATCAGCGAAAGCTATGGTGCTGCCGTTCTCTATATGCAGTTTACACAGCTCATTTACATAAATAAGAAAGAGAGAAGGTCCGAGGGTACTCCCCTGAGGTATACCGTAATTAACATATGAAACATCACTGTAAATGTCACCGATTCTCACCACTTGGCTTCTCTCGGAAAGGTAATTTTCAAACCATCCTAAGACTGATCCTCTGATACCTAGGCTGTCCATTCTACTCAGTAGAATCGGAATAGATACCGTGTCAAAAGCTTTCTTTAGATCGATGAAAATAACAACACATTTGTCTTTTCTGTCCAAACAATTTGTTACCATTGCCGAAAGACAAGCCACGGCATCCTCGGTGCACCTGTTTCTTCGAAATCCGTATTGGTTATCTGCCAAGAGATGATATTTCTCCAAATAATTAGTGAGCCTTCGATTAATCACTTTCTCGATTATTTTACGCACAGAACTCAACAAAGATATAGGACGGTAGTTTGAAGGAGTCTCATTGTTACCGCCTTTGAATATGGGGATAACTATAGCTTTTTTAAAAATTTTAGGAAATATTCCAGTTGCAATGCTTAAATTACATAAATGTGCTATCACCAAACACAGGATAGAGTGGGAGTTTTTTAATGTTATTGGGGAAATAAGGTCATTACCGGGGGCACAATTTCTCTTAAGGCTACACACAATCTCATCAATTTCCTTGTAATCAGTAGGAGTCAGAGCCATCGACTGTGAATTGTAGGAAGTGTATTTTGTAGTTGATGCCCGGGGTACAGTCTGGTTTGATTTAAGTAAGATTTCATCGGCTAAATTAGCACCAATGGATGTGAAGTATCTGTTGACTGCGTTTATGGACTCTTTGGGAGAACTTTGCGTTTTAAGAAGTTGCACCGCCTCGAGAGATCGTTTCTTTAAATTGCATATTTCCTTCACTGTATCCCAAGTCCCCTTCTTGTTTTTGTATGTCCCTTTAAACTTATCTTGATAATATTGATTTTTTAAATGTTTAGCGTATTCATTACATAGGTTTCGATATTTTAAGTAAACTTTTCTAATTTCGCCATCGTTGGGCCTTTTTTTTACCAGTTGATGCATTTTATCCCTCCTCCGAAAATGCCCAATAAGCTCCACTGTAATCCAGGGTTTAATTGGTCTTTTTCTCCTAGTGAACGTAATTGTACTTGTATTCAATCTAAGTAATTCCTGTAGCTTATCAATTAAAATGAAAGCTGCTTCGTTTGGATCCGTTAATTCCAGAAAAAGCTTCCAGTTATATTCCGCATTAGATTTCACTAGGCTCTGCTGGTTTATTTTAGTTCTAGTTATGGTCTTGACTGGGACCGGACAAGTCCTCTGCATGTTATGGATTGACAACAAAATGGGTAGATGATCAGTCACATCAGTGTTAAGTACAAAACATTTAATATCATAGGTCAGTTTGCACATGAAGTGGTCTAGGCATGTACGACCATGGGTAGGAATATTAATACAATCAACAAGGCCATGTGAACCTACAGTTTCCAGGTAGTCTTTGGAGTATTTATTGGAGGCACTTAGAGTGTCTATATTAATATCACCTGTTATTATTATATTAGTATTTTTGATTTTGGATAGGTGTTGATCCAGTGAATCAAGGAAAGGGTTCGGGTTCTTAAAACAGAAAGGCCTATAGATTCCCAGAATAGTCGTGTTTTCCACCTCGACTGCTAGACAGTTTGCCTCTGTAATCTCTAACTCGCTTACGTTGGCATTAATGCTTGAATTTAAGTAGATAATTACACCATCGTTTTGATTGTAACTTTTTTGTGTTGAATATGCTCTGTAGCCAGCTAGCAATGGAGGAATGGTATTTTCATTGGACCAGCACTCGGAGAGAACTATGATGTCGATGGCGATATGTAATCCTGATAGGTATATCAATAGACTATCCAAATTTTTTTGTATACTTCTGATATTTACCGATAGTATGTTGAACTTTGTTTTTGGCTTAACTTGGGACATTTCAAAACTTCGTTTTAAATCATTTGGATGGTCGATTAGTTGACAGGGCACAGAATTTATTTTCTCGATATCTGTCAAAATAAAGTCATAATCCATTTTTATCATAAACAATAATGAGAGTCACTGATCCTGAGCACCAAGGGGTTTTTTATTACACACTTTGGCAAATATCTTAGATACATCATCATCCGATTGTGACAACAGGTATAGGTCAATAGCGTCATTATGAAATCATATAGTCTGAGAAGTTGAGTCATTAGCTGGTTGGGACACTGGGTGCATTCGAAATATTCTTGGGTACGCATTTCGGAGAGTCTACCAGAAAGTTCAGGATGAGCTAACAATGTGTAATGATGAGCTAGTAATGTAAAAAATCAATTGCGGTAGCTCGACTGCCTCGTTGGTCTTGCGGTTAACGTATGCGACTGCTGATCGTGAGGTCTCGGGTTCGATTCCCGGGTCGGACCAAATGTTTGTATGATCTACAAATACTTGTTTCGGAGTTTGGGTGTTTTCTATGTATAATATGTATGTATTTACAAAAAAAAAGTATATATGTATTTGTATCAGTTGTCTAGTACACCCATAACACAAGCTCTGCTTAGCTTGGGACTAGATGGCGTTGTGTGATAGATATCTAACAAAAAAAAAAAAAAATTAGGGCACTTACATCATCTTGAGCTGATCTGTGCTGTCTGTGGCTATGGGGCTTAGAATCATATCCGTCATGGCTTCTGCTAGAACGTCTGTCATCTCGTCTATTGTCACGCCTACCATCACTTCTGTTATCATGTCTAAGTTCTCGCCTATCATCTCTTCTGTTATCACGTCTATCACTGCGTTTGTCAGCTCTCAAGCTATGGTGCCTTCTAAAATTCATGTCCGGGAGTGTTGTGCATTTTTTGCAGTCGTTTCTGCATAGTGAAGCCTGAAAATGTGACTGTTGTACATGTCTGAATCGTTTCGAACGTCGGCTGGAACTGCTCAGTCTCCTCTCTTCGTCACGAAGTTTTGACTGTGGAAATAAGTAAACATCATCTTGTTTGCTTATTCTTATGTCTTTCATATGCAAAGGATCACCGTTAGTAAATAAATTGTCGATTAAAAAGTTATGTATGTGTCATGTGTCATTTTTAATCTAAACTTAAACTTGACTTTCGTAATGATCGTTTTTTGTTTTTTCGGAAGACGGTCCCCATTTCATCTCATCCACATTTTTTATATTTTATATCATTAATTTCATCACGACGAAGACTTATTGACTTGAAGACTTATAACTTGAAGACTCTTAAACACTTGACATTGGCAGAAATAGCTGATCCGAGAGATCCGGCTGGTTGCCATTTCATCCAAGAAGAAGAAGAAGACTTTCGTAATTTGGTTCGTGTAGTGTATGTAGGTCCGTCAGTAATGGCCTAACACATACGTGAAGGTTCTATACCTGTCTCGAGTACATATGACGCGCAGAGACTATAGAAAGTGAAAAGGTGAATATGGAGAGGAAGACGCGTGCGTGTGTGTGAGCGAGCCAGGGTGAAGGAATTAAATAAATACACACAACGAGTATATTACAGTTCGTCTGTAAAAAATACAATGGAGCAAATTTATTTGTGTGTCTGTGAAACACTTTTTGCGTTGTTCAAGAAGTGATTTATGTCGGTTTTTATTTGTATAGCGGATATATTTGTTCCCACAGTTTAACATAATTTGTAATGCTTTTTATTTCTTTTCACTCTGATGGATCACTATGGCACCCAAAATAAAGTCCAAAACAATTGTGGTCACTAGGGACGCTGTCATCTCGCACAATTTGAATACGACCTCAAAATATTTTAGCTCTCGTTTACATTTTTATATTCATCTGTCACTTTGCAACATATATTTCCAACCTCATTTGGCAATTTTTTTTGAAGATACAACTTCACGTTAGGGATATATATCCTGTGTCACTGGGGACTTTACAAATTAACACGAATCGGACCCAAAAACCACCTAGACTCAGAATAACAATTTGTGGATCAAACAGTGTTGTCCCATGTGGCCCACGCAATCTCGTCTACGTCTCCTATTGTCACTTTTAAAAGGTTTAAGCTTCAATATATTTACTTATTTATTTATACAACCTTCGTGCAAACATAAATCACAAGACGCACCTAATACCACAGCCATTTTATTCCAGTAAAACCCAACGAACGAACGAACGAAGCAGACCCAACGAACTTTGTACCACCATATTTACATATCATTCTCAGCTACCCACAGGCAGTGTACATTGCGGAAGAAAAAAAACCCGTTATCTTTTAACTTTTCTTGTACACAATCATCATTATCATCATAACAACAACAACAATAATGAACACATAAAAAAAGAATTATTTAATTTGGTGCAGCCGATCGGAAGCTATGCGCGTACATACATTTCGGCAATTCATTTTTTACTTGACTATGGCAAAGCCAAAGGAGGGTTATGATTTTGACAGGCTATGTATGTGTGTGTGTGTGTATGTATGTATGTATGTATGTATGTATGTAGGTATGTATGTATGTATGTGTGTGTGTATGTATGTATATATGTATGTATGTTCATCTGTTCCCTCATAGCTCCTTAACTACTCATTAGAACTGGACAAATAAGGTCGTTAAAAGCGTCTTGATCGTCCGCTGGTTATTTACTATACGCTATACGACGGGTCACTGAATCTAATGTGGCACCGTCTAGCCGACTAAAGTTGTGTATTAAAAAAATAAATTTGAGATAAATATGTCTTGTTTGGTATAATTTCAAAGGGCGTTACTTATACATTTCAAAAATATGTATGTCATTAGCATTTTCTCGTGACTTTGTCCGTATTTATTCGATAATTGTGATATTTCTATATTACCTATTTAAAATATACTTTGCAAAGAAATTAATATTATAGAGGCACCGAAACAAAAACAAACTATACTGTAATACATACCCTTAATCTACTACTGCTTTCGGCCCGTGAATGTAAATTCTAAAAGAAATGAGTTAATTAAAATAAAATAATAATAAGAAAAGTTAACTGATTAAGGCTATGGTGAATGGCAGCATAATCAAGGTTTTATTCTGCAAAAGATGCTTGTGATTTTAACATTGGACAGGATAATAAAAAACAAAAAGAAAAGAGTAAATTGAGTGGAATTGACTGAAACACTTATGGTGAGGCCATAAGTGTTAATGTTAATAAAATAAAATCATTATGAACACTTTTAGAACACACAGACTCAGAACAACAATTTGTGGATCATAAAATGTTAGCCCATATTATATACTAGCAGATCCACGCAACCTCGTTTGCGTTTGCGTCTTCTATTGCCCGTATCGTGATAATTTTCCCCTGTTTTTGAAATTTTTCATTGGTGCTCCGCTCCTATTGGTCTTAGCGTGATGATATATAGCTTATAGCCTTCCTCGATAAATGGACTATCCAACACTGAAAGAGTTTTTCAAATAGCCTGAGATTAACGCGTTCAAACAAACAAACTCTTCAGCTTTATATATTAAGTATATATTTGAACATATAACACTCGGCGCTGAAGAAAGCGACGAGTCTATTGCAGTCTGTTGTTTCATTCAATCGTGACTGTCACATATTTGATGATTACTTTTACAACCTGGTTGGGTGACCGCTGGTGGCATGATATCATGAGCGTATCCGTGATTTGAAGGTCACGTTAAGCAGTCGGTCCCAGTTGTTATCGTAGGATAACAGTAGCTTAGTTGGAGGCCTTTGGGTGGCTTAAAACATTCAACGGCAAGATTTACGTAGCTTCTACGTCCCTAACCCGCACTCGACCAGCGGGGGGACGTATGGCCTTAACCCTCTCCTGAGACGAGACCCGAACCTAGCAGTGGGACATTATGACTTGTTGACGTTGAAGACTTTCACAACCACAAGTACATCCCGCCCCATCCCCCTTCTGGTCCCCCAAAGGCCGGCAGCGCACTTGTGACTCCTCTGGTGTTGTGGGTGTCCTTGAGCGGTGATAATCGCTCACCATCAGGCGATACGTCTGCTCGTTTGCTCCCCATTCCATAAAAAAAGTTGAAACAGATTATGTAAAAAAGAATTACCCGAATATTGTCGACGTCATCTTGTCTCTTTATCAGGGGTCCTGGGAATATGATGCCCGGGTTTTGGTCATGATCCTGTAAAATTACAATATTTCGTACATCTATACTAATATATAAAGCTGAAGAGTTTGTTTGTTTGTTTGTTTGAACACGCTAATCTCAGGAACCGCTGGTCCGATTTGAAAAATTCTTTCGGTGTTGGATAGTCTATTTATCGAGGAAGGCTATAGGGTATATATCATCACGCTACTACTAATAGGAGCGGAGCAACAATGAAGAATGTTTCAAAAACGGGCAAAATTTTCACGCTACGGGCAATATAAGGCGCAAACGAGGTTGCGTGGGTCAGCTAGTCTTATACATATCGCCATCTATTACCAAACTATCTAGTACTAGTATAAGAGGACTGAAATAAATATACATATACCTTTCTTTGTAAATACATACATATGATACTAGCAGACCCACGCAACCTCGTTGGCGTCTCCTATTGCCCGTCGCGTGATAATTTTCCCCCGTTTTTGAAACATTTTTCATTAGTGCTCCTCTCCTATTGGTCTTGGCGTGATGATATATAGCCTATAGCCTTTCGTGATAAATGGGCACTGAAATAATTTTTCAAATCGGAGCAGTAGTTCCTGAGATTAGCGTGTTCAAACAAACAAACTCTTCAGCTTTATATATTAGTACTTGCTGTCCCGGCAAACGTCGCTTTGCCATAACTACTAATAAATTAAAAATTAATTATAAAAACATTGTCCAGCGGACAAATTTGTGAATCTAAACCATTGCCAGATCCCCTTGAACACACAAAAAATTTCATCAAAATCGGTCCAGTCGTTTGAGAGTAGTTCAGTGACATACACACTCACAGGAGAATTATATATATATATAAAGATAGATATACTAGGTGACCCGTGCCCACTTCGTTGGGCGGTGAACATTTTTTCTTCGACTTTGCAAATCCGGCTACTACGAAAGTCTTTCCACTTTTCAGGTTATTATATAGCCTATGTCACTCAAAAGTAACGTAGCTTTCTATTACCCCCTACAACGTCACAAACTCACAAATTTTACCTCTTTATATAATATTATAGATATAGATATAAAAAACACTGAGTTCTAAAGCAAATATTCGTTCGTGCTGTCGTGTTTCGTTGGTGAGTGCAAGACCGGAGGCCCAATGATGCAGACGCATCACTAGCCCACCATGGTGTGGGACACCATGCTGCACTGTTGCATTGTCTGCATTCGCAGTATTGTGACCACCACTCTTGGATTCTGCTTATGCTTTCCATCAGGCAGAGTGGAGTCATTTTCAATAACTGCCTCGGTGGCGTAGTGGTTGCGTATGCGACTGCTGTGCTTGAGGTCTCGGGTTCGATTCCCGGGTCGGACCAAATGTTTGTATGATCTGCAAATATTTGTTTCGGAGTTTGGGTGTTTTCTATGTATAATATGTATGTATTTACAAAAAAAAAGTATATAAGTATTTATATCAGTTGCCTAGTACCCATAACACAAGCTCTGCTTAGCTTGGGATTAGATGGCGTTGTGTGTTTGATGTCCGAAATATTTATTTATTATTTATATTTGGTAGGGCCCAAAAAAAAACATTTCTGGATTCGCAGTTGGATTATCAATCAGCAGTATTTTAAGCCTAACGTCGACATGCGTTCTACTTATAACATTATTATTATATGCGACGAGACATTGCAATTGCTTATCTTAACCTCAGTGAATCTTGGTTAATTGGGAACTTAAGGGACCAAGGATTGTGTACTACTTTTAACTGATAAAATGTGTGTCTTACTTATACCGGGAATTA
The DNA here is from genome assembly GCA_905220595.1 of Spilosoma lubricipeda. NCBI lineage: Eukaryota > Metazoa > Arthropoda > Insecta > Lepidoptera > Erebidae > Spilosoma > Spilosoma lubricipeda. The sequence continues at coordinate 5,873,341 of HG992300.1, forward strand.
GTCCCAATTATAGAAGTAAACATCGATAAACTCCTAGAAATCAAATCTAATTTAATCTTGTCGAAGAGACCCATTAACAGAAGTAATTCGATGAAAAATTGCCTGGACCTCGTAGAAATTCTCAATAATAGAGATTTTTCACTTATGCAGGTCATGACGATGACTGACTCTGATGATCAGACATGTAACGCAGATAATGTCAGCCTCGTAAGCCAAGATGGAAATGTCTTTCGTCGATTCTCTTTCTCCAATCGCTAACGCTAACCTAACTATTTTCTCGTAATATTGTCTAATATTTTGTTTTGACCTCGTGGCTTAGCGTTGAGATGATGAGTATGATTTACGTTGGTATAGTATCAACTTGGCTAGGGGAGCTGGACAGCTAAGCAATTAGTGGGACCAATTCTACCAAGCTCTCCCCATGAAACAAGCATTCAAGTCAGTCAACACGAAAGGACCACGTCGCTTTGAAATTTTGTGACAATCGATTATTCTAGTCGCTCTTAAGTTAGGTTACCTTCTTCTAAATTAATATGGTATTTTTATTTAGCAAAAGCAATCAGCTTGATAATGCGACACTTATACTTACTTTACTGCTGTTTACTCGCCACTGCAAAAGTTAATCACAGATTGTAATTTAATCCATAAACCTAATTATTATAGACTAGCTGAACCCCGCGGTGTTACCCTTGTTTATTGTTGTACCGCGAGTAACACTGCGAGACATAGTAAGCCTAAAAAAAGTAAAGTCAAGTTTCAAATAATTTAGTAAAAGACACTGAATACTTTGTTTTCTCGCTACATTTAACTAAACCTATATCTACTTTTATAATAGAAAATGTAATCGTAGATTTACCGTTGGAGAACTATGCTTTCCCACATATGAGCTACTAGGACCGGAGTAATACTTCTGCCATTGCCTGACAGAAAACCAGTCAGGGTCAAGTAATTCACGATTGAAAAAAATTACCAGAGTAACATCATCATGCTTGCTTGACAGGGGTCCAGTGTTTAATGGCGCCACGAACTGATCATTCTGTGAAAAGAGCATTATTTATTAACTTTTAAATGGTCTTATCAGTAAGTAGACTAATACTCTTCAATTCTGCTCATGCTTTGTTCAGGCCTTAGATAATATATATGTCTAGATAGACAGTCAAAGCTGTAAAAACAAAGCAGGTAACAAGTACAATTTTAACAAAAATAAAACCGACTTCAAGTTTCGACTCGATTTCTTTAGGATGCCATCATCAGATATTAATGTCCTTATCATGGTACCACCGTCGGGACATCTCCTTTCCATTAAAAAAAGAATCATCAAAATCGGTTCATAAATGACGAAGTTATCCGCGAACATACGTAAAAAAAAATATACGGTCGAATTGAGAAACCTCCTCTTTTTTTAGAAGTTGGTTAAAAAAGGTCAGCCAACTGTTGGCGTAAACATGCTTTTCCCGCGTTTAGTATCAAACGCACTGTCAATGGATACACACACGTTGATGTCATATTATGTGTTTTACAGTGGACGATCTAAATCAACAAAAAAAGTTACCAATCATCGTTAAGTATCATTGTTTTGTATCTATTACAACAAACAAAACCATTATTTAGTATCTAAAATAAATAAATAATGTAGTCGCCATTTTTTGTTTATTGCGGGTGTTGCTAGTTTATGAAGTCAAAAATACCTTATAAATATGTGGTCGACGGAGTTGTGTTGTATAAAATTCGTCATGGTCGTTATTTGATACGCTAAGAATTTCAAATCGGGTAAATTATCGCCCGTAGCGTGATAATTTACCCCGTTTTTGTAACATTCTTCACTGGTACTCAGCTCACCTGTAGGTCTTAGCGTGATGATATATAGCCTAAACCCTTTCTCGATAAATGGGCTATCTAACACTGACATAATTTTTCAAATCCGACTAGCGGTTTCTGAGATTGGCGCGTTGAAACAAACAAACTCTTCAGCTTTATATATTAGTATAGATAAGATTATAAAAGTTGACTAGCTAGCATGTGCAGAAGTAATCAGCTGAACCCATTTGCTCAAATAAAGTTCAAGTTGCAATAGTATTCCTGTAACCTAATTGCAAAATAAGAGGTTTTATTTCAATAATAGGGGTGACAGAACACACCCTTGTAGAAAACTAGCATTTACAAACTTGTTGTCGAATTATGCACCATTAATAATGATCTTGTATGAAGGTCTCATGTTTCTGTCTCCGAGTGAAACTGAGGACTAAGTTGCACATTTTCGAGAAACCCATAGAAATGCAGTTTTGAGAGAAGAAGCATTAGGTTAGATTCAATCAAAGGCCTGCACTACGTCCAAAATAATTCTTAAGGTTTTTAATATAACTCTCAATAGAATTCCAATTAAAATAATTATATACGACGAAAATAAATAAATAAATAAATTAAGTTCTTACTTAAACCTGTAATCATCCTTGGTGCTGACTTTTCCTAAAGTTACTAAATCAAAATGTCAGTAGTGGGTGTTTTTGTATATTTTTTTTGCAAAACCTTTGTATTTATTCGTTAATCATTGCTAAGATTCTACCAATATGGTAATCTTGTACGCCATAGGCTCATACCCTAACCCTTCCCCACATCTCTTTCCCCTTCCCCCACAGATCGGCAACGCACTTATGACGCCTCTGGTGTTGCTGGTGTCCATGGGCGGCGGTAATACGTCTGCTCGTTTGCCGCCTATACCATAAAAAAATATAAGAGACATTTTAAAAAACTAGTAATAGGTCTTTACCTATGAAATTGCCGTTTTGTATGCAATAAGTGAAAGTACTTATTTTTTCAAACTTTTTTATTTCTGTTATTTGAAGTAAGAAGACACATTGAGTGACAAATTCAAGAAGACACATGAATTATTTACAAGAAGTAAAAAATTCAATCAAAAGTGGGCAAAAAATTCAATTCCCGAGAGGCAGTACAAAATGCCTTTGAAGAGTTTGTTACCTCCCGTCCAGCTGAATTTTACAAGAATCATCATCTTATATTTAGTTTATTGGGCATCAATAAACTGCCAATGCGTTAGCAAAAATGCGTCGATTGCATGGGTGATTACTTCGAATAATAGAAATAAAAAAGTTTGAAAAAATAAGTACTTTCACTTATTGCATACAAAACGGCAATTTCATAGGTAAAGACCCATTATTACCCTTAGTTTTGCCTCGTTCTAACAATAATTTAAACAAACAAATTAATTTTGTTATCTATACTAATATATAAAGCTGAAGAGTTTGTTTGTTTGTTAGTTTGTTTGTTTGTGTGTTTGTTTGTTTGTTTGAACACGCTAATCTCAGGAACTACTGGTCCGATTTGAAAAATTCTTTCAGTGTTAGATAGCCCATTTATCGAGGAAGGCTACAGGCTATATATCATCACGCTAGGACCAATAGGAGCGGAGCACTAATGAAAAATGTTTCGAAAACGGGAGAAAATTTTCACGCTACGGGCAATAGAAGACGCAAACGAGGTTGCGTGGGTCGGCTAGTATAATATAATACGGCTATGATAGTAAAAACACTTACTCTGTCTCGAAAGCTGCGGCTGTCTGACCGTGACTGCAAAAAAAAAAATTAATCACCCTTTAATATTTTGTCTCCATTTAGTTTTAAATAAAATTGTAAGAGAAGGTGAATTATTATTCTTACTCGCTACCTACGTTTAGTTGCTATTCTAGATGTAATTATGTTTTATATATACTATTTGCGTTTAGAAAATAGTGACGATCGATTATATGTGTCACTCTCTGTTAAAAGCGTTCGAAAGTGAGAAACCTAGGATGCCCCTGCAAAGAGGCTAAATACTAGTACATTACACAGTTGCAAGCACAGGGTAGAAGAATCTATACTAATAAATAAAGCTGCAGAGTTTGTTTGTTTGTTTGTTTGAACACGCTAATCTCAGAAACCGCTGGTCCGATTTGAAAAATTCTTTCAGTGTTGGATAGTCCATTTATCGAGGAAGGCTATAGGGTATATATCATCACGCTACTACTAATAGGAGCGGAGCAACAATGAAGAATGTTTCAAAAACGGGGCAAATTTTCACGCTACGGGCAATATAAGGCGCAAACGACGTTGCGTGGGTCAGCTAGTATAGTATAAGTATAGGATCTGTTCAGCTCACCAGGCATCTTCGATGTTCGTTTGACCAATTTCAAATAGAGGGAATGGGGGGTTATTGAAAACGTTCTCAATTTACCTTCAAAAGAGTTTTTTTCTTTCAGAACTAAATTATATCAAACTAGCCGACCCACGCAACCTCATTTGCGTCTTCTATTGCCCGTAGCGTGATAATTCTCCCCCGTTTTCGAAACATTTTTCATTGCTGCTCCCCTCCTATTGGTCCTAGCGTGATGATATATAGCCTATAGCCTTCCTCGATAAATGGGCTTTCTAAAACTGAAAGAATTTTTCAAATCGGACCAGCGGTTCCTGAGATTAGCGTGTTCAAACAAACAAACAAACAAACAAACAAACAAACTCTTCAGCTTTATATATTAGTATAGATAGAAGATTAAAAACTGTCTTAAAAATCTTACACCTAATATCCATTTTAAGGTTGTCTGGAAGAAATCGTCCTAAGAGATAAGATTGCCAATTGTTACGTCTACAACTTTGCAACTCATCCTTTGTTTTGTTTTGAGGTATGTTTTTGAAAAGGGTCGCAAGAGAGCGCGCTTTTATATTTGCACTATCCAAACTAATGTTCATGTAAATAGGATTTTTTTTGTTTGTTTGTTTGTAACGATTTAATTTAAAAAGTACCGAGGTATTGACCGCTTTTAAATGTTGTTTCACAATTAGAAAGCTAAATTATCCTCGAGTAACATATGGAATAACATTTGCAAAAAAAATTGGGATCCCTATGAAAACTTCGAAAATGTAGCAAAAATATTCATATATCGCGTGCGCTGCGGAAAGCATTGACAATAGAGCAAAATGATTTACTACATTTTTGTAGAGGACATCAATATCCACGAAAAAGTCCGCGGTACCATATGTCTAACTACTACAAGTAATTCACAATACCTACTTTTTCGTGTTAAGTTTTGTGTGAGTGACGTATATATTAACTAGGCCTCATTATTCGTACCTTGGTATTAATCCTTACTCAAATAAATCACTTCAAATTCTCTTATTTTTTATTATGGCATAGGGGGCAAACGAGCAGACGTATCGCCTGATGGTAAGCGATTTCCAGACAAGTGCGTTGCCGCCCTTTGAGGGATGGGGATAGGGATGTGGGTAGGGGTTGGGGAATGGGCCTCCGGTATCCTGACTCACTCGGTGAAACACAGCGCAGGTGCTATTTATCACCGGTTTTCTGTGAGGCCGTGGTATCACTCCAGTCGAGCCAGCCCATTCATGCCAAACGTGGCTCTCCCACGGTAAGTAGTGCTTGCGCTGTGTTTCACCGAGTGAGTGAGAATACCGGAGGCCCATAACCCAAACCTCCTCCCCCTATTATCTTTCCCCATCTTCCAAAGGCCGGCAACGCACTTATGACGCCTCTGGTGTTGCAGGTGTCCATAGGCGGTAATCTCTTACCATCAGGCGATAGGTGTGCTCGTTTGCCCGCCTATTCCATAAAAAAATACAGCTGTTGATGTTGTCTCTGCCTACTGCTCTGGAAATTAGGCGTGACGTTATATACATAACGAAAATTACATACATACGTATATAATTTTCTCCTACTTTAAGAAATTAAAATACTAGACAATAAAAAAGTAATGGAGAAAATATTATATATTTGGAATAGATAAAGTAATATAAATTATTACTTTATCTATACCAAATATTAAATAAAACGCTATTTAAAAAGTTTTTTAAACTTACCGAATGAGAGGAAGCAGATGTCGCCACAGTCAGGCAAAGAGAGAAGAGGGTATACCACTTCATCTTTGCGAACCTTACTATACTCTATGGTAAGCAATTTAACAAGCAGTACTTATAAAAACGATAAAAACCGTAGATAATTGATATTAATGATTGTTTCCTGTCACATAATCAACCATGAAACCTTAACAGAAACCTTTTAAATATTTAAATTTAACTATTTGAATTTAATTACTTGCTATTTTATCAAAATTCTATTAAAATTTTGCAATGTCCTAATTAATATTTACTTACTGGCAATTAGATGCACAGATTTCTTTTGTATTCTTGCAATTTACCATTGGAGAAAATAAATTTTATATTGGTTGTGCGGGAGAAGCTGTTTTTAGCGATAAGGGTACCACTTGTAGATGGACATTATTTTGTTGTTCTCTTGTATCTATATAATTATTTATTCTTATCTGGTGTACAATAATAAAGTTTATTCTATTCTGTGATAATCTGTGGTCGGGAACAAGGAAATTGATTTTATTGTTTTTTTATTCACTTTTTTGTTCGTAGAAATTTAATAATAGATTCAAATTTTAATAGTATTATTTCCTAGTGTTTAATAAAAGGATAAATGAAACGTAGGTAGTTGATATTTTGTTATGACAGATGCAAAACCATGTTGTCAGGGGCGCGTTTAGACCAAGATCAGATTGGCGAGCGTGAATGTGTGAAAATTTCCTGGTGACACCATATCTTGAGTTTTGATAGAATAGTTTCTTTAAAGAGGACACTCTGTACTCTTAATCCGTTACCACATGGATTTTTGTGGATTGACAGTGATCCTGAGTAGTCCCATACATAGACCGCCAAATGTAAAAGGTGCATTAAAAAAAAATATCAGAATATTTACATTATTTTGATTGATACTATTATTTCTTTGATTATGACTTGAACAACTTACGAAGTATTAATAAACAAATTCTTTTCTTTTTCTGAATCATTTAATTACAACTCGGAAAACAAAAATAAATCACTATTCTTTATTATAAAAGTGTGGATATTGAGTACTGTTTTATATGTTTTATTTGTTTGTATTAAAATCTCTATATTTCTATTTATGATATTTTATCTGAAAGAAGTTAATTTGTTTCGTTATTTATTTTAAACACCAAACTACCCATGAATTTGTGTTTCTACAGTTGATTTGTCCATCCAAAGGTTGCCTGTAAGAGATTGCTTTTTAGCGATAAGGCCGCCATTTGTACATGGTTATTATATTGTTTAGTTTATAAATATAACTGTATCAATTGGTGTACAATAAAGTTTATTTTATTATTTATTTATTATAAATGTTGTATTCACGCAACTTATTTATAGAAAGCCAATCAACGTCACAGACGTGATAAAGACATCATCACATACGGCCTACAATGTCCTTCGCTCACGGAAAATTATTTAATTAAAAAAGTATCATTCCCACGTTCCTATTAGCATGAACATTTAAAAATAACTCACTATAATGCCTCGATTCTCCCCGAGGTAACTGAAGCGTGTTAAAATGAGAGACGAATTAATCAGCGGAAATAAATTGCCAGAGAAAAAATAAACTTTTAAACTTTTTCCTTGTCTATCAAAAGCTACAGATGTTAATAGGGGCTAGAATTATTTAAAATGAAATTGGAACTGACGACTAACTTATTTCGTTGGTATTTAAGTGTTTTATATGTTGTTTCTTAACTAGCTGACCCGGCAAACGTTGTTTTGCCATAAAAAATATCATTAGGGGGTACGAAAAATAGATTTTGGCCGATTCTCAGACCTACCCATATGCACAAAAAATTTCTTACAAATCGGTCCAGACGTTTCGGAAGAGGTTGGTAGCAAACACCGCGACACTAGAATTTTATATCCCTACTAGCTGACTCGGCGGACTTCGTACCGCTATATTAGCTTATAAAGTGATTCGCACTGAAAATAATAGATATAATCTATACATATATAAACAGCTGAAGAGTTTGTTTGTTTGTTTGAACGCGCTAATCTCAGGAACTACTGGCCCGATTTGAAAAATTATTTCAGTGTTAGGTAACCCATTTATCGAGGAAGGTTATAGGCCTATAAACATCACCACGCTAAAACCTACAGGAACGGATCACCAATGAAGAATGTTACAAAAACGGGGGAAAATTATCACACTACGGGCAATAGGAGACGCAAACGAGGTTGTGTGGGTCGGCTAGTCTATACAAATAAATAAAATTGGAGTGTCTGTTTGTAATATTAAAATAACCGCTTTTTACTAAATGCATATGTATGTATACACGGTACATATACCAAAAATGTAGTTAAAAAAATTTTTGTCTGTCTGTCTGTCTGTCGGTCTGTCTGTCTGTTTGTTTGTTCCGGGTAATCTCTGGAACGGCTGGACGGATTTTGACGGGACTTTCACTGGCAGGTAGCTGGTGATCCAGGGAGTAACTTAGGCCACTTTTTTTAGACTAATTTTGTCCCGCGGCGTTACTCGCGGTACAACAATAACCGCGGGTAACACCGCGGGGTTCAGCTAGTATTAAAATAAAATTAAATGTGGGATTCAGTTCAGTCAGTCAGTCAGACCAGTCAGACAGTCTTCGGGGACTGCCGATAGAAGTGAAAACCAAGTAACTTGTAAATTGTATGGTTGATATACACACAGAATATATATAATACACAGTATACTCGTAATAGCTCAACGAAAGCGTTTGGTGATTTTTGTTCATCCAGAAAGTGTTCAAACCTCCTAAAGATTTCTCCACTTCAATAATAAAATGTGTTCTTTACTACTTTGTATTACACTGTATTTATACTAGCCGGATTTTTTGTGTTTTAGGGATTCGGATAAGGTATTGTACTCATTAACGATGCTTTTCTTTTTTATATCCTCTTTTTAGAATGTACGATTATTTGATATTTTTACTATATGTCAGCCTGAGGGCGGACTTCAGACTACTAGATCATGTGATGATAAAAGATCATCCTTGAATCGATGACCTCACGGCAGAGAATGCTAAAGACACTAGTGTTTTTAATAAAATTGAAACAAACTTAATTCCATGTTCAAATTAGTTCTAAAATTAGCTTAATGGCCGATATATATATAGCTTGATAGCTCGTGTTAATTTGAGTCATTGGTAAAATATAGCAAACCGAGGGCAAACAAACGAACATTTTAAAATTCGAGCTTTGTGGCGTACGCAACGAAGTCAGAGCGTGGCTTGTGTCGAGGGAACGATCGAGCGTTGCCTAGCAACTGTCTCCGGGTGGTAGACACAGACTAATTGACAATATAGAGACGACGAAATTACTGTAACTAGAGGTCACCAAGTGATCGAAATTCGACCATAATTCTTTTGAAACGAAGTTTCTTATCGCGCGTTGTGAAAAACGCTAGACGGAAAAAATCTCACGAAAAGTTGTAACGACACTTTTTGCTATAGTAAGCTATTGTAAGGCGTGCGGCGTGCGCATGTTTCTCTGTCTCTCTCTCTCTCTCTCTTACAGAAAGCAAACCAGATATTTTCATTTCTATTTCGCATTGAACAGTGTGGTGTCGCGACGATTATTTTTGTTGAGTGTATACAGGTTTTTTGTACATAATAAATAATGAAAAATTATAATAATATTGAATCCTGACAGTTTTTCTGCACAAGTTCCGGATATTGTTGATTGAGTTAGGTAAGTAGAGATTTTATACAGACAATAATAAATGCTTTTGTATTTTTACCAAGTACGCATTATAACCTCTCTTTATTATTGTGCTAACCAAGTCATACGCGTTATAATCTCTCCATTATTGTGTGTTTAGCTAGTGTACGCGTCATAATTTTAATAAATTCAAAAGCAAATTATATTTTAATATTACAATATCAGAACGTATGTATTTAGCAAGCCGTTCGTGTTCTAACCTATACGCTGTTGTGTTTACGAAGTCGAGAGAGTATATATATATATATACACACTCTGTTGTGTTTACAAAGTCCCGCGCATCTATGACGTGTATGAAAGAATAGGCAGACAGAGTACATATATATATACTTCGTTCCATCCGGGTGTCCCTTGACACCTCTCAGCTTTTTTATTTTAATTGTTGTAGCTTTCCTTCTTCTAAATAAACTTTAACTGTTCCAAATTTCATATTCCTCCGTTCGCATAATTGTGCACCCTAGAAAGGAAATCCCAGGAACCTGGACGTGCCTCGGACTACTTACGGTTTGTAGATTGCCCCCTCCTGTGAGGGAGCTCCAATGTTCCTGTTACTGTCCCTAGGGCACGCACGCTCCGCACCGCTACCCAGGCCTGCTTCTGCTAGGGTGACAGATGACCTCATCTGTGCATGCAATCACTCTTTTAAAGAGCTTGCATACCTCGTCAAACAACACTATGGGCCGGTAGGCAGATGGTAAGTCTGCCGAGCGCGCCTCCTTTCGGATGAGGACCAGTTTCCCCATCTTCTCCATTCCTCCACAATTTCTGAAACTGGCCCTGTTCGAGGCATGCGCTGAACAACCCTCTCAGTCAAGGCTCGAGAACCGGCGCCTCATCATCTAGGGCCAGAACCCACGCTCGGCCTGGAATGCCATCGGGTCTAGTTCTGCCTCAGTAACCTCAGGCACATCGTCATCACCCACGTTGGACGCCTCAGGCGTCGTAGGCGGAGCCGACATCACTGTTGGCCCGCTTAATCGCTGCCTGAAGGGTTCTTTTGGCACTCCTGTATTCCACCAACAGTTACGTCTCTCGGGTTACCGCATCTTGACTCTTCAGGACGGCGACGCTCGCCTATCTCCCCTGAGATCTGTAACCGAGTGACATGACATTTCAAAATGTCAAACCAAGAAATGACAAAACCATAGTGTTGCCCTTATCATATTTTAGTTTATACTAGATAGTCGTTTTTGTATCTAGCATATATTTATGAATGCAAGCAGTTGCCGCATCCCTAAATAACATAAACGTAAGTCAACATTAAACCATCTCAACCAGATTTCCCAAATAAAATTCAGTTTAATTATAATAAGAACTTTATCCAATTAAATTTAAAAGTTCCAACAAAGAATAAACACATTAATCCGTACATTACTCTGCGTTCCGAGCAGACATCACGTCGCCAACGCGTGAATTTGTTCCCCGGCTCCCCTGTACCACGATACACGTAGCAACGCATTATCGTATCATAAAACATACTTTAAATTTCGAATTTACTCAATTATTGACAGGTAACGTGATAGAGTTGCAAAATTAAAAAGAACTCTTAACCGAGTCTTAAAGATTAGGAAAGTGTTATAATTTGTATTGTAAAATAGCTGTCACTATAGCCACAAAAATTTTTATTGATCAAAAAAGGAACACTTTTATTAAAATATAAATGTAATGTTAGCAATAGAATGAAAAAAAAAACTAGTTAGTAAGTCTATCATTATTCAAGAAGCATCACACTTTTATAAAACACTGATAATATTTTTGACTTGACTCTTTGAAAGCTTAGTATTAATTTGAATCATATGGATTAGTCTAGGGGATGCAGGTTAACTAAAGAGAAACAAACGGGCCAGGTCAGATAGACAGCCATTTTGGAATTAATAAAATACAATTAAAGCTCTAAATTGATTGGAAGTCTCGCTCGCACACCTATTGTCTGCAAATATTGAATGAACCTCCCATATTAATTCGTAAATTGGCAGTTGCTTTTAAATAGAAATTGATAGAAGAGTCACAGAACAAACATAATAAATTATTATTTCACAAACCATTACACATTCCTGGAAACAAATTTCATGACTGTTTTCCCACAATCATAAAGAAACAGGAGGGTATCATTAGCACTTTTATGAGCCTTTTATGAATTTTAACGACAGTATAAATATTGTCGTTAAAATTACATTAATGAAAAATAAAAGTCAAGGGAAAGTTGTCAACGTATTTCTGTGTTTATGTTACCTTTTTTTTTGTAATTTAGATTCGGAACACACTTTAGTACAATAAATTTTAGGGTAAGGACTCAATGTGTGGTATAGGTGCCGGCATCTAACTTGGCCAAACTTCGCGCATAGTTCACTAATGCAACAAAACAAAGGAAATCGAAATGTAGTCGACTTACGCACCAATCGCTTGCTCGGAACGGTGCTACTACAATCCCTCTATCACCAAAGGGACCTTAAAAACGACTTTCTGCGCATGGCCAAGTAAGCTGCCGGCAACTATAATACACTTGTAATTTTCAGACATAACAAGTGCATTCCCACGTTTTGAGCTACCACGACTACATACACGTATCGCCTGGCGATAGAAACGACCGTTTCTATCGCCAGGCGTTTCGCCCCTTCCTTCAGCGCCAAGTTGTGTGTTCAAATTCCACATGAAACAACAATTTTTGTGATTCACAAATCATTGTTCTGAGTCTGGATATCCTTTGTATCCGTTTCATGCATGTTTGTAAATATGTCTTTTTAAAAAAGAAAAAAAATGCTTGTAATTTTAACCCGATTACGGTAAAGCCAAAGGAGAGTTATGATTTTGACAGGCTATTTATGTATGTAACATACATCTGTACCCTCATAGCTCCTGAACTACTTATTAAAACGGGACAAATGAGGTATCGTTAGAAACGTTTTGATCGTCCGCTGGTTATACGCTATATGACGTGTCACTGAATCTAATGTGGAGCTCTCTAGTCGACATAAGTATTAAAAAATAAATTTGAGATGAATATGCCGTGTTTGGTATCATTGGAAAGGTCGTTACTTGTACATTTCATATATATAGATATTATTAGCATTTTCTCGTGACCTTCTCCGTATTTATTCGAAAATTGAAATATTTCTATGGTACATATCTATTTAAAATATACTTTGCAAAGAAATAAATATTATAGAGGCAATAAAACATTTTAAATAAAAAAAGTTAAAACTAAAACCCAACTACGACAAAAAACGACTCTGAAAAAGTATGAATATGTCTGTCTGTCTGTTTGTTCCGGGTAATCTCTGGAACGGCTGGACGGATTTTGACGGGACTTTCACTGGCAGGTAGCTTATGATTCGGGAAATAACTTAGGCTACTTTTTTTAGACTAACTTTGTCCCGCGGCGTTACTCGCGGTACAACAATAACCGCGGGTAACACCGCGGGGTTCAGCTAGTTAATAATATATTTTGTATTCGTTGATACCGATTGCCATAGATGTTCATGACAAACGGGACCGATAGCTTAACGTGTTCTCCGAGGCACGGCCAATCTCCGTAAAGACACAGAGTTTAGAAAAAATATATTAGAAACCTCAATATCATTTTTGAAGACCTATCCATAAGTACCCCAGACGTATTATGGGTTTGATGAAAAAAAAAAATTGAGTTTCAGTTCTAAGTATGGGGACCCAAAACTTTATTGTTAGTTTTCTATTTTTGTGTGAAAATCTCAATGTGGTTCACAGAATAAATCTACTTACCAAGTTTCAACATTATAGTTTTAATAGTTTCGGAAAAAAGTGGCTGTGACATACGGACGGACAAACAGACAGACAAAAATGGTAAAAATAAAATCTTTGGTATATGTACCGTGTATACATAATATGCATTTATTAAAAAGTGATTATTTTAACATTACAAACAGACACTACAATTTTTAACCGACTTCCAAAACAAAGAGGTTCACAAGTTGATCGTAATTTTTTTTATGTTTGTTCACTGATTACTCCGTAAATTGTGGACAGTTCTGAAAATTCTTTTTGTATTCGAATGGGCTATGGTCCCATTGTCACCATATCAGGATCTGATGATGGGATCCCAAGGAAATCGAAGGAAACCCTCAAATTTGTTAGACACATACTATGTTTTCATGTTTTTCTTTTTAATATATATACATATATATATATAAATAAATATAAAATAATAATGTTGGAAGGTATAACTCCTCAACAGTTAGAAGTTGGAGGATAATTCTTTAAATTTTATACGTATCTATAGATCTATACTTGTATAGTTTCAAGTTATTCAAGTGAGCTGATGATGGGAGGTAAAAGTAAAAAAAGAAACGGCATCCAAAGCTATTAAACCGACTTTAAAAAAAAATTAAAGAAAACCTGCCTAAAAAGACTAAAAATCGAAAAATAAAAAAAAGTTCGTTTAAAAAACCTACTTCAAAAACTAAAAAGTATAAAATAACTGAATAAAGATTTAATTAAATACACATCATATGCAAACCTTTAACATTGATGAAACACTATTATTTGTATGTGCTATCTATTCATAGGTTTCAAGTCGGTGCCAAGCCCATAGCATATACAAATAAAAGAGTGTGAATTATACTTTTTTGTTTTTGAAGCCGGTTTTTTAAACGAAATTTTTTTTATTAAATTACGTTGTCTTATAGCCACCGACTTCACTATTTTGTAAATCTGAATATCCACCTAAAATGCTAATTTTATTACTTTTTTAAATGTTATCTCGTACTAAATTCAATAAACTAATCTAATAAACACATCATAAATGAGACTTAAAGGGGTTTAACCATACAGTTTCTTCCACAGTAATAACTCCCAAGCGGTATTAACTCCTTTTCAAAGCTCGACTCTGTACAGTGCACAGTCATGAAATAACTACAGATCTCGTGGCAGTTTGCACTTGAGAAATTAAATGCATTCCTATTTGTACAACTGCAGTGTAGCAACCAGACAAATAACGGTTATGATGGAGAATAAAATGGCACTGAAAATAAGAATTTACACTTCTAAACAACTTTATCAGGTACTAAGTTAGTATTAGTAATAGTAGCGTATAGTATAGTCAATTGTAAAGTTGGTGAGAATTAGTTTACTTAGTTTATTTGGAACAAAACGGTTGCTTGGTTTGTATCGGAAACAGAGTTTTCGATGCAAAACAATGTACCCTTTTATGCGGGGGAAATCTTCACATATATACATTTTACACTTGCATACTGTAGTATATCCATATACATTGCCGGCTCTGAGACGCATGTGCCCGCTTACCTCTGTCGCTCACAGTTACCAAAATGTGTCACAACCGCATGCGCACTAGAGATGACATAATGCTTCCTTCTCATTCATTCGTAGATTTTTTAAATTGGACTAATCCCGCCCACATTCCCACCACTGTAACTCCTGTACACCAGGATCAACAGCAGTGACCCACGAACACACCGAGTTATGACACTCAGGAAGTCTCAGGAAGAAAATTAACTGTCTTGGAACCCGCAACGAAGTTAATCAGAAGAAAAACAGGAGGAGTTGGAAATGATAAATCCACTTCCCTCCTTAGCAAAGCGGGAGACAAAATGAAGTCAAAATAGGCAGACACCTTTTTCAAACCGGGAAGCACCACGGATAAAGTCATTCGTAGATTGTACCATAAGTGAGTGAAAGAATGAATGTGTTATAAAGTGAAGTGACTGAGAATAGATTCATATACTACACATACAAAAACAAACGCCAGTCACTTCAAACTCACATACGTATAATAATTAAAACAAAACATTTAGAATTACACGCAGACATAAATACATTCTATGGCATAACGCGTAGGTCCATTTGGGCTTAAATTTTTGTAGAGGGAATCGTTTGCGAATGGCTACTCCTTATAGTGCTAGCTATTAGTTAGAATATAAAACAGTACAAATCTATGCTATATACATATATATATAATCTATACTAATATATAAAGCCGAAGAGTTTGTTTGTTTGGTAGAACGCGCTAATCTCAGGAACTACTGGTCCGATTTGGAAAATTCTTTAAGTGTTGGATAGTACATTTACCCAGGAAGGCTATAGGCTATATATCTTCACGCTAAGACCAATAGGAGCGGAGCACCAATGAAGAATGTTACAAAAACGGGGAAAAATTATCACGCTACGGGCGATAGGAGACGCAAACGAGGTTGTGTGGGTCAGCTAGTTAGATTATAAAATTAACTTTTAAAGGGGATCAATCCTTTTATACATTACTTTGCAAAAAATAAGAGTTTACGCAGCACAATTATGTTCTCTTGCTTTTGCAATAACACTCCGCTTGATTGGTGGTAGCTAACATGCAATATTACAGAGAGTCTGAGCAAAAGGTGTGGAAACTTTTTAGTTACGACATTCTTTCTTTTGATATTCGAACAAGAGTTTTTTTATATTGACAAATGTCATCTGACTTGATATATAATATAAAAATTTTCCCTGTGCAAACAACGTTTTTTGCTTTCATATCCTAGTTATCTAGTTTATTTCAACAAAAGGTTATGGGCCTATCCACGAAAGTTGCCATTAAAAACCTCTGCGGACTAGATGACTACTCTACGTGGAAATTCGCAATGAAAATGATTCTGATAAGAGAAAAATTGTTCACGTATACGTCAAAGTACCCGGATTCCAATGACTCCATAGGCATCGAGAAGGACCCAGATGCACCGGCTTTGATCTGTCTGCATGTGGATACCTCACTCTACACATATGTACAGGATTCAAAGCATGCCAAAGACGCTTGGGATAGCTTAGCGAAAGTGTTTGAGGATAAAGGTGTGAATCGAAGGATTACCCTGATGAACGCTTTGCTGGATGAAAAGCTGGAGAGACACTCGTCGATGCATGATTATGTTGCTGCTGTTATGTCTCTATCTCAAAAGTTGAAGGATATTGCCACCGGATTTGACGATGACCTTGTAGCTGTTGTGTTGCTGAGAGGACTACCTGAAGAGTACAGACCTATGCGTATGGCACTGGAACACTCTGGGATGAAGTTGACTTCAGAGAACGTACGACAGAAGTTACTACAGGAGGATTCACGTCAAAATTGCAGTACATTTTCTTCAACAGACTCGGCATTAGCAGTGAGTAAGAGTCGGAAACGGAATGGGAACAAGGACAAGAATATGACCAAAGTGAAATGCTATAAATGTGGAAAGCATGGGCATAAGAAGCCAGACTGTCAAGAAGGAAGAAAAGCAGATGATTCGACCTCCAAAAGGAAGGATGTCGTGAGCCTGTCTTCGTCCAGTATCGCGAACTCCTTAAATCCGACGGAGTGGTACATCGACAGCGGGGCATCTTCACATATGTCTTTCCAGAAACATTGGTTTAAAGATTTGGTCATGAATATCGGTATAAGTAACGTGACATGTGCGAATAGTGATAAGATGGAATGCACGGGTAAGGGTGACATCATGGTGAGTATGAAAGGTAGAATGTTTGCCGTGAGGGATGTCATGTATGTACCTGGTTTGCGTGTTAATCTGTTATCTGTTTCACAGTTAGTAGAGAGAGGATGGAAGGTGATTTTTGACAGGGATGGGTGCAAGCTAATTCACCATTTGGTTCCAGGCCATTTCAATGGAAAGCTTCTGGCTACCGCAAGTGAAGTCTCTGGTATCTACAAGCTTGAAGGTTGTCAGGCGGTTGTAGATGAGACTGCGTTAGCGTCAGTGAAAGCAGGTAATCCTTTGATGTTATGGCACCGGCGGCTTGGGCACGTAAATGAGCGAGATTTACATAAGCTTCCGGGTATGGATTTTGGAAAGAGCGTAATCGAGCCTTGTGTCGCCTGTATTAAGGGGAAGGCACATCGTTTACCTTTTCCAGTTGGTGAGGCTGAGAAGGCAGTTGAGAGACTGCAACTGGTTCACGCAGATATCTGCGGTCCAATGTCTGAACCGTCGTACGGTGGATCTCGATACATGCTAGTAATTGTAGATGATTTTACACGTAAAACTTTTGCATTTTTCCTTAAATCAAAAGATCAGGTTTTGGATTATTTTAAAGTTTTTCTAGCATCTGTAGAGGTTGAGACCGGGTTGAAGCTGAAGTGCATACGCACGGACAACGGAACAGAGTTTGTGAACAATAAGTTTGATGGGTTTCTACGCAAAAAGGGGATTAAACATCAATTGACTGTTCCCTACACTCCAGAGCAGAACGGCGTAGTGGAGCGAGCAAATCGTACTATCGTGGAGATGGCTCGTACTATGTTGGTGGAGAAAGATCTTAGTTGGAAACTGTGGGCGGATGCGTGTTCTACTGCTGTGTACACGAAGAACAGGCTGCCTCACAGTGGTAACAACGGTAAGATTCCTGAAGAGTTGTGGACAGGAAAGGCTCAGTCATTCGATCATTTCAGAGTTTTTGGATCTAAGGCGTTTGTGCACGTACCAAAGGAAACTCGGAAGAAATGGAGCCCTAAAGCGGAAGAACATATCTTTGTTGGTTACTGTGAAGAAACCAAGGGATACCGTTTCATTAATCTTAGTAATCCACGCGTTACAGTTAGAGCAAGGGATGTAGTTTTCTTGGAAGACTCTACAGCAGCGATTTCAGAGAATCCTAGTCAACTGGTAGACAACGGTGACAAAGGTGCTGAAGTTATCTGGGAATTTGCAAGGGTAGAAGACCAGTCAGGTATGTCACCTGGTACTGCAGAAGCTTCTCAAGGGTCGAGTCCTACAGATGAAGCTGAGGTGTATGAAGACGCGGAAGTGGAAGTAGGAGAAACGGCAGATAGCAGAGCAGAAAATGTTGAAGATGAAGAGCAGACTGTTGATAGAGGAGAATCAAACGAGGTTGAGTATCGCTATCCTCTACGTAATAGAATGCGAGACAGAAATCTTCATGGACTTGCATGCTGTACTGATGAGCAGGAGCCTTTGACAGTTAAGGAAGCCTTGAGTCGGGAAGACAAGGATAGCTGGAAGGAAGCCATGAAGAAAGAGATGGACTCTATGTACGAGAACAAAGTCTGGAAGCTCGTTGACAAGCCACCTGAAAGTAAGATCGTGGGGAATAAGTGGATCTTCAAGTACAAGTATGATGCAGATGGTAACAGGACCTATAAGGCTCGACTTGTTGCGAAGGGTTTCTGTCAGTCCTACGGGGTCGACTACTTTGAAACTTATTCACCGGTCGTGAGAAGATCAACAGTCAGACTGCTGCTATCGTTGGCTATTGAAAAGGACTTTTTCATTAGCCACTTCGATGTGAACACCGCCTTTTTGAACGGTGATTTACATGAAAGAGTTTATATGCGACAACCGGAGGGTTGCATAGACAATGACTCGAAAGAAAAAGTTTGCTTATTAGAAAAAGCGATATACGGCCTCAAACAAGCTTCTCGTTCGTGGAATGAAAAAGTGAATGAAGTGTTATTGTCTTTGAACTTCAAGCGCTGTGACTTTGATAGCTGTCTTTACAAAAATAATAATTTTTATATCGCTTTGCACGTTGATGATTTTATTTTATTTTACAAAGACAGAGCGCAGAAGGAAGAGTTGTTGAACAACCTTCGCAAGCATTTCAAGATGAAGGATTTAGGGGAAGCTAGGCAAGTATTGGGGATGCTTTTGTATAGGACGGATACCGCAATATATTTGAGTCAAGAGAGGCTTATTTCAAAGATCTTGGATGAATATGGTATGAGCGATTGCAAACCGGTGAAAACTCCGATGGAAATGGATTTCCATAAAGTCATGGCGGAAGGGGAAGGAGGTAAGATCTTGTCCTGCCAAGACTGTCGTCGTTATCAGGCGCTCATAGGGTCGCTGAACTATTTAGCCTGTAACACACGCCCGGATATTGCGGCTGCAGTTAATTTCTTGGCACAGTATAATTCCTGTTGTGATGAACGCCACTGGAAAGCAGCTAAGCATATCTTAAGGTACCTGAGGGGTACAAGGGATCTATATTTGATATTTCCCAAGTCGCTAGTGCAGGACATC
Source organism: Spilosoma lubricipeda (assembly GCA_905220595.1). Lineage (NCBI taxonomy): Eukaryota > Metazoa > Arthropoda > Insecta > Lepidoptera > Erebidae > Spilosoma > Spilosoma lubricipeda. The sequence continues at coordinate 5,892,932 of HG992300.1, forward strand.
ACGGGATTCGTAGATGCTGACTGGGGAGGGAACATCAAAGATAGAAAATCTTATTCTGGATTTATTTTTAGATGTGGGAACTCGTTGATTAACTGGGAATGCCGGAAACAAGCTTGTGTGGCACTGTCATCAACGGAAGCCGAATATATTGCACTTTCGGAGGCTACCAAGGAGGCAGTTCACTTGCGGCAGCTGAATGCATTTATAAGAGGTGAATCTCTTAGATCTATTTGCATTTTTGTAGATAATCAGAGTGCTATGAAACTTGCGTACAATCCTGTAGCGCATAGAAGGACGAAACATATAGACATAAGAGCTCACTATGTCGGAGATTGCATTGCTAAAAATGTTGTACGTCTGGACTATGTGTGTACGCAGGATAATCCAGCAGATGTGCTTACGAAACCACTAGGTCGTGTGGCATTTACCAAATGTGTGCGCGATCTGAGTTTGGGTGTGTGTGGTATGGTGTGATGTGAGGATATCTGATGATGGATGTTGTTTGAGGGGAAGTGTGGAAACTTTTTAGTTACGACATTCTTTCTTTTGATATTCGAACAAGAGTTTTTTTATATTGACAAATGTCATCTGACTTGATATATAATATAAAAATTTTCCCTGTGCAAACAACGTTTTTTGCTTTCATATCCTAGTTATCTAGTTTATTTCAACAAAAAAAGGCCATGTCCAACGAAGTGGGTACGGGTCGTTTAGACTTGAAGGTAAATTGGTGTGACATAAAACAAAAGTCAAGCCTGCTACCCATATTGTTCTTAACAACTCAATTTACTGCTGTTTAGTGCAAGCATAAGCCCGGTAGTATTCAAAGCGTGCTCAAAATTAAAATTTAATGTAAGTTAATCTTTTATACTTTGTCCGTAAACAAATTAAAACTTTGCTTAACTTAAATTACCTTTTAAAATAAATATTTGATGAGTGGAACAGTCTTTTGGTATAGCTTTTCATGCCTTTGGTAGGGAAATTCGGCTTTCCGGTTATTATTTTTGTGTAGTCATTGTATCAAACTTTGATATCAGTAAATATTATATAATAATAATAAATAAATAAATATTTCGGACAGCTCACACACAAAGCCATCTAGTCCCAAGCTAAGCAGAGCTTGTGTTATGGGTACTAGATAACTGATACAAATAAATATACACTTTTCTTTGTAAATACATACATATTATACATAGAAAACACCCAAACTCCGAAACAAATATTTGTAGATCATACAAACATTAGATCCGACCCGGGAATCAAACCCGAGACCTCATGATCAGCAGTCGCACACGCCAACCGCGAGACCAACGAGGCAGTCAAAAAGTCAGTATTTTGGAAGATCTAAGATTTTATAAACATAACTTTGAAAAGGTGGAACAGTTAGTTATAACCAATTTCATCCGGGCCATTCGGCGGTTCAGAAGTATCGACATTTAGGTGGAACATACAAACACACGTAAATTGCCAAAACGATTACCCTTCCTTTTAGCTTCGACGGTGTCGGGTAAAATATGATTACTTATTTTTAAAAGGCAATAAGTTTATTTATTATACGGTAAATAATCAAATCTGCACAAATCTATATCATTTATTTCTAACCTACTTCTTTTTTAAATCTATCAACACTAGGATCGTTTTTGATACCCTTAGGTGCATTTTAAGTGATTTATATTTTTAAATGCCAGTTTCAGCAGTTCTTGATAAAGTTTTAGATAGTTATGCGCCATACAACTGCACTATATGATAAATAATTTGCATTCTTTCATATCTGAGACTTGAGTAACCATTGGTTTATTACAGTCTATCAAAAGTTTTGTCAGCATGTAGTGAAACTGGTCCTAAATCTCATATCCAAGCGTCTTCTCAATCTTATATCTCATATCTAATACCTTACATGATAGTATGATCAGATTGTGTTGTTATTCCATCACTGCATTCTGTCCAATATGACACTTTTGATAACCTGACTTGCCCTCCCATCTCTTAGTACATCCCTCGGTCTTGTCATTGTGGTACCTTTTGTTATCAAATGGCACTTCCAGCTCCATGTAAACGCCTATTTCCTCTTAATAATTAATATAATTACTTATAAATATTTATAACTTTTACTTATAAATATTTATAACTTAATTAGTGAATTTACAATCAAAGTTAATAATTGATTTATCTTTATATAACATTAATATCTTGGCGCCTTCCGCTTATAGGCTTCCGGCGCAACTTATAAATAGTGCCTATTGCTATTAACGTCTGTGATTTTTCATACAATAATTATAAATCTATTCTAAGATAATATTGCTTTACTCTGTTTATATAATATATAATGATTGGGCTATTAGAATATTATTTTAGGTGCCGATTGTGTTAGGTTAGGTTTAATTTCATCGTACTATGCCTACTTCCGGAGCATAATAAATCTTTAATGTTACACAATACTGCAATATCAAATAGTAATTATATGTTAATAATCATCAGAATAATTATGGTTAACAATGTTTAATATTATCTACTAAGTTTGTGAATTTAGTATTAAATTGGATCAAGCCTGTGAAACTATAAAAATACCGTCATTTCGTAATTCAGACACATTAATAAATAATAATAATAATAAATATTTCGGACATCTAACACACAACGCCATCTAGTCCCAAACTAAGCAGAGCTTGTATTATGGGGTACTAGACAACTGATATGAATACTTATATACTTTTTTTTTTTGTTAATACATACATATTATACATAGAAAACACCCACATTGTTATTCAGACCATACTACTTTCTACTCAACGTACATTAAAAGATATTATAAAGTTGTGATAATATAACGTGTTTACTTGTCGCCATCTTGACTACCCACCTTACACTTTGTATCTCACTTTTGGCCGGAGATGGATAATTGTAGCAACAAAATTTCAATGTAGTTAGAGTGCCTAGTTTGAGTATATTTCACACTAGCTTTTCCCGCGTGTGTTGGCTATCGCGGTAAAGACTAGCCTATAGCCTTCCTAAAGAAAGGATCTTAATAGTAAATTACATCGAGATCGGTTCAGTGGCTTAGCCGTAAAAGTGTAAGAAACCGCGAGAGTTACTTTCGAATTTATAATATTAGTATAGAAGTATGGAGTTTTTATTGCCCCCGCTCGGAGGCTAATCGAAATCGGACTGATTTTAAGTAAACTCACACTAGGTCATCTGATGATTTTCCTTTAATGTGATCGTACCATCCTCCAACCTTCATCACATCTTATCACATTTGGCTTTTTGTCGATGATGCACTCACACCTAAGTGTTTTTGTTCGTATCGTTATTTTTCGTCCGTTTTACTCATACTCAAATCCAATATCTTTTTATCTTTCACTATCATCACTTCAGCCTACTGATGCCCACTGCTGGACATAAGCCTCCCTCATGGCGCGCCACTTCTCCCGGTCCTCTGCCTTCCGCATCCAGCTGCTACCGGCTAAATTGTAAATTTAATCTTTCACTATGTCAGGAGATAAAAACAACAGTCATATGTATTTTATTTTCTTGTTCAATTTTATTTTTAGTTATATTTCTAAATGGCTGGTCCAGATGTGTAAAGTTTCTGATAAACCTACCTAAGTTCATATAACATTCTCCTTTCTGCGACAATTTTTTACACGACTATAGCGAACCCAGTGTTGCCAGTTTATGTGCGTTTGTTTATCTACATATACTAATAATGGCTCAGGTGATATAGGCAATATAAATTTTATAAAAAGTTTTTACGTAGTCCGGTCAAAGTGTTTAGAAATTTTAAGCTCGTGCTTTCCATCGGGCAGAGCAGAGTCATTTTAGCAGCTACAAAATTAAAAAAATCATTTTCTTGTTCTCAAACTCACATTTAAACAAACATATTTAAAGATATTTATTAACTTAACACTAAATGAAGTCGGTGTTAATAAATATCTAACTTAATAAATATCTATATATCTATACTAATAAATAAAATTGGAGTGTCTGTTTGTAATATTAAAATAACTGCTTTTTACTAAATGCAAATGTATTCATACACGCTACATATACCAAAAATGTAGTTAAAAAATGTTTGTCTGTCTGTCTGTCTGTCTGTCTGTCTGTTTGTTCCGGGTAATCTCTGGAACGGCTGGACCGATTTTGACGGGACTTTCACTGGCAGGTAGCTGATGATCCAGGGAGTAACTTAGGCTACTTTTTTTTTGACTAACTTTGTCCCGCGGCGTTACTCGCGGTACAACAATAACCGCGGGTAACACCGCGGGGTTTAGCTAGCCTTTAAATATTTCGGAGATCTGACACACAACACCATCTAAACTCAAACTTAACAGAGAAGGTACTATGAAAACTAGAGTGTCTGATAACATACTTAGATACTTTTGGTTGTAAATACATACGTATTATACATAGGCAACACCCAAACCCCGAAACTCCTTCAAGAAAAGAGTATACTCCTTCTTAAAAGGCCTGCAATGCACTTGTGAAGCCTCTGGTGTTGCGGGTGTCCATGGGCAGCGGTAATTGCTTACCATCAGGTGATACTTCTGTTCGTTTGCCCATTATTCCACAAAAAAGTAAAACAAATATTTGCAGATCATACAAACATTTGGTCCTAACTGGGTATAGAACCCGAGACCTCAAGCTCAGCAGTTGCATACGCTCCTACTGCGCCACCGATGCACTCATATTATACACAATTGTATATACATAAACAATTGTTAATATTTATTTTAAACTTTAGCGGTCAATTATAATGGCGTACGTTTAAATGATGCAGACATTTTCTTGAAGTTCACCTGGAGTTATGAAGAGATGAGTGACTTGGTACGCTACATTTAAGTAGTGAAAATCAAGAATTACTTAGCAAATTAGTAAGATAAAAGAGACATGTATACATATACATACTTACATATAAACGTATGTGGTATAAAAAAATTGTTCCAGTTATTATTCAGAATTCCATTATCTAAAGTTGTTCTTGTTATCAAAATGTAAGTAGGTACTATACGTAAGCTTATAAAAAGAAAATAAGAATCCTATTTGTCTTTGTCTCTGGCGAGACACATAAAATATCCCAGTCGATCAACTTTTTTAATATTAATAACATTATTTTCCATTCCTTCTTGTAATCTAAACGCCAATAGACTTGTTTCGGATTTCCTAAAGCGGTAAATAGGAATAGTAAGGAATATGGCACCACAAAAAATGAAAATAGTGATCGTTATGGGACCCATCTAAAGGGCGACGTTAAGCTAAACTTACTCAATTATCTGATCGCAGGGTAGAGATTCCCAGACAGCCAGTCTGGCTCGCACCCCTGCACGGTTCAGTCGCGTTTCTGCAAATATCGCAGTCCCGCGCTTTTCAAGTAATTGTATTATCTGTATCAGTGTTAGTTTTTTTGAAATTCGCATTTCGATTTTGATATTTGTGGTTTATCTGAAACCTTGGATTTTTGTACACCTGTATTCAGCCAGTAAGTAATTTTTTTGTGATTTCTATTTTTTATCTCTAAAATAGTTTTTAATAATTTTAAGGTACCTACTAACTAACTAAGGAGATAGACTTTAAAATGTTGTTTAAACGGAGCTGCCTTTATTGTTGCACATAAGAGTATACAAGACCACAAATGTATGTACTTTAGCGAAAAACATCTACAGTTCTTATCTTTAAGCTTTCTGTAAATGTGTAATAACATTAAAAATACCCCACAAATTATTTTATGTAGCAAAGGATAAGTTAGTAAATCACAATTCTAATCTTCTCTATGATAAAGATTTGGATTTCTACCTTAACATTACCTATTTGATTGAGCAAAATACTAAAAGTTCGGATTTCTATCTTTGATCGTTGATTGAAAAGATCTAAAAGCTGGAGGTTATTTTTATAACATTCATATCTAACAAGTGACTGTCTCTGTCCTTTGTGAATTCTAAATAACGAGCGTTCATCACGACATGTCCGTTTCATTTGCTAATTTCTAAAATAGGGTGAGCCTACATTTGAAAAAAAGAAGTCGAGAGTTAGAATTTGTTTTAAAAAAAGTTACTGGCTACAAAATGTTTTTTGTGCTTTATAGGTTTGAATTTAGAATGAGTAAAAAGGTTAAAAAAATATATTCTTAATAGATCTATTGTTACCAGAGAGAAGGTCACAAAGTTTGTGAGTGAAAGGAGCTTTACCTTTTTCTTTTTAATGAAGTTGATTAGATATTCGATAGAAAAATGAAATTTATCAGATCCATAAATAAATATTATCAGAAATTATAAAATTGATTTATTTTTATCTTTTGGGATACGCAGATCAGAAGATCGCGTAATATATCGCATAGTAGGTACATATACCATAGTTATACATAACCATAGTTAATGAAAGTAGATATGGAAGAGTCACAATTAAGATTGGTTTTAAAATGCCCAAAAAACAACATATTTACCACAAACAAGGACATAAAAGGACAAAGATTTTTGATTTTTTTTATCGGAATGGGTCAAACGAGCAGACGTAACGCCTGATGGTATGCGATTACCGCCGCCCATGGACACCTATGCAGCACCAGAGGCGTCACAAATGCGTTGCCGGCGTTTAAGGAGTACGCTCTTTTCTTGAAGGTTTGAAGGTCGTATTTATTTATGCCTTTCTTAAAAAAAAAACGATAATAGAGACGCTGTCACATCGGTAATAAGTAAATATAATCTTTTAAAAATAGAACGACTCCCACAACGCACACTTGACATTAAAATTTTCTATACTAATTATTCTTCACTAAGGTTTTCTGAAAATAAATTATTTTGTGTTCGTTACTCCTTAAATGATTAAACATTTACAAATATGTAGTCGAATTTTAGAATTTAAAAAAAATTTCAATGAAATATTTAACAAAATGAAGACCCTATCGTGGATTCTTTTTTTTTATTAAAATCTATACATATTTGGTTTTAATTTCAAATTTGATAAATCAAATGAATTTATTAATTAGTTAGGTGCAACAAATTCGTATTATACCTTCTTTAAAATACATTTCATTAACTATTTTATTTAAGTTGTAATAATAATGACGTACGCTTATTTTGCCTGCTATAAAAAAAACTGGACTATCGAGCTTTGCGCGGTAATTTTTGTTTTTTTTTATCAATTTTTTAGCAATGAATCGTAGGTCGATTTATCGCCCTCGAAACACCCCGAATACTAAAGGTTATAAAAACTGTTTTAGCCCTTTCCGAGATTACTTCTTAAAAGATAAAGGTGTATGTTCGGTTTAAATACCTTTATTACCGACAAAAAGCGATTTCGTTCAAACTGTATAAGGAATCCGATAGTAGTGGTCGTCTCTATAAGTCGATTTCGATGATCGGTTTACGTCAAATATCGATATTGCAGATATTATCCACGTGAGAAATATCTAACATTACATTACCGTCTACGTGTTTGGCTTTGCTCCCCTGTCGCTATAAGCCAGAGGTATAAAACGATTTATACGTGTGGTGATGAATCTATCTACGGAACCACTGGTCCGATTTGAAAAATTATTTCAGTGTTGGATAGTACATTTATTGAGGAAGGCTATAGGGTATATATTATCACGCTAAGACCTACAGGAGCGGAGCACTAATAAAGAATGTTACAAAAACAGGGGGATATTATCACGCTACGGGCAATAAGAGGTTGCGTGGGTCGGCTAGTTAAGAATACGGAGTATCGCCGATCTTATCCATCTCGTGGATGTAGAAAATGCTTAAGGAAAGGCCTATATCTAACAGTACACTGTTGGAGTTCGTTGGTGATTATGATGATATGTCAGTGATACGTAGCATTTGTTTTTTTGCGCTTTTTTCCACAGGTGCCAAATATTTAGATACCAAGCGGTTTCTAATTAACCACGTAACCATGGTATGTTTCGATTTTCATTTATTTTTTAAATACTGTGTAATTCTCGTGTCACGTTGCTGCTCACGATGAACTCCGAATTTTATCCTAAATCCGATATATTTAACCGATTTTCACGTTTCTTTAAACATATGTTTTGCTTTACTACCTTACGTAGGATTGTTAACACTACGCTTAGACCAACAGGAGCCAAGCATAATTGAAAAGAGCGGCAGACTTAGTTGGGTGGTTTTACTAGTTTACATTTAAGTCGAATTCTGTATTTATTTATGATTTTTTATTCAAACAGCCTGAGTTTTGAAAAAAAAAACACTTGACTGCTTGAAAATGTATGTATATATGCATCTTTTACAAGCCGGCGACTTTAACTTTCATGTACTGAGTATCATTCTCATAGTCTAACTCATAATCTCTGAAATATTTTAATACCGTTCGTTTCCTGCCTCGTTGGTCTCGCGGTTGGCGTGAGCGACTGCTGATCATGAGGTCTCGGGTTCGATTCCCGGGTCGGACCAAATGTTTGTATGATCTACAAATATTTGTTTCGGAGTTTGGGTGTGTTCTATCTATAATATGTATGTATTTACAAAAAAAAAGTATGTATGTATTTGTATCAGTTGTCTAGTACCCCATAACACAAGCTCTGCTTATCTTGGGACTAGATGGCGTTGTGTGTTTAGATGTCCGAAATTGTCCGAAATATTTCCCTGTGTACCCCTGGCTGTTCCCCTGGTGGTACAGTGGAAAATATATTTATGTGTATTTGTTGTATATACTTTTTCTAAACTTTCCCTTTGAGACCTCTTAGAAGATATAAAGGTAAAATATTAAGGAGATTGAAACCGAATCCGTAATCTTAACCGTCGTGAACAAAACGCAACTGTATTCGGTCACTTTAGTGAATAACTTATGTTTGACGTTTGGTTTGCTAGAGGTTGAAGTTGATTGTCCTACGCACAACGGCGCCGTCTGTTTATTCTCTAGGGAATTCTCATTCAGTCTACAGGCTAGGGACATATGAGTTATTTAAGATACCCATCTAAATACTTTACATTGTATTTTTAACCGACTTCAAAAAAGGCTGAGGTCATTAATTCGACTGTATTTCTTTTTTTATGTGTGCTACCTCATAACTTTCGACTGGGTGAACCGATTTTGATAATTCTTTTTTATTGGAAAACTGGTGCTTTCCATGTGGTCCCATTTAAGTTTTGGTCTAGTTCTTGAAGTTGGTTCTTTTTTTGTTAAAAATTGTGATTATTAACCAACTTCAAAAAAGGAGGAGGTTCTCAATTCTACTGTTTTTTTTTTGTAAAAACACAAAAACATCGTCCGTACGGTAGTATATCCGAACAAATCCTGTTTTCTCCATAATATAGGCCGGCCCAGCGCTATTTCAATCATTTTCGCCTATATCTCGTGAGATCTATGAACCGAGTGCCAAGAGATTTCAACTTTGACATAACCTAAAATGTCACTACAGATTACATTTGCCTTAGAGCATACCTATATAAAGGAGACGCATCTTAAGAGCATACAGATTTCTCACAAAACATCAATTTGGTATCGAACAGCGGGGTTTTTTTGCTGTAAAATGATTTTAAAACTTTGCAATATCTTCTGTTTACCGACGTTTCCAACGGGTTAAACTTCTCGTGGTCATAGGTAGATATGGTGTGAACTTAGCCTTCAAGATACACGAGGTGTGATTGCTTGTATTGTCAGTACTTCTACTAGCGTACTACACTTACTATATCTGAGCTCTTTGTTTCGTCCTTACAGGACTTATTCATTAGAAATAATTAAACAATACAAACAATAAGAACTATGTGTTAAATTGGCGAAAGTCTAAAAACAGTAAAAAATAATTATCTATAAGATGATTAATTTTTAAATAAAGTAACTTTTTAAGCGAGCCTCCAAAAAGAAAACTAATTTCTTGATATGAAATCATTAAACATCTAATGGAGATTCCCAAAAAAATCCTAATTCGATGTTTTTTCTTCTGCTGCCTTCTTTACTGACCTTCTCTAAAAAGAAACAGTGTAACTAAGATTATATGTACACAACTTTGACTGCACTATTAGTCTAGTGGTTAAAGCGATCGCTACTCCACTTTCAACTGCGCTGAGTATTGTAGGCGAAATTGATTCCTAGAGAGAGAGCTAGAGTTATAAAAAATATCGCGCTGTTTCCATGACTCAACTTTCATAAATAAGATTGAAATACTTACATAGCAATATTTTATTTGACACACGTCGTTTCAAATCAAAATGTAAATATACATGTAAATATATAGTGACTCAGAAAATGCGTAGTTCATGAGAGGGGATGCGGTGACGCATCACCGAATTTCTATCGAAAGAAACGGAGGGGAAATCTTTAGGATTCCCGTAAACCTATTAAAATATATGGTGCCAACATTTTTGCAAGTAAAAGTAGACATATTTCATGTTAACAAATTTATTTTTACATTATCATTTTGAGTAACAGTACATACCAGAATATGGCCGATCAGATTTACCTTAGCCTGTGTATTATAAGGAGCGCTCCAAAGATTTTGTTCGGCGGAATCCCAAAAATATCCAACCCTATCACTTGCTTTTGGTATATCACACGCAACCGGAGTTTGGGTGTTTTCTATGTATACAATGTATATATTTACAAAAAAGGTGTATATGTATTTTATCAGTCAATCTTTTTTTAATATCATAATAATAAATATTTTGGAGATCTATCACACAACGCCATCTAGTCCCAAGCTAAGCAGAGCTTGTGTTATGGGTACTAGACAACTGATACAAGTACATATTATACTTTTTTTTTGTAAATAAATACATATTATACATAGAAAACACCCAAACTCCGAAACAAATATTTGTAGATCATACAAACATTTGGTCCGACCCGGGAATCGAACCCGAGACCTCGCGGTCAGCAGTCGGACACACCAACTGCGAGACCAACGAGGCAGTTAATCTTCTCTAGCTATCATAATACAAGTTCTGCTTAGTTTGAAGCTAGATAGCGTTGCGTGTGAAATGTCCGAAATGTTTATTACTATTATTGACCAATCTTTGGTACAATCATCGCATTTGGTACTACCGGGTATAAAATGCCCTCGAAATCTACCAGAATATACTAGCAATGCATTTGTGATTCGTGAGTTTCAGGTACCACGGACAGCGATAATAAATTACTACATCTTTATTTGTATTAACCGACTTTCGCAACCTTGTTTGCGTCTCCTATTGCCCGTAGCATTATAATTTTCCTCCGTTTTTGAAACGTTCTTTATTGATGCTCCGCTCCTATTAGTCTTAGCATGATGATTTTTAGCCTATAGCCTTCCTCAATAAATGCACTATCCAACACTGAAAGAATTTTTCAAATCGGAGCAGCGGTTCCTGAAGTTAGCACTCAAAGAAACAAACTCTTCAGCTTTATAATATTATATTAATATAGATAGGAGGCAATCTATACTAATATTATAAATTCGTCGATCTGTTACATTTTCACGGCCAAACACCTTCAAATAGTTTTACATGGATATACTTTGATTCTTGAGGAAGGACATAGGCTACTCTTTACCGTACAAACCGACATACTCGCGAACAGAGCTACGGAAAAAAAAAATTCAATACGTAGTTTTAATTAGCTTTCTTAAAGCAAGCAGTAGCATTAGATTTGCAATAACTGACATCTAATTACACTTGAGTGTAGTGTCTAAAATGCGTATGACCTAAATCATTTGGCATCAGTTCCGACGGTACTGCAGGACATAAATCCCAATGTGTCTGGTAGAAAAACTTCCAAGTCTACACTCACTGTATAAATAACAATGTTGTCGGGAGGAAAGCTGCCTAGCGTATAAATATTTCATACAACTCCACTTGTAGTATTTTGGCAGACTATTTTTATGTCGTTTTGTTCCTACCATTTGTGTCTCGATGAGTTCCAATCGAGTTTAATAATATTTTATGTGAAAGACTTTGGTTTCGACATTGGAAATTCGTGCGCGCTTTGACATTCGGTCGTGTTTGAGATCTTTTTTTGAGAATTATATATTATTAAATATTATAACAGTTTTTTTTATGTATTGGCCTGCCAAAATGACTCTACTCGGCCTGATGGAAAGCATAAGCAGAATCCAAGAGTGGTGGTCACCATGGTGCAGCATGGTGACCCACACTATGGCGGCCTAGTTATGCTTCTGTAGCATCGGGTCTCGCACTCAACGAAACACGACAACACGAATGCTGTCATTTTACGTTGATCTTCTGTGCGAGGGTAGTACCGCCCCTGTCGAGCCGGCCCAACCGTGCCAAAATCAGCGTGAACCTACTACCTAGAAAAATATAAACATCACTGTAAACTAGTCGCCAAGGAGGTAATATATACAGTAGTTTATTTCATTACATTTCGTTGATTTATAAAGCTGAAGAGTTTGTTTGTTTGTTTGTTTGAACACGCTAATCTCAGAAACCGCTGGTCGGAGGTTTATCGAGGAAGGCTATAGGCTATATATCATCACGCTAAGACTAATAGGAGCGGAGCACCAATGAAAAATGTTTCAAAAACGGGGTAAAATTATCACGCTACGGGCAATAAGAGACGTAAACGAAGTTGCGTGGGTCAGCTAGTGATCTATACTAATATATAAAGCTGAAGAGTTTGTTTGTTTGTTTGTTTGAACACGCTAATCTCAGGAACCGCTGGTCCGATTTGAAAAATTCTTTCGGTGTTGGATAGTCCATTTATCGAGGAAGACTATAGGGTATATATCATCACGCTACTACTAATAGGAGCGGAGCAACAATGAAGAATGTCACAAAAACGGGGGAAATTTTCACGCTACGGGCAATATAAGGCGCAAACGAGGTTGCGTGGGTCGGCTAGTATTATATATGTGGCATTAGAATTATAATTAGGCAAAGTGCGACTGAATTAAAGTACATGTGTAAAATAACTTGTACTGGAAAAAGGAAGTTTGTGTTTTGCGATACATAAAACAGTAATTTTGAGCATATAAAATACTTGTATGTATTACCACATTACCACGAGATTCGCCAAATCGTTGGTCAGTTTTTAAATTAGCACTCACGTGGGTGGTCTGAAAAGTTTTGTACCTAACAATGATATAAGACATTTTTTCTCATTATATTTTCTACATAGAGTCCTTAAAAATGCAAATACTAAGTTGCACAATTACATTCAGTAGTTTTTATTATTGAGTAATTTTACTTTCACGTTGAGCTCAGAAACATTTCATACCACTTTGTACGTTGCAGTATTTCCGGAAATTCGGTCACTACTGCTGTACTAAGTAAACATTACACATGAGTTAGTAGTGTAAGTAAGTTCAACAATTACTAAATCAAAAGTCATCTTTCGAGTGAATTCAAGCTAAAAGACCAAGAGTAGGGGTTTGGTTAAGTTCGTACATAATTAATGAAAACTACCTCGAGCAGAAATAGTAAAGGAATCAGATGGTACATCGAGAAGGCTCCGGGGACTATTAAGACTAATTACTCTTTGGCTTATGTACGGAAGATTTGAGAGAAGATTTCAGTTACATATACCATTAGTATGAATGAAAAGCAATGTACGGAACCATTAGTGGAATGGTTTATGTGATATCTATACTTCCTACTTCCCTACTACGGATGAATGGATGTTTGGATGGATGTTTGTTACTCTTTCTTGCAAAAACTACTGAATGGATTTGGATGAAACTTTACAGTAATATAGCTTATACATCAGAATAACACATAGGCTACTATTTGCCGCGATAACCGATATATACGAGGGCGGGCGGAGGAAATAGTAATAAAGCTGAAGAGTTTGTTTGTTTGTTGGTTTGTTTGAATACGCTAATCTCAGGAACCGCTGGTCCGATTTGAAAAATTATTTCAGTGTTGGATAGTACATTTATCGAGGAAGGCTATACGCTATATATCATCACGCTAAGACCAATAGGAGCGGAGCACCAATGAAAAATGTTTCAAAAGCGGTGGTAAATTGTCACGCTACGGGCAATAGGAGCTACGGCTAGTAGGTGATATTTTCATCGAAATAAATTTAGAATGTAACGGTTACTAACTTAATAAAAGTTATTTATATGTTATTCCAGGCTATGTTTAATACTAGTGTATGGAATGCAGTTATTAGTTTATTTCTTTGCAATCAATATGAAGTTCGTTTATTCATGTCCAACGTTTCACTGTTTTGAACACTGCCTATAAAAGATATAAATATACTTTGAAAAACAACTAATATAAATTATGTTTTTTCTTTTTACAAAAAAAGTCATTGGGCGTAAACTGACTTGACTGGATGGAAACACGGGCCCCAAAAACAAAATTTCTTTTTTATTGTCACTAGAACTAAAGGTGTGTACCGAATTTCAGATCAATTTGTCAATAGGAAGGGTGTCAAATTTCAATTACTAGATTAGAGCCAAACAAACAGGGCAAGCTAAATAAAACCGTTTAAATACAACAGAGTTACCTGCTTACAAACAAAAAACCAAACAAAAATACAGCTGAATCTAATTAAAGAGTGTTAAAAAGGGTTAGATGAAGCCGATAGGAATAAGGGCATAATTAAACTGACGAAGTTCCAATTAGCTAAGTATGTATTTGCGATGTGTGATTGTGACAACATGGGACACCGTAGCAGCTAAACATTTGTGGGTAGGTCACAATCATAGCAATCAAATCATACTGGAGTGATTGATTGGCTTGATTGGGGTTACGATGAGCGGCTAACATACATACCATACACACGAGTATAACATTACTTGTCCTGAGTTACTAACTCGTCAATGCAAAGCCTAAATCGCAGGGGTTACATAATTGAAATTTTGGCAGTTTTCTTTTACAAAAGACAACTGCCTCGTTAGGATGTATATTCCTACATGCTATTCCTACTGCACGTCTGGCCTAGCGGTTTAAGTAGTCGCCATGCCGCTCTCTACTGCACTAATTGTTGTGGGTACAAACCTCACATGGGACAACACTTTGAGTGATTCAAAAATTGTTGATCTGAGTCTGGGTGTTCTTTGCATCCGTTTCATTTATATTAACAACTAGCTGAATATCGCGGTGTTACCCGCGGTTATTGTTGTACCGCGAGTAACGCCGCGGGACAAAGTTAGTCAAAAAAAGTAGCCTAAGTTACTCCCTGGATCATCAGCTACCTGCCTGTGAAAGTCCCGTCAAAATCCGTCCAGCCGTTCCAGAGATTACCCGGAACAAACAGACAGAAAGACAGACAGACAGACAAAAAATTTTTTAACTAAATTTTTGGTATATGTATCGTGTATACATACATATGCATTGATTAAAAAGCTGTTATTTTAATATTACAAACAGACACTCCAATTTTATTTATTTGTATAGATTATTTTTAAGGGAATTAACGCGATCACTTATTAAAAGGTATTATAGACTACAGGCCCGTGCTGAAAAAATTATGGGTTATTTGAACCACCAGGTGACCTATTTACAACTATATAAGAGCATATAATAATAAGATCTAGCACTGTGCCGTCACTTGTAAGCTGTCCAACTGAGTGCAGGTGAGAATTCGAAAGTACAGGTAGAGTGAGTACATTTTGGTCACATATTTTTGTACGGCATTCTTACCACCGATAGATCCATGAAAAATAATGAGAAAACGTGCTGTGCCGTAAAAAAATGGTGCGCCACAAAGTCGGTTTTTTTTTTATTTTCCGACAATTACCAATGTAAATTTGGTCATTTGACTTTGTACGGCATCTGTGTCATACTATTTCAATACTGCTTCTAATCCATTATTTCGCAACGTCGTACAAAAATCATGCGACAAGGGGAAAAAATCGAGGGTTGCAATCCCCTCTCTTTCCGTGGTCCAGGAGGTGATTTGAAAAAGTACGGCTTTGGTTCCAAAACATTACCTAGCACTCAAAAGTACTATTAAAAATAATGCCGTCAAAAAATGATTGTTCATTTGAATGTATATCAATAATTATCTTAATTTCATCGTATTCTTGATTTATAGAGCTGTAAAGTCATTTGATCCTGTACGGGAACTTTTTTTTTAACATGATATTGTAAAATACAATTGTTATATAGTATTGCCGTTCAAAAGAAACCGTTCTGAAAAAAATTATAAAGAAATACAAAAACTGAAATTTTGCAAAGTTTAAATATCATAGATTAATGAAATATAGCAGTCTTCTACATTTTATTCCTTGTTTTAAATAGTATTAACATAGATAAATTAGGAAAAAATGATGCCGTACATTTTTATGCAGACCATATCTTCTAGGCTGATGAAAATGACGCTACAATTTTAAGGGTACTTTATGGCCATCTGATACAGTACGGGATTAACATATTTTTGAAGAGAACAATTGATAATATGATAAAATCACTATGACGTCTAACTGAACTGAAACGGTGTGTATATTATGTCCAAGAATTGAAACTGTCAATCCCAGTATCAACAGTTTTATATACTTTTTGGTTTAATATATACTTCAAACATTATGGATACATACATATAATTGATTTGTTTCATTGTAATGATGTGAATAAATAAAACAATCATTTTTTTAGAAATATTCGATATATTTAATGATAATAATAACAAAAATGGTCATTTTTTAGAAAAAAATCGATAAATTTAATGATGATAATAAAAAATATGGTTTTTCTTTAAATTATTCAGTATCGGAATCAGTTGCTGAGTTGTTATCGAAATCAACGTCGTTATCGACGTCCGAATTATCTTCTCTATTATTTTCTGAAACATAAATATGTATTTGTCAAAATCAAAGTCTTACGTACAAATTAAAGATGTAAAGATTTATTTATTTATTTACCTATGACGTCATCATCTTCTACGTCTTATTCATCATCCGGTTTCGTTATGTCACAGACTTTTTGGGGGCATTCCTCGCCGTGAAACCAATCGAAATCGTACCGGCCGTCATTAACAACTCATCCATAGTTTATTGTAAACAAGGTCGACGGTACTTGTTTGTAGGCATTACACCAAATCTGTGCTATGTAGGTACTTCTCTTCAGATGTTGCTTCAACTCCCAACTGGAATTATCAGTGATATGACAACATGTTTATATTTTGGTATAAATCGATAGTATATAAACCCACATTTAACATGGTTTCTAACTAGGAACGTAGAATCACGAAAAGACTATGAAAATCAGTACCATTGAACTATCTAGATGCCGTATGAAAAAAATTTCACATTACATTTCGTTATATGGATTTTTTCTTTTTGATTTTTTCTTTTTCAGTTTTTTTCCCTATGGACCAACAAAAATGTACGGCATATGAAAAAATATTATCTATGCATAAAATACTTTCAAAATAAATTTATTTCATGTTGTGTCAAATCACCCCCTGGACCACGGAAAGAAAGGGGATTGCAACCCTCGATTTTTTCCCCTTGTCGCATGATTTTTGTACGGCGTTGCGGAATAATGGATTAGAAGCAGTATTGAAATAGTATGACACAGATGCCGTACAAAGTCAAATGACCAAATTTACCCTGGTAATTGTAGGAAAACAAAAAAAAAACCGACTTTGTGGCGCACCATTTTTTTACGGCACAGCGCGTTTTCTCATTATTTTTCATGGATCTATCGGTGGTAAGAATGCCGTACAAAAATATGTGACCAAAATGTACTCACTCTACCTGTACTTTCGAATTCTCACCTGCACTCAGTTGGACAGCTTACAAGTGACGGCACAGTGCTAGATCTTATTATTATATGCTCTTATATAGTTGTAAATAGGTCACCTGGTGGTTCAAATGACCCATAACTTTTTCAGCACGGGCCTGTAGTCTATTACATACATCTGTTTTGCTTGATGACAGTCAGCCTGTGACCACGGCCAGTGCAACCTGGTCGAAACGTCAGGCAAATCAGATGTATGTAATACCTTTTAATAAGTGATCGCGTTAATTCCCGTAAAATTAATTGTTAATATATCATGGAACGCGAAAGTATAACATTTCATTTACGTTCGTAAAGTTCCCCGCGACATATTATTTATATTCCTAATGCGGGAGAGAAATGGTTGAAAAGAAATTGGAATTTCAGGAATCAAGTTACATTAAAACCACTGACTCACAGCATAAACAAACGTCCTCTCGAAAAACACAATCATCCTTCTGCCACAGTCAGGTGAAATACGTTACTTTGTGTTGAGATGAAAAATTTATACAGCGCTTTAGATTTAGTTATATATACTTAAATCTATTTGGGGACCTTTACATAAATACTAAGGGTCTTATAAAATACTTTTTTATAACAAAACGGACGGTACCTTAAGGGTTTGGGTCTCTTTGAGAGTAAGGCCGTAAACTTTAGTGGTTCTTATGTTAAAACCGTGTACATATTTCATCTTTATCTTGAGGATTGAGGCACAAAAACATTTTGTATAATACAAGGGAGTAATGTTGATATTTAGGTACTTCACTACAAGTAACTTAATTAAGTTTAGATGAAAGCGATGAAATTGTTATTTCTCTTATTGTTCCTCTGAGCCTATTTCCCAAATGAGGTTGGGCGTACTAGGCGATATTATCAAACTGTCAAAAGCTAGCTATACACGCATAGATCTGCCCGCCGGATCTGTCCGACGGATAGATCCGTGATTCGCCACACACGACGGGCACTGACGGGCAGTAGTTCAAATCGTAACTCTAGCATATACGGTTGTCTGTAAACATGTTTATTTCAAAGCATAAATTACTTTGAATCTGCAGCGGGATTGATTTCATTGCATTTTTCGAACAATTTAATTCTATAATATGGTACAATTGCTTATCTTTGACTCTTCAAAAACAAGGCAAAGACTTAAAGGTTCTATAAAACTTGTCCAAAATGCTCATGCTGTTTTTAAGGGTCTCAGAGGCGACTCGCTATTTGTCCCATGTAAATCCTTGTATTTCAACTGGGTGTCAGGCACTAATAGTATAAAATTATCTAAAAAAATTTTTTTTTAAGTTGTTTAATGTGTTTTAATTTTGTTTTCGCGTAATGTTCTTTCTTTGTTCTTTTGAGTAAGTGAGGTTATCCGTGGTGACAGATTAAGAATACGATTTCGTGGTTGTCATAAGATCTGACTGACGGAACAAACTGCGCAGAATAAAATTGCTCCAAAGAAGAGCAAAGCTTGAAACGTCTGGTCAGCCTGGAATGTAGAGGCCAAACCTCCTTGCTAAGGAGAAGCTTCTTAAAGGCCTTTGATGTGTGAGGTAACCAGAGTTCAAAACTTCTCTTTCCTGATTCTATGAGGAGAAATTAATAAATAAGTTCGTAACGCGCTAAAGAGTCACACTCTTTGAGTTGCAGGTGTCCATGGGCGGCGGTACTCACTTACCTTCAGGTGACCAGCCTGGTCGTTTGTCTCTATCTTCAACCTATTGCCGTCCACTGCTGAATGGCGTGAACGCCTTACACTGCGACAAACATCTCCAGGTGGACTGCGTGGTCTCCACTCTAAGGCCCGTATTTTAAAAGGCGTCTCAAGTATCCGTTGAACTCCGATCAGCTGAAACGAGTTTTAAGTTCCAATCAAATCCCAAGCGTCCCTCTTATTATAGAATGCGTTTTGAGTTCTACTCAGCTGAAACTAGTCTCAGTAACCAATCTCAACTCAACAGTCTGTTCTCAATTACGCTTCTGCATTATCTAAAATATTTTTCTGTGTCACGCAGCAAATTATATTAAACAAAATATAATTAACAAATATAATTTAAATATTATTAGTTATTGGTTTGTACATAATACATTATTGGCTAGTGTATCAATGTAAATGTAAACATAAGAATAAGGAGCAACTCGCCCTAAATTAAATATTATAAATAGTAAAATCAAATGGCTAGATATTACCTATAACGGAACGTCCAAATTGTTATCAATACTGCTAGAGTATCACCGCAGCCGAGAGATGGCGTTGGACACTTTAGATGTTATAATATTGTTATATTATTGTCATAAACCATAAGGTATATGACAAATATGAGAGATATTAATTGAAACAAGTGGTTAAATGTGTATTTGAAGTGAGTGGAATATCAATTTAAAGTTAATTAAAGTGAATTGAAATATGTATGATATGTAATTCTTTCGTAAATAAAGCAAAGTAAAGTGAATTTTTCGTTGTTATTCAGAAAAATCATCATAAAATACGTTAATTTCCCCTTAAAGACCTTAGAAATTACCACTTGAGACTAGATTGAGCTTGTCTCAACTGAACAGAGATCACACCTGTCAAAATCTATTCCTGAGAGGAGATTTTGACATAAGTATCGTTCCAAAATAAGCTGTTCATTGATCGTTACTCACTTGATTAACGATCAGTGAATCTTGACTCAAGAGACGTTCAATAATAAAATATTTTCTTAAAACTAGTTTTAAAACTAGATTCACGACTGAGACGCCTTTTAAAATACGGGCCTAACACTTGTCGGTTCCAGAGACCATCAGTCCACCTGGAGATGTTTGTCTCTGATGCCATTAAAATAATTCAAACCTGCAAAAAATAATTTTACGTATTACACTTGTGTTTATACTATTAACTGCTTTTTGTTTTTGACTGCCTCGGTGGCGCAGTGGTAGCGTACGCGACTGCTGTTCTTGAGGTCTCGGGTTCAATTCCCGGGTCGGACCAAATGTTTGTATGATCTACAAATATTTGTTTCGGAGTTTGGGTGTTTTCTATATATAATATGTATGTATTTACAAAAAAAAAGGTATATATGTATATATATCAGTTGTTCTAGTACCCATAACGCAAGCTCTGCTTAGCTTGGGACTAGACGGCGTTGTGTGTTAGATGTCCGAAATATTTATTATTATTATTATTATTAAATAAAACTGGCTATGGGACAAGAAAATGATGACGATGCTAATCTAATATTCAGTAATAATAAATAGCGTGTATAAGTATAGAGTCTGCCTGGGGGCGACTTTGGTCATCCCGGGATGTACCTCAGATGCGGGGTACAGCAGGAATTACTCTTGGAAGATTACTTATGCGTTCTTCGAGCTCCCTATTAGGGTTATAAAACAATCAACCAAATTTCTTATCAAAATAACTATTTACTCCAGTTATGACAACACACTAGTGATCTGAAGTGTCAAAAAAAGTAGCTCAAGAGGCACAGGCAAACTAATATACAGCCAAGTACATAAATAAAAAATTATGCTTAACGCTATCGACTGCTGGGGTAGGCCGCCGCGGGTTTAAGCGGGTACACTGGTTATGGGAGAGTTCCAAATACGCCCTTCATCACTCCACGAAGGGTATAGTGCGAAAACAAAACGGTTTATGTTAACTTCAACTTCTACAAAATGAAGAAGAAACCAGAGATTGTAGAGTAACTAGTTGCAAGTTTGATTCATTTTATAACAAAGCGGTTTAAGAAACTTATTCTGTTTTATAACAAAGAAACTGCTTGCGGGCGAAGTTAGTAGACGATATTCAGCGATAAGGCTGCATCCATTATAATTTTATGAGGACAACGCTTTAAATAAATAGTTTACACAAATATTTTATTCATATTGTTTTTATACCGTATAGATGGTAGAATAATAGTAGTTTGTTGGCTTTAGAGTTATTTTGTGGTAAAGGTTATAAACAAGCTGACTTATGGTACGTTACTGGAAAGCAGAATGGTGTTACCATACTCATGCAACAATGCAGCATAGTGATACTATGGCGGCCGATTTTAAAAAGTTAGGTATCAATAGATTTGTAATAATGGCTTGGATGGTATTGACTATTTAATCCTATCCCACTAGCATTTATAAGCGGTTAAGTAGAAGTGGTAGCCTATGCCCTTTATCAAGAATCGAAGTAGCTCTATACCAAATTTAATTGAAATCGGTGCCGCGGTTTCTCTATGAAAGCGTAGTAAATATACAGTTAATTTCAAATTTATAATCTATACTTAATATATAAAGCTGAAGAGTTTGTTTGTTTGAACGCGTTAATCTCAGGAACCGCTGGTCCGATTTGAAAAATTCTTTCAGTGTTGGATAGTACATTTATCGAGGAAGGCTATATATAATCACGTGAGGACCAATAGGAGCGGAGCACCAATGGAGAGTGTTTCAAAAATGAGGGAAAATGATCACGCTACTGGCGATAGGAGACGCAAACGAGGTTGCGTGGGTCAGCTAGTAATATTAATATATGGATGTCACCCGCGCTATTATTACTAATCTATTGACACCTCATTCATTAAAATCGCTTTAGTAGTTTAGGGGCTACGGTGGAATATACAAAAAAAACTTTCATTCATCTTACTTTTAGCTTTGAAGTAGTCAGGTAAAAATATATCCATACTAGCTGACCCACGCAACGTCGTTTGCGCCTTATATTACCCGTAGCGTGAAAATTTCCCCCGTTTTTGAAACATTCTTCATTGTTGCTCCGCTCCTATGAGTAGTAGCGTAATGATATATACCCTATAGCCTTCCTCGATAAATGTACTATCCAACACCGAAAGAATTTTTCAAATCGGACCAGCGGTTCCTGAGATTAGCGTGTTTAAACAAACAAACAAACAAACAAACAAACAAACAAACTCTTCAGCTTTATATATTAGTATAGATTCCAAAATGTAATTAAAATTCACGAAAGTTGCGAATTGAAATCCATCCCATTAATCCTGTTGTATCCTGTTCAAAGCTTATTTATTGGAAAACGGAATACCTTAAATCCAGGTAAAACAATGGAATTTTTAATCAAGTTTATAATGAATCAGCTTTTCGTGATTTGTCCGTTTCCATCAAAGCCGCGCCTTTCCACCTAGCTCATTAAGGCTATATTACAATTAGGGAGCGTCGGATGCTAACACACGGGGGTGCAAAACCCCTAGTGTTTTAGTATCTAAGTCTAATGAATGACTGTAATTATGAACATGAATGTTATGTAAAGCTAGTAAAAGATAATTTTAATAAATAGAGAAATAGGATCGGTCTTATAGTGAACTAAGAACTCGTTCCCACTTATCGGGTGTAGGGTCGAAAGTATAAGATATTATTTTGGTATACGTATCGTGTATACATACATAGTCATTTAGAAAAAAAAGCGGTTATTTTAATACTAGAAACAGACACTCCAATTTTATTTATTTGTATAGACTAGCAGGAATAAAAAAAACTCGAGAGGTGTCAAGGGACACCCGGATGGAACGAAGTTCACTGTCAGGATTCATTATTTTTATTATTTTTTATTATTTATTATGTACAAAAAACCTGTATATACTCATCAAAAATAATCGTCGCGACACCACACTGTTCAATGCGAAATAGAAATGAAAATGTCTGGCTCGCTTTCTGTAAGAGAGAGAGAGAGAGACAGAGAAACACGGCTTACAATCGCTTACTGTAGCAAAAAGTGTCGTGACAACTTTTCGTAAGAATTTTTGTGTCGTGACAACTTTTCGTAAGAATTTTTTCCGTCTAGCCCCCTTTCACAACGCGTGATAAGGAACTTCGTTCCAAAACTTCGTTCCAAATGTTCTCTTTTTTCACTATATCATAACTTATATAGTTTTTAATAAATAATATTTCTTTTCGTTTCTTGCTGAACTATACTGCCGAACATACCTTTCGCCTTGTAAGAGATGTTAACATCGCTAAGTCATATTACTTGAGTATCATATAAACACGACTCGTTAATGAGTGAACGGACCCGTAACTAATATCAAAAGATATTTCAAACCCGCAACGACTTAGAACTAAGTACGTGGTCAAAGTTGCCCTTAGTTTTGGTGTGAAGCTAAGTTCAGAGTGAGAGCGGAAAGCGGTTTACTGAAATGATTTTATGAAAAGAACTAATGATCAAAATTTAGTCACCCACGCACTGGGGTATGATTTGAGTCTTTTCTTTCTCTTAAATTATGGTTATGCTTATATTTGTGTATGTATGTTTATCTTTTAGTATGTAAAATTATTATTATTATTATTATTTTCTTTTCAACTTTGTGTGTATGTTTGTATATATGTATATAAAATATATGTGTTTATGGACATAATATTTATTTTTCAAACTCATTGCACGTCAACTACTACTGTCTCTCTGAAAGATTTGATCCATCCTAAGGTTGCCTGGAAGAGATTGCTTATGGCAATAAGGCCGCCCTTTGTACACTACACTCCGGATATTTTATGTATTATGTACTTATTTAACTCTGTAATAAGGTGTGCAAATAAAGAGTTTTCTATTCTATTCTATTCTAATGACCTCAAAGACCTTAATTTTTCGTGTTAGAACTTATTGTGACGAACAGAGCTTCGGGCTTTGAATAACTTCTTTTAAGAAGAAGAAAGAAACTTCCCCCTAGAAACTTAGATGATTGAGTACTGAGACTTAGTTTCTGAGTAATACCTATGTATTCTATGTATAATAAGTATGTATTTACAAAAAAAAGTATATATGTATTTATATTAGTTGTCTAGTACCCATTACACAAGCTCTGCTTAGCTTGGGACTAGATGGCGTTGTGTGTTAGATGTCCGAAATATTTATATTTATAAATATTTATTTATTTACCTGTGCCAAATGTGAATGAGTTTCTTAAGATTAACTAAACTAAAGAGTGATTCATTTATTTCATTTCTTACTGAAACTGTTGTTTTTAATTTTTTTTTAAACAATAAAGATGTAGACTACATAATTGAGTGTATTATAAATAAAGGGCAACTTACTTATTTATAAACCTGACCCGGCGAACTTCGTACTGCCGTATTTACATCTGTCTCAGTTTCTCACAGGCAGTGTACAGTCGTAGACAAAACAAAACCCGTTATTATTTAATTTTTCTTCTACACAAACCTTGTCCTAACAATAACGAACACAGAAAATAAGGAATTATTTAATTTGGTGCAGCCGATCGGATGTTATGAGCGTACATACATTTCGGGGATTCATTTATCTATATATATATATATATATGGATTGCACTATTTATACAACAGCGGACTTAATACTAAGAGGCATTCTAGCCCAGTACCTTCAGGTGTTGTAGAAATATGATGCGGTAGGTGCAAAGAAAAAAAATAGGGAATTCTCTAAAGTTCATGATAACAAATATGATGATATTAATTTATATGATAGTCACGTTAAACTGGCCAAACGACCTCTACTTTCTTTATCTAAAGAATATTGTCACTAAAGTATTAGTAATTACCGGAACTTGCTTTTACCGGAATTTCAGCTAACTTATTATTAGGAACATTTTTTTATTTTATAAAATACTGTTAAACGCCTACTTCACAATCCGAATTCAGCCATAATTCATTTACTACCTACAATTTCCACCCCTCTGATAACGAAAAGGGTAAAATATCAGACATCTGTACTATTTGTACACCGTCAAGCTTGCTAACAGATTTAGAATCCCCCAAAGCTCCCTCAGGAGATAACACCGTCCCTTCTTAGGGGTAGTTACTGTAAGTTTTGTTGAAAGGTAGTTGTGAAACATTGATTTGTGAAGCGATAGAAGCCAAAATCTTTTCAAACATGTTGATAGTGAAAACATGTTCATAAGTGTGTACCTCTATGCTTTTGTGCCTAAATCAATATTTTTGTAACTATGTGAAGTTATTTAGTGGTAAATGATACTTAATGCTAAGCCAGAGGTCTTGGGTTCGAGTCCACAAAAAAATCTCTTCTTTCATGAAACTATTTTGGATTGATGGCTTATTTCAACAAAAACCTCCTTTTTGAAAAGCACTGGCTACCTTTGTGTAGTTTTTTTTTTATATGTCCTGGTTAGGAATGAATCTGATTCAGTCAGCAGTCAAGATCACAAATCTCTAGAAAAACAATGCCATCAAAGAATAAAAATGAAATTCTTTTATTTTGTCATTCTGAGTAATATTATGGTCTTGCCTGGTGGTGCAAAAGTTTGCTCATAAACGGGATTACGCTTCACTAGATAGTAGTTTCAGATAAAATTAAACTGGTTAGGTCTACATATTCCACGCGACACTGAAATTGAATCCTTCACTTCATATATTTAAAACTTGAAGTTGCTTATCGCTCAATGGACGAGTAATTATAAAGGGAACAATGACAGATTTGTGTGCTCGGCAAAATATTTACGGTTTTGATTTTTAAGCTGATGGTGAATAAGATTTTTTTGTGTAATAGCTGACAAAGTCACACTATTCTGCTTGATGAAAAGCATGAGCAGAATCCAAGAGTGGTGTTCATATCTTTATTGCAAACACGGATAATGTAGCATAGAATGGTGACCCCTCTCTATTTCGACCTAGTGAGATGCCTTTTCACGTCCCGCTTAAAGGACCCGGGATCTTAGTAGGAGCGAAACACGTGCGATACATACATATATAGACTTTTTGTGTTAGATATTGATTTGAAAGGAATTTAATGTTTAAAATTATAAAGAAATCGTTTGTCATCTAAAATAGAGAGAGAGAGAGAGAGAGAAAATCTAGAGACAGGCCTCTCTCATTCACGTCAGATTTGGTCTTACATCGATTTTGGGCTCCTTTTTTTATTGGTGTAGGTAGCAAACGAGCAGACGTATCACACCATGGATACCTGCAACACCAGAGGCGTCACAAGTGCAAGTGCGTTGCCGGCCTTCGAGAGGCCGGGAAGGGTTGGGGTATGCCTCTCCGGTATCCTCACTGGCTCGGTGAAACACAGCGCAAGCGTTATTTCGCACCGGTTTTCTGTGAGGCTGTTATATCACTCTGGTCGAGCCAGCCCATTCTTGTCGAAGCGTGCCCCTGCTACGTCTAATACGTCTGCTAGCTTGCCCACTATTCAATAAAACAAATCTATACAATTAAATAAAATTAGAATGTCTGTTTGTAATATTAAAATAACCGCTTTTTAATAAATGCATATGTATGTATCACAGTGCATATACCAAAAATGTAGATAAAAATTGTGTTGTCTTTCTGTCTGTCTGTTCCGGGTAATCTCTGGAATAGCTGTACCAATTTTGACGGAACTTTCACTGGCAGGTAGCTGATGATCCAGGGAGTAACTAAGGCTACTTTTTTTAGACTAATTTTGTTCCGCGGCGTTACTTGCGGTACAACAATAACCGCGGGTAACACCGCGGGGTTCAGCTAGTTTAGTAATAAGTCAATTCATTTCAGTCATTTTCAATGATAATGTTTTGCTTGTAATTTGTTACAGAAAGTAATTTAAATTTACATGTCAATATTGATGAAATGTGTGTTTCAAATTTCCAATTTGTACACCAGAAATGGTAGAACATAACGTATTATAATGTGATAACATTTTTTAAATTTATTATTTATTTATTTTTCGTGCTAGCTGACCCGTGCCCACTTCGTTGGGCGGTTAACATTTTTTTTTGTCCGATTTACTTTGCAAATCTGGCTACCATGAAAAAGTTTTTCCACTTTTTGTGTTATTATATAGCAGATGTTATTCACAAATTACGTAGCCTTCTATTGGTAAAATAATTTTTAAAATTGGTTCAGTGGATCCAGAGATTACCCCCTACAACGTCACAAACTCACAAACTTTACCTCTTTATATAATAGTATAGATCACAGAACAGAGGAATATATACTTAGAAATGGTGTCGAGCTGCAAGTGCAAGGTACACTGTGTCGCCTAAACGCACACATTAACGATCAATAATATTATACACACATATAGAACAATATCCTAATTCGTCCAAATGATGCTACGAATATAAGTTCTAAAAGCCACTTACAATGTTACTAACGTTACAACCTTATACCTTTCAACTAAGGTAGGGTTTCACTTGCATATTTGTGTTCGTGGGAGGTTTCGTCGAAAACCTTAGGGATTGACATTTGTCGAATATAATATAATTATATTACAATAATTTTTACCGTATTAAAAACAAGTACTTAATAGATTTCATTCAAAACTAATTTTGGGGGAAGTTTGTGTTGTAATGTAAATCATATAATTTTATTAGTTTTATCATTCTCTTATTTTAGAAGTTACAATTTTACTACTTTGGAAGTGCCTCTCTCGTAAACTATTCAGTTTAGATAAAATAGGTATTAGGAACTTCAATATCACTTTTGAAGACCTATCCATAGACACACGTATGGGTTTAAAGATTTTTTTTTTTTTGAATTTCATATTCGTTTGAGTCTAAGTATGGGAACCACAATATTTTTATTTTTTTTCTATTTTTGTGTGAAAATCTTAATGTGGTTCACAGAATACATCTTCTTACCAAGTTTAGACATTTTAGTTCTTATAGTTTCGGGGAAAAGCAGCTGTGACATACGGACGGCTGGACAGACAGACCGACATGACGAATATAAAGGTTTCCGTCTTTTGCCTTTGGCACTTAACTCTGAAAAACGACTATGCATTTTACTGCGGTAGAACAATACTTGATTTCACAAATTGTTGTGCCGAGTCTTAGTGTACTTTACCGTGTACTGTTATTTAATCAAAAGTACTTACACACTATCTTTTGTACAATCAAATCTGTTTATTGGTCTGGTGGCTATAAAATTTTGGTATATGACATATTTATAAACTTTTTATTAAGTAAAACATTTAATTTCAAATATACCTCCAAATTAAGTTTAATAACAATTTTGCGATTAAACAACATTGTTTTAAAACCATAGTACAATATAAATTGGATACTAAACGTAAAATCACTGTAAAAATCAATATCATCGATAACGATATCGATTAAATTTGTCTACGTCCCTGTGGCAAAGAATTGTAAAAATTACTTTTACTAAATATTATCATGCCAAATGTTTTAAAACATTCCCGCAGAAACTGTAGTTCATTGCTTGCTCTCTTGGCAACTATGCACATCATACTTTAATTTAATACGTAATGTATAATTATTTTAATTGATTAGAATATAACGGTATGTATGTGTATTACATAATACTTTTTAGATTTTTGTTGATATCGCTTAAAAACAAAAGTTTTTAGACTCATTGATGATACGATATGTTTCTTTTGAGTAAATTGTAGTCCTTGCTTCGTTTTCAGCGCGTAATTATCGGACAGTTCGGCATAGCAATAATTTTTTGCGCAGCTACGTTCCCGACGAATGTAATACGTGTATTAAAGCGTTCAGTTGATGCCAGCAGAGACATTAGTGACATCGGTGCTTAACTGCGGCGCGCCTGACCCGCCTACTTCGCATTTCTACCTTTAATTCTCCTCTTCTGTGGTATAGATAAATCGATAAATATCGATTTCGTAATACATTTTTCTTTCAGTATCGTTCAAAATTGTTAGAACTACATGTTTTCAGTAAATTATTGTGTGAATTATTATTCTATATGCTATTAAGTTTCCTCGCGATTTCACAAAATAAACATTTCCATCCCTCCTGAATCACTTTTTTGGATAACGTTGCTTCTGTACATACCTGACAACGTGTACGAGTATATTCAAGGTTTGTTTATTCCTCGTATGAAAGTTATGAATAAAAACAAAAATGTGAACAAACAATTATTTTTGTATATTTATCGTACTCATTATGAAATTGATACCGTTACTTTGTGGAGAAACTCACAGGAAAGTTGTCAAAAAGGCCATAATTTAATAACAACTCTAGTGTGTGGAAGGTATAGTTCGATTTCACTTGTCATGTTTGTTTTTCCTGTTTACACATTCTGTTGTAATTCTTTCTCCACTTGTATACATATTTAGTGTTCCTCCCAGTAAAAATAATGGTTTACATAATAACCCACAAAATATAATGTGCAGGAACTGTAATACCGTGTGCTTTTATATTTTTAACTATAATACAGTTCTTGATTAAAACTCACTTGTACTTATTCCACTATTTTATTTTACACCTGACCGGTTTCGCCTTATGGCATTCTCAAAGGTTATATAAAATAAAATAGTGGAATAACTACAAGTGAGTTTTAATCAAGAATGTATTACAACAAGTTCCATCAAGTGCCGACAATCGAGAGTATAAATTATATAATACAGTTGGATATCTTTCACGAAACTGACTGTTTCAAATCTTCTCTCATTCGTTATAGCAAGCTTTAATTTAAATGCACATCTCCGTTTCCTACATATATTTAGTATGTAACGGTATATCTAAATAAGGCTAGTTTTTGTTTTTCTTTTTATAATTTTTATTCCTATGCTATTTAAAACGAAGCACTGTCTACTGTCAAAGTTATGTACAGTTGTAACTGGATGGCAGGTTTACTATAATGTACCATTAAGGCTGCTCTTTGTATTTTTTAAATTTGTTATCTGTATCAGTACCTATTAAATGAAATAAAATAAATATTAGATGTAAATAGTAAGGGTAGTAGCGGTAATATTTATAAGATGCAATAACTTTTTAGTCACCCAATCATTCCATCGAACTACACTGGTCAACATAAAATTACGCCCTTTTCTTCAAAAGGGAAACCTAGACCCTATTTTGTCCTAGCAAGGTTCTTTTAATCAATGCACACCTCGATAGTTTATTTAGTGGTATTGCTTCCTAGAGTGAGTCTCAGGAAAAACTGACGTCTTCTAGCTGTAAAACCTAACGTGTAAAAATATTTGTAAAGTATTGATTACAAAATAAATATCATTCAATACAGATAACAAGAGCTCTATAATACTAACTAACAAAACACCATAGTTCAGCAAGATTTCATCTAACAACTCCCTTGTTACTTAAAAACTCAATTACAATGACAATACTACGCAAGAACTTGGTAGAAATATATATTTACCAGCAAAGCTACATAATCTTTTTAATAAAGATTCCTCGAGTCGGAGGGCAGTCCTCCTTGGAGTAAACAATTTACTCCATAATCGTTAATCTTCCAGTCTTCAAGAGGACCCCTGTTTTGTAAAAGTTTGTATGATAAATTATAACAAATCTTCACCCTTATTTATTTCATATTTTTCTTTAGTTATCAAGATTTCTTTAGTTATCACTGAATATTGTAAATTCTACTTATTATGTTTGATTGTAATATTGATTTGACCTACCGGTATAACTATCTTCATCGTATGACTTAATGGAGTTGATTTAAAAAAGGCCGTATTTTGACAATAGTAATAATAAAAAATAAATAAATATTTCGGACATCTACAACACACAACGCCATCTAATCCCAAGCTAAGCAGAGCTTGTGTTATGGGTACTAGACAACTGATATAAATACATTTATACTTTTTTTTGTAAATATATACATATTATACATAGAAAACACCCAAACTCCGAAACAAATATTTGTAGATCGTACAAACATTTGGTTCGACCCGGTAATCGAACCCGAGACCTCATGATCAGCAGTCGCGTACGCTACCACTGCGCCAACGAGGCAGTCAAATCAAAAACAATCAGGATTATGGGTGAAGAATATGGTCAAACTGAAAACAAGTTTAACTTAATTGTCCAAACTAATTTTATGTCAACTTTGAGTAGTATATTTTATCCGTTATTATAGTTAACTCCACACCACATTATTGTTTCATGACTACTTATAAACAAATCCAAAGGGATAAAATCGAGAAGACTAGTAAATATTGAAAATTATCCAGCCAAACTACGATATACATACAAAGATATCCCCTAAAGAACGTCAACCATCCCGGTCTCGGCAACCTTTGTCCATCTACGGCCAACATTTTTCTCAAGCGTGTCCATCATGTTGCAGCCATAGCTACTAAAAAATCAAGAAGCTATAATTCTTCTTTTGTGAGATCATTATATAAAAGTTATAGAACATCGTGTCTGATTCACTATAAGTCATAAATAATACGATGAAAACTTTCACCTTTTAAACCATTTTCTTTTTTTTTCAATATCCACAAGAAGTTTTTAAGAAAACAAACAACTTGTCTCGCAAATTCCCAAGATAAGGTCGAATTATATAGAAGTACTTATAACTAACTTTACGACTTTCTTCTTAACTAACGACTGTTTAATAAGCTTGTAGAAGCAACTTTGGTAATGCTACTTTCTTCTTATACAAATGTTACATGGAAAATAACTAAATGCTAGATTTTCTATCTCTGCAAATAGTTCAAAGATTGTGTTGATGGTTAGAATATAGAAGGTTAAGTTATTCATTAAGGACAGTTAGAGCAAGTAACCAAAACCCATGAATACCTAGGTGGAGGAACGAGTGTAATGTCCCTCCAATAGAAAGGGAGGATCCTCCGCCAGGCGAGATCATTATGTCTAACGCGTCCTAAGGGATTCTGATGTAGGGATGTTGTATTTATGATAGTCGGCGCGATAATTCCTATGTCGAGATTCAGGATGAGTTACTCCGTATACAATATGTTTTCGATAGATGGCGCTGTAGTCTTTGTCTGCACTGTAAGGCAAAATCGCCACACTTATAACTCATGACACACAACTGCGTTATTGCCTTTCGAGTGCCCTCGCATAGTTGTGGGTTCTAGGTGTTTGAGACCCTAGTAACCTTATATGTATATAGGATAGGAAGGTAGTCTTATGTGTGTAGGATCGGGAGGTAATAGGGTTTGAAAGAATTGCTTGTTCTGGCTCATTGCTATACACTTCTCAAGAAATTTCCTCTAAATAAACCGCGCAAAACCAATCTATATCATACATTGTCGCCTGCCTGGTATTTCCAGACCGATACTTCAAGAAAAGAACATACTACCTTCCGTTTTAAGCGTTCATTGGCGACGGCGTTATTTTTCATCAGGTGTAGTTGTGTATTCTAAATATAATCTAAAACTGACGTCAGCATTTGTTAGTTTTTGTTTTTTTTTTATGGAATAGGCGGGACAAACGAGCAGACGTATCGCCTGATGGATAGCGATTACCGCCGCCCATGGACACCCGCAACACCAGAGGCGTCACACGTTGCCGGCCTTTGAGGGATAGGGGAGGTGGGAGATAAGGAGAGGGCTTGGGGTATGGACCTCCGGTATCCTCACTCACTCGATGAAATACAGTATTTCACACCGGTTTTCTGTGAGGCCGTGGTATCACTCCGGCCGAGCCGGCCCATTCATGCCGAAGCGTGGTTCTCCCACGGTACACGGTACTTGAGATATTATTATACTTACTTGTTTGAAACTAACATTACATAAATATCTGAAGTTGTGAATTATGGAACGTTTAAAGTAGTATTACATCAATACGTGGTCTCATATGAAGAAACTTCACATTAAACTTTTAAGAGCAAGTTAGTACTGCTAGAATAACATCAATTTTTACTTTGATGTTGTATGTAGGTAGTTCTGTTCATCCATCCTCAGCCATGGGGTATGGCAGGGGGGACTATAAAGCCGCCGATGCGTTCCTGGAGCTCCTTCCGACTGCCGAGGAAGGCCGTCGCGGGGGCTATGGTGCGAAAAGCATTCCCCATGTAAAAAAAAACAAAATATAGTTCAGTTCATTAAAACGTTATAGTAAATATTCCTGCGATAGTATTCACTATCGTCAGTTATTATCAGCCTTTTAAAGTACACTAATGTATATAGACCTATTCTTAGGAAGAAGGTTTTTGCCTAATATATCAGGTTGGCCAGACGGGTTTTCCTAGAGTTTATTTTAAAATTTTCGGCAGATTTGACGGCAGGTTAAATTGGACTAAATTGAATCTACCCCGATCTGAGACCTATCCCAAAGAGGTCTCAAATTTGGACACAAGTTTGTTTCGACTCTCAATGACGTTTTCCCGAGAAATATTGGCGCGGCCGGTGTAGACAGTATCGCCGGTGCTGTCATCCGCATAGCAATGAAAGCCGCTAATTTGCAGCATGTCATTGATATGGAGGAGGAACAAAGTAGGCAATAGCACGCAGGACGACAGCGTTCACAGACATGGAGTCAGAGCATCCACCGTCGACTACGACCTTTATGCTTCTATCTGATAGAAAGCTAGTGACCCAATCACATAATTTCTCGGGAAGCACATAGGAAGGGAGCTTCGAACCAGACCCGATCGGAGGCCTTCGCAATCTCCAAATTAACTGCCAAGGCTTCGCCCTTAGTCTCAATCGCCTGTGTCCAGCGATGTGTCAGGTATACCAGAAGATCACCAGACGATCGGCCATTACGTAAGCCGTACTGCTGGTCGCTAAGCTTAAACCGCTCGTTAAGATTAAAGGTAAACTTACATAATCTAATTTCCGTACTTTGTAAAATTCATATTGGCTTCATGTTAGACTAGCTTTCGCCTGCAGCTCCGCCCGCGTATATGTCGATGGTGGTAATGGTAGCCTATGTACTTCGATAACTTTTGAAACTTTATCAGGAACTAAGTATTCCAAGGATTCCGTGCGCCATATTGTTTGCTTAAAAAGTGGAACAAAGAATTATCTCCTCTTTACAATAGATATATCAACAGTGTTTATTGAATGGTCTGTTATGTCTGTTTTATAAATCGTCCTTCTAATTAAAGTAGAGTGCAACGTGGGAGAGCTACACTTCAGCAAGCATGGGCCGGCTCAACCAGAGTGATACCACGGCCTCACAGAAAAGTGGTGTGAAACAGCGCTTGCTCTGTGTATCGCCGAATGCGTGAGGATCCTGGAGGCCCATACCCGAACCACTCCCCCCTTCCCCTTCCCCATCCCCTAAAGGTTCGCAACGCAATTGTGACGCCTCTCGTTTGCCCCCTATTCCGTAAAAAAAGAGTCTGTTTATTTTAGTAACTACTTTTGTCTGACTTTGAATTCTTGTTTTAATTTGTGGTTTTTGATGAAAAGGTTTTAGGCAAATGAAATAAAATAAAAAAAAAAAACATTGAATCTCACTGAAGCACAAAAGACTTATTGAAAAGGGTTAAGGGTTTAAATTGATGGAGCTCAAAAGATTGTTAAATTCATTACGTTTCAAATTCGTTTCGCTGAAAATTTAAATAATACTAATTAGTTTCGGACTACGGTTTTTTTATTTCTTTTAAATGAATGAAACAAAAAAGAAGGAAGGGTTAGTGGCTCAGTAGTAATCGCATAGATTAAAATATTGCAAAGTTAAGCAAACCTAACCCGGGGCAGTTTATGGATGGGTGACCCTTAAGACCCCTTTGGGGCCCGGAAAGCACACTAAACCATCGATCCTTGTTGACATACATTTTTGGCTTTCGTTAGGGGAAGTACAACAATAACATTCCAACAACATTCTTTCTTGCTTGTCTCGGTGGCGCAATGGTAGCGTACTGCTGTTCTCGAGGTCTCGGATTCGATGCACGAGTCCGACCAAATGTTTGTATGATCTGCAAATATTTGTTTCGGATTTTGAATGTTTTCTATGTATAATATTATATGTTTATATTTACAAAAAATATGTATTTATGAATTTATATCTACAAGATCTTACAGAGATTAGTTTGGGCCTAGATGGCGTTGTGCCCAGTTGTTTATTTTATAAAACATCAATTTCGTCTAAAAATTACGTTTGAAGGTCTGTTGTTCCAAGTAAAATATCAAATAACCTGCTTTTCTTAAAAAAAAACGTTTGAAATCAGCTTGCCAGTTACATAAAATAGATTTAAAACATAAAATTAAAAAACCATAGGCAAACCAAAAAAAAAAAAAAAAACTCATGTGCTATGGCTTTTTTCTTGTAAAATTCTTTAATGACTCGAAATAAGTAGAGATAGAATTTCAGGAGGTTTTAATTGAAATTAATCGAAATTAAGGAGATGAAGTTGAATTTGCAATTTAAAACAGTATTTTGATACTATTAAAAAAAGCCAGAGGCATTTTTTTTTCATCTTTTATTCTATATTCAAATTACTGATGACTCAAATTGATCAAAGAGTATTTAATTCACAACTTTTATACAAAAGAGGATTATATTGTCAAGTTGGTTGTAATTTTTTTAGGTTGTTGCCTCAGAATTTAGTTGTCTGTGAATTGAATAAAAAAAATAAATTGGAGAAGGTATACTTCTTGGTTCATAATATTAAAAGTTGAAAAGACACAAGACTCAGCAGTAGGCGGAAAAGCGGTTTTTTTTATTGTTGGTACCTCAGTTGTGTTGGTAGCATAAGCAGAATTGTTATATGTAAGATTTTACTGTGAGGCTGTAGTTTCGCACCGGTCGAAGAAGTCGTATTTGATAAAGTCTGTAAGTCACTTTTATTACTATGTTCTTTTGTTTAAATGTAGACCTTTCCAAAGTAACTAAGTGACAGTAAGTACTCTGCCTGATGTTAGGGCTCCCACGCACAATTGCGCATTCACAACGCGTCGCAAATATCTGCGAACTCGCACGAATGCGCCGCAAGAACTTCTCACGCCGCATCGCATCGCATTGCACTTATGTGTCCTAAAACATAATTAGAATCCAAAAGTAACGATCACCATACTCATTACGAATGAATGCATCACAGTGATCCATACTATGTGGCCTGGGGAGATGCTTTTACATCTCCCGCTTAAAGGACCTGAGATCATAGCGGGAAAGAAACAGGTGGTAATGAGATACATACAAAATATCTTAATATATTATGAAATTAAGTGACTTCCACTGTTTATTCGTTCAGATCTTTCAAACGACTCAACAGATTTTAATGCAGTTTTCAGCATTATATAGAGTAATTGAAGAGGAAGGTTTCTATATGTAATATGTACAATTTATATTAGAGGAAATCCGAGAATTTGAAAAAGAAGAAATTTAATGAAAAACTTACACAATTAACATTTTTAGGCTTCTTATGTTTTATAAACAGTTCATTATTGCCATTTTTATTTTGTGCTCCACGAGGAAAAGCAAGAATATTACAGTACAAATAATAGAATTATTTTCTAGTACCCTTGATGGTAGAACGTTCCATTATAATTTGTGTTGAGGGCCTCCAGCACAGCTGACGTAATTATAATGTGACGCAGGCGAACACGCCTCGTAATGAATTGCTAACGACAACTTTATAACATCTGTTGACGATTTCAAAGGTTTAAAAAAGTAACAGTACAGGAATATTAAAGTAATTATGTTGTTTATTTAAATAACTGAAAAGTTGCTTACAGCAAGTTTTTATTTAGACATTTTTTGTACCTTTTTTTTATTTTTAGGTGAAGTGTTCAAATTATTTTAAGGGACGAGTAAAAATTCGATGGGAATTTTTTGTCTCGTTTATTTCTTTCTTGTTTACTTTAAATGCCTAACCAAAAAATAGTGCAACTTCTCAGTATTTTTCAAACCACCCAACGGTAGCCTAGCAGAGAAAGCCTTAAGTCCGCCATTGTACATTTTGTGCATATAGTTATTAATTAAATTATAACACGGTAACTTTTTTAGCTGGGTATTGAGTGAAAACTGTATAAGTGTTGCCACCGATACGACAAGAAGAAGAAATGAAACTAAAACGATAAGGGATTGAAAGAAATTTTAAAAAGTCTTCAATTTTATTATTTAATACCTGAAACCTACGGTGTTTCCGCGTGGCGAGTCTAGTCAAAAGAAGTAGACTAAGCTAGTCCCCATATCATTAGCTACCTATCAGTGTTCCAGAGATTAGCTGAAACAAACAGACAGACAGACAGACAGTATATGTACCATGTATACATACATATGCATTTAGTAAAAAGCGGTTCTTTTAATATTTCAAACAGAGGCTCCAATTTTATTTATTTGTATAGATTATTGTGCGATTCTAATAAGTAGGACCTATATTATCGATTCCCACTTACTTTAATATTGACGTTTCATATATTATAAAAATATATGAAACGCGGATAAAAATAACTTACACACAGCACAACAATTTGTAGATCATACTAAGTGATATCCCATATGGGGTTTAAGACCACTGCGCCATGCGCCAAACCATGCAGTCGAATATTTCTGAAGAGTTTCAGATCATTTTTATAAACATAATTGTCTATTTCAACCTCAGAAAGTGTCATCGAAGACAGTAAAATGTTCTTTAAAGAGAATTAGATCAGATCGAGTGACTCCAAATTTTGCTCGCATGACAAACAGACATAAATACTATCTAGTGACCCATTTAAGGGTCTCTATTATACGCCACCCTATTATTCTAAGATAGGGGGTGGACAGTTTCGATCTCAGGGTGGCATAGTTTGAGCTATGAACAAAGGACGTGTTGCCCGTAAGATATCAGTAATTATGTGAAGTCGTTTTCGACAACGATTACGTCAAGTGACACTAGTTTTATAGGTATTCATGTATTCGATGCTTATCTGTAAGACATATTATGTTATAGACGTCTTAATACCTAAAAAATAAATTATTACCGTTATTGAGTCTCTACGAATATTAAAATGATTACTAAAACAACAATTAGTAAATAATCTATACTAATATATAAAGCTGAAGGGTTTGTTTGTTTGAACGCCCTAATCTCAGAAACTACTGGTCCCATTTGAAAAATCTTTTAGTGTTAGATTGCCTATTTATCGAGGAAGGCTATAGGCTGTATATCATCACGCTAAGACCTACAGAAGCGAAGCACCAATGAAGAATGTTACAAAAACGAAGGAAAAGTAACACGCTACGGGCAATAGGAGACGCAAACTAGGTTGCGTGGCTCGGCTAGTAATAAATATTTCGGACATCTAACACACAAATCCCAAGCTAAGCAGAGCTTGTGGCATGGGTACTAGACCACTGATATAAATACATATATACGGTTTTTTAGAAATACATATATATTATTCATAGAAAACACCCAAACTCCGAAACAAATATTTGCAGATCATACAAACATTTGGTCCGACCCAGGAATCGAACCCGAGATCTCAAACACAGCAGTCGCTAACACTACCACTGCGTGGTGCATATAAGCGTAGTAATATTACAATAAAGTAAAAGTACATGTTTACAGAAACCCAAGCAAATGTAATACATTTACGTAAAACAAAATGGCCGCATTTTCGATCGACGTGCAAAACACATTCTTTCCGCATTTACCTCGCATCCCGCACATTACATTCAAAGCTATTCTTGCATAAAACAATACCCATCATGTGTGTGGGCATACTATGACAACCCCCGTCTATTGTACGCAAGGTTTACAGGCCAGCTCAAATAGACTGCTTTTGTGTTTGTACGTTAATAATTTGATATTTTGACGCGGGAATTTTATCGTACATGTCATTGACCCGACTGTTAACACGCTAAAAATGCTTTTGATAATAGTTATACACAGTTTTCAACGATGTAAATAATGTCATTGGGTATAAAATTGAATGTCATGTGTGTTTATTGAAAGCTACTTGCTTCGAATCCAATAGGGAATAGCCATGATGACAGTAACCAAGAACCACTAAAATCAAAAAAAAGCGCGGGAAACTTCGAGCGTGCCGGACGTGTCTACGGCTAGCTAATAAGTGTGCGGTTAACTGTATTTATTATTTGCCTATCGTCGGCGCGTTCGCGCGCTGTCGATGGACACGCCGTTGTATATATATATTATATAATATGAGTGAGAGTGTATTAGAGGAGAATAGAAGAACTATAGATATCATTAGTAGGGGAGGAAGTAGTATGGAGGAAGATAACACGAGTCAAAATGAGAACCAAAAACACGACGAAGAGGTTAACGTACATGTTTCAGAAGAACAGGAGATGGATAATAACGAAAATTGGACAGTAGTGGGCAATAGTGAAAAAAGAAGAAGAATTGAACCGATTGAAATAAGTATTTCTAGTACACAGAAGTTACCTAAGCAATTTGCTTTGGCCAAATTATTTAACTCGGAAAGTATCACAGGAATTACTCGGGTCAAGTACATGAATTCTTTTAGAGTAATTATTAGTTGTGATAACGAAGAAAGCGCTGCGAAGTTGCTGGAGTGTAAAAGTTTGCAAGAAAAGGAATGGCGAGTTCAGAAAACATGGGAGAAAAACGTTTCCTACGGTATTATAAGGCAAATAGATTTAGAGTTATCTGATTTAGAACTATTAGAGTGCATTAAAAGAGATAACAGATTTGAAATTTTATCAGCAAAACGTTTAAAGCGGAGAGATTATGAATCGGGATGGACACTAAGCGAGAGTGTTCGTATTTGTTTCAAAGGAAACTACCTCCCACCGTACATTAAAATATACGAAGTCAATGTTGCCGTTGTACCTTATGTGTTCCCAGTTACCCAATGTTCGCGGTGTTGGCGTTTCGGTCATACAATAAAAGTATGTCCCTCCCTAAAAGTTATTTGCCCCAAGTGTGGTAAGAATCACCCGAACTGTGAAACATCGTCATATAAATGTGTTAACTGCAGAGGCAGTCATATGTCGTTAGTCAAATCTTGTCCTGCTTTTATTAAAGAAAAGAAACTTAGGTCACTAATGTCTGAGTTTAACTGTACATACCGCCGTGCACTAACAATGTACATACCACCTTTTTCACCTTCTTATAATCAACAGTTTGAAGCATCTACATCTTATCTCCAACAAGACAATTATAAAAACAATATGTTTACACAAAAGAATCCAAGCTATAAGTCATACGCTGCAGTAGTATCAACAAATAACAAACAGGAGCAGAACATGGTAGGAAAGGATTTGCACAGAAATAACAAACGTAAACAACGCAGCTCATCGTCTCAATCACGCCAAGGAGCGAATGAGTCACTGTCATCAGAGTCATGCATGTCCGACGACGATGAACGCGCATCCGTCACTGACGGCGGGCGCCCTGCTACTGAGGCAGCGAACATTAAGCGCTCGCGCTCTCGTCGTGGCAGCCCGCGCCGGCGTCGACCCCAACGTAGTGAAACCACAGTTGAACAACACAATAATAACGAGAATATTTCAAATACAGGTAATACATCTAAAGTAGGGCCCTTTGAACATGACGTGCAGTCGAATCCGGGATTTTCATTTCCTAATTGCTCATTTAAGCCTTTATTAAACAAAATTAAAAGGATATTACTCTCTGAAAGATATGACTGGTTTAGAAAAATTAATTTAACTGTTAGCATTATTTTACAATGGCTTTTATCGACTCTTATTGATAATTTTACGGATTTGTCTTTACTTAAGAAATTGTTTGGCATTACTAGTAACTCTCAAAATGACTAACTTTAATAATAATACCGTTATCAATATCTTACAGTGGAACGCGCAAAGCTTAAGACCAAAGTTATTATTGTTTGAGAACCTTCTAATACAGGACAAGGTACATATAGCAGTTGTTTGTGAAACTTGGCTGGATCAGAATAGTAGCATTAAGATTAGGAATTACAACATTTTTAGAACCGACCGGGCAGACAATTATGGAGGGATCAGTATTATAACACACAAGTCCGTTAGAACCCAGATATGCCCAATGGTACTTAATCACGCCGACATTCAAGTGTTACATGTTAAGATTTTTAATTGCAGACGAGTTGAAAATATAATCGCGATTTATTGTCCTCAATGGGTACATACCCGTCAAACTGATTGGGAAGAGTTATTTAACAAATTTACTCACAAATCCTTAATTTTAGGCGACTTTAACGGTCATCATTTTACTTGGTCATATAAAACAGACATCAGGGGTTCGCAGATATTTAATTCATTAGCCAATAGTAATTTAGTTTCCTTAAATGATAATAGCCATACACGTATTAAACTAGTTGCGGGAACCTTGCAACGTAGTTCACCAGATATTTCCTTGGCTACTTCAGATATCTCATGTTTTTTTAACTGGCAAGTTACTAATGAATCTCTAGGTAGTGACCATCTTGTAATCACTCTCTCTACTTCGATTAACTTTAACCCTAACATTTTAAAAAAGCGTAACTTAAAATTGGCGGACTGGGAGAGCTATGAAAGGTTCCTACAGACTACGTTCTCTGACTTTAATCTAACGAATGACCCCCAACAGGTATATAATAACTTTATTAATAATATAGATATAGCTGCAGACAAGTTTATTCCATACATAAAAGTCAATTTAAACCCAGCTAGTAAATTTACCCCTAAGCCTTATTGGAACTCTAATCTATCGCAATCAGTTGCCAAGCGCAGACTAGCCCTATCACAGTTTAGGAAAAATCCTACTCCATCGAATCTGAAAATCTTAAATAGATGCATTAAAGATTCACGAATACTTATAAGGAAAGCATCATCGGACAATTGGCACAAATTCTGTAACTCTTTGGAATCAGTTTCGTCATCTGGTGAAATGTGGAGGAAAATGAAATGGCTTAAAGGAAACAAAACCGTAAATACACATGTAGATAGTTTTAGAATCGAACTATTGTTATGCAATTTGTGTCCTCCATACGTATTACCCGATAGGCCTATATTTACTTCGCATAACCCTAAAATAGAATCCCCGATAACATTAAAAGAGTTAGAGTCTAGCATTAAAACGAGCGATACAGCCCCGGGTTGGGATAATATTTATTTTTCCATGATTAAACACTTGCCTAAAAATGCGAAGTGTGTGTTGCTGAAGCTTTTTAATAACTGTTTAAGTTCAGGTTTCTCACCATTGCAATGGCGAGATATTGACGTAGTTCCCATCCCTAAACCTGGACGCGACCCTTCTCTAGCTACTTCTTTGCGCCCAATTAGTTTAATGTCTTGTGTTTGTAAAATCTTTCATTCAATAATTAACAGGAGACTAGAGTGGTATTTTGAGAATAAAAGAACGTTTTCAAAAGAGACCGTTGGCTTCAGAAAATCTAAATCATGCTTAGATAGTTTAATAAGACTGGTAACAAGGATCCAGACAGGGTTCTCAAGAGATCTCACCACCTTGGCGTGTTTCATTGATATTGATAACGCGTACAATAATATAAATGTAGTTTCACTCTTGGACATATTAGACAAGGCAGGTGTCGGATCACAAATTTGTAATTATTTATGGTACTTCCTTAGTTTTAGAACTTTAAAAATTAAAAACAACCTTGATTGTATAGCTCGATGTACAGGCCTAGGTCTAGCTCAAGGCGATCCATTATCGCCATTGCTTTTCAATGTTGCTACCTACTCTATTTGTAGCAGCATAAGTGAAGTATATATGTCACAATACGCAGACGACTTTGTCGTGTATATATCCGATAAAAGCCTCGAAAATGCCAGTAGAGTACTTCAAATAGAAATAAATAATTTGGTTGTAAATCTGGAAAAGTTAGGCTTAAGTGTATCTTCTACAAAAAGTAAGATATGTATCTTTAAAAGAGGCTTTAATAGAAAAACTGTTTCTATTTCAATTGAAGGTTCACCATTGCAAAACGTTAGTTGTATAAAATACTTAGGTATGTGGTTGGACTCTTCTTTGAGATGGTCCAAACACATCAATGTTTTACATGAGAAGACCCAGAAGCTGCTTAATGTGTTCAAAGTACTGGCTGGATCTGGTTGGGGCGTCCACCCAAAACATCTGAGACGTCTATACATAGCTATAATTAGAAGCCGTTTAGATTTTGGTAGTTATCTTTATGATATTAGCTGTAATTCTAATTTAGTTAAGTTAGACAGGGTTCAGAATCAAGCTATGCGAATAATAGGTGGTTTTGTGAAAAGTACTCCTATCCATGTGATGGAGAGTGAGCTTTGTCTACAGCCTTTACATGTTCGACGTATGTATTTAGCTGGCAAAGTGTGGTTTCGATCTTTGTCTATCTCCAACAATCCTACTGTAGATGTTCTGAGCGAACTGAACTCTCATATTAATCTAAGATACTGGCGCCGTAAAAAGAAAATTCCAGCTTTAATTCAAATTTATATTAAATTTTGTAATGTTAACATTCATTCCGAGGAACAGTTAGGCATGTACTCTCTGGAATATTGGATGAGTTGGTATGATGTAAATGACATTATAAGACATAGAATCGAGGGAATACAAACCAAAAGAGAATACGATCGTACATCACTTTATCGTAAGTGCTCTGAATTTTTGAATTGTCAATATAACTCTCATTACAAGATATTTACTGATGGTTCAAAGGAGAGCGAACATATGGGAGCGGCCTTTTTTGACCCACAATCTGACTTGTCCTGTAAATTCAAAATTTGTAAAAACGTTTCTATAATGTACATTGAACTGATGGCTATTTTGGAGGCACTGTTATATATTAAGTCCTTAGACTGCAAACATTTTGTAATTTTGACTGACTCGAAGAGTTCCCTACAACATATAGCTCGTATTACCTCTTCCTTAAGAGGTTCTCCGATAGCTTATAGTATTCTTGGATTATTATTAGAACTAAAATCTAACTCTAAAGAAGTCATCTTGCAATGGATCCCTTCTCACATTGGCTTGATAGGAAACGAAACAGTGGACAGAGCAGCTAAAGAAGCTTCGAGTGATGGTGAACTTTTACATGTTTTACCCGTGTTTTCTGACTGCATCTATTTAATTAAAGTTTATTGTCATGAATTGTGGAAGGTACA
Organism: Spilosoma lubricipeda; assembly: GCA_905220595.1. Lineage (NCBI taxonomy): Eukaryota > Metazoa > Arthropoda > Insecta > Lepidoptera > Erebidae > Spilosoma > Spilosoma lubricipeda. The sequence goes on from HG992300.1 coordinate 5,937,144, forward strand.
CTTCGATAAGAGATCTGTTGAGAGGGGGATATGGTATAAAACACTTCAAAGTGAACCTTTAAAGAACCCATGGTTCGGTAGTTGTAAAATAAAACGGGACCTGTTAATCACTGCCTTTAGACTTCGATCCGGACACATTCCACTCAATAAATTCGCATTTTTAGTTAAGAAAGTTCCGTCTCCTTTGTGTACAGAGTGCGGAATTGTAGAGGACGTTTTGCATATTTTAGTGGAGTGTGTACGAAACGAGGACGTTAGGTACAGTGTAATGTTGCATGAGGTTCCCAATTTAAAAGAAGTAGGGAGATGCAATTGCATTCTATCATATCCGCTATCTACAGCAGCCACACTACTATATAAGATTGTTGACATAGGTATGCGAAGAAGGGCCTATGTCAACAATTGTATATATTCTTAGATGTTAATTTATACTTCTAAATATATAAGATTGTTATTATCTATATAAGATATATAAGATTGTGAACTGGCCCAATGGAGTGGCATTACCATGTTGGTTATAACTCCTTAAATAAAGATTAAAAAAAAAAAAAAAAAAAAAAACCACTAAAATAATGTTCGTATCTGATGAAACGGGGTTCATCTATAGAAATAAATGAAATTTAAATGTCTTTTTTTTATGTTTGACCCTTCCAAAATGACTCTACTCTACCTGATGGAAAGCATAAGCAGAATCCAAGAGTGGTGGTCACCATACTGCGAATGCAGACAATTCAACAATGCAGCATAGTGACCCTACCTTCTCTTCACCAATTTTTTTTTTATAATTTTACATCTTATAACGCGATGTTATTGAGTAAAGTTTTAGTATTTTTATTAAACTGTCGTTTGAGAGTATTGTGATGCTATAATGAGGACAGGGTTTTGCGAAGAGAATTCATTGTGCAAACAGATGTAAAAATGTTGTTGAGATAGCTGGGAGTGAATCAGAAGATAAGAGGATTTGGCTTTTAGTAAAATATTCGTTGATTTTTTTTCAGACATTGGAGATTATTCCATTTATTTACACCAAGATTTATTTTAAAATACTCTTAAAATCTACATAGTGGAAGTTGGCTTTGATAATGGATTTTGTGTTTATAAATACTTTAAAAGATTTTATCTTAAAATAAATAAAGCGTAAGCCGCCATAACGTTGGCTATTTTGATTTTAGTCCTCTATATTTTTTTATGGAATAGGGAGCCAGCAAGCAGACGTATCACGTGATGGTAAGCGATTACCGCCGCCCATGAACAACACCAGAGGCGTCACAAGAGTGTTGCCGGCCTTTGGGGGACGGGGTGTTGGATGGGGAGATCGCTTTCATACTGAAGCGTGACTCGCCCATTATAGAAAGAAAAATATCAGAAAAACTAGTTCGTACTTGAAGTATCGTCAACTTGTCAAGAGTCTTTAACAGTCCACTAGACATAGGCATCTTCTTAGAAAGGAAGCTTTAGTCTACTATATCACGTTTGCTAGACGGGTAGGTATAGGGTTTGTTTCAAGCTGGGAGGGGTCCGGATGTGTTAATAACAGCAGTTCCCGGATCCCTCCCGTCTCAGGCGCAGAGTGGCACACCGTGTGGTTTTAGTCGGTTCGATTCCGACACACCGCCCCGCCGCAAACCTTAGCGGGGTGACGGCCTGAGGAGGCTTCCACACGTTAAAAAAAAGGGTTTGTTACAAGAGTTTATTCTCTTTGCAGTGATGTTGTCTAGAGTAGTTTACTTCTTTAGTCGCGACGACACCACTATTTATTTATTATTCATGTGATCTTACAAGCTAACAGATATGATATCCAAAACGCTTATAGGATTAATTTTTGGACAATTGACAATTGAGTGGCCGGGTAATTATCATACACATTCCAGTCATATTGTCTTATTAATGTCAAGTATATCGATAAAATTAAAAAGCGGTACATTAAAATTACAAATTAAAGATATAAAGAATGCGAGTTTAAGAGTGTGTATATTAAAAAAAAACATCGGTATGGCTATACTACGTCATTCAAAATTACACAAAATTTACCATAAAAATGTCCCAATCCATCCGCAAATAAGTCTAGTTCGTGGTGCCGAGCAAGTAAGTAACTAGGATGAGAAGGGATGATAACACGTCTAATTTTTTTTACAAACTTACATCAATATTCTAAATTAAATACAAACAGTTCTCTCCTCACTTTTTAAAAGAAAAATGTACTGGTTGCGTTCAAAGCCGTGCTTTTTTAGCTGGAAATAAAATTGGATAGACTGAGCGCCATATTTGCACTTCATTTTAACTTCCTTGGTGCTTTTTGTATGCAGAAAAAAGTGTTAGCTTTGCGAATTGAGAGCATGCATGTAATTGTGAAACTGAATTCAATTTTACTAGAAACAAGCTCTATTTTAAGTTGGTGAAGATTAAGTGAATTTTATTTTGACATACGTTTGGCTTTGAGTTTTAAAAAATACTGGCTTTTGCTACGCCCGCGTGTTTGATAGTTACTGCGGTAAAGAGTAACGTATGTTCTATCTCAATGATCAAAGTTTCTCTATGTCAAATTTCATTGAAATTGGCGCAGTGATACAGTCGAGAAAGTAGTAGTATGACGTTCTGGACTGACAGCGTTCGTGCTGTCGTGTTTCGTTGGTGAGTGCGAGACTGGAGGCCCAATGATGCAGAAGTATCATTAGGTCGCCATGGTGTAGGACACACAGTGAGTATGGTGACTACCACTCTTGGATTCTGCTTATGCTTTCCATTAGGCAGAGTAGTCATTTTGGCAGGTCCATACATAAAAAAAGACTTTCATGACGATTGCCAAAGATGTTTCTAAGGTAATCGAGACTGACGACTTATTTGTTGAGAATGTTCTCCTATCATAGTCTGACCTGGATAGAATTGCTTAACTTTGCAATGTAGTAACCTCACCACTGAACCACGAGCCAAATTTTATGAAGTCAGATACAGTCGGTTTCCTTTCATATACTTAAGCTGTGAGCGTAGTATATGTGATAAATAATTTACTTAATACATGACCCCTTCTTGTAGTCAGCAAAAAAATCTCAATCGCATTACCAACATACACATTTAATCGAGTTACAACGACTTTATATAGAGGCTGATGTTTTAATACAACTTGTATTAAAAACTTTGTGGTATTAAAAAAGTTGTATTGAAAAAGTTTCGGTAAAGCTGATAATTTGAGGCTTGTGTCAAATATTGGATAGCTGAATTTGTAGTCACTATGAGATTTAAATGAGGCGCTCATAGCCCAGTTTAAAGTACTTATAGCCCAATATGAAGCGCTCATAGTCCAGTTGCACTCGGTGATCAGAAACAATCACCGAGGGTAAGCAATGATGGTGCGGCCAGTACTTGGATGGGTGATCGCTGGTAGCATGACACCATGAGCGTCTCTGGGATTCGGAGGTCACGTTAAGTAGTCGGACTCGGTTAGGATAACAGTCGTTAATCTTAGTTGGAGGCCTTTGGGTGGTTTAAAAATATCCAACGGCAACATTACGTAGCCACAACATACACTCGGCTAGCGTGGGGACATATGGCCTTAACCTTATCCATGGCACATTACATGGTACATTGTTGACGATGACTTGAAGATGAGATCTAAACGTCAACTCCTAACAAAATGACTAAAATGTCCTCCTCCTATACCCATAATAGTTTAGACTGTAGATGACACCTTAGTGAAATTAGTAACTTTTTATAAACTGTTAAAATAAACGATTTTATATAAAATTGCACCAAATAAAAACTTATGACGTCATTCTTTAAGACTACTCAGTTGATCAATGTATTTTTTATGTTTGTTTAAATTAAAATTAAAAACATAATTTTAAACGCGATTAACAATTATGTTTTCTGTGATGTTTCGTGGTGAATATTATTATTCCTGGTCACGTACCCTATTTATAACTGTCATTTTACAGAGTTACTGCTTGTATTTGATTATGAAATATTAGATATATTTGGCTAATACAACTCAAATCTACTTAATTATACTCCACAAATATTATTGAAAGAAGCAGAAGTTTAACAAGTACAATTTTAACAAAAATAAAACCGACTTCAAGGTTTGACTCGATTTCTCTTGGATGCCATCATCAGATATTAATGTCCTTATCATGGTACTACGGTTGGAACATCTTTGTCCATTAAAAAAGAATCATCGAAATCGGTTCATAAACGACGACGTTATCCGCGAACAAACATAAAAAAAATAAAATTATACGGTCGAATTGAGAAACCTCCTCCTTTTTTTGAAGTCGGTTAAAAATCTATAAGTGACTATAAACTTTTTATACAATTTGTATAATGGGTTATTATTAAAATCTATTGACACCTCATTCAATAAAATCGATTAAGTACTTTAGACGCCACAGTGAAGAAAACAAATATACCTACATAGACTCCTTTAAAATATTACCCTTCGTTTTAGCTTTACTGTAGTCGAAAAAAAGCTTTTTTTCAACACATTATTTTGGTTACTTTTAATTTTTTTAAAAGACTATCGGTTTCTTAAAAGACTTCTCAAAAAGGTTTTGTGAAAAAATGCAGCCTGTATAACGTCAATATCACACACTCAGCGTGAGCTTTGCTTTTATTTAATAAAACTCCGAGTGTCTGGGTTTTAGCTTGTAGTTTTATTCTTTTCTAGCTTCAGTCTGAGAACATTTTAATTTTTTTTACTTGTGTATAGTCGTGAGTGAGTTTAATAAGAGAAAACGAAAGATTGGGTATTTTAGAGTCGTGTTTGTTTATTTGTGTTGTTTTATTTTTAGGGATAATTTTTACTGTATTTCCATATTAATTTTATAAATAGGTGAAATCTCTAGATCTACTAAACCTAGATTCTTTTACCAATAGAAAGCCACGTCACGTAGTATTATAGGCAATACATTAAACCGAAAACTACTTACTGCATTATCCGATATATATCCAAAGCAGCAGGCAAAAGCTAGTTTAAAAATATTTCTAAGTCCAACTTTGTAATTTAAAAAAACATTAATGGTACAATATACAATAAATTTTCTTCGTTTCTACCGCCTTTTTGTTTCTCTAGGGCCAGATTAAGAGGTGCAGAAAGCAAAAAAAAAATTACTATTGTTGAATTTCAACCATTGTACGACTAGTTAATAGAAACAGTTAAGTGATAGTTATATTCGTCTGTTTTTCCGTTTATATTCTGGCAAAGGCAGACTTGACCGAGGAGCAGCTAAGTAATGAACCTGAAGAATCAAGCAGATTCTTGCACTTTTTAGAAGACAACGTGTTGCGGTAACAATTTATCATTTCTTCATTTGCCCACAAAATTATCAAAAAATAAATCATTCCCAACTTACTTTTCCGTAACTAGAAAAATGTGGGTAGTTGTACGCCGTACGTTGTAATAAGAAAAAATGACGAACACAACCTGTAGATACTTTTTATTCAGAGCACGCGCAAATTCCACCCTAAAATAACACAGAGAACATGAAAATAAACATTTGTATCTAAAGCTCCTCACCTCTCCGTTGAATTTAGGGTTGTCACTTTAAGAATAGTGTAAATTACCTACTTTATAATATTGTTTAAATATCAGGGATGATCCCGAGTTGCTGAAAGAGCTTCAAAGCAAAAGAGGCCACCACAAAACCAATCCAGTAATTACATGAAGATTTTATATGAATAACTCTTAGTCTCCATTGCAAAATTGTGTCATTCCTTTATAGAAAGTTACTAAATAATATATAAGGTATGTACATACGAAACAATGAAACAAAGAAATATTGAAAAGATCCAAAATCACATTGCGTGAAAATTGTACACTTATTTATGAACTTTATTGAAATGGTCACAGAAGGAGACATTACATTCGACTTTGTAACTGTCATAGTTTTGTTATGCTTTCACAATTAAGATGAATCTAACGACAGTTTACAAACCAAAATCCGTCAAGAGTCAGGTAAACATAATAGGTCTTTAAAGGGTAAAAAATTCAATTCCCGAGAGGCAGTACAAAATGCCTTTGAAAAGTTTATTGTTTCCCGTCCAGCTGATTTTTACAAGAAGGGCATCAATAAACTGCCAATGCGTTGGTAAAGATGCGTCGATTGCATGGACGATTACTTCGAATAACAGAAATAAAAAAGTTGGAAAAAATAAGTACTTTCACTTATTGCATACAAAACGGCAATTTCATAGGTAAATACCTATTATTAAAGCAAACGACGTGAAAAATGATTTCCAAGTGCCTAAACATTATTTGCAGTGTCAACCTTATTTTTCTTCACCTTAGTGTGTATGCAGATATGACCAGAATTATAATTCCTTCATAAATCGCTGTTATAGGAACTCATTTTATATGAATAGATGTTTACCTTACATCAACTCTATGGGTTTTATGGAGTACTACTAAATTTCCACACTCCGCTTTCATTAAAGTTCCTTGTGGAATATTGCACCTGAACTGAAATATAAACGTTTTAATATCATAAATAAATTATTTTGTTGGTTTGTCTTTTCGACATGTACAAAATACGCACACTTTTATAATGTATTTAATAAAAGTCAGTATTTAAAGCAGTATAAAACTACATACTATCCTCCTACAAATACATTAGAAAAGGGAGATTTGATGTATACTATATAATTCAAGGTAGTAGAGCCACGCTGATTTCATGACGAACGGGCGGGCTCGACCGGGGCGGTACTACCCTCGTACAGAAAATGATGCCCAATGATGCAGAAGCATGATGTCCGCCTTGGTGTGGGTCACCGTGCTGCATTGTTGCATTGTCTGCATTCGCAGTATGGTGACCACCACTCTTGGATTCTGCTTATGCTTTCCATCAGTCAGAGTAGTCATTTTGGCAGGGCCAAACATAAAAAAAAATAAAAAAAATATTCTCGATTGTCGTCAATTACTAAAATTTGTTGAAATACATTCTAGAATTAAACTTACTTGTATACATAACTAGTATACCTTTGATAATGCCGTAGGGCGAAACCGGTCGGGATTAAAGTTAATTAAATAGTGGAATAAGTACAGGTGGGTATAATTCTATAATATATTTAAGTATTCTTATAGTGACAAGAGGAGGTTGAGCCTCTGGTGTAGGTATAACTTTTTAATTTTTATTTACCTCAGGATAGGACTGCCCCGGTTGCGCAGTGTAGCGTATGCGACTGCTGTGCTTGAGGTATTGGGTTCGATGCCCGGGTCGGACCAAATGTTTGTATGATCTGTAAATATTTGTTTCGGAGTATGGGTGTTTTCTATGTATAATATGTATGTATTTACAAAAAAAGGACATATGTACTTATATCAGTTGTTCTAGTACACATAACAGTACCCATAGCTTCAAACTAGACAGCGTTGTGTGTTAAATGTCCGAAATATTTATATTACCTTATAAGCGAAGGTAACATACGTATACGTTATTTTTTTTATTTTATTTATTGAAATCTTATCATCAATCAAACGAGCAGACGTATCACCTGATGGTAAGCGATAAATAATATTTTTTGATTAATACGTTAGTCGAATAACGACCACTAGAGGACCACTAGGTTATTTAAAATTGTATTAAAAAGGTATAAAAGTCTATACAAAGACAGTCCAACTTATACTGGTCAATAAAATAAGACGTACAAAACGATCAATCACCAAGCGATCTCTCGAAATAAGAAATAAATCGTTCACAAAAGTAAATTGAAATAATCACATCAAATTTTTCTACAACCTCTGTGTTCGTCTGAGACCTTTACAAATCAAATACACCCCAAGGTCTAAATATCCTGTGCAGATATCTCAGATAAGCAAAATTTGGACTGTGCGATGAAAGATCAATATATATTGCGTGTTTGTGTCAGTAAACATGGTTGTTTTGCAAAATGATGGCGTATCAATCAATGTGTCGATAATCAAACGTATATTTGTAAATATTATAGGAAATGAACATGAGAAACGTTAAATCGGCTTCCATGTAACCAACACTTAAACTTTCTAGTTCCATCTTCTAATATATAAAATTCTCATGTCGCGGTGTTTGTAGTTAAACTCCTCCGAAACGGCTTGACCGATTCTTATGAAATTTTGTGCGCATGGGTATGTCTGAGAATCGGACAACATCTATTTTTCATCCCCCTAAATGGTAAGGGTGACCCATACTCAAATATTTTTTTATTAATGGCAAAATAACGTTTGCCCGGTCAGCTAGTAATATATAAATAACTAGGTTTGGCACGTGGCTCCAACGGCGTGTAAGTCCTTACTCAAGAATCAAAGTAGCTTCACGCCAAATTTCATTGGAATCGGTGAATAAACAAACGTACAAATAGACAAACAGACAAAACTACTTACAAAATTATAATGTTAGTATGTACGTGTGGATTTTTAATACTGGGTAAGATATCTTTACATCTATACATACAAATAAATAAAATTGAAGTGTCTGTTTGTAATATTAAAATAACCGCTTTTTAATAAATGCGTTTGTTTGTATATATATGTATATGTCTGTCTATCTGTCTGTCAGTTTGTTCCGGGTAATCTCTGGAACGCCTGGACCGGGACTTTCACTGGCTGATAGTTGATGATCCAGGGAGTAACTTAGGCTACTTATTTTAGACTAACTTTGTCCCGCGGCGTTACTCGCGGTACAACAATAACCGCGGGTAACACCGCGGGGTTCAGCTAGTTAACAATAAGTTTGTTGCTCTAGGTTTAGGTTCTGAGACATATAATATGAACAGCCCATTGCCACTTCAACCTACAAACTTTCAGAGCTAAGTTGGTAACTATGGTTCTCTGATGGATCACTTGAAAGCATCAGACCTGGCTCTGTGGTATGCTCTGGGGGGGGAGGCCTATGTACAGCAATGGACTTCAGCGGTATGATGATTAATTTTCTTCCAATTATAAAAAAAGCAACTCCCTGACAAAGTCAAAACATTACTTAGAATGGAAGTGCCTCCATTTTGGAGAAGATTAAGGTTTTCACTTATGAATAAAAGGTATTTACTTTCTTAACGTTTGAGAGAGAACCTTCCATTTTTATTCGACTATGGCAAAACCAAAGGAGGGTTATGATTTTGCCAGGCTATGTATGTATGTAACTATGTATGTATGTTCATCTGTTCCCTCATAGCTTCTTAAGTATTTATTAGAATTTTACAAATGAAGTATCGTTAGAAGCATCTTAATTGTTCGCTGGTTATAGGCTATATGATGTGTCACTGGATCTAATGTGGCGCCCTCTAGCCGACATAAAGTAGTGTATTAAAAAATAAATTTGAGATAAATATGTCGTGTTTGGTATCATTGGAAAGGGCGTTATTTGTATATTTCAAAAATACATATATGTTTAGCATTTGCTCGTGAATTTGTCCGTATTTATTCGATAAGTGTGTGTGATATTTGTATGATATTCTTATCTGTTTCCTCATTATTTCTAAAATACTAGTCGGAATGAGACAAATGAGGTATCGTTAGAAGCGTTTTGATTGTCCGCTAGTTATTTGCTATATGAGATGTCATTGAATCTAATGTGGCGTGGCGCCCTCTGGCGGTCATAAGGTACTGTGTTAAAAATAAATTTGAGATAAATATGCATCATATGGTATCATTGAAATAGGCGTTACTTGTACATTCCAAATATATATATAATTAGTATTTGCCCGTGACTTTGTCCGTCTTTATTTCATAATTGTGATTTTTCTATGGTATTTAAAGTATACTTTACAAATAAATTAATATTATAAAGGCACCAAAAAATTTTAATTAAAAAAAATTAAAACTAAAACCCAACTACGACAAAACACGACGCTGAAAAGTATGAAACATGTTTGAAAAGAAGTAGTCACAAGTTACATAGAAACGTATCACAACACTTTAACAACGTGTTACTACGGCTTTTCAAACTTGTTTAATACTTTTTCACCGTAGTTTTTTGTCGTTGTTGGATTGTAGTCTTTATTTTTTTTTTTGTAAACCTATATTATTATGCATCTTACACCGCATACCATTCGACCCTTATTTTGTTTACCAATTCCTTTTTAAGGGCGGTAAAAGGTTGTTTTATGGTACCGGTTTGGTATTTATTTTGCATAAGAAATACTTTATATTACTTACTAGTCAATTCGCTTTATCAAGGGCTTCCAAATGGAATTGATTATAACCGTTTTTGTAACAGTTTATATTGATGTTTGGCTGTTATGTAATATCTTTAAAGGAGAAATTCTTGTATATACAAGTAGTCTGAACCTCGTAAATTGCTCCAACGATTTTTATTAAAATTAGTATGCAGGGTGTGGGGGACAGGTATGTTATGTCCCACCACCACAAAGGGAGGATCCTCCGACCAGGCGAGGTGCTCATGCCTGGCGGACCACTGCTAAACAGTTTGATGTTGGGATGTTTTGTATAATTGCCCGATTTAGTATTGGTAGTTTATTGGTATTGTACGTTATTCCGCAGTTCAGTGTATCTTAGTTAGATGGCGCTGTCATATATTTTCTTATTGTGCTATATGTGGAAGTCGCCACGTAGGGGGTTCCGGGGGTGACAAATTGATGTAGCTAGGTTTCATTTTGAGAAAATTTACCTAAATCAAAATACCGGGCGTGTTTCACCGAGTGAATGAGGATACCCCAACCCCTTCCCTTATCCCCCTCTGTTCTGGCGGCGTTAATCGCTTACCATCAGGCGATACGTCTGCTCGTTTTCCCCCCTAGTCCATCAAATAAAGAACAAACTTTACAGCTTTATAACATTAGTATAGGTTTAAAGAAAGATTTGTATCTTCTTTTACAGTTCTATCGCAAGCATAATATAACTCGAAAGTTATTTTAAGAAGTAAAAAATAAAAGTACTTTCTAGGCGTTCCCAGCAACTGTTTGCTGTCTAGACTGAACTCTTTTGTTTAGATAGCAAATTACAGAAGCTGTGGGAAGATCAATACTGTGCATGGCAACGAGAAAAATGAGACGCGAATTATTTAATATGGCACAGGTAAATATGTTACTCTGATACGTGTTCTGTATTTATGACGTTTGAACATAATGAATAACGAATGCTCGTTGATCTATACAAATAATTTAAATTGAAACGTCTGTTTGTTATTTAAAATTAACAGCTTTTCTCTATATTGAATAAGAAAATATACGGTAGGTACTTAGATCAAAGAAAAAGTTTAAAAAGCTATAACCTGAGCTATGTAAAAACTTTGATAAAATTTATGTAGCATACGTATATATTTATTTTTTTAGAAATCTATTGACATTGCATTCATCAAATCAGTTCAGCAGTTTAGAGGCTAGGATTAACGTACAAACGTACTACTAGATTACTTAATTTACTAGACTACTTAAAATATAACCCTTCCTTTTGACTTTTATTTATTTATTTATTTATTTACTAGGCTCACCAACATGTGTATACACTGTATAAAGGTTTTTTTTTACAATAAGTATACTATAGACTTCGCCGAAGTCTGTTAATAAATTCATTTAAAAAAAAGTTGTTTTTGTAAAGATACAACAACAACAGAGGGTAACCCCGCGGGTGCTGCTAGTTCGATATAAATAGTTTAACATAGATTCAGGCGTAAGCCTATTCAGTCGTTAAAAAGTGATCGTGAGCTAATTTGCCCTTTCTTCTCATAATGCTCAACCCTTTGGAAACTAGCTGTTGATCGACACAGGCATAAACGTATTATATATTATTATGTATATTAAAAATGGAGGAGGTTCTCAATTCAACTGTATTTATTATGTTTTACCTCAAAATTTTCGACTGGGTGAACCAACTTTGATGATTATTCTTTATTTATTTATTTAATGTGCAAAACAAGTAACAAGTTTTAAAGCATAAAACAAATAAATCTCATAGATAGAACTCTTAGATCTTAACTGCAACTTAAAACATATGCATATAGAACAAACAAAGTTATATCACGCGATAAAATTAAATATTTATTTTAGTCATTAAAATAGTGTACATGTTCATCAAAAAAAAAATATATAAAAATAGTTTCAAAACTTACTCAAATTACCCTTCCATTTTGCTTCACCATAGTCGGGTGAATAGAATAAGATATAAATAAAATTTTAACAAAAATCATCCTCAAGGTTCGACTCGATTTCTCTTGGATGCCATCATCAGATCTTAGTGTTCTTATCATGGTACCACCGTTGGGATATCTCCTTTCCATTAAAAAAAGAATCATCAAAATCGATTCGTAAACGATGGAGTTATCCGCAAACACATCTATACAATATATATATCTATATAATAGTATTTATGACGTTTGAACATAATGAATAACGAATAATGCACGTTTATCAATACAAATAATTTAAATTGAAGTGTCTGTTTGTAATATTAAAATAACCGCTTTTTACTTAATGCATATGTATGTATACACGATACATATACCTACCAAAAATATAGTTAAAATTTTTTTTGCCTGTCTGTCTGTCTGTTTGTTCCGGGTAATCTCTGGAACGGCTGGACGGATTTTGACGGGACTTTCACTGGCAGATAGCTGATGATCCGGGGAGTAACTTAGGTACTTTTTTTAGTCTAACTTTGTCCCGCGGCGTTACTCGCGGTACAACAATAACCGCGGGTAGCACCGCGGGGTTCAGCTAGTATAAAATAATATACGGTCGAATTGAGAACCTACTCTTTTTTTTGAAGTCGGTTAATAAATAAGAAAGCTACAGTGATTGTTTTTTTGGCTGTGGGCTAAATAAGTTAATAAGATGTCTCCCAAGGTATTAATTACAAGTTCTATTACTTCAGCGAAAACGCAATTGACTTATAATTGGATAGGTCAGACCAGGTCAGACTGACCGGCGAGATCAACTTATCTCGTCAAAGGATCTTACTTCATAACAAATAACTCTTAGATTTATTTTTTTGACCTTCAAAACTCAATTTTTGTTATTGTGTTTGTTATTCTTTGTTTCATTGTGTGATGATTATTTTCATTTGTTATGTATCTAGGTATAATTTCTCTGTCACTTGAACAATGGGATGAATATGAGTGCTGAATATCTCTGTAACATGTATGAATTCATCAAGGAGTAAGTTTGTCAGAAGTCTGGTACTACAACTAATTGTAAATTCCTACATAATCAGTCTAGACTGAAATTAGCAGACACATTACACAGACAGAAAAAAACAAAATTGTTTGGTAATCACTGTGTTTTTTTTAACTTTAAATGCATTTAGTTAAAAGCAGTTAATTGGAAATTACGAACAGACACTTAGGTTTTATGTATTTGTATAGAATGTATTTAAAAATGTTTAAATACAGGCAATACAGCAGTCTAGTGAAGCCTGCCTCAGTTTTAACCGATTTAAAAAAAGAGGTGGTTCTCAATTCGATTGTATTTTGGATCCTAAAACCGGGTTCAAATAAGCACAAATTGTGTTGCTAAATTATTTGGGTTTGACAAATAATTATCGAAATGTTCTAACTGCGAAAACAAAGGTGGTATTCCTACTTTAATTTAGGGCTGTTTAATTCTTCAGTCTCCAGGGAGACATTGGCCGCCCTGCTGTACTCTATTGTACAACCCTAGGGTTGTCAAAATGATACAACCGAAATCTTTACAATTTTTTTGTCAAAGAGTGACAATATTTCGTGGAGGAACATTTAACCAGGTAAGATAATCATGCCTGGCGGGCCACGCCCCAACGGTTGATATTGGGATATTGTATATGTGCTAATCTGCGCGAGAACTTCTATTGCGCGATTCCGGATTATTAGTTGTTCTGTAGTACATTACTCCATAGTTCGATGTATCTTCGGTAGATGGCACTGTAATGCGTTTCTGCATGCGCAGTATTTTTTTTTGGCACTGCCAAAGTGACTCTACTCTGCCTGATGGAAAGCGCAGGCAGGCAGAATCCAACAGTGGTGGTCACCTCACTGCGACTGCAGACAATGCAGCATGATGAAATAAAGCTGAAATAAAGCTAAAAAACTAAAGACCACACTTACAAAAATTAGTACATTAGTCACTTGTTACATGAATCGGTTAACCGGTTCTGCTCGATGACCGACTGTTAATATAATGATGTTAAAATTGAGTCATTAACTCAGAGATGTTAAAGAGAATAAAAAGAATATGATAAAAATATTTTTATGTGTGGAAGTTGGCTGGCAGTAGACAGTGCCTCATCATCGCATAGAAAATCTGTCTAAAATGACAGCGTTCGTGCTGTCGTGTTTCGTTGGTGAGTGCGAGACCGGAGGCCCAAAGATGCAGAAGCATCACTAGGCCGCCATGGTGTGGTTTGCTATGCTGCATTGTTGCATTCGCAATGAGTAAGGTGACCACCACTCTTGGATTCTGCTTATGCTTTCTATCAGGCAGAATAGAGTTATTTTGGAAGGCTTCATAAAAAAAAAGAAATGACCAGTTTATGCCTACGGCCTCGCCCGCATGTATGTCGGTTTTCGTAATAAACAGTAGCCTATGTTCTTCCTCAACAATCAAAGTATTTCCATGCCAAATTACATTGAAATTGGTTGAGCGCTTTAACTATGAAACAGAGAGACAGAGCTACTTTTGAATTTATAGTAGTAGTTAGTTATCGATTTCTTTATGAAAACAATGTAAAACTGTAAATTTCGTTCTTTGTATTGAAAAATTGTGTTATGTTGACAACCCTACTACCGCTGAACTTCGCTTGAACCTAACCCCTATAGGCTAACATTACCTTTGAAAATATAAACGTCACTCTTTTCGACGCTGAAATAAATTTTATTTCCTACACAAAATAACTCGTAAAACAAATACTTACTTTCTGTTTTATTTTACATCACGTAGACGCGTGTACATTTTCATGAATAGGTACTTAAAGAAAAAAGGGAAAAATATACAAGCTTTTCGTATATTTCTTTTGGACTATTGCTTTCTTTTATTTTCCTTTTGTTATTATTAATTGTAATTTTTTCTCTGGGGGATCGGATGTTATGTCCCACCAACACAAAGGGAGGATCCTCCGACCAGGCGAGGTGATGATGCCTGGCGGGCCACTGCCCAACGGTTGATGTTGGGATTTGTATAAATATGCTAATCGGCGCGAGAGCCTCAATTGCGCGATTCAGAATTGGTAGTTTCTTAGTTTCCTTCGATACTTCGTAGTTCGAAGTATCTTCAGTAGATGGCGCTGTAGTGTGCTTCTTTTGCGCTGTATCTGGAAGTCGCCATATTTCTGATTATAGTGAATATATATGATAACGCTTGTATCTAATACCTTTTAAAGAGCAACTCTTGTATATAGCTATAAGTAATCTGAATCTCGGCAACGTCTACAAGGATTTTAGTATGCAGGGAGTTTCGGACCGGTCATCCAGGTACTATAATTAATTCAATATACTATACCAAATTGTTCAATTGGTGACGGAATAGGAATCACCACTCTTATTCATTTTATTATCATTTCCAACTCCTCCTGTTTTTCTTCTGATTAATTTCGTTGCGGGTTCCAAGACAGTTCATTTTCTTCCTGGGACTTCCCGGGTGTCATAACTCGGTGTGTTCGTGGGTCACTGCTATTGATCCTGGTGTACAGGAGTTACAGTGGTGGGAATGTGGGCGGGATTAGTCTTATTCATTTTATGGCTATCGTAAAATCAACTAAAGAAGTAGCGGCTTCTTCCCCGGCATGACAACAGCTCTGCAAGCAAAAGAAAACTTGAAAGTAACTCGGTAACAAACGTGTAAGCTAAAACCTCTTTTATAAAGAAAAGCCTCTGCAAAACTGTTAAAAGCTTATGATTATATTTTTGAATACTATCTTGTGCTCAATATTGCACAAATTCGTAATAAACGCATTCTGAAAGAGGCCTAGAAGAGCGCAAGATGGCTAAAGAAGGAGAGAAGAAGACACAGAACTAGTGACCGCGCACATCTTACAAAAAAACGTTTGTCCTAAGAATTGAACTCACGGTCTCTGGCGTAACAGTTAGAACTACTAACCACAATACCTACAAATTAAATGTAGTTACACACGTGAGTCCTTTATAAACATAATTTGACGTGATTTCCTTTATATATTCGTTCTCACGTGCCGGTAACAGGTGCCGCTATATGCTTCTAATTTATTACCAACCCTTTAACTATCCATAAGGGTTTACCTTATGGAAAGGTTAACAGCTGTGGCTGATAAGGAATAGGTGAGAAACGAATATATTGAGTAGCATTTGGTAACATAATTTTAATATAGTAAGCTATTGTAGAAGTTGATTTTGAATTTAGGGATGTTTCATATGGAATTTTATTAGCATACGTATAATACACTAGCTGACCTACGCAACCTCGTTTGCGTCTCCTATAGCCTGTAGCGTGATAATTTTCCCCTGTTTTCGTAACATTCTTCAATAGTACTCCGCTCCTGTAGGTGTTAGCGTGATGATATATAGCCTATAGTCTTTCTCGATAATTGAGCTATCTAACAGTGAAAGATTTTTTAAATCAACCCAATTGTTCCTGAGATTAGCGCGTTCAAAGAAACAAACAAACTCTTCAGCTTTAAATATTAGTATAGAAGTATAGATATATAATTGCGTGTGGGGCTCATTGCTTACAACCGGTTTTATAGTCTTTTGTCTTTTTTTATTAACCTGCTCAAATGACTATATATACTCTGTTTGCTGAAAAGGATGAATAGTAATCAAATTTTTTTTTTTTAAAGATAACTCGCACAAAAAAACTTTTTTGTGTCGCGGGTTACTTCATAGATTTACCTACATGAAATGGGATCAAAGAAAGTCCAGACTTAGAAAAACAATTTGTGAATCAGACAAAGTATAGTCCCGTGTCTGGTTTGGACCAATAACACTCAGTGCAGTAGCGAGCAGGTAACCACTAAAAGTATTATGTTATTCGTACAATCAGTGGATTTGCTCCGATCGAGTTGGTCCATTCGTGTTATAGCTCTTTTAAAGTATTACGATGCCTTTTCAAGTATAGAAGCCTGGCAGAAGCTGGATGTCAGAGGCCGAGGATCAAACCATGTGCCGTGTAATTGGAGAGGCCTATGTCCAGCTGTGGACTGCGATAGGCTGACGATGATAGAAGCTACTTATTATATTTTCCTTCGATAATACGGATTGTTAAAGAAATTCAAAAAACTCTTTTACTGTCCTTGAATATTTTACAGAGGTAACCAAAAATACCTAATATTACTTACTGATATTTCCTTACCATTGTTTTATCAGGTCCAAGGCTATCCACCTGTTACGAAGTTTGTTCGATAAACCACGGTAACTCGTTCTTTTAACTAGTTTGACCTGGTTCACTCACTGACGTGCTGCTGTTAGAGAACCAGATCGTTCTTTGAAGCTCATCATGTTACGATGTGGTTATCATGGAAGGTAGTTTGGTTAACTTTTTACTAGAGTTAAACTTTTTAATGTTATTGAAGTAGGTATTAAGATAGAGACAGTACACCTAAAAAATATGGACTATTAGGTTTTTTCTGAGGTTTGCTGCCGTATAGTTCCTTGAGAACATATTTCTGTAATTCTGTCAACGGGTATGTGAAATTTCATGAGTGAAAATACTATGAAAAATATTGTATCAATACGAACAAAGACACGTTGAGTTGACATATTTAATCTATTTATATTTAAAAAGAGGAAGATGACTGACTGACTGACATACCCAGAGATCAGCCCAAACCGTTTAACTTAGAATCCTCAAATTTTGCATGCGCATTCTTTATACAACGTAAGTGAGCACCAAGAAAGGAATTTTGGAAATTCCACCCCTAAGGAGGTAAATCAGGGGATGAAAGTCTGCGTGAGCAAAGCCGTGTGTAAAAGCTAGTAATATAATATTCCTTTGACTTTATTCCCTCGAGTATTAAGTAGGTGCTCAGTAGATTACAGAATCAGATAGAAATAAGAAAAGTGTCACGTAGCGACTTTCCATCTATGAAAACTATTCGGGGATTTGCATCATTTGCTCTCACATGTCCAATGTATTTATACTTATTAATATTATACTTTCAGTGTTGGATAGTACATTTATCGAGAAAGGCTATAGGCTATATATCATTACGATAAGACCAATAGGAGCGGAGCACTAATGGAGAATGTTTTAAAAACGGGGAAAATTATCACGCTACGGGCAACAGAAGACGCAAACGAAGTTGCGTGGGTCAGCTAGTATATATACTTATTTATACACTAGCTGACTTCGGTGGACAGTGGTGCGTATGCGACTGCTATGCTTGAGGTCTCGGGTTTGATTTCCATTATATATTTTTTTCTTAGTACTCCTATTGCCCATAGGAGACGCAAACGAGGTGGCGTGGGTTAGCTAGTTCAATTATAAATCTTGCACGATTTTCAGCCCTCTGTACTAACATGATAAAATAATAATTTAAGGCGCTTATTATTTTGTTGTTAAATTTGAGTGAACTCAAATTACTTTATGTCTGTCTGTCTGTCTGTTAACTACATTATGCAACTTAAAAATATATCTTATCCTACTTAATATTATAAACGCGAAAGTACTATTTCACGCAAAAACTACTTAACGGATTTTGATGAAACTTTACAGTAATATAGCTTATACATGAAAATACTACATATGGTACTATTTGCCGCTATAACTAACATACACGCGGGCGGAGCCGCGGGCAACTCTAGTAAAATATAATTCTCTTGTTTTAAACTTTCATGGTCAGTAACATACATTATACAGTTACTCCGTGATCATGGCGCTTGCAACAGCGCCGAAATATCGGATACTCACAAACAAAAAGGTACATGGTAGCAATCCCGCAGATTCCCATTTTAATATAATTCTCGTATCACAATACTGCTCACGATGAACTCTGAAATGATCTAACCGATTTTTACGTTTTTTTGAATGTGTCTTTTTCTGGCTTGCCAAAGATAGGATATGACCTCAGATAAAGAATAACTATCGTTGACATGACGCTTAAACCAATTGGAACAGCGGAGTATGTTTGAAAAAACACGCAACAAAATTTACGTGGTTTATAGCTGATGTATTTATATATATCATTTTTTTTCCTGTTTTTTCTTTCCTCTTTGTATGCTTGATATTATGTAGCGCTATGTAGTGCACCGTATCCCTTATTTAAACATCACTCTACAATAGACTTGTAGAGAGTGCTTATGGCATTAAGTCCATACTTTTCTGGATAGAGTTTTAAGAAATAAATGAAAATGAAAAATATAATTTACTTTAATTAAATCAACTCCTCTATTTAACAATTTAATACCATGTTTTACATGAAAAGCTCATGGCTAGTCAATAAACTTAAACATCGAAACGTACCCAGTTTGCGTTTTAATTGACTCGTTATATTTACATTGCTTTTAACGTTTTAATTAAATTTGTGCAAGTTATTCTATCGTAAAAGCCTTTGTTTAAAAGAGAAAGTTAACACATCACAAGACAGTTAATTTCGTTTACATCCTTTTGTTTGCAACCTAATTTTACAGTTAAGAGTTCTCATAATGTTATATTGTGTGTGTCAGCCATCAGCCCACATTCATCTTTGGGAGAGTTATGCTGCAGCCTGTTTGGGCTGATTCATCTGAATTTGTTACACGGATTTGCCAACATCTAGACCACACGTCTAGAAATGAACCAATCACCAGCTATCAAATAAAAAACGTTTCATCAAAATTTCACCCAGTTGAAATTTATGAGGTAACAAACATAAAAAAAACCGTTGCATTAATAACCTCCTCCTTTTTTTAAGGCGGTTAAAAATATGACAATAATAGGATTGATTTAATGCTCTCCAGTAAAACACTTTCACAGAAAATAGCTGTATTACCAAGAATATCTTCGCAAAACGTGGAATCAATAAAGAAAACATATTTAATTTGCCCGAAGCGCTATTTCAATTCAATTTCTGGGTTAAGTGTTGTTGGATCAATTTACACTTATTCTTAGAAGGAAATTGGGACTGTTATGGAAAATGTAATCTCTTGTATTTTTGTGAGCTCGTTACGTTTATGAAAACACTTATGTTTACTTACATAATTAGGAATATTATTTAAACTTCATGGACTAGGTAAACTGAGAGTTTTTCCAGCAGACGGTGCCCGCTTTAATGCGGGCAGGCGCTAGGAGGGGTCTAGATGTGTTAATAGCAGCAGTTCCCGGATCCCTTCCTTCTCAGGCGCAGAGTGGCACACCGAGTGATTTTAGTCTAGTAGGTTTGCAGCGGGGATTTCAAACGTTAAAAAAAGGCCCATGTTCAACAGTGGACTGCGAGGGTGGGGGCGAAGATGATTGAACAAGATACGGAATTTTATAAAAAATAGAAACTGTTCTTTGAGGATATCGGAAGGGTTGTTCGACAAGTTTAGACCAAATAAAAATTTGACATTTAATTCTACTTTAAAACTGACTTGCTATATATTTCACTAGCTGACCCGGAAAACTTCGTACCTTCATATTTTTTTCCTGAATATTTCCAAAATTCCGATAAACTTGTTTTAGTATTTGTCCCAGCTTTAGGTTTCTTCGTGTTCTTTGCAGGTTTCCTTTTAATTTTCCTCAATATAAACCTTGTAATAATGAACACCACAAAAATGATTTATCCATTTTGGAGCAGTCGATCGTAAGTTATGCGCGTACGTTATACATTTCGGTGATATATTTTTATTTATATAGATTATAATTATATGTCTTTAACTTATTACTGTGTACATCGGCGGACTTAATACCCAGTCTTTTTACTACTTTTTCAAAGTAAAATTATAAATAAACGTTTATTAAGCAAGTGAATTTCAACTCGCATTAATGTGATGTTTTGGTGGGAAATTAAAAAATCACATCGATAAATAGCCAATATATCAAAGGATGCTTGAATTAATAGCATCGGTTTGACGTATAATAGAACCATTAGACAGATTTCCGATCAAGATGTTTCAATTATACCCAAATTTACGAATTTGGGTCCAGCATTTAATTAAGAGCCACTCAGGGTAATAACGTGGTTCAATATTGATGGCCCAGATGGTACTCGAATTATACAACTGATTGTTTTATTATGTTAAATCTTTTTTATTTCGAAATTTGTATTATTGGTTCCGGAATTATTTTACGATTTCTGGAATTATTTTACCATTCTGGAATTATCTTGTGGTAAGCAAATTTTAGAGAGGTTTTGCGAGCTTTAATTGGTTTTATTCTATAAATGGTGGAGGCTGTTTTTGATGGGTGTAATGATTGCGATTTCCAAGAACAATTTGATAATTTTGCGTAGGCTGTTTTTGAGTTGGCTGAAATCAAGTTTGTTTTGACTTTATCTATTTCCGTTGCTAATTTTTCCCGGAACCAATTTTACAAATTTTTACTATCAAGCAAGTTTTTTGTGAGTGGCTTCATTTTAATGAGACCTTTTTATTGTTAGAATTATTCTCGATTGTGGTAGCTAATAGTGGCAGAGATAAAAACTTTTCAGCGTAGGACCAGGATAACGTACTATACAAAGGACAATGTGGCTGTTAAATTATATAAATATTAACTAAGCAACTGTTAAAGAATCAGCTAGTTACTATCATTTCTGATGACCTCGTTAACGATACACGGATTTCAAGAATCAAACCATACATTTTGTAGGACAATTTTTTATTTTCCAATGAGTAATAATGTTAGTCAATATTTATATAATTTAACAGCCACATTATCCTACAAATTGCGTGGTATGTTATCCCGGTCCCACGCTCAAAAGATTTTTTATCCCTGTTACCCCTGTTAGTTACTACAATCGGAAATTTTTGTAAGGTGAAAGGGAGGCCTTTCATCAAAATGAAGCCACTCAATTCAACTCACGAAAAATTAGCTTGATAGTAATAACTTGTATATAGTAGTAATTGGTTCCGGGGATCCAAGACTATGAAGTTAAATTCACATGACAATGGACGATTTAAAATGAAAGTTTCATAAAGGCCAAATTTTCTGAAACATATTAAGTTTATTACTGGACAATTCTAGCTAACCTACGCAATTTTGTCTATTTTTTATTAAAAATGATAAATTTTATCATGATTTTCATAACATTTGTCATATGAAATACTCCTCCTTCAAGCTCCTATAGGCCTTAGAGTGATGTGACAAGCTTATAACTTTCCCTAATAAATGGGCTGTAAAAGAATTAGCGAAATAAGTCCAGCCGTTAAAGTATGTTGTTGTGGCCAAGAAAAGTAGGGTTCCATTGATATGTGATATTCCCCAAGTGTTAGAAAAGTGTGAAAAAGATTGGATTCGATGTATTGTAACCTAATATAAAATACCCAATTTCTAGACAAATAATTTTGATTCAAAATGAAATAAGTCAAAGTATAAGTACCTATGTGTATTCGATTTCGTTAAGGTAGAGATAAAATTCTGTGAAATGATAAATTGCTAAAATGATAGTAGTTGTACTACCATGAGTTCCAATTAGCTCCTGTTAGCACGGTTCTAATCGTGTGGGTAGTTGTACTAGTTATAATTATCGCCGTATCTCAATAAGAGGATCATTGGCTTTATTATTAGCTAGCTCGTATATTACTGTAGGTGTGCTTACATTGTTTGTAGATAAGCATAACATAAAAACGCTATTTGATAGAATATGTAGGTCGCTTTTAATTGGTCTTTTCAGAGAATTCTATACTTAATATTACAAAGCTTAAGAGTCTGTTTGGTTGACCGCGCTAATCTTAGAAAGTATTGGTCCGATTTTAAGAATTATTTCACGTTATGATTAAAGATTATTATTATTAGCGTATTATTGAAAAATGATGCAAAAAACGGTCTAAAATTATTGCTTTTGAATTGAAAGCTTTCATCACGTGCGCTGCGTAAACTGTTAAAGAGTAATGTATAAAGATCTTTTTCCTCTTTATAATTAAAAAAGGTCCGCTTTAGCATATTATCAACCATATTCTATTGTCTCTTGTTATTATTATTAATAATAATAATATATCGCTTTATTGTACACCAGATGCATTACAAGGTAAGCTTAAAATTAGAGAAGTACAATTGGCGGCCTTATCGCCCGGAGGCAATCTCTTACAGGCAACCGTTATTTTTTGGTTTCTAAATAAACTTTATAAACTTATAAACTTTATAAACCTTTTTTACTGTAAATAAATTTGTTCACGCTGATTAAGAGAAGCAGATGAGGTTGCGTGGGTCAGCTAGTTCAAAAATATATATACACTTTAGACCATATAGATCAAGAGTGTACTATTTTTTTGTAACGTTGGTCACACTGTTTTTTGTAATAACTGTTTATTGTAATAAACGGTACGCAGTTCGAATTTCAAACCGATTGGTCTTGCTTAAGGAGAGCTTACAATGCTGAGCTGCTTGAAGACGTCGAGGTATCTGATACAGGAATGGGATAGTATTATTAGTCTGTAACAGTATCAGAAATTTGATTAATAGTAGTTATGACATTTATATATTTTTGATAAAAATAGTTTTTAGTAGTTTTAGTAAAATTTAATGAAGACATAAGACCGCCATAGTCGCAAATAAATCTAATAGGCAGTCTAAAGAATTTTCGACCTGGGTGTGAAGATAACGGCACTCGTTAGTAAAAACCAGTAAATGTAGTTGTGCATTGACTGCCTCGTTGACACAGTGGTAGCGTATGCGACTGCTGTGCAAGAGGTTTCGGGTTCGATTCGCGGGTCGGATCAAATGTTTGTATCATCATCATCATCATCAGCCTATCGCAGTCCGCTGTTGGACATAGACCACTCCAATTGCAGGCCACTTAATTCGATCTTGGGCTTTGCATTCAGCTCCTGCCCGTCGCCATGCGCAGATCATCACTCCACCTGGTCTTAGGACGTCCCACACTACGTTTGCCGAGACGCGGTCTCCACTCAAGAATCCGTTTACCCCAACGGAAATCAGCTCTGCGGCTAATATGTTTGGATATTCTACAAAATTTGTTTTGTAGCTTAGGTATTTTCTATGTATAATATCAGTTGTCTAGTATCCATAACACAAGGTCTACTTAACTTGGTACTAAATGGTGTTGTGAGATAAATGTCCGAAATATATATTTATTTATTACCTATTATGCATCGCTGGGAGAACTGTGTAGAATTCAAAAAGATTGCGTATTAAAAATAAGAAGAAAATGTCTTACATCATCGTCAGGTAGGAAGCTTTTTAGATCACACATTTATTCAATTATGTATTAAACACTATTAACGTAATTAAGCTACATTTCTGTGTGTCTATGATTTTCAAATACATTTTGCTAAAGATACTTACAAAGTTATGTTATTCAAGTAAAACAAAAACATAGTAAATTTGCCACCACTCATAAAATGAGTCGTGAAAAGGCGTTTTATTTAAAAACGGGGTGAGTCTAAGTCTGGACTTTAAATATTACTGGGCAATAAAAGAGAGGCAATTACGTACCTTCTGAAGTTACCTTGAAACTATAAAGCGACTGTATTCTGTATGTAGCCTCGATACGGCAGCGTCGTGGTAGTAACGAACAAACTACCATGGGAGTGTCTCATGACTAACTTCGAATGAAAAACATAAATTTTTAAGGTAAATTATTGTATTTTGTTAATGATTTAATGGGAACATAGATAGTTTCTGTTACTTTTTAATTAACAATTTTATTACAATGGTTTTTGTTAGCTTTTGTTTCTCGGTTTATTTTTAGATTTTTGTTTATGGAATAGGGGGCAAACGAGCAAACGTATCGCCTGATGGTAAGCGATTACCGCCGCCCATGCACCAGAGGCGTCACAATGGGGAGGAGGATGGAGGGAAGGTTTGGGGTATGGGTCTCCGGTATCCTCACTTACTCGGTGAAACACAGTGCAAATGCTGTTTCACACCGGATTTCTGTGAGGCCTCATTATATTGTTTCGTATCATGAAAGATATTTTGTTAAAACTAAGCCAGCTAACTAAGTCACTTTATCAGATTTAAAGTCTTATAAATAGAGAAAGTAAAGTCACAATACTTTGTTAATAAAACTGCGACAAAAATTAATGGATAAAAGCGCAAAGTACAACATAGCTAAGAAAACACAACAATAACAAATAAACCAAGGTGATGCTGGTACAGAATTTAGTTTAAAATAACAAATCGCGAGGGTTGAAGTGTGTTCTTAGATTTCCGACACCTTTTCATTAACACGAGTGGTTGCACAGTGTTTGGAGTTCCTTAACTTATTAAACATTCAAGTTTAAACGTTTTTGACTTCAATTTACTTCTAATCATTGTTTATCTCAGCCCTGAATGTCTATAAAAGAAGTCAATGGATTATTTTGTATTAACACTTCTTCTACTAGGTACTGCGTTGTCATTGCTGCTGTCCTGTTTCGTTGGTGGATACGAGCCCGGGGGCCAATGATGCAGAACCATCATAAAAGGCGGCGAAACCTAGGTTACCTCGCAATTTATGGTTACCCTCTGTGGTCTTCTGTTAGAGGGTGGTATCGCTCCGGTGGAGACGGCCCGTTGGAGCTAAAATCAACCTTGAAAGTATTTTATCGTGTAGAGAAGAGAAACTTTCCCGTGGGAGAGCCACACTGCCGCATGAATGGGCCGGCTCGACAGGAGTGATACCACGACCTCACAGAAAACCGGTGTGAAATAGTGATTGCGATGTGTTTCACCGAGTGAGTGAGGATACTGGCGGCCCATAACCCAAACCCCCTCCTTTATCTCCCCTCCCATCCCCCAAAGGCCGGCAACACACTTGTGACGCCTCTGGTGTTGCAGTTGTCCATGGGCGGCGGCAATCGCTTGCCATCAGGCGTTACGTCTGCTCGTTTGCCCGCCTATTACATAAACAAAAAACAATTGGCTTGTCTCTAGGTGCCAAGTGACTACTATCACCTATTCACCTTCCACTCAAGAGATAAGTGTGTTTATTCAATCATCGTAATGATAACATCGACTAAAAACCACTATTTTGACTTATCGACCGATCCAAACCATTACGACTTCTCTGTAATATAATTATTTTAACACACCCAACATGTCCAAATATACCTAAAATAGTATTGTTACAATATACACATTGTATGAACAAGTAATTAACACATCCCCTTTGACCCGTGTTAAGCAACGTTTAAAAACATACCGTACCCGGATAGGCGGGTAGCCGCGAAACTTGATGGAGTACCTATTACACCTGGATTTTATTTATAAAGGTGGAATATTCGGGAACATTTATCTCAGGTAGCAAACTTAGGGTCTACGTTCACTGAAGTGTAATGTAACAACAGTTGTGTATCCTCAATGTGTATTACTGCACTTTGGGATCCACGATGAGAAGACCTGACAAAGTTTCCCAAACGTTGCCCAACCCAGCTGAATTCTCCTGTTCACCTCGTCCTTGAATTGTTTTAGAACGGCACCGTGTATCGCGACAACGTATGCGTACGTAACGTACGATGAATATTAATTTCGACGGTACGGTATGTTTGAATTGGCTGACGTTTTGACTAGGTTGCGAGGACTCTGATTATAATTCTGGTATAAAAGTCCCATATGTATCATAGTTTAAAAACAACGAGATTATGTACATATTTGTTTTACAGTCGCATCTTTTTTTAATGGGACTAATCTCAACCACAAAACGGTAACTCCTGTAAACCAGGATCAACAGCAGTGAGCCACGAATACACCGAGCTATGACACTCGAGAAGTCCCAGGAAAAATTAAACTGTCTCGGAACCCGCCACGAAATTAATCAGAAGAAAACTGGAGGAGTTGGACATATAATAAGTCCACTTCCATCCTTAGCAAAGCGGGAGATAAAATAAAATCAAAATAGGCAGACACCTTTTTCAAATAGGGAAGCACCACGGATAAAAATTACGGGTCCTAAGTAAGTCACATCTGTATCGGTGGCACAGTGGTTGTGTATGCGGTTGCTGTGCTTGAGGTTTTAGGTTCGATTTCTGGGTCGAATCAAACTTTTGTATGACCTGCAAATATATTTTATAATTTCGGAGTTTTGATGTTTTCTATGAATCATATTTATGTATTTACAAAAAAAGTAGGTGTATAATTATTCTATTAGTCAATCTAGCTTTCATAATACAAGCTCTACTTACTTTGAACTAGTAAGCATTGTTAGCTCTATAAAGAAATATTAAAATGTTTTTATTTATGTAACAGGTGATGTTGTATACTCTATCTATCCATACATTTGTAAACGAGCTCTTGTTTCTATATTAATTAATAAAAACCCATCACTGTGTGTGCCACACCTTAACAAATTATCAATTCGATTCGTTAATATGCTGAAATGTCGGTTTGACTTGTATTGATACTAAACAGCCACGCGTGTAGTCCATTTGAATAGATGCGATCACCATGATAGCGCTGCCGTCACACGTGGGAGAAGCCCCAAAATCAAAGGGCCTGTATAATTTGTCAAGTTACGCCGTTGTATAAATCAATAGAATCATATTTGACAACAATAACTACAATTGCGTACGGGTGCACCGACACTATGCAAGCAAATGGACTGTTTATGTACACATTTTTTTGTTAATAAATGTGAAAGGCATTCGCTATTTACTAAATGAATATGTATGTATACACGGTACATATACCAAAAATGAAGCTAAAAAAATTTTTGTCTGTCTGTCTGTCCGTCTGTCTGTCTGTCTGTCTGTCTGTTTGTTCCGGGTAATCTCTGGAACGGCTGGACGGATTTTGACGGGACTTTCACTGGCAGGTAGCTGATGATCCGGGGAGTAACTTAGGCTACTTTTTTTAGACTAACTTTGTCCCGCGGCGTTACTCGCGGTACAACAATGACCGCGGGTAATACCGCGGGGTTCAGCTAGTTTGTTAATAAATGTGAAAGGCATTTGTCTCCCTTTTGTATATAATTGACGATGATACATGAACCAAAATAAACAAAAATAATAATCAACCTACCGCCGTTCACTGCTGAACAAATGTCTTCTCCAAGGATTGACAACTATCCCGGTTTTGAGCCGTTTGCAAATAAACATTAAAGGTAGTAGAGCCACGCTGATTTCAGCACGAATGGGCCGGCTCGACCGGGGCGGTACTACCCTCGCACAGAAAATCAACGTAAAATGACAGCGATCATGCTGTCGTGTTTCGTTGGTGAGTGCGAGACCGGAGGCCCAACGATGCAGAAGCATCACTAGCCCGCCATGGTGATGGTCACCATGCTGCACTGTAGCATTGTCTGCATTCGCAGTATGGTGGCCACCACTCTTGGATTCTGCTTATGCTTTCCATCAGGCAGAGTAGAGTCATTTTGGCAGGGCAAAATATAAAAAAAAAAAAAAAAAAAAACATACTGTATTTTAGAATTTTACTGTAACATAAAAATTATTTCTTGATATGTGCTTACGTTTGCTTTAAAATAAAATTTCGACACTAGATACGAGCTTCAATTCAATTTAATTCAATATGTTTTTTATCTATTCTTCATATCAGTTCTATTCCTCACCTCTCATTCCTACAACCACAATATACCATAACAAAGCGTGGCGTACTACAGACAGTACTCAATAAATAACCATCTCCCTGATATTTACAAACGATATTTAAATCACTCTGCAATAACATTAACGCGCCTTGATGTCTGGTTTCTCAGCGATTTTAAAACTAATAAATACAGCGAGTAAGAATGAAAAATGACTTTGCATTTTCTAGTCGCCTTTTTTCGTCTGGCGAAAAGAATGAAATATGTTACCAATTTGCAAGTTTTTTAGTCGGGCGTCTTACAGAGTTTTTACGGATATTAGTGCATTTATTTTGTCTGTATTTTAGTCAGGACGTGATATTTGTAACTTGTAATTTTTTTGAGGATGCGGGCAAACGTAGACTGGTATCAAAACTAGAGGCAAGAGTGTTTGGATATATCCAATATAGCCCCACTCACTAGATATAACAAAAAAAAAAACTAAGCACTGAAAAAATACTTAGCACTGATTTTGCGTGTGAATCAAAATTCCTTTAAGTCATCCCGATTAAGTAATCCCGATGTCCTTTAACTTGTCCATGGCTAATGGATTAACCGTTTATGCATCATCAGATCTTTTAAGTGACAATTACTTTTAAATAAGTTGTTTCAATAGAAATACTACGTTTAAGAATATTATTATAATAGCGCATAAATGTCTCTTGCATTTACTGAAAACTTATTTAGAAAAATCCTCAATTACTGGTGTTAATTTTACTGTTCGGAAATCGAAATGAACATGAGTTTTGTCCGGCCAAAGGACGTTTTAAATGTCAAAGATTGACTAAAAATAGATATGTCGTACACAAAAGCATTTTGGAAATAGCTTCATTTACAATAAGAGAAGAGAAAATATTTTTAAATAAATTTTACTTTAGTAAAGCAACAACTGAATAACCATATCTTTCTCATAATTTGTATTTAAAATGAAATATCGAATAGGGTTTGAAGATAAGATATAGTGGCATCACATTCTACAATCTTTAATACAAGTCACGTATAGTTTTCACTGCTATTGATTTTGGAAGTTCGTCTATCGCCCATTGCCTGATTTATTTACGTTTTTGTTGAAGAATATTAAAACATAGATAAAATCATCAAGCATTTTTTCTAAGCCATATTCAAATGCACTTTACACATAATGCATTTACACTTTAAAAACAACTATCATTACAGACATAGCCCAATATTATAGATATACACTATCGATAGTGATATAAATATACAGATAGTGTTATACAATCTATTTATTTATTTTACAATCTTCTTACTATGATAAGAAATGATTTTTAATGTTGTCATTTTATTTATATACTCTTATATTTTTGTTAAATTACTTCATTTTGACTCTTTTTTTTAAATTTAAAAACACTGTGTTACTGCCTTCTCAAATGAACACCTGAATTCCACTCGAGAGAAAAGCAAGTGCATTGATGCCCCTCAAGTGCCATTATATTGAATTGATTGCACGGCTTAGTGCTTTAAGAGTTCTCCATGCCACTCTCTAGGTACTGTGCTAAGTTGCTAAGTGTTGGGGGTTCATACCCCATATGGGACAACTCTTTATGTAATCCACAAATTCAGGTTCTGAGTCTGGATATCAGCTTCTTGTGTGCTTATAAACGTCCTCGCGGTACGGTATATATTTCTAACTAGCTGAACCCCGCGGTGTTACCCGCGGTTATTGTTGTACCGCGAGTAACGCCGCGGGACAAAGTTAGTCTTAAAAAGGTGCCTAAGTTACTCCCCGGATCATCAGCTACCTGCCAGTGAAGGTCCCGTCCAAATCCGTCCAACCGTTCCAGAGATTACTCGGAACAAACAGACAGACAGACAGACAAAAAAAATTAATCAGATTTTTGGTATATGTATCGTGTATACATACTGTGTTTTTTTAATATTACAAACATACACTCCCATTTTATTTATTTGTATAGATGCAGGTATTATCTTTAAAACAATACAATATTTTAAGTTAGTGTAACTAAGTTATCTTTTGGTAACCTCACTCCCTCGTTGAATATCAGCGTCACACATAAATCTGGTCTTAAAATTTATTTCCACATTCTTCATCAAACATTTTTTGTAACACTACAGTGTGCTACGAACTTTAACTAAACCTTATTCCTATGACGGTGGTAGATTCTATTAATCGATTGACCATTCCTCTTTATTTATTTAACATCGATCGCTGTGGTTATCTCCTTATGAATTCAAAACAGTTCTTTGATAAATAAACTTTTGAATTTATAAATCATGTATTAGAAAAGTCATAAATTTTAATGTGAAAGAGAGCTTAGGTATATAGAAGGCATCGGGTCGGTATGTTACGAGTACCACAACCTCATAGAAAACCAGTGGTTTTTTACCGATTGAGTTTTATTCTACCAGAGATACTAATGAAATTAGCAGGAGGGTGCTTTCAATAGGCAACAATGCACTTGAGTCTCTTGAGCTCCAAATGTCTATGGGCGGTGGTACTCACTTACTTAGTGATCTGTCCACTATAGTGCGTCCAATCGTTTATTTAACTTTTGACAGATCACGCACATAAAGTTTTGTAATAATTTTTGATCAATGTACTAGAGGGAATACTGTACTTCATGGACGGGCTCCGCCCCCTTAGAGATGTGTCATTCATAATGAATGACCACAGACTATAAAAACGGGTTTGAAATAAATCGATTGTCGATTATATTAATAAAACATACAATAACATTATTGTGATTATATTTTATATCAAATCACACGGTCTCTAAACTTGAGTCACTGATATAAGAGGCCCATTATTACAGCTCTCCTTTCCAAAGTATTCACGAAGTCGCAAGACAAACTCTCTTGTTTGTCCTTTGAGCACCTTAATTTTTGGCATTTTGACAGTAACGAAGGGAGGGACGATACGCTCAACTCAACCAAACGTGAGAATTCACAAATAAATCAATACGGAGGAATAAAAATATCAACTCGACGTATGAAAATGTGAATTATGACTAACTACAAAATGTCCGCTACGCGTCCGGTGTTGCGGTTTAATAATCGATAAAATTACAAAATTATCGGTAAAATAATGAGTGTGTTAAATCGATTAAAACTTCTTCATGTACAAAATCGATCGATAAAAGAAATCGAATCGGTAACGGGTCAGGGTATCACTATTTGATTAAGTATTAGAGCTGTCAAAAGTTAAATAAATGATTGGATACACTATAGTTTACCCTCAATAAAACGCTCATGTGTCTTCACTACTAAACTGATCATTGTGAAATTCATGTACTCATTTACAAGAGCATATTAAACAACATAGGGTGCGTTTCATTAAATTCAAGTCAGATAATAATAATAATGATTTGACTTTAATTTATCAGGAAATGAGATACAGCACTATATCCCAATCATGACTTAGAAAGACTCTGTATACTCTGTCTTATCTTTCGAAGCGAGGTAGGACTTTTGCATTTATAATATTAGTAGGATACTAATATTATAAATGCAAAAGTTTGTAAGGATGGATGGATGTTTGGATGTTTGTTACTCTTTCACGCAAAAAGTACTGAACGGATTTGGATGAAACTTTACAGTAATATAGCTTATACATCAGAATAACACATAGGCTACTTTTTGCCGCGATAACCGACATATACGCGGGCGGAGCCGCGGGCAACAACTAGTCGTATATATATTTGACTACACAGTTAGCTTAGTGGTTTAAGCGGGTTGTTGTGGGTTTAACTTACACTTAAGACAACACTTTATGTGATCTTCAAATTGTTGTTCTGTGCCTGGGTGTTCTTTGTGTCATTTCTATGTATGTTTGTAAAGTCCCCCTTTTTTTCCCGTGCCAAAATCCCCTCGGATACCACCTCCTGTTAGCATGTCACACTCGAACCGACTAGAACCGCATGTCGTCTCGGGTACTAGAAGCCGAGGAACCAGGTGTAGCCTAGGTAGTGAACCCAAGGTAAACCCTGGAACGTCCCCTTTGTAAAGTCCTCTGCAACACAGGATAATATGTTCCAAATGTGGAAGTTGACTGAAAATAATTAAAAAACTAAAAATATGCTTACAAAGTCAGTTACAAACAAACATGCTTATGAAAGACAAACAAACAAACTAATAAAAAGTGTTATCAATACATTTTTCTTGGTCACCCTTTGCCTTAATTCCTTTTCATTCACTTTTTAGGTCGTTATAAATTGTTTTCTATAGGTCCTAGAAAATATGATAGGCCATTATTTGTGACGCTCCCAGTTTTACAAAAATGTTAAGCGTTTTATGTCACGCACCGTCAATAAATCTTAATCAGCTATGACACCTGATTGAGTGTCTTCTTATCGTTTAATTAATTGTCAATTTTTAATATGGCATTTCGTATTAAGTAAGTAAAAATTAACGAAATAGAAATCTACTTATGTTTAGGTATGTGTTATCCATCTCTCTATATCTGTCTGTCTATTAAGCTCAATGAAGTTTGACATGGAGCTATTTTGAAACATGAGAAAGGCCATAGACCCTTTACCACGATAACCGACATACACGCTGACGGGTTATGGGTTCAGATCCCACCCAGAAGAAATGAATATGTGATAAGCATTATTTTTTCTGTGTCTGCATGCAATTTATATACAATATGCTTAGATATACTAAACGATTAGCAGCAGTCAGACGACCTTGTGTGAGATAATATTTCAAATTATATTATTACCCAAGGTTAAGGTTTGTTTGTTTATTAATTTGTTCCTCTTCAATAAGGTAACTAGTGTATTGTTTAACCAAAAGTTTTAAAATATAACGTAAATACGTATCTTCTAGTTAGAACAGGATCGGATAGACCGGGGCGGTACTACCCTCTTACAGAAAACCAACCTAAAAAATCAGCATTCGTGTACGTCACCATGCTGCGTTGTTGCATTGTATTATGTAAAAAAAGTTAAAGAACACTATATTTTTTGTATGAAGCTTCATTAACATATGCGAAAAATTAAGTAATAGCCTCAAAACCTTCGTATACAATTCACCTGCAATGCTATATCCGTACCGTGACCTTTCTTAAACTGTAACCAGGCACGCGACGGGAGTATCAGCGTAATTGACAAGTTGGCTTCATTGCCGCATCGCAAACTTGCTATTTTTTGCGATTGCGAAGATTTAAATGTGGTTTAATTATAAGCTGCTTAATCCCACAGCCAAGTTGACATTCTACAAATGTAAACGTTAATCGAAAAATACATAATCTTAAGGCTAAGTCATGTAGTTAAAATAAAATATTTGTTAATAATACAGATGAATAAAGGCGTCAGCGATTGTAGAAAGAGAATCAACGAGAAACAATTGCATTTTGGGTAAGGGGGCTGGAGTAATACTGGTGCTGGTTCAGTCTCATATGAACTACTGTGTTTATCTTTGGGCGGGGACACCCCAGTTCTTCCCTCTGGACCGCATTCAACAGTAAGCGACAGTACTACAGGCACTTCCTAGTTAGGGATGAGACAGCTGTTGGTGTAATGTTTCAAGTTATATTATTATACATCGTATTTATTCTTTTTTTTTAACTTTTTCTGTTGTCTCAAAAGATCAACCTTTGCAATACTTTTAACTGACTGCCTCGTTGGTCTTGCGGTTTGCGTGTGCGACTGCTGATCTTGAGGTCTCGGGTTCGATTCCCGGGTCGGACCACATGTTTGTATGACCTACAAATATGTGTTTCGAAGTTTGGGTGTTTTCTATGTATAATATGTATGTATTTACAAAAAAAAAGTATATATGTATTTATATTAGTTGTCTAGTACCCATAACACAAGCTCTGCTTAGCTTTGGGACTAGATGGCGTTGTGTGTTAGATGTCCGAAATATTTATTTATTTATTTATATATTTATAACTATATGATGATTTTAACGGAATTACGGTGTCTTAGGACCACTAGGACAGGCTCTCGCCCGCGGCTTCGCTCGCATTTTATTGAAATTGTCTTATGTAACTTCTAATACCTCCAAGAATATGACTGTGTACAAAGTTTCATGATGATCAATAAGCCGTTTTCGCGTGAAAGCGTAACAAACAAACTTACTTTCACTTTAATAATATAAGTGTGATCTTCATAACTTACTTGTCAGATAATTACAGATTTCGGTTTCAAAAGTCTTATATAAACACATATAATTGGTACCTTTAAAATAATATATATAAGCAACATTTATCTGTGAAACAGTTTTATATATATTGGTCCTCAGGGTTTTATAAAAAAAAAGTATCGACCAAAGCTCGATCATAGCTTTGATCGGTTTTTTTTTGGTAAATTTTCTAAAAATTAATCCCAGTTAGAACGATTTATCGCACCTGAAACCCTCTGCATATTAAATTTCATGAAAATTATTGAAGCTGTATTAGAGATATATTAGCTTTAAAAATCGATGATCTAAATGTGAAATAAAGTAACATAGGTACATAAAAAGATGATGAAAGTCAGTTGGAAGAAGGGACGAACAAAAATTAAGAATGAATATTTAAAAACATTTACAATGATCTGTCGGTTTTATGCAGCTTTTGTTTCGGCTAAAAGTAAGATAGTGTATTTCCATTGTTTTCAGGAATCAAATAAATCATTGGTTATTGTTTTTCCTTAGGAGAGAATAAAATAGAACAAACTTCCTTATGAATGTAATACAGCAAATCATCTTCGTTCGGTCCTTTTCCTCTTTGCCCTTTGATTTTACACGCGTGTGTTGGTCCTATAATATAGAAATAAAAATTATGTGAACCTCCTGTTTTACTTTCTCGAAAAAAACAGCTTCCGCATTAGGAATATATTATGTGTAATGACTTTACAAAAATACGTGAAATGGACTCAAAGAACTCCCATTTGGAGAACAACGATTTGTGGATAATCCAAAGTGAAGTTCTGTGTAGGATTTGAACTCGCAACACTCGGAGTAGAAGAAAGCAGTGTGGCGACCGTTTCATTCACTACGGCAATACGTACAAATACATACAGTCAAACATGCTTATATGAAAGATATGTATGTATATGAAATTCTATTACAGGGAGGCTTTATGAACGCAATAGAACCCAAAACAATTTGTATGCGGTTTTCACTAATGCATTGAGGTTTGCTCCACTTAACATTTAGTATTTGTTTCATTTCAATCGATTTGTAACTAAAAAAGTTATATCAGTTACAATATTCACCGCCATAACAGACTTGTACGCGGGCGGAGCCCAAGCTGGTGTAAAACTAGTACAATTTTAACAAAAATAAAACCGACTTCAAGGTTCAACTCGATTTCTCTTGGATGCCATCATCAGATATTAATATCCCTATCATGGTACCACCGTTGGATATACCCTTTCCATTAAAGAAAGAATCATCAAAATCGGTTCATAAACAACGAAGTTATCCGCGAACACACATCCAACATAAATATATATTATACTAGTTGTTGCCCGCGGCTCCGCCCGCGTATATGTCCGTTATCGCGGCAAATAGTAGCCTATGTGTTATTCTGATGTATAAGCTATATTACTGTAAAGTTTCATCCAAATCCGTTCAGTAGTTTTTGCGTGAAAGAGTAACAAACATCCATCCAAACATCCATCCATTTCCACTTTCGCATTTATAATATTAGTAGGATACGGTCGAATTGAGAAACCTCCTCCTTTTTTTGAAGTCGGTTAATAAATGCAAATACGTTGACTAAACTTAATCATGTGATCTGGAGTGCAAAACCAAGATAAAAGTTTGTTTCATTTCTTAATCAAATGCCTATTGAATGACCGAAATACAGACATAATCATACTTTGATAATATTTATCCATTTGAGTTATAGTATATTTTTAATGACTTGATAGCGACGATGTATAAGATTCTTGCGGTAAAACATCGCTCTAAACAATTTTTTATCTGACACCATTATGTTTTTTCTCTGAGATTGCAATAATATCGTCAGTTCTGAGCGCTGTATTGCTTCAGGGCTTTTCGTGTATCGATCACAGACGGCGAACAGCTATCTACTTTGTCTAGCGTGGGAGTTCTATCTTACACCCCATTTTGTAGGGTGTGTAGACCTTTTGATCCCTTTGCCAATAGAGTAGGCATATCGACTTATATTTAAGTTCTTTATTTGAAAATCTTTTGAACGATTTCTTATTTTCGACAAGAAGCGTATTATGGTTGAAACTTATCTTTTATATTAGATTTTTATATTTTATATGTCGTTTAAGTTCGTATATGATATACAAGCTAATAACAGATTATTACTAGTAGTCGCCAGCGGTGGAAATTTTATAATAATTCATTTTATGATTTTTATTCTTAGCATTCCGCACTCCTCCTTCATATAAAGTTAACTGTGCCAAATTTTATACTCGTAAAAAGGGGTACAAAGTTTTTGCTTCACGTATTGATGTTTAGATATCTTTCTCTATTCTTTTCTCCATCTTCTACACTGACTACCGTTACTCATGATAGCGTGCGATTTTTAGTGACTTCGATTCCATATCAGCTTATTTTATTTTAATAAATACTTACGTGGGAGAGCCACGCTGTGGCTCGACCGGGGTGATACCACAGCTTCACAGAAAACCCAAACGCACTTGTGACGCGTCTGGTGTTTCGAGTGCACATTGGCGGCGGTAATCGCTTCCTATCAAACGATGCGTCTACTCGTTTGCCCCTCCCTATTTATGTAAAAAAAACATTATCAAAGTACTTGGATGGCCAAATGGTATTTTTTTTGGTAAATTTACTAAAAATGTATCTTTACTAAATCGTATTGTCGCCCCCGGAATCTTCGGCATACTAAATTTCATGAAAATGAAAATCGTTGGAGCCATTTCTGTGCTTTACAGTTGATATATAGGTATATATATACATATATCACTCGTTTAAAGGTATTATATAGATCTCAATACCTCTGCAGATATATTTTATAATATTGTTAAGCCTTGTTACAAAGTTTTTTAGAAAAAACTTACAAGTATATTGCAAAACAATCATTTACTTAATATCAGTCCATAGTGTCTACACTACCCACGATTTCCTAATTGCTTAATTCCTTTCCCTGTAAATTTACGATCCCAATGAAGAAACCCGAAAAGAAAAACGTGAACAACCCTCTGCATTCCAAACACGTTTTCCAATTTATTAAAATGCCTCCCGGCCACGATTTCAATGGAAGCCAGAATATTTTTGACCTCTGGCAAACAAAAGCTATAAATTAAAAGTACAACGACCGCATTTTTTTTTCACAAATATTATATTTAAGGGTATATTCACATTATCCAGATATAATCTTTAACGAAAATGGGTACTCCATTATATTATCGAGGGCAATGAATACAACTCTAAGGGTCTGCGAGTTGTGATCTTCAATAAAACACTGTGCTAAATGTTTATTAGGTGTGGAATAGTCTACGTACAAATGTTCAGCAATTTTAAATAATTGTTTTGGATAATAACGTTAGCGTGATCTGGAAAAAAAGCGACCACGCCATCTATCGAAACTTGACTTAAACTATTAGTATAACACTAAAATTGTACTTATGCCTATTATTTAAATCATGAATACTTGGACAAACAACTACTATATAATACAGGCATGTATAATCTATACTTGGTCAGTATACATATAAACATGTTTATTTGATTTGTGTATATTTGAAAAACTCAAAAAGTACTGCTCCAATTGAAATCAATTTTTTACAAGATATAAATGTTTTATTTAGTTTTTGCCTCGCCATAATATCGCCACAGAAAAGCGTGGCAGGGTTTAGATAGTTCGGTGTAATATTCAATACTTTTAATACTACAGATCAGATACCAAACGTTGTTTGTAAAGTAATCGCTACAAATTATGTAAATAAAACAAAAGTTTGTCTCAAACTTGTTTGTACTAACATAAGTTGCGTTAGAACTACAAGATACGCCCTTAAGGGTTTCATAACTTACTATTTCTGAATATATAAGCTAAGAAACTTTATAGGGTATTACTCGTTTGACCCTTTTCTTGGAAAAGTGGAAAGTACAGCTTTGTGCTTGAAATAAGTTATATTCTATAACGGGAACGATCGATATTGATAATAAGAAACATTAAAATAATCTGAGCTTTTTGATGTACTGGTTATTCTAATCTATAGAAATAAATAAAATTGGAGTGTCTGTTTGTAACATTAAAATAACAGTTTTTTAATCAATGCATATGTATGTATACACGATACATATAACAAAAATGTAGTTAAAAAAATTTTTGTCTGTCTGTCTGTCTGTCTGTCTGTCTGTCTGTCTGTCTGTTTGTTCCGGGTAATCTCTGGAACGGCTGGACGGATTTTGACGGGACTTTCACTGGCAGGTAGCTGATGATCCGGGGAGCAACTTAGGCTACTTTTTTTAGACTAACTTTGTCCCGCGGCGTTACTCGCGGTACAACAATAACCGCGGGTAACACCGCGGGGTTTAGCTAGTTGGTAAATAATGTTTTAGGTTCGTTTCCCAATCAAGACAAATATTACTGAACATGATCATAAGCTCTGTGTATTGGTACAACTCAAACTCAAAAAAACATTATTGTTCGGCTCTTCCTGGTCGTAGCGTCATGTTATAAAGCTTTCCACAAAATAATTTTCAATTCAGGCCAATAGTGCCTGAGATTGGCACGTTTAATCAAACATACTGTTCAACTTTTAAAAAAACTTTCGATTAAGCTGTAATTCACCCTAAAGGAACAAACATACTAAAGCAGCAATATATGTAGGTTGAATAAAATCATACATACATATCATGTATATGTATATACCTATAGAAACACGCTGGTGTCCCCCTATCTCGGTATGAATAGAATTCATTAGCACTCCGCCGTCAGACATTTGTTCGATGCTCATACCTTGCAGTGAGTGGTGGAACTTTCATGAATATGACTTGAATAAGCGGAGCGTTCAGCGGGGCGACCGGCGGTGTGAAAATGTATGAGGATAACATTTCGCAGTTGTGTTAATTTAGTGAAATACGGAATTGTTTTTGTGTGTAGGTTTACGTTTAAATGTTTAAAGCAAGGCATGGTAACTATAGTTCTAGCTTTGGTTTACATACTTGCTTTCGACATTTACAAGTACATGCAAAAACTTCAGATGACGAAAGGATAGCTACAAAAAAAAAAATATTTCGTAACCAAAAGCTGGTTTCAAAATTCAAATGCTAGTTTTCAAAAATGAACACTCTAAAATACTATTTAATTATTATAGTATACTGTATCATATAACGCTTCGCTTAACGCTCCGCTCCACTTTCTCCAGCGCCCTTAAATTATTTGATTTCATGCAGATTTATTGAAGCAGGTGTATTTGTATTTTAAATTGAAGGCTCGTTATTCTGGCTCTTGTGGCATTAATTAGGTTCGAATTAGTATTTAACATTCACATTAATTTATAACTCATTTATAATTGCCAATTTATAATCTTCAAGGTAGTAGAGCCACGATGATTTCAGCACGAACGGGCCGGCTTACCGGAGCGGTACTACCCTCATACAGAAAATCAACGTAAAATGATAGCGATAGTGCTGACGTGTTTCGTTGGTGAGTGCGAGACCGGAGGCCCAACGATGCGAAAGCATCACAAGGTCGCCATGTCGTGGGTTACCATGCTGCATTGTTGCATTCACAATGAGTATGATAATCGAGACTCTTGGATTCTGCTTTTGTTTTCCACCAGATACCACCACAGAAAGATATAGGAGCATAAAATAATAATATTTAGCACTATGCCGTCATTCGTAGGCTGTCCAACTAAGTACAGGTGAAGGGGAAGGGGTATCAACCCTCGATTTTTCTATCTTGTCACTTGATTTTTGTACGGAGTTGCGGAATAATGGATCAGAAGAGGTATTGAAATTCTATGGTACCGATAATGCAACGTCGTACAAAAATCATGTAACAAGGGAGAAAAATTGAGGGTTGCAACCCACTCCTCTTCACCTGCACTCAGTTGGACAGCTTACAAGTAATGACATAGTGCTAAAAGTTATTGTTTTATGCCCCTGTATCCTTATAAAAGGTCTCCTGGTAGTTCACATGACCTATCAATTTTCGACACGTGTCCGTAGTCTACTATTTTTAGTGTTTTGTTTCAAATCGTGTTTTATCTAAAGTTAAGTGATAAATGTTATTATAGATGCTTCATAATTGTACTAGTTTTAAAAAAAAAATGGTAAAATCAAAGATGACACAAGCTACATATAATGTGTGCATAATAAAGAAAATATTCAACCTAATGCTTCTAAAACATTAAAGAAAATAACTGAGCATAAGAGTAATATTCGTTTATAATAAAGCACCAGTGTATTTTAATAAACTTTGATTAAAACTATTTAAAATATTTCATGCATTTAGTAGTGTAAGGGTAGATATTCTAATTCCTAAACTGTTAACAAGATGGCATTGTTTGAGTGTGTTCTCGCCGAACAGATGGCACCACAAAGAACTGTTAAATTGTTTGTGTGTTGCGTTTTTTTGCTTTGGTGTTTATTTTATTAATATTATTGCTAACGGGGTTAGGGGTTCCAGAACTTTATTTAGGTATAAATAATAAGAAACAACAAGACAGCCGCTCAAAATAGAAAAATTTCCACATATATTGACAACCTATAACTTTAAAATTTAGTCCTGTTCTATGGTAAATTTACTCAAGAAAGTATTTATAAAAATCAGAGGCTCGAAGGACCATATATTGTAAGTACTAAAAAGATTAAATATACTAATGGTATGTTCTCTGCTCGTTTCAGGTGTTCCTACAACAACTCGAGCTTAGTCCCAACTATGTTATAGTTCACATTAACACTCAGCAGTGTAGTGCCCTTATTGGAAATATATATTCTGAACCTTAGTGAGTACATTAGTGTACTTTTAAGCATAAAAATGGGTTGCAACACAAGTTCGGAGGCCAAGACTGCGAAGGAAGAAAAGACTAATGCTGAAGAGAATCAAACGAATACTGCCACAGGTATGTGGGACTATGATCTAAGTTATATTTAGTTCAAACACAGAAATTTAACCTACATATATATTGTTTCTTGAATACATACTTTGTGTTAAAATACTTAAGCCTTGAAGAAGCTGTTTAAATTATATACGAGTATATTGTGTCAGTGAAGCTTTTATATATATTTTTCAAACGTCGGCAAACGAGATATTTCATACGTGGTTTTGGAGCCGGTAGAGTGTTAATCAGTTAATTACGCCTATTATGTCTCCAATGGTCAATTTTTTGACCAGCTGCTTAAGTTATCCATAATTCTGAATTTAAATGTCTATGATGTTTTTTTGCTACTTTATAACACAAAAAACATTACTGTTGGTGAAGACATGTTGTTATAATTTGTGTTTAACGCCATCTACCGGAATTTTCCAAGATTATTCTTTCGCTATGTTGTCCTCGAGGTTCAAATTTACTGTATTT
This sequence comes from Spilosoma lubricipeda, assembly GCA_905220595.1. Classification (NCBI taxonomy): domain Eukaryota; kingdom Metazoa; phylum Arthropoda; class Insecta; order Lepidoptera; family Erebidae; genus Spilosoma; species Spilosoma lubricipeda. The sequence continues at coordinate 5,979,081 of HG992300.1, forward strand.
TACCATGATATAAAATAGATGGCGTTTCAAGCAATTGTTAAAAGGATTGAACTTTTACAAAGCAGTAGAAAATAATTTATCTGAACTGAGGACAACTATGGTTACAAATATGATATTATTATTTTATCGTGTTCATTTGATAATATAATTATAAGTAGTTTTATTCTAAGATTGTGTCATGAATGTTAATGAAGGAAACTGAAATAACGACTGCTACGAAGTACGTAAATCTACGAAATCGTAGCAAAAGATAAATACGTGATCTATGTATATTACAGTTTAAGTAACTTTGTTTGTCATGATATACTCCAATAGGTCATCCTCCTCATAGCAGTTAGTTGTAAGTATGTTGAAATACTACCGACTTTTGCCTGTCGAACTGGACACTTCATGGGGGTTACGTTCAATAAGAAGACCATTTTTATTGTAGGTTCTCATAGGGTATCAGCATACACTGTAATAACCAATTAACATTGGCTATGAAATTTAAAGGTAATCGAACTGTGGTGCACGGGGCGTATGCCTCTTTGTCTTGTTCAAGATTCAATGTCTTTAATAATTTTTTTTTTAAATAAACAGTTAAAGACATAAAATAAATTTATGATGTTATTTTTACTTTTTATTTGAAATGATTATCTCTTCAAATGGCAGAATATTTATAAAAAATACATAAAATATTTACAGAAAATTAATATTGGGATTATTGTAAGTATACTGTATCACACAAGATATCGACGTACTGTACGTATAAATGACGAAATATAGTTAAATATAATAGTGAAAAGAACATCTCAATGGTTTCCGATCCGAGAAGGTTACTGCAGAGGAAACTGTAGAGGATTTTCCTCTGCGATAACCTCTCATAAATAGTATTTACTTGAATATTTCCCACTCTTGCTCGGTATTCTTCGTGGCTGTTTTTTCCAGTAGAGGTTCCGGTGAATTTATGAAGAAATAAACTGAATATAATGCTTGGGGTTTTAAGGACACAATAATGTTTTATTTTAAAGACCATTTTCACGCCGTAAATATATTCTGTGTTGCCGGGGACTTTCTAAACACAAAGAACACTTAGAATTAGAAGAACATTTGAACAATTTGTAAATTACACAAAGTGTTGTCTCTTGTAGGGGTAGATCCCACAGTACTCGGCGTTGTAAGAAACTTTCCGTGCCATGACTACACAGTGTTAATAATTTTTGCTAATGGCCCGTACTCACACATGGTATTACTCAATAGTTTTACTCCAAAACGAGTAAAAATTAACATGTGGACCGCAAAACTCACAACTCGAAGGCTCGCATCGAGCCGACTCTATCGCTCGATCTACTTTTACGTTTCTCCTCTTCATTTCTTTAATTCTTTTATAATTAAGAATTGCTAGACTTACTAGCCAGCGTCTCCTTTGCTAAAAATACATTATTTGGCTCAAAATGTTCGGTGAATACTGAACGGCGAGCTGAAAGATGCGTCACTCGATCGATAAATGCTGAATGTGTGGACGAAAGCCCGTGTTGTGGTTTTTACTCGACATGTTTGCTCGATCGAGTAAAACCGTATGTGAGTACTTAGCATTAAACGCTTTACCAAGTTTACGTCCAGAGTAATTTGACTTGTTTCATTTGGATAATCAAATGATTAGATGATTATGTCTCGTGTTATTGTACTTTGTTGGAATGTTCATTTTCTTTCCTTTTTTTCACTACTTCATTCCTTGACTGCACAGTAGGCCTAGTGGTTTAAGTGGTCGCCATGCCGCTTTCTACTAGGTCCAGTGTTGTGGGTTTAATTCTATATCGGACTAGCTGAACCCCGCGGTGTTACCCGCGCTTATCGTCGTACCGCGGGTGAAGCCGCGGGCGAAGCTAATCTAAAAAAAAGTAACCTAAGTTCCCCCTGTATCATCAGCTACCTATCAGTGAAAGTCCCGTCGAAATCGGTCAAGCCGTTCCACAGATTACCCGGAATAAACAGACAGACAGTCAGACAAAATTTTTTAAACTATATTTTTGGTATATGTAATAAAATGAAATGAAATGAAATTTTATTTGCAGAAATACGGTACAAAAGTTGTAAAGAAGTTGTAAGGAATCACATATTTCGTCAGTTTGTTCTGACACACAATTTTTTTTTTAAGTGTACATTCTTATCTATACAAATAAATAAAATTGGAGTGTCTGTTTGTAATATTAAAATAACAGCTTTTTAATCAGTGCATATGTATGTATACATGATACATATACCAAAAATGCAGTTAAAAATTTTTTTGTCTGTCTGTCTGTCTGTTTGTTCCGGGTAATCTCCGGAACGGCTGGACGGATTTTCACGGGACTTTCACTGGCAGGTAGCTGATGATCCGCGGAGTAACTTGGGCTACTTTTTTTTAGACTAGCTTTGTCCCGCGGCGCTACTCGCGGTACAACAATAACCGCGGGTAACACCGCGGGATTCAGCTAGTCATAACATAAATTTAATACAAACACTACTTAGCTGATGTCAAGATTATTATAAATGAATGTCAAATATTAAATTGTCAGATTTTCAATTGGGTCAATTTTAATATTATTATTAAAAATAACAAATAAATAACAATGAATATTATAAAATTTATCAGGTGTCATAGTTATTTTCCCTTTTCAAGTATTCATTTACTGAGTAAAACATCTGTTCTAAAAGCCACATTTTCAATTTCCTTTTAAATTTCAAGAAAGGCAACGTCTTTATGATTGGTGGCAACTTATTAAATATCTTGATACACATATTATAACAATTTTTTTGGAACAATGTAGCTCTGGGAACAAAGTCCAGGACTAGTCTTTCACTGTCACGTGTGTTGCGTGAGAATATGTCCTTTGCCTTCTTAAATAAACTAAGATTATTTTTTACAATTACACTAACTTCATAACATTATGGTCTTAATCCGGTAATCCGCTGGATTATGGACATAACCCAGCGGATTACCGGTATCGTCTCATTGTTGGCAATTAAATCTTCTAGCAATGAAACGAAATTAGCGAATCTCGAGCGCCAGGTGGGCGGTATCGCGGTTCAACAGCCGGGATTTACGTACGCGGACAAGCTTAAGCTTCGCTTACCGCCTGGTTCGGCTCCGTGTCCGGTGTCCGCTGAGGCGCGCGTATCTAGGCCGTGTGTTATTGCGTATCCTACAACGGAACGTTCAACGGATTATGCAACTTCGTCGGCCACAAAACAGGCTCTCATGAAGGCTATTAAGCCCAGTGACGAAGGTTTTCAAATTGTAGGCGTTAAAAAAACCGCAAGGGCAGGCGTCGTGTTGCGGGTTGCAAATGAAAGGCAGCTTAAAAAACTAGAATCAGTAAACGCCATTAAATCAGCAGGCTTACGCTTAGAAAAACCAAAAGGCCGAAGGCCCCGTATAATTGTAAAAGACGTACCCAGTTCTATGGAGGATCGTACTTTCCTAACAGCTTTATATCGTCAGAATATCAAGGACGAATTAAAATTAACTGAAAGCGACTTTTTAAAATCAACCAAAATTGTCAGGCATCGTAAACTAGAACACGGACGCCAATGGATAGGCTTAGAATTAGAGACAGAAGTTAGGAAACACTTAGCTAGCACAAAAGATAAATTATACATAGACTGGGCCACTTGTAGGTTTATAGACGACTTAGAAGTAGTTCGTTGCTTAAACTGTCAACAATTCGGTCATGTTCAAAAGTTTTGCACTATTAAAACTCCTACCTGTGCCAATTGCGCCGGCAGCCACGATACAAGAGCTTGTTCGATTAAGGACACACCAGATTTTAAACCGAAATGCGCACAATGCAGCCGGTACAAAAAACCATGTGACCATCGATGTGGATCACAGGACTGCTCCACATATAAACTTAAATTAGAGCAGCTAATCCTAAACACTAATTACTGAATAGTTTTACAGCAGTAGTTTAGTAATTGTAGTACTTAATTAATAATGGATAATATCTCAATAGGCCAGTTAAACCTTCATAATGACAAAATAGTTACGTCAGAATTAGACAATTTAGTTTTCGAACAAAAGTTAGATATTGTCCTTATACAAGAACAATATCAAAGCGCTCGCTTGCGGAACAATGTAGTACAACTAGATGGCCGGTCACGGGCTGGGATATATGTTGCAAGTTCTACTTTTACGGTAACATCTTTGCGTAACCTTATGACGTCACACTGCGCCGTTGCTGAGATTTCATCCTCCACCTGTAAGGTTTATGTAGTGAGCTGTTATTTTCAGTTTTCACATCCCATTGATCCTCATCTACATCATTTACGTTTCGTTTTGCGGTCCCTCGTGGGACACAAAATTATCATTGGCGCTGATGTCAATGCATCTTCTACTTTATGGTATGGCAAGCTGCGTTCAACTGACATGGCCCGGCGCTGTGCGGTTGAAGATTTTATTGCGGAAATGAATCTTACCATTCACAATACCCCTGATGCACCACCAACTTTTTGCAGCCCCATGGGTGAGTCTTCTATTGACGTGACGCTTACGCGCGGCGACGTCTCGATATCTGGATGGCGTGTCCTACCGGACGCATCCTGTAGTGATCACCGCTTAATCGTGTACGAATTCATACCAATTGTTGCACAACATCCACTAATAACTCCGTACAATTTTAGATATAAAACTAAAGGGGCAAATTGGGCTTTATTTGGTTCACTCTTTGCAGTACATGCCAAAGACTTCACTCGCAGTTGTCTATCAGCTGAGGAAAGCGCAGAAATATTGTCAGACACTTTCACATATTGTGCTGATGTTTGTATAGGCCGCGGATCTATCACTAGCACTCGTAGATGTGATTGGTGGAACTATAAATTGGTCGAATTACGTAGAATCCATCGGAAAGCTCGTAAAAAACTAAATGTCATTAAAAAGCGTAACGTAACAGGAGATATTTACAATAATGCTCTCATTGCTCTTAGAGTTGCTAGGTCTCACTACAGGGCAGCAGTGGAGAAATCAAAGGGAAATTTAATACGCAAACTTGTAGATAAACTCGATAGAGAGGGTCCGTGGTCACCTTTGTATCATGAATTTAAGGCAAATAGATCTATCGACCTTGCATACGTACAGAACATCAAAATTCATAACAGTTATACTACAGGAGTAGAAGAAACAGCAAAATATCTTTTAGAATCACTTGTGCCCGACGATCGGCCGGAGGATGACACTGATTATCACCGACAAATTAGGCAGTGGGCCATCGAACCACCATTGTCTCCAACGTCTGACTTACCATCTTCAGACGAATTTCTTGGTATTGTTTGGTCATTACCACTAAACAAGGCTTCGGGCGACGATAAAATATCAAATAAAATGATAAAAGAAGCTTGTAAACTCTCGGGTGATACGATTTTAACAGTTTTTAAACGTTGCATTGCGGAAGGAGTATTTCCTAGTGTTTGGCGGTGCGGTAATATTCGTATAATACCAAAACACGGCGATAAGCCGCCGGACGGTCCTGGGTCCTGTCGACCTATAACACTGTTACCATCGCTAGGAAAGCTTTTAGAACGTCTTGTAGTGCCTCGACTTCTACCGGGTGGAGTTAAATTTCATGATAGACAATTCGGATTTACGTTGGGAAAATCAACAACAGATGCGGTCATATCTGTAAGGAAAACTGTCACCGAGTCAAGGTTTCAATACGTCTTAGGTATCTTCTTAGATATATCTGGCGCCTTCGACAACGCGTGGTGGCCCATGTTATTGCTAAAATTAAAATCAAGAGGATGCTTTAAAAATATTTATTCCCTAATCTCCTCATACTTCACACAAGGCACAACAAAATTAAGACTTGGGCATCATTCTGTGTCGAAGGCGCTTACGATGGGGTGTCCTCAGGGCTCGGTGCTAGGTCCATACTTGTGGAATATAGGCTTCGACGATTTTCTTACAATACCTATACCACCCGGATGTACTCTAAACGCGTATGCGGACGACGGTTTATTACTGGTGGAATCTGATACTAGAGCGGGGCTTGAGAGTCTGGCTAATAGATGTTTGAACTTAGTATCTCTATGGGGTGTACGTAATCGCTTGACTTTTGCACCAAACAAAACCTTCCAGCTACTTCTGAAAGGTAACCTCAAATCACCGCCGTGTATTAAATTTCAAAATGTTACTGTTAAAAATAAAACCTCGGTTTGCTATTTGGGATTAGTTTTAGAAAGAAATTTTTCATTTATCGAACATATTAGAACAGTTAATGAAAAGTCTAAAAAAAGTTTCTTTGCTCTGACGAGAATATCAACTGCCACATGGGGTCTTTCATTTAATACATTAAAAATCATATATGGAGCTACTTATTTCGGTGCTGTTTGCTATGGTGCTCCCGTATGGGCCGATAGAGCGACTGTAGGTGCTGTCCGTCGCAAACTGCTACAAGGCCAACGACTTGCATTAATCTTCTTATGCAAAGCATATAGGACGGTTAGTACTGAGGCATTACCGGTATTGGCGGGTGTTCTTCCGGTCGATCTCGAGGTGCAAAGACGTGCAGCCATGTACTATTCTACAAAACAAAACATGGAATGCGATTTTTTGGGCGTACGAGACCGCGATAAAATCATAAGATTGTTTCAACAGCAATCCAATGTCTATGACGACCTAATGGATGAATGGCAACAACGATGGGACAAATCATCTAAGGGGCGCCACCTCTACCAGTTCTTTCCATCTGTTCGCGAACGGATGTCGAGGACATGGCTCGAGGTAGATCACTGTGTCGCTCAATTTCTTACGGGCCACGGTAACTTTAAGAGCAAACTACACTCATTTAAATTAGTCGATTCACCATTGTGTCAATGCTCAACACCCGATACTAGCTGTGAACAATCGGCTCATCATGTTCTCTGGGAGTGTAGTCTTTGGTACAATGAACGTAACACAATGCTAAATAGCTTACAAATGACATCTGGGGCGGTATACTATGGGGATCTTGTGTCAACTGCGGTGAATTTCCGTGCGTTTAGGCGATTCTGCCATACATACTATAGTAATCAAATATAGCTCACTTAGGACCCCTAATACTTTATCCGTGGTGCTTCCCGGTTTAAAAAAAGGTGTCTGCCTATTTTGACTTCATTTTGTCTCCCGCTTTGCTAAGGAGGGAAGTGGACTTATCATATTTCCAACTCCTCCTGTTTTTCTTCTGATTAATTTCGTTGCGGGTTCCAAGACAGTTAATATTTTTTCCTGGGACTTCCCGAGTGTCATAACTCGGTGTGTTCGTGGGTCACTGCTGTTGATCCTGGTGTACAGGAGTTACAGCGGTGGGCGTGTGGGTGGGATTAGTCCCATTAGTCCCATTAACTTCATAACATATTCATAACAACACTTCCCTTCGCGGCACTGTGCGGTTCACGTGTGACGTCGCGTTTTAAAAATTTAATATTGTTTTTGTGTATCCTCGCGACTGTTTCCCGGTTTGTGGGCGGCTTAAGGTTGTGTATAGTGTTTTTAACAATTAATCTGTAAGTTTTTACGCCTTATAAACACAAATATTGTGTTAGTTCTTTTCATTACGGCTATCGGTAAGTCAATTTATTTTATTCTTAAAAGTGGGTAGGAATAATATTTTTGTTTGTATTAATTTTATTTTCGTGTTTTTAATTTTAAAGTTGTTTATATTGATTTTTCTTTTGTCTGGTGTGTCTTTGTTTGGCCATGTCGGTTGTTGGCGAGTTGCCCGATCCCGGTGGTACAAATGAATTTCAAACACCAACCGGAAAGGGATTATTTGGTAGTATGTCTCCAACAAATTTATCGCCAAAGGAAAGTAGGGCTTCGGACTTGAGCGGAAGTGTTTTATCTTTTAGTGGTCGTGATAGTTGTGGGGAGTATAATTATTTTGAGTTGGTGTCTCAGGCAACCGAATATTTGGCAAAAATTAATGAAATAGTTAACGATCAGGGGTCGCGAATGAATGTGGGGAACAGGACGGCCATTATGGACGTAACCCAGCGGATTACCGGTATCGTGTCGTTGTTGGCAATTAAATCTGCTAGCAATGAAACAAAATTAGCGAATCTTGAGCGCCAGGTGAGCGCGGTTCGACGGCCGGGTTTGACCTACGCGGACAAGCTTGGCCTTCGCTTACCGCCTGGATCGGCCCCGTGTCCGGTGTCCGCTGAGGCGCGCGTACCTAGACCGTGTGTTATTGCATATCCTACTACGGAGCGTTCAGCGGAATATGCTACTTCGTCGGCTACAAAAGAGGCTCTCATAAAGGCTATTAAACCCAGCGACGAAGGTTTTCAAATTGTAGGCGTTAAAAAAACCGCAAAGGCAGGCGTCGTGTTGCGAGTCGCAAATGAAAGGCAGCTTAAAAAACTAGAAACAGTAAGCGCCATTAAATCTGTAGGCTTACGTTTAGAAAAGCCGAAAGGCCGAAGGCCCCGTATAATTGTAAAAGACGTACCTGGTTCTATGGAGGATCGTACCTTCCTAACAGCTTTATATCGTCAGAATATCAAGGACGAATTAAAATTAAGCGAAAGCGACTTTTTAAAATCAACCAAAATTGTTAGACATCGTAAACTGGAAAACGGACGTCAATGGATAGGCTTAGAATTAGAAACAGACGTTAGAAAACACTTGGCTAGCACAAAGGATAAATTATATATAGACTGGGCCACATGTAGGTTTGTAGACGACTTAGAAGTAGTTCGTTGCTTAAACTGTCAACAATTCGGTCATGTTCAAAAGTTTTGCACAATTAAAACTCCTACCTGTGCTAATTGCGCGGCCAGCCACGACACAAGGGCTTGCCCGGATAGGGACACACCAGATTTTAAACCAAAATGCGCACAATGCAGCCGGTTTAAAAAACCATGTGACCATCGATGTGGATCACAGGACTGCTCCACATATAAACTTAAATTAGAGCAGCTAATCCTAAACACTAATTACTGAATAGTTTATACAGTAGTAGTTGTAGTACCTTTTTAATAAAATGGATAATTTCTCGATAGGCCAGTTAAATCTTCATAATGATAAAATAGCCACATCAGAATTAGATCGTTTAGTTTTTGAACAAAAGTTAGACATTGTCCTTATACAGGAGCAATATCAGAGCGCTCACTTGAGGAAATATGTAGTGCAACTAGATAGCCGGTCACGGGCTGGGATATATGTTGCAAGTTCTAATTTCACAGTAACATCTTTGCGCAACCTTATGACGTCACACTGCGCCGTTGCTGAGATCTCATCCTCTACCTGTAAAGTTTATGTAGTGAGCTGTTACTTTCAATTTTCACATCCTATTGATCCTCATCTACATCATTTACGTTTCGTTTTGCGGTCCCTCGTAGGACACAAAATTATCATTGGCGCTGATGTCAATGCATCTTCTACTTTATGGTATGGCAAGTTGCGTTCAACTGACATGGCCCGGCGCTGTGCGGTTGAAGATTTTATTGCGGAAATGAATCTTACCATTCACAATACCCCTGATGCACCACCAACTTTTTGCAGCCCTATGGGTGAGTCTTCTATTGACGTGACGCTTACGCGCGGCGACGTCTCGATATCTGGATGGCGTGTCCTACCGGATGCATCCTGTAGTGATCACCGCTTAATCGTGTACGAATTCATTCCAATGGTTGCACAACATCCGCAAATAACTCCGTACAATTTTAGATATAAAACTGAAGGGGCAAATTGGGCTTTATTTGGTTCACTCTTTGCGGTGCATGCCAGAGACTTCACTCGCAGTTGTCTATCAGCTGAGGAAAGCGCAAACATATTATCAGACACTTTCACATATTGTGCTGATGTTTGTATCGGCCGCGGATCTATCACTAACACTCGTAGATGTGATTGGTGGAACTATAAATTAGTCGAATTACGTAGAATCTATCGAAAAGCTCGTAAAAAACTAAATGCCATTAAAAAGCGTAACGTAACAGGAGATATTTACAATAATGCTTTCATTGCTCTTAGAGTTGCCAGGTCTCACTACAGGGCAGCTGTGGAGAAATCAAAGGGAAATTTAATACGCAAACTTGTTGATAAACTCGATAGAGAGGGTCCGTGGTCACCTTTGTATCATGAATTTAAGGCAAATAGATCTATCGACCTTGCATACGTACAGAACATCAAAATTCATAATAGTTATACTACAGGAGTAGAAGAAACAGCAAAATATCTTTTAGAATCACTTGTGCCCGATGATCGGCCGGAGGATGACACTGATTATCACCGACAAATTAGGCAGTGGGCCATCGAACCACCAGTGTCTCCAATGTCTGACTTACCATCTTCAGACGAATTTCTTAGTATTGTTAGGTCATTACCACTAAACAAGGCTTCGGGCGACGATAAAATATCAAATAAAATGATAAAAGAAGCTTGCAAACTCTCGGGTGACACCATTTTAACAGTTTTTAAACGTTGCATTGCGGAAGGAGTATTTCCTAGTGTTTGGCGGTGCGGTAATATTCGTATAATACCAAAAAGCGGCGATAAGCCGCCGGACGATCCTGGGTCCTATCGACCTATAACACTGCTGCCATCGCTAGGAAAGCTTTTAGAACGTCTTGTAGTGCCTCGACTTCTACCGGGTGGAGTTAAATTTCATGATAGACAATTCGGATTTACGTTGGGAAAATCAACAACAGATGCGGTCATATCTGTAAGGAAAACTGTCACCGAGTCAAGGTTTCAATACGTCTTAGGTATTTTCTTAGATATATCTGGCGCCTTCGACAACGCGTGGTGGCCCATGCTATTGCTAAAGTTAAAATCAAGAGGATGCTTTAAAAATATTTATTCCCTTATCTCCTCTTACTTCACACAAGGCACAACTAAATTGAGACTTGGGCATCATTCTGTGTCGAAGGCGCTTACGATGGGGTGCCCTCAGGGCTCGGTGCTAGGTCCATACTTGTGGAATATAGGCTTCGACGATTTTCTCTCAATACCTGTACCACCCGGATGTACCCTAAACGCGTATGCGGACGACGGTTTATTACTGGTGGAATCTGACACTAGAGCGGGGCTTGAGAGTCTGGCTAATAGATGTTTGAACTTAGTATCTCTTTGGGGCGTACGTAATCGCTTGACTTTTGCACCAAACAAAACCTTCCAGCTACTTCTGAAAGGTAACCTCAAATCACCGCCGTGTATTAAATTTCAAAATGTTAGTATAAAAAATAAAACCTCGGTTTGTTATTTGGGATTAGTTTTAGAAAGAAATTTTTCATTTATCGAACATATTAGAACAGTTAACGAAAAGTCTAAAAAAAGTTTCTTTGCTCTGACGAGGATATCAACTGCCACATGGGGTCTTTCATTTAATACATTAAAGATTATATATGGAGCTACTTATTTGGGTTCTATTTGCTATGGTGCTCCCGTGTGGGCCGATAGAGCGACTGTAGGTGCTGTCCGTCGGAAACTGTTACAAGGACAACGACTTGCATTGATCTTCTTGTGCAAAGCATATAGGACGGTTAGTACTGAGGCTTTACCGGTGTTGGCGGGTGTCCTTCCGGTCGATCTCGAGGTGCAAAGACGTGCAGCCATGTACTATTCCACATTACAAAACATGGAATGCGATTTTTTGGGCGTACGAGACCGCGATAAAATCATAAGATTGTTTCAACAGCAGTCCAATGTCTATAACGATCTAATGGATGAATGGCAACAACGATGGGACGAATCATCTAAGGGGCGCCACCTCTACCAGTTCTTTCCATCTGTTCGCGAACGGTTGTCGAGGACATGGCTCGAGGTAGATCACTGTGTCGCTCAATTTCTTACAGGCCACGGTAACTTTAAGAGCAAACTACACTCATTTAAATTAGTCGATTCACCATTGTGTCAATGCTCAACACCTGATATTAGCTGTGAACAATCGGCTCATCATGTACTCTGGGAGTGTAGTCTTTGGTACAATGAACGTAACACAATGCTAAATAGTCTACAAATGACATCTGGGGCGGTATACTATGAGGATCTTGTGTCAACTGCGGTGAATTTCCGTGCGTTTAGGCGATTCTGCCATACATACTATAGTAATCAAATATAGCTCACTTAGGACCCCTAATACTTTATCCGTGGTGCTTCCCGGTTTGAAAAAGGTGTCTGCCTATTTCGACTTCATTTTGTCTCCCGCTTTGCTAAGGAGGGAAGTGGATTTATCATTTCCAACTCCTCCTGTTTTTCTTCTGATTAACTTCGTTGCGGGTTCCAAGACAGTTAATTTTCTTCCTGGGACTTCCCGAGTGTCATAACTCGGTGTGTTCGTGGGTCACTGCTGTTGATCCTGGTGTACAGGAGTTACAGTGGTGGGAATGTGGGCGGGATTAGTCCCATTTAAAAAATAACTTCATAAATGGGCACAGGTAATATTTCTAATTTTGTAAAGTAGGGTTTACAAGACTCGTGAGGAGGAATGCCTACCATAGCTCGAATACACCTCTTCTGGGATAAGAACACCCGAGTAGCATCCACCGAATTTCCCCATAGCAACAGGCCGTATCTCAACACCGAACCAACGTAACCATGATACGCGAGAAGTACTGTCTGCTGAGTCTGTAGCGTGTATACATACATATGCATTTAGTAAAAAGCGGTTATTTTAATATTACAAACAGACACTCCAATTTTATTTATTTGTATAGATAACACTTTGTGTGATCATAAAAATTGATTGTTCTAAGTCTGAGAGTTCTTTGTGTTCGTTTTATGTAAGTTAGTAAAGTCCCCACAACACTGGATGTATATTCCTAAAGCTGGAGTTGTCTTTTTAAAGAATAAAGGAACTTAAAGAGTACCAGTGACGACCGAGTGTGAATTGTTTAAAGTTATTATTTTGTACATCTGAATTTGGAATAAAGCTGTCTAATGTGGACTTTCTTTAACGTATCTGTATACGGAATGTCAACGCCTCTATTCATGAACAAACTACGTAGGACAACAGAACTACAAAAAGAAGGAAAATTTGTCACTAATGAACCCTCCTATCCATCGTGGTATAGAAGGCTAAAGGTCCTTTTTTTTTAACGTGTGGAATCCCCCTCGGGCCGTCACCCCACCGGGATTTGCGGCGGGGCGGTGTGTCGGAATCGAACCGACTAAAACCACACGGTGTGCCACTCTGCGCCTGAGAGAGGGAGAGATCCGGGAACTGCTGTGTGACGACCTCCGGACCAAGGCTAAAGGCCCTAATCTAAGGAGAGGCCTATGTCAATTATCCTAAGGCATAGGAGTTTTAAAATATAATTCATGTCAGCTATCTTGTAAAGAAACTTTATTCATAAATTTACACATAAAACCAGTCACTTTCAAAGTGAAATTTTTGTATTCATCAACACGTTTAAGTCTCTCTACCATATTTCACACAAAGACATTAGAGCGTGGAATTTCAGGACTTCTATGCTCACAAAATTGGCAAGCTCGCTATCTCAAAGCGCTATTTGTCTTACGCTCCTGAAATACTACACTACAGTCCTACCAGAGATAACAAATGTAAACTTGCTACTGAACCCCCTAAAATGAGGGGTTTTATAATTTTAATGAGTGTTTCTGTTCGTATGTCGGTGTTAAAATACATGCCATTTATTATTTATACAGAATATCACAAAATGCTGTTATTCCGTGGCTTTTGTGAATGCAAAATGTTCAAATGTTTTCCCTATTAATTTTACCGGCATGCAAATACAAAACATCTCATTATAAAATATGGCCACAGATTATAAAATTCAGTAGGTTAAACTAAAATTTAGAGACACGTGAGATTTATTTAGTTTGTAAGTTAACATACAATAAGAAATTACCAGACTACTAGAAGTTATTAATACAAAAAATTACAACGATAAAGTTATGAAGACAGAAATACAAAAAAGCAATGGCGGTCACAAGGATTGCCGATAGAAGTGAAAACTTATAACTTAGAATGTAATTTATAAAATTTAATGTGTAAAATTAGATTTTTTTATACTTTAATTAAAATTATCGACATCAAACATTAGCATGTCGGTGACGCAAACCCATAAGATTCTTTTCTACTAAAAAGTGTTCAACGAGGCTTAAGAAGTTTTCACTTCGAAAATGTCATGTCAGCATGTCGGTGACGCAAACTTATAAGTTTTTCTCTTACCAAAACGTGCTCAACGCGACTAAAGAAGAATTCCCTTAAAAATGTATTTAATTGAGCTAGTTTCTAAATTATTTCTACTAACTCATTGACAGATAGGGCTGAAGAAACAAAGAAGCTAAACAATTTGGAATTATTATCTTAGATTTTTTATTCAAAACTTTTATGTCTAATTATTTTGCGTAGAGACAACGTTTAGTTATTTGTATGAGGTACTAGTAATGGTAGGAAACTGGACCTGAAAACACGCACAGGGTTTCTAGGTCTACTGGTTAGGGATGCAAACTACATTAGAGAGTGTGGGTTCTATTCTAGCCTATGACAAATATATACAATAGGCTTGGTTCGTATTCCTTAAGTGAAACTAAACTTATAGTTGAGTTTGAGAAGTTTCAAAATAAAAGACGTGAGTATTTTTGTAAAAATGATTTAGTTTGTTTAACTGTGAGGTATTAACTACTTTAGTGATCATCATGAGATTTTCCATACACCTTATCACAGGGATGTACAAAGAAAACATAGGGTAAATTTATTCAGGAAAAGTATTGTTCTCAAAATACAGAATAGTTAGTTTCGGAAGGTCAAGGTCATTTTAGTAAAATTTACTTAAACGTGGGCAAAGTTTTTTTTTATTTACTATTTTAAGGAACATCAACAACAAATACTTATATAAACTTATATGTGCATCTATTACAGATGTACACAATTTTTTTTACAGAATAAAAGAAACAATATGAAGATAAAAATAAACTAAAAGCAAAAAAAAGCAGAATAAAATAAACTTTTATGGCTATTATGTGAAATGATTGTTGGTTTGTCACTCAAGTATATAAGTCAAATTACTCAGATTTACTGACGTTTAGAGTAATGTCTCTAAGTTTAATAAAGAAGTGATTGATTATTTTACTATTATTAAATAATAGAACTGTCCGTATAATATAATATTGTCATACTGGTTTTATCTATACTGTGGGTCTTTGGTATGAGAGTCCTACATTTCTCGTAGCACATGCTACGTGCACTCGTAGACTCGTAGCGTTGTTTAGTTTCATTTTATAGGCTTACCTTGGAAGTCCGTCCTAGGCTTTCGTATTTTATTTATAGAGTACTTTTTAGGGATAGAGAGGAATTCTGTTAGGTTTGATACACAATTTGTCTAAGTGTAGCTGACCTTGCGTTGTCAGTTGGGCTGCGAAGAAAGTATATTTTTTGTACGCATAGTTATTTTAGGACAATTTTTTACCGACCCCGACTTACTTTTGGTGCTTTATTTGTTTGTTATATATTACGTGAAATATATGTCGTATGTGGTTCAATAAGTAAATTTTATTCCGGATTCAGTACAATCAGGAAAATTGTTAATTTTGATATGTCCATTTACTCAATACTCTGTCCACCGATTTGCTTAAATATGCATAATATTATAATAAACACATAATAATAAACACCTTTATTAACTTTCATGTTATTTTTATATACAGCTGTGATAACGTCGTAAATAAAAAACGAACAATATGGGAAATATTACGAATTTCCCTTAAATGAAGTCGGTTAGAAACGAACTAGTTTGTAGTGAATTTTTAACCGACTGCAAAAAAAGAAGCAGTTTCTCAATTCGACCGTATACATACATATTTTTTTTTATGTGTGCTCGCTAAGTTATCCACTTCGTCGTTTATGAACCGATTTCTGTGATTCTTTTTTTAGTGGAAATGAGATATCTCAACGGGCGGTGGTGCCATGATAAGTAGACTTAGATCTGATGATGGTACCCAAGAGAAATAAAGTCGAACCTTGAAGTCGGTTTTATTTTTGTTAAATTTTTATAGTTTACATATTAAGTAGCTGTTGCCGCGGCGCCGCCCGCGTGTTTATCGGTTTCCGCTCTAATTTTTTTTAAAGTAGCCTATGTATTATTCCAGGTAAACAGTGGCCTATGTGTAATTCTGATGCATAAGCTATATTACTGTAAAGTTTCATTCAAATCCGTTCAATACTTCTTGCGTGAAAGAGTAACAAACATCCATCCATACCTACAAACTTTCGCGTTTATATTATAAGTATAGATATTGGTACACTAATGTTGAAGGAAATCTTGAAACAATCCCTATACCTACCCTTCCGGCCAGGGTGGTACAGTAGACCAAAACCTCTTTTCTAAGGAGAGGCCTATGTCCAGGAGTGAACTATTAAAGGCCAATCGAATTTCGATAAAACTTTTCCAAGGATCAATTCCTTTATAACTGTCTAAAATATAAGCTTCTTTTAATCGTGGATTAGGTGACACAGTATGACGTTCTCCTAACCAATTACGGGCACGGCGGCCAGTCTCAACAGAAACCAACCAACCACGCAGGAGATATTATAGTGCACAAGTGTGTGCGCTAACACAGGTGCACTCTCAGTACCCTCACCTTCATAATCCGATGGAACGTTTACCAACACGATTGGAGAGAGATCAGGTGCAGGAATGACAGCTTTACGCGCTCTCCGAGGCACGGGGTTCAGACCCCAACTTCCAAACTCCGAGCTGTTATTAAGTATTTATAGAATCAGAAAAACTCAATAACACTTTAAGCCCGACCGGATTCAAAGACCTCTTGATCAGCAGTCGCATACGTTAACCGCTAGACCAACCAGGCAGTTACACAAAGACACACACACACACACACACACACACACACACACATACACACACACACACACACACACACACACAACAAACACGAGGCGGTGACAAAGTATACGCTGACGCTCGCCAAGTTTCAAAAGAAACAAGTACCTTAAAGTCTAAATACTTTGCCGTTGGATATCAGGGAAGACCCCTAACAAGTATATTCTTAGATCAAAGTAAAATTTATTATTGGTTTTTGTTACACGTTTAATTGTTAAAAAATGTTTTTCTAATAGTTATTTTTTTTTCTACTTATTAGTTTTTAGTACTAACAATTATTGTTAACTTTTCAGCTATTTTATTTTATTACTTTATAATTGTACAAAGACTCTTTGTCTCAGTCATACCATTAACCTGATTTTGAAGGACAAATATTATGATTTTGTGTAAGTTTTTATCGTGAAGTAAATAAATAAGTTATAATAGTAAAAATAACATTAAGTACTTACCATCCTACCTACTTTCTTAAGGTTTGACGATAACAGACTATATTGCTAACAAAATACATCAAACTATTTTCTGACATGTACCAGTACATAAATCCTGCCTTTAACAGGTGCACAGTTCACAGGAATATCATAGAATAAGTACAGAATCGTAGTCACTCAATTGAATAAACTCATGTTTGTTTACCGAAGAATGGGACAAAATAAAGGTGAACAGTTTGATTATTTTGTTTTCGAGATTATTCAAGATTTTATTGTATAGCTCCATGTTATTTTATTAGATTGAGGTATATGGGAAGTACCAGTACATAAATCCTGTCTTTAACAGGTGCACCGTTCACAGGAATATAATTATACCAAAATAAGTACAGGATCGTAGTCACTCAATTGAATAAACTCATGTTTGTTTTCCGAAGAATGGGACAAAGTAAAGGTGCTACCAGTTTGATTATTTTGTTTTCGAGATTATTCAAGATTTTATTGTATAGCTCCATGTTATTTTATTAGATTGAGATATATTGGGAAGTAAGTGTAAAGAAAGTGATGTGAAATATGAATGCAACTCTTAAAACGCTACTGCCTTGAAAGGATATTACTTTGAGTTAGTATCATTTTTGTCTCAAGCAGCTTTATCAGGGTACCATACCCAAAGGGGAAAATAGGACCCTATTACTAAGACTTCGTTGTCCGTTCGTCTGTCCCCAGGCTGTATCTCATGAACCGTGATTATGTGCTTCTGTTGCCGCTATAGCAAAACATATTAAAAAATAGAATAAAATAAACATTTGAGGGGGCTCACATGTAATAAACGTGTTTTTTTTCTCGATATTGATTACGGCAACAGGTACACGCTTGAAATGCATAGATAATTGTACGGAACCATTCCTGCGCGAAACCGCCTCGCCCTTGGCCGATTTTTTTAAATGTTTCCTTAAAACTGTATTAGACATAACCATAGGTATGAGCTAAATGTAGGAAAATCATTCTTAAAAACTCACTATAAATTAATTATTATTATTGAAATAGCCTTCCCGGACGACTAGGTACCATTACAATGTCTGGATGACGTGGATGCATGGGTAAAGAGTACCTACACGATTGTGCCACTTAGTTTGGTGCTATTTTTATTTATGGATTATGTTCAGCACTTTGCATAAACTGAAATTTAATTCCTTAACGATTCAGGAATTTATTATTGGTCATCCTAGTTTAGAACATACAAAATAATATAATTAAACCTTGATCTGTAACTAGTCCGAGTTTGTGCTCTGCACTTATATCTATATATCTATACATCTTCTATACAAATAAATAAAATTGGAGTGTCAATTTGTAATATTAAAATAACCGCTTTTTACTAAATGCATATGTAAATATACACGGTAAATATACTAAAACTGTAATTTAATAAAAATTGACAGTCAGTCTGTCTGTTTGTTTGTTCCGGGTAATCTCTGGAACGGTTCTACCGATTTTGACGGGACTTTCACTGGCAGGTAGCTGATGATCCAGGGAGTAACGTAGGCTACTAGACTAACTTTGTCGGTACGACGATAACCGCGGGTAACACCGCGGGGTTCAGCTAGTACTTTAATATAAATCTATCTTTATTTTTCATTTTAATACATACATATTTTGGATAAATTACAACCAGGTGCTGAATAAATCATTAGATTTATCTTATATTATTTGTAATTTGAAAATTGAACCCATGTGCTCCGTGTAAGGAACTAATACAATTTATTAAGTCCACAGAGGTAGTGAAAATAAAACGATTCCTAAAATAACATATATCACTTTAACTGTCTCGTTAGTTCTGCTATAACAAGTGGCCCCTAAAGCCTCCAGAGGTTTTTCACCCTAGCTGAGGTAGAAATATTTTGGGTTAACAATTCTTTAACGAAACTAATACTGCATCTTGAGCTACATGTTATACGAGCTGAGCCCCGCGGTGTTACCCGCCGTATAACAACTACTAAGTTACTCCTTATATTGTCAGTTGTCCCGTCAAAATCAGTCCAGCTATTCCGGAGATTAGCCGGAACAGACAGACAAAAATTGGGAAAAATGTCATTTTGGTATATGTACCGTGTTTACATACATATGCATTTAGTAAAAAGCGGTTATTTAATATTACAAACAGATACTTAATTTTACTAGTTTTGACAGCACTTTCACGGGGCACAGACCTTAATTAATAAATGTTTTTCAAAAATTAGGTTCTGTAGAAATTTTTCAAAGTAAGCGCTTTTTATAAGTTACGTCTCTATGATTCTTGAACTAACGAAGTTACCTAAGCCATTATAGTTTTCCTTCGAAGTTCATCACAAGGACTACCATCATGAATTGTTTCAGATTTGATTGAGGACGCTCTATTTTACGAACGGACAGACGGACGGACATGACGAAACTACCTATTTAGGGTTCCGAAACATGAACTACGGAACCCTAAATATGATTTTTAAACATTTTTTTTCACAGTCGTATCTATTTGTTTATTACTTATTTCGTGTAAGTTTTATATAAAGAATAAATCAATACTTGTACAGTGCAAGCTTGGATTGATTGTGACGCCACGCCCGAGTGGATGTCGGCCATCGCTATTTTATAATTAACTTTACTATGGGCCATTTGTCAACTCAATCGGTGTGCCGATAGAGTTCAACAAACATCGAGTCATTTTATTGTTTTAACTTCAGTCTTTGTCATTAATCAACATTGTATACTTTTGTTAATGAGAACGTAGCTACATTTGAGTATCTTATCTCTGTGTATCTATGTATGTATCTTGCATATGAGTTTGAATGTGTGAGAGTGTAAAATATATAGGCATAAATACGTTATTAATGACTTAGTAAAGCTGTGAAAGAAAGAAAGATTTATTTGTTAGAATATAGTACAAAAGATGTTATCACATTATAATTATACTTCTCAAGGTAGTAGAGCCACGCTGATTTCAGCACTAACGGGCCGGCTCGACCGGGGCGGTACTACCCTTGCACAGAAAATCAACGTAAAATGACAGTGATCATGCTGTCGTGTTTCGTTAGTGAGTGCGAGACCGGAGGCCCAATGATGCAGAAACATCACTAGCCCGCCACGGTGTGGGTCACCATGCTCCATTGTTGCATTGTCTGCATTCGCATGGTGACCACCACTCTTGGATTCTGCTTATGCTTTCCATCAGGTAGAGTAGAGTCATTTTGGCAGGGCCAAACATAAAAAAAGAAATACGTTCCTTATATTCTACCATTTCTAGTGTACAAATTTTAAATCTTATGAACTAACCTTAGGTCTAGACAATGGCATTATAATTATATTTATTTTGGGTCTAAACAGTAGCATTTAATAATACATCTTTATCACTTAGAAATTCTTAAGCAGTATAGTAACATATGCTTAAAAGTAAGTCGAATAATTTACGTTTAAGCTGTTTAAGAAATTGTATAATAATACATTATATATAATTATTATTTGTACTAGCTTTAGCCTGCCACGCTTCTCTGTCTTTATATATCTATATACACACGTTGTGGTTGTAAATAGACAAAAATCATTTATATTGAATCAAAATTGAAGCTGCAACCTAGAACAACTAAATAAAAATTTATGTGTACAGAATATAATACATATATATGTGTATTGAAAGAATATAGTTTGTATTAATTGGATACAACAGCACAAAATCGCTTGTTGCGGGCGAACCTTGGTTGAAGACTATGTCCAATTGTAGGTGATGATCATGATAAATCTTGCCCATCTATTTCATAAAAACTCAATAAGAAAAATTTCTGACCAATATATTTTATAATGAGCAGAGCAACTGTTATCATTATAACTTGTCAACAGGTTCTCTGTCACGTTATTCATATCAATATTATAAATTCAAAACTAACTTTGTCTGTTTGTCTATCTGTTATGCTTTCACACTAAACTGCTACACCGAGGGGCAAAATGAAATGAAATTGAGCATGGAGATACTTTGTGGCACGATATAGGCTTATATATTGTAACGCCTCCGGTGTTGCAGGAGTCCATGAGCGGCGGAAATCACTTACCATCAGGTGATTCTGCTCGCTTGCCCCCTATTCCATAAAAATAAAGAAACAAAAAATGGTGAGTAACATAATGTGTGTGAGTGAGTTAATTTATGTATATTAAATAGTTTAAAGCGACTCGCTGCTACCCAGATAGACCCTGCGAGGTCTTCGTGGTGCAGTTTTTATCACTGTATCTGTAAATGTATATGTATTGGAAATAAAGAAAAAAAAAATTCTTTACTGCGACAAGCAACATACACGCGGGCGCATACACATGCAAAAGGTAGTTGGCTATAGTTAGTACCCATCCATCTATCCGAAAGCTCCGTTGTCAATCAACTTCAGAGATAAACACGTCATCAGTTGACGTATCAACACCATTTGGCAGCGCATTAACAGTAACGCCTACCTCCATAACATCAAAAGCAGCTTTCAGCCTTTGGCACGCAAATGCAATCACCCCTATTGTCGTCAATATGCAACCCATGATCAACAGCCTTTAACAGTCTATTACTTGATGTAAACCTCTCCTTAGAAACAAGGCTCAAGTCTACTATACTATGCATACTCTCTCTCTCTCTCTCTCACACTCATTTAGGCGGTTCTCACGACACGAATAGGATAAATTGCAATATGCAATATGTCTATTATAAAAACTACTATGAATTCAAATAGCAAATATCGTTACCCTTCCCAAATTTTTCAGAAGGTCGTTAACCTTTTCGTTTTTCGATTGTGTTGTCTGCTGGTTCTCGTAATTTTGGCACAGACTTGAGCGTAACTATTCTATTTTGGCACTGAGTGTATCCTTTATGTGCACGTTGAATGAAAATAAAAAATACTATATTTTGCCTTTACGTATCTATTTGTGAGGTGGTTTCTCTATTTTAAAGGTGTAGGTGCAAACAAGTAGAAGAGTCACTAATTGATAAATGACTATCGCCGCTTACGGATACTGCAAGTCAAGTATGCGATCACAGATGCGGCCCTCCTGTTTCGGTTACCTCATTAGCTTGTTGAGAAGCAAAGAAAGAATGACTTAGAATCGACTGCGCCAAAAGCTGACTCCCATAAGGATAATATACTTATACTAGCTGACCCACGCAACTTCATCTGCGTCTCTTTTCAATCACACTCGACTCTCATTTGTCTAAATGTTATGTCAACTATCATATTTCAAGCATTACAAAACACACATTGAAATACCTTGAAAAGAGCTCGATACTTTCGGAGTTATCGTGAACATAACAAGCAACAACGTAACATGAGAATCATATATAATAAAAAAATTAACAAAAATAAAACCGACTTCAAGGTTTGACTCGGTTCCTTTTAGATGCCATCATCAGATCTTAGTGTCCTTATCATGATACCACCGTTGGGATATCTCTTTTCCATTAAAAAAAGAATCATCAAAATCGGTTCATAAACGACAAAGTTATCCGTGAACACACATAAAAAAAGAAAAAATATATATACGGTCGAATTGAGAAACCTTCTCCTTTTTTTTTGAAGTCGGTTAAAAAATAAATATTTCTCTCTATTCTAAACAAATAATAGCCTTATCCAGTATTTAATAGCATGATGCTATACGCAGATACTCCACTATCTAACGATATATAGTCTAGTAAGAAACTCAACTTATTTGTAGACTTTCCACAGACCCATCGAGGCAGTATGACGCTCAAGGCAACATGTTGCATTCATTATCGCGGTTCCTTTGCTCTGCTTTGCAAAAATATATTCTGTTTCTCTGCGATTGCTTTAATATTTTTTTATTTTCATCTAGGTAGATATTTTATTCTGTAACATCGATATCTGAAAACATCGTGTTATATTTTTCTAGTTTAAATTTTCATCGTAATTTAGGAACTTGCTACCCATTTTAATTAGGTTTTTGTTTTTATTGAACGCACTATAGCATAATATTCTGCTTGCTTTGTTAAGTGACGTCAAGGTTGTATATTACGGTCTAATAAACTAGAAGTCGATTTATTTCAATACCCTTTTTGCACAATAATTCAAATTAACAGTATACCTTACTTATTTACTATATAAACCGAAAACTAACAACTTATCGAAAAATGATGTAGAATTGAAATGAATATAGATTCTAAATGTGTCAGTCATCCTTTGTTGTTTAATTTAATACCTAAAAACTCTAATTAACATCCAGAATTATATTAAACGTATAACTCCATATAACTTATTGATATAACGCGACCATCTACAAAGGCAGTACATTTCTATTCGGTGTACGTTGCTCTACCTCTCGCCGCGCGTCACAGTCCTTCGGGCAGCCCGGGTGGCCGCACGCGTTTTTACTTCAGAACTCACTTACCCTCTTTTGAATTTTCGACCACTAACCGAACGCGGGGCGAATCATATTTGTGAATTTTGAATTTGGATCGCGTGATTCCAAATTAAAAATCAGGTAAGTGCTAATTTTTATTATTTTATTTAAGTTTTATTTTTAGATATTAATTTGAATAGTTTGAGTATACAAGTCTCGTTAGAATAGTTGTTTTTTTTTTGTATTTAACAGTAGTGATGCAATGGAGCGTTGATGGTCATACTTAAAGGTCGGTTGAAGAAGGGCAAGCTAATTAGGTTAGAACTAATTAGTAAGGGAGGGTTTCTCTTGTTTATATTTATACGGCCTACATGTATGGGGTTGAGTTATTCTAGTGGCTGAGAACAAGGTATTATAATTATTTACCCGTATGATTATTTTGGGTAGATTTAAGTTTTATGATGAATTATTTTTGTATTATATTTAATTAAGATTAAAATTTCAATTTAAAATGTCAAAAGCAAAATTACAATTTAAGTTGTACAACTAATCTTTTTTAAATCTTATGTTTTAATGATAATAATAGCAAAAAAACAAAAAACCGTAATTTTTCTAAAAACCGGTATTATAAAAGCAGATAAATATTTATCTGAACCCTTATACCTTGCATTTACGGATAACACAATACTCTTTAAGTATACATAATAAATGGCACTGCCCGACTGTTGTGTGTAAATAGTTAAAAAGCATTGATTTTGCGCTTAACCTGAAGTTGTTTGTATGTGAGTTTAAAACCATGATTAAAATTGCAAAGCCTACTCTAATGTAACTATTTAAATCTACATGGTTACGTTCAAAAACAGATTTATGAATTAATCTGTTCAATAGGAAAGATATTTTCAATATAACGCAACGTTTTTTGAATGTTTTACATATGTGATATTTTCCATAGTTATGAACAGAATTGATATCGAATTGGCTTTTTAGAGATCAATTTTATTCAAATTTGAAGAAAATATTATTTTAGATCTAGAAAATTTAAAAAAAGATTAGAGGGCATTCAAATTTATGATAATGTGCTGGGTATCAATGAAACAAAAAAATATTAATAATAAATTATATTCGTTCTAGATTTCATGAGATAGAATCTTTTTCAATATCTATTAACTGCCAGCACTAACAGTATCTCGTTTCTCTTTAAATTTTATATTTCAGCTATCTTTTTTTTTTTTTTTTTTTATGTTTGACCCTGCCATAATGACTCTACTCTGCCTGATGGAAAGCATAAGCAGACAATGCAACAATGCAGCATGGTGACCCACACCATGGCGGGCTAGTGATGCTTTCGCATCATTGGGCCTCCGGTCTCGCACTCACCAACGAAACACACGACAACACGATCGCTGTCATTTTACGTTGATTTTCTGTGCGAGGGTAGTACCGCCCTGGTCGAGCCGGCCCGGTGGTACAACGTTCCAGAGATTACCCGGAACAAACAGACAGACCGACAGACTAAAATTTTTTTTTAATCCTTTTTTGGCATATGTACCGTGTATGCCTACATATGCATTCAGTCAAAAGTGGTTATTTTAATATTACAAACAGACTCCAATTTTATTTATTTGTATAGATAAAGTTCAATTTAAAAACACTTAAAAAAGAATGTATAATTTACCACAATTTGTTCAACAAAATCAACAACAATGATTTGTTTTGAATTTAAAACTCGATTATTTTAAAATTTAAAGCGTCGTTCGTAGTCTGACGAAATGAAATATTCAATTGAAACGCCCAGTTTGGTTCAGAAATTAAAAAAAATAAAACACGCTGCGGGAAATGCAAACAACTTCGTCACTATTCGAACGGAGTTTCCTCGCAATAAATGATAACTGTAATAAACGAACAAAAATCCGTTATGCTTTATATTTTATTTTACTTGAAATTTGTGGAATTCATACAGTTATAACTGGCAAGAATTAAAGAAAAGTCTTTGCGCTTTTAAAGACTTAAATAATAATATAATAATTTGTTATTTGAAATTACTTTTGGAGTCTTTTGAAAGTTCTATTGTTTATTAGTATGTACTATCCGTATGATATAAAAAGCATTTAAATACTTAAGACTGTAACGAAAAAAGTTTTTTTAGCTATGGTTGACAATCAGTAGCCTCATGAGAAACTCACATAACTCCTTCTATGATGTAAATATGTCTACAGTTAAGCTGCGCGTTTCGGAATCTCTTAACATATTATACTTAAATATATTTCTTTGAAAGAGTTTCTTTGTTAATATACTGTTACGTTTCATTATGTAATTAGCTCATTTTAGTAGTACAGTCGTATACGTTTTATAAAGTAAGAGAGCTATACTTTATTAGTTTTGGTTTATTTGAAACCATTTCTGTTCTGTTTTTGTTCTTAGTGCCTACTCCTAGAAATATCTGAGTAGGCACTAAGAACAACATCTAATAAGATGTTATTAACCCAAATCATAGAGAGAGTAAGAGCATATTCAAAGTTATAATCCTTCACAAATTGGAATTTAAATTTGGTTTATTAAAACACAAAAATACATTGATTATTTGTCAGGAATGAGTATATAAAGTATGATATTATATTTTGATAAAAATCTAAAAAGAACCAGATACTTTATCTACAATTGAAACCAATTCAAAACGAACTTTATAAAATAAACCTTGCTTTACATATCGCAAACATTAATATTCAAGGCCTATCTTTTCATCAACAGGCCTCCCACACGTACACAAATTATCTCTAATCCAAATATTTTACTGACATGTGAGGTTTAGAATATTCGGGAACAGAAATACCCTTAGTTCTTTCAAAGCCCATAACTGTTAGAGGGCTAAAATGTTATTTAGGATACGATTTTATTTATTTCATGAGATATTAAGTAAAGTATTTTCAAAAGTAAATGCATTGTAAAGTATATATGTATTTATATCAGTTGTCTAGTACCCATAACACAAGCTCTGCTTAGCTTGGGACTAGATGACGTTGTGTGTTAGATGTACGAAATAATAATTATTTATTTTATTTATTTATTCATAGTCGGTACAAATTAGTATTGAGATAACATTAACACAGTGCAGTGCATTCAAAGATACCAAAACCACCCACATTGGATTGAATACCACCAAAAATGCTTAGAAGATATGTTTTTTTCCAATTAATTTTTGCTATTTGGCATTTCATATGTACTAAAATATACAAACTGAAGTCCCAGGCGCGGGCCTTGTCTGAATACCAATGCTGCAGTAATATGCTGTGGTAGGCGCCTTTTTGGATATTGCACAGGGCACTATAATTACTTTTATCCATCTTCCTAGCCTTTACTAGTCCCAACATTTGGGGTCGGCTAATAGTTCCACGGGTTTTACCTGAATATCACGATAATTACTTTTATATTGTTTCTTAACCATGTGTTAGTACTATGGATATCAAAATAAATAGTTTCCTTTCTTTCTTTACTATCACTACTACAGAATCTTCACAATTACACGCATGCAACTTAAATTCTATCCATCACCCACAACACTCCACCTTAGTAAGTACATACTTAACACTTAATACACACTTGCAAACTATTTTCTTAAATTGAAAAGATTTACTTGTTTTACATAAATATGTTATACATCATACACCTGTTACCCTACATTTTGTTTTGTTTTTGTTCTATTTTTATTTCTTTTTTTAGTATGTTATATGATAAATTTGTATTGCTTTGCTATGGAAGAGCGGAGCTTCCTAACACAGGCGTTACTTGCCTAAAGGGAAGCTCCAAACACAAAAAAATATGTAAACTAATGAAGCAATAAAGTATTTATTATTATTATTTATTATTCTTTTTATTTTACATATATAACATATTGATTAAATTTTTAAATATAGAAATTAAAAAAAAATACATTTAAAAATATAAAAAATAGTAGACCACCGACTTCGGGTACAGGGACCAAGAAACCGGTGGTTAGGGCTCCAGAGACAGGAACCTCCTCACTATACGTGCCGTGTCTAGGAGGACTGCCTTCTGCATCAGACCCTTGATCCAACCGTCCAACGTGAGCCTCTTAAGGTGTTGGTCGAGGCTCTTGGCTATCAATCCGTGAACAGATACAACTATCGGAACAATGATCACCGAATCTACATCCCACATCTCGACAATCTCGTGAGATAAGTCCAAATATTTTATTTGTTTTTCTTTTTCAACTTTCACGAGATTCTCGTCATGAGGAACGGCGATGTCGACAATCATTGCGCGGCGCTCTGATCGATCTATCACCACAATATCAGGTTTATTGGCAACAATAGTCCTGTCTGTGATAACAGACATTAACATTTATTATATTATTATTATTTCTATCTCTACTAGCCCTATACTCTGACATGCTTCGCTATATAACACTATGATAGTATTGCTGAGGAATGAGAAAAGAGAACGAAAAACTAATGTGAAAAATATATGAATGAGTATTTCATGTCAAAACTTAGCTCAATCGATACAGTACTGTTTTAGAGTTAGTAACCAAATAATATATTTAAATATATAGAACTATAGATATCTCGTTTTTTTCTTTTAATTGGTTTTCGTTTTTAAAAATATCTAATTATTATTACAGCCATTGACTTATTTCAGAAACCTAAATATAAAGTTAGTGCAGATAATATTTATGATGATATAAAATACAAAGTGACGGACAATAAATATACCTTTCGGTTGACAGCTGACTGATCGACGAGGGAGTTACAATGCTTTACTACTCCCTAGTGGTATTACAAAACGGTATGAGCGTGACTAAATACAGTTACAATCTATTTATTACTTTAACAATGCTGCCGCTTATATAAAAAAATATCAAAGCAAAAGAATTTAATATGATTTAAATCTTTCTCACCTGGTTATACTATACACTTGCAAGTAAAACTTACTTTAGCGCCATCTATTAAATTGAAGTTGAACTGCCAGTGATTAGTGATCTTGAATGGCGCGATTAAGGTTGTCGTGTACATTCATTCTTTGTCTTTCTGGAATTATCACCTAATTTCGCAGGATGCTACCCTTGCCAAAGAAGGGACCGATAATAGCTCCATAGTTAAAGGAGAATAATTATCAAGACAAACCTAAATCAGACCTAAAGTCTTAACTGTCCGTTTTTTACGATTAACATTTTTATTTTGACCAAATATGCCATATGACTAAATACGAGTATGTGGCACTGCCACAGAAACGCTGTTTAATAGAACACTTTTTAAGTGTCGTTTAATGTTCTTCTTCATCGTGAAGGGTCATAAGTATTAATATAATAGCTGTATCCAGACTTGGCAGAGAGTTCAAAGTGCTTTGTTATGATTTGACTTGACTGTCAAAATACATTTCTTGCTTTTTAGTAAACATCAAAATAGTATATACAAAGTATAAAATAATTTCAGACATCATATTTCTCAAATATATATTGTAATCATAAAATTTCCAAGGAACTGGAGATCTGGATCCATTTATTAAAAATTGTTTAGCCATTACACAAAATAAATATTAAAATTTGATAGAGTTTTTGGGCACTATAATAACGTTTTTAAGGGAAGTTAAGTTTTCAGTATGTCGTATACCTACTGTTATTTAACCCATTCTATTATAATAGACATAAGCGTCATTAAAATTTCATACGTCACATCCAACGGCGCCATGTTGTCTGTTGAATTCGCCATGAATGTGTAATGGGGAAGTAGATTCAGTATCAAGGTGAAAGAGTATAGATATTTTGTAAAAGTTACGGGAATGATGCAATCAAATAACATTTGCTTTCTATAGTCAAAACATTTTTTATTCTAGATTCTCCACGAATTTTGATAGATATAAGATTGTAAAAAAAATAGCATTACTATTTGCAAGTTTCTTATTAATTACCGACTCACTGTTATAAGTTTGACGTCTCTGTCTGTGTCATCGTAGCTCCTTTACGAATATATCGGTTATGGTGCGGCTTTTTTATGTAAAAGTTGAATTAATTGAGACAGTTCTTAGCTGTAATTTGTAAAGATGGTCAGTTCATTGCTTTGAAATTTGATGTTTATGAAAAATTTTCGTCTTTCGTTCTATTTAGGTAAAATTTACCCTTTTCACGTTTATTAAGGAGGAATTGTTTTGATTTGACAGTTGAAAATCGCAATATTTATCTTTATGTAAAAAAAATAGTTGACGTAAGTAAAAATCTTATAACTTTCATTGATTTTGAATATTGAGAACATGTATTTTCACACAATTGTTTGGTGAAAATTTGACACTGCAAATTGCAGTAGTTTATGTATTATTTTGGCAATAAATTGTATCCACGTACTCCATTTAAAACAAGTAATTGTGAAATACGTAGTGTATTAACGATTGTCAGAGCTCTGTTACTGAAATATAGTATTTTAATTTACAAACGTGATCAAAAATCGTATTCTATTTAATTCCCAGGATTAATCGTTGCACTCCACAAATTAATAAATTGCTGTAGTAACGTAATTGCTTCCATTTCTAAAATAAATCGTAACTACAGTCCTTAAAATAAAGCTTGATCTCTCTGACAATTTCACTAGTGTCAGTTTAGAATTTACGAGGTATATTTTACGTGCGATTTTTTATATTTATATTGTACTAGCCTTTTCCCGTGGCTACACCCGTGTTTATGTCAGTTATCGCGGTAAAAAGTAGCCTATGACCTGTCTCAAGAATCAATGTATCTCTCAGTGGCTTATTGCTGAAAGTATAATAGAAGGGCAAAGCTACTTTTGAATTTATAATATTAAATACTATATATAGAGGATGAATTGCACTTTATTCGTCACGAACTGGCTCGTAAAAAAAGAAAATACAGGTGATACAAAATAAAATCGTTTGGTTGAAGTTACTTCGTCAATTGCGTAACCATATATCACAGAGATCAAGCTATTTTTTAAGGACTGTAATGGAAATGAAATGAAATAAAATGAAATTTATTTACATAGAACATAGGTTTGTACCCGGTGTAACATTGATGGTTTCTGATCATACCATATTCTGCCTTACTTTGACATGCAAATATTTATGAATTAACATTATGACCAAAAAATAATTATATTAAGTAAAACTAAAATAGTATAATCTATTACATTGTCTGGCATCACATAAAATGACTAGAGCAACAGGCCCAACCTCTTTCCGCGTTCAATGTAGAGGTTGCTTTGCCCTTTGAAACAGGAAACCATGGGATCTAAAAGTAGTCGAGAGTTGCCAAATTCTATGCTTGAGTCTTTAAACAAACAGCGACTTGACGATTTCTAGACTACTAGACTATATCGACTAGACTCTATTTAAGGTATAAATAATCTTAGTACTCAATAACAGTAACGTATAACAAATAACTCATTGTCCAAAACAAAATTGGCTTCCATTTGAATTACCATTTTTATCGGCCACTTTGGGTGCCACCCAAAATGGCCGATAAAAATGTCCTTCAGAGGTAAAATTACGTCGATTCGAATCATTGAGCTTCGCAATTGTTCAGGAAAATACACAAATACAGCCACAAATTTAATAGTATTGTGAAATAAATTATGGTATGGTTTTCGCATTGATTCGTATCATATGCATTGTTAGAATCCCATGGCTATAAATTTACGCAAGCAATACTCATTATTAATTTATGGGTTGTTCGTAAATCAAGTTAATTCTTTGGACTATGGAATTTGCATAGAAATTTATTATTTAAAATTTACATATTTATCAAGTTAACTTTTAAAATTCACAAAATATAAGTATTTAAGAATATATCTACTTCCTTACTATTTATCTACCATTAGTACTGTTTAATGTCTACTTGTTCTTGTGGGAGACAACAATTAAATCCTTTTATTTTTATCCGACTACGGTAAAGTCAAAAGGAAGGGTAATACTTTTATCAATCTACGTATGTTTGTATATTCCACAGTAAACTACTTCACTGAATGTAATGAATAGGGTGTTAATAGATTCGTCATAATAGCCCGGGTGATAGCAATATGTTTTCAAAAGTCTTTACGTAGTCAGGTTATAGTCTTTGAACTTTTTCTAGTTTAACATTGTGTTTAATATGTCTTATCTTGTTTTTATTCTTCTTTTGTTTTATTTGGTTCTTAACTTGAAGGTTAGGTCTTTCAGAAACAACATAACTTGTTAGAATCACACAACTCCAATTACATAAATAACATAGAATTTTTACTTTCACTAAATGGCAAAGAATATCAATAACTCTGTATTTCTTGAAGTTTAATAAAGATAGATATTATTAAGGTTGTCTTTAAAAATATTTCAGTATACTTTTTTTCTACTTTCATGCGGCGTTAAGAAAAGTATAATGTATATGCTACCCTGGTTCGAATGGCCAACACTCCAGAGCTGTTGGATTGAAGGTCAGTAACCTAATGTTGTACAGATTTATTCCACATATACCCTCCTTTATAAGCTTTAGCTTATATTATTTAAAAAGTATCCTGGCAAACAAAGTATATCAAACAAAAGCTATTTAAACTCAACATTATATACATACATGCACAATACATTAAAGAATAAAGAAGTACTTTGGTACGGGATACTAATATTTTATTTGTTTTCTTTATTAGCTTAAATCTTATGATTTTAGCTTATGCTGAACATAAGAAGCTAATGCTTTTAGAACTGGCCTCTACACGAACTGCAAAAGATTATAAGTTACATAAACTCTCACAATTTTTTTGCTTAAGCATTGATGTTATAGATATAAAGTATCTTTATAAAGATTGAGGGCCCAACGACGGAGAAGCCGGCCGGCCGGATATCAATGGCCGCCATAGTGTGGGTCACCATGCTGCTTTGTAGCATTATCTGCTTTCGTAATGAGTATGGTAACAGAATCTGGATTTTGGAATCAGCTCATGCTTTCCATCAAGCAGAGTATAGTCATTTTGACAGGACTATACATAAAATAAGTATATAGGTAGGTAATAGTATCATCTACCATAACAACAATTAGTTATAAGGAAATAAAACGTATAATGGCGATCTTTAATACAGACATCGCTGACTCTGAAATTTCAGGTTAATATAGGGAGTGATCTACTATAGAGATACAGATCACGAAAAGTCGTCCTGCGCCTGATATCCCCTGGTCGTGTCGGATATCTGTCCAATCGGATTATGAGAGTAAACAGGAAGGAAGGAGGAAACACACACCTGTGTCCTATAATTTTTCCTACGGAGGTGGCTGGTCTTGCCACCGTGGCCAAAAATTACCAAGAATACATCATCATCGCCGTTTGCGAGAAAGGGATTAGTAGTAGTCTAATCCCATAAGTCGACTTCTCTGTTCTAAATAGTAATGTAGCAAGAAAATAAAACATAAATTATAATAACTTGAGACACATCACAGGATGTTGTCATTTCTCACACTAGACACTACCAGTTCTGTGGCTCGTGAGTAAGGTGTCTGTAGATTTACTAATAACAGATATCTAAATAGATCGATATCTAAGTGCGAAATGTATATGTATTCTTTTCAATCTCGAGTAACGTAAGTAAGTATATTGATATATTTAGGTATTTGTCGTGTTGAATAAATCCAGTAGTCTGCCACCAGTAGCTACATTTCATATCGGATTACTAATTCATTTTTTTGCCTATAAAAATTAATCCTTCGAAATACATTCATAAAAATATATATTACGTTCTCTTACGGTTGTTTCACACAACTTAATCACTGTCAAAGAATATGAGGGTTGACATGTTCCACCAAGATAATGGAAACCTATCTTATAAAAAGATTAAAATATCCAACGTGGATAGACAGGTTTAATTAAGGTTTTGCCCCGACTCAGACTTACCGCAGCCCACGATATTGAAATAACAAAAGCATTGTCTCTGAAGTATATAAAATTAGAAAGGGAAATATTTACTTTGTATTCACTGAAGGTCCTATATTTATCTGGTTCTAATAACTTCAAATTTAGTTTATCATTAGGATCATAACATAGAACGTTGATCTAAAATTTTAAGATGGCTAGTTCCAGTTCCTTTACATGATCGACACAGGGCGACTTAAATAATAAAACTTCTATAACATTAAATGGTAAATAAATAAATCCAGGTTTCATCTTAATGGCTTAATAAACTACAATATAATAGAGCGTCTGCAGTAAGCAATTCTAGACGTATTGTTGTTGACTAGAGAACCGCCCACAATAGATCGGATTATCACACTTTGCAATTTGTGCGAAATGACCGGTACGAAACATGTTCAATACTAACCATTTCCTGTCTTTTTTCTGTGTTTTATCAGAATGTCAGTCTGTCTCAGAATCTGTATTCTTTTTACTAATTCTTATCGAATCTACTACTATTCTTGATGTTACATATCCTTAAGCGTTCTCAAAAGAATATTACATATTTTCAATACAACCAAAGGGCTAGTTAAATCTATGGTTTCAGCTTCTTTAGCAAAGTATGAATAAATAAACAACGAAACAATAGATTTATTCTATAATCATAGCTTATACATAAAAAGTAGTTTTAGAAAAGACAAATTCGTTTTTAATTGGATTATTTAATTAAGAGTTATGATACTTTTTGAAATGTTTTATAAATAAAATCCTTACTCATTTTTAAAATTTACACTTTCACTTTTTATGTACCTAACTAAAAAAAGTTGAGATTCTAATTACTATAAATAAGCTCTACTAATACTAATACACAATTGTTTTTGTATTGTCATTCTTTCGACAGTGCCCTCAATCTAAGGGTCCATTAGCATATGATTAGATTGTGTGGGTTATCCCGCCAAGGCTCACTTTATTCCGTTTATCCCTCTCACTTTACTTCGTCACCCGAAATCAAAGTCCTTGATGTTGGTGTATTTCATATATTACTCTTTACAATGAATGCACTAAAACCAGAGATGGTGGTGAGCGCTTAGTCAAGGAGTCCGTCTGTCTCAATCATCGCGGCAAAATCTATCGTGTCGATTGACATTCGTCAGTGACGTTCGGAAATGAACGCCACAGATTGTTTAAATTTTCGAATAACGCTGGCTATTTCGTATTTCAAAAATACTGAAAATCAATAAGAAAGTTATTATAATAAGACGAAAGAAATAAATAAAAGTTAGTATTTATATTTTTATTCTAATAAATGATCCTATCAAATTGGGCTTGGAAAATACGGGCAGATAATGAAGCGTGAAAGTTGATATTGGAATTCTTATTTGTTATAAAGAGCGTCTTTTTTTGGTTTGAGTATAATGAAAGCTTTCATTATAGTCTTAAAAAGTTAAAGTTTAGTTAAGTTTAATCATTAGTACTCGTAGCAGAAAGTTTAGAGTTAGTGTAAAATATTGAAAAAAGGTTTTTTCACATAATGGTAAACTATTTTCAATGCTATAGCTGTGTTGTTCCATTACTAGTAATTGACGATTGATTGATTTGAAGGTATAAAAACGAACGTCTCTTTTTGAACATTTACACATAAATACGTAGTCAAAAGTCTTTTAATAGTTCATTGCTAGACAAGTCTCTTCTTCGAAAGGAGATTTAGGGTTACTAAAGTATGTTGGCAAGGCGGATTGCTATTGCTAAATACAATGATTGGGCCGACAGGCATAAGGAAGCAGAGGCTGCCTCCAGAGTAATGTATGCCTGGGCCTAAAATAATATCGTCCGGGTCCTCCTCAGAGTAAAGCGCTTGAGATCGGCTTTCGGGGTGGTTTTAGTGGAATCACTCATGGGTAGGGAGGAGCTCCTGAGTCCCCGGGGAGCCGGAGGTCCGAAAAAGGGCGGGTTACTATTAGGTTTGTTTGAAGTTTTCCTTCTATTTGCATTGCTATTGTCCTGCCTAGTTTGTGTTCTAAGTTGCCTATTACAACACCCAGAGAATCACTAGAGGTGGAGATACTCTGTATTATTAATCCAGCCAACTAGATTTAGAAAAAGCATCTTATGGTTTCGCAAATATAAAAATGTGTTATGATTTTTAAGATCTTTAATTTACTGTGAGACAGTACCTCAAACGCAGTAAATAGTACAATAGTATTTCTTAGAGAACAAAGTACTTCATAGCATGTTACATTATGGTTGTTATGGAGCGATGTATAGCATCTATAAAAGATAAAGGCGCGTCAATTTTACTTTTAACATTTCCAATATCATTTCACTACTATAACAATTTTCTAGAGTGTCCACAACTGTTCAAATGTTCTGTCGTTCCGTAACAATAAGGGTTTATATTAATTTGTTTGTTTCCAAACCTCTCTAAGCTTTCGATTATGTCACCGTAAAACTTACTGATATTATTTATATTATACATTAATATTCAAAACAGAAATTAACGATCATTGGTGTGACAGATTTGTAGTAAGCCCTGGCTTTAGGTTTGATTTTAATTTATTATAATTGAAATTACTAATGCTAATTAAATGTAATGCATCTAAAACTAATATAGTACAAGTTGTTATTGTTTATCATTGTGTCTCCTTTTGATGGATTTTATTGATACCTGAGTACGAATCAAATCTTTCAAATGAATTTTAGAGGTAAATTGCCGTAATGAAATTTCGCAAAAAGTGTAAAAAGTATTTTTATCGAATTGAAACCGTTTGAACTATTTGAATAGATGTGTATTTTTTTTAATTTATCTTCTATTTTCTAATTTATATACCCTTAACAATTATTTTTACGGTGGTCACAGGCTGACTCAGCCTGTGACCACGGTCAGTGCAACCTGGTCGAAACGTCAGGCAAATCAGAAGTATGTAATACCTTTTAATAAGTGATCGCGTCAATTTCCGTAAAAATAATTGTTAATATATCATGGAACGCGAAAGTTTAAAAGTTAATTATGTACCCTTTTCGAACTGAGTGGCGGGAAATTGGAGAGGCCTATGTCCAGCAGTGGATTGCGATAGACTGATGATAATGATACCCTTTTTTCTCTCCGTGATTTTGTCTGAGTGAGTGAGTCTACCCCTTACATTCTTGTGTCTCTTAGGCTGCAGTTCATGAGCGGTAGTGACACCATCACGTAATACTTTTACAGTCTATTGCTGAACTTACACCTCTCCTTAAGAGGTTTAAGGCATTATAAGGGGACATCTTTCCACTCTTTAATTTACTTTTTCCCCTTATACCATTTAAAACTAATATTGAAGTGTACGTAAAGTAAGTTAGTTTGTTATCTACAGGCAAGAGAGTCTCGAGGGTTAGAAACTAGATTAATGTAAATTGAACCTTAGGCCGATGTTCGATTTACATAATGGCTGTATTTTTTCTCTAAAAAACATATTCGAAACCGTAAGAAAAATAAGGCTTTAAACGTATTTAAAGTCTAAAATCGTACGGTAAATTCATATTATCTCAAATGAGCACTCAGCGTCCCAATAACACTTACAGTTACTCGGAATATGAGCCGGTAAATGTGCCTACTTATCTTTTATTGTATTTAAGTTGGTATTGTATTATATTTTGTATTATTTGTTTAAATTTCACGTAAGCCGTAGAGGTTTTTACGTTTACATAGTATAAAATGTTATTAAATCTTTATACTACTCAACGGATTTTTTAACAATAGAGTGATTCAAGAGGAAGAGTAGAATGAAAATTTTTGATATCTGATACACAACGCTATCTAAACAGAGCTATGTATGTACTATGAAAGCTACATTGATTGATCATCACATCATTTTTTTGTTGTAAATAGATACATTTTTACATAGAAACACCCAAACTCCGAAAGTTATATTTGCAAATCTTACAAAAACTAGTCTGACCTGGAAATCGAACCCAAGATCTCAAGTACAGCAGTCGCATACGCTACCACTGCACCACCGTATCGCATAATACAAGCATATCATAGTAGAGGAAATCCGAGAATTTCAAAGACTGCCGTACGAAGTCGGGCCAAGTCGCTGGTAATTTATAATTTAAAGTAGATTGTTATAGATTTTTAAGCTTAAACTAACTATGCTATTAACCGAACCCTTGTTTTATACATTACATAGAATCTGAGCACAAATTTCTAGACCTTTTTTTCCGAACTATGTGTGTAGCATTATAGTAATTAATTCCAACGTAAATTGTTCCATATATATTGCTTGACTTTGCAGACTTTAGTCGGCTTATGGAACACAGTACAAACATCCCTAATTGCGTAAACACCCAGGTAGACTCGTAATTAGATTGTAACAAAGTCCCCAGACTTGATGTGTTATTGAGAATTCTTGTTTATGGTTCTTTATGGCCATTAATTAACTACTGCGTGGCTTAATGTCTTTGTAATGGTTTTTATAGCATGAGTAATTAATGTCTATCTGTTTAGAATAAAATAAATCTATACTAATATTATAAACGCGAAAGGCTGTTTGTTATGTTAAGATATTTAAAATGGTTTAACCTGCTGGATTGGATTATTCTAAATACTAATTTATCACGCTTAGTTGCTTGCTTATAGAAGACTTACTTAACTACTTTGTTTTATCTTAATGTTACGTACCAATACTTTATAAAATAAATATTAATACACAGACATAAAGAATAACTGATTAAAAATGCCTTGTTGTAGGCATTTTTAATCAGTTATTCTTTATGTCTGTCCACCTTTGTCACATTTCAGCATAAAGATTTAACTAAAATGAATAAATAAAATACCAGAAACATATATGAATTTTCCACAACCATTACGAATAGTGAAATTGCACTGCGAAAACTAAACATTAGGTATGTGCATGTTCAAAGTAATGTCCCCAAACTTGATGCAATCTCGGCCCTCGTACGTTCTATGTAGTACGTCTGACTATTCAGTATTTACCTCAAACATCTTGTTAGCAGTCGCGAAGTTTCGCCACAGTGAAGCAGGGAAATATTTTATTTCAACTCAGGAACGCGAGGCCAATATTAGTTGGTATAGAGACATGCAGTGAATGTAATGTTGATTTTTTTCTACCTAACTTAGGGTTCGTTATATTTTCAATGCCTGATTTATGGAGGATAATGGATTTATTATATTTTGAAATCCTCTAATTTTTAGCCCCCGACGCAAAAAGAGAGGTGTTATAAGTTTGACGTCGATGTCTGTCTGTCTGTGACATCAAAGCTCTCAAACGGATAGACTGATTTCGATGCGATTTTTTTAATTAAAAGCCAGTTTCCTTGAGGTGATTCTTAGTTATGTTTGGTTAATATCAGTCTAGCAGTGTAAGAGTATCAGCTCTTTCCAAAAATGATGTAAGGCATTTTTGGCGTATGATTACTCGATTCAGTGCTTGCGTAAGGGGTTTTTAAATTTTAGCCTGTCTTCTGATTAATTTTGTTGCGAATTCCAAGACATTTTAATCTTATCTGAGGTTTCTCGAGTTACATAACGCGGTGTGTTCGTTGATAATTGCTATTGACCCTGATGTATTCAGTGCGACGCGGACCGTCCGCACGCGGATTAGGGCTTGCGTCCATCGCGGATTTAAAGCAATTGTCAATTGACAAGTTTCACTAAGCCCTTATTATAGTACATTTCCGCCACGGTAAGCGCTGCGATCGTTTCCTATACCCCACTATATACTTCGGACTATCCCAATATACCTCACCTTTAGAGACAACGTGTCATATGGTGACATTAGAGAAATAATTAAATTGATTTACAAGTAGCAAAAATATCGAGTAATGTATACACAAAAGAAGCAATATTGAATCGTGTTAAGAAAATTTATGAATTCGATTAAAGAGCACCACAAACATATTTTTTTCTTTGCAAACATTCAATATGCTTTTAGCTAGAGCATTTCAATGGAGTGAATTCTCTTTATCGCCTTAAAGGTATTTTTTTCAAGCAATTTTCACCCTTAGTGAATACATATCGCTTCTATTATACCTTCTACATTTGTATGTCACCATCTGTAGCAGTCCTCAAGGCTTCTAATACGATTAACTTTTTGTGCCTCTTTTCCTTTCTCTGGTATTTGTTATAATACCATGTTCTATCGTTCTTTATATTCCTTCCACTATAGAATCGATTACGATCTCATGTATGCACTACAGGATTACGCCTCTCAAGACGAATAAATAATATTTCAGGTTTTGCAACATTGTCTTTAGATACTCAAGTTTTATTGGTAACAGCTTGACATTCTGTAGCTTATAACCTTCGCCTCCTTACTTTTATAAACTAACTAATGTAGTTAATTAACTAAGATAGTAAAGATAAGACGACATTCAGGTAAAACCGTTTGAACTAGTAGCCAACCCGCAATAATTTTGAGAATAATAAAGGCTAGGAAGAAGAATTGAAGATAAGATGGCCTGCATCTTACGGTTTAGTTTGCCTCTAAGTGTATGCAGGTTCGAAACCCAGTTAAACACACACGCCTGGCGTGACACCTATCATATCAGCATTAATTATTTATCACAAAAGCAAGTATATTATTTATCACAGATTAGTAAAGGAACCAAAAATCCTATGTTTATTTCTTGAGGATAATTATTTTACTATTATCTACAACTACTGATTAATGAACTTAAATTTCTTAATAGGGTATAACAAGCAGACTATAAGCACTTTAATGTCTTGTCTATACTCCTCAATACATACGTAATAACAATATTCTCATTTTATTGCCTTATTTTCTAGACTGTGAGTGAGGAAACAATGTAGGGAGGGGCCTACATCCTTTTCCCCATCCCTCAAAGGCCGGCAACGCACTTGTGACGCCTCTGGTGTTGCGCATGTGTACTACGGCGGTAATCGCTTATCATCAGGTGATACGTCTGCTCGTTTGCCCCTATACCATAAAAAAAATAATACACCTTTAATTTACACACAAAAATACACAGTTTCACCACGCCTTTTAATTCCATGTGTGTCATAAGAGGCGACTAATTGAATAAATTAGGCAAGACAAACTCACTGTAGGGACACAAGGGAAGGAAAACAATGATATAAATCCTACACCAAACCGTCTAGCCAGGATGGCATAGTACATTAACACATTCTTTCTGACTGCCTCTGTTGCCTCTGTCTGCGGTGTGTATGCGACTGCTGTGTTTGAGGTCTCGGTTTCGATTCCCAAGTCGGACCAAATGTTTGTATGATTTGCAAATA
Source organism: Spilosoma lubricipeda (assembly GCA_905220595.1). Lineage (NCBI taxonomy): Eukaryota > Metazoa > Arthropoda > Insecta > Lepidoptera > Erebidae > Spilosoma > Spilosoma lubricipeda. Next base: position 6,019,787 of record HG992300.1, read on the forward strand.
TTTGTTTTGGAGTTTGAGTCATTTCTGTATAATATGTATGCATTTACGAAAAAAGTATAAATGTATTTATAACAGTTGTCTAGTACCCATAACACAAGCTCTACTTAGCTTGGAACTAGACTGATTACGTTGTGTGTTAGATATCTAAAATATTTATTTATTTATTTCCAAGCAGAGACTTATAACCAACAGTAGATATTTATGAATTGTTAATGTGATGATGTGAACTGAATCAAGTACATTGTCTCAAAGAACACCCTATTATGGGAGATAGAAGAAAATAAAATTAGCCAAAATTTCGGAGATACGGGCGTGTTTACACGAGTATGTATGAACTTATAAATAGTACCATATTTACAACCCAATACCGGGAAATAAGCCGAACGATTTCGTTGAATAATTTTATTCCAATCGTTTTATAGAGTTGTGTAAACTAGAGCCATAATGGGGGCGGCTTGTTTATTTGCGTACCTATGGAATTGTTCGTGGTGCTAATAACTAACTTTAAGCTTTGAATTGTGTTTATAAATTACATTTACTCGACGGCAAAACCAAAAGGAAGATGATGATATTGGTAGTCTGTGTATGTACGTGCGACCGTAGTGCCTAAACTACTTAACCGATTTTAAAGAATGAAGCGTCAATACATCATCGTAATTATGGCCTGGTTGACTTATATGGTCCATTCGCTTAGATACGGTCACTTTGATCACGCCGCCGTCGTACGTCAAGCTGCTACAAATTCAAAGGGCCCGCGGCGTACGCCGCGCAGTTGCATACGCAGTTTACGCCGTTGTATGGAATAATATCAAATGGGTTATACACATTTTTTCAAAAGTTTTTTACGAAGTCTGTTTATTATTATTTTTAAACGACTTCAAAAAAGGAGAAGATTCTAGAAAAGTATTTTTTTTATGTGTTCGCGGATAGCTTCGTTGTTTATGAATCGATTTTATAGTATCAGTAAAATGCAGCCAGCTTATATGTCTCGAAGCATTATTATCCCACGTATAAATATAGTTCCATGGTTGTGACGTATGCTTTCAGTTCTAATTAACTACAAAGCAAGCTACATACACAGTACGCAGCCACGGCTAGCAAATTTGCCAGTAAATTGGCTTAATACATTGAGTGATGTGGGCGGTGACCGTTTTATCGGCTGGGGAGCTATTTTTAGAGCACTGAAAATTTGTTTAAAGTTATTTAATCTTTGTTTAGAATTTATGTGGATTGTATATCTCATGCGTTGATTTCGGATAAAATTTTATATTTAATGTTCAGAGATATACATACATACATACATACGAGCATGGCCGGCATGGTATAGAAGACTAACATCACCTTGATAAAGAGAAGCAGTGGACTGTTAATAGCTGCGGATGATAATGATATGTACGTCGTTTTTTTATTGGATAAGTTGCCCTTCTTCATAAAAACCTTCTTTTTTGTGATAATAAAAATTAAAAAAAAATAGAGACAAGTTAAACCTACACTTGAGAGAACTACTTGTGGCTCATAAAAATCTTTGTATTTCTAGGATTTATCTAATAAAATTGTTATAAAACAGAGTTACATAAATAAAACAAAAAAATATGGACATAAAAGTGAATTTCAAATGCGTTAACTTCTATTTTGGTTGGAGCCAAACGTATATAAAGTTGTCTTGAATAATAATATTGTTGAATAAAAGGGTTGTTTATGCATTCAATATGAAGGAAAGATTCTAGGGGACTATGAAAAACGTCTTATGTTGCGATATTGTATATTTTGTGAGATAGCATTTCTTGTATGATGTACGATTATTTAAGATGTACACAACACACAAACACGTTCGTAGCTATCGAACCAACTTACTTGGCATAAGTCCCTGATAGGTTAGGTATAGGCGCGCCTCCACCAACTGGTTCACTGGCGGCAGATTGGGTCCGATTGGAGGTCGTCCTCCCTGGCCTTCTCCGTCGCCTCCTTCTGCGAAATGACGTCTTCGCAGAAGGTGGCGACCGCGGTAAAACTGCTGTCGCTACCGGCCATGGAGCGTATGACAGCAGGTAGCTGCGACGCCCAAGCAGGGCAAATCACCAGCGTGTGCTGGGCCGAGTCCTCACTGCAGTTGCAGTGGTGGTAGACGGGACTCAGTTCACTCACTCACCAACAAAACACGACAGCACGTATACCTACTGTAATTTTAGGTTAATCTCAGTGCGAGGGTAGTACCGCCCTGGACGAGCCGGCCCGTTTGTGCTGAAATCAGCGTGGCTCTACTAACTTGGTTTATTTTGTATCAACGAGTAGGGTGGGTTTCAAATAGCCCAAACCCAAGGTCTGCTTTACTGCGTAGAAACGGACTCCCCTACTCTAAATGGTTACTGCATATAAACAGTTCAGACAACTGACAGTCACAAGAGTATTGACGCTCTCGGTTTCTGACATCTCCTCTCTCTTCCCCCTAAATTGAAAAAAGTGAAAAAAGGCTGGGGTTCTTTAAACCTCTCTTACTCGTTAAAAGACTACAAACACAATTATTAGTTGGCACCAGTTTTTGACGGTACTACTCCCATCGAATCGGCTTATTTGTGGCAGCTCTTCAGTTCTTCCACTGTTATTTAACATCTATTTAATTTGATTAACAATCAAACTATTTATAAATATAGTCTAAATAATTATATTCTACTAAACACTTCAATTTTTTATGTAAATTTGTGTAATATCTTGCAATGTGGAATTCTGCTGTTGGAAATTAGTTATTAGCAGTTATCTCTCAATAAACTCTAGAAACTTTATAGACGGAATGAGTACTTAAGGACTTAGTTTTGAAGAGATTGAGTAATTAATTAGTTGAGAAGCTTGCCCTGTCTTATCTCTTGTTATACACATTGACGAGGACAAAGGGTGAAACGACCCTTACACTTACTTCATCCAACTTTCAGCAGTTATCCTTTTAATAATCGAGGTCTAGCCAAATCTATACTCACCAACGAATAATCTTAGCTTGTCTAAGTTTCTTAGTTAAGTTAATCTAAAACTATATTCCTGATACGAAGAATTTATGTAGAAAGTTAGTGAACCAATTGTCTTTACATCTCTGTGAGATTACATACCAAAGTTATTTGGAACTAGGATTGTTTACGAAGACAAGATATAATTTTCTGAATTTCTTTATTACTATGATTTGTATTACTCTTCAACAAGCTTTAATTTGCGTTATTTTGCCTGAGTTCCCTTTTAATTCATGATTCAATAGTAGTTGTTTAATAAGAACTACTTATATAGAACAACTTTACTTTAGGCTAGATAGATGGCGTTGTTAGATTCCTCGATTGCGCTATTGAGATTATTCGCAAGAAGATACAGAAAATTTAAAGAAGTATCTATATTTGTCTTTATTTGGGTCATGGGTACGCTACTTATAGGTATTAGAGGCTATAAAAAATTAATCAACAACCCATAATGTTCCACTGCTGGGCTTGGGTCTCAGGAGAGGGTTAAGGGCATACGTCCCGACGCTAGCCGAGTGCGAGTTTAGGAATGTAAATAATAATTGAGAACTAAGTGGTGTGCATTTGGAGAGACCCATGTCCAACAGTAGACTCAGATAGGCTGATGATGATGATGAAATAATAATTGGAATATTTTGAATTTAAATGCTTATTATTTCCCGCTGACCGCTAATTTAGATCACAATTTTATTGTTCATTTATAGTTGTGTTTAGGTAGGTACTATGAATAATCAACAGGTAAACTTCAATAAGTTTGTGCTTGTCTACCATATTTATGTAATACTAGTTGTTGCCCGCGGCTCCACCCGCATATATGTCGGTTATTGCGGCAAATAGTAGCCTATGTGTTATTCTGATGTATAAGCTATATTACTGTAAAGTTTCATCCAAATCCGTTCAGTAGTTTTTGCGTGAAAGAGTAAGAAACATCCATCCAAACATCCATCCATCCTTACAAACTTTCGCATTTATAATATTAGTAGGATTACCACTTTTCATATTCATAAACCTCGACAATAACACTTTGATAACAGAAAGTAACTTTGAAAAATTCTTAAATACTTTTTTTGCACATCTCATATGCACTTCTTACTTCATTAATAACATTGCATACGGAAATCTTTTAACCACGAAAATCTAACGTCCTACAATAAAATTGGGTCAGAAATTCCTAATAAGCCCCTGACAGTATTCTAATTAGTCTCTTTTGTTGGTATAAGTTAGTAAAGAATGGATAAGTTGGCACACTGCAGCAGTTTTGGCTTAAATTACATGTAAAGTTGAGAGAAATATTTGGCTTGGAATTTCTGCCATGCCATGTTAACGAAAAGTTGATGTTTTCTGAGATGCACTCTTGGTAGAGAGCTCTCCGTCTATCAATTCAAAGCAGTATTTCTTATTCCAAGTTTCACAACAATATTAAAGAGAAATGCACAAGCAAACCTAAACTTTAAAGGCCCGCCATCTATCCATCCATAGTCATGCTGCCATAGTCAAATCGGATCCGTCGCTGAATTTCATATTTTCAATTATAATAAGAACTAGCTGAACCCCGCGGTTATCGTCGTACCGCGAGTAACGCCGCGAGACAAAGTTAGTCTAAAAAAGTAGCCTAAGTTACTCCCTGGATCATCAGCTACCTGCCAGTGAAAAACCCGTCAAAATCCGTCCAGCCGTTTCAGAGATTACCCCGAACAAACAGACAGACAGACAAAAAAATTTTTAGCCACATTTTTGATATATTTACCATGTATACATACATATGCAATTAGTAAAAAGCGGTTATTTTAATATTACAAACAGACACTCCAATTTTATTTATTTGTATAGATATCTATGATATGATATAGATATGAGAAAATATCGTTATAATCAGCCCCATTTGTTTTAACCTGGTATACCACGTATCGATACGGATTGGTAGAGTGTTTATTTCTGGTTTCCCTTCTCTTTGCAGTGCTGTTCTTCTGCGTAGTTTGCTTCCTTATTTATGTCTTTCGATTTTTTACGTAGAATGGTGGGTAGGTGTTGAAAATTCTTATTTTTAATACTACGCTACACTATACGAAAGTGTCTTAAGCCATTTATTTTGGTAGCGCACTTTTATTATAGGTAAAGCTGACTCTTTAGATCGGTCTACGTCTAAATAATCTCCAGATCTTATTAGTACTGATTGTTAACATATACAAATAAATAAAATTGGAGTGTCTGTTTGTAATACTAGTATAACCGCTTTTTACTAAATGCATATGTATGTATACACGGTACATATACCAAAAATTAAGTTAAAAATTTTTTTGTCTGTCTGTCTGTTTGTTCCGGATAATCTCTGAATTTTGACGGGACTTTCACTGGCAGGTAGCTGATGATCCAGAGAGTAACTTAGGTCTAATTTTATTTAGACTAACTTTGTCCAACGGCGTTTCTCGCGGTACGCGGGTAATGTATGTATGTGGCATACCAGTTGTTGGGTACTAGTGTAGGGGATGAAAATGAGAACGCTCTGTCCGAACACCAGTTCCAGAAAAAATGATTTATTTAAATAATGATTTATAACACAAACGCTCTCAGCCGTGTTTATCGGTGAGTGTCGATCACGGAGCAAATACAAAGAGGAGATGCCCTAATGAGATTTTTGTATGAAGCAATGCGTGACAATTTGCGGGGGTGAGGGGGTGTTAGTTTACACTTTTCCATCTACCAGACAATAGCAAAACTACTTGCATCGTTGTACGAGTATATTGCTATGTAGTTTAGCTAGCTGACACTAGTGTGGACGTACTCAGAATTTCAAGGAGTAGTTTTTTCAAGGTCGATTTTGTAAGCATCTTGAACAAAAAACATCATTAATAACGTAAATAATTTTGCAAAAGTGAACTTTTTTTTCTTCTAATAAATAACCCTAAATAAAACATTGTTCAATATGCTTGGTTTACACGTGGATTATGTAGAACAAAACTTAATATATGTAGTGCAAATCATTTTATTTAAAAAATAAATAAATTTATATTTTATTTCACTTCGGAATTGGAATGCTTAAATAACGCCAATCTCAGAAAATCAACTAATCTAAATCTGAATTGAATGGTCATACCAATGTTGTCTCTAATATCCACATCTAATCACTTTTAATCTTGCCTAATTTGGGTTTAGATAATAAGTTCCTTTTTCGATTTTTTATGATTTTTCCTTGAAATGAATCACTATCATAACAACGGGAAGAACAAATATTGGTGTATTTTGTAGGAGTTCAGTTTTGCCTATTATTTTTTTGATCAATTGCTCTTCAATACTATCCTTAGATGAAAATTTAGAACATTACCTGTATACTGGTACATTGTATTATTTTAATGATGAATAATTTAAAAAAAAACCCGTCAAATCATCAGCATAAGTAAAATTTCTTTTTTTTTTTCAATATTTGAAGTAACAACTTTCAATGCAAGATTAATATAGTCGTAACTTGATAAAATATTTGGATTCTAAATACGACCCTGTCTTTTTATTTTAGAATAGATGTCGATAGATGTCAGTCTGTTCACAATATAATTAAGAAAAATACAAAAAAAATACCATGATGAATAAAAATTCATTAGGTAAGAATGTAGAACTCATTTCGGTATCTTCTTATGGTATGTTTTATTAATATTCAGCTCAACGTACCATTGTATCTTTATTTCCAGTAACACAAAGTTTTGCCATCTAGTGGCGAGTAAATATAATAACATTTCAATAAAACACCAAGAGATTTTTCTAGAACTTTTAAAAAAATTAGCTATAAAATTACTTATAAAACAAATATGATGCCACTCATGGTACCAGAACGTCTATCTGAGTTATTTGTACAAGATAAAACACAACACTTCATCTTTTTACTTGATTGTACCGAGAACATTCAAGTATTACGATTTTTCGATGCAGTTCTAGAACATTGACGTTTATAGTATAATTTGCAAGTTGCGTCAACTGCGATGACGTCGGGGTGAGTATTTTGTCACGGGGGTGATGCGCTTATGCCATCTCCTCTTTGTATTTGCTCCGTGGTGTCGATGGCTGCGGCTGTCGAGTTAAATCTCAGGTTCACCCCACCCCCGCTACCCGCTTCTGTCAGGAGCGTTAACACCAGTATTAATAAGCAGTATTATTAAGTGTCATACCAATATTATTAATGTATGTACTATGTACATATATTGTAAAAGATTGCGTCACTGAATCTTATCATAACCATGTAAGCCGAAGGATGTTTTTTAAGCGTAGGCCTTCCCGAAAGCTTTCCCTACCTACTGAATATATTCAGCCTTTGCAAGATTTCAGTCTCGGTTTGCCAGACAGAGTACAGACAGACAGAAGCAATATAAATAGCGGATAGAGTACTTTCTGTATACAATTACTATCTATCAAATTAATATATACAGTATTAAGCAAATATAACTCTAGTAGCTATCTTAAAGCTTTATAACAAACTAGCTGACCCGGCAAACTTCGTACCTCCATATTTACATATCTGTCACAGCGTCCTTTAGCGGAATTTAAAAAAAAAAACTTTTCCCGTTATCTTTTAATTTTTCTTGTACACAAACCTTGTCATTACAAAAAGGAAAACATTAAAAATAATTATTTCATTTGGTGAAACCTATCGGAAGTTCTGCGAGTACATACATTTCGGCGATTAATTTTTATATATATAAGCAATGCAATTTTCATATTCCAGAAACGGCTGACTATAATTTATTCCCAAAGAGACGTATTGTATTTAAGATATGACATTTCTTCCAATAAAATAATCCTCTTTGATACACAGTTTGAAATGCGTATTACTGTGTTAAGACAACTTGGTTCTCATTTGAACTAAAACTTTTAAACTTTCGGCCGGCAACTCCTGTTTTGAATTTTCTTAAATTAATGATAAAAGAAAATACCGGGCAAAAAGCGTGGGGCGACATTTTCGAAGTATTTTCAGAAAGCATCCCACCCTTTTTACATTAAAGTAATTTCTAATTATTCTTCTAAATATTCTAATTTATTAAAAAAATCTACTTTTTAGTTTGGTTTATTTATGTAACGTCCATTTTTTAAATTTTAAACTTTCTTTCTTTATTATTGTATTGTCATTGGTCCTCCACAAGTCTACTAAGTTTAAATGTAATCTGACAATTTGAAGTGGGTCAAAATATAGTCCACAGGAGTCTATATGTTTGTATGTTTGTAACCCACAAACATACAGGTGAAGCTAATAAAAAGCGTGTAAAATAAATTACATTTAAAGTTAAGGCAATTCAATAAAAGTCTATGCAAGTTAATTAAAACTTCTCTTTCATTTTTCAAGATTATTTTTAAACAACCTCCAGTAAAGTTGGTTGGAGGGCTAACAGAAATATGTTACTACATATTTGAGGGTACAAGGGCACTCCGCTTACATGTCGAGCGTACTCATGTTGAAGATGTCGTCAAAGGAACGCCTCGAATAGCAGTTTTACTCCTTAATGTTGGCATTTTAGGCATATTAGCTGGGTTATGGTGGTAGTAGGTTTTTGTAAGAAAATATTGTCTATATACCTGTTCGGTTTACAAGCAAAGTAAGTACAGGCGTATTAAAAACTGCAAAATTAAAGATCTTTGAAAGAAATCAGTTAAATAGAAGTGACAACAGAGAAGAAAAAACCAAAAGTACTTTAGATTAAAAAATCACAAAATAGTTATGTAAATCTTAAAAACACAAAATAATTAAATATATTACACTAGTTGAAGCCCGCGGCTCCGCCGCTATGTCGGTTATCGCGGCAAAAAGTAGCCTATGTGTTATTCTGATGTATAAGCTATATTATTGTAAGGTTTCATCCAAATCCGGTCTGTAGTTCTTGCGTGAAAGAGTAACAAACATCCATCCATCCATCCTTCCATCCATCCATACTTACAAACTTCGTTTATATTATTAGTACGATTTGCATCGGGCACAAAGGACCATAATGTACAGTAACACCAGATAGCTGGTGAGGCAGGTGTTCAGGTAAAGCTGATTTCAGCACGGTTGGGCCGGCTCGTCCAGGGCGGGACTGTCGTGCTTCGTTGGTGAGTGCGAGACCGGAGGCTCAAAGATGCAGAAGCATCACTAGCTCGCCATGGTGTTGGTCACATTCAGTTGGTCGGCATTCGCAATGAGTATAGTGACCACCACTCTTGGATTCTGCTTATGCTTTCCATCAGGCAGAGTAGAGGCATTTTGAAAGGCCAAACTTAAAAAAAAATGTTACAGGTTTTCCTAGTGATTTTACACTTCTACGCAACGTGTGTTTAGTTTAATAATCGATATTGTACACCAACTATAGAATATCATGTTATTCTATATATATTTTTGTAAAGTGTAAAGTCAACAAATCATGCACGAGCTTGTACAGCATTTATCTATGGTATTCAGAACTATCATTATAAGAATATTTCAAATTTTCAACAAAATATTAAGTGCCGGTCATCAAGAGGCTCGTTATAAATATCGATCTAATAAATATCCTACCTGTCTACAACATAAAGTGCATGTAGCTACTATTTATTATGTTTACATTTACACGCATGTTGCCCGTATAAATTACGAGTTTCGTTTATACACCGTTGCTAAGCAGCAATGGTCTTTAAACACAACGAAACTACCAATCAAAACAGCCGCTCCCTAATTTATTGTCATGGTGAAATAATGATAGGTACAGGGAAGCTATTTATTAACTGTAGTACAAATATGTTCACTAATTGATTTACTTCATCGAATGGTACCAGCCCTGTTGCGGTGCCGCACGCACGCACCAACGCCATGTTCAGATGACGAGCGCTCAACGCGTGTTAACAACTACATGTAAAATGGCGCTTTAGCATGTGTATTCCTTGAACGAAATTACATGTAGTTGTAAACACGCGTTAGAAAAACGCGCGTTGAGCGCTCGTCATCTAAACATGGGCTAATCTGTAGCACCACGCGCCAATGATTAGAGCTCTAAATACTCTCAACACAATGGCAGAACATACCGATCCGTTTACATGTTCACTGAGCGAATTCACAAGAGTTTCGAATTGGTCTATATGTTACCTTTAGAAAACATAAGATTTTTATGATATTTTTTGTTGGTTTGTTTTTTATTGATCGTAGGTAAGTGATTAGTATTAATCTATGTAACTACGCTATTGTATTGGGCTGAAAGCCTGTAAGGATAGCGCATGTTTATAAATAAATAAACCATCTTCCTAGCCTTTATTATTCCCAAGATTTGGGGTCGGCTACTAGTTCAATCGGTTTTATCTGAATATCAGTTTTTACTTGGAGCGACTGGCATCGGACCTCCGCAACCCTACTGGTAAACTGAATTCGAAGGGTGAACTAGTTGTCAGGATATTTGAGGGCGCTGACTTCCCAATAACGATTGCAATAGATGTTCATTGTACACTTTTATCTGTTTGAATTTGACGTTATTTAGTTTCACTTTACAATTTGTCCTCATGTCTAAGTAGAGGCTTATGTCCAGCTGTGAACTGTTGAAAGCTATTGATGCTACCTACTTCTTTCTTTTTTCTTAAAATCACCAAAGAGTTGACTAAGATTGCTTGAGGCATATATTTTTCCAGCGACCCGACCCGGGTACGCACAAAAGTCTTTCAAATTCTCCTCTGATTTTATGTACAAAACGCATGTATTACATATATAAACCTTCCTCTTGAATCACTCTATCTACTGCATTAAAATACTTTTAATAGTTTGAGAGATCTAAGCGAATAGATAGTGGAAACACATTTTGTTACATGTAAAGATTTATTCATAAGTTTCAAGTTCATAACTTTTATAATTTAAACGGTATTTTTTTGACAGGAATGGATTAATAAAAGTACTAATAGATAAGTTCGAATAATAGATTTAGGTCCCAAACCAGTCCTAAATGAATTAGTACCGACAAGCGAGCCCTATTGTGTCTAACACAATATGACAAAAGAGACTATGCTATCAAAGGCTAACTCTTCAAAGTCAAAGTCAAAGTCAAATATCATTTTCTTACATAAAAGCTTTGTTCGCGTTCATATTCTAATATTTTGATATAAAAGAAAAATGTTAGACTTGACTTAGACCTAGTTATATAGTTATCAATTTTACCTAATAACTTTACTCATAGTACCTAGATCGTATTGTATTTTTTTTGGTATTTTTTACAAAAATTGATTGATTTACCGGATCCGGATGAAGCCCTTTCCGAGATTCAGATGTTATATATACAAGATTTGCTTCTTTAAAGGTATTAGATAAATATACATGATTTACATTTATAAAACAACCAACCGGGAACGACGGTTTAACGTGCTCACTGAGGCACAGAAAGGCTTCTATATTTTGAGCATGGCTACCCATCTTAAAAAGATTACTGAACATGCATACTCGGTTACCAATAAGCGACTAGCCTTTTATGTATAATATCGAAATAAATAAAATATCTTTTAATAAACGAATGACAAACAAATGTCATTCATATTGAATATTTGACACATGTCATTGTGTGATAGTGAAAGTTTGTACACAAATGCATCTTGCTCTCGTCGATAGCGCGTGATGTTCATGACATGTGTCAGATTGTCAGACATGTGTCAGTAAAATTAACTTTCGAAACAAAACAGAATATTTGCTTTGTGTGTTAGACATTGAAATCAAATATTGCATCTTCAATTATTAATAAAAATAAATATATTTTTTGTTTGATATAGATTTATTTTCATGACCAATAACTAGAGGGGTGATCAAATGGTTTGGACAAATACTAATGGGCATATTGTGAGATATCGTAGCATCATTCTGATTGATCTGACTTGTTTGTAAAGAAGCGTTGCTCAACCACGGTATGAAGTTACTTAATCAACATATTATGCATCACCTTTGACTAGCATCTATCTATACAAATAAATAGAATTAAAGTGTCTGTTTGTTTCTTGAAATTATTACGTATTTAAACATCATTAAGCATTTAATGAAACAACCAACAAAATTTAAAATAGTATGGGTATGTCGGTCTTTTCCGGCTAATCTTAGCAGTGGCTGGACAAATTTGACAGGACTTTCACTGGCACATAGCTGATAATGTAAGAAGTAACGTAGGCTATTTTATTCGACTAGCTTCTCCCTATAGTGTTACCCATGGTTGTCGTTGTGAAGCTACAACAACAATCACCGAGGGACTCGGCTAGTAGAAATACAACTCAAAAGATGTAAGTGCTTTACCGTCTTACTACTAAAATAAAAGCGGGGGAGGATCAGGTAACCTCACGATCACTTTACTTTTATGGTTTCTTTAGGTGTTATATTACTGTAATCTTTGACCGCACGTTTGGCCTAGCGTTTCAAGCGTTCGCCACGCGTTTTCGACTATGCTAAGTGTTGTGGGTTCAATTCTTACAAAGGACAATACTTTGAGTGATTCACAAATTGTTGCTCTAAGTCTGGATGTTCTTTGTGTCTGCTTCAAGTATATTTAAATAAAAAAATAATTCGGAAATCTAAGACACAACGCAATCTAGTCCCAAGTTAAGCAGAGCTTGTGTAATGGGTACTAGACAACTGATAGAAAGCATACATCATATAATACATAGAAAACACCCAAACTCCGAAACATTTGCAGAACAAACGAACATTTGGTCCGACCCGGGAATAGGACTCGAGACCTCACCCACAGCAGTCGCATACGCTGCTACTGCGCTACAGAGGCCAGTAGTAGGTTAGGTACTGAATTAACTGTGGAGGATCAGGTGCTATGTCCCTCTGATCATGACTGGCGGGCATGATCACCTGGGAAATCTGACCTGGGACACCTGGGACCTCACAAGAAATTGGGCTTTGTGAAGTCCCCCGAGACACGGTAGTAGGTTTTCAAGGTAGTAGAGCCACGCTGATTTCAGCACGAACGGGCCGGCTCGACCGGGGCGGTACTACCCTCGCACAGAAAATCAACTTTAAATGACAGCGATCATGCTGTCGTGTTTCGTTGGTGAGTGCGAGACCGGAGGCCCAATGATGCAGAAGCATCACTAGCCCGCCATGGTGTGGGTCATCATGCTGCATTGTTGCATTGTCTGCATTCGCAGTATGGTGACCACCACTTTTGGATTCTACTCATGCTTTCCATCAGGCAGAGTAGAGTCATTTTGGCAGGGTCAAACATAAAAAAAAAAAAAAAAAAAAAAGAATGTGTATTTCCAACGTGAGAGTAGTATTCCAAAAAGAAAAAAGGTTTAAGTTGTCCGTTTTGTTTGCACTTCTGATATCAGATCTGATTATGTTACATCAGAACTTGTACTCTTACCCAATGACATGATTATGTGGGTCGATAGATAACAGTTCGAACAAACTCTGATTACCATGAACAAGTCTTATCAGATCTTGCTGAACTTTACTCTATGCGGGTTCATTCGTGCTAGGAATGGGGTTTATGAGCCCTTATGACTGCGACCTATTTCCCTCTTTTTGAAAAGGTTACAAGTTAATTGAAAGCCTTAGTACTATAAAATATCAGTTTTGAAGATTGGACTACATTCGATTTGAACTTGTCTTGAACTTAACTCCAGCTGTGCATATATATCTATTATCTTTGATTTTCGTAAATCTAAAGCTGTTCCAAATGGCTACAGTTATGTTATACTACAACTAATATAGTCTGATCATCTAGCAAAGAATACATTTCAGTCATTTACATGAAAAGAAAATACTTCGTTAAAGTCCAAATTACGGATGAATTGTATGAAGTAATTGTTCGATAAACGTATCTTAAAACTCTTAGAGATATACCTATATTATATTTTCGTTATCTATATATTAATATGTAAAAAAAAACATTGTGTACCTTCTTACGAAAATTATGCGTATAGATGTGAAATTTGGCACAGTTAACGTTTATGAGTAAGAGGAGTTCAAAAAAGCTAGAAAAAAGCATATAAGGTAGAATTTCGACCAAAAATTTTGAATGAACTAGTTAAAATGTTAAATTTAAAAGCAGTATATTTAAGTTTCGTGCAGCGAAGTCGTTGTTTTACCGCGTAATAACACTGTATTAGAGATTCGTATCACGGTCGTGCTGTCTACGTTTTAACTCTATTTTCTTTCCATAAAAAACGTCATAGTCAATATAGTAATTTGTTATTCGACTAGAATGAATGCCTTGTGAATATCTTCAAGTAATTCATCATGATCGTATCAAATATTTACAACAAAACGTTCCTGCCTTCAAGGTATACTTTTGTTACAAAGGGTATTTGCCCACAAGGAGTATAGACCTCGTTCAAAAGAAGCAGTCTCGATAGCTATTCATACTCAAAGGTATTTGGGTAATAGAATGATAGATGACTGGGCTAAAGTACAGTTTCTTATTACTTTTTGGAACTATCAATCTTAAATAGGCATTGCCGTAATTGGTCATATAAAGGCAAATTGGCCTTTTGCGTGAAATAAAGGAGGTTTTATATGCTTTTGACGGAGTTTGCGATAAAGGGTAGGTCAAAATAGTTCTATAGGTTTCAGAGGTAATGGTTAGGTTATTGACTCGTGAACTATGTTCATTTTGTTTATAGTTTGATTATGATAATAATATAACTTGTTTATTCGTGAAAGATTACAAAACTTTAATGCACAACAGGAATTTAATAGTAATTTATATCAAAACGTAGTCTACAGGTAAACATCTAGCTAAGCCCCTGGGTGTTACCCGGAAAGGTACTATAACTTGTTTGTACACAAATGCATCTTGCTCTCGTCGATAACGCGTGATGTTCTTGTGACCAAGACGCCCGCAAGAAATATCGCGGGGTGAAGCTAGTCTTAAATGAAGTAACTTAAGTGACTCCTTATAGTGTCAGTTATCAGTGAAAGTCCCGTCAAAATTGGTCCACACGTTCCAGAAATTGGCCAGAACAAACAGACAGATAGAAAGTTACACAAAAAAAAATTCAAAAAAAAATCATCAACGTTACAAACAGACACTTTAAATTTATTTATTTAAATATGTATGAATTAGTGTTGTCGATGTTTTTAATTACTTACAAAAACTGAACTACACAATCAGTACAATAGATCCTTATCATCAAATTTTAACACTCAGAAATGCAAATAATATTTTTGATATAACTGTTTATTGACCTTGCTATAATCCTGGTAAAGTCCATACGCGAGTGCAAAAATCACCGTGGGAGAGCCGCGCTCTGGCATGAATGGGCCGGCTCGATCGTAGTGATAATAATATCACCAATAATATCATCATAATGACGTCGGTTAAAAAAGGGTAAATAAGTTCTAACTATTTCATATGGAACTCTGTGTCAATGTTCACAAACAACATTTAAGTTACCAAGAATTGTTCTTTAAATATTCTTACTCTTTTATATACTACTTACACCTGTTCATTTAAAATATTGCCGAAGTTTTTAAAAAATGGCAAAAGTTGGATTTAATTTTATTTTACTCGAGTCTTGCTCATCCATCTGGCGTAATCTTAAGTTGATTATAACACTCCAGGGATGAATAAAATACTTCAAGTCGATAAATGGAAAAGTATAATATTGACTTGTGAAGTCTGCTTCATTTACAGTACGATGCCCAAGACTCAACAGATATTTAGATTATATCATTAGATCAATAGATTTTGTACTGCATAAAATTAAGTACATATTTGCCTAAATTTTCAACAGTAAATTAATGTTCTGTAGTTTATTACTTGGTAGATATATTGTACTTTTGAGATATCCATATTAATATTAAAAACTCGAAATAAACTCTGTTTGTCTATCTGCCTGTCTTGTCAGCACAACCGCTGTACCGATACCAATGAAATTTGGCATGGAGATACTTTTATTCTTAAGGAAGTACAGACTACTATTTACTGCGATAAACGACATACACGCAGTTGCTGCGGACAAAAGCTAGGGTAAATAATTAAAAATAATCATTTGAATCAAGATTCAAGTGTTTTAAAAATATACATCCATCAAGAATTTAATTTTGATACGATCATCGAAAGATTGTCTTTCAGGATTTGTTACCTTAATGTATCGAAGTAATCTATTATATAGAAATTATAATGCATACGAGTATAGTTAAACATATATAGTATAGTTCTTTTTCACACTCGTTTCTTAGCTTTGCTCCAGCTCTCCTTGCCGTTTTTGGCCAGAGTTTCCCCCTTTTGTGTCATCGAGTGATTCACTTCATCTTTCTTTAGGTTTTTGTTGATTCCAGATATAAAAGTAAGAAAGGGCCTTGTTCTTTTTGATGAATGGAGTTTTTTATATCTAGCATGTAAACACTCTTTGACAAATATTTTGATCTTCAGGCAGTTAAGGGAGTCTCTGACGAATCATTTCCCAACCGGGCTAATATTAGATGCGACTTTTCCCTATTTTTATACGAAACTAAAAATATATTTATCGATACCATAATCGAGTGTACTGTGGTATCGAGTATCGAGGTCACTGTGCTGGATTAAATCATGTTTGGCCAACCGACTTGCAATTTTGGCTTAGAGAACTAAATATAAAATTTGTTGCTACCTGAATATTGGCGTTTCGGTTTGATACCCTGGAGACGATGTTAGATTGACCTTATTTAAAATAATGTGCCTTTTTGATCTCATATAATCCTAATTTATATTTATATTATAAGTAATAAGATAGAGTTGCTTAAATTTTTATAACAATTAATTACCATGAGGTTAATCGGTCTGCTTATTTGCCTTACTGTTAGTGTCTAATATATATACCACTCTGGGATTATACCCCTGGGTTTACATCAGTCAAATACCTTCAATTTTATTTTGATCCTGTATGTTTTGTTCTAAAATAAAAACTTTAATATACCTGCATTTCATTTGAGATTACTACAGGGATTATTGAATTTATATACGTAGATAAAAACAATGTAACGACCATCGAGATTTAAAAAGTAACTGGTCTGTGAACCGAAACAAATTTATATCTATACAGAGTAATATATTGACATTTCTATAAATAACTTTAAGTAATGTGACATTTTGTCCCTCATCCGAAATTTGACGAGGATTATTTTCAAGTGGGGAGGGTATAATCTGTCTCAACGAAGGGTCGAAGTGTACTCTAAAACTTTGTATTTCATGATACGCTTGCTTGGTTTGTTTACATTGATTTTTACTTAACGTGACAAGTTTTACTTGAAAAATGTTAAGTGTTTTTAAATATAAAAATCAGAACACCATTTTTTAAAATTAAATTATAACTTTTCTTACCAAAAAAATATATCTTGGTATTTTTTGACTGTGCAGTTTCAGAAAACTGCACTTGAAACAAACAAGTTATTATTTCATACAAACTTCCTGGTAGCATGGTGATATATATGCCCATAGATTTACTTGAAAAATGGACTGTCCAAAACTATAAGAATTTTACGAATCGAATTAGTAGGTCATAACAACCTCGTCATTTTTAGATATAAGCATGAATTTATCTAATTTGGGAGTCAGAATTCAGCAAATATATACTTAAACATTTGTCGATTCAGTTAAGTTATAGATTATCAAACAAATCAATATTTTGAAATTTCTACCCTGCAGCTTTACACAGTAATAGGTCTAATCTCTGATCAAGTCAAACAATCAAATCTCACTCATATAAAATTGTGTATTTCATATAAAACAAAAATCTTATAGGTAAAGCGTTATTTAAAGTGATTTACAAGAAAACGTGTCTGCTTTTAATGATGTTCCGATTTTAAAACAGAAACATATATAAATAATTGTGATTTTTTCCCTTTTATTTTATTTGAACGTTCTGTAGATTGTCATAAAAATACCATTAATTCCATTATGACTAATTGGTTAGCTTTCTTTCAAAACTCCTGAAATTCCATTTTATATATATTTGTTAGTCTTACATAATAATAACCCTAAAATGTTTCCATTCGTATTTTGTAACATACTGTATAAGCGCTGTATTGTTACTATTCAAGCGCGATCTTTGAAAAACCATTGTTACGTAAACGTGACGTATGCTGTTACTGAAAAACCTTTCAATTAACTGTCCACGCGGGTGTATAAGTGGCTTAATAGATTAAGTCCAGTTGGTGGGCAGTTTTCCTTTCGAATCTATTTTTGGTATATTGACAATTTATATATAGCCACTACTCTGGTTAATTATTATTCCGTTACGTCAAACGTAAATAATAGTACGAAGTAGGCAAGTGTGGGACTTTGCCAACGCATGTGCGATGTCGTGCATGTTATTGAAAATAACTTTGTAATGTTTGTAATGGCTGTGAAAGGCTCTCTCAAAATAGCAATTCTCGTCAATATATCTATGTACTTTGTTCGTGGAAGAGTATTTTTGGTAGAACGGGTGTACTACTGAAGTGGACTGCTGTGGATTTATTTGTCAAATTAAACTTTACATCGCCGCTTAATGAGTATAAACGGGGAAACAAAGCAAGAGAATAATGTCGACTATTTTCAATATACTCTTTGCTCTGAATAGTACGGGTTGTTATTCAAGTAAGACTAACGGAAAAATTGTGATAAATAATGCTGAAACATCTTAATAGGCAGCCATGGTGAGGGTCACCCTGCTGTATTGTTGCATTGTCTGCATACGCTGTGGTGTGTTGTATGGTGACCACCACTCTAGGATTCTGCTTATGCTTTCCATCAGGCAAAGTATAATCACTTTGGCTTGGCAGGCTCGAAAATAAAAAAAAACAAAAAGCAGTCAAGAGGACTGCCGACTGAAGTGAAAGTACAAAACTATAAATAAAAGTTGTAGAGAAATCAGTAGTTTAAGGTACACTGTATATAAATTTGGCTTATTTATTTTACAAATATATTGAACGTACTTTTTTTTTTTTATGTTTGACCCTGCCAAAATGACTCTACTCTGCCTGATGGAAAGCATGAGTAGAATCCAAGAGTGGTGGTCACCATGGCGAGTGAACCACCATATGTTCCGAGCCATGAGCTGTCACCATGCACACTTGCGCAAGCGCCCTGCGATGCCGTACGAAGAGCACCTTGAGCCGTCTTATGGCGTCTTAGGTCACGTGTCCGTCGCGACGTAATCTGTAGTGAGTTTAACATTTTTGACGCATCCCGAAATAAATTTTGCTAAAGTACACAACGCCGTTAAAGAAGTTTTAACTTCAAAAACCACCCTAGAATTGAGATAGTATTGAAATGAACTCATGTAAACTTTTAATTTTGAATGCTGCTAAAAATCCGCATTAATTACGTAAAAAGACATTAACAAAAGTCGTCAGATCATAAATCAAAATGTCAGAAATCGGAAGCTTCTATTTTTTCAGGTAACTAAAAACGTTAAACCTGCTTTCGTTAGTCAAAAAGTAAACTGTTTACTTAAATGGTAGAGCCTTTATTCATAATAAGTTCATGTATCCGCACAAAACTGCCAGTCATCCACCATTTTACTAAATTACGCTCCATAAAATGGCGGCCGTAATGGCCGCATAGTTTCGCGCCAAAAGATTGAAACTTCATTGACGGCTATTAATTGCTCTTTGGAAGGTGATGCGGATTAATTTACCTGGTTTTGGTGCTGATTGATATAAAACAACGTTAAGGGTAACACCCTCAGACATTAACGAATATAAATTTAATATCCAGTAACCGCACCTTCATTTGTTAAAGAGTAACAGAGATGAAAATAATTTCGCATATAGCGCTCTCTCTTTTTAGGGGGGGGGTGTGTTTAGTGAATGTTAAATTTGTTATTTATGCTTTGTGACTGATTGATGTTGAGCTATTTGATGTTGATTGAGGTATTTTAATGTCCTTACAAAATATATAAAGCTGTTGACGGCTGAAGGTACCCGATGATAATTAAATTTTATAAATATTTAAGAATATTTGTTATATAAAAGAACATTGTTTACGTGGACTTCTCATTTTAAAATGAAACATTTGTCTAAGATCAATACTGTGGTGCCAAGCAGATTGAACTATATTTACATATCCAAAAATAAGGTCAAACTATTATTAATCTAAAATAATAAATCATATCTACAGTTTCTAGGTAACCGTAAATTTACCACTTACACCTCAGAAAATTTCTGTGTTGTCTGTCTTTGCTTAATTAAAATATCTTGCAGAATTTTGCCACCCACAAATGTCTGAGAAACAGATTATATATTTCAAATAACTGCTAAAAGAAATGATTGACGTGTAAGCAGTATCAATACAAATAGAATCAATAATAACAAAGGACATTTGTGTTTAATAAAAATCTGTTGTGCGATACCTTCACTTACCTACTTTGCTCTGGTATCATTTAATACAGACAAATGAAGCTTATAGTACATATTACTATGTGGTATGTTCAATTTCTGTGTCCAAGATCCGCGCATTACAATTACATAAGATGGCCAACTCAAATTGAGAGTTAGCTCTTTATCATCTAAAGCTCTATAAAAATATGACTAAATAATTAAAAAATATTGATATTAAATTAGTACTATAAAAACATGTATTACGAAGACAGACGTTACCAATCTACGGGTTCAATATTACATATTTACAAGCTGGATGTGTTCAGAAGCCGTAAAAAGGCATAACCTTCATAAAATATACTACGCTTGGTTGCGACCAAATTTAGATCAATAAGATTGAATTATTTTCTTTGTAGGAGCGTTAGTTAGGTTTCTTTAATGTAAATTAATTTGTCAGAAATATTTTGTGAAGAAGTAAGTGCGTTATCACGCATTCAGGACTACCCTCTAAGTCAGTTTGATCCTACCATTGTACGGTTTTATATCTGTAAGCGGACTATGCATTTTAGCCACGAATATGATAATGGTAGGTTGCATAATGATATAATAATTTCTGATGATTACTTAAATGGAGCTATACGAATTTAGCCTGTTCATGCCATGGTAAATTAGTCTTACAATGTATAGAATTAAATCGATTAGATATATATACTTTTCTATGGACTATCCTTTTCAATTATTCTTGAGAAACGCTAGGCGCAGTTCTTTTGTACTGTAGTTCCGAAGTTTTTGTTAGCAATTTTCAGAACACAAATCGTATTTTACTTTTGTTTTTCAAACGAACAACGTTAACGCTTGCTAAAAAAATATGTTTGTACATTGTAGTTTCCAATACGCTGAAAGGTGAATATTATATTAATCATAAGTTATTGCTATGTATCTCATTGATAGTAAACTAACTGTAAGCTCTTATAAGAAATAAATTCTTTAAACACAAATATTCAAAAAATAAACTTGAAAACCTTAATAAATTTAGCCTAACTTAGCACTAACTAAGTTTAAAGCCCTTGTCATCTTACTGAAGCGTGAAAGCCTCCACACGGAACTATTTTAATTAGCAAAAGTGACGTCTGCCTAATCGCACTTGTCAGTGGCTCTAGGGCCATAGAATTAGCGATTAATACAATGTGACTGTGAATAAATGAATTACTAATTACATTGCGTTGTTTAAATGTGGTATTAAGTGTTTTTTTAATCCGAAAAATAGTTGATAACTCATAACCCACAAATAGACAGAATCAATATCATGGGGATTTAGAAAATACAAACTTAATATGGAGAAACTACACTCAAACATAGAACAATTACAATAAATGATCTTGGTTAAGTATTTTTCCTACGTGGAACTCGAAACCAAGACCTCTGGTTTAGCTGGACCAATAACTTAAAGACTAACAGACCCAATAATTTTCGTTAGTGCTAATAGCATAATTACCCCGGTAGTTTGATTACTCAATGTTAACAATACACGTAGAGACATTTCACCTGGTGACCTTATTCAGGAGTTATTCAATCAGTCGGGCTACACACTTGTGGGACATTAATCACAGTACTAAATAAGTAATACTACTTTTAATTTTCTTAAGAAACCCAATAAGAACAGTGGGGCTTAAAATGACGACGTCTGAGAATTTTTTACCGTTAAAAACTCGAGAACAACATATTTTATACATTATATTTAAGTACTTCATTAGTAAACATAATTTTGCATGATTTGATATGCCATGGTATAGTCATACTTCCACACGCACAGGCAACAACACACTCTGACTTTTAATTTGGATGAGTTCCTGGATGAGGAAAATCATTCAACAATAGGTCAATATGCTAACCCCTAAACCATTAAGAAAAATAATAGTACGATTTCAAAACATGATATAGTCATGAAGATAAAAATATATGTTTAGAACGTGACATCCCTAAGGTATATTCAATTTTGTGTAGGCGGCCATTTTGTGCAACTTTCACGAGGTAAATTAAGGTAGGAAGAGTGACGTGGCAGTTTTCTGTTTTTGTGATTGTGTTTTTGTTGAACAAGTTGATTACTTTAGGTTCACGAAATTTGTTGGTAAAAAGATTTTAATACGTAATTTTATCGTAAATATTGCCATGGATGAACTTAAAAGCATCAAGTTTTGCGGTGTTAAATACTTAGTGACGAGCATGTGAGTTTTTATGTGTTAATAAGTATAAATTGCATTGAAAGACACGAATTCCAATGTCATTATGTTTATTTCTTTAAGCGTATTTATAGAGAGGACTCGTGACTAAACTATGAATTATACATTGACCCTCTGTGACCCCGGAAAACATGTTAAGCCGTCTGTCTTGGTTGCCATACTAATATCTGGGGCAATCATCAGCTCATCACATTTTGTAGCGAAAAAGGTCCAAGAAGAACATATCTATATATAATTTCGATGTCAGTCCGATGGAAGTCGCTTCACGCAAAAAAAAACTGTAACAATCTGAATAAAAAGAATGTATGCACGTAAAAATGCGGAGTGAAATTGTTACTGTTAATATTTTTTTAATTTTTGGCCTTACCAAAATGATGGAAGGCATAAGCAGAATCCAAGAGTGGTGGTCATCGTACTGCGAATGTAGACAATGCAACAATGCAGCATGGTGAACCACATTATGGCGGGCTAGTGACGCTTCTGCATCATTGGGCCTCTGGGCTCGCACTCACCAACGAAACACGACAGCACAATCACGGTCATTTTACGTTGATTTTCTATGCGAGGGTAGTACCGCTACGGTTGAGCCGGCCCGTTCGTGCTGAAATCAGCGTGGCTATACTACCTCTAAAATGTGATTTAACTACAAATTTAACATTTAAAGTTCATTAATCAATCAGATATCTAGACTACATTAAATTTCTCGCGTTATGTCAAGTTTTCTTTTTAGGAAACAGTTCATTGTGTGAAGCAAAATACCAATGTTTTGTTGCAGAAATATGAACATTGTAGGTATAATGAATGCTCAACTTAAAAGTTCTGAAGTCCAATAAGGCATTGCATATTTTGTACACGTGTCGTATTAAATTAATAAAAACAAAATGTTGATTAGTATTCAGTTTATTCTAATCTATTAAACATGGAAAAAGATTGTATTGAAAAGTTTAAATATTCACATTACATATGCCTCAAATCACATTCTACTTGTTTGAAAATGATCTTTTAAAACATCATATACCGGTTACAAGGCGTCAATCATAATAGAATATGTAGTTTTGGGTGAAACTGAACTTTTCATGAACTTAGATGTATTTTCAATTAAAATATCCTTTTAGAACCACTCTTAAGAAATTGAATACATAATTGTATTGGAAATTTCAGTTGCATTTTCTGCAATGCAAACATGTTTATTGTGTGAACTGGCAGCTATTATTATATATTTATTAGCCACATTCACAAAGGACACGAGAAAAATAAGATACATTTTAACATTACTAAACAACAAACAACCGTTACTGTGGGAGAGCCACGCTTTGGCATGAATGGGTCGGCTCGACCGGAGTGAACGGCCTCACAGAAAACCGGTGTGAAATAATGCTTGCGCTGTGTTTCACCGAGTGAGTGAGGATACCGGAGGCCTATACCCCAATCACCCCTACCCTATCTCCCCCCCCCATCCCCCCAAAGATCGGCAACGCACTTGTGACGCCTCTGGTGTTGCAAGTGTCCACGGACGGCGTTGATCACTTACCATAAGGCGATACGTCTGCTCGTTTGCCCGCGTAACACATAAAAAAAAAAGAAACATAATACAAAACAAAAGACATCAGAAAAAAAAACAAAAAAAAGAATGTGACATAATCTCGCTGTGTGGGTATATGACTAAAGGGCCACAGCTCCTGCGGTTCTGAGAGTGGCAACAGCGCTAATTTTAAAGGTGGTAGTATGTTTTGTTTTTTTCAGTTAGCTCTGTTTATTATTTGTTTAATCAACAGAAGGTACACCTAAAGAAAATATATATGAAAACTAATTCTAACCCATGTACACCTCACACAATCAAATCTTGTACACAAAATCAAATGTAACAATCATACTCATTATTTATTCAGACAGAGTCCATTGTATACAAGTTCTCTTAACCTATGTCAAACAATACTTTATTATGTTTACTGGGATTTACTTTAGTAACGTTTAATTCAGTAGATACAGATGAACCTAACTTATGCTCTGACAAATCTTAGTAGGCATTTTGGTCTTTGCCAATGAGAAAATACTCGTATTATTCAGCGAAACGTGCAAAAATAATTTCCGCCATTCTCGGCAGTCGTTATATAAATTTACCTACCAAGCTTTGTGAAAACATGGATTATGGTGGTTTTATTATTGCGTTTACTTTACTAAAACACAATATTCAGTTCTGCATAAAAGTTACAAGACAAATTCTCACTTCATAAGTTAAGTGCAAGACAAATGTCTTTGACACGCCACATGATTCTTCAAAGCTATATATTGGCTAAAGGCTATTTTAATTCAGTCACGTACACTAAAGAAAAACTGTAGAAATTTTGTCCTAAGTTGTTAATATTCAAGGCCTGTACGGGTTCTGTACTAAGCTATCTCTTAGTAGTATATCTACTTATAACATAGCATACGTCTCTCGTACCAGTTGCCAAAAATGTTTATTTTATTACTACTTTTTGCCCGCGGTTCCGCCCGTGGTTATTGCGGAAAAGAACTAGTCTTTGCCGCGAGTACATATCCCTCCTAAACAATCAAAGTATCTCCATGCAAAATATAATTGAAATCGGTACAGCTGTTTAGCCATGCCAGCGTAACAGAGAGACACGGTATCTTTTGAATTTATAGTATTAGTATGGATGATAATATAGCTACACACAATAGACAGTTTGACAACCTTAGGGTGAAGGAATGCGTAAAATAACAAGTTTTCGTTGACAAATTATGTTTTAGCAGTCTAAAAACTAGATCTTCTAGTAATGAGCCGCATTATTTGTGTTTACTGACAATTCTTTACTTTGTATTAAATTATTTATAATACTTATATTAGCTTTAGTTAATATGACTAACTTTGTCCGTTTAAGATTTTCAAAAAATTCTTTTCACAAATCTAATTCGCTAGTAAATACTGTTTTAGGTTTAATTTTACTTATTTCTCTTTTGTCTTGAACTTATAGCTATAATTTGCTTGTTTTATTATAACTATTGCGCATAACTGTTATGTATTTATATAACTTGCATGTTTATAAATCACTATATTATTATATATATACACTACATTATAGCCCAGTGGTTGAAATTCAACCATTATTTATTCTTTTAGCTTTCTGCATTCCTCCTCTGTCCTCGACCCGACCATGAACTTCCTACCGAAGTTCATAGTCCTTCGTTGGCAATAGTTACGTAAAAGGGGGTACAAAGTTTTTTTTATACGTATCACGTATAATCTGATGGTAAGCGATTACCGCCGCCCATCGACTTCCACAACACCATAGGCATCACAAGTGCGTTGCCGGCCTTTGTGGGGATGGGGAAAAAGATGTAGAGAGGGGTTGGGGTATGGGCCTTCGGTATCCTCACTTACTCGGTGAAACACAGCACAAGCTCTATTTCACACCGGTTTTGTGTGAGGCCGCGGTGTCACTCAGGTCGCGCCGGCCCACTTATACAGAAGCGTGACTTTCGCGCGGAATATATATTTTGCTTCACGTGTATAGATTACTCGTCACTAATATTTTGTCTGTTTTTTACAGGTATGGTAAATGCATAAAGTTAATTCGAATAAAACAAGGTATGGTATTTTTTTATGTAATGTGAGATAAATAAGCTGACGGGTGACCTGATCCTAAGTAATAACCACCACGACTCCTGCATCTCAAGGTACAAAATGCTTTGCTGCATGCAATACGGATGTAGATGGAAGTGGTATTGATTCAAAACGGTTTTAGAAATTAAATGCTTCATGTCATAATTTATAATTCGCTATCCAGTCTTAAAAACTAAACAGAGCCTGTATTATTTGTGATTTAAACCCATGAATAAACATACAAAGATTCATATACACAGAAATTGTACAGAACGCTAATAAATCGAATGATAATTTTAGTACATGTACATACATATGCATATATGCTATGTATGCCTTAATTAACTGCCTCGGTGGCGCAGTGGTAGCGTATGCGACTGCTGTGCTTGAGGTCTCGGGTTCGAATCCCGGGTCGGACCAAATGTTTGTATGATCTCCAAATATTTGTTGCGGAGTTTGGATGTTTTCTATGTATAATATGTATGTAATTACAAAAAAAACAGTATATATGTAATTATATCAGTTGTTTAGTACCCATAACACAAGCTCTGTTTAGCTTGGGACTAGAAAGCGTTGTGTGTTAGATGTTCGAAAAATGAGAATACTTCCTACGACGTCAGACATGACATCAAGAAGAACCCAGGTACCTTTAAAGTCTTAAAAACATAATATACGAGTGTAAAACATATTTGAACTCCGCATTGTCGACATTTATATAACTACTCGAGTATTTTTATACATTTGATTCAGCTCATTCAGTGCCCGCGTGATGGATCGGTTCCCGCTGAATAAGCTGACCAACGGAGATTGGCAACGTTGACGTCTGATGAATCTGAACGAAGTTAGATTCAGACTTTGTGAACAATGGCGATCGTATCTTCAGCAATAAAATTAGAGCTTGTTAAAGCATTTTCTTCTAAAGTGTTTTGTGTCTTCAGTTCAAGACAAAAGTCATATATATCTTTATATATATAATTCTTCTGTGAGTGTGTATGTCACTGAACTACTCTCAAACGACTGGACCGATTTTGATGAAATTTTTTGTGTGTGTTCAAGGGGATCTGGGAATGGTTTAGATTCACAATTTTGTCCACTGGACAATGTTTTTTTAATTAATTTTTAATTATTAGTAGTTATGGCAAAACGACGTTTGCCGGGTCAGCTAGTACTTATCTAAAGTTTTCTAAAGAACTACAAATCTGATAGTTGTTAGGCTATCTGAAAGACTGATTCGGTATGTATATACTTACTTGTTTGAATTAACAGTACAGTAAATCAATTCAATTTCTAACACCGATTGTTGCGTCAATATCGAGGTACCCTTGCAAATAAATTCACCATAATTTGTCTTTCAGGAAAAGTTCGGTAGCAGACACGAAAATAAATTATTTTTACGCATTTATTTAATTACAAGTCTGAATAACTGCTAACGATTACATAGTCTGTGTAGCGCTGAATACTTTAGCATTGAGAACAAAAAAAAAGTAATCTAAGATACATACAAAAGAAGCCTTGTTTAAGACTCGTTTATGTGAGTCGTAATGTAGTTGCGCTAGTTGTAAAAACTATATTTGAACCGTGTTATATTTGGTAATAAGATTTAAACTCTACTGGTGCCTAAAAATATTGTCTTTTTGAAACGAACATAAGCTAGCTTAATTTTTATATCAATAAATAATAAATAAATAAATATTTCGGACATCTATCACACAACGCCATCTAGTCCCAAGCTAAGCAGAGCTTGTGTTATGGGTTACTAGACAACTGATACATACATATTATACATAGAAAACGCCCAAACTCCGAAACAAATATTTGTAGATCATTCAAACTAAGATATATAACTTGCATATAAACTAAGCATTTAAGATTGATTAAAGCAATAGAAGGTTAAATATTTTTAAGAATTTATGGTTATTCATTTAAACGGAACATACGGTTTTAAATAACACATATTTTTTATGCAAAATCAAATATCAAATGCCAATGATTTTATAAAAATATTCAAATGTTATGCTTGAGGAAGCCATTTCATTCAACAACTAAGCTTGTAATATTCTACGTGTCTTGAGGGAATATAATGTAAGACATCTGATGTCTTATTATGTACTAAATATACTTTTACACATTGGAAACTACAACATACTTTTACACTTTAATTTAGATTTACCCTTGCACGATACCCGAGAGAAAAAGTAGTTCTACCCGAACCAAAAACCTCAAGCTATTTTCTAGTCCACATTAAATATTTCACGATGTTGGGTATAGGTGGGAAATGAATATTTAGTCACGCGATCTTCACACTCCTAATAATATAAACATAATTTTATATATACCCATGCATGTTTATTTTTCTATAAGTATACCGTTCGCTTCATTATCGTTGGTCTGTTTAGTTGTTGTAAAAGTTAGTTATTCTAATTGACGAGTCAAAGTTTCAATTCCAGCCCAGGACAAAGAAATGGAAGGAGATTCATTTATTTTTTTTCATGTTAACCTCTATGGTGCTTTTAAGTACAATACGTTTAACTAGTACAACACATTCAAGTTAGTTATGGTAAATATGTCTTTATCGCATGTATTTTTAAAATTTTTGGTTATCTACATTTTTTCTATAAGTAAACATAGATTTTTCATAGTATTCTATTTTTATAACAAACGCTTCTTTTAATTAAAGTTTTTTCAATCCCTTAGAAGATGGTAAACAGGTCATGTTTTCAGGCCATAAAGGCGTAATCGGTAAAAGATATTTGTAAGTAGCAAACTTTTTGCTCAATGAAAACCGATTAACCTTCAAGATGAACGCATAACGTTTAAAGAATAATGCAAAAAGACTAACTTTCGCGTTTAATTTAACCACTGCATTTTAATTGACTTTAATCAAGAATAAAGTTATGTTTTAGCATTTCAACATATTTGTTTATAAACTTAATTCATTAAAATTTAATGACTACGATTATTTACTCTCATATTGCTTTCACGTAGTTTAAACAATATCATGGTTAAATACTTAGGTGCAAATTCACTCATGAGATCAGATCAGAAAGGCTATTGACTAAAGGCACAAAGTTATTAAAGTCATTGTATCAATACCATTCTTCATCATCAATTTATTTTAATCATCATCACAGTTAGTCTATTATGATAACTAGAACACATTATGTTCAGCTTTGTCTTTCAAAAAAAGATCATGGAAACTCCATTTTGAAGTAAAATTGCCAACTCCCACGGAAAAGGTACTCTTACTTAATGTATGTTAACCCATCCGTTATAATCATATATTACGAAACTCCTGGTGAGTAAGCAAAATATCAGCTGCGAATATTACGCCCACTATAAACGTATCCTAAAGTAAATATTTACATTTTTTGTGTCCGCCATTGCAATATTATACTACTGTTTACATAAACCAGACTCTTTTTAGATCAAAAGCTGTTTTCATCAAAGTATTTACATAATAAAATAGCAGTTTCTTGGTAATCTTGTGAAGTGAGGGTCAGGTGTTTTTAATATCACGTAAGTACTTAGTAAACTATAATGAGACGATCCATCATCAAAAGTCTTAGAAATAAGAGTATACTGCTAATACTGCCTCGTTGGGCTAGCGGTTGGCGTGAGCCACTGCCGATCATGAGGTCTCGGGTTCGATTCCCGGGTCGAACCAAATGTTTGTACGATCTACAAATATTTCGGAGTTTGGGTGTTTTCTATGTATAATATGTATGTATTTACAAAAAAAAGTATATATGTATTTATGTCAGTTGTCTAGTACCCATAATACAAACTCTGCTTAGCTTAGGACTAGATGGCGTTGTGTGTAAGATGTCTGAATTTTTTTTTTCTTTAAGAGTTTTACTTCAATGTATGTGGATAGAGTTGTAGTATTTGTTAAACACATTCGCTGCGTTACGGCATTTATTTTGCCGTATTTGACAGTCAACCTGTGCAGCAACTCGTTGCCTTTATTTGTGCGCGGTGCGGGGGTGATATAACTATCTTCCCGTACGTTTAGAAAAGAGATAGTGATATTTTTAATATTCTTACTTTTAATTTGTGAACTAATAGTATACGGCATAAATAGTTGCCGTAAAGAACAGTAAAGTAAGGTCTTGCCGTATCCCCCACACCCGCGCCTTACTGCATGCGTCAGCGCAGCACCTCAGTTTGCTTTAGTGCTGGCCGTTTCATGTAGGTACGTAAGATGTAAGTCAGCGCTCGATAATTTTAGTATGAAAAACTACTATTACCTAACGATGAGAAGTTCACGTAAAAATTTGATATGAGTAGGGGAATTAAAAATGAAGGTGCAGACGCAATAAAGGAAGTTTTTCAGGGGAGTAGTAGCTTAGGTGTCAGTAATCACAACTATATTGAATTTTTTTGTTTTTATGAAAGTGAGATGTCTCGTTTTTTTGTCTTCTACTTTTTGTCAATCTTTATAGTACTGTATTTCTTTAATACTGTTTGAGCATTTAAGACAATGAAGGTTACCAAAACATACATTCAGAATTAATATTTTACATAATAAAATCGAATGTTGCGATTTTTAGAGCTTCACCATGATTAAAAGTTAATTAGAAAGAAGGAGAGCCCCTCTCTCCTTCTTTCCTTCTCGTAGAAATATTGAGTTAATTGAAAATATATTGTTGATTATTTTGATTAAAGCTTTTCAACCGCTACATCAAAAATACTCAACTTACTTGGTTTCTACCAAAAGCCACAATAGAAATACCCATTATTAATCAATTCTATTGTTTTAAATTATGATTGATGGCAATCCTAATTCTAAAAGGTTCGCGTGCTTGATTAAACAAAACAAACGTAGTTTCAAAACGAACACAAAACATCAAACTTTATTCAAAAATGGCTCCTGACAGGATTTCAAAATACAGAACAAAACATATTTATTTTAAAAAGGCCCAACGGTTCGTACAATGGCCGACACATTATTCGGGGGAGGGTTGGTACGGAGTGACGTCATAAGCCTACCTGACACTCCCCACAAACCTCTTTCGGACGTACAAACATTTTTCTCTGGAACCACTCGCCCGGAATTTGAATTTTGACGTAACCATTTTGTCTTGATATGAAGTTTCATTTGGATCTATTCATATGGAAAGTTTCGGGTTCTATACAAACTAAAATACAAAGGAAATAGGGGGTATTAAGTTGTATTATTGAACATTTTAGGAAAATCGTTTTGTGGCTATTAAATTTGAAGTATTTAAGCAGTTTTAACGAAGGCGTAAAAAGAATTTAAATTATCGTTTAGTTCAAAGCATTTTTCATATATTTATACAAGTAGGTATGTCTCTATAAATTTAAATAAATCTGAAGTGCAGTTCTTGAATTAATTGGCGTTCATTGTGTTATATAATTTAATGCCACTAATGCAATGATTACTATACCAAACTCCTCAATTCCACGCCATGAAAATTAAATTATACAAACGAAAGAGGTAAATTAGCATTTGAGATATAGAGTGACAGCAAGACACACATATAAGTAATATATATATATTAAAATAAATCCCCGAAATGCATGTACGCGCATAACTACAAATTGGCTGCTCCAAATGAAGTAGGTAATTCGTTTTTTTGTGTGTTCGTTATTGTTAGGAGAAGGTTTGCGTACCAGAAAAATTAAAAATAACGAGAAAAGTCAATTTATTTTGTCCGGGACTGTACACTGCGTGTGGGAAGCTGAGACAGATATGTAAATAGGGCGGTACGAAGTTCGCCGTTTCAGCTAGTAATATATATTTACTAGCTTACGCACGCAACCTCGTTTGCGCCTCCTATTGCCGGTAGCGTGTAATTTGCCCCCGTTTCTGTAACATTTTTCTTTGATGTTCCACTCCTATTTGGTCTTAGCGTGATGATATATAGCCTATAGTCTTCCTCAATAAATGTACTATCCAACACTGAAAGTTTTTTTAAATCGGACGAGAGGTTCCTGAGATTAGCCCGTTCAAACACAAACTCTTCAGCTTCATATGTTAGTACTAGCCGACCCACGCAACCACGTTTGCGCCTCCTATTGCCCGTAGCGTGATAATTTTCCCCCGTTTTTGTAACATTCTTCATTGTTGCTCTGCTCCTGTAGGTCTAAGCGTGATGACATATAGCCTATAGTCTTTCTCGATAAATGTACTATCCAACACTGAAGAATTTTTCAAATCGGACCAGTGGTTCCTGAGATTAGCGTGTTCAAACAAACAAACAAACTCTTCAGCTTTATATATTATTATAGATATAGATTCTGTGAATAGTATGACCTTAATCCATACTAATATTATAAATTCGAAAGAAACTCTGCCAATAGGCAGAGTTTCTTTCGAATTTATAATATATGTAATGTTTGTATGTATGTATGTAATAATGTATGTATGTAATAACACGATTATTTTTTACACACACTACACCGACTTTAATGAAACATGGCATAGAGATGCTTTGATTCTTGAGGAAGTACATAGACTACTTTTTACCGCGATAACTGACATATGGGAGCCGTTGGCAAAAGCTAATATCTCAATAAACGGTTTTACAAGTAATTTTCCTACATAAATAACTCCTAAACGCACATGAATATGAATCATAAATACTAAATAAAATTGTTTATTAAATATTTTTAAATAACGGACACAAATTTTAATCATTCTATTATTAGATAAAAGACAAACTCGGTTCATGAATTGCAAATAAAACAAAATGTATCCTTTCCGATTAAGTTAAAGGGTTTGAAAGGGTTCCACAGATTTGGAATGGCTTTTCATATTGTTTTTTATGTACATATTTACATCTAATACTCAAAGTAGTATAAGTAAGTGCTTTCTACAATTCACCGGAGTATGTATCAATATAAAAATAATATAATGTACTTCGTGTCACGAGTATTTACAAAATGAAATGAATCATATAGGTATGCTTGCGAATTTTGAAATATATCTGTCTTGCTTTACATTTCTGAAGTAAGTTACTAAGAATAATATTTCATCATCATCCGCCCCTCGCATTTTACAACTGGACATAGATATTATATACTAGGTGAACCCCTCGGTGTTACCCGCGGTTATTGTTGTACCGCGAGTAACGCCGCGGGACAAAGTTAGTCTAAAAAAAGTAGCCTAAGTTACTCCCCAGATCATCAGCTACCTGCCAGTGAAAGTCCCGTTAAAATCCGTCCAGCCGTTCCAGAGATTACCCGGAACAAACAGACAGACAGACAGACAATTTTTTTTTAAACTACATTTTTCATATATGTATCGTGTATACATACATATGCATTAAGTACAAAACGGGTATTTTAATATTACAAACAGACACTCCAATTTAATTTATTTGTATAGATAGGCACATTTATAACATACTAGCCGACCCACGCAACCTAGTTTGCGTCTCCTATTACCCGTAGCGTGATAATTTTCCCCCGTTTTTGTAACATTTTTTATTGATGCTCCGCTCCTATTGGTCTTAGCGTGATGATATATAGCCTTTGGCCTTCCTCGATAAATGGACTATCTAACATTGAAATTTTTTTTCAAATCGGATCAGCGGTTCCTGAGATTAGCGCGTTCAAACAAACAAACTCTTCAGCTTTATAATCTATACTAATATATAAAGCTGAAGAGTTTGTTTGTTTGTTTGTTTGAACACGCTAACCTCAGAAACCGCTGGTCCGATTTGAAAAATTCTTTCACGAGAAATTCTTGAGAATTATGATTTGTCACGAATAAACTGGTAGAATTTCGGGTACAAATTCTCAATGTTTAGCAACTATGTAAATAATAGTTTTGAAGTAATCAGAATTCTTCGGTACAATCAGTAACCAACGAGATTGGCCTAATTTCATTGAAGGATTGTCGAAGTTTAAATGTTGTGTAAAATTCTGTTGAATAACATCTTGATAAATTATAGATTTAACATTTCCTAGACTTTCTTCTGAGAACGGTGCTTGATAGATTTTTCATAAATAAGAAGACATGTCATAAGTAGGTAGGTATATGTTTACTTAAAAACAACAGATTTTTTATTAGAATTAATATTAATTTATGTTTTCATCTTGTTTATTGTTTTGTCTATGTCTACAATATCTTTGTGTGGATATATAATATATATGTACATTTAATTTCAAAAAACCAAATACGTTATGATATAATTGATAAATGACGCCCAGATGCAAATGAATCGTATTCATCTAAAATTTATTTGGCGGGAATCGAACCCCTGTATCATGGATCTATAGCTGTAGACTAGTAACAACCAGAACATCTTCTTCTTTCTTCTTCGTCGTTTCCTCATGACTGAGGGTCGTGATCATTCAGGACCGCACAATTCACCAGTGATCTCCAGGCCGTTCTATGTTCAGCGAGGCGGATGGACGCCTGCACGTTGCTTTGGTGGTTTCTTCAACCATATCCATCCACAAGGATGGTGACCTGCCCCAGCTCCTTTTGCCTTCCACGTGTCCCACGACCAGAAGCTTCTCAAAATTATCCGGGTTTCTCCTGGCCACGTGTCCGAAGTATTTTAGGAGGCGTTGCATGCAGATTGAGGAGAGACGTGTCTTGATACCCAACTCTTTCAAGACAGAAGCATTAGTTCTGTGTACAGTCCAAGGTATGCGCAACATTCCGCGCCAGCACCACGTTTCAAATGCATCTATCCTGGTACGGACGCGTGCTTTCATCGTCCAAGTCTCTGAAGCGTACAAGAAAATGGAAAAGACCAGGCCACGCAGCAGTCGCTACCAACAACGTAACCAGAGCTAAAGCCTATTAAAAGAAAAAAGTAGATTTTTATATATTATGCCTTTGTCTATCTTTTTGTCAATATCAAAGGGAGTAGTTTATGTTTCTGCGAATCTAAACAAAACAAGAACCTACTATTATCATTAGCTAATGAAGTCTAGTTGGCGAAAGGTAATTGTATACTGAAAGCTAATTTACTAGTAGTCAGAACATGTATAATTATGCACTTAGTTCTAATGAGTAGGCAAAATTGTTAAACAACCGTTCTATAATTTTATGCATTTGACAATGTTCACAATTTTAAATTCTGAAACTATCCCAACAAAGTCTATTTTAAAATACAAACCCAACATTACATTAACATATGTTTGAAAGTGGCATACATTTGTATCAATTTTACCAGTGCATTGCAAATTTGACATCTTTATTTCCAGGCGTGTTTCGTGAGCTAATTTTATGCGAATTACCATATCACAAAACTTTTGTTGGTTAAAATTCTAGTGTTAATGGAAGTTAAAGGTAAATAAAATAAATATTTCGGACAATAAATATTTCTGAAATCTAACACACAACGCCGTCTAGTCCGAAGCTAAGCAGAGCTTGTGTTATGGGTACTAGACAACAACATAGATAAAAATACATACATACTTTTTTTGTAAATACATACATATTATACATAGCAAACACCCAAACTCCGAAATAAATATTTGTAGATCATACAAACATTTGGTTCGACCCGGGAATCGAACCCAAAACCTCATGATCAGTAGTCGCACACGCCAACCGCGAGACCAACGAGGCAAAGGTGGGAGAATATGTGTAATAATATTAAACCTATCTGGCCGGTGTGGTAAATTAAGCTAAATCCTCGTTTCTAAGGCGAGTCCAAAGTCCAGTAATGGACTATTAAAGCTGTTAATATTAATACGTGTATTTAATGAAAGACATTGAGCACTTACCATCTACTTGCAAAGAATCCACCTAATAAATAAAAAAGTCATACATGAAAGAGAAACTGAACGAGACTAATAAAAAACCGCAACAAAACTCCGAAGGTTTTTAGTCAGGATCAAATAGCTGTGCGGTAAAGTTTAGAAATTTTAAATTTCGGTATTGTGGCCATCAATATTAAACCAAGTCAAAAAGTTATTAAGTTGTTCTGAACAAATCTTGTACAATTTAATTCCACTCACTTACAAATACTAACGGTTTTTCTTAAATGTGGTAGTATTTTAAAAATTAAAAAACAAAAAACTAAATAATTTGAAACACAACAAATTGCTTTTAAAATCACTATAAAAGTTAAACCACTTTATTTTGCTGGCAATACGAGTTTACACAACGTACTTTGTTGTATTAATGTGAACATAGTTTATTATTCATTCCTTGTACACAGATAGGGTGCGTCAAAACTGCTATGTTTTATATGAAGACGTATGGTGTATGCATTTTGTGTGGATTTAGGACACAAAAATAGTGGGTGTATTTTAATTGGATTTTTAGTTAAAACGTGAGATATTTCTTTTAGCTTTTTGACTATGAAACTGTCCTGGAAAACTCATTCACATATTTCGTAGAGAAATTTTTAGTGATTAATCACACACGATAGAAAAGAGCTGATTCAACTAAAGTCATAGCACGACCTTACACAAAACCGGTGTAATATTTTTTTTTGTGTTTTAACTGAAGAAATCAAGTTACGAGAGACTGACTTTTCTCCAATACTAACTTTAATAGGTTTAAGCCTGCTGCCAATTACGTCAGGTGCACCACTGGAGAAACAGGCATCATGTCACTACTACAAAAAGGGAAGTTCCTCTTACCAGGCGAGGCGATCATGCCTGGTGGGCCCTTACTCAACGGTTGATATCAAGAAGTTGAATAAATACTTATCGCCGCAAGAATTTTTAAATCGCGATAGAGGATTAGTATGTTCCTCACGAGACAGTTACTCCGTAGTTCTGTATGTATTTGATAGGTGGCGCTGTATTTTGTTTATTGTCGTGTATGGCAGTCACCATAATTGGAAGGGCTCTAAACTAATCCCACCCACAAGCCCACCGCTGTAACTCCTGTACACCAGGATCAACAGCAGTGACCCACGAAC
The DNA here is from genome assembly GCA_905220595.1 of Spilosoma lubricipeda. Taxonomy (NCBI): domain Eukaryota; kingdom Metazoa; phylum Arthropoda; class Insecta; order Lepidoptera; family Erebidae; genus Spilosoma; species Spilosoma lubricipeda. The sequence goes on from HG992300.1 coordinate 6,056,728, forward strand.
ACACCGAGTTATGACACTCGGGAAGTCCCAGGAAAAAATATTAACTGTCTTGGAACCCGCAACGAAATTAATCAGAAGAAAAACAGGAGGAGTTGGAAATATGATAAGTCCACTTCCCTCCTTAGCAAAGCGGGAGACAAAATGAAGTCAAAATAGGCAGACACCTTTTTTTAAACCGGGAAGCACCACGGATAAAGTATTAGGGGTCCTAAGTGAGCTATATTTGATTACTATAGTATGTTTGGCAGAATCGCCTAAACGCACGGAAATTCACCGCAGTTGACACAAGATCCCCATAGTATACCGCCCCAGATGTCATTTGTAAGCTATTTAGCATTGTGTTACGTTCATTGTACCAAAGACTACACTCCCAGAGAACATGATGAGCCGACTGTTCACAGCTAGTATCGGGTGTTGAGCATTGACACAATGGTGAATCGACTAATTTAAATGAGTGTAGTTTGCTCTTAAAGTTACCGTGGCCCGTAAGAAATTGAGCGACACAGTGATCTACCTCGAGCCATGTCCTCGACATCCGTTCGCGAACAGATGGAAAGAACTGGTAGAGGTGGCGCCCCTTAGATGATTCGTCCCATCGTTGTTGCCATTCATCCATTAGGTCGTCATAGACATTGGATTGCTGTTGAAACAATCTTATGATTTTATCGCGGTCTCGTACGCCCAAAAAATCGCATTCCATGTTTTGTTTTGTAGAATAGTACATGGCTGCACGTCTTTGCACCTCGAGATCGACCGGAAGAACACCCGCCAACACCGGTAAAGCCTCAGTACTAACCGTCCTATATGCTTTGCATAAGAAGATCAATGCAAGTCGTTGGCCTTGTAGCAGTTTGCGACGGACAGCACCTACAGTCGCTCTATCGGCCCATACGGGAGCACCATAGCAAACAGCACCCAAATAAGTAGCTCCATATATGATTTTTAATGTATTAAATGAAAGACCCCATGTGGCAGTTGATATTCTCGTCAGAGCAAAGAAACTTTTTTTAGACTTTTCATTAACTGTTCTAATATGTTCGATAAATGAAAAATTTCTTTCTAAAACTAATCCCAAATAGCAAACCGAGGTTTTATTTTTAACTAAACTAAAGGGCTCTAAAGGCGGGAACGCACTTAAAGCGTGATGGTGTCCATGGGCATCAGTGAATCTTACCAACAAAAGACCCGTTTACTCATTTGGGGATGACCAAGAAGGCGGGTTCTATAATACCATCAAAAAGTGTTCAGATTGGTGGTGTTAACCACGGTAAGGAAATTAAAACATGATCAACAGTAGAAAACAGCTTGATTTTTGTATTAAGCTGTCTTCTTCTTGAAGCAAGGGTACGTCTTAAAAGACGTCCCGTATGTGTAGTTTGAGAATCTTAGTTCAGAAATATCGCTTAATTTTCTCATTCCATTTAGGAACATTTTCCATTATAGTAGAATGAAGTTTTTAACAAGATTTTTCTAGACACACGCTACATTGAACTTAGGAGAGCTATTCAATAACGATATCGGTTCTTCGACCAACATGCATAATATATGTAAATAAGATTTCAGCGATCTTTAAGATAATATTTTTAGCTTTTTCTTTGCGATTTAGATAAAATGAAATGTTTTTTGTTTGTTATTCAGTACGGAATTTCGTCAATGTCTGTCAGATGTTTTTTTGGATGCGTATTAACTCACGTTTTAATTTTTTTTCTCATTAGGTATAAATTATGCTTTTAGCGTATTATCAGTACTATTAAAGTTTTTTTTTATTGTTATTGCATTTGCTGTAAATCCCGGTAGAGAATTGGCTCGAAACGCTTTGATTACATCTTTATATAATCAAAGCCTACCAAGCCGCCTCTCTTGATGTAGCCGATGTTGCCCCTTTAATTTTTAAAAAGGGCAACATCAACGTGTTTATGATTTAGAAAATAAGTTTATCTATCTATCACGCATTCGTCTAACAGTTGTTAATTACATTATAGCGAAATAACAAACAAAAATGAAATTACATTTCTTTACTTGGATTTAAAATATTGACTTGTTACCGAAACGTGTAGGGGTTTAAAAGGGGTGACGAGGGTTGGAAGGGGTAAATGTATGTAAAGGGAATGGAACATGTAACGGTAAAAATGAATGGGAATTATGGCAGTTGGTTTAATGTTTATGTTTGGTCAAATAACTTTTGAGGAATATTATGTGGTGGATTGTTTTTTGTTTGGAAAAAGACCCACGGACCGTGGCGCGTTGCTCGCGATCAATTTTGCTTTTTCCCGCACTACGAGCCATACTACCCTATACACTGCTAAAGATAGTTGAGCTATTACTCCCAGAATAGCTCCAAATAATGGAAGTGATCACTCAGGAATGAGGATAACAACACAAGAAAGAGGAGGATTGGTTTTTTTTTTTTTTTTTTTTTTTTTTTTTTTTTTTTTTTTTTTTTTATGTTTGACCCTGCCATAATGACTCTACTCTGCCTGATGGAAAGCATAAGCAGAATCCAAGAGTGATGGTCACCATACTGCGAACGCAGACAATGCAACAATGCAGCATGGTGACCCACACCATGGCGGGCTAGTGATGCTTTCGCATCATTGAGCCTCCGGTCTCGCACTCACCAACGAAACACGACAGCATGATCGCTGTCATTTTACGTTGATTTTCTGTGCGAGGGTAGTACCGCCCCGGTCGAGCCGGCCCGTTCGTGCTGAAATCAGCGTGGCTCTACTACCTTGAAATATCTCTTATTGTATCTTATTTTAGACTTTAACTCTTTTTATTACCCGACTACGGCAAAGCCAAAGGAGGGTTATGATTTTGACAGGCTATGTATGTATGTATGTTCATTTGTTCCCTCATAGTTCCTTAACTACTCATTAGAACTGGACAAATGAGGTGTCGTTAGAAGCGTCATGTTTGTCTTCTGGTTATAGGCTATATGACGTGTCACTGAATCTAATTCTCCTAATTCTTAATAATAATTCTAATTCTCAAGTGGTGCCCTCTAGCCGACATAAAGTACTGTAATAAAAATATTTTTTAGAAAAATATGTCGTGTTTGGTATCATTGGAAAGGGCGTTACTTCTACATTTCAAAAATATATATATTATTAGCATTTTCTCGTGACTCTGTCCGTATTTATTCGATAATTGTGATATTTCTATGGGACCTATTTAAAAAAATATACTTTGCAAAGAAATTAATATTATAGAGGCACCAAAACATTTTGAATAAAAAAAGGAAAAACTAAATCCCAACTAAGACAAAAAACGACGCTGAAAAAGCATGAAACAAGTTTCAAAAGCCGTAGTCACGCGTTGTTAAAGTGTTATGGACTATGGTGCATTACATTACATGGACTACGGCTTTTAAAACTTAGTAATGTGCCATAGTCCATAAAACCTGCGTAGTTGGCCGGTCTCCTCTGAGACTGGCTGCCGTGACCGTAATCGGCTAAGAGAACATCATCATCATCATTACTCCGGCACAGAAACGATTTATATTTCTAATTATTAAATACAGTATTATAGTTTATAGGAATTCGAACCACAGCAAATTATGCGATAGGAATAATTAAATTCATAGTGCAAACTACTTATAATGTCAAAATACATATCTTCACCTAATCCATCAATCGGATCCATTGTCGAACATCTTTCAACTTTCATTAATCTTCATTTATCTAGCCTTTATCATTCCTAAGATTATTTGGGGTCGGCTACTAGTAAAGCTGGTATTACCAGAATATCAATTTTCTACGGAGCGACTGACATTGGAACTCTGTAACCCTGAGGTCGAACTGAACTCGTAGGTTGAACTAGTCGTCGATATTCGAGGGCACTGACTTCTCAATAACGATAGCCATAGATGTTCATGATAACCGGGACTGAGACCTCTGAGAGCGAAATACTGCCAAATTTTGATACTCTGGGTTATTATGGGAATTCTTGTAAAAAATTCCAACTACACTTTTGGCCCGACTCGGTAACAATCGAACCCGAGGCCTCTTAATCGAAAGTAGCTTAAGTTTATCACTAGACAAACGAGGCAGTTTCTTCAACAAAAGATCTTTCAACTTTACTCCAGATAATTTGTAACAATTGAAGGTAGTCGTTGTAGAACTCAATCGATTCGGGAGGGTAACAATCAGATATTACGAGGTTCGACGATAAAATTTAGATACTTGTCCCGCCTCCAGCGGTATTATTTCTATGAGCAGCTTCTTTAAGTTGTTTTATTCATTGTTTATTGATAGATAATTCTTATCCGTTAAAGTGTTATTGTAGAATATAGACTGTACTTATTCTCGATAAATGGGCTAGAAAATACTAAAAGAATTTTCAGTTCGAATGAGTGGTTCATAAGATTGACGCGTTAAACTAAACTAAAAAAACTATAAAATTTCGTCAGCTTGTTTATAGATTATCGCAGAAACAGGTAACCTATGTTCCTCCTTCAGAATCAAAGTATGTTTAATTTCATTAAAATCGAAGCAGTCATTTAGCCGCCAAAAGCTTATTATAATTATGAATTTGACACTCATCATACGTTTCTTTAACTTTCACAAGCCTAAGTGAACCAAAAGTTTTAAGCTTACAGCATCAATAGGTTTAATTTCTACAATGTTGACAGAAAACTTAAACTCTTCACTGCTCCGTGAAACAGTAGACTTGAGTACGCACTTTTCATTAATTTCAACTTGATACTTGCCAGCCTTACAAAAGAAACCAGGGCCTCACAGACCGGCGGCCTCCTAAATTTATGTGACCTACATTCACTAATGGAATTATACGTGGCCGGGATAATAAGGCTGTAGAATCAGGTGGTATTTTCACTTGAGATCGATACTTGAAATTTATTCGTTTTCGTGAGTTATTAAATTTATCTTTGCATAATATGTCTAATGAAAAGACAGAAAAGTTTTTTTATATAAAATGCACCTACCTCTTGAATTCTCTGCATCACCCAATGGTTGACTGGTAGAGAATGCCTTAGGCAGTAAGTACGCCAAAGCACCTAAAGTGTATGATGTATTAAATAAATAAATAAATAAAACTTTAAGTTTTTTTTTTTTAAATGCACCTATGTACTTCCTTTCTTCTCTGCATCGCCCAATGGTTGACTGGTAGAGAATGCCTTAGGCATTGAGTCCGCCGAAGCACTAAAAGTGCATGATGTTGATGATGATGATGCGACTGTTGTGTCGGTTTCGTTTCTCGGGTCAGATCAAATTTTTCAGTGATCTGAAATTATTCATTTCGGAATTTATGTGGCATGATAGCAATACGTCCATTTTAACTATTGTGCCATCAGCTCAATCAGTTGGTGATACCCTGAATTATTTTACTAAATCATTAACAAAGAGCCCAAACCACTGGTGTTAAAATCTTGAAGTTTAACAGCCGATGCTTTGTTTGTTTTAATAAGAAAGGATTATTGGCAATTCCACTACTCGAAGTATAAAATAAAGATTGAAAGATTTTTTTTAAGCTCTTTGATTTTTTTAAATTTCTAACTGAAAGTGCCATAGTAGTGGGAATGATGCCGTAGACTAAAGTTAGTCGGATATATGAATCAATTCACATTTGTCATCACGATTTGTAAAATTTCATTGGATTTTTATAAAAATGTAAATGAAACACGGCATGAGGGTTTATGGTCTCATAAATAAAAGTAAATGATTTGGCAACAACGGGGTGTGAACCGCTTTCGCTAAATGTACTTTTATTTGATATTTTGAATGTAATTGTTTCAAGTCTTTTGTAGCAGTTCATTTTCTGAGAAGTGTTTCATAATGTTAACTTCAACCAAACCGGAAAATTAGCAAAATCTCTCGATTGAGTTATTTATCAAAAAAAAAACATTATAAAATTAAATGTCACCGTTTTTAAATTCCGGAAAGTTCTAGAATGTATTTCAACAAGTTCCATCAAGTGCCGACAATCGAAAGTATTAATTACATTTTTAGCCGACTTCAAAAAAAAGAGGAGGTTTCTCAATTCAATATATTTTTTTCTTTTTTTTAAGTGTGTTCGCGGATAACTTCGTCGTTTATGAACCGATTTTGATGATTATTTTTTTAATGGAAAGAAGAAATTCCAACGGTGGTACCATGATAAGGACACTAAGATCTGATGATGGCATCCAAGAGAAATCGAGTCACACCTTGAAGTCGGTTTTATTTTTGTTAAAATTTTACTTGTTAAAAAACAGGTGTACATCGTCATCAATAGCAGCCTTTAAGAGTCCACTGCTGGACATAGGCCTTACTTCACAAAGGTGGTTTTGGTCTACTACGAGTATACTATTTGTTGGCCAGGCGATTAGTGTTCGGTTTGTTTTGAGGTTTTCTTTCTTTTTGAATTGCCATTGTTCTGCAGAGCTGGTTCCCTTGGTCTAACTAAACTTACGACACTATAAGATAAATTGGGAGACACTTCCTAATTTTAATATATCACCACTCGGACTAAATGTAAACTGAATTATAAAATAAATTTTGAAATCTATTCGTAAAATGAGACTTTTTGATATCTGTATCTCTTTTTAGAATTTGCTTCTCGAAAATGTTCTATTGATATTGTATCCATGAAAAGTACTGTAGTAATTTGCATTCTATTCGTTAAATGTTATCCTACGTAAAACGCGAATATTTGCTTTTAGTTTATGCACTTATCGAGGCAGTCATTCCCCAAAAGTATTTACGATAGCCGATAAAGACAGCTGGGTTCTTTTACGTGGCAGGTCTCACTGTCCGCAGACTGTTTTAATTACTTGAAAATATAAGACTCAAAGTTGATTAAGAACTGTGATTTATAGCTATTGACGGTAAACGAGCCATAAAAATAAGTGACCCAAAAAGTATTTTTTAGAGTGTAGACTCCTAAAAGGAAATTCAAACCTACTCATTTTTTTAAAAGATAACATTCATAATATAATGTTTTCTAAAAGGTATTTTTACCTACTTGAGTAATATTGTTCGCAATGCGTACATTTCGATCTCCGGAGTTTTTTCCTGGGACACCAACAGGAAATTAATGGCTAACGTTGGTGTACGATTGCGTCACAACTGCCAAGGTGTTTTATCAAAGAGAAGCGAAAATATCGAATAACAGTATTGGGGACAGACGCGGACCTAATAATATATTTGATATAAATTGTAAAGGACGCTTGGAGGTCGAATTTCGAGCGTTTTCAAAGGGTTGTTTCAATAACTTGAACTCTCTTTATATAGACTTTAGTACTCTGCCAGATTAAAATGTATATTGCACCTCTGTACTTTTATGTCGCTGTTTATATTTATTTTTAATTTATAGCACATTATTTTATAAATTTAAGCTTTCTGTACTTTCCTACATGTAATGATTAAGTATATTTTTAGTAATTATTACTATACACAGGTAAACAAATGAACAAAATGTTCGTTTTGTAGTTGATGTATTTATTGTAGTGCAAATAATTTGCAAATCAACTTTTTGGTCTAAAATTCTTTAATCGTAGTCGAAGAATTCTCTCTCTCGATATTGAAGAGTAAATTTTATGAAAGTTTTGATATTGTAGTACCCAAATTTTGATAAAATAGTCTCGATGATTGCTGACCTTCTAATTTTGGATAACGCTTTAGCCGTAGCGGGTAGCCGATTTAGTAATTAACTGAGACTATAAATAAATACGTGTAGAAAATGTTACGTAGAATAATGTTGTCGTAGAATATGATTTATGTTAATTCGCTTTTATTATTACACTAGCTGTTGCCCGCGGCTCCACCCGCGTGTATGTTGGTTATCGTGGCAAATAGTAGCCTATATGTTATTCTGATGTTAAGCTTTATTACTGTAAATTTTCATACATGCAGTAAGAAGTAACAAACATACACACTCACAAACTTTCGCCTTTACGTATTAGTGTCATGATGATATTACATGTTCGTTGAAAACCATACTGTTTGTATTTAATACTGAGAGTACTGAATGATTAATGATTCCAAATCACTTCAAACGTAAAGAACACTCGTATACAATAGTCGCTAATACTATGTCCTTTAAATCATATCCTTTTCAAGGAAGGTTTATTTATTGTATTTTAACCTTGTTATTATAAATTTTATTATTGGTGGATAGTTTTGTGGTATTAATTTTTCACATATATAATTATAAGTGACCTCAAAACCCTTTTAACTAGTCACTGTAGTTTTTAAATAGCAATTGAATTTTAGTTTGTTAATACTAATACAATAAAAGAACTTCTAGTTTCAATTGAATTGAGGTTATTTGAAGAAGGAAATAAGGTATACAATATCACGTGATCAACAGGAGTCGAAATTAAGCCAAAAACTGTAAAAAATATTTGTTCTGAGAGACACGGACAAATTGCGAGAATTAGCCATAAATTAACAACAACCAAACTCTATATTTTTAACCATTTAGTTTATTATGACACAAAATATAACATATAGAGACAAATGAATTGTCAGATCATATATGTTTAATAGATGTATAAAGTGAAAATTAAAGGATTTCATTAATTTGTGAATGTAATCCCTCTTTAAGAAGAAGTAAAATTGTACTTTATTTATATTTTTTTGAGAAGAAGCTAATCTGCACCTAATTGTGTTTATTTAGGTTTAATTTACAAGGGAACGCAATTTATGCTTTTATTCTAAAGGTATTCAAATACAACCTTGTGTGTTTAGGATAATGGGATTAAACATGTTTACGGTGTGATATAAATCTGATTGAGGAAACGACTCTAATGTGATGCTGATGATACCATGGTGACTTCCACATAAAGCGCAACAGCAGCATACTACCGCGCCATCTACTGAAGATACACCGAACTACAGAGTGAAGTTACTACACGGAGTATACAACACTACTAATCCTGAATCGCGCAATAGAAGTTAGATAGATAGATAGAAAACTCTTTATTTGTACACCATTTTACACATTTCCAAGAGAGTACATAAGGTGATCAATATAATAATGTAATGTACAAAGGGCGGCCTTATTGCCAAAAGCAATTTCTTCCAGGCAACCTTAGGATGGATTAAAAAAGTATCGGAGAGACAGTAGTTGACGGTGCAATTAATTGTAAAGAATTATTTTAATTGTACCACTGACGAAATATATACTATATTGTGTCATTGATTGTACACATATACCCATTTATACATACATGCACACAAAATATCTAGCATCATACATACATTACAAATATAACCATATATGACATACGTCGCAAACATATTTAAATACACTAATTACCATAATATAATAGTTAGCATATATACAACATTCGAACATCAACCGTTGAGTCGTGGCCCGCCCGGCATGATTATTTGGCCTGGTGGGAGGATCTTCCCTTCGTGTTGGAGGAACATAACACCCAGTTTCTCCACCCTACCACAGTATGTTTAGGAATCGGTTTGAACACCAATACCGCCATTTTGCTACTATGGTATCTTTTATGAAATCATAATTATATTTGGGACATCTACAGACAACGCACTAAGCAGAGTACCTTAGGTACTGGAAAACTAATAATAGTACAATAACATTTTTTTTTGTTAATAGATACGTGGAAAATAACCAAGCTCAGTAATAAATATTTGCAGATCATAAAAACATTTGGTTCAACCCAGCAATCAAACCCGTGCCCTCAAGTTCAGCAGTCGCGTACGCTGCCACAGCGCCACTGTGGTAATCGAATTCAATTAAATCAAATGATTTGATAGCCTGTTAATCTTTGTAGTACTTACCTTTTTGACATTAGCGAGGTCTAGATTTGATCGGAACTGATTTTTGACTGAGTTTCTATTACGAGAGTTCAGGTGTTCATGGGTGGGTTGTTTAAGTTACAAGTTGATAATGTCATTGTCTGAAACTTGAAGAAGCTATGACATACTACACAGCAGAATTTGCTACAACGTAGCATCAAAGCCGCGTCGTAGAACACTCTACGCCGTAGTGCGCTTTATGGACAACATATTTTTTGCGTTACGTCAAGATTCCTAAAACATCTAGTCCTTTAAAAACATATACCTTGAACCCCTAAATAAATAAATGCTTTTAGGTTTTTAATAATACCATTGAGTAATCGTTTGATATATCAAAAGCTACCAAGATAAAGTTTTGCTATAAACCTCACGGGAATACCCGCTCATTTGCCCGGGAATTCCCCAGATGCTTATCTATGAATGCATATAGGGGCAATGCAAGTAATTGAGATTTAGTTTAGAGACTAATAGAGGCTTAAGGAAAACGTTACTTCTAAATAATACAGCTAGAAGACACTGGTCTATTAAAAAATACATAGTTTTTGTCTTTTAATAAAATAATACAAATACCTCTGTAAATATCATAACTAAACTTGATAATAAAAATTGTATGAATAAGAATCATTTAACATTTGAAGAGTAAATTAGATTGTAGAGATACACATTCAATCGCATATTGTAGCGATCAAATCGAGGTTGATCGAGCTTTGACTGTTTGAAAGATCTTGTTTTATCGACCATTAGAATTTGAACTGTTACTTTATTGACTTGTAAAAAGAGAGCCTATCATAAAAACTGTTCTTATCTTAAACTAGCTGAACCCCGCAGTGTTACCCGCGGTTATTGCTGTACCGCGAGTAACGCCGCGGGACAAAGTTAGTCTAAAAAAAGTAGCTAAGTTACTCCCCGGTTCATCAGCTACCTGCCAGTGAAAGTCCCGTCAAAATCCGTCCAGCCGTTCCAGAGATTACCCGGATCAAACAGACAGACAGACAGACAAAAAAATTTTTAACTACATTTTTGGTATATGTATCGTATATATATACATATGCATTAAGTAAAAAGCGGTTATTTTAATATTACAAACATACACTCCAATTTTATTTATTTGTATATATTTTTAAGGGATATTCCTATTAATATAATAAATGTGAAAGTAACTGGACTGGATGTTATGGTTTCACAAATAAACCACTGTACAAATTCTAATAAAATTTATCATGAAAGTATTTTGATGCTTAGAAAGGATCTACCCCACTTTTTACTGAGATGATCAACATCCCGACGTTAACATAGCAAGTTCTTAAATAGCTATTAGTAGGAGGTGAAGGAGCAAATGTAATGAAATTGACTCTGAACATCTTCATATATATCTGTAACTTAGTAGTATAAAGGGCAATACATTCCTGTTGTATTTGTAAATTTGCGGTCAAATAAAAATGTTTACCCCATCAACCCTCAAAAAACCTTAATGCGGCTTCTTAAGTGGCGACTTGAAATATACGCTTACAAAAGGAAAAGGGCATTCAAGGGAAATAACAAGTTGATTAGTGCAGAGGGCTATGAATAAACTTGCTTACTATCGCATTTACAATTTTACTATTTTTTATATGAATAGAAAGGATGAGCAGAATTCAAAAGTAGTGGTTACCATACTTACTGTTCACAGTATGTGATGTATTATCTGCATTCATGCAGATAATACATCACATACAGCATGGTGACCCCTACCATTGCGGCTTACTGAGATGGTTCTGCATCATTGGGTCTTCGGTCTCGTACTTACTAACAAAAACTTTCAGCACGAATACTGTCATTTTAAGTTAATCTTCTGTGAGAAGGTAGTATCGCCCCGATCTAGTCAACTCGTTCGAGCTGATGCCGTGGCTCTATTACTAGGTTATATACTGTTCATGTGTGTATTTTTTAATATTTTTAAATTCGTTGATTGATATGCTTACACATAGATTTTTATATAGCATAGGTAGTTTTCTCTCTTTTGTTTCTTGACTTCTACATGAATGTGCAGTGTTTCAATGTTTCACTTTCTATGTTTTGTCTGTGTAATGGAAGCCTGGTTATCCATGTTACAGGTTCTAACCTAGTTTGGAAACCAGTCTCCCAATAAGCAATGTGTATTATACAATATAATGTATATGGGAGAAAATAAACAAATTAAATAAATAGCCTGTACATAGAGCCCAGATCTTGTCGATTTTGAAAAAAAAAAACGGCGTTCCATAAATTTTTCATTCATTAATAAACAGGAAAACCAATAATAAACTCCACCTTTTTGTATGGTTAGAGAGAATTACCACCCCTATTCATCCTATGGGTGTCCTAAAATGCGAATAAGGAGCAAACTATATAGGACAACATCACTGCAAAAGAGAAAGAACCTAAAACAAACTCTATATCAACCAGTCTAGACAGCGAGGTACAGTAGATCGAAACCTCTTTGCGAAGGTTTATGTCCGGCAATGGACTGTTAAAAGCAGTTGATGAAATAAAAGCAGATAACTAGAGAATACAACACAATCACGGAGGAGACACATCTACATGAGCACACAAACATAAGTAAACCCATCTAATTTTCAATTTAGTGTCCTCAACTCAACGTAAGTAAGTTTACAGAACGCAAACTATTTCTAACATTTATTTGTAGTCCTCATTCAACGACCAGGGTTGGCCGCATTCGCATCGAGTTTGCGGCCATCTCGACATCGCAATTTTACTATTTGGTCGCAACTTGACATCGGTGGTGGAAAGATAGATAGTTATGCATTAAAAGGGTTAAAATTGGTGCTTTAGCGGATTTTTATTTTAACTGTATCTGTTGTCGTTTGTAATTTTTTGTGTCTTTATGTAAGTCTAAACAAAATTGTTAATAAGTAAGTTACTCTGTCTATTTTCTGTTATACTTTTATGTCACCAAGCAACTTGATATCTACTAATCACTGATCAATATTTATATACATGGTAAATAAGAACTTAAAGAATAAAACACCTTCAAATTGTAAGTTTTTTCAAATCAATAATGGTTTGTCAAATTAATGTCTGATATAGATATAAACAAGACTTTGGAAATAGACTATTTTTTTAATATTCTTGAGAAAATGAACGTAAAAAAACGGTTCACCAAAACGTATGTGTCAAGAAATAGCCATCTGTGATACAAAACATATATATGCAGACGAACTCGCAGGCACCAGTTAGTATAGTTATCAATCGAATATTATTTGTTGCTTAGGTTACATATTTTAATACGCAACGAGTACTTTTAAGGTAATAAATATATATCTTCCATTTTTAGGTATTCTTTTTCACGTTGAACTTTTGTCTGAAATTAAAAGTGTAATAAAGTTCTAAATTCAATTTATAGATTCGAACACAAGAATACTGCGAGTACAGCTTCTTAGTTCGTTACAAAGTCCTCTAGTCTCGAGAGCGGCTAGAGCGCTCTCGACACAGACTTTGTCAGCGCAATAAGACACGTCCATAAGCTCTCTACAGAAGAATAAATACAAGCTTGTTAATGCAGCGGCTTTTTTGTTTGACAAGACACTATTATAGGTCAATGAATTTAAAATTGCTTATTCCATTAAAGGGTTTTAAGTTATTGATCTGTAGGGTTAAGTAAACTTGAATTCTTTGTTGGAGTTTTTAAATGGTGGTTGTTAGTGCTTGTATTAACGGAGTTCATCTAATTTTGTTATGACGAGAGACAGAGATAACTTATACTCTCAAACAGAACACAGTCTAGTTTCTAGTGTGGAGAGCTAATGTATTTTGAAAAGACATATGTTTTTGAGAAACATAATTTCTTGGGAACGAGATAAAAACTTTTTAAACCTATTTATTACATTATTCAGTTGTAAAGAAGATAGTGATAATAATTAAAATGATACCTTGGCATATTTTACATCCCTGTGTGTGTGTACAAAATTAGCGAAAGGGCCCATGTCCACCAGTGGACTGCGATAGGCTGATGATGATGTCTTATATTAACCAAAATGCAAGGAAAAAAACTTTTATATATTGATCATGCCTATACATAGAACAAATAACAAAAAATGATTCATAGTGATTTAATTAGGCGAGGAATTTTACAGGCATGTTTCGATCATAGATACAACAGCGACTATAAGCCCGAAACTTGCAGAAAACAGGTAATGAAAAACAAAGACTGTACTTTAAATCTTTCATTTTTCTAAACTGGTCTAAATCCCAGCATCACGGCTGTTTATATGTGTTCTTTACCTACTATTATATTATGGTTCTATTTTCCGTGCAGCAATGCCTTTGTCCTCGCCACAAAGTGTCCGTGTTCCAGCACATTTGAGGACGCCTTTGTTTTACAACAACTTCACAAGATATCACAGAGCGACTCGGAGTTTAGTAATTTTGTTCCACAATTGTGCAGAAAATTTGCTTGAGCGCTTGCTTATTGCACATTGTTACCTGAAGTTTGTGGGACATTTGTATATAAGAGCTGGAATAAACACACAAAACATCAACAGACGAATGAAATTTTGTTATTTATTTAGCGAAATTAGGAAAGGACTAACTTTAAATAACCACTCAGGAATTTTTCAATCATTTCATGAAATTTAATATAAATTAATGATGATTCAATTGAGATGTGTAAGCTGCAGCCAATAACATTGCACATTTATACATATATAGTAAACAAATGCTAATATATATTATGAAGAGTTTGTTTGTTTGGTTTGTTGAACGCGCTAATCTCAAGAAGTACTGGTCCTATTTGGAAAATTCTTTCGGTATTAGATAGTTATATAGATCTTAATCATCTTTTCCACTATATAAAACGCTTAATATTAAAAACCCATGTTAAATTCATAGCTTAAGATATTTTGCAAACATGTTTTTTATTTAGATACCCTAAACAGTACATATTTTTTTTACATCTGGCCCTTCCAAAATGACTCCACTCTGCCTGATGGAATGCAATGCTAAGAGTGGTGGTCACCATACTTCGAATGCAGACAATACAACAATACAGCATGGTGACCCACACCATGGCGGGCTAGTGATGCTTCTGCATCAATGGGCCTCCGGTCTCGCACTCACCAACGAAACATGACAGCATGATCGCTGTCATTGTACGTTGATTTTCTGTGCAAGAGTAATGCCGCCCCGGTGGAGCCGGCCCGTTTGTACTGAAATCGGCGTGGCTCTACTACATTGAAAACAAAACCTTCTAAACAAAGAGCATATAAACGTGCCCCGCAGAGAATAATAACCTACAACTACATTCAGAAGCATGTAATAAAAATGAAGGTGTTTTATTATCATATACGTACCCCATTGGGATTTTTATAATGTAGCTACCTAGAACAGTATCTCTCCAGTCTATTTCGGTATTAATTTAATCTCCTCTGTGATAGTTTCGAGTTGTAAAGGCTATAAATATGCACAACGGATGGCTATTTCTGTAGTCCTGGGGAAATTTTCTATGAAACCCCCGCCCTCATTCCACGTGTAGCTTTGAACTGGAAAATTATTATCTTTTCAAGGAATTGTGGGTTATTATGATTTATACGTAAATTTTGTTTTTCATAACTAATGTGTTTTTTACCTTGTATTCAGAGAAACGTTTTTGAATACCAGGATATTTTTTTACGCAAATAATCGGTTTATCTAATATATAAAATTCTGTTTCTGTTTTCTAATTCAATGCATTGGCAGTTTATTGATGTGCCCTTCTTGTAAAAATCAGCTGGACGGGAGGCAACAAACTCTTCAAAGGCATTTTGTACTGCCTCTCGGGAATTTTTACAAAACGGCATCGACACTCAAACTTCGAAGCAAATATTTGCAGATCATACAATAAGATCATAATGACACTCATTAAGCAAGCGTCGACTATCCCTTAAAACCAACAAGTCTTGTTCAAAATATTGTTTTCTTTACAGTACGTACTCCAGCAAATTTTAATTCAAAAGATAAGTATATTATTTATAATATTAGTGTTCCCTTGTTTCTCACGATGAACTCCGAAAGTAACTAACCGATTTTCACGTTTTTTAACTGAGTGTTTGCGGGAGAGTCTAAGATAGGATACTAAATATCACGCTGAGACCAAGTAGGCTGAGTATAATTGAAAAAAAAGCAAGTAAAGTCAGGTTAGCCGATGTCTTTATCCTAGTATTCTCATTCAAGGGACAGACACAAGTTTGGTTTAATTTCAATTATCGCTCCTAAGGTAAAATGGCATAATTTCAAGATTAACCATCTTTAAATTGAGTGTTATTTTTTGTTAATCCGAAGAAGTGTAACTTAAAATCTCAATAATTCCAGTGATTACCTACAATAAAACTATCTGTGTACCATAATTTTTTTGGACATCTAACACACAACGCCATCTAGTCCCAAGCTAAGCAGAGCTAGTGTTATGGGTACTAAGACAACTGATACAAATACATATATACTTTTTTTTTTGTAAATACATATTATACATAGAAAACACCCAAACTCCGAAACAAATATTTGTAGATCATACAAACACTTGGTCCGACCCGGGAATCGAACCCGAGACCTCATGATCAGCAGTCGCGCAAGCCAACCGCTAGACCAACGAGGCAGTCAAATAATGTTACATAAATATTATTTATATATAATAAAAATATTATTATTAATTTTTACTTAGTCGGATCACAGTTTTTCAAACTTTTGCTTGTTAAATTTATGTTATCCGTGTTTTAGAGAAAATTACCACATAAAAAAACACGATTACAGTGTTGTGTGATCTTAAAAGCCGTGAAAATCAAGAATGATTTGAATGGATTTTATTTTCAAAAGAGTTATTTCAAAGAACTTGAAGACCATATACTATTATCCAGAACGTGTTTTTTATACCTTTATTTATTTACAACTTTATGTACATTGGTATGTCAAATTCCTTGAATTTTCTCTAGCGTAAATTTTTTTCATTGATCTAATAAAATGTTCATGGATATAACATTTGTGGTCAAAAATTTTAATATTTGTTTCATCACTAAATATATAAAACGTGTATGAACTACATATGCAATTATATAGACACATACATTTATCACCAACCTTATTACACAAAATACTTACAGCGACTTATCTGAAAGCTCAAGGTCATAAAACTAAGTTCAGTGAGAATCCAGAGTGACCTCAGCTCAGCATTTGACAGATACTATAAACGTTATCACTCACTATGTCCATTAAACCCGCCGCCCTTTTATCCCACAAAAACTTTAGACGGTTTATATTGCGGCTACTACTGCGTAAAACAAAGCTTCATGCTGTTGTTCTCTTGAAGATACGAGTATCAACGATTTACCATAAACAAGATGGCGGGTCTTGTTTTAACGAAGCTGTAAAGGTGAAAATGTTAGCCCTCTCTATACAATAGGCGGTACTCTGAGCAGGCTAGATCATCATGCATGGTAGATCACAGCCTAAAGATATACGTTGAGAATTCTACATGAGTTAATCAGAGCGAGAATTTTCTTTATAGTATTGTACGTTTTTGCTCTATATTTATGTCGTTTCCTTTGAAACTGCTCCCTACTTTATGACGTAAGTGACGGGTGATAAATGCTATTAGAATATTAAAAAAAGGTTAATCAAATAAATAAATGATCATGGAATACGAAAAATAAGAAACAAGTTATCTCTTCCCCGAAACATGGGCCAAAAGTACAAAAAAAAAAGAAAAATATTTTGTATTGTGGGTACAAAGAACACCATGACTAAAATTTGTGGATTACACAAAGTGGTATATGTGAGATTTGAACTCACAACACTTATCGTAATAGAAAACTGCGAGACGCTTAAAACACAACTCCATCGGCGTATTTGAAGAGGGAGGATGTGTATAACTTGAGTTGCACATGCGTCTGCTATGACGCGTTTACTTGTTTGCCCTATTCAATATTTGAAAAGACATTTTCTTATAAATACCTACAAAAATCAGTGACAAACATATTTACATTTATCTTTAAACTTTGCAAACATACATCAAAAAGAAAAAGGACGACTGAGTGCAACAAACATTCGGCACTTTGCCAAAACTCGTAAAGAATTAAAGGCGATGTTACGATAAAGCTTTGGGCGTTTATACAATATTTGTTTGGCGTCGAACCCAAAACTTAACTGATAGAACTACTTAGGGTTCTTACTTGACAAGTGAGAAGGATATCATGTTCGGATTTTGCTCTATCGTCGATTAAATAAGGGCCAATTGGGAAACTGGTTCGTTAAGCCATAAACGAACTTCGTAGTAGGAAATTAAGGTCCGTCACTTACTTGTTACTTTTAGTGTTGGTAACTGGTGGTATTGATGAATTGATAAAAATAATACTATAATGTATTTATGAGCTGCCTTATTTCATGGCGTATATAATGCTTGAAATGTTTTTTGAAGGAAATGAAAGGGTGTATAGATTTAAATAAAGTATATAGCTCTTAGCAGTGAAACGACTTTGGAGTCGTTGTAAGTACTTAGTCTTAACTCAGTTCATAAACATATGAACTAAAGTGGTAGATCTTTTGAATCTTATTAGGTGTAGTTGTCTTGGTGAGGGTTAGCTGCAAGCCACGGATGGTCAGCGGACGGGTTCTAGGGACTAACTATGTATGAAACAGCAGTTTCTCCTACTTATTGAGTACCAAGATGCTGTGTGATGTTTGGTCGCTTTGAGTTCAACATAACCAGTGAAGTTGGGGGGATGTATGTGAGGGGATCTCTAAATAGACAAAAAAGCTGCTTTAAATTTTGCGATTTTTAAGTAATAATAAACTAGAAGGTAGTAGACTTCTTTCCATGCACCTTCCAAGGATATCATCAAAGTTTACAACATTGCCTTAAAATATTTTCTCTTTTACTTCACAGAAGAGAAACAAAAAGATTCAGAAGAGCAACAAGAAGAAAACGCTGCGACAAAGATCCAAGCGGTGTTCCGTGGACATCAGACAAGAAAGTCAATGAGCATGAAGACCAGCAAGCAGCCAGCAGAGCAAGAGAAGGAGAAAGAGCCTACCAGGGCCGAACTGGAGGCTGAATTTAGAGCTGATGATAAAGGTAAGGTATCTTTAAAATTTCTGGGAGTATTTTTTGGTTTTTAATTGAAACTTAATGCAACAAAAAATAGGGTATTTATCTTTCATAAGCCGGCCTGTGACTTCTGGATTTCAGGCGCTCATGCGGCGGCCGTAATCACGTCAGGTCACTTGATTGACAGACGTTTGTCCATTTGCCTTCTCTGTCATAAAAAAATCTCGCACTGAATAAGCGGTTGAGTATTTTTCTTATACTACTTATTTCCTATTGTTTGATTAACTACCATATAACTATTCATACTGTATTTTATCCTCTTAAGAATGAAATTTCCGAAAATCTTTTCTTAGAATATGCTTATCTTATGAATATAGAGTATACAAGACATTAGCTGCCAGATTGCTAAGTTTGTAACCTCGGCAGTTTAGGATCTACGTTTAGGAATTGGATCAGGCGAGAAATGTTTTATATTTATATTTCTGATTCTGAAGACAATAGCTTTCTTAAGAAATGTGTAAATTATCGTGGTTATTGTTTTTGATTATATCGAAAACGTTTCAAATCTATTAGAACAAATAATATTTCTGGGTAACTGTATGAAGTAATTAAATAATAATATGTGTTTGAAATATAAATATAATAACTATCTGAAATCGAGACAAAGATCATACCACTAGAGGTTGAAATCTGCAAACACTCATTTTCATATACGATATCTCAGCAATATTGCTGCCAATGCTTTTATTATTCTACAAACCTGTTAGTCTACCTAGAGAAAAAAAAAACAACAATGAACTATTCACTTGCCTTTCCGTTATATTAAAGTTTACATAAAAAGCAAAGAATGGGTCGATATCGTTTACATATCTGCCTGCAAATTCTTCTCAAAACTTCAAGTAAATATTGATGGTTTATGTGCAGCTGTTACATTATATGATAGACGTTTTACACGAACATTTAAATTTTACATATAAGTTCATCATCTTTTGAGTCTGCTAGGAACACCATGCTTTATAAGTGTAAATAGATGTTGTGAGATACTGACAAATCTTTATGATATAACTATACGTTGCTCAGTGGTCGAAATTTAACCATAACTCATAACTCACTTTTTAGCTTTCTGCAGTCCTCCTCCATCTAAAATTTTACTGTGCTAAATGACACACTCCTCCGTTTGCATAATTTTCCTAAAAGGTGGCACAAAGTTTTTACTTCACGTCTTATTGTATAAATTAAAACAATATTCGTCATCTTTATATTATTGAACTTAATGTTTCAAAAGGATAACTCCATTTCTTTGTAGCAGTATTTTGTTGTCACAATTCTAATGCAACGAGAAACATATACCTCTATGAAATTCTGTTTTCAGCTTTCAGCTCTGTTTTAGTTAAATGAAAAGCTAGGAAAGTGCAAAGCTAAAACATAAAGTACAAAGTGCATCTCACTTCAGCTTCTGTCTAGTAATATGGAAGTTATTCTGAGTGCACTCAATATAAAATGGGTTTAGATTCATTTTCTGATGAATTTATTATAATGATACTTTTTAAACTTTTAGACTTAGTTTTATAATTTAAATCTACTTCGATAGAGGGCGTTATATGATCTACCTAAATCGCGATGTTAAGAGTCTTGAGTACTTTATGATCCCCTTTTATTAAAGTTAAATACTATCTATCATAAACAGCTTTGAATAGTCCACTGCTGGACATCGTTCATTCTTTAGAAAAGACCTAACCTTTCTTTAGTTTTAGCTTACTATTCGGGGGCAAACGAGGTGCCGTATCACCTGATGGTAAGCGTTACAAGTACGTTGCCGGCCTTTTGAGGAGTACGCTCTTTTAGTACTAGATTTGCTCTTATAGATTTGCTCCCTTAGTTGCGTAACCAACGGGAAGAACAAGGGTGGTGAGACTTGCTAATTTTAATTCCTTCTCACATGGATCACTATCTATAGCTTTGTGTTCTTTATTGCCTAGCCTATAAATGCTTCGACTAGGATATAAAGACTCATCTTACAATAGCTATTAGTGTCTTTAATGATCTGAGATTAAACTCAAACCGCACTGACCAATGCCAGGTGATATATCTGACCCATAAATCGTAGTTCATAGTTTACTTAGAGGTGTAGTGAATAAACTACTAGGCATCGGGTCACGGCCGATACATCTGGCTATTTCGTTTATATGTTACGAGTTGTAAGCAATATGTCTGTTCATTCCGGTCAAGGTTGTGAATTGGGTATATTACACTTTATTTGTGTCATTACCTTGTGTAATGATACAAATAAAGTGTATTTATGTAAACGGCGAGTTATCACACGTAGTGACTATTTCACAGGTTTTTTTTGGTATAGATTTAGGAACTGATCATTTACATAGTTGTAACATTTACCAAATACAGGTAAATTTATCATCAACAACCCATAATGTCCCACTGGTGGGCTCGGGTCTCCTCTCAGTAGAGGATTAAGGCCGTGCGTCCCCATGCTGGCCGAGTGCGGATTGGGGACTGGCAAGACAACCTTGTGGCTACGTGATCTTGCCGTTGTATGTTTTCAAACCGCCCAAAGGCCTCCGACTAAGCTTCTGGACTGTTATCCTAGGATAACAACCGGGACCGACTGCTTAACGTGACCTCCGAATCATAGAGACGCTCATGGTATCGTGCCACCAGCGGTCAGCCATCCAGGTCCTGACCGCGCCAGCGTTGCGTACCCTCGGTAATTGTTACTAAATACCGAGTGCAGCTAGGCTATCAGCCCCTAATAAATAAAGCGGTAAATTTATAGAACAGTCATATTTTTTTTAAGTGACCATTGTATCGTTTGTTAACAGCGGTTTTATCATCATCATCAGTTCGTTGCAGTCCACTGCTAGAAATAGGCCTCTCCCAAGACCCACCTCCCTTTGAAAGAGGCATGTGTCTAAGAACCGGTTCATCATCATCATCATATCAGCTGTAAGAAGTCCACTGCTGAACATCGGCCTTCCCCATTGACTTCCATTGCGACCGGTCGGTAGCGGCCTGCATCCAACGAGTCCCAAAGTTACCGACAAAGCAGAGAGAGTCAGCAAGCTGAAGTGGCAGTGGACAGGGCACATAGCTTGGAGAACTGATGGCCGATGGGGCAGTAAGGTTCAAGCACCGGTTAATCTACTTTAAATATTAGCCTATGTTTTTAACCGAAAACTTCAAAATAAAGGAGGAGGTTATAAATTCGACAGTTTTTTTTTGTGCTTATAACTTTCGACTGTGACAACCGATTTTGATGATTATTTTTTTATTTGAAAGTTCATGCTTCTCGTCTGGTCCCATTTTAATTACGACAAATTGACGAATAACTAAATATCACGCCATCAGTCAAAAATTTTATAGCCTTTGTCACCCAAGTAATTATTATGAATCTATCTACACTAAATTCATTAAAATGATTTCAGTATTTTAGGCGATACGGTGAAACATACATACATAGATTGCCAGAAATATTACCCTTATTTTTGGCTTCGCTGTAAATAGAAGGGACCACTTTTTTTTTTCTTTTTTTTTTTATGTTTGACCCTGCCATAATGACTCTACTCTGCCTGAGGGAAAGCATAAGCAGAATCCAAGAGTGATGGTCACCATACTGCGAACGCAGACGATGCAACAATGCAGCATGGTGACCCACACCATGGCGGGCTAGTGATGCTTTCGCATCATTGGGCCTCCGGTCTCGCACTCACCAACGAAACACGACAGCATGATCGCTGTCATTTTACGTTGATTTTCTGTGCGAGGGTAGTACCGCCCCGGTCGAGCCGGCCCGTTCGTGCTGAAATCAGCGTGGCTCTACTACCTCGAAATGTTACCACTTATAATGTTGTCTATGAGAAGAAGACGTTATACTTTTACAGGTTGTTTTTCCTTTGTTTAGAGGTTTCTTATGTCTGTTCTATTTATAAAATGTACCTCCTATTCTCGTTACGTCACGCATAAATCACAGTAGCAGTTAAGATAACATATCATCAAGAAAACACGAGAAAACAAATCTCCTTTCCATGAATATTTATAATACAAATGCTTCTTTTATCGGATTGGTACTCGAAATGAAGGCTTTCTTTTCTCCGGATACAATTTCAGAACTGTTATGAGTATTCCTTACAAAGTCGGAAATTATTACGATAAAATTTATCTCACAGCATTTCCTGCAAATTTAATTAAAACGAAAGAGAAAAGAAAATAAGTAGTATAATAAGTTATTTCTTAATGCGACACTGGGACGTAGACAATTCATTTTAGTTTCCGTTCTGGGTACATGGATGTTTGAACGAACAATGAATTTTTTTCAACCGGGGAGCAGTTGGCAGATGTTTTAGGGACCAAAATAAAGATGGTAAAGAATATAAAAGAAAGAGAAAGTCAGTAACGCTACGTTTATTCACTAAGAACCTAAAAAAGTAAAAATTTTAGAGAGCTTATAACTTATCAATTACACTGTTTGCTTTATTAGTTTGATTTACATTTTGCCATATTTTTGTGAAGAATACAAGTTGACCAGTATGTACATAGCCGGTTTTGCGCAGGATTATACAAACATATATGAAAATAGACACAAATACCAATAATTTGTATATTAAACATAGTGTTGTCCCATGTAGGGTCCAATCATACAACATGAAGTAGGTATAAGACCATCCGTACAATCATTTTTGTTGACATTTTAGCTTTAAACTAATAAGTCTTGTAGTTTCGTTAGTGTAAAAGTATATTTAACAAGTCTTCTAAAGTATACCAACATTTAAATAGAAGTGGAAATTAAAAGGAAGGAAATGAGACCGAATCAATTTACCGTTCGGCTGAATTCTGCAGTTGCGGTGTTGACGGAATCGAATTTGATCTAAGCTAGAGATTGGTTGAGCTGTTAAACCACACTGCATTTCAAATCTGTCATGTTTTGTTTATCCAACACATTAGAGAAATGCACCTTTAACAATTGAATCGACATATAGTGAACGTCTAATTGATGCCTTGTAAGTGAAATCTTTTTTGTAAGTCAGAGATGGTGATTCTTTTAACAAAGTTTAAATATAAAATATTATTAATTTGTATAGTTTATCATTACCGTATGTTGCTTTTCATTTAGTACCAATTTACTATTCTTAAAATATTTTTGTAAATTCTTTTTATATCGTGATTGTCACAAATTTATCAGTTACTGGCTGTGCCCGCTACTTCGTACAAGTTATTTTTTTTTCTTTTACCGTTTAAACCTTCCCTGGACTACGACAAACATTTCAAAACCAAAATCAGCTAAATAGGCCCAGCCGTTCTCGAGTTTTAGCGAGATAAACGAACAGCAATTGATTTTTGATATACATAAGATAATGTTATATTGTCATAGTACTTTTCTATATAAATAAATAAAATTGAAGTGTCTGTTCGTAATTCAAATTAATAACGGTACTTACATCAAAAAATTTTTTTTACGTTTTTGTCTTTTTCCGTCTGTTTTTCTTTTGGTTCCGGTTAATCTCAGGAACTGCCGAACCAATTTTGACGGGGCTTTCATTGGCATATACCTCATAATATAAGGAGTGACTTAAGCTACTTTTTAGACTTGTCTTATACATACTTAAGAAAAAACACACTTTTCCCATCTGTGTACCTGTCAGAAATGTGATTCAGGTTATATTGCTAAGAAAAACCCATACATTTTAATACTTTTCTTCACAAATAATTCATTTTAAAGTTAATAATGTCTTGGGGATTAATGAGAAGTAATTAGAAGTGGGGAAGATGTTGGTATGTGTTTGACAGTTTAATGCCTTTTGGGCTTGGAGGAAAATTTATTTCAATGAGTAATACATATTGAAGTGTATTAAACAGGCATTACACTTATTGAAGATCTACAAAAAGCAAATGATCCAATGAATTAAGCTACAGTTGATAAATTATTATAATGAATGCGTTATTTAACTAAACAAAGTAACTAAGTTATTGAAAGAAATACCTTGAAAACTTTGATGACTTCTTATTTCTTAGAATATCTTTGGTAATCTAGGTTGGTCTCACAATCATGTTTTATTCGATTGTATCACTCATTTGCTATCTTATTGGCATAAAAATATTTATACCGTAAACAAAATAAATAATTTACTCTGAGCTCGTTATACATAATACAGTAGTCGGAAGCTTTCGATCCGGAGGCCTTTAAATATTAAAATCGCACCGAAACGGTGACCAGAAAACTCCATTGAACGAAAGTTTTTATTTCAAAATAAAATATGCAAATCTGGAGGTTGATAAAGAAGGCAATTTGGGGTAAAGTTTCAGCTTCATCGACTTTATTATTAACCAGTATCTGTAACGTTATTGAAGGTATGTTATAATTTATTTGTTAACTGCCTTTATCGAAAAATACACGTAATACTTTGTTACAAGTTTTTTTCGATCGAATCTAATATCTAATACCTTTATACGAGCAATTCTTGTAGGTATGTATATAATATAAATCTCGGAAAGGACTCAAACGATTTTCATTAGATTTAGTGTACAGGTGTTTCAGATTATGGAGATTAAATTTTTAAAAAATTACCAAAAGCAACTACATTTTAATAAAATATTATAGATAAGCTTAGTTAATGATACCAAATTTATATTTATCAAAATATTTATTTGCAATCCATTCTAATATGTGTAATTTCGAAAGGTTCCCCCAAAAGTAATAAAATTATGGACATCTGACATACAACGCCATCATCAATACATATACTTTTTTGGAAATACATACATATTATGTATAGGAAACACCCTCAAAGGCAAGAATCTTAAGGAGACAAATTATGTCCTTTAGAAAATAAAATACTCTTAAAATTACAAAAAAAAAAATTGCCAATTTATAATAAATATACTTACGTAAACAATATTATAAACAAAATTAATTTTCAAACAAGAGTATTAAAACAAAAAGCTTTGTAAATATTTATAAACTTAAGAAAAATTTTCGCCAATTTTCTGTCCTAAATGCGCTGCTTTTATATTTAAGTTAAGATTTTTTTATCTTGCATAACAGAAATTTTGAGTTTCCGAAGTATGAAGGCAACCATTTTGACTCACGTATCGTTTATGCTCGTCCCAATCATGCTCGATTACTGAGATAATTTGGTAATCATTGATGGTAGATTTTCACAACCTAACCTTTATTTATTGTTCCCAGTGTATTTCTTTTGTAAAAATATATGAACGTATACGAACAACAAAAATAATCTCACTTTTACCGTTTTAATTTTTCTCTTAGAATTCTTTCTTGTTTACTCTATATTAGCCTACTTTTTCGCCATTATTGTTTAAACGCAAACCCGCGGCTCTGAAATAAATTAATTTGGGAACAATAGAATTTCTTCTCAAATGAAT
The DNA here is from genome assembly GCA_905220595.1 of Spilosoma lubricipeda. Taxonomy (NCBI): domain Eukaryota; kingdom Metazoa; phylum Arthropoda; class Insecta; order Lepidoptera; family Erebidae; genus Spilosoma; species Spilosoma lubricipeda. Next base: position 6,082,948 of record HG992300.1, read on the forward strand.
TCGATATTAAGTTAAAAAGATGCCCGGAGTTGAGATACAAATTTGTATGATAATTCATTTCCTTGTAGGTTTTAATAAATTGGTTCCTTCATTTTTTATTTGCTGTTATCCATATATATAAAAGAGAAAGGTGACTGACTGACTGACATACCCAGAGATCAACGCACAGCCCAAACCGCTAAACTTAGAATGCATGTAGGTTCTTTATATAACGTAAGTGAGCACTAAGAAAGGATTTTTTGAAATTCCACACCTATGGGCGTAAATCTGACTGCGTGAGCGAAGCCGCGTGCAAAAGCTAGTATTTAATATTTGTGAATATGAGCGTGCCAAGGTGATTCTACTCTGTCTGGAAAGTATGAGCAGAATCCAAGAGTAAGGTCACCATACTCATTGCAAATGCAGACAATGCAAGAATGCAGCTTGGTGACACACAATGCTTTTGCATCTTTAAAACATAGCTAAACCGCCGAGTAGGCGGTTTAACTGATGATGTGGCTACTGGCATCCATGCAATCCTTCCTCAAAGATCATTGTCATTCGTAGCGATTTGCCCCCTTTTCGAAATTTTATTCGTGTTTTGTCAATATTATGAGATAGCCTCAAATCTATTTTTAAAACCCCTTTTTTTATTTTTTTTATTTTATAACTTCATGCACTTGTGTACATCGGCGGGCTTAATGCCCAAGGCATTCTCTACCAGCCAACCAGAGATCTAGTAAGGTAGGTGCAGCAAGGTTAATCAGAAATCGATACAATTGATATCCTAAAACAAATACATATATGCTTATAAATATAAACATACACACATACGCAAATATATATATAATTATACAAGTACACAAAAATACATATACCTTTACTAAATGTTCTTAGAAAAAAACCTTGAGAGATGTCAAGGGACACCCGGATGGAACGAAGTGGTAATAATAGTTTGTACCTCAGTAGTCGATGCTTTAGTTGATTCGCTATTGAAATTAAAAAAGCAAAAAGAATGTCGTTACAACTTTTCCGTCTAGCCCATTTTGGAAACGCGCCTTTTGGAACTTCGTTCCAAAAATCGCTACAATACGCATATTGTTACGAATTACTATGGACGTTAAATTTTAGGACATAAGTAGAAAGTGGGCAAAGAACCACGGGAACCCTGGTCACTTTACCCGCTCTGTGAAAATCGGTTTTCTGTGAGGCCATGGTATCAATCTAGAAACCCGGTCCATTCATAACGCGACTTAAGGCTCTTCCATGGTAAAAGTGTATCTTATAAATACTTAATTTTATTTTGTTTTTATACCCTATGTATGCTATAGTGTTCCTTTAGTAACTTTAAATAAAAAATTAAGAGCTTTTGCTTTTTGAATAACTCCGTAATGAAACCTTGATATCCCTACTGAATACCAAAAAACTGTACTAGTGTGTTGTTTGACGTAACTCTCTCAGATTTTTATATTATACGCAATACGTTTATTGGCTGTTTTAAGAAAGACAGGCCCGATGAACTACATACACAGGGCTTATAACGATCGTATGAGATAATTTGATGTTCTAAATTTGTATGCATGCCTGTGTATCGTTGACTCCCAAAAGTATTTCATTTTGAATATACATGAAAGCTTACTGATGAATTTGAAGTAGCCAGATATCAATTAAAATTTCTTTGTTTTCCAAATCGTTTAAGCCAAAGTTAATCTGTTGGACGGAAATTAAAACGTGTACCGGTTAACAGAAATTTTATTTTTATTCCTAGCCAAGTGAAGTGGAATCAATTTCCTTTATGGTTTTGAGTTTGTTTTTATTAAAACGATTTCAATTCAATTTGTAAATATCAGTTGGAACGCCAATTTGTACTTAATCCTACTAATATTATAAATGCGAAAGTTTGTAAGGATGGATGGATGTTGGATGGATGTTTGTTACTCTTTCACGCAAAAACTACTCAACGGATTTGGATGAAACTTTACAGTAATATAGCCTATACATCAGAATAACACATAGGCTACTATTTGCCGCGATAACCGACATATACGCGGGCGGAGCCGTGGGCAACAGCTAGTGTTAAATAAAGTACGATGCCGTGTCCGAAATGTTTTTTTTCCAACAGCAAAGTATCACTAATTTGATGTTAAATAATGAATTATAATAATATCGTGTGAGAAACGCTAAATGTTGTTTTCAAGGGTTATTGAGATTTCCTTTCTAGGGTACATCTACTAAAACACTTTGCTGCGTGCTGTCTTTGGTCGCTTGAATCTGACATAGCCATCTGATGAGATTTCCGCACATTCAAATAAGAAGGGTAGTTCTATTAATTACATTTATAACATTTCGTTATTAAAAACTCAGAGCTAAGCTCAACATATTTTTTTCTGTTGTTTCTGTGAAGTAAGAAAAATGTTCAGTAGTTAGAGATGGTGACTGGTTTGATCTGGCAAGAACTGGATGGGAGAAGCCGAGGGACGAACCTAGTGACGTGCTATTGAAAAGGCCAATGTCCAGCAGTGGACTGGAATATACTGATAATAATGAAAACGATCATAATATATGTTCTGAATTTTTGAATTCGTGTGGCTCTTCACTTAATATTTCCATTGATTTACTCTGCAATTTTTGTATTGTTATTTATTACATCGTCAAAAAAACTTTAACTTGAATAAAATAATCGAATTATTACCTTATCACTCTTGCAATATGTAATGATTTAAAATAAAATCACATACTCCAATGTATTTTATTTGCAACGTTCGGAACCAGTTGCCGTGGTCGTATAATTCTCAGTCATAAAGCCAGCAATAAATTATATATGAGGACCCATTTACCGTGTCGACAGCGATAACACAATTGGCAATCGATATCCTAGGGAATAGTTTACTGAAATGTAGAAAATTAAATGTTTTAAATTTAGTTTTTATTGTTTGATGTATGAACAGGTCATTAAAAGATTAGTCGAATTTTTAACCGACTTCAAAAAAATGAGGTTTCGCAATTCGACCGTATACATTTTCTTTATGTGTGATCGCGGATGACTTCGTAATTTATGAACCGATTTTGATGATTCTTTTTTTATTAGAATGGAGATGTTCCAACGGTGGTACCATGATAAGAACATTAATATCTGATGATAGCATCCAAGAGAAGTCGTTGTGTTGATAGCCTTCGATGGCAAGAGGAAAGGAAATATACTTCAGAGTAGGATGTCACAGTAACTTTCTCTATGTTACTGTGTCATACTACCTTATTGCCATATCTATAATGTATTTATTACTATTATCTTCCAATAACAGAACTTGTTATACGTTTGTGACTTTGTTTCGACTTCTTGCGTACATTTTCAAGTCTAATAAAAATATAAAAATCTTAGTTAAATAATCGAAAACAATAATAGCATTACATACAAGCGTCAAAAAATTCCTCTGCATATCAAACGCCTATTGGTAGCGTTCCCAAAAGACTGGCAGCATCGCCACGTTGAATGCCAATACTAATTCTTATTGCTGGTCCCAATATAACTTTAACTGCCTTATCCCTTTTTCCTCCATCCCTTTTCTACCATTATCTATTTCTCCCATACTTATGAACAGAAGGCAATGATAGGAGTAGTTCTCAAAAGAAAAAGTAATTTTCCTAATAATTTTCGCCCGCTCTACACTAAGAGTGCTTGATATATGTTTATTCAAGAACTCAGAATGGATTTGTAAATCTTCAAAAATGCAATTATGTATCCACTTTCGAAAACGCCTAACTTAATTTAAATTCGTTTTGCGACTCAAGCGTCTTGACAGTGAAGTACCGCCATACTTACTTAAGCGAATTAGACACGGTACTTGGATAAAATTTACCAACTAAGTTACTGTTAACATGCTTCGTTACATGCTCATTATTTTGTAAAGAATTTATCTCTTAAATATGAAGAAACACGTATCTCAAGGTACATATATAATTTAAAAGGAACGTAGATTTGAAATATAGAGCAAACTGAGTTGATCGAGAACTGAAAAATATAATCAACGGGCTTAGAATTTATAAGAAAAAAATAATCACAGATCTAATAGACAATATATTTAATACTTTAAAAAGTAATGCTATTCTAAAGGTGGTATATTACAAGAAATCGATAATTTAGTTCTATGGAATGAAATACTACCGAAATTATTCTTCGTTTATATCTACAAACCTGTCTTAGATACCTCGAAATCACAAACAATAAGTTTATATGTAGCCACTAGCTTCCTTATTTCACATCAGATTCGATTCAACTAACACATTTTCTTCTTCCTTCCTTCTTTCATTTACTTCTGCCGTTTGTTTTCATAGATCTTTCAAATTATTCAACAGATTTTAATGTAATTTTTTGCAGTAGATAGAGTGATTCAAGAGGAAGGGTTAAATTTGTAATACATGCATAATTATTGTAGAGGAAACCCGAGAATGTCACGGATATCCGTACGAAGCCGGGCCGGGTTGCTAGTTCAAATACAAATATATTTTGTTGAAATGGAACCCATGATACTTGATTTGTCAGTAGAATAGTCATGGTAAAAGAATGATAGAATGTATTCTCTCGCATTTCTTGGTATTTCAGTCACAAGGTAAACATAAACATCGAAAACACGTTGACAAAAAACTCAGACTATAAATTATTATTATTTGTTGATCATACAAAGTTTTGTTTTCTTTGGGAATTGAATCCTCACCATTTGGCGCAGCGAAGTGGCTTGACGACAACTTGAAACACTGAGCCATTCATCTGTCTTTACTATATAAATTCCATCACCAAAAACGGGGCTCTTTGTCATTCTTAACTTTAAGAACGGACCTTTTTATGCCTCTACTGCTTTCCTCAAGAGATACAAATAATAGATATTTATATCAACGGTATCCAGTAAAAGATGACAATCTAATTGAATACCTTTTTTTCCTTTTTGATCTAAAAAGTCATCGCTTACAATTCGTTTACAGATACCATTTAATGATTGGATACCTTTTTATTTTTGGTATCTCTTCTATTTATTCATGAGTAGAACATTATTTATTTGTGTTGCTTTATAAGGAAAGAAAATACAAAGGGTTTTAAAATACAAAGTATTGGTAATATTGCGAAACAACTACAAGCCAAAATAGCAATAATTAAAGGCACAGAGATAGATTATAGGCTGGGAAAGAATTTAAGCTACTTTTTATCCCGGTAAATATTGTAGTCTTTCCGCGGAATGAGCAAGCCATAACAACTGCGCAGTTAGTTATACATGAGAAAGTAAATTATTTTTAGTAGGACTTATATTTCTCTCATAAATAGTGGTATATTTTTTTTTTAAATTGTCTTCAACCGGAAATCCTGTGGTGGCTTTTATCTGACAGTATAATTTTTGGAGTGTGACTTGCACATTAAATCATACATACCGTGGGAGAGCTACCGTAGTATCACTCCGGCCGGCTCGACCGGAGTGATACTACGGCCTCACAGAAAACCGTTGTGAAACGGCGCTTGCCCCCATCCCCCCCATCCCTCTCCCTATCCCCCAAGAGCGGCAACGCACTTGAGACACCTCTAAATCGCTTACCATGAGGTGATACGTCAGCTCGTTTGCCCAATATTCCATATACTTTTTACTTTAACAGTATTGAACTAACTACTTCTTTCGTGTATGTTTCATGAGCAACATGAAACATTTTTCCTTAGCAACAAAGCCGTACCATGTGAGCATCTCTAAGTAAGCGCTCGCAATAAGCTTTTATAAATGAGAAAGTAAACTTAATCCGTGACCCAGTTATAAGTCTCCAGCGTTGTCATATTTCAAACAGGTTTCTCTTTCCCTCTTTCTGTATATATATATAAATGTACGCAACGAAACGGGGATCCCGTCGTTGGTACTCTAATCAGTCAAGTGTCTTGCTATCCTTGCCATACAATTTAATTTACTTTATTACGACGCACACCTGATCTTAACTGAAACCTTGGTACAAGCTGACTGTGACGTTTTCCTGTATTAAAATTAATTTTGTTACACGTTTATTTAAGTGACATTGAAATAATTATAATAAATAAATTTATTCCAAACTCAATGTACAAGGTTTTTGTGTTTCTTAAGAGTAGACTTAACTTAATATAAGCAAAATATTAATTACTTTTTTAAGTACCCATACGATTTAGAACTAGGTATTTATTAGGTATTCTTACTATCAAATTACAATTTCTTAATCTCACAATTAAGTATGGTCAATATTTCAAATTAGTGATATGCCTGAGCTAGGTAAGACCTGTGTTTCAGGCAATTACAGAAATAAATACAAATACCTAGACGTAATATTTCTATGTGTAACATATAGTTCAATCAGTTTTTGACTGCCTCGGTGACGGAGTGGCAGTGTATGTGACTGCTGTGCTGGATGTCCCAAGTTTGATTCCCGGGTCGGACCAAATGTTTGTATGATCTGCAATAATTTGTTTCGGAATTTGGATGTATTCTGTGTTTAATATGTATGTATTTACTAAATAATCTGAGCGATTAGTGCTGACAATCGAAATACAGGCTTTGCCTAGTTTGATTGCAGATGCTAAAATAAATTGATCTGTAAAATATTGTCAATTTGTTTGTAATTTAGTATTAAGATCTATGTTTGGAAATAAAATTATTATTATTATTATATTATTATATGTGCGGTATTTATGTCAGTTGTCTAAGTATACATAATACAAGCTCAGATTAGTTTGGGACTAGATAGCGTCATGTGTTAAATGTCCAAAATATTTATTTACCAAAATACAATTAAGATAAAAGATTGGATAATTCTTGGGCAGTTTGTAAGTTACATCCTCAAATTTGTAAAAATGGCCCGGGTGATATTAAATTTCATCATCAGATTTGTAAAAGTGACCCGAGTAACATTAAGTTCCAACATCAGATTTGTAAAAATGACCCGGGTAACATAGGTTATGTACCAAAATCTTATCAAAAGCTTCTTCTTTGTTGGGTTATAGTTTTTATCTTTTTCTAGTTTCTGTCGTACGAGCATACTTTCATTATGCTCGTACGCTCGTACTCATACTACTCATAATGAAAGTATTGTTCTAATTCAATCATAATATTTTGCTTCTCTTCTGAACATTATTTGTTGATCTTTATTACAAGTAATAAATAAATAAATAATTCGGACATCTAATACACAACACCGTCTAATCCCAAACTAAACAGAGCTTGTATTATGGGTACTAGACAATTATACAAATACAAAAATACTCTTTTTATAAATACACGCAAATCATTAAACTCCGAAACAAATATTTGCAAATCATACAAACATTTGTTCGACCCAGAAATCGAAGTCGAAACCTTAAGAATACCACAGCAATCGCTTACGGCACCACTGCGCAACTGAGATAGAGATAAATAAATGTAGGTCAAAGTAATATAAAGTTAACACTTCTATTTCCTATTTAATATTCACTACAGCGCTACAGGCTGTGACTAAAAAGTTATGAAATTATCAGGAAGCTTGTCATTTATTATTCAGAGCAAGGGACTGTGTATTTTCGTTGAAATATAGATTGTTAAGGGCGACCTCTGTTCGCTAATAAAACTGTTCGTTCGCAAATTTTTACGACTTCTATACATTTTAGATGAGGAATTTGGGATTTGGTATTAATGTTTAAATCGTATCTGTTACTCGACTTTTAGACCTAATTGAACTAGATCAATAACTGACCACAACTGATAGAAAAACATATAAATTATTGGTGTATATATGGTGTATGTTTATAAGTTCAAACTAATAGCTTTTTAAATAGATATGCAGTGCTTACATAAAAAGAAATCATTTTTTGTCTGTCTGTCTGTTTGTGCCGGTTAATCTCTGGAACGGCTAGATCGATTTTGACGGGACTTTCATTGGCAGATAGCTGATTATATAAGGAGTAACTTATTTTTTTAAAAAAGCTAATTTGTTTTTAAACACTAGCTTAGCCCCCTGGCGTTACCCGTGTTCACACATCACACCTGATGGAAAGCAGGAGCATGTTGGTCACCATACTCATTGCGAATGCATACAATACAATAATACAGTATGGTGACCCACACTATAAAATAATATAATAATAAATATTTCGGACATCTAACACACAATATAACGCCATCTAGTCCCAAGCTAAGCAGAGCTTTTGTAATGGGTACTAGACAACTGATATAAATACATATATACTTTTTTTTTGGTGGCCTATCGAGATGTTTCTGCATATTTAGTCCTCCGGTCTCGTACTCACCAACGAAACACGATAGCACAAATTAATGCTGTTTAATTATGTAGTACCGGTCGTGTCAGCTTATTCGTATTTAGTTATTAATTTACATGGTATACCAACAGCACACATACGAGACCCTCTTAAAAATATTACACAGAAATATTTCCTAGGTTGCGTGCCCATTACAGCTACACACAACAATCACTATATGTGTTGAAATCAGCATGGCTTCATTACCTTGTAAAGCTACAACACACATGAGTAACACCGCGGAGATCAGCTAGTGGCAAATAAGAGTCAATTTAAATATCAAGTTGTAATTTCATTACATTAAAATTTAGCTTAAAATTTCATTCATTTGTATTCATATTGTTCCAATAGTGAAACTAATGTTCATTATCGTTCTCTGTTTAAAAGCGGTTAGTTATCGAAAACATGATGTTAGTAGCTCAAATAAAATGTCTATAGTCGACGTTAATCGCTTACCATCAGGCGATACGTCTGCTCGTTTGCCCGTCTATTACATAAAAAAAAACTCTCACGACTAAGACGAATCTATCGACACCTCTCACATAAAAATACAACAAGCCGTTTAGGCTCTAGGGCGTGCCAATGAAATATACATACATACACTCGAAAAACATTACCCTCCTTCTTTAGCAGTCGGGTAATAAATAGGTACTTTTGTGTTAAAAAGTAAAACTACTATCAATGAAGCTTAATAATATCTTTAGCTAATGATAATATGTTACATAACGTTGCTATCTACAAAAGTTCACCATATAAGAACCATGTGTAGTACAAATGGGGTGGTTCCAAATGATCTCATGGTCTTATAGATAACTATTGTTATCAATCAGTTTTCGTTGCTTTTACATTGGTGACCGATTCAAAATATAGAGTGTTACTACACCTTTTTATTCTAAAGGTGTCGTAAGAGATGATTAAAGTAACAAACTTCGCAGGACTTTACTACAAAAAGCAAGAAGAAAATGAAAACTTGAAAAAACTCTACTAATCTGGTTAGCATCTCCTTTCCAAGGAAATACTTACGTTCAGCAGTCGACTATCAAAAGTTATTGATGTATGTTTTGTGAATAACATCTCCAACCCCTTCATTATTATTTACACAAAAGTCGGCAACGCACATATCACTCTATTACTTGTAAACTATGGCTTACCATTAGAGGGGTTCCCTATCTTGTTTTTCGCCTTGATTAAGGTTTCAAACCGTCCAACCCCTCATTATAAATTATACAAAAACTGGCAACGCATATGTCACTTTATGACTAGTGGACTAAGGCTTTACCATTTTCCCTATTTTATCTTGCGGCTTGACTTCCCGCTGCAAAATAGTACTCAAAACTTTAAGAATAAAATACATATGCTGTAAATTAAAAACCATTTTCTTTTTGCACTACCTCTCTCAAATAGTACCGCTGAGTAAAATAACAATATATACCTGTGTATACCCCGTAACGATCTTTTGCAACTTTGAAGAGGGAGTAATGCCTCTTGGTAAACTAGGGGAAGACGCTTTATTAGTAGTGACGGTCGTGTATTTTTTATAACAACGCCCACATTTGGTGTAACAGGAACGTTATTGTTCCGAAAATTGTTTTGTTGACAGTATACTAAGGATAAATAGTTTTAGTTGTTTTCTTTAGGTCCCTGACGTCACATCTTTTGTTGTTATAATCTAAGTTATATTGTACACGATGTTTTTCTGTAGGGAGTAAAATGTGTTTGTTGAAGTTTGTATATTGTAAGTTCTGTAAAGTTGTTATACAGGTTAAGATTGAAGAGTAGATATAAGAACTATACCTAACTGCCTCTGTGACGCAGTGGTAGCGTATGCGACGAAGGTGAGGTTGATACTCGATCGAACCAAATGTTTGTATAATCTGCAAATATTTGTAATGGAGTTTGGTGTTTTCAATGTACAAAAAATAAATGAATAGTATGTATTTATATCAGCTGTCTAGTACACATAGTATAGGCTTTACTTAGTTTAGGACTAGATAGCGTTGTGTAAAAAAAAGAAGTTAAGGTTAGTGGTTAAAACATTCTTTAACTTGAGATTTTCCCTAACGAGGTTTTAAATTTACTTGAATTATAACTTAAGAAGTTTACAGTTTCAAAGAATGAAGCTTAATCTTTATCGTAGCTCTTTGTGTCCAAATTTATACATGTAATAGCATATATGTATGCATTCGAAACAAAGAGCTACAAAAAGTAGTAGTAAACAACTTTTGTGGGAAAATCGTTCTCTTCAAACGCCCATTGCGTGGGTTGCTGCTCTGTGAGAGGATCGTAGCTATATGATCAGTTGTAAGAATTCAGGATATGTTTTGCGAAGTTCCTCCTTCAAACTTTTCTAACAATAATTTGCATCAATCAACACGACGGCATTTTTACTCATCGGTAAGAGAATGAGGTATCAATATGCTTATCATGCTATATCAAGCAAGAAAAGTTAGGAAAACTTTAAGGTGTTCATGCAAGACGACTGTGATCTAATGTTTAGTTTAGATCTCTAGATGTGTAATATGCCTATTCTCTCTCAATAGCCACTCTGCCCTGATGACGTTTTCATGAGTTACTGCAGTTGGTGATCGGCCGAGTCTGGGGTCAACCTTTAAGTTCTCTCGACTACGTTTAAATTCACAAAACCAATAATTAATTGTTGCTTAAGGCAAGACTAAAGCAGCTTGTGAATTTTCTTGAGATTCCTTGAAGTTTAACCCTCGTTTATAAACAACAGAAAATCACGAAAAGCTTCTCACGAGACATCCATTGTTGCAAAGAAAAGGAGAGTGATAGATAATCTTAAGACATATTTAAAAAAAAACTACACGTAAGTGACCAGTGATTTTCTCAAAGGAGGTTTCTGTTAAAATTAACCATCAATCCAAATAGTTTCATGAAAGAAGAGATTGTATTTATTCTGTGGCTATTAATTTTCGGAACAACCTAGGTATATGCGAGAAATTGTCTTTTACGTAAAAAGATACCCACGGTAATAAATTTATGTATACAATTTACTGTATTACTTTTACATGCATATTTTTTTAGATCTGGAATCGAACAAATTTGCAAAATGAGAAAAAATTTATTGCTCCATAAAATGTATTTCGCTTTAGTCCAAAAGTCAAAAGCATTCAAAGAATTGAATATGATAATTTTATTTCCGTTCATTTGATTACGATCAAATATTGGTAGAATGGAAATACATCACATCAAAGTCGACGTTTGTACGTGCCTTATGTTTTACTGTCAAACTATCACACAAAATGAACCACAGACGAAAACTATTTCGAGTATTTCTGAAATGTGGGATTGGCAGATTGTCAAACCTAATCGGACTCTTTGTCTTGTTTATGATGACGAGAGAAAAAATCCTTTCGCATCTCTGGCTTCTACAAGAAGAACTGATATTTCTGAAACCCTATCCCATACTACAATAATTAATCTGCCACCAGAGGTTCCAACTCTCGGGCATCCCACATAACGATACGACTAAAGTTCTCTACATTTTGCTTCGAAAATTTTCGAAATAACATGATCATTTAATAGCATATCTTTCTGTCTCTCTATTCATTTAATAACATGTTTTCTAAAAACCTTAATAACATACATTTTAACTTTATAAATAATTTTGAGTGAAGAATTTCAAGTTAGTTATTCAGCCTGAAATATGACTACCATATTTTGTACTGAAAAGATAATGACATACAATATCTTGTAAAAATATTTCTACAAAAGGTCCTGGCTATATCCTATCTAATTTACATACTGACCTTACTTTAGCTCTCGAACAAAAGGCCCGCACACAATACTACGAGTATATGAGTTTATCCTTTGAAGTGGCCAAAGGGATTACTGTAGGCTCTCAAATTACAACACTTGGCATACAAAGTATTCAGAGAATTTGACAAATGCTCTGTTCATCACTATTTTGTTGGGTTATACAGGTCGGTTTTGTGAGTAACTCTCGACTCTCTTAAAATTTCGTCGGATTATATTAAACAGGTGACTTTTATATAGCCATAAAGTATTTTTTTCGGAATACGGTACGACTGTTATAGACTTGTTGTTCTAGCGTTCATCGTATGCAATTACCATCAAGGGTTCGATTTCCGAGTCGTGCCAAAAGTGTAGTTAGTTTTCTTACTAGAAAATCTTAATAACAGCTTTAAGTTTGGAACTTAGCAGTGTCTCATGCCCGTGTCCCGAAGTCCCGAGCACGTTAAGCCGTGGGTCCCGATTGTCATGAACATCTATGTGCTCTATGGCAACCATAATGAGAAATCAGTGCCCTCAAATATATTGATAGCTAGTTCAATCTTCGAATTCGATTCGCCTTCAGGATTGGGGAGGTCCGATGTCATTCGTTAGGTGGAAAAACTGATATTCAGGTAAAACCAGTTGAACTAGTAGCCAACCCCAAATAATACTGGGAATAATAAAGGTTAGGGCGATGATAATTATTATCATTGATTATATTTAACTGCCTCGTTGGTCTCGCGGTTGGCATATGCAGCTGCTGATCATGAGGTCTCGTGTTCGATTACCGGGTCGAACCGAAAGTTTCTTTGATCTACAAATATTTGTTTCGGAGTTGGATGTTTTCTATGTATTATTCTATGTATTTACAAAAAAAGTATGTATGTATTTGTATCAGTTGTCTAGTACCCATAACACAAGCTCTGCTTAGCTTGGGACTAGATGGCGTTATGTGTAAGATGTCTGAAATATATACAGACTCTTCTATATAGGTTTCCTATATAATACCACTTTATAATAATTATGTAACATCGACAGACTTCAACAGTCCACTTACATGACGGACATAGGCCTTGATTAGAAAAATATTTTTACCAGATAGTTTATAGGATTTATGACAAGTTGTTATGTTTTGCAGTGTAATTTTCTTATGTATTTTGCTGCTTTGCTCAGTTATTACGATAATCTCGAAGTAAACAGGATTGTATATTTCTGTAAATTGAGGTAAGAGTTATATTTTTTGATACAATGTATATAAATCTCTTTATCCTTTAAAAACCACTCAAGTAAATTAGCAAAAAAGTACTGTGAAAGATATTTTAGATTAAATTACACCCTGTATAGTATGATATCCATTACTATCCATCAAAGTTGATTTTTCTCTTCAGGGAAATATTTCAGGTGGAAAGCTTTGTTTGGGATTTCTTTGCTCGTTTTTGTGTACACTTTAATCAGAAATTCTTGTATTGATGGAGCCATATATTTTGAAGATAGTATTCATTTCAAAGAAAATGCTTTATATAAAGAAAATTTGTCCATTTATTTTATAAATTTTATAATATTAAAACAAATTATTAATTGTTTACTACTTGAAAAATATAAATAAAGTTAAAAAAAATATTGTTTTTTTGACTGTTTCAAGGAGAGTTCTATATAAAAAAAAAACAGAGCAAAGCTCGGTCATCCAGGTATATATATAATATCCTAACGTTCCATAATTTTTAAAATTTTTATTATTTTATTATTATTTATTGAATTTTTGTTTTTATTCTTATTTACGTGTTTTGATTTTATTAAAATTCTTTAGTAAAAAGGGAACAATTGAATTTAACTTACTATTATCATTTTCCAAACGCTTTTATGGTTTACTTTACGTTTTTTCTAGGCCAAAAAGATATGTTGAGTAAACATCGGTTGTATTACAGTTTTACCATGTTGTAGACCTCTGTAAGTACTCATTTAACCAAATGAGGTTGTAAGCACTGCGTGCAAAGTAATTCGGACTCATTAAGCGTTAACTGGAGCACTATATTTCGATAAATTGGTACCGATTGAATTGAAAATAAAACAGAACTAACTTGATTAAATTCGCTTTTAGTATTCGAGACCTTAAAATAGAGGCAAATTGAACCTTCGAAAAGGACATGGGCTTCTTTTTATCGTGATAATATACAAACACGAGGGTGGAGCCGCGGACATAAGCTAGTATAATATACAATATCTTTCATTTAAGAATAACATGAAAATAATGTTTTAATATAAAAAGATATCTTGAGTTAGTAATTTCTAAAGAAAATAACTCGACAACTTTGATTTAAAGATTTATCTTGAGTGAGAGCTATTAGAGTTATTACAAATAAATGTTAAATAATAAATAAATATATATTTCAGACATCTAACACACAACGCTAACGCTAACACACAACGCCAAGCTAAGCAGAGCTTGTGAAGGTACCAGACAACTGATATAAATACATAATTTTTTTTTTTTGTAAATACATACATATTATACATAGAAAACACCCAAACTCCGAAACAAATATTTGTAGGTCATACAAACATTTGGTTCCCCCGAGACCTCGTGATCAGTAGTCGCACACGCCAACCGCTAGACCAACGAGGCAGTCAGTAAGAAACTAAAAATAATAATAGGAAAAATAAAAGAATAAATAGGCTATCTAAGACTGAAACATTTTTTTTTAAATCGGACCAGTGGTTCCTGAGATTAGCGAGTTCAAGCAAACAAACTTGTCAGCTTTATATATTTAGTATAGATGTATAGATAAGTAATTAAGTAGGATATGAGCAATTTCCCTATCTATCTTCATGTCTTCGTTACGACATAAATTTAATGACTTAATAAACGTGAACGTTGAGAGTTAATATCGTCCTAAAATGATTAAAGCTCAATTATTACCACAAGAATTAAGACCGTTTTATGTAACTTTACAACTAGGATATAAAGGAGATTGAGTCGCCATTTTGTAAGATAACGCTGATATTTATCGGTAGGTATTCGCAAGTTGTTTCTTGCTCCAAGGGTTTGTCATTTATCAAGAAGCGAGTTGCGGCGTCGTCGCTTACAATCCCGTCTCGAGACGAAATGTTTATCAACTTCGGTATCTATATGCTCGTTACTCTTGGTACAACAAAGCATCGGGATATTTGTATTGCTCACAATTAATTAGATACGATATTGTAATTTGGCTCTATGACTAGAACTTATAATAGAATATAAGTACCATTTATTATAATGTTTATCCATTATTATTAATTCGAAAGTAACTCTGTCTGTCTGATGTGCATACACGGCTAAGCCACTTACATACAACCATACTTTCATTCTTGAGGGAAAAAATAGGTTGTTCTTAACCTCAATAACCGAGCTTTCAAAACAATTAAAACAAAAACATTTAAACAAATTGAATACAACTTTAAAGTATACTGACTAATATCAGGTAATTGGTATCGTTGTTAATTGGATGATCGAAGTTTGTAGGATGCGGTGGAAAATTATATTTCAGACTACGGACATCTGATCGGTCGAGTTTCCTACTTAATTAATAGATTGAACTTCAAGTTGACCTCAATCTGTTTGTGGATTATATTGTCAGTTTCGACAGCTTATAGAACATAATGGTCACAATACAACGAAATTGAAAGATCGTTTAAAAGTTTTAGTTTGACTTAATCCAGTAAGAGGTATTTCACTTACATTATATAGTAATACTAATCTATACTAATATTATAAAGCTGAAGAGTTTGTTTGTTTGTTTGAACGCGCTAATCTCAGGAACCGCTGGTCCGTTTTGAATAATAACTTCAGTGTTGGATAGTACATTTATTGAGGAAGGCTATAAGCTATATATCATCATGCTAAGACCAATAGGAGCGGAGCATCAGTGGAGAATGTTTCAAAAAATGGGGGAAAATTATCACGCTACGGGCAATGGGAGACGCTAACGAGGTTGCGTGTGTCTGCTAGTAATACCATATGTGTTACTAGTATTACTATACATACACTTATAATTGTATAAAAGAAATACTTCAATTCACAGTTAACCTGAACAGTAGTTTGGCCAGGCCTGGTATATTTAACGCTTAAAATATATGATTTTTAGAAAAAAAGTTACTTTATGTATACGAACTAGCTTTAACCGCGGCTCCGCCCTCGTGTGTGTCAGTTATTACGGTAAAAAATAGTCTATGTCCTTCCTTAAGAATCAAAGTATCCCCATTCCAAATTTCATTAAAATCAGGTCAGAGATTGAGGCGTGAAAGCGTAACAGAAAGACAAAATTATTTTTAAATCTATTATAATAGTATGAAATGCAATACAGAGTAATGAATACCTACCTACTGTAAATAAAACTCATTACAATTAATTTCGGTATAAGTCCCCTCTCTGTACCCAAAATCAGAACTAATATTATAAACGCGAAAGTTTGTAAGTATGGATGGATGGATAGGTGTATGGATGTTTGTTACTCTTACACGCAAAAACTACTGAACGGATTTGGATGAAACTTTACAGTAATATAGCATATACATCAGAATAGCACTTTAGCTACTATTCGCTGCGATAACCGACATACACGCGGGCGGAGCCGCGGGCAACAACTAGTTTAGAATAAAATGAAATTGTTTGTACATAATAAGAACTTGGTTGTCTGTTCCAAGTATGCCAATGGGAATACATATAATCGTCAAAACCTACTGAGTGTATATTCACGTTCTAAAGCTGCGGGTCTGTAGATAAATAAAATATTCAAAATAAAAGTTTATTCAAGTTAATTCTTGCGTAAGAGATTAGTTCAATATACGGCTGTGGTGATATTGCATGCGGGTAGCGGAGCGGAGTGAAATAAAAAATATTTTTTAAATAAATTCAGTAATGAACAAAAAGTATGAACCTGGTGTGTGATGTGTAACTAATTATGTAAAGGTAGTAGAGCCATGTTGAGTACAGCATAAACGGGCTCCACCAGTGCGTTACTACCCTCTCACAAAAGATCAATCCAAAATGACAGCTTTTCGTGCTGTCGTGTTTTGTTCGTGAGTAAGAGACTTATGGCCCAACGATGCATAAGCTTCTTAATAGGCCGCCGTAGTGTGGTCACCATGCTGCATTATTGCATTGACTGCATTCACAATGAGTATGGTGACCACTACTCTTGGCTACTTCTCATGCTTTCCATCAGGCAGAGTAGAGTAAATACCCGGAAATTAACACAAACTCGTAAAAGGTAGACAGCCTGTAATCACGGCCAATGCAATCTGGTCGAGACTTCAGGCAATAGCGAGGTACACCTCTCTACTGCCTTTTACTGTATACACATAACAAATTTCAAGAAACTTTGACAAGTTAATTTGAACTGTCCTGTCCGAGTAACACAAAAATCTGACCATATCATAGCATATCTTTATTTTTAAAAAGTCAGAATAATATAAGCTGAAGGTTTCTCGTATTTTAAACGATACAATAAAAACTCCAATCTTATAACTGTAGAGTTCTGAATTGAGTGATTGATGAAATACAAATCAAGTGTTATTTTTCTATCTTTTTTTTGTTTGGCCCTGCCAAAATGACTCTACTCTGCCTGATGAAAAGCATAAGAAGAATCCAAGAGTGATGGTTACTATACTGCAAATGCAATCAATGCAACAATGCAGCATGGTGGCCCACATCATGGCGGGCTAGTGATGCTTCTGCATCATTGGGCCTCCGATCTCGCACTCACCAATGAAACACGACAGCATAATCGCTGTCATTTTACTTTGGGGTAGTACCGCCCTGGTCGAACCGGCCTGTTCGTGCGTTCAGTGTGGCTCTGCTAATTAATGTTAGCGCAAATTTTCTGTGTCATCACTCCCGTTCCGCTATCGCTGCTGTCGAAGGCACAGGCTAATCAAATCCTTTGTACAGGTTCTAATGGTGTTAATGAAGCCCTGCAAATGAACATGCATAGTTGGCTTTTTCACTTCAACGCAAATTCTTGGATAACGTTATTACATTAAATATGAATTTTCATATATATGAGCTTAAATATACTGTTACTTTTACTTAATATTGAAATGTAATATGTCTTCTTCTTTTCTTCTTTCTATATAAGTTAAGAATTTTATTTTCTATTCTATGAGAGTAACACAATGTAACGTGTGAATGTCTATTTAACCGAAATTAAGCTTTAGAGTGAAAGGATCATTTTTTTTTGTTTGAAACTAATCTCACTCTTGTAGACCAAGATCAATAGCTGTGAGGCTGTGACCCATGAACATATTGAGTTATGACACTCAGCAACGAAATTAAGCAAAACTGGAGGAGTTGAAAATATAATAACTATCAACTACATAGCTTCACATGGCTCTTCAAAGTTATTTTTGTAACTGTGTTAATTATATATGGAGTATTGTTTAAAACAAGCATTGTAGTTTGATTTTTACTGAAAAAAAAAAACTATACATTACTAGCTGTGTTCTCCGCTATTCGTTTACACTCATAGCCTAGCTCTTCACACAAATACTCACCAAACTTTGAACCAAGACCTTTTGTCCCAAGTGTTTTTATATTAAACAGTAAAGTAATACATATAATAAAAGTTTAACTTAAAATACATACTTTGAAAGCATCGCTTTGAAAATTGCTTATACAAAGAGCTATTTAAAGCAAGGCGTAAAGAACTTTTCGCTAGTGGAACAAGACAAAAGCGATCAGCGGTAATAGCAATTATTTTCTTTTGTCACTCGTTGGTCACTTTATGGCATAGATGATGCGTAATCTCATTTCATTTGTCCCAGCCAGCAGAAACCTGGAGTTATCTAGAATACATTTGTCTTACTTTGCATCGGTTTTCAGTGAGGTGTTTTTTTATGGAATAGTGGGCATACGACTGGATGTATCGCCTCATGGTAAGCGATTACCGCCGTCCAAGGACACCCGCAATACCTTTAAGAAGGAGTACGCTCTTTTCTTGAAAGTTTGAAGGTCGTATTGGTTCGGGAATAGGCAGGCCGCAGGCGACAGTTCGTTCTACAGTTTTGTTGGTAAAATAGCTCTCCGGTGAATTAACTTCTAACTCTTATCGTAAGTTTCTGTCTGGCTATTAAGATTACAATTACATTAAGCTAAATATTTTCAAACTCCCCTCCCTTTTCATACTGAGCATTTTACGAATACATAAATTTGTAGAGAAGATATTTACGACCTTCTTCAGGTGCTTAAAGACATTCCAGGGCGAAAGCCGTCCAATTCGTAAACAGCAAAAAACAATTCTGATTTCTATGATTATGAGTATTTGTCAAAATAACATCGATATGGTCGAAACTGTTGGTTGCAATACATGAGGCTGCTTTTTTCTTATAATCTCATGGAGAAATACTTTTTCTTCATATCCATTAGAAAAATAATAAGCTATATAAAAATATAGTCATTTTTGATGGTCTAACATCAAAAAATCCTGATGCGCGTATTTCCATTTCAAGTATTTGAAAAAAAATATATTATAGTGTAAGATGCCATAAAAAGTTATTGTCTCTCAGATAATAATAACATTAACGAAAATATAGATATTTGTTTTCATGTACATTGTAATAAAACCAACAAAGGAATCGAAATTATTATTTTCCTTTCCTTTATACTCGTACATGGTTATAAAGTATGAATAACTAAGTTTTTTTATTAAAGTTGTATATTATCCTACTGGACATTTTTTATTTATAGCAGCATCACATAAAACTTTATCCATTGCTTTATATCAATTTTGTTATGAATACAAAATATGGTTAGATTTATTATCCATAACAAGTAAGTAACTTAGGCTGTCTGTCTGTTAGTTACGTCGTTTTTTTTTTTTTTATTACAATGCTATTTGGCTCGAAAATCCTTTGGTTCTCGAGAAAGGACATGATAACCGACATTCATGCAGGCCAAGCCGCGTTTAAAAGCTAGCAACATAATACATGCCAATTTGTATGTTTTTTTACGCCTTTATTAATGGACTAAAGTTTGTACAAGTTTTATTTTCAAGTACTAGCTGAGGAATAACTGAATTAATAATTAAAAAAAATACATCCAAGAGAACAAAATCTAGAACAAAAGTTATAATTAAATTACTAACATAATGAGATATTTACTAATGAGTTTTAATATTTTAATGAAGCCCGGAATAAAAATTAGAACATTGTATAATAGGATATGGAATATTTTGAATTCAGAATCTAATGAATTTGTCTGTGCGTTAATTAAAACTGTATTAGATACGTTTTCAAGTATGACATGCCCTTTTCAAAAATGATTCGTAATGTATATTTAGGTTGGTATCCTTGAGTTTAACAGGGTCGTAATTAACTTTCATATTTATGATTTGGTCCCCCGCACCAATCAATCCCTACGAATTGTATTATGAACATTGGGTATATTTTGAAAGAGGCAACGGAAGTTTACTTATTTTGTTCGAAATTTGCTAACTAAGTACATTTCGTTAGATTGAATATCTTGGACAAATTTTGTTTTGATTTAAACAGTAATATTAATTTGCATTGATTACTACTTTTTAGTATGTTATATTTATTTTATGTAATGGGTGGCAAACGAGGAGACGTATCGCCTGATGGTGAGTGATTACCACTAAGTGCATTGCAGACCTTTGGGGGATGGGTTGGGCATCCGGTATCCTCACTCACTCGGTGAAACACATCGCAAGCGCTATTTCACACTGGTTTTCTGTGAGGCTGTGGTATCACTCCGGTCCATTCATGCCAAAGCGTGGTTCTACCAAAGGAGATTTTCTACATATTTTCCTCATAACTTATTTCTTATTTCCAAGATGTGGGCTCTACTTTAGCTTGGTTTCAAACTTCGGTATTTCACAGTCGAATCACTGATTAGAACTTTTTTTAAAACACTTAATTTTTTCAAAACCTTTTGTATCATTCTTCATAGTATAAGATAGGTAAGAAAAACAACTTTACTTATATGTGAGATTTTGTACAAAGATGTAGACAAGTTGACGCTGTATCGGTTTCTCTAAAAGGCTTGTGTGACTGATTATCCAAACAAACATTGAACGCGATAGCATGGCTTTACTATATTGACCTACTTCTTCCCTTCCTATAAAGCGTTGTAATAGCCCTAAATAAATTGGTCATGTGAAATATATATGTATGACATAGAAAACATTCAAAAGGAAAACTGTTACAGACACTGTGTCGCCGTGTCGAACGAAAATGAGGAAGCATTTTTGCTCTAGGACTATAGAATTGCATTTTTTCAAGTCAAGTCAAGTCATTTTTAATACTATTCTAGTAAATTTTTAAGGTTATTTATTTTCGATACTATTTTCATTTGTTACAATTTTATGGCCTGTGCATATTGTGAGAAGTACCGTGGGAGAGCCACGCTTCGGCATACATGAGCCGGCTTGACAGGAATCTTGACAGGAGTGATACCACGGTCTCACAGAAAACCGGTGTGAAACAGCGTCTGCGCTGTACCGAGTGAGTGGGGATACCGGAGGCCCAACCCCTCCCCCATTCCTCCTTCCCATCCCTCAAAGGCCTGCAATGCACCTGTGACGCCTCTGGTGTTGCGGGTGTCCATGAGCGGCGGTAATCGCTTACCATCAGGCGATACGTCTGCTCGTTTGCCCATTATTTCATAAAAAAAAACATAAACATTCCAATGTTTTTTATTAGACGTCAGAAAATTGTTTCGTCAAATCCAACAATATTCCTAGAGATAGAAACAAAAACATAATAACGAACTTCAGCCGGTAAAATAGGTCTTATTTGACATTTAGCAAAGATATTGTTGGCAAAAGAAAAATAAAGACAGAATTGTCCCCAAGAGGAAAGTTACAGTTGAGTATTGTGGTGGAACTCCGTCAGCGTTGCTTTTTTGTAACAAATATGTATAAAGCTGCATTCACATTGTAATTTATACTCTCGATTGTCGGAACTTGCTGGAACTTATTGCAATACATTGTGAAATTAAACTCACTTGTACTTATTCCACTCTTTTATTATGTTTGATTCGGACCGGTGTCGCCTTTCAAGTGAAATTAATTCTAGAATATATTGCGTTCACGTTAGTTATCCCAGGCAAGTGACAACTTTGTAAGGTTTTGAATAAACGAATTCATATTTTTCATTCATTCAATAACAGAAGTCTGTTTGCTCGAAAAAATTGGTTCAAATAATTTGAGGATTTTTCACCGTTGACGGAGCCCCACGTAGTTCCTATGAAACGTAAGTACTTAACCGACATGCCACCAGGTGGTATCCCAAGGGATTTCCGCACGAAAGAAAAAGTACTTAAGCAATCTATCACTACAGGTCTAATTCAATCGTTGTCTGTCCGCTTTCTATATGATTTATAAGCTATACCCCACTACATTTTACTGTATTGAAGAGAAAAGAAAAGCAAAGCTAAGCTGAATGAAGAAATGAAAAGCGTGTGGTGAATTCATGAGATCACTCGTATGGAGTTCACAGCTGTATAGTTCCGCAGTTCCGCTTCGTGGTTGTAAGTTAATTCCGTATCAGCCCATCTATGTAATGGTTACTTCGTGTAATAAAACGACTACAAAGACATGCATTCTTTACGTAGATATATTTATTTGTTCATTTATCACATTTATCATCTTATAAGAATATTTATGATGTACATCTATGAATATAAGACAAAGTTCTATTTCATTATTGAGTTATAGCGTGTTATGTTGATTAATTTGGGTTAATTTATGGTTGTTTTTAACAATATAGTAACGTAACTCAATGCAGTCAATCCATACTTAATATAGAAAATCGAAACCAACCTTGTCTCACTGTCTGCTACGTTTTTACGGCTAAAGTGCTGTAACGACTTTTGTGGAATTCTACATAGAAACGCTTTGATTCTTGAGAAAGAACTCTTTACCGGGATAGCTGACATACACTTGAGCGGTACCGTGAGAAAAAGTTAATTAAATGAATAAAGAAACTCTTTGAGTATACTTGAGTCCATCAACTAATCCATGTCGAACTGAAAACATTTTAAGCATAAGTACTTAAAATTATCTAATTAAAACATTGATGAAGGTAATACAAAATCTAGGAACAATATAGAGGCTGCAAATCTAAAAGAAAACTTCTTTCAGTTAATCAAATACATTTTTTTTAAAGAATAACATTTCATTCGAGCACTAAGCTTAAAACATAAAAATCTCATTAATTATCGCGATCTCAAGCAGTACTTTTTAAACCCAATATTTTTTGCCAAAAATACCGACAAAATAAAAACCATCTATCTTTTAAATGTAGCGTCTCCATCTAGGCAAATTACACGAGTTGTTATATACATAGAGATGCCGAATGTATTAAAAATATTTAGTAATTACATAAATATACTAGTTCCCCGTAGTTTCACTTGTTTTTTTTTATGTTATGCCAAAATGACTTTACTCTGCCTAATGAAAAGCATAAGCAGAAACCAAGAGTGGTAGTCAATATACTCATTGAGAATGCAAACAATACAACAATGCAGCATGGTGACCCACACCATCATGGCGGGCTAGTGATGCTTCTGCATTATTTTAGTCAAAGCTAGAAGACCTTAAGAAGCAGGAATTGTGGATGAAGAGTACTTCATCCACAATTCCTGCTTCTTAAGGTCTATGTCCAGCAGTGGAATGTTGAAAGCTTTTTATAATACTCTTCATCCGATTTTATTCACAACTAGCTGAACCCCGCGGTGTTACCCACGGTTATTGTTGTACCGCGGGTAACGCCGCGGGACATAGCTAGTCTAAAAAAACATCGGTCCAGCCGTTCCAGAGATTAACCGGAACAAACAGACAGACAGACAATTTTTTTTTAAAGTACATTTTTAGTAAATGTACCCTGTATACTTACTTATATGTAGTAAAATTTGATTTAGCAGTTAGTAAAAAATTGTTATTTTAATATTCAAACCGAAACTCCGATTTTATATATTTGTATAGATTATATTCAGAAAGTGAATTTTGCTCATAATTTTTTGTCAAGGATTTGTAAAATGTCTAATTGGTTATTGTTCTTTTTGTTGTGAAGACAAAATAAAGCAAATGGTGAAACTAACTCTTTGTTTTATATAAATTAAAATAAGTCATTGTTGTTGAGAAGCTTGGTCCTGCTAGCGAAACCGATCATACATGTTCACATATTGTTAATGAATTTATACTCCCGATTGTCGACACTTGATGGAACTTGTTACAATGCATCATCAAATACCATAAGGCAAAGCCGGTCAGGTGTAAAGTTAATTAAAATAGTGAAATAAGTACAAGTGAGTTTGATTCTAGAATTTATTGTAAATGACATCTATACTCTATACAAATAAATATTGGAGTGTCTTTATGTAATATTAAAGTAACCGCTTTTTACTAAATGCATATTTATGTATACACGGCCCATATGCCAAAAATATAGTTTAAAATTTTTTAGTCTGTCTGTTTGTTCCGTTCCAGAGATTATCTGGAACAGCTCGACAGATTTTGACGGGACTTACACTGGCAGGTAGCTGATGATCCAGGGAGTAACTAAGGCTACTTTTTTAGACTTACGCTGTCCCGCGGCGTTACTGGCGGTACAAAAATAACCGCGGATAACACCGCGGGGTTCAGCTAGTTAATTAGTAAACAAGAAAACGTTTCAAACCTATAACCCGACTAGGTACAAACTTTTGATAAAATTAATATAGCCTATGCTACCAGGACCATTATTAAGAATCTATTGACATCTCAATTATTTAAATCAATTCATTTACAACATACATTGACTGCCAAAACTAACCCTTCATTTTAGCTTTCCAGTAGTCGGGTTAAATTACCAAAATTTTAAACTCTAATTTAAAGTTGGGCACTATAGTCCACGCTTGAGAGACTTCCTTATCCAGCTATTTCCATTATTCCACCAGCAGTATTAAAGCTGTAATGCAAGTTAGCTTAACATCATATACCTAGTCTTAAGCTTAATTAAGACGATCTCAGCATCGAAGCGTGAATAATTGCGAAGAGAAAGCAAGCTCACTTGTGCTCTGCTGCATTATTACAAAACGTTATTTGACAAAGAACCATGTATAATTTCTTTGGTAAGTTTGTTGAGATTGTAATAAAAGACTTATATTTTTAACCGACTTCAAAAAAAGGAGGAGGTTTCTCAATTTAACCGTATGTATGTATATATATATTTTATGTGTGTTCGTGGACAACTTCGTCGTTTATGAACCGATTTTGATGATTATTTTTTATTGGAAAGGAGATGTCCTAACGGTGGTACATAAGGACATTAATATCTGATGATGGCATCCACGAGAAATCGAGTCGAACCTTGAAGTCGGTTTTATTTTTGTTAAAATTGTACTTGTACTAGTTTACCTTAGCAATTGTTCTAGGCATGATTTCAACAATCCTGTCTTCTTAAGTAAGTAAGCAAAACTCAAATGCAAAAGAAAACCGTGAAAAGATAAGATGGCTTAAAAGTTCATAGTAACCCGAGAATTTAGATATAATATTTCGGACATCTATCACACAACGCCATCTAGTCCCAAGCTAAGCAGAGCTTGTGTTATGGGTACTAGACAACCGATACAAATACATTTATATTTTTTTTTTGTAAATATAGAATGATGAATAGATATGTATTTTTCCTTAATATTGTGATTATCATGTCTTTTGATACTTCATTTCATTTAACGTATTTTTTATTTTATTGCAGGTACGTAAAATGGTTATTCTAGAGAAAGAACCTCTTGGTGATGCGTATGAAATCGATAAATTTGAGGTAAGTAGAACTAAAGGGACGACTTGTTATAGTTTGTATCAAATGAGTCACCCAATGAGTGAGGTTACCGTAACCAACACTCTCCAACCCGCCATGATTTACGGAGGGATCCAAAGGGCAGAAATGCATTTGTAACTACCAAACGGCAGTCTCTTACCATCAGATGACCTGTCCGTTCCTTTGCCCTGCACCATACATAAACAAGAAAGTAGATTATCCTTCAAAATATTTCTAAATTTGTACATTGGTGTACAAATTTGGCCGAGCAACAAAAGACATTGAGACAATAAATTAAAAATTTAAATTAAAAATGTAATCCCCAATTCGTTCAGGAACCGCAACGTTACTTTTAACGGTCATAATAAAGGTTGATATTATTTTTATGACGTCATTTAATCAGCAGTAAGATCGACAAAGGAGGCTGTTATAAAAAAATATTAATTTGGGTATATAAGTGACTCCAGGAGAACGTTAAAGATGATTGATACTTTCTGTAGAAATTGATATACTCTTACTCTATATCTCTCTCGTGTAAGATAAACTAAAAGCAATAGAAAACATACATAATATATATCACATTCAAAATCTAAGAATTGAAATTTGACTTTATACAGTATGATTTGTTTTGTGTTTTGTGTAGATTCAAATTATGGGTATGTATGAATGTACCCGTTACATTACATTAAAATTGAGGTTTTTTTTTATTTATTAAAGGTCTGTCAAAATGACTCTACTCTGCCTAATGGAAAGCATAAGCAGAGTATAATTATAGAAACAACAAACAATAAACAGTAAAATATTTATTACATATTATAGAAACCTATGTACATAACCGTAATTAAATAGAACAGTAACAATATTTACATAAACACACAAAAAAACTCCACATCTTCACCTACTGCTAGCGTTCCTAAAAGACTGGCAGCGTTACCACTTTTGCACATTGAATGGAAATACTGATTCTCTGTGTTAGAAAAAGGCCCGCCTTCTGGTCGCGAGAAGCGTCATACAGTTGCTTAGCTACTTAAGTAAACATAGCGCGAATAACATCATACATAATGATGTTATTATTTTATTAGTTTACATAATTCATATTGTGATTATTGAATTTGTAATATAAAAAAATTGTTACATATTTTCGTACTTAAATACCCCGCACCAGCCTATACTGAAACTTCCATCCAAAAGTTGCCTGAAAGAAATTGCTATGAGGAATAAGGCCGCTCTTTTTTTTTTTTTTTTGTACTTCACATTTTTTTTCTTTGTTATTTAGGATTGTATATTGTTTGTAAATCCTGGTGTACAAATAAAGTGTTATCTGTCTATCTACCTATATAATGTTTAATCTAATACGGGACACTTCTATTTATTTCACTTCGGTAGGTTCTTTTATAACCCTTATAAATAGGACCGATTCAGAGGGTACTGATAGATGAGTGCTCTATCCTTAGAAATCTGTGAATCAATTGATCTTTGACGTAGAAAAGGTTATCTTTCTGTAACTGTCGAATGTAAAAAGAAATCTCTTTTACTCGTATTTCATTGAATTTTGATAAAAAAAATCCGTTAAACATACGAGAAATACTTTTAAAATATGTTCACTGAACGCTCTGAAATCTATATGCTAATTTATAAACGTTTTAGTGACTACTGATTTTTTTGCTGTAACGGCTATTTTTAACGTAAGTAGTCAATAAACAATAACGAACAAGAAAAAGTCGCTAAAATAAAAGAAAGAAATAAAACACTAGAATTAGAAAATAATTAAAAGTAACCTCTATGTAAGTAATACATAGAGGTAAGTTTTAATTATAGTAAGGTATACCTTCAAACCTTCAAGAAAAGAGCGTACTTCTTCTTAAAAGGTCAGCAACGCACTTGTGACGCCTCTGGTGTTGCGGGTGTACATGGGCGGCGGTAATCGCTTACCATCAGGCGATACGTCTGCTCGTTTGCCCCTATTTCATATTAAAAAAAAGTAATTTAAACACCAAATGTTAGCATTGAAAATACGCCAAAAAATATGCGTTTATGTACAACTAGAAATACTGTAGTGTCAATATCTCATATCAAAATCTTAGTTTAAAATGTGTTGTCTGCCAAATGATGCTATAATGCAAATTTAATTTTATAAAATTTGTCTCATATCAAATGAATTGTAATGTACAATCGTATCAAATTTAAACATCACACAATTGTTTTGTTATTGTATATTCAAAAATATAAATAAGACAGCCTCGGTAACCTCAGGAGGATGATCTCTCAACTTCCTTTCCTTTACTGACTCACTTCCTGTCTATTGTACTCGAAATTTGTTGTTCTACTTATTACGCTACTTTGTAAATTATGACGGACCCAAAAACATAATATTAAGTATACTCTATACTAATATATAAACCTGTAGAGTTTGTTTGAACACGCTAATCTCAGAAACCGCTGGTCCGATTTGAAAAATTCTTTCAGTGTTGGATAGTATATTTATCGAGGAAGGCTATAGGCTGTATGACATCACGCTAAGACTAATAGGAGCGGAACACCAATGAAAAATGTTTCAGAAATTATCACGCTACGGGCAATAACAGACGCAAACGAGGTTGCGTGGGTCGGCTAGTTAAATATATGTAGTCGTCTTTTTGATCATAAATATACAATTAATTGCAAGAACCTCTCTTAACGGAGGGTAACAGCCTCCTCCAGAGATGGCCAATGTTTCCTATCCTTTACCACTCGCATCTAGTGTGTACCTGCTACTTTATATCTATCTACATCTATACTAATATATTAAGCTGAAAAGTTTGTTTGTTTGTTTGTTTGTTTGAACACGCTAATCGCAGGAACCGCTGGTCCGATTTGAAAAATTCTTTCAGTGTTTGATAGCCCATTTATCGAGGAAGGCTATAGGGTATATATCATCACGCTACTACTAATAGGAGCGGAGCAACAATGAAGAATGTTTAAAAAACGGGGGAAATTTTCACGCTACGGGCAATATAAGGCGCAAATGAGGTTGCGTGGGTCGGCTAGTTAATATATAAAGCTGAAGAGTTTGTTTGTTTCTTCGTTTGTTTTATTGAACACGCTAATCTCAGGAATCGTTGGTCCGATTTGAAAAATTCTTTCAGTGTTGGATAGCCCATTTATCGAGGCTATATATCATCACGCTAAGACCTACAGGAGCGGAGCAACAATGAAGTATGTTACAAAAACGGGGAAATTATCACGCTACGGGCAATAGGAGGCGCAAAGGAGGTTGCGTGGGTCGGCTAGTATATAATATATATTGCATGTTGTAATATATTGTTTTAAACTTTCATGGTCAGTAACATTATAATAGGAACTCAGTTACTCCGTGATTATGGCGCTTGCAACAGCGCCGAAATATCGGATACTCACAAACAAAAAGGTACATGGTAGCAATCCCGCAGATTCCTATTTTAATGAATGTTCTAAATTGTCAATTTGTGCTGTGACAAGAAATTAAAGCCTTTTTTATTTTATTTTAAGTTATACCTAGTCTTATCAAGAGCATTTGACAAATACAAAGACTGATCTAAATTGTTCACGAAAAAAAAGTTTGGTTTATCTTCCGACACGATTGTGTCAGCCATATTTATTTCCTTTCCAAGTTACGTTATCTTATGTGACGACACCTTCAGTTTTACGAAAGATTTACCCGTATTATATCAGTTTGGGAATAGGCATAATAAGATCACTCGGAGTCATAACCCTACGTTTTTTTGTTTATCATAACTTATATTAGCTGCCATCTTTCTATGAAAAAAAGATGGCAAAAAACATTTTTCTAGTGAATTTGGAAGGTTAAATATAACTGAGTTAGTCTGAACGAATGTACAAACCAAATGATTTGGAAACCGCTATTTTTTTTTTTTTTTTTTTTTTATGTTTGACCCTGCCATAATGACTCTACTCTGCCTGATGGAAAGCATAAGCAGAATCCAAGAGTGATGGTCACCATACTGCGAATGCAGACAAAGCAACAATGCAGCATGGTGACCCACACCATGGCGGGCTAGTGATGCTTTCGCATCATTGGGCCTCCGGTCTCGCACTCACCAACGAAACACGACAGCATGATCGCTGTCATTTTACGTTGATTTTCTGTATTATAGTTTCAACTATCAATTCAGTAATTTATTCTATACAAACTTTATTTTTTCAGTCAGTCAGGCAAATCAAATATGTAATACCTTTTAATAAGTGATCAAGTTCATTCTCATAAAAATAATTGTTAATTTTTTCCATATAATTTTGTCATAATCAAGGTTTAATAGCATGATGACAGGCCATCATAGCAATGTGGGGAGACGTGGCTTCAATCACTGCTTCCTTTAAGTATTTGGAATCTGCACTTCTGCTACCTACATAGAAACGAACCTTTATAACATATTTTTAAGCCATTTTTATTTTAAAAAGGAATATAAATAGTTATATTTATATATATAAATATGATCTCAAACCTATAATCGTAGCTGGTATGGATGAAAGAACATTCAATTCATTGCACACGCAAAATATTTTCCGCATTCACCATCTCAAAGAGCAGTCAGCTATCCCACTCAAGTTACCTGTGAAAGAATGAGACAACAGTAAATGCCCCAAATGGATTATGAGAGGATAAAGCCAAGGAATTATACATGACGGCCTCATCTGTCACTTTTACTGGAAGCCATTTGCAGAATTTATACGGGGTGTTCTTTGTCACCGAATATATGTTTACTTTTAGAAGTTCTTCCCTACGTACTACGCATTGAAATGAGAGTTGGAATTTTCTGGAAGTTATTGCAAGAAAATTAATATTACAACATTAAGTCTAACGGCAATTTATTTAATTTTGGTTTATGGAACAGTTACGATGAATGCAAATATTATAACTGCTTTAACAACTTCTAAGGAATTTTAATTTGACACTTTCTTTAAAAGATCTAAATTTAGATGCCCACAAAAATATTTTTACTTCAAACATTAATATTTTTTTCTTTTTAGCACTCTCAGTTGTAATACAATTCAGTCAGTCAATACTGGAAGAAATTGCTTTTGGCAATAAGGCCGCCCTTTGTACATTACATTATTATATTGATCACCTTATATACTCACTTGAAAATATGTAAAACGGTGTACAAATAAAGAGTTTTCTATCTATCTATCTACAAATCAGAGGTATGTAATTCCTTTTAATAAGTAATCGCGTTAATTCCCGTGAAAATAATTGTTAATGTAATACAATTCGTTGCACATTAATTTATAGTTAACATACAACAACAACATATAGTTAACAAATCATATTAATTCTAAATATCAAAAAAGCTACATCTAAGTACGTAAGAAGCGTAATAGTTTCGGCAATCTACGTATACTTGTATGTTCCACCGTAGCGCCTTAACTAGTGAACCGTTATTAATGAATGTGTCAATAGATTTTCAATGTAGGGGAGAGTTGGGTATATTGTACCCCCTAACTTCAATCTTGATTTAAAAAAAACTAATAGATAGGGCTTTGGATCCTTGACCACAGGAACGTGTAGTTCATCTTCTATCACAAGATTTTTTAATATCTAAAAAAAGTACTAAAAAAAATGGTTTAAATTTGTAATAGTACGATTTAAAGACCCGTTCATTAATCCGTACCGGTACAATTTAACATTTATAACATTAAGATAACATTTCATGTTTCAAATATAAGTGGGAGAGCCTCGCTTTGGCATGAATGGGCAGGCTCGATCGGAATGATACCACGGCCTTACAGAACTTTGTTTCAGTGAGTGAGGACACCGGAAAGCCATACCTCTTGTGTATCGCCTCTGGTGTTGCGTTTGCTCGTTTGCCACTATCCCATAAAAAAAAATTATTATGACTGTTATCCATCTCATTTTGTTCTACCTGAATATAAACCTTTTATAATACCTGAATATCGTGAATACATTACTGGAATTGAGTAAAATCTACATGTTCATTGTGATAAGCCCGTTTTGTAGGCACGGGTATTTGCTTTCTCAGATCGCTTTATTGAATTCTACCCTAAGGTACATTGTTTATAGCTTTCGTTGCTCGTATTTTCTTTTATTTAATAGGTGGAATGTCAGCTGGATTTAGTTGAGTTATTGAAATCATTGATTCTCTATGTGATGCTGCTAAGGCTGTATATGGAATGAGAAACAAGAATAAATGATGTAAAATGCGCTGACTGTGAAGTTCAATAATATCGCGGTAATTTCTAATTTTCTAAAGCGTACTATAAATCTCTAAAGCATCGGATTTGTGATCGAACATTATATTTATATAACATAACAACATAACATTATAAGATCGAATCTTAGACAATATACTGTCTTACTTCGCTCAGGGAGCCAAAGTGTGTCTTGGCCTCCGACAGTAGAACGCGCCATTCATTCTTTCCTACTCTGTGCCACCTCAGAGCAATGGGACACTTTCTTAGATAAATATGACCGTTTTAATTCCATTTCGGCTAAGGCTCTCATAGCCTAGTTGCACTCGGTAATTAGAAACAATCACCGAAGGTAATTAACGACGGCGCGATCAGTACCTAGATGGGTGACCGCTGGTGGCATACCATGAGCGTCTCCGTGATTCGGAGGTCATATTAAGCAGTCAGTCACGGGTGTTATCATAGGATAACGGTCGTGAAGCTTAGTTGGAGGCCTTTGGGCAGCGTCGTCCAACGTCAAGATTGAGCAACCACAACGTTGTCTTGCCAGTCCCCAACCCGCACTCGGCCAGCGTAGCCTTAACCCTAACCTGGGAGGAGACTCGAGCCTAGCAGTGGAACGTTATGGGTAGTTGATGGTGATGAATTCCATTTCTATCATAATAATGTAGCTTAGGAGAGAGTGTAGAGCAATTTACAATAATACTTTAATTTTTTAATGTATGACATTTTTCTCCTCCCTTCTTTTCTCTTTTATGCAATCCGCGGAAAATAGGAACCCGAATGTATCTTTGACCATCTACGACTTGCAGATGGCCCCGTTATGTGGCCATATCCTTCTTAAATTGACGTTAAAATCTAAAAACATTAAATCTTAAGGCATACCAAATACATTACTCAATATATCCCATGTAAACTCTTTTAAAAAATCAACTACCAACCAAACATATAATTTTCTTTTCTTCAGTGATTACGGATACGCGAAAGTGAAATTAGAACACAATTCAAAGAAATGAATGGCAACCGTAATGGATCGATTTCCGGTTCTGTTGGATTGAATGGCACGCCATCACTCGGTTCAAGAAATAACCTAGAATTGTGGTGTATTTCTCATAGTTTTAACATCAATCATTTTCATTTTTCGTGTGGTAAATTTGGGCCAATTTGAAATTAATAAATTTAAATTTTACCTAATCCTTTTTCGTAATTATTTCTTAGATCTACTATTCATTCATTGTGCTAGTAATTGAAATTGATATTAAAGATTACATAGTTACACATAGCTTCACTTTATTTATTTATCCTGCTTCGTTAGAATAAGTACACTTCAATCATACTCTTCATCATCATCAGCCTATCGCAGTCCACTGCTGAACATAAATCTCTCCAATTGAACGCTCTCTCGAATCGGATTAAGGTGGAATAATGATTTACACAAAATTACTGGCGAGAAATCTAAGATTGAACCAATAATGCTCACTAAAGTAAGATACATTATAATTTACAATGTACCTAATTTAAAAATAAATAGTGTTTTTTGTAATTTTTAAAAAAGACAACTCCCGCATCAAGAAAATACATCCTGTGTCGCGGGCGACTTTACAAACATAAATGAAACGGACACAAAAAACACCCAGACTCAGAACAACAATTTGCGGATCACACAAAGCGTTGTCCTGTAGAAAGTGGCGTGGCAACAGCATAAACCACTAGGTAGGCCATAATAAGTCAGTTAGGTATCTTCCTAATGGTTCGTACTCACATGTAATATTACTCGATAGTTTTACTCCAAAACGAGTAAAAAATAACGTGTGGACCGCAAAACCCACTCGAAGGCTCGCATCGAGCCGGCTCGATGGCTCGACCTTTTACGTTTCCCCTTTTAATTTTCGTTAATTCTTTGAAAATTAAGAATCACTAGACTTGCTAAATGTAACGACCATATCCTTTGTTGAACAGACATCTTTTGGTTCGAACGTTTCGGTGGATACTGAACGGCGAGTCAAAAGATGCGTCACTCGATCTATGAATGCTGAATGTGCTCGACATTATTGCTCGATCGAGTAAAACCGTATATGAGTACTTAGCATAACATAGTTTTATACACATACAAACAAAGTTATCATTCATCCAACCACAGACAAATCAATGATTGGCTCGGAATCCAAGAGATTATTTGGTGAGAGTTCTTGGTACTAAGTTTACTAAATTTAAGAAAGTTACTTTTGAGATCCATTATCAACTTTGGCAGTAATTTGAAAGCTTTTAAAGCACCAAGTTTATATGTTTTGCAATTACCATATGCACGTGATGCCATTAATTTCTTTATGTCTTAACATTTTTAAGCTGTTACCCTTGAAATATACTTTAAATATGTATAACACATAACTACTATTTCAATGAAAATAATAAAATTTAAACGTCACTTTCGGCATTTTTAATGTTCATTGAAACTGTAAGTCTATTTTCATCATCAACTCATCAAAAAGACGTCATGGACATAGACCTCCCACTTCGTACTTAGCCAGGTCCATCTGGCCAGGCTGGTACAAGGTGGTCCCACGACCAGGAACCTTTCCACACTCCGTCTTCCAGTACGCAGTCGCCATTCCATAATTTTTTGACCCCATCGGTCTTGTCTGTGTGTAATATATATATAGGAGTACATAACCCCATCCACAACAGAAACCGAGTCAAGATAAACCTCATGGTTACAAGTTTGTTCACCTTACGTATTTATAACAGAATAATTCAGGAATTGGAAACTTAAATATCCAGTACCTGTATATTTTTTTATGATATAGATGGCAAACGAGCTGACGTATCACCTGATGGTAAGCGATTACCGCTGCCCATGGACACCCGCAACACCAGAGGTATCACAAGGGCGTTGCCGACGTTTGGGGGGTGGGGAAAGGGTTGTGGGAAGGGGTGTATGGGCCTCCGGTATCCTCACCCACTCGGTGAAACACAGCACAAGCGCTATTTCACACCGATTTTCTGTGAGGTCGTGGTATCTTTGCGGTCGAGCCGGCCCATTCGTGCCGAAGCGTTTTCTCCCACGAATTCTTTCACAGTATATATTTAAAGTCGTAGTAATTCTTTATATTATATCTCCGGCTTACTCTTCTACTAAAATAAGGTAACGACGCTCACATTCACGACTATACGTGGCAGGCTTACCTTCGATATCACCCACAATCGGATCACATTAATCACACGGCTGAAAAGCCGAGCTTTCAAGTCTCGCCATCGGCTATAAGAGGTAATCTACCGAGAAATAGTGAACGAAAAACATTAAAAGAGTGTGTTAGGTAATACGTAGGTAATTTTTGTTTTTCTTCTCCTACGTCTATACACCTATACAAATAAATGAAATTGAAGTGTTTGTTTGGAATATTTAAATAACCCATTTTTACTAAATGCATATGTATGTATACACACAATACTTATACCAATAAATCCTTTTTTTTTTCAATTTTAGTCTGTCAGTCTGTTTGATTGTTTCGGCTAATCTCTAGAACAGCTGCACCGATTTTGACGTGACTTTCACTGGCAGATAGCTGATGATATAGGTGATGACGACGTTACCGGCGGGGCTCAGCTACTATTTAATAAATATTAAAGTTAGAACAAT
Organism: Spilosoma lubricipeda; assembly: GCA_905220595.1. Classification (NCBI taxonomy): domain Eukaryota; kingdom Metazoa; phylum Arthropoda; class Insecta; order Lepidoptera; family Erebidae; genus Spilosoma; species Spilosoma lubricipeda. The sequence goes on from HG992300.1 coordinate 6,118,584, forward strand.
TTTCTATCCACAGACGGGTAGCTAGGTAAGAGTGTCAAAACGATTGTAAATTGAAGATAAATTACATTCTAATATTTTTCTATAAATTAAGGTAGTTTTGCTTGTGGTTTAGGTCTCAGACCCAGGTTTTGATGGTTTAAACGAATAAAGTTTTGAAAGAAGCCATCACGTGCACTGGATGAAATTTCTTTTACCAACAGAAAGCTATATTATTTGTGAATATTATAGTCTGTATACTTACCCTAAAATGATTACTGGGATATCCTATATACACTGTGATGGAGCCGCGAGCATAATCTAGTAATATTTATGTTTACAAATATTAAACTGTTCTATTTGAATTTTTTATTTTCTTTTTACTGAAGTAAGTTTTTAAATCCGTTTTCACTAACAGATGTTCACAAATGAAAGTTTGTTTTTTGTTTTGCAACTGAGATAAAACAACCGTTGAAATTAAGATTCTTTCCATTAATCTTTCTTTATCTTTTTAATTTCATTACTTTCAAAATTAGAATCTTTTTAAATGGAATGAATAATTAATGACTTTAGTTCAAGATCGTATATTGTTAAATTCGGGTCAAGTAATTTATTTTTTACCCAGCAACCCAATTATGATATGCGACAATTTATAAATGAACCTTTATAATTTCTAAGGGTTTCTTGCTCGTGCCTGGTATAATGAAGATTAAAGACGCGCCATTACATCCATGCCCATTTAATATAACATCAAATTAAGCGTTACGTATCGATACCTTTCCCAAAATATTAATCGAACCAGAAAAACCATCCCTTGCTTTAATTACTCAACCCTTATGATTTCATCCGAAAATATAAATACCTTAAAAACCGATGGAGGATATATTAATCTGATGTTCGTAAATGATCACTTCGTTTATATGTTTACAAAACGCAAGAGTTATGTAGAAAAATATGCTTGAGAAGTCATAACCTACATGACCTCTGATTGTTTATTAGCATTGTTGCAGTTTTGGTCAGTTCGATTCTGATACATCACCTCACGGCAAATACCAGGTGGAACGACGGCCTGTGGAAATTGCCGAAAAAAGGCGAATGAAAAGAAAAAACGGAAATTCACGATAGCAACACAATGAAGTATTTTCAGACTTTCCAGACTTCACTTACAATATGACTCTGAAATTCCATGTATCTTAGACCACCATATATAAGATAGTTGCAGCCAAGGATAGGATTTAGTAGATAGTTTCATAAACGAATCATACCGCAAGTCACCCGGTTTTATAGAAGAACTTCTTATCAGTACTACACACATAGACTGTGTACTGAATCCTGTCATATCAAACTTTGTCAAACCTATTACAAATGCAAAAAAAATATAGTGTATGTTTGTTACTTCTTCGAGCTCAAACAACTGCTCTGATTTTCATAAAATTTAGAATGGAGAAGCAGCTGACAGTCCACGATTAACACGTAGACTTTATTAACCCTAAAAATATTGTTAAAAAATAAAAACAAAAATTAACGGTCACATAACTAAATAAAGTAACATACAGCTAAAGCTAATAATAGCATGTTAAAAATAATCTATATCTATACTAATATATAAAGCTGAAGAGTTTGTTTGTTTTTTGTTTGTTTGTTTGTTTGAACACGCTAATCTCAGGAACCGCTGGTCCGATTTGAAAAATTCTTTCACTGTTAGATAGCCCATTTATCGAGGAAGAATCTATAGGCCATGTATCATCACGCTAAGACCAATAGGAGCGGAGCACCAATGCAAAATGTTTCAAAAACGGGGGAAAATTATCACGCTACAGGCAATAAGCAATTTTTATCTATAGGTACTAATACAATAAAGCTAAATATACATTTACTTATTTGTTTGTTTGGTTGAACGCGTTAATCTGCCTAATTATTATCGACAAAGTTTTCAGGTTTCATATAATCACGCACATCATGAAAAATATTGCAAAAACGGTTGAAAAATATTCCATTTAAGGGCTTCTAAACGGTTAGAGTAGGGAAGAATGGTTTTGCTTTAAAAGTCCTACAAAAAGTCCTTGGTCTAACATAAAATCAGTTCTATGTATACCCACAGCAGCTACAATACAAAATACATTAGCAGATATTACACACTTTATGTACAACAAATAGAACAATACGCAGATTAATCAGCAAGAAACAAGAAGCATTGTTCGAATGTTATTAGCAATATCACAATAGGTACAACTACCATTAATCGTATCAGATAAGACTGCTTCACGAAACAATATGTTCTAGCCGACTTGCGAAACATTTCGTAATATTAATAACGTTAGATTACGAAGTATAAAATTAGCTCCAGGCGCTAGATTCTCGTGTAGAAAATAATTAAATGTGTTATAATATTATATTAAGAATGTTTTATTAAGTCGTTGTCATGGTGTTTTGTTAACCGACTTCAATAAAAGGAGGAGGTTTGTCAATTCAACCGTTTTTCCCATTTTTTGATTCCTTTTTATGTGCGTTCGCGGATTACTTCGTCGTTTATGAACCGATTTTGATGATTATTTTTTTTAATGGAAAGGAGATGTCCCAACGGTGTTATCATAATAAGGACATTAATATCTGATGATGGCATACAAGAGAAATCGAGTCAAACCTTGAAGTCGGTTTTATTTTTATTAAAATTGTTCTTGTTGTTATTTCAAACTAACAACTTTTCATAAAATTAATTTTAAAGTAAATACGAGACTCATATCAAAAAAATAATAAGGGACTTTTCTATTCTATTGCTGTCAATCTTCATGAATTCATTTTTTATTTAACCAGGAAACCTTATTATGTTATAAGGTTACAAAAGTGTCGCTGTTGGTTTACAATGAAAGAAAAAAAGTGGAATAATTGAAAGAACATTTAAAAAAAAGGTATTCAGAAAGGAAGGCATGGCAAAGGTATATTATATACAATATATTATACTAATCCGTAAAAAACGAAGATATTACGTTCACAAGAAAAATAATCTTCTTCATTTGTTTGTTAATTAATACATTTAATACCATATATAAGAGTAATCATGACAGGAAATTAATCTGGAGTATAATAGGAAGTAATTTGAGCATAAACAATAAGAAATTACAATTTATTTCTTGAGGATTGAAATGTTATTATTCTTTATACTGAGTCCATTGATTTATTTCTGGCAAATTGAAAATAAAGTGTCAAGTTTAGTGCCATATGAAATGTATTTCTAGACCCAATAATATGAGAAACGTTAACTCAAGAAGATATTTACAATCGCTTACGATCCATAATTAAATTTTTAGTCGTCTAAGAATGTTTTATATCTTTCTCTTATAAATTCATCATCTATTTGGACAACAAAACAATTAACACAACACACACAATACAAACTATCAAAATAATACACATTGCGACATTCAAAGGAAACAGACGATCGATTGTAAAACGTTTTCAACGCAGCGAGGTCGCGCGTATCAAGGTTAGGACCACACCCCTTGAGTGATTGTCTTTAAGGGTAGATAAAGACAACCCTTGATATCCTGTAGTACTAGCATTTCTGTTTTATCTAAAACCTTGAACTTTAAAGTACCTCCAATTTATCAGCCTTCAAATTCACAGCTTTAGAATGTTTGTCAGAGTTGTATATAACAAGCCAGCAATAATCAATTCAAAGTTCACTACTTATATTTATTAATTTTAAAGTAACTCTGCTTGTCTGTTATAATTTCAAAGTTAAACTGCTGCAATGATTTGAATGAAATTTGTCATGGAGATACTTTAATTCTTGAGGAGGATATAGGCTACTCTTTATCGTGATAACCGACATACACGTAAGCAGAACGAACACTACACAACAATAGGTATTCCTTCTTCTTCTCAACCTTGATATTCGTTAAAGACTCAGTTCTCATAGCCCTAATACATAAAGCAGGAACAAAAAGCTATTAACATAATATGCTACTGTTTCAGAGCCACAAAACACAAATAAAACAAAAAGCAGAATACCCTAATATATATTTTGTGTACGTGTGTGTTTGTATCCTAAAATCGTCTTAAGAGACTATTAATGAGTCGTAAATAGTGTTTACCAAAGTATTCGCAGAAGTTATGACAAACCATATCTGTAGTAGAATTCAGTACATGCCCATACAATACATAAATACAATACAAAAAAATTGGAGACTTTGTTTGAAGTTTTTAATGATTGACCCAGGAAAAATTATTGTCTTCGGTAAGTTCAAGTTTAAAAGATCCATCGGTGAATCGAAATAAAGTTTTACAGTACACCTTTATAAAAATATCATAGGGCTCTCCTACTGCACTCACTAAACCTGGCCTGTTGGTCTTGCGGTTAGTTGACGTATGCGACTGCCGATAAAGAGGTCTCGGGTTCGAATGCCGGGTCGGGCCAATAGTGTTATTGAGTTTCTCTGATTATAGAAATATTTAATAACAGCTCGGAGTTTGACCCCGTGCCTCGGAGAGCTCGTAAAGCTGTCGGTCCTGCGCCTAATCTCTCCCCGATCGTGTCGGCTAACCGTCCCATCTGATTATGAGAGTGTGCTAACAGAGAGTGCACCTGTGTTTGCGCACAGACTTGTTCACTTCAATATCTCCTGCGTAGTTGGCTGGTCTCCAAGACTGACCGTCTCTCACTCAACACACACGTCAACACTCAATAACACATTTGCCATAATGCAGCTTGGTTCTCTGATGGATCTCCTCATTTCTGATTCGATATCTTAAAGAAACGTTGAACCACCTTCAATTAATGATAATTTAATTTGATTCTGACTAAGATAACCCCTTTTCCAATAACGCAGAATTACCCCAAAGCCTTTTACTATAACTACATTACAAATAAACTATATTAAGAGAAAAGCTATTTACTATCGGTAATAGAGGTGATGCACTCAGCTTGTATTGTCGTATATGAATTTCAGTCACGTTGCAAATTGCATTAGAGCCATCCAAAGGCCATGCGATCAACGGTATTACGCAGGGTTTTATTGGACATTAAGTTATAGTGAAAGTGTCATTAAACTCACAATACCTATTGAATGAGTGTTGTTTTCTGATAAAATATATAAGATTATAGCAGATTTAAACATTTTTAAACTTAAGTGTTTAATAGTATTTGAACAACAGAAGATTTTATAATTTAAGACTTTCAACGGTATTTTTCCAAAGAGTATGGATCACTCTGCCGTATTGGCATAACATGAAAACTTGCCGTAATAATGTCACGCTTTCGTAGGCATGGCAGGCTGGCTAGGTAGGCGCTACTGTGGAATATACATACCTACATAGACTGCCAAAAATATTACTCGTCCTTGTAGCTTCGTCTTAGTCTACTAAAAAACGCACTCTTCAAGATTGTATTGTTATTATTAGATTATCGATTATTGTGTAAAAATAACTTTTCCTTTTATCAGACTCTGCTTACGCAACTGGAATAATAAACAACAAACATTTGCCGATGTTTTTCTGTATGCCCACATCATGTACGATGAAAAAGAAAAACTAAAATGGCGGACTGGAATACAAATAACATCGGTAAACAAATAGCAAGCAATTTTATCTATCTATTTACGGCAGTCGTTAGTTTTGTTTGGGCATGGAACAAATAATTATAACGTGGATCTTTCCTGAAGCTTTATCCTCTTGTTTTTGAAGTTATAAACACGGATAAAGATAATACTCCATCGTCAATTTGTCATATTTATATTGAGTTTAAAAATCATAACTTGCACAAATACCTAAGCATTCTTGCATAGCGAGGGTTTACTACGAGAATCTGCTGAACTAAATTTTTGCCAAAAATGAATTAAATACATGAAAGATTTTATTTTTGAGCTCTGTGTACTGTTTAAATTGGGTACGTTTACATCTTTCAATAAATTTAATACTTTGAAATATATTTTATGGTACAAACAGTTGAATAAAATAAAGCATTAAATTATTGTTTCATAAAATATCACAAGTGACATTAAAAACATTTCTCCCAGCTGATGTTATAGGTAAAAAATTTAGAATCCGAATCCGAAGTATTTCTTTTTCCTTTTAAAAAAGTCAACAGATATTAACGCGACCCACCAAGAAATCCATTATATGGCTTAAATCTAAAGGTTTAAAAAATGAGGTTTATCGCATACTAGCGGAGTCTCGCGGTGTTACCCGCGGTTATTGTCGTACGGCGGGTAAGGCCGCGGGGCGAAGCTAGTTTGAAAAAGTAGCCTTGGTTACTCCTTATATCATCAGCTACCTATCAGTAAAAGTCCCGTCAAAATCGTCAGCCGAAGAAATTGTAAATAATGTTATTATTTTGGTATATGAACCGTGTATACATACATATGCATTTAGTAAAAAGCGGTTACTATAATATTACAAACAGTCACTTTAATTTTATTTATTTGTATAGATAAAATCGCAAGAATAGGTAGGTGCCGGTTTAGCGATCTTAACAAGCATTGAACGTAGTTAAAAGCAGTCTCTATCTCATTGGTATAGGGTTCAAATTACTGTGCCATAACTTTCTTTGGATAAAAGTTGTCACATTATTTTTCATGATTAACATCGTTTAAGCAGAAAGACGTCTACTGCTGGATATACATCTACCCCAAAATTCATCACAATAGCCGGTCCAGTGTTACGGCTATGAAATGTGTTCTTGATTTTAGCTATTTTTTTTTTATTTCAATCTTTATGCACACTTGTACAACAGCGGGCTTAATGGTATTCTCTACAGGCCAACAAATTATTGAAGTAGAACTTTTTCACGCACTCTTGACGTATGAAGTTAGCTGGTGGCGTGACAAGAGCGTTACGAAAAGTGTGATCGAGCGAGGCAAACGGAAGTTGAGAGGGAGATATAAGTTAGTGAAGAAAGAGAGAGAGTTATGTTTCGTATATTACTATGGAGGCAAGAGAGTGAGGTGCAGTTTCAAAGAAGTTTTACTTCACGCGAGTGATCTAAAACAGACTCGTTATTTTAATAAATAAATCCCTTTTATATTTATAATACTTACAATAATTCTCCATTCTTTATCATAGCGTCAATTGTGAACAACACTAGATTTATTCTTATCCAATAATATTACAGTAAATCATCCCTACCCAATTATTGTCTCTGCCCGTTACAAGAATTTATTACGAGTGCCGACAACGTGCTGATAGAGGTACTCTCATAACAGAAACCTTCCTTAAACCAATAGGGTGACTAAGTGTTAAGTATTCATCTCGAACTATTCCCATTGCACCATTGATTGTTAGATTACAACAACTAAGAGTCCCGTCAAAATCGGTGCATCTATTCCAGAGATTAGACAGCGAAAAAAGACTCAAACAAAAATTGAAAAAAAAAACTATAGCTATAAGTGTAAGTCTGTATTTACTTTCATTTGCATTTGGTCAAAAACTGTCAATTTAGAATCACAAACAGACACTTCAATTTTATTTATTTACTTATAGATATAGCATCTAATACGTAGGTATAGTTAATGAAATAAAGTTTTTTTTCATCTATCTACCAACAACTATATTTTATTGTACTTACAACCCATGCATAACATTAAAGTTGTATTAAGGTGATTTTCTTAGCATAATATTTTTTTAATTAATTCCATCTTATCTTTTTTAATTGAGTAATTGTAAGTACTAGGTTTTACTCAACAATTACTGTTTTATATTAATTTATTTTATTAATTAAGTTCCTAAGCATGACTAATTCTTTACATTTACTGAATATGAGTAAAACTATCTAAAAAGGATTTCAAAAAATTGGAAATGAATAGATGGATGGCAAATATTTGGTAAACTCACGCATACACCGATATGATTCAATTCTAAAATCTCCAAAATATAAATCCTTTAAACGAAATATGCGCCATTTTAAAATACGTGGTCACAAGCCTTCCCCAGCAGGGACACTGGAATCGACTACTCATATTTCACGGATAGGCGCGATTAAACACCAATGATTTACGATGTCACCCTCTACACAAACTATATCCGAACCGAGGCAAGTTTGTATAAAGAAAGACATTTTTCATGCCTTTACAGTAAATTAAGTTTAACGAAGAAAAAAAATGGAAACGCTTGGATCGATTTAGCTGCGTGAAAAAAAATCTCAATAAAATTTTCTCAGGATCGAGACCGAGATGGAATTTTCATTTAAACTGTAAAAACTCAGTCAACCTGACAGAAAATGAAGTTTTACTTTCTTGATTGTCGTGAAACGTATTTCTAAAACATTGAAGAGTGTTCTATGTAATTTATAAATATCTCTTGTCACGGTATTTATGGTCGTACTACTCCGAAATGGCTCGACCGTAATGAGAATGTGTCGTAAAGTATTTTCGAGCCTTTTCTCCATCTACCGTTATTAATCGGGAATTCATTGAACTGATGGTCGATTTCTTAGATAATAATTTACATGGCAAAACAATAATAAATATGTAGTTTAAACATTTTTTTGTTGGCCTCACTTAAAATCTACGTTTTATAATTTTTATAGAATACTTTACTAAAAGATTTACGGCAGTTTTCACTGTCTTCACTAACCTATCTCTAATTAAAAATGAATATGTTATATACAATTATTATTTTTATGTATCGCCCTACCAAAATGACTTTACTCTGCCCTATGGAAAACATAAGAAGAATGAATAATAATAATAAATATTTCGGACATCTAACACACAACGCCATCTAGTCCCAAGCTAAGCAGAGCTTGTGTTATGGGTACTAGACAACTGATATAAATACATAAATACTTCTATTTTTTTGTAAATATATATATAAATACATACATATATACATACATAGATACATACATACATAATATACATAGAAAACACCCAAACTCCGAAACAAATATTTGTAGATCATACAAACATTTGGTTCGACCCGGGAATCGAACCCGAGACCCCATGATCAGCAGTCGCACACGCCAACCGCTAGATCAACGAGGCAGTCAAATCATCAATCAAATAAAAAGAATCCAAGAACGGTGGTCACCATACTCATTGCGAATGCAGACAATACAACAATGCCGCATGGTGACCCACACCATAGTGGGATAGTGATGATTCTGCATCATGGGGCCTGCGGTCACGCTCTCACCAATGAAACGCGACAGCACAAACGCTGTCATTTTACGTGATTTTCTGTACGAGGGTAGTACCGCCCCGGTCGAGCTGTCCTGTTCGTGCAGAAATCAGCGTGACTCTACTATCTTGCAAATTTATGTATTAGTATGTATTAATTTAAGTCTTCGATAAAAAAGTAAAATCTTTTTTACTCTTTTTAATAAATGTGACAGCCTTATTTACTCGCTGCCAAGACCCCCGGCGTAGGTAACGCGCAGGCGTGTGGCCTGTGAACCGCCACACTTCTATACAAGCTTTCATCCCCCCTTTCAACCTCTTATTACCCTTTTTCACATTAAAAAGTAGCCTATGTCCTTTCTCAGGCTTTAGACTATGTGTGTACTAAATTTCGTTGTAATCGGTACAGCGGTTTGGCCGTGAAAGCAGAACAGACAGACGGAGTATACTTTCGCATTTATAATATAAGTATTGATTCCTAAAATTAACTCTTCGTATAGTAATTGAATAGGTCCAAATCCTAGTGTTAGTTATATATATTTGTATATAGACTACCTAAAACTAATTTAGTTATGTGCCCAATTGAATAATTCAACACCTTGTTATTGTTGCCGGTCGGGAGACCTTCAGTTACCCCAATATTTACCCCTTCTAACTGAACAACGAAATATTATGCTAAACGGTTCGTACTTGTAGCGACATTTGGGATAATCCACTAAAGTTAGTGAAATTATAATTTGAACATAATAATATCACACAATTTATACCGTCTGGTTCCAATCTAGGCAAAGCCTGAATAATGGTAACCAAACTGTTGATTAAACGTACCTATATATTTCTAAATTAATGTTCATAAAAACCTATGTACATAACCTTAATTAAAAAGAAAAGTAACAATATTTACATACTAGCGTCAAAAAAACTCCACATCTTCGCCTACTGGTAGCGTTCCCAAAAGGCTGGCAGCATTACCACGTTGAATGGCAATGCTAATTCTCTGTGCTAGAAAAAGGTCGGCCTTCTGGTTGCGAGAAGCGTCATACAGTTGCTTAGCTAGTTGTTTAAACATAGCGCGAGCACTCGGACCCCATGAACCTAGCGTCTCTACCCCAAACGGTTCATACATACATATCATAGATAAACGTGCATGCCTTATAGACACTGACACAAGTTACAATCCCTTTGTTAATGAAAATTAATGTTTCACCGCAACCTACATTATTTAATAACTAATGAGGAAATACTGACGCAGAGCATGACTCCGCAAACCTCAGGGGAAGGTATATTCTCGTAGGAAGTTGCAACAATACATTTACTTGTATTCTATGTATACTTTGCCACCAACGCAGGTTACAAAATAGCTGTGCTTTAGCAAAATTTTCCTGTTTTCCATCAAAATTTAATTTAACATTTAATGTACACACTTAGCTACAAACGCTTTACGCGTTGGCAGCGAGAATCCACATCGTATGACCCGTCTTTTCGTTTGACGAATACCATACAAAATTATAATTGAAAAACATTTTGCAAATAAATTACTATCCACAACGTTTACTTTATTATTTGGGTTAGTTTTGTTTAAAAATGAGCTTGCCAAAGTGACTTTACTCTGCCGGATGGAAAGCATGAGCAGAATTTAAGCAACGCAGCATGGTGACCCACATTATGACGGATATCGTATAGAAATAAAAAAAATGAAAAGTAATTATATTAAATTTGTATTTCAGTAGAAATCAAGTTTATCAAGTTTCACATTTTTAACAAGAAAACGAAAGAGGCAGTTTTAACTCTTGCTTGATTAATGAGCGCTAAGAAGTTTAACTTAGGAATTAGTTCACTTTGACAAATTACTGGTCGATTCATATTAATTACAGCTAAAGTTAATAGCGGGATATTCAGAAATTAAAGAGCCAGTAATCATTTGAAACGCCTCTGCAATATTGTTTTACCCGACTGCGTCAGAAGGAGTGTAATAGTTTTTTTATGGAATTAAAGTTTTGTGTTGGAAATAATACCGAATCTAACTTAATGTGATGTGATGAGGATTGTCATACTAAGTTCCTGAATTTAGTTTCAAGGTATCACTCTCTCATGAAACTCACAACACAAACATGACTCTCATGGAAAGTTTATAATAATAATTATGTCTGTAGGTTATCTATCATACTCCTTCTTAAAAGGCCGTCAATGCTCTTGTGGTGCCTCTGGTGTCGCGGATATCCATGGGCGATATGTATGCTCGTTTATTCAATAAAAAAATACCAAAAAAGTTATAATTTATGTAATATAATATATTTAAGTTATAGTTTATGTCTCGATGGTACTTCTCTAAAACTAAAGGAGCACGTGTTTATTAGTAAATGGTTGGTTGGTTGGGGAGTTGGTTTCTATGTTAGACGCGGACTCAATGTGCGCACGATTCACACACAGACACGCGTCGATCCCAGGTTCGAATCAATAGAGTAACGGCTTCTACCTTATTCTCCTCTATTCTTATTTTTGAGCGGCTTTTAAAAAAGGAGGAGGTTCTCTATCCGTCGCGTATATTTTTTTCATTGAGGTATGTATGTATATGTATGTGTGTTCGGCGATTGCTACGTCAATTGTGAACCAATTTTCATTTAAATTAACTCTCTTTGCTGGTCTGAAACTAACCTCCACTTCTCATTAAACTAACACAGTTTCACTAATACATATATACAGAGTAAACTAAACATAATTGCCTCACTATTTCACAAAGTTTTGGCACTTTTGAAAGTATTCTCAATGTGAAGACCCTTAAAACTTTATAAGCACTTTCAAGTAGTTTGAAGGTTTTTAAGTGAAATACGATGTTTAGATTCGCTGTTGACGGAGATTTTTAGTTGAAAAAAATAGTACCATCACGACAAGGCGCTCTCGCATTACGCGGGGCGTGAAAAATCTTTTTTTTTTATATATGCCAAAATGACTCTGCTCTGCCTGATGGAAAGCATGAGCAGATTCCAAGAGTGGTGGTCACCATCCTCAATGCGAATAAGGACATTGCATGACCTGCAGCATGGTGACCCACACTATGCGACTACGGCAACACCGATCGACCACTGCGCCATGCTTTGCAGGAAGAGATCCTGCGCCGCGGCGCAGTGGTTGAGGTTCGTCTGGACAAGGAGGTTGGAGACGTGGTCCATTACTGGACCGTCTCTACAACCCCCTCCATGGGCGCCGACGTGGACGCAATAGCTACATCGGAGGCAGCCTGGGTCGATTGGCTAGATCGGAGGCCCATAACTCAACCCCTCCTTCAATCCCCCTAACCATCCCCCAAAGACCGGCAACGCACTTGTGACACCTCTTTATTTTATTTTTTACGTGTGGGAACTAAAACATTAGTTAACAATTTAGTACCTACTCACAGTGTACGTATGTTAGGTTTAGATATTGATGTGTATGTGTATTTATGTATATGTATATATTATAATGTATATTTGTAGTCGTATTATGTTAGATTATGTCAGTACCAAATTATTTTGATGGCAATTATAGCCTCCGACTTCCACCATGATGCACCTACCTCACAAAATTTCTACATCACCCAAAGGTTGGCTGGTAGAGAATGCCTTGGGCATTAAGTCCGCCGTTGTACATGTGTGCATAAAGTTTAAATAAATAAATAAATAAAATAAACCCCCTCGGGCCGTCACCCCGCCGGGGTTTGCGGCGGGGCGGTGTGTCGGAATCGAACCGACTAAAACCACACGGTGTGCCACTCTGCGCCTGAGAGAGGGAGAGATCCGGGAACTGCTGTAGTAAGACCTCCGGACCCCTCCCGGCGCCAGCCCGCACAGATGCGGGCACCCTCAAAGGAGGACCTCAAACTCTCCATTTAGGCGACGTACGGCACACACGTAACGTCGCCTCCTCGCGGGCGGCCACTAATGCGGATGGAAGGGAAAACCCGTCCCGAACATCCGCGGCCACACTCAGGGCGGCATGAGGCGCTGGTGAGCGCGCCTCCGCTGCCCGGTTACTTGTGACACCTCTGGTGTATCCATGGGCGGTGGTAATTCCTTACCGACTATGCAATAAAAAAAATGAACCGTGTTAACTGGAGTTATAGCACGACCTTACCAAAAACCAGTGAGAAATCATTATTTCGCTGTTCTTTACTAAATGAGTAGGTTACTGGGGCACACTAATTCATAGGCGGAGCAAAGGGTCAATTCTCTATTGTTAGTCTTAAATTGCAGATATCCATAGGGATTGCTAATTTTACTCGAAAAAAATTAAAAACTAAAACACAGGTAGGTAAATACATTTGGAAAAAAACACAGCCGTTATCACCCTGGCTATTGTACAAATCTATTGACACCTCACTCATTAAAATCGGTTCAGTAATTTAAACACTACGGTGCAAGGTATACTATAACTATACAAAGGTTGCCAAAAATATCACCGCTACTTTTGGTTTTACCGTAGTCGTATGAATAAAATACTTATTTCGAGATGTCCGAAATATTTATTATTATTATTATTATCAATTATGATTTGAATAGCAATCTAGAAACTTCACATTGACGTTAATGACAATTTAATTAATAAGCTTTAATTTAATTATAATTAAAGTCGACACAGTTTATGTACAGATTGTTTCATATACCTACTCGATTTTCCCTTAAAAATAACACCATAACGACCTCGTTACTCGTAGCCCGTTCTCCAAGTTTTTCAATTAGTACGCCATCCAACTTTGAGGTTGATAGATTTTCATTTTAATGGCTTTTGTCACGCAAACCATTTAATAAGAAATATGGAACTCCCATCGTGTTTTTTTGTGGAATATAAATGTGTGATTAACTATCTGAGCCCCGCGGTGTAGCCTGAGGTAAAACAACAACCGCAAGTAATGCCGTGAGCAAACATAGTTTAAATAAAGTCTGCAATTTGTCAGTGAAAACCCATCTAGCAATTCCAGAGATTAGCCGGAACAAACAAACAAATAGACAGGCAGACAGACAAAAAAATTTACAAATGTTCTTTTGACTTTTATACTTTAGGTATTTAACGAAGTGCTATTAATTAGAAATTACAAACAAACACTTCAATTTTATTTATATACTGGCTGACCCACGCAACCTCGTTTGCGTCTCCTATTGCTCGTAGCGTGATAATTTTCCTCCGTTTTTGTATTATTCTTCATTGGTGCTCCGCACCTATTGGTTTTAGCATGATGATATATAGCCTATAGCCTTTTTTGACAAATGTACTATCTAACACTCAAATAACTGTTCAAATCGGACCAGCGGTTTCTGAGATTAGCGCGTTCAAACAAACAAGCTCTTCAGCTTTATATATTAGTATAGATGTATAGATAGCCTCGCCTACAAAGCCGAGCAATGCACGTAGACTGATTTTTAGTGTCAATCTCATATCTTGATATACTTGAAATCTATTATCCAGTATTCAACACTTTGAAAAACCTATCCCCTCACTTGAATATATCAACAAAACTACACTAACTCCAACAATATGGAACAAAAAAGATCTTTATTGATTACAAAGCGTTCTAGCAAAACACAACTGAGCTAAAAAGCTTAGCTATTTGACTGCCTCGTTGGTCTAGCAGTTGGCGTGTGCGACTGCTGATCATGAGGTCTCGGGTTCGATTCCTGGGTCGGACCAAATGTTTGTATGATCTACAAATATTTGTTTCGGAGTTTGGGTGTTTTCTATGTATAATATGTATGTATTTACAAAAAAAAGTATATATGTATTTATATCAGTTGTCTAGTACCCATAACACAAGCTCTGCTTAGCTTGGGACTAGATGGCGTTGTGTGTTAGATGTCTGAAATATTTATTTATTTAAATATGTGCTACTTCTAATTGCAAAAATGATGTGATAATTGTACGTCCGTACTTCACCACATCATCACAGCGTCACACACAAAGGACATAAGAACACGTGGTAGCCTTCTCTCTTCAGTTCCAGCTTCACTAAATAGACACGGACCACGATGGAAATCTCTCGAATGCCTGCCTTAACCCTCACTTATTGTCTTACGTTTGCTACAGTTAAACTATCGTAGCATTCCAAGCAAAGTGCCTGAAAAGGCCTACTTGAAATAAAAGCTATTAGCATAAAACCCTGAAACAAACATGGCCATTGACCTGAAAACCAATGGAATGTTCCAAAAGCTACTAATAAACTTTTCATTTGCTTTAATGATTATGAGATCGTTAAAATAGTGAATGGAGAGTAATGAGTTCAGGAATTCGTGTTAGATGGTAAGTCGAAGTATTACAACCATCCGCGTCCAAGAAAACATATTACAACACCATCTAGCAGAAATAAGCAAACGTGTTTTAATACTACATAACCCCTGCATCACGCAATGTTTTTAAATGTCAGGCAAGTTCACTTAGCTTATGAAGAACCTAAAAATCTTAACTTTGCGACGAGAGGATGTAGTTACTGATTCTGTACTAGAATATTATTTTCTAACTGTCAGGAAAAATGAAAATGATTATCTCAGACTTCCACCACAGTACATCTACCTTTCAAAATTTCTACATCACTCAAAAGTTGGCTGGTAGAGAATGCCGTAGGCATTAAGCCCGCCGATTTATATGTGTGCATTAAGTTTTAAGTTAAATAATTTTTTTTTTTTGAATTTGGAACATTACAACGGTCCAGCAATGTTGCGGCGTGCTTGGGTTATTATATACTCTTTGAATGTATCTCTTTGATCATTTTTGGCATACCAAAATCTCTTTGCTTAGTACAAATTGCGTTCACGTGGCTGTATGCGTAAATGCGTTTGCCTTTCGACACAGATGATAAATAGAAAATCGGCGGCAAAGCTGATAATTCGACTTGATTTGTTATTTAAATATTTAATAAATATAAATTGAATAATTAAAATGAGCTCCAACAGTTCAGAGAGTGAAATGGAAATTGATTGTACTCCACCAAAATTGAGATCAGAAACCAAATTGGCAATGGAAAACCTGCTTCCAGCGAAGTCAAAAGAAAAATACATGAAAGTATCTGAAAATTTTATGATTTGGAAAAACGATAAAAAGGTGAACATTTTCTCCGAAACAGTATTTTTGGCGTATTTTAATGAGATTGCTAAAACTATCTATATTATTGGCAATTTATTCCATGCTGAAAGGTACAGTTCATGTTAAAAACTTTATTAACTTGAAAAATTATTCAAATGTAACTACTTTTATTTCCCTACATTCTTTTGAGAAAAGCACTGTATATATGCCTCGATGAAAATGGCAATTGCCTGTCTCGTATTAGTGAAGTCCTCGCCTACGGCTTACGACCCGTGCCCATTTCGTTTTGCGTGAACCGCCCGCTTTCATTCGACTTGATTTGCATACTTGACTTGCAATACTATTATTTTTAACTTAATTTTTTGTTCAATCGTAATAAAATATGGCCTATGTCACTCCTGAATAGTGTCGCTTTCTGTTAGTGAAAGATTTTTTAGGATCGGATCAGTAATTCCCAAGATTACCCCCTACAACCATACAAAATTAGAAACCTTTTCCTTTTCATAATATTAGTATATAATCTTGAAACGAGTAAATTCTTTATAAAAAAAAAAAATATATTATGAGCTTACGATGATGAAGTTCTAGTTTTTAGTTCTTTTTACTTAATACAAGCTTCTCTGCAAATAGTAACACAAACGATTCATTCAGTTGAAATTCCGGAGCGAACTAAGTGCATACATTTGAAACGAAGTGCTTTGAATCTGATAAAGTGTACGTTAGAGGATTCTATACAATTTGTTGCTTTACTATTTCATCATGTAGGCAGATGTTAGTTGATGTCA
Source organism: Spilosoma lubricipeda (assembly GCA_905220595.1). Lineage (NCBI taxonomy): Eukaryota > Metazoa > Arthropoda > Insecta > Lepidoptera > Erebidae > Spilosoma > Spilosoma lubricipeda. The sequence goes on from HG992300.1 coordinate 6,135,505, forward strand.
AAATAAAAGATTGAAAAGGTTTCCATAATTCCAATTGTTTTCCAATTTTTTTTTACATTTAGCCCTGCCAAAATGACTTTGTTCGCCTGATGGAAAGCATAAGCAGAATCAAAGAGTGGTGGTCACACTACTCTTGGATTCTGCTATTTACATGACTTTTTACATAAAAAATGCATTAAAAATCTCATGGCATGGATACCCTAACAATCTGGAAAAGGAAGTTTTACCTACTCATTTAAGTTTATTGTAAGATATCTTTTTGAATTCAATTAGTGATTAAGTAACGATTAATCAGTAATTTTCTGTTTCTATTTGTCCATCGTTAGTTGATCAGGTAAGCAGGTATCCTTTATCTTAAAAGACTTTCTTAGTACGTTACACAGAAATCTCTGATTGCACCTTACAATTCTGAATTGTAACAATTGTATATGAAAATAAGTTTGATTACGATTCAATTTATTTAACCTTTTAATTTTGGGCTTATCATTAACAGCATAGTTAATGTATTAATGAAAAACACAATAGCAGAAAGTTTTAATTATACAATTAGTGTTCGTATAATTGATTTTAGATACTGTTATTACAACAAACTAATGTTTAATTTGAAAAATAAATATTACAATAGAAACGCTTCCAGTATGAAACGAATAGGTTTAATATTTTGCCTTGTGAGTATATTGTTAATTAATCGTCATAAATTATAATTTTTCATCATTGTTCTAAATTTTTTTGGGGCTGACGCAATTCTTAAGATTGGAAAGGGTTTTATGAACCATATCCAACTTGCTGTCAACTTTCACCACCAACCTAATCCGTCAGAGAGTAAGACATTTATATTTGAGATTGGGTCTTGCTGTAACGGATATGACCAGGGAACTAGGATAATGGGTACCGCAAGTTTGAGGTGAGAGAAGGGTCTGCAATTTCATTTCAACCTGGACTCGGTTTTAGCAAGCCTTTTAAACCTTTACAAGAAAGACAGAATTCATAAGCTTCCACTTAACCTGGTTAAAAGTATCGACATATAATACAGAAATTTCTGTGACTGATGATATTTAAAAAAATCGAATTATTCCGAGTCTTTTCTTACCAAATTAGATAAGGGCTGAATTTTGATTTTTACAACTTCCATCTGACCTTTACAAGTCAAGGTATCCTAAGTAAAAAGCTAAAATTAAAAAACTCCCTACGCAAGCATCTAATCAAGTAATCATAAGCCAAAAATGCCTAGCTCATTTTGGAAACTGGTGAACCGATAATAACCAAACATAACTAAGACCTACCAGGACGAGCAAGAAAACGGGCTTTCAAGTGAAACGAACCGCATCGAAATCAGTTCATCCATTAGAGAGCTACAACGCCACAGACATACACACACAGACAGACAGCATCGACGTTAAACTTATAACACAACTATTTTTGAGTCGGGAGTTAAAAAGACTGTTGTTGGACCTACAAGGGTTTCAACTACCCGTATCTTTGGCCAAAGATTATCATATAGCAACCAGGACTGACGGCTTAACGTATTCTCCGAAGCACAGATTTAACTGTGCACGAAAAAACTGTGGAATGACCTGCCTGTGGATGCCTGCAATATTACCGGTCCAATACGACGTTCAAACATTCAAAAAAACAGCGTATTCCTTTTTAAAAGGATGGCAACGCACTTGGGACGCCTCTGGTGTTACGGGTGTCCATTGGCGGCGGTAATTGCTTACCAAAAGGCAATACGTCTGCTCGTTTGACCCCTATTCAGTAAAAAAAAAGCTGTACTAATGTAACTTCATAAAAGAAACCTATAGTACATAATTTATCTTACTTATGAACACTAAAATTGCAGGTAATCATTAAGGATATCTGGACGGACGATCGTGACAAGGAACATATATCGAATATCAAATATGAAGAAGAAAGGATAAATTTAGTACGTTAGCTTAGTTTTTATTAATAAACTATCTGAACCCCGCGGTGTTACCCGCGGTTATTGTTGTACGCCGCGGGGCAAAGTTAGTTTAAAAAAAGTAGACTAAGTTACTCCCTGGATCATCAGCTACCTGCCAGTGAAAGTCCCGTCAAAATCCGTCCAGCCGTTCCAGAGATTACCCGGAACAAACAGACAGACAAAAAAACTTTTTAACTACAGTTTTGGTATATGTACCGTGTATACATACATATGCATTTAGTACAAAGCGGTTATTTTAATATTACAAACAGACTCCAATTTTATTTAGTAGTATAGATATATTTTGGAAATCTAACACGCAACGCCTTCTAGTACCAAGCTAATCAGAGCTTGTTACTAGACAACTGATATAAATATCAAATCTTTGCAGGACATACAAACATTTGATGCGGCCCGGGAATCAAACCCGAGACTTCAAGCACAGCAGTTGCAAACGCTACCACTGCGCCACCGAGGCAGTAGAGTCGTTTTTTTTTCATTAACATATTTCTGTACAGATTTTTTTATTAATATTCAAGATTTTTTGTAAAGATGATATCATACAAAATGTTGTGCTCTTTTGAGTAGTAATCAGCCACCTTGCTATGAATACACCACCAATTCAATTCGAACTGAATATACGGTCATCAGCCTAAAATGACACCGTTCATGCTGTCGTGTTTCGTTGGTGAGTGTGCGACCGGAGGCCCAATGATGCAGAAGCATCACTAGGTCGCCATAGTGTGCGTCACCATACTGCATTGTTGCATTATCTGTACGAGCAATGAGTATGGTGACCACCACTCTTGGACTCTCCTTATGCTTTCCATCAGGCAGAGTATAGTCATTTTGGCAGGAAATACATAAAAAAAAGAAAAAAATATTATATCAAATCAAAAGAAAAGAACTTGAAGTCTCGAGATAGAGTCCCGGGATGATCTGTAAATACTTCTTTCGCGGTTTTTATGTTTTTTGTATTTAATATGTATGTATTTACAACAACAAAAACATCTAAGTATTCTACCAATCAGTCTTGTTTCATAGTACATAATCTGCCTAGTTTGTAACTAGATGGCGTTGTGTGACAGATTTATAAGAATATTATGATAGTACATTTAACTTTGACAGAACTCTGAAATAGGCCGGATGAGCTGCTGTAAGTCAGTCGGTTGTAAATCACGATTACCGAATCTTTGTAAACCAGCCACACCAGTTACTTTAGATAATAAAGATGAAGATTCGTGTTTTAAAAAAACACTTCAACTAAAGCAAGACACCACAGAAGAGCCTCCTCGGAAAAAATGCCCAGCAGGCAAGAAATGCGTATGTAAACTCTGTTGTTTATCAAGCTGTAAAGCAGGCGTCAAACAAAGATGTGAAAATTGTAGCGAAAAAATTGTGAGTTATTTACAAAAACGATGCATCGAAAGATGTCAAATACCACAGAAAAAGTTTATTGAACCTCCATGGTCGTTTTACGAAGCAGTGTCGTTTTTGAAATACTGTGAAAAAAATCCAACCCAAGACTTTTGTTCCTTCTTGAATTATAGTGGTACGTCGAAATGCCAAGCATCAAAATTAACACAGAAGTGTCAACAAGCCAACAAGTGCTGTGGATAGGCCAGAACGTTCAAGATAAATCTACAGTTTATTTCTCGTGTCTTTTTGCATAGAATTTAAACGTAGATTTTGTTAAATGTTGCATTTGAAAAAAAAAACACTTCAAACAACCTTCACAAAATTCTGGTAAACGCTGTGGATTTTTTAAAATAAAATGTGTTTAAAGATTGTCTATGGTTATTTTTTTACACATATTACTAGCACGTTTTTATTCAGTATTGCCATGTAAACTTTTTTTTTTCAATTGTAGTAGTGGGCTTCCCAACCCAGTTTGGGAAAAACTAAAAACTTGAATAGAATTATTTCAATGATTGTCTTTGATAAATAATCCTGACTTGTAAGTCTTGAGAGATCTTAAGTACGACCCCAACTCGAACAAATAATTGTGAGATCATATAATATAATTGTAATTACATGATCATTTGCTTCATTTCGAGGTATAAAAAATTATCGTATTACATGATCTTTATAGTTTGAATAACACACGCTCTGCATTATTGGAGAACACATCTTATTAAATAACCATAATTTAAATTTTTCCATAATAATGTAATCGCTAAATATGCATATAGATTTTCACTATCTTATTACACCCTAAACTTATTTCATTACGATCCAAAGTACCGTAAAAGGCTCTCAGAACTATTTAACAGCACTAATAATTAATCGGAATCGGTAAGCTTGATAAAGTTGAATCGACTCTTATGTGAAATAAGGTAGGGAGTGATTTCGAGATGTATTTGACACGTTTATTATACTAAGAGTAAATAGTAAAGAATTATTCGATTTCGTCTATACCACCTTGAACAAGGCACTGATTTCAAAAGTATTTCATGCATTTTCTATAAGTCTGTGATATTTTTTTTCCTATAAACTCTCAGCTCGTTGATTATATTTTTGTGTTCTCAATCAATTCAATTTGCTGATCCGTTGAATTATGCTAAAAAAACGTTCCTCTTAAGTTCTTGGTACTTATTATTGATTTCATCCCACGAAATAATAATCTATAGAAAATTCTCATTTTAAATTAGATAAGTTACAATTTCCAGTACTGTTTGTTGGTAACAACCTTCGTTTTAGTACGAAACCTAACGAAAAATCGTATTTTGTAGAATATTTACAATGAAAATGTGCACAAACCCTTAGAAAATATCATGACATATTTAAGACATTATTAATAAAACAGTAAAGACTGAAAAAGGCCTGGAGGGAAAGAATTACTTAAACTTTTATAAATAACACACAATATCTTATACAACAGGCGGAAGATTGAGACCAATTTCGGTAACTTTGCCTCTCTCAAATGTGTACGATATTAAAATTTCATCTCATCTACAGATTAACCCGACATGCTTGAGATTTCACATTGAAATATTCAAAACGTTAACTTCGCCCTTTTTTGTCTTTATTCACTGTTGGTAACGGAAGAACGTAACTGAAGTTTGGTAGGAACGTTACTTTAGGTTATGAAAAATTATGGACTTCCCGAAAAGTTTGAGACTTTATAATTTGGTTAACAGGGAAATTTAGCTCATAAAATGATAAAAGATCATTTTGGTAAGGCTTTAATTTACAATGACTGTTTCCAAGAATAGATTGAATTTTATCTCTTGACAGAGTAAAAGTGATGCCCATACTCGAACCCCCTCCCCTATCTCCTCTCCATCCCCCCAAAGGTCGGCAACGCACTTGTGACGCCTCTGGTGTTACAGGTGTGCATGGGTGGCGTTAATCGCTTACTATCAGGCGATAGGTCCACTCGTTTGTCCGCCTAATACAAAAAAAATAAAAATAATAAATTATTAATATTTCGGACATCTAACACACAACGCCAACTAGTCCCAAACTAAGCAGAGCTTGCTTGTATTATGGGTACTAGACAACTGATATGAATACTTAGATACTTTTTTTTGTAAATACATACATACATATTATACATAGAAAACGCCCAAACTCCGAAACAAATATTTGCAGATCATACAAACATTTGGTCCGAAATGCCATAAGTCTTCTGTGAATTTGTTATCTTGAGGGTGTTGTTTCTGGATAATATGAGTTATAAACGAGAACAATATGTTAGGTCTCGTCGTAAGACAGACATATTTTGTGCCTGAAATTTATATCTTAGTCAGTTGTAATGTTGTAATACAAAAACGAATGAAAAGTCTTGCTACAAAGATAATCTTTGTACGAGTAGTAGTTGTTCGAAAATTGACTTACCGATGTTTTAGCAATCGACTAAAAAATACATTTTAATGATCACTCTTACTTCAAGTATTAAATTTAAGATATTTATATGCATTTTTATAACTTTGTTTCAATTGCATCTATACCTGTTGCTAATAACAATTTTAATGATGCACCTACCTTACCAGATCTCTACACCCCCCATGGAGTTGGCTGGTAGAGCATGCCCTAGGCATTAAGTCCGCCGATGTTCATAAGTACATGAAGTTGTTAATAAATAAATAAAATGAATATAGTAGCTTTCTTTCTTCTTGCTAAGAACACAACTAAATTCTCAACATTATCATCATCAACATATTTTAACTGATCACTTCTGAACATAGATCTCTTCTTAGAAATTAGGTTTTAGCCTAATATACCACCAGATGGGTTGATATAGGTTTGTTTAAAGTGTTACTTCTCATTGCAGTGATGTGGTCCTACGGAGTTTGTTCCTTAGTTGTTACGACATTCACGGGATAAATGTGATGTAATGGTGATGACACTTTGTATTCTTAATTCATCACATCACGAACTTTTTTTTTATGTTATCGGGGACAAACGAGCTGACGTATCGTACCGACATACGACACCCGTAACACCAGAGGCATTACAAGTGCGTTGCCGACCTTTGGGGATGGGGAAAGGGATATGGGAAATGGTTGGGATATGGGCCTCCAGTATCCTCACTCACTCGGTGAAACACAGCGCAAGTGCTATTTCACACCGGTTTTCTGTCAGGCCGTGGTATCACTCCGGTCGAGCCGGCCCATTCACGCCGAAGCGTGGCTCTTCCACGGGAAACTTTACAATATATATCAAACCGACCTTAATTAATATCAGCGCCTTTTGATGAATCTGTCCTGTGTCGTGTGACCAATTAATAACGCAAACTGTCTTCCTTCAGCTTAATAGATAACTTATCTAATAAAATAACCAGTGGCAGATCCTGAACATCATTATTGCCGACGCATGTTTGCGTGTATACTCGCCTATCCTCTTGCTTTTAATTCAGAAATAATATTACTCATTAAAAGGAAACTTTTTTTTTAATTTGGGCAGCTGTACTGGTCCCGGTATTTAGTTCTGTGCCATAAAACTATATAAGCGTACTCTTAAATAAAAGAAGAAATTTCTCGATAAACAACTTTTCGGATACAAATATAAAATACTTTCTACAAAATTATTTCTTTAACAACAATAATACGAAATAGATAAAGTATTGAAATGATGAACGTCAAAACAAGAGTTTTAAGAGTGGTATTATGTTTCTATTACGTCGTGAAAACAAAAGTTGTGTTTCGAAATTATTTTTGTCTAAGGCCGTACTATTAGAGCCTAGATGAGCGTATAGCGGGGTGCGAAAATGTTTTAATGATTGTCATATATGAAATTGGTGGGCATAAAAGTAGTCGCCGTTAATAGTTTAGGATATTACATGTTGAGTAGTTTTCCTAATAGGTACTTGTAATAAAACGGTACTGACCATCTAGATGTAATTCGATCATGTCTTATACGATTTTTGTCAGGGAATTTATATAGATATTTTAAATCAGAGGAGGATCACCAAAAGAGAAATGTTTAGAGCATTAACTCGAAGTACAATTTTTTAACTTACCGTAAAAAGTTACTACAACTTTATCTAAAGTGTTCATAATTACTTCGAGATACGCACTAGATCACACATTAAAGTTAATTAGAATGTAGTAATAAGTAGTATTGAAACAAAAATATCAAAATCTATTATAGCATTCAAATAATTTACAAAAAAAACTTCTCGAGAAATCTCTTTCTTTTTTGTAGCCGAATAAAGCATCAAGTCCAAGGAATCCAATCATAATTTTAGTACAAATATCTAAGTTCAAAAAGGTCATTAAAAATTTGTGAACGTAAAAATTTAGCAAGGCACTTCTATAAACGCTCCGCTCATCACGTAGTGACAGACTTAAAAACACAATGAGAATCCATACCATAAAATTGGATGTCTCCTTTATATAACCTTAGACAAACAAGTGATTTATTTTGAATGATATAACTTACCTAGTCGTTAACGAGTGCTAGTGGTGTCTATAACTACTAACAATAAAAATAAAAATCACTTCTTCCCTTTCAAGGCTAATCACCCTTTTTTTATTTAACGTCAAAATAGTACAATCCGAACCAAACTTTATGGCGGTTCTGAAGTTTGCTGTGCAAGAAGGTGTGCGAAGTCGTGTTTTTTTTTTTTTACTATTTTAGCTGCGCCAAAATGACTCTGCTCAGCCTGATGGAAAGCATGAGCAGATTCCAAGAGTGTGTGCACAACTCACATACACAAGGAAGATGCGGGTGCGACAACCTCTCCGCACATCTTTACGTCCCGCTGATACCTAAAGTTGTATTCTGACATCACACGCACCATGTTCCGAGCCGCCATAAAGTTTGGTTTGGTTCGGACTATACTTTCTGAAGACATGTAAAATGTGATTATTTATTGATTTTTTATGGCATGGTGCACTTATGGCACCACTACCATCGCTCATGAACATGACATGACTACTCAAGAGTCAGAACTACATTGCCGTCCTCGGATTCCCCCCGAATGAATAGGGGGGGGGAGAATCAGTTAAGCTTGGGTAACCTCACTCGTGACGTCACGATTACTCATTGATCAATCATAAATCATTAAATTATGATTTATCGGTGTTTGGGACAGTAGTACTGTCGGCAGTAATGAAAAAAAGTGATCTAAGATACTGGACAAGTAATATCATTGTACCGTAATCAAAAACATTTTTAGTATTCAAAAGAAAGGCTAAACAATTTATTTGCTTTCCTAAGACCATTTACTTATGCTGTCAAATTATTGTCGGAAACGTTTCCTAGAATTTATTTTTATATCTTATCTCTTTTTTATATAACACACGTATTTGCAAGGTAGTAGAGCCACACTGATTTCAGCACGAACGGGTCGGCTCGACTGGGGCGGTACTACCCTCGCATAGAAAATGAGGTAATGAAAACGTAAAATTACAGCGATCGTGCTGTCGTGTTTCGTTGGTGAGTGCGAGACCGGAGGCCCAATGATGCTGAAGCATCACTAGCCCACCATGGTGTGGGTTGGGTGAAGGAGGAACACCGTGGTGGTTTAGTGGGTAGTCTGACCATGGTGTGGGTCACCATGCTGCATTGTTGCATTGTCTGCGTTCGCAGTATGGTGACCACCACTTTTGGATTCTGCTTATCCTTTCTATCAGACAGAGTAGAGTCATTTTGGCAGGGCCAAACATAAAAAAAACGTATATATATAATACAACGTTTCCACACTTTTATTAAACAATAATAAATTATGAAAAAATTGATATGTTTTTGATATACATACTTTAAAATTGATAACAAATTTAAGTGAACTTAGATTGCTTTGTTTTCATCTTTTGCATCATACGAAGCTATTTTGAATAGATTTTAATTTATTATATTCAAAATTTATATTCAATGAAAGTCTAAGAACAGTATATTCGTTGTAAAATAATTCAATAAAATGTAAAGTAGTCTGTTTAGGTAATGGAATTTAATAATAGAAACGTCTTTGTTTTCAGTCTGAACTAATTTCATTCAAAACAATCCTTGAACATTATCATGAACATTAATAACAGTCACTAAATTCTAGTAATAAAAAGAGGAAACCTTTTAGCGACTTAAATGTATCCAAACTTTTTTGTTTTCATACTAGCTCTTGCCAGCGGCTTCGTCTGCGTTATATCGGTTATCACGATATAAAATATAATCGCCTTTGTCCTTCCTTAAAAATCAAAGTGTCTTTAAAATCGGTGCGCGGATTAAGATATGAAAGCGTAATAGACCGACAGACAAACACGGTTACTTTCGAATTAAAAATATTAATATAAATGACACATTTCTCTCAAACTCAAGCTAGCTATAAGTTGGCTAGTAAAGCTAGTAAGAAGTATTATAACTCCATATATATATATTCCTCTATACCAAAGTTTATAATGAAAAAGAACTTCTAATATTAAACTAGATATAACCTGATTCTAATACCAATGTTGAAGTTAGTAAGATTGTTCGCATGCCTAAGCGTCTACTTTTATCATATTTTTATGTTCAAATTATCGCTTGTTTGAAAAGTTTAAGAAATTTCAAATGGTTTTTCTGACGTCAGTAATTTCTCCTTCACAAACATCAATCCTTAAAATCATAAGATGCCTTAAAATATAACGTTTTAAGTAATAAGGTTGTAATTATAACCAAATATAACCTATTAAAGGTGCTAATTTACACTTAGAGTTGAAATTTGATTCTGTTTTTTTTTTGTTCACAGAGCTTTGTAGTGCTGCGACTAAGATCCAGGCCTCGTTCAGAGGCCACCAGGCTCGTAAGGAGAAGGAACAGGCCCAAAAAGACCAAGAACAGCAGGATAAGGTAATTTCAGATTCATATTTCAAATTGACAATAAGTTATAACTAAACTTTTTAAGTTTAGATATAAGAAGATTATCCATGACACAGAGGCATCCTCCATAAAAAGGAGGTTGGTTAGCTTGAATTCAATGTGAAAATAAGTATTCACTTCTTTCTGGCATTTATAGCCCATTCGCTTTTAGAAATTGGTCGATCACCATTAAAGATCAAGATTAAAGTTTGTACCGAAACTTTAATCGTTTGATATCGTTTGAGCTTGATCAATGCATCATTATATTTGGACTATAGTTAGATGGATAGATATGGATATATGAAATGAACTAATGATGAGACGTTAACATGATATCACCAACTTAGTGGTCTTAAAATACCAGTTTTATATTATTTTATTATATTTATGTTTTAAGTGGTAACGATCTTGCAAGCAACCAATGTAGATAAAACAAAAGAGGTATTTGAAAAGACCGTTACTACGTTCCTGACACACCACCTGACACAGCACTGCCACTTAAACACCACTTACTAATGGAAATCAATTGTCTTTGCCTACGCCTCCTAGAAAAAAGGCTCTATGCATTTACACTTAGTTACAAACTCAAGATGTATACTTGTGAGGCAAGAACATTTTTAAGCTGTCATATTATTGTCGGAAACATTTCCTAGAATATTATTTTTACATTTATAATAAACATAAGCCTTTTTATTACAGGAGGACATCGAAAAGATCGACCTCACTGATCCGGACCTTAACAAGGCCGCAACTAAAATTCAGGCCTCTTTCAGAGGCCACAAAGTGCGTGCTACCAAATAAGAACTTCAGGTAGTAACAGGACAAGATAATCTCTGACTTCGTAAACACGTTACTAAATTTAACCATTATTAATTTAACGATTAAATTTCATAAATTAACATTAATAATATAGCATTTGATTAATAAAAATAAACATATACAATGAAAAATTTGATCATTGAACATGAACATTTTATTATAATTTGTGTTTAATTTAAAATAAAGCCTTTAATTTTGTTTAATTTTTAAGGTAATGGAAAATTATGCGTTTTTTAATGTTGTTGGATTGGAATGTAAATAGAAATGTGAGGATTGTCGATTTATATTATCGAGTTATGTGTGTATAACTAAATTCGTGTTCCGGGTTTGTATAACGTGTGTATGCATACAATCATAGCTGTGACATTTCTAGTCTGATGTGGGTACAGTATTTGTCAAGAGCTTGTTTTATTTTATTGTCAATACGAAGTCAGTATTTGATTGTTTGAGTAATCGTGTATGGTATGTCAATTCTCTACTGTTTAAATGTTGTCAATTTATGTCCCATCATTATTGGTATATCTCACAGATAAATATTGCTTATTTAAAAAAAAATCTTAAAGTGTTATTATTGTGGTAAATTGAAATGTCATTTTTATCGTATTATACTGACGAAAATGTATGATTTCCGAAGTAATATGTTTAATAATAAGGCATAGGATTGACGTGTCTCATGAATACTAAAGAGTAGAAAATACCGATTGATATGAATTGAACTATTTATAAAAGATATAAGGTATTTATCCCGTTTTTTCTATTCATAAATATTGATCACACTGATTCGTATGTTTAAGTGGATACAGACACTTTGATTTCATCAATGACATTCCATCTCTCTTCAATGTTTGTTGAAAATTCATAATTTTATTTTAGAATAATGTAGTTTTAAGATTAAGAACATTTAGCATCTGAACAGCTTTTTAAATGTATAATTTATATCGTTTAAACCTAACGATTAAGTACCTACACTGATTTGTTCATTTAAAATGATTTTCATTTATTAATATTTATTACCGATTTCGCTGGAATTTCCTGTAAATTGCTGGTATGTTTAGGGTCTATATTAAATAAAATATTTAATATTCGGCTGTATAACATATTTATGTAGTTGTTATTTATTATTCTGAACATTATTCCCTCCTTCGACAAAGAAATAGTGAACTTGAAAGCAAGTCTACTTTTACATCGGAAACTTTCTTGATTTGAGATATATTTTTATATCTATTCGTATAGTTCTACTTCGGGCATTCTACGATGTAGAAAAAGCTTCCAACTGACGGTTTTTTGACTTAACGAGTACCACGAAGAATTATGAGCAAAATAATTCATAATTTATATTTCTACAAAAAAAAAAAATATATAATATAATATCTAAAATAAAAATATGAATACTATGAAAATAATGAATGAACTGTCGCCTGCGGTATTCCCGGACCAATACTACCTTCAAACCTTCAAGAAAAGAGTGTACTCTTTCTTAAAAGGCAGGCAACACACCTGTGACGCCACTGGTGTTGTGGGTGTACACGAGCGGCAGTAATCGCTTACCATCAGGCGATAAAAAGGACCGTTGCAAGTTCCAGTCTCAACACACTCTCCAGCTCGACCTGAACTCTTAACCATCAGCCGGTTCAATATAATAATATAATTTCAGTTATTTTGAGGTCTAAGAAGCGATCTGATGTCAAACTAGGTGGGGTCTGTACTATGTCAGGTAGGTTGCTGAAACATACTTAGATACAGATAAATGTTAGACAAATAGCACTCGCACACACAAGAAATTGTCACGTTCATCACATTTTTTTTTCTAGATGAGACGACGAATACGCATTCATTTAATGGAGTTATCGTCCCGGATAAACTTATTTCTGCCATCAGCATATTTTCATAAACAACTAAGTATACGAAATTCAATTTTCCTTTCAGACTTCTCAAGAACACTTTTTTGTTTTGGATAAAGTGGAAGCCATTTTTTTATTTTAAGCGCCTCGTCATTTGTCAGGGAGAAGGTTTCACCCTCTTCAATGTCAGCAACTATTATCTCGTGTTATTGTTTATTGAAATCGACAAAGGGATGAAAATTGTACATCAAATCAATATAGGTATTGTTGATAAAATATTATTTTAGAGTATTTGTTGATGAATTGTTACACTGTAAATTTAGATTGATTTTACATTTTGGCAATTAAAGTCGCTCACCATTTCAATAGTCGTGTGATTGTTTACGTGGTTTATGTTCCACTCATGTAGGTATTTTTATATTCCACTAATCACCAACTAAATAAATAGATAAAAATTCTGGCTACTGTTTAGTACTCAGAATTTTTATCAATTTATTTTACAATATGTGGGTAGGGGTAGTCCCTCCGATACAAAAAAAATCACCAAACAGGAGATGTGACTGTGCCAGGCGAATTTTTGGATAACAGTAGACATTTTTGTACTTTATGTGATGTATGGCTATTGGCCTCAGACTCTACGAGGCCTTCTTCATTCGAAAACATGCATGCATGCAATAGTTTTCGGTGAACATTGAAATCTCTCAATCGTTAAAAGCTGATTTTGGGAATTCGTGTATAATGTAGGTTATAGAATACATACTCATTGTCGTTAGAATTATCATCACACAATCGCAGGATTAGTAGTTTCATGTAACTTAAAAATTACTTGGAAATCGATGTATGATATCGAGACTGAGTACTAGTGAAAATGTGTAGCTCTCTCACGGTTACCTAGAACCCGTACGTACATACGGTTGTAATACAGCACGTATTTATTTAAAATAAGGTAATTTCTGAATTAATTCACAAGACTCTCGGTTGCTGCTTTTATGAAAATTAAATTAAGTTTCTATTGTCACTTTAATCAAAATTAAATTATGAAACCGTAAGTAATTTATTCTACATATCCATTAAATGGGTAAGAATATAGGTAGGGCCACATATAGTTTAAATTACTACAGTAACTGTTAGGGCTCAATGCTTGAAACCGTTGAATCAAAGGGGATTTTTCCTTATAGTTCACAACGTTTGGATTCATTTGAAGTTGAAAAGGGTTATTGTTACCGTACTTGGGTCTATTCAGTTTAATTTCAGTATCTTTCCATGTCCTCCAAATTCTTCCCACAGAATTTTCAGGCCGTACATTTATAATATTACTTTGATATACTGGATTCGGTCCATATATTTCTTGAACCACTTCTTGGGCAGGAGGTGAGAAGACTTGTGGAACTTCTGGTGTATACGTATTAATGGGATCTAGATCATTGGGTCGTAGATAGAAATTATCTGGATTGTAAATAGGTGAATTGTTTTCAGCCATATACTTTAAATTATTACTATAGGCTTTCTGATAGTTTTGTACGTAACTATCATAGGGGTTTATAGAAGGACTCAATGTTTCAGTTGCCGTTGGTGCACTGGTATATTCATCTACAGTTATTTGCTCTGGATCTGCAGGCAGTCTTCTTTCTTCGATTTCTTGATAATTATGATCTTTTATAGATATAACTTCGGGTAAGTCTGTAAAAAAATTAAATAGTATTTAACTGTCTCTATGACGCAGTGGTAGCGTATGCGACTGCTATCCTTGAGGACTCGGGTTCGATTCGCGGATCGGACCAATTGTTTGTATTATCTGCAAATATTTGTTTCGGAGTTTGGGTGTTTTCTATGTATGGTATGTATGTATTTAGAAAAAAAGTATATGTGTATTTTTATCAGTTGTCTAGTACCCATAACACAAGCTCTGCTTAGCTTGGGACTAGATGGAGTTCTGTGTTTGATGTCCAAAATGTTTATTATTATTATTATTTATACTCTTTATTACAATTATAAATACATATTAATTACATTTTTAAATATAAATAAAAAAACAAATACATTTGAAAATATAAAAATAGTAGACCACCGACTTCGGCTACAGGGACCAAGAAACCGGTGGTTAGGGCTTCAAAGACAGGAACCTCCTCACTATACGTGCCGTGTCAAGGAGGACTGCCTCCTGCATCAGACCCTTGATCCAGCTCTCTAACGTGAGCATCTTAAGGTGTTGGTCGAGGCTCTTGGCTATCAATCCGTGAGCAGAAACGATTATCGGAACAATGATCACTGAATCCACATTCCACATATCGACAATCGTGAGATAAATCCAAATATTTTATTTGTTTTTCTTTTTCGACTTTCACGAGATTCTCGTCATGAGAAACGACGATATCAACAATCATTGCGCGGCGCTCCAATCGATCTATCACCACATAATCAGGCTTATTACCAACAATAGTCCTGTCTGAGATAATAGATCAATCCCAATATAGTGTAGCACGACCATTCTCGAGAACCGGGTCGGGCACATACCTGTAGTATGGTACCTCTGAGTTCACAAGATGGTATTTAATGGCAAGTTACTGATGTACAATCCTGGCTACTTGGTTGTGCCTGTGCAAATACTCGCCGTAAGCAAGACAAGAACAACCAGAAATAATATGTCTGATAGATTCTACAGGACGGTGACATGCCCAACAGATATTGACCGTGCCATCCTTCAGGATATATTTCCGATAGTTATTCGTCATGATAACTTCGTCCATTATTGCACAAACAAAACCTTCGGTTTCTGCGAAGAGATCGCCATACCCTAGCCAAGACGTAGATGCTTTGACGTCTATATCAAACCCATTTAGGGCCCGATAAAACCGACCATTATTAATATTATTTATTTATTTATTATTATCATTATCATTATTTATTTATTATTATAAATACTACTATAGTGTAAAAAATAATACTATTATTATTTAAGGCAAAAAGACATTATTATATGTTTTATTTGCCTTTAATACATAACGCTCAAGTAAAACACTAGGAAAAATAACTATTAAATTATTAGACCTTATAAATCTTGCTTTTCGTTATTTGTCCCTAAATTTCAATAAACATATGACTAATATAAAACTCACCACTTTCAGGATCAACTGAAGTTATAGCGGCTGCCTTGTCAGTAGGCTCAATGTATTTGCGATCAGATAGTTTATCATCATTTTGCGTATTAGCATCAATAGCGAAAATCGCCACAGTAGTGTTCTCACTTACTAATGTTGGTATTAATTCCAATTCGTTAAGAAGAGCTGTTGGTTTTTCCTGTGTTACGAATTCTTGTACATTTTTATCAAGACTTTCAGTTGTTTCTTTAGGTTTTATTTCATACTGAGTAGTAGGTAGTTTTGAAGTAATGATAGACTGTGTTGCATTTTTGGTATTTGTAGTTTTATTACAGTCTTTGTCTGTGTCATGTTCTCGTGTCTCGTGTTTTACTTCATCATAGAATTCATTTTCTGGTTTTAGTGTCGTTGAAGAATGACGGTTATATTTTGGTTTCGTATGTTTTTTGTGTTTTACTGGTTTAAATTCTTTCAGAAGAGGTGTATCATTACTATCTTTATTATCTTCAACGAATTGCAAATTCTTAGACTTATGTTTGTGAGAAGACTTTTTAGCAGATTTAGATTTAACCTTATCTTTAACAGCTACACTTTTTCTTGAAGTTTGAGCCTTTGTACTGGAAACAGCTTGTGATTTGGATTTTGAGTTATCTCTGTCCATATTGCCTTTTAAACGTATATAGTGTGCTAAGCCTGGTTTAACATTACCTGATTGCAAAATTAATTGATTTCTAATAGGTAATGCTCGTAGGTTAGTGTCAATTACTAAATTGATTGGTGGTTGCGTGTTTGTCGAAGCAGGGTTATTTTCTTTAAGTTCCGTTCTAGGATCTGATAATATATGAGGCGACTTTTCTTCAACCCTGTTCCTATTTTTTTGTGAAACATTTTGCTGAGAGTTTGTTCTGCTATTGTTAAAGATATCCTTATCGGATATTTTAGTTGTGTCCGTTGGTACATTAAAAACATTCTGAAATTTAATTTCATATTTAATAAAAAAAAAATTATTGCCGTAGAAATAGTACAAATATAGTAATTTTAAGTTGATGTTACGCATAGCAGTTCTACAAATTTTATTTTGTCAAGAATATGTAGTAAATTTGACCTCTGGGTATGATATGCACAACAACAGATACAAGAACTACATCAATAACAATATAGTCACCAAATTGTATGTGGGAAAAGGAATAAAAAGAAAATTTTCAATGTATAATAATTAAATTTTTGATTGATTTTACGTTACTTTAAAATTATCTGTCTAATCTGGAGAAGACCGTAAACAAATTAGTAAACAATGAGTAAAATTGTGAGGGTGGCTTAATAAAAGAAAATACTCACAGTTTGAGCGCCCGTGGGCATAAAAACTAAAAGCAAAACTATATAAACGGGCCAAAATTGAAAAATCTTCATTATATAAAATTTAAAACCACACCATTATTCGTTATATCACAGCCAAAGAAAGAAAAATACTGACAGAATCTAATCGAATGTTTTTAAAATATTTAAAAACATAATAATTGATTTTTCATACTAAGTTTTCGACGCTGGAAAGTACCTTAGGTTCTAATCATCAACAAAGATCATGGTTTAATTATTTCAGTATGTTTGCGTTTCAAGTTAGATTCTGATGAAATATTTTAATTAAATTATAATATTTCATGAATCAGATTTGATTAAAACTCTAAAACATAATATAAATAGACCCTATATTATCATTTTAATGTTATGGAATCAGAATAAAAATTGTAAGAACAACCTCCTAAGTCTGGTAAACGAGTTTGAAATTATAATAACTTTTATTTAAAATTAGCTGACCCGGCGAACTTCGTACCGCCATATTTACATATCAGTCTCAGCTTCCCACATGCAGCGTATAGTCGCGGACAAAATAAAGAACTATTCCCGTTCTGTACACAAACTTTGTCCTAACAATAAGGAACACGTAAAAAAAATTTTTATTTGGTGCAGCCGATCGGAAGTTATACGCGTACATACATTTCTGCAATTCATTTTTATACATGTAGATGGGTTAAATTACATCATAATTACTGGTTAAATCTTTGGAGATTTAACCAATCTAAACAGTTCGTGTAGGTATTATTGGTGCAAAGGAGCAGACAAATCACCTAATGGTAAGTGACCACCGTTACATATGGACATCAGCAACTTAAGAGACATAAATGAATTACCGCCCTTTTAGTGTCAATGTTCCCTTTTAATCCCTTCAGAAGTGAGATAAAAGCGAGGGCGAGAAGCTCACTCCTTGTGTGAAAATCTGGGAAGTCCACCAGTTTTTGGAGAATCCAGGATTTCTCATGCATCAACCCAGAAGTGCAGAAGGACAGCTCTCACCTGGAGTTGTCGCAGCTGACTTGAAAACTTTGTCAAACACGACCTCTTAGTTTATGCACATCGTATTGATAGCAAAATGTCTGTGTAGGTTATTAACTAGTGCCAAAATACACACACATGTGGTACGGATTAAGCATAATGAGGTCCGTCCATATTCATTCTGTGAGTGTCGTAAGAATGGACTAAGGGATTGCATACACACGATAACAGCAATCCAAAATGAAGGAAAAACTTGAACAGAACCTCATGTTCATCTGTACTGCCAGCGTGACATGCTAGGCCAAAACATCCCTTCTAAGAAAATAGGCCTCACGTGTCCAGTGGAGGTTTATGATGGGTTGTGGATGATGATGAACATAGAAACAAAGCTACATCTCAAATATTTATTGGTTAAAAATAAATCTATATAAAGTGGATATACAGTAACCAATCGTGTGGAATTCCGTCAATATCGTTAGAATTAAAACAATTATCCTGATAGCTCTACTGATTTTCCGCATCAGTTCAACGGTTGTTGATGTTGCCCCTTTTGATGATTCCAGTGGTAAGTGTAGTGATTTACGAAGCGATTTCATCTCGTATTTATCATTTTCTGGAGGAGTTACCTAAAACATGACATGTGTAAAACAAATAATTATTATGTGTAGAAAATTAAAAGAAATATTACTGTTGATTTTAAAACAATTTGGTAATGTATGAATATTAACCTACGTCGAATTAAATTTGAAACAGTCAGGAATGAGCCGTCATGACACAGTGTATATGACACAGGTTTTAGGATCCTGTTTCTTAAAAGAAGTTAAGGCTTTCTTGGAGAATTCACTTTTTATTTTTAACAGGCATAAGTCTGTCAATGTCTTTTTTCTCAGGAAATCATGACAGGCATCATTAAATTGATAATACCACAAAGTACTCATGAAATAGTAAAAAATAAGTATCCAATGCAAATATTTCAAAACACATATCAATTTGTGAGCATTATATTCGTATTTTAGTACTTACAATACGTTTAAATACTCAAACACAGCCCGAAAGTCATTCCAACCAAGATAAATAATATTAGGTACATATATATCCTATATAGCATGTATAAACTATTTAACAGATAAGTAGGTAAAATGCCAATATACACCTGCCACACACAGCATTGCAACGTCTAAAGATTCGAACCGAAGAAACTAGCATCAATTCCATAAGGCATTTGTACAGGATTAACAAATAAATTGACTTTTAGACATAGATTCTCTAACCAAATTTAGAGAGTCTATGTCTCTGGACATAAATATGAGGGAAAAAATCCAAAAATATCCATCATAGTCAGCAGGGGTAACGATGTTAATGTACTAAGTCAAAAGTCATGTGAACGAGTCCGACCAAAAGCCATCAATCAAAAACGTAGCAGCCAAAAAGTATTCATAAATACATGTTTGTGCTTTATGTATTATACCAAAAATGAATATAATGAAAAAGTTTTTTTTTAAGCTTCAAGGTAGTAGAGACACGCTGATTTCAGCATGAACGGGCCGGCTCGACCGGGGCGGTACTACCTTCGCACAGAAAATCAACGGAAAATGACAGCGATCGTGCTGTCGTGTTTCGTTAGTGAGTGCGAGACTGGAGGCCCAATGATGCAGAAGCATCACTAGGCCGCCATGGTATGGGTCACCATGCTGCATTGTTGCATTGTCTGCATTCGCAGTATGGTGACCACCACTCTTGGATTCTGCTTATGCTTTCTATCAGGCAAAGAAGAGTTATTTTGGAAGGGTCAAAATGACTATAAAAAAAAGGCTGCCCAAACTGATTCTACTCTGTCTCTGTCTTTACTTTTGATAAACAATAGTTAAACTTACTTCTTGTTCATTTCAAGAAAATTTTTACGGCCGCGTTCAATAAAATGCGTGTATTTCGTTTGTGATTATAATCATTGGGTCACCGGTCTCGCACTCGACGTATAGTTGACATTTTATGATAACATCAAAAGTGATGCCTCTAATAACTTTTAATCTAAAAGAGGTATTGGCATAGTGTCTTACTTGCTTTCAAATCATATTTCGGCAAGGTTATTTCGGTGAAAAGGCAAAGTTCCAACATTGAGAGCTTATTAAACTGTCTTTAGGCCTCTATGCAATACAAATTTCAATTGAGACACTCATGAATATGCTAGGATTTACTCATCTTCTTCTCTCTCTCTCTCTCTCTCGCTCTCTCTCTCTCTTTCTCTCTCTCTTTAAAAAGTATATTTTTAAAAAGCTACTTTTTAGTCTTAACTTTCATAAACTGTCGTTAATTGTCAAACATCCTACCTGAAATCCAACGCCTGATTCTATGTGTGATGGCCTACTGCCCTCCAGGCATGGCTGGAAATACCAATCTCTATCATACACATGAAAGAACAATACGTTGATGTTTCCGTAGCAATGTTACTTACTTAGTTCTAAAAGCAAGACAAAATCATCTAGTTCAATAGCTCTCAAGAGATATTAGATTCTTGTTTTTAAATATCATTATAAAAACAATATTAACTGAATATAGACTATACTCAAACATTGTATAACTTCTTGAATTTATATTTAAATAGTAATTCTTTTTCTTTATTTACCTTTTCATTTCCCTCAGCATCAGCTTTAACATCAGCGTGTATGGGCTGTGCATGATTCGTTACTATATGTAATGCACCCGCTGCACTTCGTTTTGGTCTTGCTTGGTCTGTTTCTGATGAATTCTGAATGTAAAAAAAAACATTGTGATATACTGTATTAATCATTTCTATTGTTTGTGAATCAGACTGGGTATTTTATAAACGAGATTTATTTACTTTAACTTTCATGCCATTTTGTATGTCGGCTGACTTTAATGGCCAGGGCATGCTCTACCAGTTAACATTAGGGTGGTGTATAAAATATAAGGTCTACACTACACTCAAGATTATTAATTGGAAAATTTAAGGTTAGTCAACCTACGATTGGTTAACCATTGAACTTCATTGAAAATTCTTTTCGACTGAGAACTTTAGATGTTGGAGCAGAAAGAGCGTTTTGCAGTGCAGGAACAAATGTATAACTCAATAGAAATAAATCGGACCCTAAAGATGTTTTCTCTGCAGCAATTCTATACGGATTCGTCAATAGAATAGCTAAAACGACTAGAATATGTACTCAGAGTTCGAATGTATTTATAGAATTACTCAGAAAAATGAATCTATGGGACATTTTTTCCAAAATGGAAGAACTATGCCAAGTTAGTATTATTGATAAAAATGTACAATGACAAAGTGATCAACCAATTTACAGACCATTTTTTTAGGACCATAGGAGTATCCTTAGATATTTGCGTTTATTCATTTTTACGCCTAATGTATGACATTTATTATTATTTTATCAATTTATTTTTTACACAGAGAAAACAAACAAAATCACAAGCTTTTGGATTACTTTATCTGTTAAAATCATGATTAAGGGCGCTCGCCCACGGCGACTTTTTGCAGCGATGCAGCAGCGAGGCTGTCGCGCGTTCGCATCAATACAGTCGCGATGCGGTCGCAAGCTGTGTGCCCTCGCCCATATAACCACGATTTTAATAGTTTTTCTGAATCCGCGTTACTGGACTATTTACTCCATAATGTCTGCTGGGATAAGTACTAATGCAAACTTAAACTTATTATTAATCAAAGTTGTTGTTAAGTATATAATAATGTTACTGTAGAAACCCGTAAATTGGTTAATCTTAAGTTATAGCAGTAAATCTTAGGATTTACCGACATGAGTTGATAATGGTAAATGTAAGGATTTATGAAAAAAGGGTCATTTTTTTCGGGCTTTTACCATTAGGAATTAATACATGCTAGGTTTTACTAGTGACAGCTGGTAAATGTTGGCTTTGAGAATAAAAACTAACGGTTAGGTTAGATTATTTTTTCCCCCGGTTGACAAAACTGGTTATTAAAATAAAAAAAAATAACCCTAACCTAAACTTACAATGTTTCTTACAAGAAATGGAGTCGATTGACAATCTAACGTTTCATTAAAAAATTACTAGCAGTGCATTTGCTTTATACACCTTGTCGTCGACGCTTAATATAGATGCTTTGCTAACAGCATATTATGGACTAACTGAATCTGTTTTGAGATACGGGATAATATTTTGGGGCAACTCAACCAACAAGGAAATTGCATTTAAAGCCCAAAAGCGATGTCTACGGTCAATGTTTAGATTGGACATCACTGACTCTTGCAAGCCGTATTTCATATGCTATAAGATTCTTACACTGCCGTCTCTTTATATTTTAGAAACGGCTTTATTTGTCAAAACGAATTCAAGCCTGTTTCCGCGTATGGCAGATGTTGTTCCTCGAAATAGGCGCGATAAAAATAAACTTTGTCTGCATACTTCTAGGACTGCATTTATGCGCAAAAGTGTTATTTGCATGGCTCCAATTGTTTATAACAAACTTCCTAACAGTTGGAAAAATCTTGACAGCCAAGCGTTTAAGCAAAAAGTCAAAGCGTTCCTTGTCGAAAAGGCCTATTATAATGTAAGTGACTTTTTAAATGATACATTAGATTTGACATAAGTAAGTGTCCAGGTAAATGCTTTATTTATTGTATATCATAATTATTTGACATAATTGATCTGGACATTCAATATTATTTGACTTAATTGATTTGACATTGTATACAAATTTTGCAAATTTAGATATTATATTTATACTCATATAGGATTAACAGTTAATATCGGGTTAATGTTGGAAATGATCGGTGATTGGAATAGAAATTTATTCATACTTAATTATAATTATATTCGCAAGTCCATGGTATGTGGCAAACATGTCTTGAGCCTTCTCCAAAACTATATCTTACATGCGATTGTTTATTGTATGTACACATGTGTTTGAGCGAATAAATGAATCTTATCTTATCTTATCTTATCTTATCTCATTATAATATCACTAGTGAATACGTAATATTACTGCTTGAACTGCAGACTGCCAACGAGTAAGAGACGATGAGCCTAACACGCTATGACATCTCTTTTTCAACACTCGCCGTGCTTTTGAGGTAAATCCTAAGATTTAAAGGTGGTGAAAGTTCGAAATGAATGGAAAAAAAACTTATCGTTAAATCACACACCTACCTTTTTTTCATGTTGGGCTAAAACAAAACAAGATAAAAACAAAATCAATAAAATTCGCGTCTTCATGATTTCAACATAGTTGTTACTTGTAAAACATAAAATACATAACATTTTATGTTTAATGTCTTATCGAAATAAGTTATAAAAATAATCGGTTTTATGTATCCGTAGTTTGGATAATAACTAGCAATATATTTTCGTTATTGGTTGTGAAGACAGCAAAATGAAGAAAATGATGTCGTTGCTCCTATTTTATCTACTTCATGATATTCGTGGACATTCTGACACAGAAGTAAGTGGAATCATGTTTAACTGACCACTTTTGAATTAGAAGTCACCTTAACTATTAAGTTCTTTATCAAAATTTGTATCTATAGGTCTTTTAAATATATGTCTTACATTATATTCAAACAAGTAAACGTTTTCACTAACTATTCAACAATAGAGTGTCACCTCGGTCCTGCATCTGCTACAGCTGTGGATAACCCTGTACTGTGTACATTAAGCAAGAAAGTTCGTTTCAAACTCTAGCCGTCTTATTACAAAACGTAGACTAACGTTAGTATTAGGTTTAAACCACCTTTAATCCAAGTACCAAACAAAATCCGTATTACAAAACATAGACTAACACTAAACCATGGACCATCTATGGTAACAAAGTTAAACCTCCGAGACCCCTAGTTTAACAGTGGTCTAAATCGCAAACGTCAAAATTCTATTGTGTTAATTGTGAATGTTGTTGTATTTTTGTAGTTATTTACATAGAGAAAAATTAATATACGGAAGTTATTTAGTTATTACAAGTTAACCAATAAAATGGATCATAACATGATTGATGTGATTGATTTGAAGGAAATGATGGTAATAGAAACGCACCGGCAGCAATCCAACAGATCTCGTATTCGTGTGAACACTTTTGTTTAAATATACTTTAATATAAATAATCAATCAATCATATTGAAAACAATCTGTTGATTGTGTGTAACTTGCACTTGAAAACACATTAGTATATTTGTTATGATTTATAAACTTCAAGATTACGCGCGCATAAACTTTGCTTTGTTTCAAGCAGTAATGGCTAAGTCGTAAGTTGATACTTGTACCGACAAAGAAAGATATTAAAGCACAAATAAATTTGATCTAAGTAGCTAGGGTTAAAACTTAAAACAAGTTGTAACTTACAATATATTAAAATAATAAATAGCCTTCAAAAAGTTCTTTATTTAACATTACATTTCAAGAAAATATCAGCTCTACGGGAAACGGAACGTTATAATTGAATAATTTCAGATTGATTGGATCTTTTTAATATAGTCTGTGGTTGTTATTTTGGTCCAAGGACTAAATCGAGGTACTAGCTAGTCCACGGTTAGTTTTAGTTTTGTAATAATGTCAGGTTTAAACCATGGTACTAATTTTGATACCGTAACAAACCTAGACTTTGAAGTCCTGGTTTAAACCTAGTACTTTCTGGACTTTTTGTAATAAGACTGTAGCTGTTTCATTTTCATTTTAGAACTAATAAACTCTTACTCTTTGGTATACTCCATTTTTTTGCAAAATGTGGAGGATTTCTAGCATCTATACTAATATATAAAGCTGAAGAGTTTGTTTGTTTGTTTGTTTGAACGCGCTAATCTCAGGAACCGCCGGTCCGATTTGAAAAATTATTTCAGTGTTGGATAGTACATTTATCGAGAAAGCCTATAGACTATATATCATCATGCTAAGACTAATAGGAGCGGAGCACCAATGAAAAATGTTTCGAAAACGGGGGAAAATTACACACTAAGGGCAATAGGAGACGCAAACGAGGTTGCGTGGCTCTGCTATTGGATATAACCTGAATCTGATTAAGGTAGTCACGCCATAGTCAAGGCACGCCACTTCGTGCATGGAAGGAGTACACTATCAAGCCGCAAAGAGCAGTATCCTCGTTTCAGTCTTTCAACAGATGCCACAGGAACGTTTGCTCCCAGCTTTTCGGCTTACATCTACATTATATATACGTACAATTTGCTCGTCACACTGTTGCTCACGATCAAATCCAAAACTATGTAATCGATTTTTCATGTTTTTTTTAATAAGAGAGAGAAGTTGCGTTGGTCAGCAAGTATTGTATGTACGTCGTAAAGCAATAGTCTGTTAGATACCTGCTTCCAATAATTCCTTCAGTATTCTATAACAAATCTTAAGCTACTTTAGCGGAAGCCATATTTTAATAATTCAAGCCATTTTTGCAAATTCATTTATTTATCTTTATTTATTTAATCTTGATGCACCTTTGCACAAAGGCGGACTTAATGCCAATGGGCATTCTCTGCCAGTCAACCTTAAGGTGATGTGAAAATATTACTGCAGCAAATGAATGCTACTTAGAACTGAATAATTGTATTGTCAGTTTTCGCTATAAGTATGGTAATAACTACTCTAGGATTCTGTTAACGCTTTCTATCATAAAGAGTAGAGACACTTTGGCATGTTCAAATAAAAATAGCCATTAACACTAAAGCAGTGATACTATGGTCTCATAACAGTGGTTAAAAGAATAAGGAAACCACGCAATTTATATCTCTAAACCATATAGTAAATTAAAACTTCTGTCGATAAGGTCTACAGAACAAAATCTGTCGTGGTAGCTAATTGAAAATAAATTTCTTATGTTTTCCCTAATCTACGTAAATAGTTTTTATCGTCACTTGGGCCTATTTAGGCCAAGAGTTAATTAAACTTTTTGAACTAGAATTTTAACAAAGTTCGGGTGACATTGCGATCTTTATCTGTAATAGTCGGTTTGGGTCTCATTATGTAAAATTGTCGGGAACAAAAGCTCAATATGGGTGATGAACAAAATAAATGGAATGGGACAAAAACTGATTTTCCCAGGAGATAATTAAATATATTTTTGAACTGTCCCATTTTTCGAATGAAAGCACTAAGTAACAATACTTATTGGTTTTATTTTTAACTAGTCCCCTCATCAATACATCTATTACGTACAATTTGCGTGTCACATTGTTGCTCACAATCAACTCCGAAACTATGTAACCGATTTTTCATGTTTTTTTATAAAGAGAGAGAGAGAGAGAAGTTGCGTTGGTCAGTAAGTATTATATGTACGTCGCAAAGCAACAGTCTGTTAAATACCTGCTTCACATAATTCCTTTAGCACTCTATAACAAACCTTAGCTACTTTAGCGGAACCATTCAAATCGAAATAATTCATGCCATTTTTGCAATGATACTTAGCACTTTACACTTCCAATCATACAGTAGAAAATAATTCAGAACCTTTCCTTAAAGTTAATCAACGTTTATAAATAGGGACATTATATTTTATTATGTAAGTAGTTTTTCTCATTACAATGACATGAAAATAGCATTGAGAAAGCTAATAAAGCACATTAAGCATTAAGTGCCCTTAGTGTTTAGGTTTTTTGGCTATAAAATCTAAATTATTTTATTATAATCAAATGTTTAAATATCCAACTAATCTTACGACATTAAAAGTTGTAAAGGTCTGATATTTTAGCTACTGAATTAAAAATTATTATTTTTATTTAAAGAAAAAAGAACCAGAGATACTATAAAATAGCGCTTTTAACAAATAAGTAAACCTAAAAACTGGAATTCAAACATAAAATTTTTAGTTTCATACCTTAAACAGTATCTATGTTGGAACTGAATTAATGGCCCTTAATTATCCATAAATACATGTATAAACGAATCCCTATTTCCCTTGATTACGACATCATGAACAGTTGTAACAATTTCACAAATTTAAATATTGTATAGCTGATTTATCAAGAAAGGCTATTGAGTTATAAAACATCACGTTAACACCGATAAGTGTTGATTGCAAACCTAAGAAAATTGATTGCTTTTTACAAACGCAGATGAAGTTGCGCGGAATAACTGATGTGTGTATAAAAATGCCAACTTTTTAATACAAGACCTCAAGTTTATAAATGAGAAAACATAATAGAGTATTTGTTTATCATCAAATCTAATATCTACCAAAAACGAAAATGATTTGAATGATACCACTAAAAGTAGTGCAAAAGTTGTTAATCAAATATATAAACTTGTGAAGACAAAAAAACAAAGACGAATATCAATCATAAGCATTGACTTAAATTCAAGAAAGAAAAAATATTTTTATACCCTTTTCTGAGGACAATAAAGTTTATGTTCAATCAACGAGCTTGTTTAAAGCCCGTGCTATCAGAAATAGATAATGACCATAGAACTATTGATCAGTCATTGATGCCGCGTACCGTACGTACACTGACACGAGTATTGATCGCCGAATACATTAGTGAATTAGGACAATGACTTAGAATTTCAACAGAAGAATAGCATCAAAGCTTATCAGAAAACCTTCTAAAAGAGAAAAGAACTCGCACACTCATGACAGTGTCACGACTGTATAATTAAATGGCAGTAGATAAATTATTTGTAAATTGTATACTGTTTTGTAACATTTTTTTAACTGTGGCAACATTTTTAGGAAAATGGACGAAAATTAGTAACAAGATTCAGAGCGGCGCACGCTTTTTGATTTAATCATCGATCGTACTCCTGACCCCTCGGCAGTCATTTATTTAATGTCATGGCCCCAGGACTTGTTGGACCAACGCGCTCGACGAGTGTGCTTGGCAAATTTTCGTAGTACTGTTCCCACGTTGACCTGTTTCATTCTGCATTGGTCGTTACTAGAAAAAGATGAACGTCGAGGCGATCCCGGCCGCTGCAATATATTTGTACAGAGCTATAAATTTTTATTTACTGGTGCACCAGCGAAATTAAATTAGTCTGACTAACATTATTCTAAAATCACCGCTCAACATGTATTACTTATTAAAGGTAGGCAGGCAAGTTTACCCATCTGAGTTCTATATAACTGATTCATTCTGATAATAATCAATGAACCGAAATATTTCCCAATTACTCCATGTCCATGGGAGAGCCACGCTTCGGCATGCATGTGCCGGCTTGACCGGAGTGATACCACGGCCTCACAGAAAACCAGTGTGAAACAGTGCCTACGCTGTGTTCCAGGTAACCCTTGATTTTTCTCCGAAACAACAACAACCCATAATGTCCCACTGCGGGGCTCGGATCTCATCTCAAGAGAGGGTTAAGGGCATACGTTGGGCATGCTGGCCGAGTGCGGGTTGGGGACTGGCAAGACAACGTTGTAGCTACGTCGTAACGTAATCGTACGTAATCTTGCCTTTGGATGTTTTTAACCCGCTCTAAGGCCTCCAACTAAGCTTCATGACTATTATCCCATGATAACCACCGGGATCGACTGCTTAATGTGACCTCTAAATCACGGCGATGCTCATTGTATTATGCCACCAGCGCTTACCCATCCAGGTACTGATTGCGCGATCGTTGCTTACCTTCGTTGACTGTTTCTATAATCACTGAGGGCAACTGGCCCTTCCTCTGAGCCTTTTTCCTAAATTAGGTTGAGATCCATACAATTTCAATACCTCTTTTATCTCATTATTTCACAACGCCTTACAAAAATCATGTGACAGGGGACAAAAATCGAGGGTTGCTACCCCTTCCTCTTTGCCAGTACTCAGTTGGACAGCTTATAAGTGACGGCATAGTGCTAAATGTTATTGTTTTATGCTCCTATATCTTTCTAAAGAAGTCTCCTTCACCTCCTGGTTCCTGGTTTACATCACCTATCATTTTCGACACGTGCCCGTAGTCTAATAAGTATTGTGTAGAATAAGTGTTTATACAGATTACCGGTAACAAAGATACAAGTAAAATTTTAACAAAATAAAAAACCGACTTCAAGAACGGCTAAATCGATCGATTTTTCTTGGATGCCATCAGCAGATTTTCATCATGTCATCAAAATCGGTTCATAAACGATGAAGTTATCCACGAACACACATACAAAAAAAGACATATATGGTCGAATTGAGAACCTACTCCTTTCTTTAACTCGGTTAATAAAATGTGACGTGTCTTTAGAACACATGCATTTTTTCACATTTTCCCTTGCAAATATTTCATGACGGCTTCATGGGATCTGCCGCCTGATGCTTATTATATATTACTTATGCAGACACAAAGGTATTTATATTGAGCTCATAAAGTAGATATGGTTTGAAAAACAATAGAAACGAAAGTTTAAAAAAAAAAAATGTATATATAATAATCTATACAAATAAATAAAATTGGAGTGTCTGTTTGTAATATTAAAATTACCGCTTTTTAATAAATGCATATGTATGTATACACGTTACATATACCGAAAATGTAGTTAAAAAAATTTTTGTCTGTCTGTCTGTCTGTCTGTCTGTCTGTCTGTCTGTCTGTCTGTTTGTTCCGGGTAATCTCTGGAACGGCTGGACGGATTTTGACGGGACTTTCACTGGCAGGTAGCTGATGATCCGGGGAGTAACTTAGGCTACTTTTTTTAGACTAACTTTGTCCCGCGGCGTTACTCGCGGTACAACATTAACCGCGGGTAACACCGCGGGGTTCAGCTAGTAATAGATAAAATTTGTATTAAATAGATACAATTTATATTTTACCGTGGGAGAGCCACGCTTCAGCACGAATGGGCCGGTTCGACCAGAGTGATACCACGGCCTCACAGAAAACCGGTGTGAAATAGCGCTTGTGCTGTGTTTCACCGAGTGAGTGAATTTACCGAAGGCTCATACTCCAACCCCTCCCCACATCCCTTTCCCCATCTCCCAAAGGTCGGCAACGCATTTGTGACGCCTCTGGTGTTGCGGGTGTCCATGGGCGGCGGTAATCGCCTACCATCAGGTGATTACGTCTTCTCGTTTGCCATCAATACCATAAAAAAATATAAAAATATACCATATGTCACCCGAATATATTGAAACATTCATTAAAATCAGTTCAGTAGTTTAGACGCTATACAGACGGCCAAAAATATCCTTCTTTTTCGCTTCGATTGTAAGGAACGTCCTAGAATTCAGAAATTAACGTAACAAAAAACTTTCCTGAGGATCTACGTGTGCTTCTATGCTAATAGTTGCAATACAGATATTTGATTATTGCAGTCATTATTAATCATTTATTATATTATTACTGTGAACTGAGGGTGACTGTACGAGTAATGTAACTTTTAGATATTGGTACTTTAAAAGAAAGTCTTATTAATTATAACTCAAGGTCCTTTTTCTCTGAAATATATATAGGTATAGATTAAGAACAGAGTGTTACCAACACTATTCATCCAATGAGTGCCGTAAGAGGCGACTTAGGGAGCAAAGTACGCAAGACAACTTCACTACGAAGAGAAGGAAAACTCGAAACAAACCTTCCACAAACCCGTCTGGCCAACGGAGTAGAAGTCTATATCCAGCAGTGGACTGTACAAGACTGTTAAAGATGATGACAAACTTGAAATTAATATGAAATACCAAAATTTATGCATGTATGTGGTTCTTTAAGGACACTTAGACATAATAGTCTACATTATGCCTTTTAATTCAAACGAAATGATATCTATACTAACATTTAAGACATAAATCAAATAAACTTTGACTCCAATCCCGCCCACACTCACACAACACCGCACAAGCACACAGCCGCACACACACTCACACACTCACACACTCACACACATGCACACACTTATACACATGTACGTAGCAAGATGATGAACAGACAGTACTGTCTACCTTTTGTGCGACTGAACACTGGCTCCCAAGATACAGGCCTTTGGCCTAGTTTGGGTTTCAGTATCAGTACATACTTAATATGTCATATTTGTGTCAATAAACAATATTTTATTTATTTATTTTATTATTTTAAAGCTGAAGAGTTTGTTTGTTTGTTTGTTTTAACGCGCTAATCTCAGGAACCACTGGTTGAAATTGAAAAATTATTTCAGTGTTAGATAGTCCATTTACCGAGGAAGGCTATAGACTATATATCACGATAAAACCCACAGGAGCGAAGCACCAATGAAAAACGTTACAAAAACGGGGGAAAATTATCACGTTACAGGCAATAGGAGACGCAAACGAGGTTGCGTGTTCTAATAATTGTTTATTTGTTTTTAGAATTTAGAACTACGAAACGATGCAGATTTGCAAGCGGAGTTGATTCCTCAAGAGTTGAATACCCAATTTGTGCCCGAAAAGACACAACCTAAGGTAATAACTACTGTTTTAGTACTACGTTTTACAATGGTGTTCTTAAACCGGTTTTTAGAGCTTATAGATTTTATAATATAATCTGCAGATCAATAAATAAATAAAATTTAAGTGTAACTATATAATATGGATAAACAGGAGACATTTATTAACATGAATACACATCTAATTATTACATAATATGGAAACCTAATATCATATATATATATGTATATATTGTCTTATTTAGGTACTTGCATCAAAAAATGAATTTTTAGTTTTCTTGCCTGTCTGTCTGTTTGTTCCGGCTAATCTCTAAAACCGCTGGACCAATTTTGCCGGGACTTTCACTGGCAGAAAGCTGACGATATAGGGAGTAACTTAGGCTACTTTTATTTAACAAGCGTTGCCTTGTAACTTCTATAAGATTAAAATAGCAATGTTTATGTACTTCTTTGTTATCTTATATCGGTATATAACATGTAAGATACTTGAGTCAGCAAACTCGAATAATATCAACCACCATTCCATCACTCCAATCATCTACTGCTGAACGAAGATCTCCCCCAAGGAGCACCAACTCTCCCAGTCTGGGCAGTCCACATCAATCCGTTGCCAGCCATCCTCTTTAAATCGTCGGTACATCGAACCGCAGAGCGCTCCACAGTACATTTCCCTAATCGTAGTCAAATGGTCCGGCCATGTCTCTAGAAGAACCAATTGTCGGTGCAGCCGAAATGTACCTGAGTTGAGTCAGCAAAATATAGGAATGAAAATAATGAGGAAACCTTTTTTGGTTTACAACTGGGTTTAGGTGACTGAGACGTAATACGACTCAGCATTTATCTGATTATTAATTTAATAAATATGTTAAAATAGTCATAACTAGCTTTTGTTCGCGGCTCCGCCCGCGTATATTTCAGATATCGTGATAAAAATAGCCTATGTCCTTTCTCAGAATTCCAAGCATCTGCAAGTCAAATTTCATTCATATCGGTGCAGTGGTTTAGCCATGAAAGCTGACAGACAGACAGAGTTACTTTCGCATCTATAATGCTAGTATGGATTATTCTATCTCGGGTTTGATTCCTGGCACGAGCCAAAAGTTTTCTAGCGTTTTTCTTACAAGAAATTCTTAGTGACAACACGGAGTATGTAAGTTTGACTATGTTTCATGCCCGTGTTTCAGAGAGCACGTTTAGATTTTTGTCCCGGTTTTACATTACATTGTAGATCGGTTACGTCCAAAAAATGTGTACAAACCATACTTCTATTATTTTAACCCTGTACACCCTTTTCACCATTAGCATATTCGTAAATTATGCATGTGATATGCAAATTATTTCTGAAAACATTTGTTTAATTAGGAAGGTTTTGTATATGGTGTAAAGATACCGTTAGCTAAGGTAAATTAGTTATTAAATATGTTCTAAGTCATGGAAATTTAGAAGAGGAATAAATTACATGTGTTTTGTTTTTCAAATGACTCTTGTGAGTTAAATTATGAAGGTTTTGCATTAATATACATTACAAACATGTACTTTAAGAGCGTTTTCATATTATCCGATCCGATATCGGAGGATGTAAAATGTATGAAGTATGTCTCTGTCTTTCATATTGTCCGGCCTGATATCGGGTATCGGTGTCCACATATACATACAATTGACTTCCTTCGATATCGAATCGGATAATCTGGAAACGCTCTTATATGCAAGCATTAGACTGTTGGAATTATTAGCGAACATGATAATCAAACACGTCTTCGTCTGTGCTGTTCAATAGTTCAATTTATTGTGAGCACCACTGATTGAAGTATATTATGAAGAACGCTTTATCAGTTTCATTTCACTCAACACTCAACGGTCTAATCTAGCGTGTACCATTTAGTTGTTTATATAGTCTTGAGTTTTTATTACAGTCCACAAATATATTCGTACGTAACGTATCGCACGTTCGTGGGAAAAGTTTTCCGACATTTAACTCTCCTTAATGGTGAATGTTAGGTACTTAAAGTTCTTATTGTGTTATTTTGAGCTAGGTAGGGGCAAACAAGCCTACAACTCATTTATTTATTGATTACTAGCTTTTGCCTGAGACTTCACCTGCATTTATTGACTGCCTCGTTGGTCTCGCGATTGACGTGTGCGACTGCTGATCGTGAGGTCTCGGGTTCGATTCCCGGGTCGGACCAAGTGTTTGTATGATCTACAAATACTTGTTTCGGAGTTTGGGTATTTTCTATGTATAATATGTATGTATTTACGAAAAAAAAGTATAATATGTATATATCAGTTGTCTAGTAACCATAACACAAGCTCTGCTTAGCTTGGGACTAGATGGCGTTTTGTTAGATGTCCGAAATATTTATTTATTTATATTATTATTATTTCAGTTATCGCGGTATATAATAGCATATCTTCTTCCTTAAGAATCAAAGTATATTTAAGCAAAATTTTATTCAAATCAGTACAGAGGTTTATCCGCGAAAGCGTTTAGTCAGACAGACAGCTACTTTCGAATTTATATTAATAGTATAGAACTAAGCATCTCTGATGAGAAATACACCTTACATGATAGTTTCCAATCATGGGAAACATCAACATAGATATTACAGACATAATTAAACACAAACAGTACGTGGCCGACCTACGCCCACTGTCTTTACCTCCTTAGTTAAGAGGGTATCACCCCTCTACGGAAGGTCATTGTTTACTTATTCTATAGTTTACTCACTTAGTAAAGCAGGGCTCTACAGCCGAATTAAGAAAAACAAATCTAATGTCCACAATTTCTATTTTGTTATTTTTGTATTTAAATAAGTTTTAAAACCATCAAGTTATGTAACAGCTGTTTGCTACTCAAGTGAATGCAACATGTGTTTCTGTCATGACTCACCACCATAGGAAAGAATTATACCCATGTAGCTGTGAATAGATCCTTTTAATTATCAAAGGTGTATTATAGGGTTCCTTTGATGTCATTAAGATAAATTAGATAATCGATATAACTTTATTTCCATAGGCCTATGTCTAGTACTGAACTGTTAGGAGCTATTCAGTGCGACGCGGACCATCCGCGCGCGGAACGTCTGTCGCGGATGAATTGTCGTTCAGCGCTGCGCGGACTATACAACGATGTCCGCGCGCGGACCTGTGCGCGTAGCGAATGGTCCGCGTAGCACTGAACGCGCTGTATAGGCTTCATAATATTGTATCATCCGTCGCGAACGGTCCGCGCGGATGGTCCGACGATTAAAAATATGTGGAATGGGGTTTCTTCATATACTTTCAATAAATTTTAGGTAGTACTTTTGTTAGCTATCTATACAAATAAATAAAATTTGAGTGTATGTTTGTAATATTAATATAACCACTTTTACTAAATGTACAATTTTTGTCTGTCTGTCTGTTTGTTTGTCTGTTTGTTCCGGATAATCTCTGGAACGGCTGGACCGATTTTGACGGGACTTTCACTGATAGTATAAGGAGTCACTTAGGCTACTTTTTTTTACAAATACTACAAGAACCGCGGGTAACACCGCGGAACTCGGCTAGTTATAAATAATTCTCGTGACACTTTGTTGCTCTCGATGATCTGTGAAACTATTGTTTTTTTATTAAATTTGTGTTTTACTGGCATGCCTAATATAGGATACTTACTATGTTAGTATTTTTGTATGTAAATAATTTATTTATCTTAAAACTTCATGCACACATGTACATCGGCGGGCTTAATGCCCAAGGCATTCTCTACCAGCCAACCTTTGGGTGATGTAGAAATATTGTAAGGTAGATGCACTGTGGTGGAAGTCAGAGGTAATAATTTTGTCAATAAGTATATAGAACTGACATAAACTTACATAATACTACTACACATATACATAAAGAAATATTGGTATATACGTATAATAATTTTACACACTAATACATAAACTGTACATTCGTACACTGTGATTACTAGATTGTAATTTACATTTATAATAAATGATGAATTAAAAAGTTGACAATTAGATTAACATTTACAAACAGACTTGAATAAAATTTCGAAAAATGTGACGGGATACGTTTTCTTCGTGGTGATTTCTCCTGTTTCTCAATTCATGGCAATGGCCTTCGGGGCATATTTTAAGTAAGTATTAGTAGTTTACAACTGTTTATTCATTCTAAAATGCAATATTTGTAGCTTTTAGTTTAATATTTTCCATGAAAGTAAAGAAAAAGTAAAAGTTCATTATTTAACCTACAGAGCTCAAGTTTTAATAATAAAATGAAAACCCACGTAAATGAACAAATGTAAACGAATGCGCAAGTAAAATCTATCTATACTAATATATAAAGCTGTAGAGTTTGATTGATTGTTTGAACACGCTAATCTCAGGAAGTACTGGTCCGATTTGAAAAATTATTTTAGTGTTAGATAGCCCATTTATCGAGGAAGGCTATAGGCTATATATCATCACGCTAAGACCAATAGGAGAGGAGCACCAATGAAAAATGTTTCAAAAACGGGGGAAAATTATCACGCGACGGGCAATAGGAGATGCAAACGAGGTTGCGTGTGTCGGCTAGTATTTCATAAAACGAACACGTAAGGCTTTAAATTACCAAATAAATTATTATATTTTGTCAGTTTAACCACTACGGTTTAAATAATCACTTTTTTTCAATTTCCTATTTTGAAATTGTATAATTGAGTTTAATCAACAATAATTTAATCAATATTAAGAAAATATTTCTCACCCGGGATTACACAAATTGCCCCAAAAGAGGTCATCATCTTCCTAGCCTTTTTTATTCCCATGATTTGGGATCGGCTACTAGTTCAACCGGTTCTACCTGAATATCAGGTTTTACACGGAGCGACTGGCATCGGACCTCCACAACTCTGAGAGTGAACTGAATTCGAAAGTTAAACTAATTGTCAGTATATTTGAGGGCATGACTGACTTCCCAATAACGATTGCCATAGATGTTCATGATAACCGGGACCAACGGCTTAACGTGCTCTCCGAGGCACGGGCGGAAAACACCGCCATCTTCCATACTCCGGGCTGCTATTAAGATTTTTATTTAAGAAAAACCCAACAGTAGTCCGACCCGGGAATCGAACCCGAGACCTCTATATCAGCAGTCGCTTACGCTAACCACTAGACCAACGAGGCACTCACAAAATAAGTAATGAGAATAATTCAAACTTGATCCCGTGTTAGTCAATAGCTTATTAGGTGGTATTGTAGGTAGGTGACCAAGATACGTGGGAGAAACTCTCGAATGTACTTTTACTAAAGTATGAGAGTTGTCCGCGATAATGTAGGTACTTTGAAAGCATTTTGACCGATACGTCATATTAATTTAATTCAGGGCTACGCTAACCACTAGACCAACGAGGCACTCACAAAATAAGTAATGAGAATAATTCAAACTTGATCCCGTGTTAGTCAATAGCTTATTAGGTGGTATTGTAGGTAGGTGACCAAGATACGTGGGAGAAACTCTCGAATGTACTTTTACTAAAGTATGAGAGTTGTCCGCGATAATGTAGGTACTTTGAAAGCATTTTGACCGATACGTCATATTAATTTAATTCAGGGCTTGTATTTCCTCCCTTACTTCAATAGAAAATACACATGAATGCTTTTGTTGCAGGATTTTCCATGGCACTACGTACTGCCTGTAGCGACTCGAAGTCGACGAAATACAAATGATATATCGACAGTAGATACAAGTACTCAAGAAGCTGCACCTACTGGATTGTCGCAGAGTTTTAAAATGTACACCCGCATAGCTTCTTGCATAGCGCTAGTTGTCGCCGCTGTTATAGAAATTGTGCTTTACTTAATGGAATGGTTTAAATAAAAATATCAAGAAATATCTGTTGTTTTATTAGTAGTAATGCTCTAGAAAGATTTGTTTTCGGTATAAATTGAAGTTTGATATAAAGTAAAATAAAACTTTAACTGTTTCAACGTCTTTTCACAATAACATTTGGAAGTGGGTATTGTATTTATATCTTTTAATTTGAAGCTACGATACGGTGGAAAATTAAACCAAAGTTTGTTGTGGTGAACATAAACCATACATGTCCACTTTTGGAAATCTTTTGGCTGAGATGATTTATACTGGAGCGACACTACAACTACGACCGAATCATTATGCTGAAAACTGAATCATTGTATTAACTTATGCCCAGATGTATTGAAATAAATATTATTATTTTTTGTGCAATAGGCGGGGCAAACGAGCAAATGTATCACCTGATAGTAAGTGGTACGCGATTACCGCCGCCCATAAACACCCGCAGCACCAGAGGCGTCATAAGTGCGTTGCCGGCCTTTGGGGGATGTGGGAGGGGGGAAATAAGGGGAGGGGTTGGGGTATGGACCTCCTGTATCCTCACTCACTCAAGAAGGGCATCAATAAACTGCCAATGCGTTGGCAAAGATGCGTCGATTGCATGGGTGATTACTTCGAATAACAGAAATAAAAAAAGTTTGAAAAAATAAGGACTTTCACTTATTGCATACAAAACGGCAATTTCATAGGTAAAGACCTATTATTTCTAAATACATACATAATAGAGATCATAGACGAATACTATATAGACCGATAACAAGCTCAATGTTCGCTAGATGTCGCTAAGTGTAGCTAATCGTGAATTTCAACAATATTTTCTGAGTTCTTACTCCGACATAACAAACAAATATATTTTGGAAAGGACAAAAAATTCGTGTTCTCTACAAAATCAGTAATATTAGTAGGTACTTGGTATGTACGTTTATACATTTAAGAACAAACAACAATTTAGTTTAACTTGATACATTTGTTCCAGGATTCCCCCTGGCGGGCTGTAATCCCGATAACAAATCGCACTCGAAGAAACATTGAGGAAGTTTCGGAAACCGACACCAATCAACTACTGTCGACGAATGGAGTGACTCCCAATTTCAAGATGTACAGTCGCGTGGCCTCCTGCATAGCGCTCGTCGTAGCCGCCGTCGTAGAAATTGTACTTTACTTAAGTGAATATCTATACTTATAATAAAACTGTAGAGAGGTCAATTCTGTACATTGAATATATATTAAAAATTATTATTGGGGGATGAATAGTTATCGATACTGATGCCAAAAATGTAATCAGTAAGTTTTTTGTCTGTCTGTCTGTCTGTCTGTCTGTCTGTCTGTCTGTCTGTCTGTCTGTCTGTCTGTATGTGCACGCATGGATCAAAAACTACTGAAGGGATTTTAACCAAACTTGGTACGATTATAGTCCATACTCCTGGGCAGGTTATAGGCTATATAACATAACGCTAAGATGCATAGGAGCTGAGCAGTGACGATAAATTTGAAGCAAGTCGGATGAAAATTTTCGCTTTCGAGCTCTTATCCTCGCATACGTTGATCATACACCAAAAATATGTATTACAAAGAGGATGGTCTTCAAAAGATCTACAAAAAAGTCCTCAATAGTATATTTCTATCTTTTATAAATTAGCCACAATAACGTGTTTAAGCGTTAGGCATTTCTTCAAGATGTATTAAATACTTAAATATATTGTATTTCACATGGATATATCCTTATCACTATACACTTTAATATCTTTTTAAAATAAAATACAGAATTATAAAAGTATAATTAATAAACACACAAGATATAGATGAAATAAAACTTCCAAATCTCGCCGCACCAGTATTAGTACGCCATTATGGTTGATTTTTGTTTAACACGCGAAGCGGCGGGAAAAAGGCGGGAGCGCTCACGCCGCTCACGCGCTGACTTCACTCGAATTGTCACTGTTAATGCGAACGAACGTGGTTCTTATTGACTCTTCTCGGAATAAGCGCGCTTTAGATTTAAGAAATACATAGATACGTAGTTTTTAGATATCAGTTTATAGTAGGTATTAGATAATAATATAATTAGTTTGTTTAGTGTTTTTGTTTGTATCTCCTTCTTTTCCTTATATTTATAGTTGTAAAATTAATAAGTATAATTTCAAATAAGTAAATTTATGCAATGACAATAAATAAATCTCATCATCAGACTTTCCGCGTTGCTGGAGTAGATCTTAGTCTCAGATGTTTTTCACATGGGCAGTTGTACGTCGCTTTTTCCTGGGTCAGTAGTTCCACAAATCTTTATGCATACGTACCGGAAGCGTCCACTTTGAACAAATGTAAACAAGTGTAGTGTGCAAAACAAAATTTACTCTTCGGTCTTAAATAGATTTTAAAGGCAGCGTCATATTTATCTATTAAATTGTAGTTTAATAGTCTATAGTTACAAAAAAAACATTATTGTAAAAGGAGATCCACGCGGACGAAGTCGCGAGCACAGCTTTAAACAATAAGATATTATGTCGCATGTCTGGTCAAAGTACAGAATATTGCTTCATCCATCGGGTGGTGAAACGACTACTTACCGAATCAAATTTTTAAATTCGTTACTTTACTTACCACTTTTACCCAATAATAGGCTATTTGACTGATTATTGGAAATCGTTTTAAATTATTCTTTATTACATAATTAGCACACTCCGATATTTTGCAGAATTTCTACTGTATTATGAACTATTATAATAGTAGAATCTTTATAATAGTATAATATTAATATTAGTATAATATTAATAAAATTGGGGAAAACTGATAAAATGAACTTAAATTTAAGATAAAGTTCAAGTTTGACAACCATTTCAAAAAACGATATTTCTGTAATGGCGCTGGTCACTTGAGACGCGTGACGTCACACTCTAGCCACAACAAAACAAAACAGCGCAGTTTAAGTTAATTTTATCAGTTTTCCCCAATTTTATTAATTAAAATGTCGAATAAATGGTGTGTAGTGGACAAAGTTAGTCTTAAAAAAAAGTAGCCCAAGTTACTTCCTGGATCATCAGCTACCTGCCAGTGAAAGTTCCGTCAAAATCCGTCCAGCCGTTCCAGAGATTACCCGGAAGAAACAAACAGACAGACAAAAACATTTTTAACTACATTTTTGGTATATGTACCGTGTATACATATATATACATAGACATTTAGTAAAAATCAGTTATTTTAATATTGCAAACACACTCCAATTTTATTTATTTGTATAGATAGAAAAGTGCAAACATAAAAGCGTCTATCTTATGTAGGTTGCTGTTATCGGCACGCACAAAATTTGGTTCCTTTTTTTTCGAACCACTTATTAAATAGTTTATTAAAAAAAAGTACTGCAGAATTAGCTCACAGATCGATTATTACCACTCCGAAAACATAAAACGCAAACAATATTCAATAGAGGAATCTTTCGTTTATTACCATGTGACGTCACCAGAGTTGCAACCAATCACAAGGCGTTTATGTCGCAGACAAAATTTCAAAAAAATTTTTAGTTTTATTTCGTGCAATCTGCGAGAAACTTAAATTATTTTGTTTGATTTATGTTATATGTCTTTTTAGACTATTATCTTAAAGGATGACCCCAATCCATAGTTTATTTCCCTTTCTGCTTTAAACGCGTGCAGTGTCTGGTGAGTCTGTGAGTCTATGCTTTGCGATGACGATAAACAAGACATAAGGTCAGACGTTGCGCACCGCAGGCATAGACCTCACCACAAACTGTTTCAGCAACGGAAAGCTCTATGTGGCAATGGCATTACACATAACATAGTATACAGTGAAGCTCTTTAAATAAAGGTAACACTGTCACAATATGTGGACATATCAGTGAAATTGCATGCTTATACAGGGTTAGGGAATACATACATATAAAAATCACGGTAATACTCATAACTATTACCGTGAGTTCGAGCCCTGAAATCGGGAGAAAAAAAACCGCTACTACATAATAAGAGTTTATTGACGGGATGCGTAAGTATAAAAAAAAAGATTTTTCAACCCCCTTTCGGTTAGCATGAACTTTCCTTTTATACATTTTTTGACATTTTGTTGCAATCTTGCTCAGTATTAATTATAGTTTTTATTCATGGGCATCTACGAAAAAATGTTAAAGTAGTGGAATACTTTGAGATTTATCCGCTAAGTATCAACTAGAGACTACACAAATACCTATATGTATATTACGAGAGAGCCTCGGGAAAGAGACAACGTTGAACACATGAAATAATAAAGACTTGCACGAAGCACTTTGTTTCAGTATTTTACACGCACAATGAAGAAACTCCATACCTGATTTACTGTCTTCTGAGAAATACAAAGAAAGTCTTGCAAAGTGCAACGGATCATAGCGTTTCTTAATCCTACTAATATTATAAATGTGAAAGTTTGTAAGGACGTATGGTTGGATAGATGGATGGATGTTTGTTACTCTTTCACGCAAAAATTACTGAACGGATTTGAATGACACTACAGTAATTTAACATAAACTTCAGAATAACACATAGGCTACAAATAATAAAGATAGTGTGTGAATTCTCTAAAATATGACGATAAGTGTCAAGTAGGTAGTAGAAAAAATCTACCATCTGTGAGCTATACTGGCGTGCGCCGCCAAAATCGCTAAGTTTTACATATGTAATGTTTGATGGAAATATTTATCTTAAAAGCCGTTATAGTTAAAATGTGTAAGCCATTAAAGCCAACATAGTGAACCATAACTACAATAAAAATTAATGATTTATTTCAAATGCACATTTGGTATGGTAGTAATAAGTTGATTCCTAAATGAAAATGGACACATTTATCGCTTCTGGTATTTAAAGTAAATAAAATATATCTTTTGCGCTACATCATTTGGACAAATAAATATTTATACAAATAAATACATACAAATAAAGACAAATAAATAAATATTAAAATTAATAGTTGCGATAATGACAAACCGAGTGCGTGATATTAGGATGGCGCATGGCGGTTGGCGCGGGGAATAGGTTGCTCATCGCTGAGTGCGCTACCCGAACGCGAGGTAGGTTGACGAGTGAGGGCAGACGACGATGTTGGTTGTGTCCGTTTTGCGAATTTTCAAGGCATTTACAATTAGCTAAAAACGCATTTTACTAAAAGTAATATAGGACTAAGGTTAAGGACAGTTTTTTTAGAAGTTACACGTACGAAATTCCACGTACAAACTTCGTTTTTATTTTAATTACATTACATAGGTTGTAGGTAGGTAAGTTGTCAGTGTCAGGCTGTTATATTTTTCAAATGCGTCTAGCACCAAATATATTATATGTTAAATTATACATGGTATTATGTTTTTGTTTGTTTAACCGTTTTTATCATCAATTACACTAACATTATAAAAGTGAAAGTTTGTAAGTGTGTATGTTAGTTGCTCTTTCACGCAAAAACTACTAAACGGATTTGGATGAAACTTTACAGTGAAATAGCTTATACATCAGAATAACACATAGACTACTATTTGCCACGATAACCGACATACACGCGGGCGGAGCCGCGGGCAGCAGCTATTATAAATAAATCTAATAATTGTTTATATGTTGGTTGTATTTTGGAGTTGAGTATACCTCGTGAACTGTCAAAAATATATTGACATGAATAAAACTATATTATCCAAAAAATATTGAATAAAATGCCGCATTTTTGTAAGTTAAGAATAAAACATAAAGAAAAAAGTACATAACTAAGCACATAATGCACCAACACTATGTACTTTTCGAAGTAAAATAAGAGTTCCATCAATGTTCCAATAAGAGAATCAACTCGTCAAGTCGAAGAATCTTTCTTCGCCTTTGTCTTTGAGGGACATAACACTCATTTTTCCACGTATAAAAAGTAGAAGCACCTTTAAAAAGGTTAGTTATTTGTACACTTCTCCTAAATAGTCAATCAAACTAGGTTCAGATCGACTTTACGTCTACAATGTACTGCTGAGTTTCGATTTTTTTACGCGGAGCGACTGGTATCAGTTTTACACAATCCAAGTACTAACTAGTGAAATCGAAATTCCACAGAAAGACAGTTAGT
This sequence comes from Spilosoma lubricipeda, assembly GCA_905220595.1. NCBI lineage: Eukaryota > Metazoa > Arthropoda > Insecta > Lepidoptera > Erebidae > Spilosoma > Spilosoma lubricipeda. The sequence continues at coordinate 6,179,038 of HG992300.1, forward strand.
GGACCTTTTAGGTCTTCAGGTACTCTTAACGATTAGCAAGGTGTCCTTATGGTAATCCGGTAAATCTCTTAACATTGAGAACCCTCCTTAATGTGGCTCAATATATGATAGACAAATCGTATCCTACTTAGTCATGTTAGCCGCCCAAGTTATCCCGGCATGTCCTGTTAGAATACCGGGCGAGACACCTCGGATCACCGAGGTCACTTCCAGAAGCCGTCGGCATCATAAAGAATCTGGCGCTTCAAAGTCGTAGAGTTGCAGAACATGTTAAGAATATTCCCTCATTAATAAAATGACCTGGCTAGGATCGCTTGACTCAACATAGTATTAATTAACCTACTGGGTTACCATTTAGCCACAAGCTTTTACATTCGTTATAAGTTATTAATAAGATTTTTATATATTTATTAATATAAGATTTGTGTGAGGGCCGTTTAGTTGACTGGCGTCTCACGTCAGCGCTTGTTTTGATCCCCAGTCACGCACCCCTGACATTTTGGAATTCATGTATGTACGTACTAAGAATTAATTTTATTATCATTTGCTTCTATGGATAATCTAAGCAACTTGTATAGCATAAGTTAGAGCTCTGTATAATATTCTCGAGGTTTTGTGAACTATGCAAATATACGGACAGTTTATGAATGGCTGTGATATATATGCCTATCTTCATGATAGTGTCATCATCATCAATAGTTTTTAATGAGCGTATCTTTATAAAAGAGGGTAAAAGTATAAAGGAGGATATTATTTTCCTTCGAGTTCGAGTTTCCTTCTCTTTGCAGGCCAATCATGTAGGAGAAGCAGCGTTTATAAGTTATTCACAGTATTATAAACAAAAGCGAACACTGCGTTCGTTTGAAATTCTGGCACAGAGACTCCCATTTCACAACTTATTTCTCTTCAGGCATCGTCTCTAAGCGATTTTTAATGATTTGAGGAATTTTTGCTATTTCAGATTGTTATTTTGTACCATATAGTTGTATTAATTTACGACAACTTTGGTTATCCATCGCTGGGAACGCAGCGCTCCACAACCGAGCTGCTTTTGATACGCGGTCAAAAACCAACAACAGATGGAACGGCACGCTTCACGTTCTAGCGCTCCAACGAACACATTGGCGCGCGTTCCAAAATGGTGTCGACTTCGCGCGGCCTGAATGTTTGTCCTCTTGGAGCGCGAAGTCCATATGCAACTTGAATATCTATAACAATGAATGGAAAGTAATAATGGAAAAAGATTTACGTTAAACCACTCCAGATTAGTATTCTAGCTGGAAAGATACTAAACCTCCTACCTAATAACCTTTTTAACGTGGGAGAGCCACGCTACGGCATGAATGGCTGAAGCGGCTCGACCGAAGTGATATCACGGCCTCACAGAAAACCGGCGTTAAATAGCGCTTGTGCTGTGTTTCACCAAGTGAGTAAGGAAACCGGAGGCCCATACCCCAACCTGTCCCCACATCCCTTTCCCCATCCCCCAAAGGTCGGCAACGTACTGGTGACGCCTCTGGTGTTGCGGGTGTCCATGGGCGGTGGTAATCGCTTTACATCAGGTGATACGTCTGCCCCTTATACCATAAAATTAAATAATAAGTTATTATATAAACACAATCAGAGGTTTGTACTACTGATTCGAAGATGGTAGATGTATGAACAAACTTATAAATTCATAATTCGAAAGTAACGCTGTCCGTCTGTCTGTTCACTTTCATGGCTAAACCGCTGAATCTATTTGCAAGAATTTCGATATAGAGATAGATTAGACCTTGAAGAAGGATATAGGCTTTCTTAAATTAATTTTTTAAACTTTATGCACTTTTATACATCTTAATATCCAAGGCATTTTGTTTCAAGAATCGTAATATACGCTGGTGGAGCCGAAGCAATAGCTAATTAGAAATAAATTTGTTATAAACAAGTGTGTTTAAGGAACTTACAACTATTCAAATAATCCTGTAGTTATAATATCATGTAGGTACCCACGTTGTATTCTCTAACAGCGACCAATACAATGAGTCAGTTTTCATTAAGACCGTAAATAAATGCGTGACGATCAGTATATTTTACTTCTAAATACAGCACATTACTATGCTTTATTTTCAGGCTAACATTAGATTAAATAATTTACTGTGACAATGCATGTTTGCACAAAAAAATTAAGTAAAACCTGAGTATTTTTTTTTTCTTAATTAAAGCTTAAGGTTAAAGAATTTTGTAAATATGTTTGGTAGAATTTTCATTATCTACACAACATCATGTTCTATAGATTTATTCGCTTGGTCTTTTTCCTTAACAGAAATTGATTCGACAAAATTATAGTTATTGAATATTGAAGAACAGATTAGAATTCATTTTAAAATTATTTTCGAACTCTTGTTGAAGTCCATTGAAATGTTACATTTTTTTGGGCTAGCGGGCATTACAAAGGACGCAATTTAGTGTAGTATAGAAAATGACCATAGACTATACCTAAAAATAAACGCGCCTCCAGCCTCTACCTCGTATTATATACATAAAAAAATGATTGAAAATTATCGTAAATCATCCAAATACATATACATAGCTGTAAATATTTAAATATAATGTATGCTTCAAAGCGCATTAAACATTTAAAAAAAAAAATTGGGAAAATTATTCCTTACAAACACTTCTATAAAACGATGTCATATACTTTTTTGGTAAAATGATTAGGAAAAGTCATAGCGACCAATAGAAAATGTTTCCGAAAATTTTCATAGATTTTCGCATCTAACTTTGGTATTTTTGGTTCTACGACTAAAATGTGTTAGAAAAAGTTGTAAGTAATTCGATTGGCAACAAAAAATTTTTTTTTTTGGCAGACCCGTACTTTGTCAGATAAACCATAAAAGCCATTTGCACCCTTTTTTCCAAGATGGCGGCCGGAGGACAAGGGTTACAACTCCAAAAACTTGATTTTAACTTTACACATCTCCTTCATATCTAAAATATAAAATTGCGTTTTGAGTCAGCCTGTGACCACAGCCAGTTCAACCTGGTCGAAACGTCAGGCAAATCAGAGGTATGTAATTTTATGTTAATTCCCATAAAAATAATTGTTAAAATTGCGTCCTTTGAGAGACGCAACCCCAAATATAACTTTTCAATTGATTATCTGTATTTTGTATTTTACGAAAGATGAAGGCTCCTTTAGATCTAAAGGATTTACTGCCGTAATATCTATACTTTTTAGGTTTATATTTCATTATCATATTCAGCTATCCTTTTTACAAAAGTAGTTTAGTAGCCTTTGTAACAAACGTAATCAATTCTAAAGTATGTGTTTAGTCTTTCACGTGTTACCACATTCGTATAACTATCGGGTTTTTTATACGTAATAGAGGGACCGAAAATCATGACAAACCATTCTAAAAACAACATCCTTTCTTTATGGACAGACAAATTATATTTATCGTCGAAAGTTATATATGATCTTAAGCCTTGAGAATAGAAACGCTTAGCTTAAACCCGTAACAACTATTTTAATGATATTGAAACTTCGAATATCGTTACACAACACAACAGTACCTATATTATATTATCTTCCAGAACCCGTTGATCCACTCATCGCACTTGGTCGCCTAAATATAATAAAGTTTGTCTACAACCATTGCTAAACTGGATAAAATCGAGATATAAGATACTCAATACACTTCAACTCTAATATGATTTTACTTTCTTCCATAATATTTCTTTTCTACATTAATCTCTCTTTTTTGTTGCAAAAAGTCTTCATAATTATCCTCCGCGCTTGGAGTCACCGTAGTATTGGGTTCTTTACCTGGAAAGTTCCAAAGATAGATGCTACCCCTCATCACCCTAAATAGTTGACTTTTATTTTATTTTTAATATAACTGCAGCATCAACCCTATGACAAATATATATAATAGAATAATAAGCCAATTGCATTATTTACTATATTGATATTCTACGTAATATTTATTATGACCAATCGATTAGTACTACTCTGAAAAATGATTAAATTGCGGCGTGGGGTGGTCACGGTTGTCATATGTTAGGGTAAAGCAAAGGTATAAAAGCATACTGCAAGTAGAATGGGCAGCCCGGTCGCGAGGTGCGTGTCAAGATGAAGTGGCTCGTCTTATTGTGTTTAGTATTTGGTCTGCTTGCGGCTCTGGTAAGAATCCGATTTCTATTTTTTTTGTCTTTGAAATCGGAAGTAAAGGAAAAAGGTAGAACTGAGAAAAAATAACCCAACCACGTAAAAATATTATGTCATTTAGATTATTAAAAATCTATGGGTATCTAATTCAATAAATCGGTTTAATAGTTTATGTGTTACGGTAAAAATATATTTGACATTCAAATCAGTAATGATTTACCGAAATTTTTAGAAACGGCATTTTTGATAGGCCGTTTTCTTCATTTCCTAATTTTAAACCACAATTGAATTTTTTCCTCAAAACGGGAAGTGTAATCTATGATTTTTTTTAAATGAACTAAAATGCGGATCCGGAGCTTTCAGAAAATAAACATAACAATAACTATATTAAGGAGATTTCTTTTTTTGAAATCGTTTACAGATAAGTGAAGTTTGTAAAAAAACCACTTGCAGATGAGGTTGACTTGGGCCTTAAATTCTTAGTGGGATCCGTATGCATCCCAAAACCAAAACTCTGTACGCGAAAAACAGTTTTTAATTTTGTTTATTCAGCTTTGTTTCTCTTTACTTCCAGACATGCGTTATACAATACGTGACCAAAAATGTGAAGACATATTTATCATTTTATTGGTACTTTTCAGGCTGAAGACTCCTCAGATGGCCGTTCAGGTCTAGTAGATTACACGGGCCGATACGCTGAGCTAGCATCCGCAGTACCTTCTCACGTCAACGTACCGGACCTAATCGCGTCCCTCACCGGAGTCAACCACTAATCAGACCTCCACACGACCACATTACTTATTTCTCACAATGCACCTCAACATTCTAAATTGATAACGTCGTTTGAAACTATTCAGGTGACCACAAAATTTGTTTTTTATATCTAAAATCTTACAAAATAACGGCACATAGCTGAAATAACTAGGTTTATAAACTGATTGAATATTTGAAAAACTGTGGTTATTAATCGCATGAATTAACTTATAATTAATTAAAATGTGGTCACGCTATTTAGAACTTGGCTTGCGCACTTCCCAATGCCTACCCGTGTGTAGTCCCACTAAATGCACGATTGACTTAAAATTTGTTATATAGTAGTAGTATATTAATAGACGGTAAAAAAATTGTTAAATGATTCTGAATTTTGTATATGTTATTATAAAGTGTTAGTTTGCTTGTCAATTGTGTTTTCTTTATTACCTAACAGCCATACCCATAGTAGTCAAATTAGTGGAAAAGGAAACCTTGAAACAAACCTTATTGCAATCTATCTCGCCAGCTTGGCCAATGTGAGTCAAACCCTCCTTTCTAAACATAATCCTATATTCCTAAGATATCTTCAAAAATTCAGATATTTATTTCACTAAATTTTTGACATGACTCTGTTAAAAAAATTGCAGTAAATATGATAGTTGCAATGAAGAGGTCACGTCCAAGATTTTAATAGGTTGAAGCTACATTTTATTGAACCGTAAATGATTTTATTAGATTGATCATCTCACATCACTTAATTTGCAAACATCATCATCTTTAATAGTCTACTATTAGACACAGGTCTCTTTTTAACCGACTTCAAAAAAGGAGGAGGTTATTAAATAGAAATTTCTGGTAGACCAGAAATTTCTATTTAATAACCTCCTCCTTTTTTCCATATCACGGCAGTCCTATGGATTAGGTTCAATATTTTTTCTCATTACAATGCTGTTACCAGGTGTAGGTGTTTTACTACCTTAGTTGACTCTTGCGACACTCTTAACCCGACATCATTGTCACCGACAATATACGAACAGAAAGAAAGAAAAGAAAACTGGTGTAAAACAGCACTTGCGCTGTGTTTTACCAAGTGAGTGAGGATACCGGAGGCACATAGGCCGGCAACGCGCTTGCGACGCTTCTGGTGTTGTGGGTGTCCCTGGGCGGCGTTATTCGCTTACCATCAGGCGATACCTCTGCTCATTTGCCTATACCATAAAAAATAGATTCCACTAAAAACTTAATTAATTACCTGTGGTAGGTAGTTGCTATTTATATAAATGTCTTGTGAAAGTGAAACATTTATTGCACTAATAATTACCTATTCCTTTTCTTGACTAAGAATGGATAATGTATGAGTATTTGTAATAGCAGCAAGCGGATACTACTTGTTTTCTTTTCATTAAACAGACGTAATTAGAATCTTGATTGAGGTTTATGTGCGGTACAAATAGATGGTTACCCTCGCTTCAGACAATATTGTTTTAAAGTGCAGTTTATTCTCTAGAGTTGCTGTTTAATTAACTAGCAATGTATTTTAATTTTGTACTTTCGTAGCAGACATTAAATTTTCTTTCAAGTATTTTACTTTTCATTAGGTATATATTTTTAAATAGTTTTTTATAGCATAAAAAAAATTCATGGCATTTTATTTAATTACTGTGGCAACTTCAGCATACTTCGAAAAATGTACTACAACACCATCTATCGGAGACACACCAAACTACTAACGTCTTATCCTGAATGGCGCAATAACAATTCTCAACTCAATCAATAAACTTTAAAGAGCTTGTGACACTTGGATTACAGACGGCAGGCTTTAGCTACATTTCTTCAAGACCGCACTGGCTGCTCAGTTGTCTCTTATACTATGTTTCTAAATACAATATGTATTAGCATTTACCCGCGGCTCCGCTCGCGTGTACGTCGGTTATGGTGGTATAAAGTAGCATATGTCCTTCCTCAACAATCAATATATTTCCAAGTCAAATTCCATTGAACTCGGTGCACCAATTTAGCCGAAAAGAGTAACAGACAGAGTTATTTTTTAATTTTATAATATTAGTATGGATATACTTTATCAGTAACTGCGGGAAAAATAAAAACAAACGATTTCACAACTTTATTACATAAAATATATAATATTTTAATTCAATAGATACCTTTTTATTTATATTTTACGACGTCTGATTCATCCATGAATTTACGTCCGGAAGGGTACAGCCGCTCGTAGTTGTGGTTCACGTCTGAGGCGTGAGCGTATTCGACTTCTCTCCGTCGAGCATCACGGCCTATGGGAATGTAGTCGTAGGGTACCTGTATTTATTTTAAAAAGAAATAAGGCAGGTGCAGGTTATTTTTCTAAGTATAATAAGTATTTATTAAGAAGTGTACAAAATATGGCTATAGTCACTAACTTCTAAACTTGGCTGTCTTAGACGAAAGTTTCTTCCCAGGTTTTAAGTTCATCAAAAAACATGTGTCTTTAACTAAACTTTATTAAGAAGTACATACATATTTAGATCAATTGTCTAGAACCAATGGTACACGCTCTGCTTGGTTTGAAATCTAGATAGCGTTATGTGCGAAAGTAAATGCGAAATTAAGAAAATACTTTAACTAACTTTAGACTTTTATGGAGTCTAACCACTATCACTACAGTGAGTCCTGTACATTACAATCAACAGTAGTGACCCAAAAACATGCCTAGCTTTGATACTCGGCAAAAATCAGGGAAAGTCAAATCGTCTTGGAAACCGCAAAAAAATATCGCATAAACGCAAAATGATCTCCGTCCTCCTTAAACGCAAGCCTGAGGGTGGCAGATGAGGCCATCTGTCCGGTTATCATACCCGAGACGGCGTGGAGGTTTAATCGGTTCGATTCCACCAGGAGATGATCCGAAGGGATTTCCACACGAAAAAAAAGAGTGATTATAAAGAGTTGAAAATATAACACTCAGCGTTAATAAAACTTTTTATTTGTCAACCGCTCAGAATAAAACCAATACATTCATTCGTTTAGATAGTGTCGGAGCACGGCGTAGACTGACAAATCATACTTGCTTGTGGGTATACGCTGCAGGTGGGCCCTTTGATTTTGTGGCAGCTTGCCGCACGGCTACAACTATATACTACAATACACTCCTAGCCGAATTTGGCCATACGGGCAATCTCAACTAGCCAACTACGCCAGAGATATTATATAGTGCACAAGTGTATGTACTAACATAGACGAATTATTTTGTTCGTTCAAAAGTCATAATCCGATGGGTAATAGTAATCAAGTGCAGGACCGACGGTTTTACTCGCTCTCCAAGGCACAGCGGTTAAGACCCTTACATCTAAGCAATTCTAAAATTAGAAAACTCAATACCAATTATTTTGGGTGGACCACGGAATCGAACCATTCCAAACTTTTAAAATATTATTTACCTGTGGTGCGGATAGCACAGACGTGAACAATAAACCACAGATAAAATATAAATATAATAAATCCATTTCACGCAAGCGACCGCTGTGGCCGCTTCACGCCTTTTGACGTTTGTATAATTAAAATCGATGTAGGTATGATTTCATGCCGAACGTTATTTGGTAGTTTATTGCTATTATACAGTTATTGCAGTTATGCATACAATTTTATTTCATTCCAATCTGAATCGGTGAAAATATAAACATTGGTACAAAATATTCCGTGGGTCACGCTTTGGGGCGGCTCGACCGGAGTGATACTACGGCCTCACAGAAAACCGGTGTGAAATAGCGCTTGCGCTGTGTTTCACCGAGTATAGCGGAGGCTCAAACTCTCCCATCATCCCTTTCCCCATCCCCCAAAGGCCGGCAACGCACTTATACTTACTTAGTTACTTGTACGTCTGCTCGTTTGCAATTCCATAAAAAAATACAAGAAATGTTCCATAAAATTATGATGTCTAACATCGTATAGTATTTTCTGTTTAAATACGTTTTTTTACTGTTTTAGTATTGTACAAATAGCATGATGCTTCATGCAGTAATTCGTGTAGGGTTAAGTCTTGTTCATTCTTTTTTTGAAACTCATAATTCTTTTAAAACCGAAATGAAGATCAACATGGCGATAAAATGAAATTGCCTCCATAGATCATATTATGTTCTTTCATCTTTATTATATTACTAGTTGTTGCCCGCGGCTCCGCCCGCGTGTATGTCACTGTCGCGGCAAATGGCTATGTGTTATTCTGATGTATAAGCTATATTACTTTAAAGTTTTATCCAAATCCGTTCACTAGTTTTTGCGTGAAAAAATAACAAACATCCATCCATCCATACTTACTAACTTTCGCGTTTATTCTCGTAATATTAGTAGGATACTTACATTATCTTGATCTAACTAAAATATTCACTAAAGAAATAAAGCGAAGGGGCTCAAAAGGAGTAGCCGTAGTCATTTAATGACTTCTTCAACTCTTTTCGTACCAGTTCGAATTTCTAAGCTAAGCTGCGCTAGATTTAAGTGGGCTCCACAGCATAGCCCCTGACTCTGACCAATCACGAAGCAATTTGACTAAGCATTGTAATCGAATATATCTGTAAGGCTGCAGTCACTAAGGTACCGTCATTTGATTCGTCTGATCCTTTGTCCCCTGTCACATTACAAAGTCCAAATTTTAGTTAGGTACACCTACCTATTATTTGGGTTCAATATTAATATGTTGATCTTATATGACATACCTAACTAAAGTTTCTGATCCATTTTCCTATAATCAATACTCAATTCAATCAATTTCCACAAACAATAAAAAATATTTACAATGAAATAAATGTATACACTTGAACAGTTATTTTCAGTTCAATACGAGTACTTATTCAATATGAATAAAAAACTAAGTGTATTTTTATTTTTCACTCGATTTTATTCGATAATAGCTGCTGTGAGTACTAAGTGCATATTGTGTAATAAGATACCTTCATCCCTTTTGTTAAGGCGCAGGCTGGCGCACTGTTAAGTTTCACTCGGTTCAATTCCGACGCAGGGGACACAAAAAGTTACAACTTCTAATAAAGATATAGATCATTGAGATTTCTACCGATGCAGATCAGAAGTATTTTGTACTGATTCGTAACCTTGGTGTTTACATAATTTGATCCTACTTATTGGTTACATATCTCGATGTAAAGATAACGAGATATGTTACCAAGAAATATGTAAAAAACAATCTGGTAACATATTTTTTATATCGACAGCCTCAACAATCGGAAGTAAACGATCAACTTGAAATAACAGATAAAGTGACTGCCTCCCCTAATGGTCACACAACATTAAACGTGACTGATTTAGCACAAGCTAACACAAATGATAACAAAACCAACGAACGAGCCAACCAAACCACTGAAGTGAGCTTTTCAGCCAGGGTGTATAAATTTGTTGCTGAACCAATAATCACAGTTATAAAAACACCTAAAGTGAATTTAGTACTAAGAAACATTGGAACGTGCATTGTCAATGGAGCTATGGAATTATTTTCTTATTACCTGCCTCCGACATTTATGCCTTTAATAGCATCTGCGGCAGGATTCATGATACCATTCGAACCAGTAGTAATGCTGAAGGAACGGATGCCCGTGAATACTTATAGAAGAGCTTTTAAAACCGCCATGAAGACTTTCCTTGATTCCTTTAGTCAATTTAAATACGATGACGAGATAGATCCATACATGACAAGAAGATTTAATAGGCGGTTTATGGATGATGATACCAAAAAGTCACAAAAAGAAATTGATAACTAGAATTTAATTACAAGTAGTTTTTATGAAAACATATTTAATTTCAATAACCATTTTGATTTTTCCACGTAAGGATACTACCACCACCACGATGGCGATATTTTGTTTAAAATAAGAGAGGTCTTTTCCAAAGTCTGTACTTAAAATTCAAACAACATACTCCAAATTTTTCTTGCAGTTCTTTACAGAAATATAAAATGTGGTTGGATATCTGATAAAGCTATCTTTTACTATCTTTTCATACTATATATATATACTATAGAATGTAAAATAAATGAAAGAATAAACATAAACTCTGTACGTAATAAAATAATACCTAGTTAAATTACTTTATTGTAATTTTCAATCTACAACAGCTGACAAACTAATAACTCCAATAAATGGACAATAGAATGTTCCTTGGACGGTATTATGGTCTTTGTTGGCTGAATTAAGTGGTCGTTTGGTGGTATCTGCTGTAGCGATGTTAGTGTCTCTTCGACTATTTTCATTTTTCTCAGCATCTTGAACGTTTAAATGAACAGCTTTATTCACAACACTAGTATTTCTTTCCGTCAACGTTTCATTTTCTTTATTAGTTAACATTGATAAATTATTGTTTCCATTTGAAGTATTGTCGCTAACAACATTATCGAAAGTGTTTTCTATGATTTCAGTTTTTCTTAAACTCTTAGATTTCTCATTAAATCCGCTCCACTGATGGCTAAATGAATTATTGTCAACAAAAAGTCTTTTTGTTGGATTTGGTTTTAGCTTTCCCAACATAAAATCTTCAAAATAATCTGTTATAGTGTGGGTAGTAACTTTTAATATATTATATTTCTCATTATTGAATATGACTTCACCTACTTTTTGGAGATCTGTATGTTGTGGGAATTGCGACATTGATGGTTTTAACTGAAAATAATTATAAAACCTGTATATATGTTATATATTTTACATTTAATTAGATCACAAATCTATACTAATATATAAAGCTGAAGAGTTTGTTTGTTTGTTTGAACACGCTAATCTCAGTAACCGCTGGTCCGATTTGAAAAAATATTATCACGCTAAGACCAATAGGAGCGGAGCACCAATGAAAAATGTTTCGAAAACGGGGGAAAATTATACGCTACGGGCAATAGGACGCAAACGAGGTTGCGTGGGTCAGCTAGTATGTTATATTCAATTCACGAATTCATATATATCTTTATAATTAATATAAAGCTAAAGAGTTTGTTTGTTTGTTTGAACGCGCTAATCTAAGGGACTACTGGTCCGATTTGAAAAATTCTTTCAGTGTTAGATAGCCCATTTATCGAGGAAGGCTATAGGCTATATACCATCACGCTAAGACCTACAAGAGCGAAGCACCAATGAAGAATGTTACAAAAACGGGGGAAAATTATCACGCTAAGACAATAGGAGACGCGAACGAGGTTGCGTGGGTCACATACACGCCCATGGACATGCACAAGGGTTTGTCCAAACATGGGTATGGAGCTGCCATAGTGGCTCTACTCTCTTTTATGGAAAGCATGAGCATAAGATAGAATCTAAGAACAGTGGTCAATAAACTCGTTGCAATTCTCTATTTCGCAAATCGGTCTCGCACACACCAACGACACGTTATAGCACGTATGCTGTCAGTTTAGGTTGATCTTCTATGAAAGGATTGTACCGCTCCGATCTAGCCAACCCGTTCGTGCTCAAATCAGCGCTTAGAGCATAGGTACATATATAGAGGAAGCGCTGAACGAGCGAAAAACGCGATCGGAGTAGAGAGAGAGAGACTGAGTTTAGTTAAAGTCCGTCTCTCTCACGCAAACTTCTTATTGGTTGATGTATTTCCCACCAAATCATTCCATCTCCCAATCAGTTTGCACGACTGATTTGGTGGGAAATACACAAACCAATCAGAAGTTTGCGTCAGCGCTCCCTGCATAATATATGCTCTTAGAATCAGCGATGTGAATGGCTCCACTACCTAACACCTATACTTTAATTGCTGCATTACTGTTTTTACTTACCTTTAAAATAAAAATACATAGTACTAATAAAAACATTGTTTCTTCCTTAGATAATCATCCTGGTAATTCAAAACAGTGAACATGACATTCTTGATAACTATAACAATTTAATTACAAACCGTCGTAAAATATTTCAATCACTGTAACAATTACGGCTATGAATGTCGTAACGTTAATTTGTTAAGTTAACAGACCATTTTATTTAACAGAGCTCGGTATATTCATGTTTGAATATATGCCCAAGTATCGACTATAGTTCGAGACAAATAATGTAATAGTTTTTTGTTTATGTTTGGCCCTGCCAAAATGACTCTACTCTGCCCGATGGAAAGCATAACCAGAATCCAAGAGTAGTGGTCACCATACTGCAAATGCAGACAATGCAACAATGCAGCATGGTGCTTCTGCATCATTGGGCCAGTTTGATTATAAAGACAAACTTTAACAAAAAAAAGCAATTTCAAAATCTGGACTACATTCTGGTCTGAAACCCATTCTGGTTTTAAACAAAGAAAGAATCATCGACATCGGTAGGCATGATATTGAGTTATTCGTCAATTTGTCGCACACATGCTTAATGCAAATTGAAGACTTTTATGTTTTCTCATGTGTCATTGTAAGAACTGGACCAAATTGAAATGGGACCACACGGGAAGCACTAGCTTTCAAATAAAAAAGAATAATAAAAATCAGCTATCCCATCGAAAGTTATGACGTAACAAACATAAAAAATACAGGCGAATTGATAACCTCCTTTTCTGAAGTCAGTTGAAAATTAGCAAAAAGCAAGCAGTATTTTTTTTCAATCGATAACCCTTTTATGATTTTTGTGTTTCTTATAATCGCCTATCATTATTATGATACGGTCCGGTCAGATCACGAATTAGTCAATATTTGGCAAACCGCAACACACGACTTATTCTGATGCGGTAAAACACCAGTAACGATCTGCGGCTGGTATTTTAAATTGTTCAATGCATTGTGTCAAAGTATTTGTCGAAAAGAAAGAAATATAATACACCTAGCTTTCGCCCGCGGCGGCGCCTACGTTTATGTCGGTTATTGCGACAAAAAGAAACCTTAGTCCTTCAAGATCTAATCTACCTACCTATATAGAGAAAGCGTAACAAACGGAGTTACTTTCGACTGAACTCTTCCTTTTCTTTAAGTCGGTACAAAACTGTTAATTAAATTATAAGGATTTATACAGTACACTAGCTGAGTCCCTCGGCGTTACCTACGGTTCAATCAATCAATCAATCAATCAATCAATCTTTATTTGTGATCACAGGTGTACAGGTTCTTTTTGTACCTTTACAATCGCGAGTAACGCCGCGGGGCAAAGGTAGTCTAAAAAAGTAGCCTAAGTTACTCCTTATACCACCAGCTACTTATCAGTAAAAGTTCCGTCAAAATTGGCCTAGCGGTTCCAGAGATTATCCGGAACAAGCACACAGACAGACAAAAACTCAAAGAATTTGTTCGAGACCAAACGCAAGATTGCTATGGCAATGCTGATTGATTGTCTTTAGTTATGTCAAGGCTAAATGACATTCGGTTTGGTACTATGGTTTGAGGAAATGTCGGTTGGGACCGTGTTTTAATTGTTGAAAATCATTGTATTTAGCTCGGTGTAGGATAAGAAAAGCCATCGAGGGTTTGAGGCGCTGATGTAATACATATATTTCAGGGAACTAGTTAATAGTGGCCGGGCCGTTTTAATTGCAAATTGTAATAAGTTTTAGTGATAAATCATCCGCTTCGGAAGTGTGTGATAATCGATTAGAACAAGATTGTAAAGTTTCAGTGTGTGTATAGTAGGCCACTTTTTTGATTGTATAACGGTTGGTCGTATCTGGGGTGCCCCATCTTCGCAACGAAAACTGAAGAATACACTACACATCACGGACGCTAATGAGTACTTGTGATTAATTTAATTTTAACGAGGTGTTATAGCCTCTAGTTCAAGCTATTCACCGGTGATCGGTCTGTGAGTGTTTAGCTTATCTCTGTGGGCCGGATTTGGCTAATCGAGGTTCCTTCCACTCCAAGGGTCCAGCACTAGGGACATGATTAAACAGAATTAGTTATTAATCTTCTCTACTTGGATTTTTTATAGATAATTTTATGTACTTCGAATTATACATACTTCTATGAATCCAATCGCTTAATTGGAAAGTATGAAGGAAGTAATAAATAAAAGAACAAATCATTTTACTTAATTATATTTGCAACGTATTTTCACTAAAGCGTAAAACAAGACGCAGCCTCTTCGAAACATTCCGACATTCACCCCACAGGTGGCGTTGTAAAAGTAAATTTGACATTTCGAGTGCAGATATACATTTGAAATCATACGATCTATTTCATTTTCGTTTTATACAAATCCACCAAAAGTAAAAACTTAAACGCAATTATGTTTTAACAAAAAAAATAACAAAGACAGCACTTCATCTCGAATTTGTGAAAATTTAGATGTAATGAATACTATCTACATACAATTAATGTTGTTGAGTAATATAAAATAATTGAAGGAGATGTAACATCAACAGCCATCATTAATCCACTGTAGGCGAGTTGGTACAGGGTTTGTTTTGGTCGAGTTTTAAATAGAAGTAACTGAGAGACGAGAGCGTTACAAAAAGTATGATGAGGAGAGACAAACGGAAGTTGAGAGAAAGATATAAGTTAAATGAAGATAGAAAGAGAGAGAGATAAGATTCGTATATTACTGTAGTGTCATTCTTTTATAGTATTAACCGTTGTTAATGGTAACTGTGTTTTTGTACATCTCCTTCAGTTAATGTTATATGTATCTAAAGTTCCAAAAAATCATTACTTTTTTTAGAAAAACAATCTATGAAATCTTACGAAAAAAATATGGACATCCTCATAGTGCACATTTTAAAATCATTTTCTAATTACTATTTTGACAAACTTAATTAAATTGTATTCTTTTGCACAACTAAGCCATTTTCTATCGCATTTTACAATTATAATTTTTTAAATAATCTACTACGCTTCAAAGTCAAACATATTTACAAAATTTTCTTAATAGAGAGGCTATCCATACTTTTTTTATATCGATACAAAATAATTTTAAAGTCGCCATACCAGAAACACATAATCCAATCCGTCCATTACAATTGTATAACATTAACCAGTAACAACTAACACTGGTAAAAGTGCATTGTACATCGAGGTATAGTTGCAACCGTTATATTGTCGAATGATATGAAATTCTACTATATACTTCACAAATGAAATTCTATTTAAATTGTAAAGTATTTGAAATGTAAACTTGACAGTATGTACTGAATGTGCAAAAGAGATTATTGATTATAGAAACAATTTTATCATTATTATAGCACGCACTATGCAGTTGTTATAATAAACAACTCTTAACTTAACTTACAATTAAGTCAGTTAATTAAATGTCAACTATCGTTCCATAGGCATAAAGTTAAATATGAATCGTGTAATATCGATTAAAGGTATAATTACAGTAGGTCGCGCATAGTGTAGTAGTTTATAGGAAAATGTTACTATCTGCCTTGTATGTAGTCCACTAAAAATCTTGTGACTTATTGAAGTCGCCATTATATACTGCACAGTGCGCGTTCCCTTAAAGATACAATCAAAATACCAAACAATTTTCCTTCAACTCTGTGTAAAAATGGCAGTAGAATTTCTTCGCACTTATGATAATAAAAGACGGATATTATCTCACTTTAACCAGCACTTCATTTCGGGTATTGACCGACCAATGTCAATAATCACTGTGTTTCGCATTTTGATTATTTCTATAAAGTTTACATGCATTTTTTATGTTTTAATCATTACACTTATATACACAACTTATTTTGTCACACTATGAAGAATACTTTTACTAAATATAAATAATTACATAATATTTGTATTTAGAACTAATATATTAAAAGGCTGTACGTGTATTGAAATTAAAATGACGTTTAGCTTGCGTATATGATATTAATTATGAGTTAAGGGAATTACTTTTGCGATTGATATACATTTAATAATTTTATAAAAATAATTATCGTATCAGTAAACGATCTTCAGATTAATTAAAGTAAGGAATATAATAATAATAGTTTTTCTTAATGGAATTAGAGAGACTCTGGGGTAGTATGTTACTGCCTTTTGAAAATAACCGCCAGGACTAAGGGTGAGAGGAAAAATAAAATAACTTTCTAATTAACTATTAAATGTATACACAATCTTTACATCACAAGCTACTAACATTACATCTTTTTTCATAAAAATGTTCACATAAAATGAAATGTCAAACATTTATATGAAAAAAGAGGAATTTGACTAGTAATCAGGTGGATATGTATTCACTCATTAATAGGTATCTAAACATCAGTGGGTTTGACTAAAGACTATGTTACAAGTTGTAATATTAACAATTACAGACATTACAAGCTATAGCGTCTTCGATTAATTTACCTATTATAAACGAACTGATGATAATAGCAAAAAAAGTGAAACATTAAGACTAGATAGATTATAACCTAAAATTCAGTCATGTCATTCACTATGCACATTTCTGTTGCTAAAACTGCATCAACATCGAACAAGCATAACCCTGATCATTAATCTCTTGCACAAATTCCTTGCAGGATTCCTTGACGCAGTTTTCTTACAAGCAAAAAGCAATAAAAAATGGGAAAAAAATTGAACAATTAGTAAAATTGCACTTTACAAAATATTTTTTTATTTAGAAAAATACGAAGAGAATAAATTTCAGGAGACATTGGTGCCTTTATAAACTCCTCGAATATAAAAAAGAATTTTTCGTTTTTTTTTATTATTAGTAAAAACTTATCGAACTAGCTACGTGGTTTATTTTCAAATTTTATACCAAAAGGAAGATCATTATGTAACATGAACTAGTTCAAAAAAATATAAATATTAATTATATTTACATCAACAATATTAATAGGTGTTACGCTAAACATTAAATATTGCAATAATCATAAGTCAAAGTGTGAAAACTTGTATTTCATTTATCGCACGACATAAATATGAAAAAATATATTCTATACAAACCGCTATTTAAGTAAACTTCTGAGACAGCGATTTTATATGAAAATATAGGTAATATTTAGTACAAGTAACTATTTACAAAGATTACATTTTATTACAATGAAAAATATATTGAGTTGAATGAATACTGATTAAATAAAAAATTCACTGGAATAATATTTATTGTGACTAATGACGCGAAATAAATACGAAAAAAATCATGTGCCTTATAATAAGCTTAATATAAAATTATCTATAATACTATCACACGATTTTAGAAATTCAACTGACAGGCTCTTGCAAATACGATCGAACTATACCGTTGGAACACTTGTCAATATTTTGACAGCTTTGACGTCCGCTGTCAAACATACGCTATGTGTACATTAGGTTGAACATTGGCTCTCGCGTATTCTAATAACTTTAATAGTATCATTAATTTTAACGTGTATTTGATATTTAAAACTCGAATAGTAACGACTTACATATATTTGACATTCACATACATATATTCACTTTATAATTTATTTATTAGTTATCTCACATGAAATAAAAAAGGCAGATAACGCAAGGCCTTGTTCTTGTTGAAGCAAAAAAAGTAAAGTAGTTCCAAGTAAACACACGCGTTAACGCACGCACATGCTAAGAAACTACGCTACTTTTCGTCAGTATCGTACAAGTTGCCGATACTTGACGAAAAGTAGCATAGTTTACAGCTTAGTTAGTGTAATAACGCATGTGTTTACTCGGAACTACGATACTTTTTTTGCTTCAACAAGAACAAGGCCTTGCGTAATCTATCTTTTTATTTGATCTGAGTTAGTTGTATGTAATGTATACCATATGTCTACCGTTTTTTTATTATTCTATGGGGACACACGCAGTGGTATAATATCACAAATACCTTAGTTTAAATTTCAGTATTAACTGGACTTTTGCAATGAACAAGAGTGATTGGCTTTTTTCGCAGAACCTTCTCTAAAAAACCTTCGTTGCAGATGTTATAAATATGCCGTTTAGAGCATTAGTCATAATCAGGAGAGGCCAATGTTTCGACTATATGACTATTAGACTGTTGATGATGAGGGCAATCACACATTTCGTTTATTATTTCGATTTTAATGAGCAAATCCTTTGTCCATCATGTACTTAGTGATAATTTAGGGCCAATGAAGACCGAGAGTCGCGCAGCGGAGATGATGCTTTTAAGGTTTTCGAAAATCAACTTTAAAACTATTGTCATAAAGTGCATATGATACGTAAGGCTAGAATCCGTGTGAGAATTTATTTAACATGTTCAAATATTATACACTTTATTACTGCAGCATTAAGGTTTATTTTCGAGTATTTAAAATTTTTCTTCAGTAGGGTGGCTCGTTAGGTGACTACAAATGTCCAGAGTTAATACTAAAATAAAATAATGACATTGCGTGGTTCCCCTTAAATAGCCTAACAGGTCTATTGCTAAGCAAACCAAGTAGAGTTCACAGCCTAAGCTAAGTTGTAGGCACGTATAGAAAATGGGTCAAAGCCCTATTGCTTTGTTGAGACGAGAATGAAACAAGGTATGGGGGTATACATATATATGTATATAAATACATGATCGTATTCATTAAAATAAACAACTTTTAACTAAATATCTTAATGCATTGTGTTATTTTTTTTAATGACGTTCCAACATGCCTTGCAACAGATTCGATAGCTTTAACTACTTCAGTACATATTTCAATTACTTTTTTATCACTACCGTTTAGCTATACAATGCAATATTTGAATGTATTCTGATACTATATGCTTATTTATTTTTACGTAGTTTTATCCCTTAGCGTAATATTTGGTAATAAATAATACGCTACATATAATACGCAGGTTAGTGTATTATTAAAATAATGTTTTATGGAAATTAGGGGGTTTCAAGCACATTATAAGGGTTGAAAACGACCTACCACGTGGGTATCAGTATCAAACATTGCATAGTACGGCGGCAAGACAGTAATTTATTTACATAACTACGATTATGTATTCATATACTAATATAATTTGAAGTCTTTGAATAGAGGAAACATTAAAGACTTAAAAATACCAGAGTGTTAAAGTTTGGCGATGTTTCATATCCGTACTTTGGAGAGCACGTTAAGCCGTCAGATTCGGTTGTCATGATCTTGCATCTGAGACAATCATTATTGGGAAGTCAATGCCCTCTAATATACTGACAACTAGTTCAACCTTCGAATTCAGTTCGCCTTCAGGGTTACGGAGGTCCTATTCCGGTCGCTCCTTGGAAAAACTGATATTCAGGTAAAACCGGTTGAACTAGAAACCGACTTCAAAAAATAATAAAAATAATATAGGTTAGGAAAATGAAGTCAACCTGTAATCCCACGTATTGAGACTTTAAAATGAGACTTCAGCACTTGTGTGGAGTACAACTCTAAACAATTTTATACCTGATTAAAAAAATATTAAAAAAGTTCCATTAATATATCGATATTATACTGTCGCAACATTTCCATTATCATGTTCTTTTTTTATAATTCTGATGTCAAAACGTTCTATTGCAGATATTGCGCAATGGCAGTGTTCATTACATAATATAAAATCAAATGTTTTTTATTTTGTTCTTAGATCATTTTATAGCTGAGATAGATATCGAAATATATACACGTCAAAATCAGACTTACATTTACGATCATAAGGTACGAATTCTATTGAAACATGTTCCTTGGTGACGAAGTTTAGGGAGGTGAGTGTGTCCTATTATAACTTTTTTAATATTGAAACTTTTACACGTTTGGGCAAAAATGAGATCTACGAAAATGTTTTAGAGAACATTTTTGCTTAAGTTGATTTTCTCATTTACGGATTTTTCTTTAAATTATATAGTTATAGATTCGTATACACAATGACGTATGTTGTTTTTAATTCTCATTTTATCTCATTTAGAAGTAATAGAATATTTTCTTGAATAAATTATCTTTTATATAAAAATCAATTGCTGTTCGTTTGCCTTGCTAAAACTCGAGAACGGCTGGGCCGATTTACCTGATTATGGTTTTGAAATGTTTGTCGTAGTGCAGGAAGGTTTAAAAGGTACAAAACTAAAAATAACTTGAAAATCCCAATGTCACGTGTACGAAGTTGCGTGCACAGCTAGTATATATATAATATTTTCTAATCCAATATCATTCATTAAAACCAACGTTTATTTCTTGTGCCACAAACATAACACGGAATAAAAAAGTTTATAAATAAAGCAGTAATAATTTCTCAAATATTTAATAACTAGGTTATATTTTGGCGTATTGCTAAATACCTAATCAGGTACTATGTACTAACGCACTTTTAAAGAATCTAAAAACAAACAGATTATCGGTGCTAGCAACACCAGTCTCAAAAATAGAATATGAACCATAAACTAGGATAGTAAATTGAGATGCTGTTATTTACGGCTTCAAAGACTCAAACATGATTAATAATAGGACCTCTTTCAATAATTTAACAAACCTTATCACACCTGTTTGTAGAAGTTTCTAGAAAAGCTTTTACCAATATATTAGGGTAGACACGCTCACCCCACCAAACCAAAAAAAGTAACATGAACCATCATTCAACTAACATTTATTAGTTACTTTAGATCCAAACTCGTGTAATATATCGCAGGCCATTTCCAGATCATTCCGGGTGATGCCCAATGCGCGTACGACTATGTCTTTAGGGTAGCCCTCCCCTACTAAGCGAGCAATGTAATCTAAATTTATGTTTTCATACGATACGTTGTCGCCGTATTTTCTGCCATGCTTGTCGTGTGTTAAAGGGTTGATTTTCTTGGCTGGAAAGAAAATGTTAAGGTTACGAGTTTTGTCAGTAAAATATGAAATTGTACCAGTTTTAGAAAAAAAAAACTTTTTTTTTACAAAAAATGTTCTTTTTTAGTATATCTAAAATATTTGATTAACTATCAGGTAAATAAATTTACTAAGTTCTTTTATATCTATTAAATGCGCTTAAGTTTTCTTTTATTTTTTATAGCGGATATTAATAGTTTGGAAATTAAATCTAATTGATTCGAAGTCGGTTACAAATAAGGTGAAATATAAAAAAGATATATAACTTACGTAAAACAGCCAATTCATTTTTCTCAACGGCAACATTCTCATACGGCGGATCCTTCGCATCTTCAGAAGGAAACTTAGGCATCGTAGTCGATTTAGTAGGTTGATCGACACTCCCACTTGTCGATGCAGGCAAAGATCTCTGCCTAGGAGGTGCTCGACTCTCAACCCTGGTCTCCCTATCAAAACTATTCCTAGATTCTATTTGAGCTCTTAAATCTGGCTTTTCTGGAGGTCTCTCTGGCGGTAATCTAAAATCTGTATGCCTTTCTAGCCCATGTCGATCTAATTTCTGACTATCTACATGCATATGTCTGTTATCCAACCTGGATTCAGGCAAGTGTCTTTCTTGTCTATTATCTGACAAGACGTGCCTATCTTGTCTTTCAGGTACGTGCCAATCTGCTAAGCGATTCTCTTGATGTCTTTCAGGTCTTTCCATCCTATCTTGTCTATTGTCTGGTACAGGTACATGTCTTTCTTCTCTTCTGCTGTCTGGAATAGGAACGTGCCGATCTTGTCTCGGATCCATTTGCCTGGTATCAGGAACTGGCAAGCGTTCTCGAGTTTCTGGCGGATTAGGAACTGGTCTTTCTATTCGACTATCCGGTAATGCCGGTACGGCTCTTTCTTGTCTGTCCGGTAAATGCCTGTCGTGACGATCTGGTATAAATCTGCTGTCTGCAAGAACTCGATTATCCGGTTTTGGTTCAGTTGGAGTTGGTGCTTCGGCGGGTCGTTCGGGCGGGGTTGCAGGAAGGGGTCTACTGTTTGATTGAGGGGTGCAGGCTCGACGTGGTTTTTCGAATGCTCTTGGATCTGGCGGCACCTAAAAGTAAAAACACTTTTGATCACAATTACACTGATTTTCTTCTGGTCGGAGATTGGAATAAAGATTGACAGTTAAAATTTTACCTCGTAGTTTACTTATCTTAGTAGTGTTTATTAAATAAGTAATTTCTAGGCTTCGTCTTATGGAGCTCTGTAGACTCCTTACATAAGTATGTACCAAAAACATCTAGTGTGAAGGTATTTAGTTTCTTTATGTAAAAAAGACAACTACGGCATTAGGAATATACATCCCGTGTCGCGGGGATATTTACAAACATACATGTAACGGACACAAATTACAGTCAAACTCAGAACAACAATTTGAGGATCAGCATTTGGACTTATATTTTTTATTCGATTTACCTCGTTAACAGGGTCTTTTAGAAGTAACGCTTTACAAAATCAGTTGAGGGTTTTTTCTATGCCCCTAGGTTTCGACCATAAGTCTAATAAATAAAAAGGTACCTACCTCATGTCTCGTGTCTATAACGCCAGTAATGGTTTCTGTTGAACCAGTGATGATAGAAGTTAAGCGATGTCTTGAGTCGGGTTCAGGTTCTAACGACGATCGCCTTCTTGGCTCAGCAAAGACTACGGATTTATATATTATGTGTTGACAACAATAAGTAGATTTCAAAATATCAGAAAAATATGAATATTTGCACATCGACTATGTTTTCTAAGATGACATTAACATAAATTGACAAACAAGTCGGTTTACTTGAGTTAAGTAACAAGTCCCCGATATAAAAACAATAGATAAAAGAAAGACAGCTTTAACTTTATGCATATTTTTTGCCTGTTAGCTGCAAAAGCCACTATGATTAAAACTTAAATATCGTCAAGATATCCTGATTTATTTTTGGCACATGAGCAGAAACACTTCATTTTTTAAAAAAAATTATAAAAGGATTTTTATAGAATTTAGATATATGATCTCTATCATATAGGTTAGTCCCCTCTGGGAATAACCTTCACATTCAATAATTAATCTTCTCTATCATTTATTCGGTAGATCGTAGATCACTGAAATGGTCTTACCTTGAGAACTAGCAGCGGCTATATCCTGCACGCTTGACGCTGCTACTATAACCGGTTCTGCGGGTGATAGACTCTTTCTAGGCGGCAATGGCGGAGCCCTAAGTTCTCCATATGCATTCTCAGCTGGTTGGGGAGCCCGACGAGGGGCTCGAGGACTATGGCGAGGGGAAACCCCTGGCGAACGAATCGATGGTCGCAAAGCGTCAATTGTGGATGTTGCTGCGTTGAATTCTGCCCAATCCTGTGAATTTAATTATCATTGTTTTGCTAAGTGATAAAGATTGTTAAGAACTTTATTACTTGTAAACAGGTTTTCTTTATACGTTTGTATGACTGTTAACCATAGAGCTGTTATAGGTAGAACAGGGGCGCCAGGCCAATAGCAGCTATATAAATATCATGCTCTATGCTGTTATCTAGGTTCTACTGATTCTATTTGCTTAGTTTAACACATATTTCTAGATATGTTTAGTAGTAGTATTATCTAATCACATTTTACCATTTTGCCAAGTGATTCTTTGCGGCCTGTTTTTCATGTACTATATAAAATGTAAGAGATGTGCTTATATTGTGAGTTCAATGCGGGAACCAGAAAACTTTTCATTTTTTTGCCTTGAGTTGGGCGTAGATGTGTGATTAGTATTAATAAGGTTCATCTTTATCATCACCATGTTAGCCGTTGGCCTGTTCAAGTCTTTAGCAGCTCATCAAGATGCTCGGAGGCCACAATACAGTTTCCCAGCGGGTAGGCTAAAAATAAACATGGACAAGACGAAAGTCATGTCAAATGTCCATGTTTCGCCAACCCCATTCATTGAGAGGCTCGGCTTTCAAGTTGTTGATGACTAAGTACGGTTACGTTGCTGCATTCAATTTCGCACGCCTATCAGAAACAGTTGCTGTTTAGGCAAGCGCAGCAAAACTGCTCTGTATTAATTAGCTACAGGGGCTGGTAGTAGCCTCACCCTATCATACAAATGCTATTCCTAATACATGACCTAAATTAGTTAGTAGAATTGTCGGAGTTAGACCATGTTACGGACGGATTTTCCGTTTGTTTTTATTCAGCTCGACTGGACATTCGAATAATTATTAACAACAGTTACTTTAATTTCTCTTGCTCCAAATCAAATTCCGCTATTCCAAAATCAAGATTTCAAGACTTAGAAGCAATAAATAAGTGTGCGCATAATTTCAACTATTTGTATGGACACTAGTTTATATAAATGACTAGCTGACCCACGCGACCTCTTTTGCGTCATATATTGCCCGTAGCGTGAAAATTTTCCCCCGTTTTTAAAATATTGTTTATTGGTGTTCCGCTCCTATTGGCCTTAGCGTGATGTATATATAGCCTATAGCCTTCCTCGATAAATGGGCTATCTAACCCTGAAATAATTTTTCAAATCAGGCCAGCTGTTCCTGATTAGCGCGTTCAAACAAACAAACAAACACTTCTTATAGATTTATTATCTTGTAGCCAATATTGAAGCTTGTGCAACTACAATGTATGTGTACTATGTCTATAAGAACGATAAAAAGATAAAACTAAAATGTCTTCTAGATACATGCCCTTATGCATACATTCACGAACAAAAAAGATAAATATTGTTCTAATTTTAGTATCATAAATAATTTTAGTGATAAAAAATTGCAGTGTGCATAATACCTAAATAGTGTTCGTGCAAGTAAAATTACGAGATAAGGGAAACCAAAACACACAAAGCACATATCACCAAGCGTATATTTTCAACATAGAAATAATCTTAAAAATAAATAATAAAGTAAAACAATTAATAAAATTAATTATTTTTACTTAATGTCAATAATACGAACTAAACGTAACAAAATGTCCGAAGCGTAAACGTTAATTAAAATAGAATTTTTCCATCAACGTTTAATTATTAAAGAAAAAAAAACTAATTTCATTCAGCGCTTAAACAGGTTTTTAACATGTTCTCATTAGCACTTTGCTAGATTTATTTAAAATAAGATTTATTTGAAATAAGAATATTGCCATAAGCACTTCGTTATGAATACAAAATTAAACGTATAATATCAAAAACTTAAAATTAAAATATTTACAATTCGTCAAATACTAGTCATTTAACAGCAAAATCTCGAATTTAATATCAAATCATAAATTAACTAAACTATTGCATAAAACGCACTAAAATTCTAATAATAATGATTGAGAATAAAGTGAATGTTTTGTAAAATTAGCGACTAAATTATTTTTAGTGGACGCTAAAGTGCTAAACTAAAAACAATAAAAACTTAACATTTATCTACTTTAATACCTTATACAATAATAATTATTATTTTGCAATACTGTTGCGAAAATAAATATTCTTACATAATTTTTTTATTAATAAATTTTATTCTTTTATAGAATAATGGACGCCATAATTAAAAGCATAAGTACCACTTAAGCAACCAAGGTAGTAAATGCCAAAATAATGATAATGTTGCATTAAGTAAATTTCAACAATTTTAAGAGCGACAGAAATAAAATTTGTTCCTTAAAAGTTTAGCATGTTCAGTATTTTTTTTCTATTAAATTCCCATCTCATAAAATATGGACCTATTTTTAAGTCTATGATTTTGTTACGACATACCAAAAGCCACTTACATTCATTCACAAATACTAATAAATTTCATGTTACACAAAACGTATTACTTAAATAAACAAACAGAAAACAAAAATAGTAATATTGCGATGGAAACGTATCAAAGCAAAAATGTGATAAAAAAATGTTTTGATGTTTCAACTGTTTATAGATGGATGAAGAAATCTGAGAAGAGGTTTGCTACATTCATAAATTCTTCTAGCAATACTTCCTATCTTAATTCCTAGTAATATTCATACTATTATTATAAAATAGTCTAAAAAAGTATCGCAGCCTTAGCCTTATATCATTCAGCCGTTTCAGAGATCAGCCGATCAAACAGACGAAAATAAAAAAGTGTTATTTTGATATACCTATGTACCGTGAATACATGCATATGTATGTATTTAGTAAAAATCGGTTATTTTAATATTACAAACAGACACTCCAATTTTCTTTATTTGTATACATTTGAAAGTAACTCTGTCTGTCTAGTACACATCACAGCTAAACACTGCATCGATTTCAATGAAATTTGACATAGAGATACATATTCTTGAGAAACGACATAGGCTACACTTTACCGCGATAACAATACTAATAATACACATGTAAGGAGCCGCGGGAAAAAGTTAGTATTTATAATAAGTGCTAAAGTTTGTGATGACGGATGTTTGTTACTCTTTCACTAACTGAACGGATCTGGATAAAACTTGGCTCAAAGATAGATTTTACTCTGGAATAGCAGATAGGCGTTTTAAAGTAACACCGCGGGGTGCAACTAGTAAAATATAGGTAAAATGCATAGATCATTTATTGTTACATGTCTTCTAACTCTGATTACAAATTGTATTATACACAAAATGTATAAGTTTGTTATTGTTTCCCGTAATATTTTAAAACATACGGCCATTGCATAAGGGTTTTGTTATTTCTGAATAAGTACGGAACCCTATAAATTATATAAAAATAGTACGGTGAAAATACAATGTTGTCTGACAGACTACACTAGATGTTACTATTTTATTATTTGCTACTGATACGAATCCACCCAATTGTATCTTGAAATGAAATGACGAAATAGGCTTGCCAGACTTAAAAATATATTTATAATCCAATTAAGATTGTGCTTGTTTTGTTATTATAACTACTATTTTAATGTTGATTTTATTTTTATCAAAACAAGATTTACATTTAGCATATCTAAAGAAGTATTAGAATTCCATTTAATAAATAAAATAAAGCCAGGGTGCCGTTTTGGCATTTTGGTCACGGGACCCTATACAAGAGATTATGATTAAAAAAAAATGCATTTTTATCTTTTGTTCGACTTTCTGCAATAAAATATTTATTTATTGTACCGAATGTAATAATAAATACTTATACAAACACGAGATTTACATTTCATATAATTTAGACTTACTAATGCATTAAGGAACCAATCCACAAATGCCAAAATCGAGATAATTATTCTTATCTCGTTATAGATAGAGTCCTTATATCGATTTGGCATGTGTGTGGATTGTTTCTTTGTTGCATAAGTAGATACTTTTAGTGTAATAAAAAAAAACATATCGACCTAGTCCATTTCCTAAGTCCCTTGCAAGCCAACTTCGATACATGTATGTCATAACAAACACAAATAAAAAAAACATGCTTCATAATACACAGCACAGTACACAACGATCCTTGCTTCGGCGTCGTCAAGCAAAACTACCCGTGCAAGCTAAGCATGCGGTGATTTTCGCCTCACTCTCTGCAAACAGACAAACAGACAAAACATCTTTACATAATGTTGTGCATGCATGGGTCGACATATATCTGTGATTTGACTAATGCTAGCATACGACACTAAGTAATGTATGAAAGTGTAAACAAAAATAACGAAAATAAATCAAAAAGCACTTACAGAATTTAAAATGTCTTCGGCAATCTTCGCGCAAATTCGGAGACGAAGTAACTGCTGTATTTAGCTTCATTTATCACTCTTTTACACACACATTACACAGTCCGATATGACGAAGAATGCCGAAAAAACATGCTTTGCCGACATAACAAGATTAAGAATGCCGAAAAAAAAGTATTTGCCGATTAAATAAATAATTTATAAAAAGCTGTATTATTGATATTTTTTTTATAATAGTTAAATAAACCACAGATAAATGTCAACCCTGTAAAAATGAGAGATAAGAATAAAATGATATAGCGCGTACATAAGCATCAACTGATTTCAAAACATGCCACGCGCAAACATCAATGCAAAACATGCCTTAAAGATATAATTTAAAACAATATATACGATGACCTATTTATATGACAAGAAAAAGTAAAAAACTATAACCCGACCATGTTGAAATTTAGGATGAAATTTATCCTATGCTTCCCGGGTTAATAATAGGTCTTTACCTATGAAATTGCCGTTTTGTATGCAATAAGTGAAAGTACTTATTTTTTCAAACTTTTTATTTCTGTTATTCGAAGTAATCACCCATGCAATCGACGCATCTTTGCCAACGCATTGCCAGTTTATTGATGCCCTTCTTGTAAAAATCAGCTGGACGGGAGGCAACAAACTCTTCAAAGGCATTTTGTACTGCCTCTCGGGAATAGAATTTTTTACCCACTAAAAAGTTGTCTAAATTTTGGTAAAAGTAATAGTCAGACCTTGCACCTACCAACTATTACTTTTTCCAAAATTTATACATAACGGCAATTTCATAGGTAAAGATCTATTATTACAAATCTATTGACACCTCATTCTCTAAAATCGGTTCATTAGTTTAGGCGTTACAGTGGAACGTATAAATAGACTGCCAAAACCTTAATGCCTTCCTTTCGGCTTCGGCGTGGTCGGGTTATAAGAGTGTGTATTTCTGACATTTTTATTCTTAACTAGCCACTCGCCCCGGCTTCGCATGGGCTCTTTACGAAAAAAATAATATAGCTTATGTTACCCCGAGAATTTATGCGGCTTGCTTTTTTCCGAAGTCTTCAACAAACATGGTTATATTTTAGTGAATTTACTCAAAAATTTAACAAATCATATACGAAAACCTTCCTCAAGAATGACTTCATCTATTGGTAAAAACGCATCAAAATCCGTGCAGTAGCTTTCGATTTTATCGCAAACAGACAGACAGACGCGGTGGAGGACTTTGTTCTATATTTCTTTTTTAATGAATAATGGGCAAACAAGCAGACGTATCGCCTGGATGTTAAGCGATTACCACCGCCCATGGACTCGCAACACCAGAGGCGTCACAAGTGCGTTGCCGGCCTTTGGGGGATGGGGATGGGCGGAGGGGTTGGGGTATGATCCTCCGGTATCCTCACTCACTCGGTGAAACACATCACAAGCGCTGTTTGATTTCTTTTTTTCCAATTCTTACGGGGTTTTTTAAAACATTTATAAAACAACAAATTTTCATCTTCATTTGTCGTTTTTCTTGAAATACTGTTAGTTATATTATAATATTAGTTATATTACTATAATATAACTAACACAAGCTTCAATTGATAATTTAATTGTAATAAGAGATAGATTACAAATAATAGAAACGATGATCTTGGTGTAATGGATCGCTATGACTAGATAACTCCTACTACTGTAGCAAAATACTGTCTACTGCCTCGACCAATGCTTATGATAACCAAAGGTAACCAATAAAAGTTTTCATATTAAGATTTAGTAGATTAAGGTCTTGTTTCACCGTTTAGCTTATCTGACTGATAATTTGACGCACCTGCCATATAAATATATCCCGAACTTATTTGTAACCAGTGAAACATGGTCTAAAGATAAGTACACACAGAAGTAGGTACGAATGGTAGTAGCTAAAGGTTTTATTTAGATTTATTTACTAGACTGGTTGAACCCCGCGATGTTACCCGCGATTGTTGTTGTACCGCGAATAACGCCGCGGGACAAAGTTAGTCTAAAAAAAAGAAGCCTAAGTTACTCCCTGGATCATCAGCTACCTGCCAGTGAAAGTCCCGTCAAAATCGGTCCAGCCGTTCCAGAGATTACCCGGAACAATCATTACTATAGCTTTGTTAGTTTTCAAATAAAGTTTGTGTTTGTAAAATATCGGCTTGGCTATCACACACTTATGATTATAGGTATAAATAGTAATTCTTACCTCCGTATCATCAATATCATCCGTAAGTCCATTAAAGGTCGTATTCCTTGAAGACCAGCCGTTTGAGTTGCCAGATATTGTGACGTCAACGCCTAAACATAAAATAATAATAATAATACGAGAAAGAACCCATACACAGCCTTGAAAAGGCAGCGCCTGTGTAATACTACTCCAGGCGCGGTTCCAAGGGGGGGGTCACAGGGGACACGACCCCCCCCAAAATCGTACACATGTAAAACTTTTTAACCTTATTTTTTTTCTCCTTACTTTCCATAATTGTTCAACCGACATAAGAAATCATAGGTTAAGAATTGTTTAACACCTATAAATTAAAAAAGTAACAAAATGTGGATAACAAATCTTTACCACCAAGACTGTCGTGATTCAGGCTTGCTCTACCATAAAGACTCGGATGACACTACTAGTCTGGACCAGAGTTTCTAGGAAGAGTGCCAGAGAGACACGCTCTTTCCAAGGACTATCCCCCAATTCCTCCGACGCAATTGGACCGGCAACTCTGGTCCGACGTATGTGAGGCATTGGAGGGAGAGCTGGATCGTGCCGTATGGAGACTGGCTACCCGCAACACCGCTCCTGGTCCTGGTGGTATTCCAGGTCGGTGCTGGGAGACAAACTGAGGCAAATTTTCACTCAGTGTTTCGGCCTTGGTATCTCCCCCCTCGACTGAAAAGAAGCGAGACTGCTGCTCCTCAAAAAGTAACGTATCAGCGGGCACCTGTAATAAGGAGGGTCGTGTTGACAGTTAGGCTTGATATCGTTAACGCTTTCAGCATTCCTTGGCGCGCTATCAGGGCGGCCCTTGAATATCACCGTCATAGAGGCCTATCTGCGCGATAAAGCAGTGAAGTTTGTCGATTTGAACGGGGTGGCAAATCGAAGGGAGGTGTGTTGTGGGGTTCCCCAGGGCTCTGTATTGGTCCCATTGTTATGGAACCTCGCATAAGATGCGGACCTTCGCAATAGTCTGCCTCTGGCCTCCGTGTCGCCTGCTATGTAGACGATACAATAATACAGGCTAGAGGGTAACGCTTCGGGGAGGTGCTTCTGCTCGCCGAGGAGCTTGTGTTGTGCATAAGACCCGTGAGTTAAGCCTAAAGGTGGCGCCTCCATGGCTTATGTAAGTCAAGAACCATCCAGCTCATGCCTGCTGGATGACATTGACAGCTAGGTCAGTACATAAAGTACCTAGGCCTCCTCCTGGGCAGTCGGTATAGCTTCGAAGAGCATTTTGGGCGGCTAGTCCCCCGAGTACGAGTGATAGCAGGGGCACCACATCGTCTGCTACTCGCCCAGGTTTGAGCCAGCCAACGCGCTATCGGAGCCGTTCTGACGAGCTTCGAAGCTTCGATAGAGATAACTGAATGTGTCACCTACCGACTCACTCAGATGCTTACCGGGTACGGTTGCTTCGGTGAATATCTGAACAGAATCGGACGTGTGTTTACGGCACAATGCCATCACTGCGGACAGATCGGATGAAACCTGTCACCAGCATTGATCGCGGCAATACTGGCAAGTAGTGAGGGATGGGAGGCGGAGGGCTCCTTCTGTGGAGACGTTATGCTCCAGAAGGAGTCCGCAAAGCGTGATCGGGAAAGGGCCGATCCCGCTTGAAAGAGGGGATGAAGAGGGCGCGGTAGAAGCTGCTAGCTCCCCAATCGTCGTTGTGGCCATATCCAGGGGAAATCTGGTCACTACAAACGACCTGAGAGCGGTGACACCTCGGTGCGGCCGGGGGATGTCGTCTAAGGCAGGTCGGTGTTCCGACTGCGTAAAGCTATGAGAGGTTCAATAGCGACCTGCCACGGGGGTGAATCTAATTACCCTGGGATGTACCTGCAGTGAGTACTCCCGATGCCGCTGATGCGTTTCTGGAGCTCTTGACAGCCGAGTTAGGCCGCCGCGGGGTTTAGAGGCTAGACTGATTTGTCCGGAATCCCACACAAACCCTTCGTGCCCCCTCCCCCCCCACCTCCCCCCACGGAGCTAGGTCCTCTAAGTATTCATTAAGAGATTGTCCCAGACCTCTCAAATATTCAACTATTGTCATCGCAATAGACTTACTAATAAAAACAATACATATCGATTTGTTTCTAATGTGTGCAATAAAATTGAATATTGTGCAATAAAGTCTAATTTACTCGACTTAAATTAATTATTAGTGACCCCCACCAAAATTTCAGGCTGGAACCGCCCCTGTACTACTCAGACAACTAGTGAAAATATTTATTAAACTAAAAATGCTATTGACTGGTTTGTATGGGGAGAAAATTCATGTAAGTCGTTATTGAAATCGTCCATGTCGTCTGAAAGCCAGAGTCAGCTGTGAGTATATATAGATATATATGCCACCGTAAAAACCGTTAGTTTATAATCTACCTAGCGAGATTGCAAACTATCGAAGATTGTCAACTACGATATACTGCTTACGCGCGTCAAATTGCCCCTGTCTTGTCAGTCAGTTGTTTGTCAGTCCCTGATTGGTCGGTGTTAGAGTAGGCCGTTCAATAGCCACAGAGTTCAGTTAGGTTAGGTTAGAACTACTATAATATAATTAAACACAAAATAATTTTACGTCACAACAATTTTCTATAACTAATTCTAAAGCTGTGAGGCATTTTCAACATGAAATCAATCACCAAATACTTTACATTCGGCTACAAAAACGAATTAACAAACAAATATGACGGCGCGGGACATATGCTGTTCAACTGTTTGCAATATCGCGAGATAGGTTACAATGTAACGGTTTCGACAATCTGACGATAACACATATATACTACTAGATCTGATCCACGCAACCTCGTCTACGTCTCCTATTGCCCGTGGCGTGAACATATGTATCATAAAAATATTTATTAGTAAAAAAACCCGACTGCGTCAACATCTGCTATCTTTGTTATTTTTTTTTTTTTTATAAATCTTGTATGTTATATATATATAAAATTTCTTTATTTTGATACGACACTCGATGTATTTTAAAAACATTTTTTTTAGAATACTTTTTGCGACAAAAATCCTTATTTTGTATTTTTTTAATTTTGATGTAGCCGCTCAGTGTCAATCTCACGACTAAGACGAATCTATTTACACCACTGCCCCCCTAGCTAAGTTACAAGCTTTCTTCGCAATCGTTAACGTCTAAATTCTCGTGTACCATTGGCTAACACTTTGTCTAAGATTAACCAATCACACACGAGAAAGTAGGCGTTAACGATTACAGAAAGAAGAACGTTTGCAAATTGGTTAGGGGGGCTGACATAAAAATACGACAAGCCGTTTAAGCTCTAGGGCGTGCCAAAGAAATATACATACATACTTACACTCGAAAAACATAACCCTCCTTCTTTTGCAGTCGGGTAAAAAGGTTATAGCGTGTCAACTTTAACAGATAGACATTTGCTGTCGCGGACTCTTTTTAAAACTTAAATAAAGGGGACAATATATTTCATTCATTATTTTTGCACAACC
Source organism: Spilosoma lubricipeda (assembly GCA_905220595.1). NCBI lineage: Eukaryota > Metazoa > Arthropoda > Insecta > Lepidoptera > Erebidae > Spilosoma > Spilosoma lubricipeda. The sequence goes on from HG992300.1 coordinate 6,212,988, forward strand.
TTTACCATATACGTAGCGCGCAATGAAAGCTCAACTAGCATAATTTTTGTAACAATTTAAATCAATGCTCAGCCCTTATTGCGTTATGATATATATCCTATTGCCTTCTTTCATAATGGACTAAAGTATTTTTAAATCGAATTAATTTCTGAGATTAGCGCGTTCAACCAAACAAACTCTTCAGCTTTATAATATTGGAATATATAAGACTAATCCCACATCATCAAAGCTTCTGAGAGCGTTATATATTTTTTTAACTTGCTTTGTTGATGTGTTGTAGCCTTATAAAAAACTAGCTGAACCCAGCGGTGTTACCCGCGGATATTATTTTACCGCGAGTAACGCCGCGGGACAAAGTTAGTCTAAAAAAAGTAGCCTAAGTTACTCCCTGGTTCAGCAGCTACATGCCAGTGAAAGTCCCGTCAAAATCGTCCCAGCCGTTCCAGAGATTACCCGGAACAAACAGACAGACAGACAAACATTTTTTTAACTACATTTTTGGCATATGTACCGTGTATACATACATATGCATTTAGTAAAAAGCGGTTATTTTAATATTACAAACAGACACTCCAATTTTATTTATTTGTATAGATATAGATGTATAGATAAATATGCAACTCACTAGAGCCATTGCATCCCGATGATCCAGACGATCCTGACGAATTTGATGACATTGACTTTACTGCAGTCTTAGTGTTACTGCTCCTGGAAACACAACATATAAGATTAGTGTTTATTTACCAATAATGCCCTTTTTTCACTGACTTCAAAAAAAAGGAGGAGGTTTCTCAATTTGACCGTACATATATATATATATATATATATATTTTATGTGTGTTCGCGGATAACTTCGTCGTTTATGAACTAATTTTGATGATGATTTTTTTAATGGAAAGGAGATATCCCAACGGTGGTAACATGATAAGGACACTAAGATCTGATGATGGCATCCAAGAGAAACCGAGTCAAACCTTTAAGTCGGTTTTATTTTTGTTAAAATTTTACTTGTTATTGGAGAATAATGATCTAAGTAACTACCAGTGTATAAATAAATTTTACACTCTGTAATATTACAGAACAAATAATTATACATTAGAAGTGTAATCAACGGTAAATAATCTCAAGAGATCCTTAGCCGCCGCGACGTACAGGTAAACGATTTGTAATAAAATTCACATGTTACAAAGTCTATGCTAATCCTTCCAAAGGACTTAACGACTAAATATCTTAAACATCAATCACACAGAAAAGAACCTTATGCCTTTTACATAAGGTAACGTTTCACTTGCACATTTGTGTTTTAGTATTAACAGTGAGTACCTAATATTTTCGTGCAAAATATCTTCGCAGGATATTCAGTTCATTGCGTGGTTTCATATTAACAATCTAGTTGGTACTTAAATTTAATACGCAATGTATGAAAACAGTTCATGTACGATCGTTTTTAGAGATGTAAAGAAGTGACGACCAATATGAGCTTCGTGCTTAGTTTATTCGCTTTGAGAGTATTCTTAATTATATACTAGGTAATTTTAATATCTATCACACCATAACTGAGAATTGTAGTTGTAGTAAATTACAAAGGCCGACAGAAGCATAGATGCCTAGGAATTTATAGATAAATTATAACAATATAAATCATGTTATTTATTGCGACCGGACATTGTACATAACTGCACACGTAAGACATTTAAATATAGGCCAAATTTTGGACATTTCTTGTTACTTACTTATCTGACGTAGTGTTAGGTGGGCGAGGTGGAACGAAAGCATCCACCACGACTTGTTCCGTCCCCTTGATCTCCGCTCGACAGAACGGACAACCTTGACCTTCTGAATCCTAGAAAAGGACAACATAGTTTACTACTACAAGTCCATTGGTCTAAATTCGACTTTGAAATAGAGGGAAGTGTTAGATTTACTCAAGCTAATAAAAGAAAAAGTTAAAAAAATTATAATCCGACTAACATTAAATCTTTTGATAATACGTCACACAGGCCACTATTTTGAATCTATTCACGGTTCATTCTTATAGACGCTACGCACAGTGGGACAACTCCGACTGCAAAAACTGTTTCCCTAATAACATTTTGGTCTAATTTTGATTATGTTGGAATATTAATTCATGCTTAATTGGCAATATTATCATTGGACCAACTCAATATTACTAAAATTAAAACAATAATCAACAAAATAAGTCTAACAAGTTATTGTGACGTCACTACACACTATGGTTGAATACTTACAATTTGCCACGCAGTCAAACATGGAGTACATAGAAGATGTCCACACGGCTCTATTCGAATATCCTTGTCGTTCTCTGCACATATCTTGCACAGTTGAAACGTGCTCCCTGAAACAGTACAAATATAAACATGAGTAAACATAAACCATTCGAATTTGAATCATTTTACGGCCGTTTTCAATAACCTATCTTCAGTTTTAATTAGAGAGTTTATTGTAAACAATCTGTAAAGTAGTCAGTACCTTAAAAAAAGTATTTATTCTACTAAAACTTGTCTGTCATAATCAACAATCAGAAATTTTAACAAAAAAAATCGAATTCAATCTGGACCAAATTGAAATGGGACCACACGGGAAGCACCATGTATTTATATCAGTTGTCTAGTACCCATAACACAAGCTCTGCTTAGCTTGGGACTAGATGGCGTTGTGTATTAGATGTCCGAAATATTTATTTATACGCTGTCTCCTGGATTAACTGGTGATAGGTTTTTGAAAACGGCAGTAAAACGACTTGAGCGGTTGCTTTAGCCCTTATCAGATCATCAAAAAATTACATCAAAACATCTATTGCCTTTTCTATCTTATCAATTTTACGTTTCATGTCGAACTTTTTGAATTGAATTTTTCCATATAATACCTAAAATGTCCAGTAAATGCCAAAAACCTCGCCTTACGTAAATAGAATTCAAATTTAATCCAAAAAAGTGTGCATTTATTACGTTTACTTCTTTAGTTTTCTTAGTGTTAAAAATATATTTTGTACTAGTTGTTGGCCGCGGCTCCGCCCGCGTGTATGTCGGTTATCGCTGCAAATATTAGCCTATGTTTTGTTCTGACGTATAAGCTATATTACTGTAAAGTTTCATCCAAATCCGTTCAGTAGTTTTTGCGTGAAAGAGTAACAAACATCCATCCATCCTTACAAACTTTCGCATTTATAATATTAGTAGGATGTATGTATAACATCACAAATTCCAGCCCCTATTAAGTGTTGAAAAAGTATGAATATATACTGACCCATTTCACAGTACAGCTCATACTGTTCTTGAGTAACAGTGATGTGGTCTTCTGATGGTGAAATAATCGCGCTGCTCAAATCAGGGTTTAAGTCTTTCCCCGCTGGATACAAATAGCTGAAACATGATATAAGTATTTTTGATTTAATTTGTTTTCCGTTAAGTTAGTCATTTTCTTAAACTTTGAAAATCTCTAAACACTAAACAAAAGAGTGACGTTACGGCCTTATAAACCAACTAGCCGACCCACGCAACCTCGATTGCGTCTCCTATTGCCCGTAGCGTGATAATTTTCCCCAGCTTTCGAAATATATCTATACTAATATATAAAGCTGAAGAGTTTGTTTGTTTGTTTGTTTGTTTGAACACGCTAATCTCAGGAACCGCTGGTCCGATTTGAAAAATTCTTTCGGTGTTGGATAGTCCATTTATCGAGGAAGGCTATAGGGTATATATCATCACGCTACTACTAATAGGAGCGGAGCAACAATGAAGAATGTTTTAAAAACGGGGGAAATTTTCACGCTACGGGCAATATAAGGCGCAAACGAGGTTGCGTGGGTCGGCTAATATTAGTATAGATGTTAAGCAGATGTATTTCATTTGACTGCCTCGTTGGTCTAGCGGTTGGCGTTTGCGACTGCAGAACTTGAAGTCTCGGGTTCGATTCCCGGGTCGAACTAAATGTTTGTATGATCTACCAATATTTGTTTCGGAGTTTGGGTGTTTTCTATGTAAATATAAATATTTACAAAAAAAAAGTATGTATTTATATCAGTTGTCTAGTACCCATAACACAAGCTCTGCTTAGCTTGGGACTAGATGGAGTTGTGTGTTAGAGGTCCGAAATATTTATTTATTTGTTTTACGAACGACGTCGGAGGACACAGGCTTGTTTGTGACGTGGCTACGCACTTATTATGTATATATTAACTTGAGTTACCAGTTTCTTTGGGTGGAGTTACTCATAAAAATAGATTACCACTTAACTAGTTTCCTCTCAAAACAATCAAACAAAATGTATTATTCTTTATTAGTTTTGCTCTACAATTATGTATCACCTTGGAATCTTTCGCGATAACATTGTTATACGTGGATAACGATGTAAGTTACACATTTAAATATTTCTTCTTGTTAAGATTTGATGTAAGATTAATGTGTATCTGTTCTACCTAATTAAATAAATAACTGGAATTCATTTGTTAAGACTTCTATTAAGTAACTTAGTAGGTAGTTTAGAATACTTACAACCCCTCTCTATATCCGTCCAAAAGCGCCTGAACGAGACTTTTGTTCTGTGGTATTGTCTGAAGGATTTCGCCTTCGACTGTGACGTAACCAATCGCCCACTGCCCTAGCCGCGTACATGATAACCTGAAATACCAAACAGTTATAACATACCTACACTACATAATAGTATTTGTATTGAGTACCACTGCAATGCTTTTCCATTTCGTTCAATTTTTCTACAGAAGGAACGCACGTAAACCAAAATTCCTGCTATCGTTTTTTTTTTCTTTTTATATATATATATGAATCTGCCAAAGTAACTCTACTCTGTCTGAAATAGAGCATGAGTAAGTATCTTCGCAAACATAATGTTAACTGCCTCTGCTCTAATTATAAGAAATTAAAAATTTAATCGCACTCAATAAGAAATTATTAGGCCTGGAGCAATCCAAGACCTCTGGCAAAGCAGCCACAGTCTGTAACGCAATTATGTTACTCAAAAAGAAGTTGTAGTAATGAAAGACTGTTTGAAGTTTACCTGAACACGTAACTCCCAGGTCTGTGTATGTATTTGTGTAGAAGTGCTTTAACTTCGTCGTAAGTAAGAAACGCTACGTAACCAGGGTGCGTCACCGCCAACAGTTGCCAGTTACGGAGCAAAGTACTCCAGGGTTGAAATAATCTGAAATTTAAAAAAAATATTTAGTACTAGTTGTGGTTGACTACGCTTACTATACATTGTATTGTATTGGTTGTATTGATGAGAAATGTGAAACTGCAAAAAATAAATAAAAAAATCTTTGTGATTTGTTAATCAAGTCAAAACTTGAATTCAATTGGTGTATAATTTCTACGAAATCCAAAGTGTATCCAAACCCATTTTATTCATTTTATAAATAATAATCAATATAGAACATTAAATATCTATGACATTTCTGGGAAGCGTTCCTAGAAATAATTTCTTTACTACGCTTTGCTTTCCTGAATTCTTAGATAAGAAAATTACGTAATTCGTAGTAGGTGTGGCAAAACATCACGCACCATTCTTGAACTGGATCACGCCCATTAGCCTAATAGTACGTTACCGAGAACCAGTAGGTATAATTATTAGGTGGGATGTCGACACCCACTTCTGCCCATATTGTAAGTAGTTCTAACTTACATTAATATGCTCTACGTAAAAGAAGCCACGCAAAAGAAAAGCATTGAAAATACTAGCGATGAATCTGGAAGGATCTAATTATTATAAGAGATTATCCCTACTAATATTATAAAATGCGAAAGTACCTCTGTCTGTTAAGCTTTCGAGGTTAAGCCGCTTAATATTCTGACATCTATCACACAACGCCATCTGGTCCCAAACTACGCAGAGCTTGTATTATAGTACTAGACAACTGATATAAATACATAATACATACATATTCTTTATGAATAAATACATATTATACATAGAAAACACCCAAACTCCGAAACAAATATTTGCACAAACATTTGCTTCGACCCGGGAATCGAACCCGAGACCTCAAGCACAGCAGTCGCATACGCTACCACTGCGCTACCGAGACAGTCTAAAGTTTCTTGACTAAATTTTGGCTTAGAAACACTTTGATTGTTAACGAAGGACATAGACCACTTTTTACCGCTGTAACCGACATGTACGGAGATATTTTAATGCGTAAAGTCTTTTCGACTGAATTAAAAAAAAACAAAAGATAACAGTAAAAAGATTTTCTTCTTACCTTGTAAACACATCAAACTCAAAGTTGGAGATGAAGTCGTTACACGTCAGATCTATTGTAGTCTTCAACGCCATCGTCTCCAGCCCAGAAGATATTGGATGCACGTTGTTAAGCTCCTCACGGAAAATCTTCCAAGGCACTAGAGTGCTGGAAACAATAAAAAAGAATTTTAATTTAAAATGTCGGCTTAATATGCATACTTATTTATTAGATCTACAAAAATTTTTAAACATTTCGAATAATGTGTCTACATACATTTATAAAAACATCCAACTCAGAAAAAAACAATTTGTAGATCACACCAAAAGTCGTTCCATGTGGTGATCGAACTACGGCTGGAGATGCATCTCCTTAGAAAGGAGGTTTGAGGTTATGATTTCTTCTAGTCATTCAAATGAGTATTAAAAAGGTATATAAGAGTAAATCCTCATTTCTGCTTCATAGTAACCGTTTGATTACACTGATATTTCTAGTAAAAAAATTTGAGCAAAATGCAAAAGGTAACAATAAAACAATACAATCATCTCGCCCGGAATAAGTATTAATAGATATTTGCCAAACGAAAAAATGCGTGGGGGATTATTTTACAAAAGAAAATTTCAGTCAAATTGTAGGTAAAGAACTCAAAATTGGTTACATTGCTTTCTACGCTTTGGTTAAAGGTTTAAAGGCTTTAAAACGAAATATATTTTGAAGCGTCCTTTCTGTTCTATTGACAGAGAGTATGCAGGACCGTTTTCGATACATCAAATCACACTAATATAATAAAGGCGAAAGTTTATGAGTGTGTATGTTTCTTACTTCTTCACGGAAAAACTACTGAACGGATTTGGATGAAACTTAACAGTAATATAGCTTATACATCAGAATAACACATAGGCTACTATTTGCCGCGATAATCGATATACACGCGGACGGAGCCGCGGGCAACAGCTAGTAATCTATAAACGCGCAAATGATTGCATTCAATATAATTTGAATATTTTACATATATTGCGTACTCTTATATATTTGTAGATCTTTAATGAAATCATTTCTTCTACGACATTTTTCTCTGAAATATACCTACAGTAAATACAAATGTGTTACATAGTTAAGAAGAAACAACAACAAAGTTAAAAAATCTCAAATGTGTTCAGCAGATAATAGGAAAGCCAGATGTTTCTATAAGTTATTGAAGTTTTAAATATTTTATTTCCGTTTATGAATTAATTTTTTTACTGCAATTCGAACTCATAATCACTGAGCAAAACTTTGATGCCACGTATGATATAGGAGCTTTGTGCTGCAGCAATCAATACCTCCGAATGTGATTAACTGATGTGTGAGAGAACATACATAAAATATAAGGAAAGCACCAGCTGTTTTCCAATTAGCAGCAGAATTAATTACCAATGTTCGGTAGCGGAAGACTGACTGGACGAGCGATTATTGGGTCGTCCTCCGAGTAATATGCAGTCGAAGGGAACGTGGGCTAATGTGTTTATGGAAAACCTTTCAAGGGATAGGATATTAGGTCTATTCCTGTCCTACGGAAACGGATGAACTTCGTTATAACTTAACAAGTAATTCGAATTCGGTATTTACAACAGGTGAAATTGACTATTAAGTGGCCAAACGAAAAGTCGATTAGATTTCTACTCATGACAAATATTGAAGTTTAATTCTGACTAGCTGAACCCCGCGGTGTTACCCGCGACTATTGTTGTACCGCGAGTAACGCCGCGGGACAAAGTTAGTCTAAAAAAATAGCCTAAGTTACTCCCCGGATCATCAGCTACCTGCCAGTGAAAGTCCCGTCAAAATCCGTCCAGCCGTTCCAGAGTTTACCCGGAACAAACAGACAGACAGACAAAAAATGTTGTAACTACATTTTTGGTATATGTACCGTGTATACATACATATGCATTTAGTAAAAAGCGGTTATTTTATTATTACAAACAGACACTCCAATTTTATTTATTTGTATAGATGTATAGATAAGGTGTACATCTGGAATTAAATAGACTAATTACTATGGCCATTTTCTTTATAAAATAAACTCCCGTACTAATAATATATTTCTGTGTCACGGGGTACTTTACAAACACACATAAGACGAGCAGATAGAACACTGAGAATAATTAATTCCTGGATCACACAAAGTGTTGTTCTATATAGATATGGAACTCACAACACTTAGAGCAGTAGGAACCGAAGAGATGACTGCTTAAACTACTGCGCTATCTGTGCAGTTAACTTGCTTTTAAATACAGATATAGTTGTTGAAGCTTTATAATAAACTAGTTGTTGCCGCGGCTCCGCCCGCGTGTATACCGATTATCGCGGCAAATAGTACCATATGTATTATTCTGATGTATAAGCTATATTACTGTGAAGTTTCATCCAAATTCGTCCAGTACATTTTGCGTGAACGAGTAACAAACATCCATCCATACATTCCATACTTACAAACTTTCGCATTTATAATATTAGTAGGATTTTGATTTGACGGATTACCAAGTAAGTAAGTTTGTCAGTAAATAGATGGTCAAAAAATGTTTGCAGACCGCAAAAAATACGACATTGTTTCTGAGACCGAATTGTATAACTACAGGAAAATGTACTCATGAAAGATACACTGAAAGGTGTAATTATCACAGTTTGTAAACCTTTGCAAACGATTTTTCCATAAATAAATAGCCTTATACCCTTTATACTAGGTAAAAGCATCCCGAGATGAAATATGCATTAGCATTCAACTCTTACGGGGTATGGAAACGTGAATGGAAACACTCAAATATTAATATAGACTATAATGGAGTTAATTTAGCGAGTTTATATGTATTCAATCGCCAGTTAATGAGCGTATAGTATCCATACTGAAGTTATATGTACCTTCCTTGTGCTATATCTGTTATTTCCTGTATCCGCTCTTAGAGATTATCCATAGTAATATTATAAATTCTTAAGTGACTGTCTGTCGGTTATACCACTGAACCGTTTTAAATGAATTCTGGTAGGCAGGAAGATTTAACCGTAGAGAAGGACATTGGCTACTTTTTGCCACGATAACGAGCCGCGGGTAAAAGCTAGTAAGCTATATTGCAAAAAAAGCCTAGGAAAATAGAATTGGACGAAGAAGAAAACATTCTAATAACTTTAAGAACATTCAAGTGATCGCGGATTTAGAATTCCATTATATATTAAATATTTATATTTTGAACGTTTAGTATTTTTAGCCCTAAAATTGCCTAGTCGGATATATATATAAAAAATGACGCTTTTTTCCTTAATTATTAATTAAAGGTGTTAACTGAGTAGCATCATGAGTGAACTGCCATGTTATATATATAGGTAGGTAGGTATATGTCTGAAGACTCTAAGGTGAGGTGATTTAAAGTTAAAGATAGGAAAAACAAACACATATAGGTAATGAATTACTACTACTTAAGGGACAATAACGTTTATCTGTCAGATAATGGGTTTCGGAAAAATCGTCCAAAGCAGGGTAGTTCTGCGTCAATAACGGTCGTCTTATAGCTTAAAAGGTACGAGGTTATAAAGTAAGTAGGTACATTACAGTAAGCAACCAGAAATATCATAAAAATTATAAAAAAAAATACTGAAGTGACTGTTTGTATTTTCAAAATAACACAAAGCTTATCACTAAATGCATATGGGAGCATATACGGTAACGGTATTGGTTCTTAGATTTACGGTATCTTCGTACATCTAAGAACTACTTTTTACATTTTTATTTTTCCCCCTTCTTTTTCTATTCTCTGAAATGGTCGAACCGAATTTGGAGGCACTTTCAGTGGCAAATAGTTTATAGATTACCTTAGGCTAGATTATTTTAGAAAAAATAAATAAATAGAACAAAATTAAAAATCAATGAAATATCAAACATTATCCAATTCTAAACTAACGAAACTTGCGGGTAATACCGTGGCGCGCAGCTAGTCTATACAAATAAATAAAATTGGAGTGTCTGTTTGTAATATTAAAATAACAGCTTTTTAATCAATGCATGTGTATGTACACACGTATACACGATACATATACCAAAAACGTAGTTAAAAATTTTTTTGTCTGTCTGTCTGTCTGTTTGTTCCGGGTAATCTCTGGAACGGCTGGACGGATTTTGACGGGACTTTCACTGGCAGGTAGCTGATGATCCGGGGAGTAACTTAGGCTACTTTTTTTAGACTAACTTTGTCCCGCTGCGTTACAACAATAACCGCGGGTACCACCGCGGGGTTCATATAAAATAAAATTGTAGTAAATGTCAATTTTAAATTTTCAACATTCACAGGTAAATTAATTAAAACGCCTGATTGCTAGCCGTTCTTTTCTTATAATTTATGTGGTAAAAGCTTCAATTATTGCAATTTTTCCTATTATGATCGATGATAGAAGTAGAATATAGATATAATGTTTTCCTAAATTTTCGTTCTGCTAATTATATAATTGAATTTTTAATTAATGACAGTTATAATTTGGGTTTGAACATAATTAACTGAAACTGAGATTTCTTCGTTGTCTATGGCTAACACTACATCGTTAGCTCAGCCGAAAGACGTCCATTGCTAAGGGTTCCCTGGAGGCTCTCTAAAACAATCGCGACCTTAACCAGGTCGTCGGACTACCTTATGTTTACACGCATTATATTTTATGACAATTTCATTTATAAAGTTTCCAGTTGTAATATTATAATTTTATTCTTATTAATTAAATAATTTTACTCTGTCTACATTAAGATAAAGCTATTCAACTCGAACGTTGTGATTGGCTTAAGAGAAAATTATTATTTTTTACTTACCTGGTCTTTTTTTACTTCTAAAACACTTCAATCTCTGTCATAAATGTTCAAATATTTTATATCAAGTACTAGCTTTTGCACGTGGCTTCGCGGCCGCTTGTTTGTCGGTAGCAAAGAGTAGCCTATGTCCTTCTTCAAAAATCAAAGTATCTCCATGCCAAATTTCATTGAAATCGGTGCCGCTCAGACAAACATAGTTATTACGCATTTATAATATAAGTATGAATTGGTGTGTGCAAAATTTTAATTTTCTAATAAAATTAGCTTGAACAAATATGTGAGTTCAGTATGGCAACATGAATTATCCTTATGTTATATATGGTAATTTTCCTTCCAATTAAGTCAGGTAATATATTTTCAGATGCAGTTATACATTTATTTAAAACAGTTATTAGTACCTATATATTACCAGTGTAAACTCAATCATTTTATACATAAACACACAGACGATGCGACTGATACTGACGATGCGATAATTGAAAAAAAGAAGAAAAAGCCAACTAATCTAAAGGTTACACATTTTGGTATACCTGACAGGTTTGCCTGCATTTTACAGGCAAACCGGAGCATGTAAGTTACACAACTATGCAGGTATGTCATCTATTCAGCTTACCTGACATGTGTAACTGTTCCTGTAAACCTATGCAGTTACACATCTTGGTATACCTGACAGGTTTGCCTGCACTTTACAGGCAAACCGGAGCATGTATGTTGCACAACTGCAGGTATGTCATCTATTTAGCTTACCTGACATGTGTAACTGTTCCTGTAAACTGTGCAGGTACACCCTATAGTGTATGGAAAAAATCATCTCGATTTTTGTATTTTTTTAATAAATAATTTTACTATTTAAATCACAACATAATCAGTGTACAGTGTGCACACAGAGATATATGTCAAGCACGCGATATTTAACGTTTGGGAACGGTGCGAGCGCGATTGACACGCATTTTGTCAATAGGGATGGTGACGGTGACATTCTTAATCTGTATTGCTTTACAACTTACAAATACATATTATTGATTTAAATTTAATGAATTAAATTGAAGTTATGGTCACTGCATTATTTTTGGCGGCACATAATAGAAGTAAGTGTCCGATTTGCATACAAAGATCCCAACTTGCCCACGTATTTTTAAAACAATAGGTATATCGCAACGTGAATCAAGGCCTTTGACGGAGTGAATTGAAAACAAAATTAACATAAAATAATTTATAATTTAAGTCAATGCACTTTCAAGTACAAATTTTATAATAGTCAATTCCGCGTTTACACTTTTTGAAATAGCCTTTTGGTGTAAGGTGGTACGCCACCCAGGGTTGAGAATTTGCCTTTGAAAACTGGTCGGATTTTTTTTCCTTTTGCAATTTAGTTTTATTAGTAAAATAGAGGAATTTCTTTTAAGTTTAGTATCTACTATCATTACTTACTTATATAATTTTTATATGCACCTGCTACCCTGTCTATGTAATGTTATGTTTGCGGATGGCAAATTGAATTACTATTGTGACTGATATTTTACAGCCGGAAAAGTCTTAGACAAGATTTCCGAAAACGTCCAAAAACAAATTAAACTCCATTGTTACCCTATAAAGACACGTATATCATAATGTTAGTAAGTACATACGTTGTATATTTATATAGGTATCTACAGATTAGTCGCCTCGCCACAGCGTTGTCAACGGAAATAGCGAGGGTCATACTAACTAGGATCACCTATGTTCATACAGATTAAAATATGGTTCTTATATTCTGCATCATCAATAAATCACCACGAAATAAAATAAAAATTCAATGAAATTTCAGATACCGATAGGCGGGGAATCTTTTGGATTTGAATGTAGAAGATAAGGAAAATGGCAGTTATTTTTTTAGTGGACTGATATTCTTATGTACCTATTTTACTATTTTTACTGCGCTAAATTTTCATATATGTGTAGATAATCTACACATATGTGGTAATTCAGTAGATATGTGAATGTTCAAGACACAGTTTCTGATTATTGCAGAATAAATGTATAAAAATTGTCAATTAAAATCTTGCTGAGAATAAATAATGGTGTCAAAAGGTATTAGTTTTATGGTAGTAGTTCCACAAAAACATCGTTATTAAGTGTACAATTTTTTCTATTTTATTTATCTAAAACTAATATTTTTGGTAGAAGGGCTTTAAAATTCTAAAATGTTGCAAGCCTCCGCAAGGGTAACACAATTACTTAGTTGGATAATATTGCAATATAAAGTAAAAAAATGTTAATGTACTGCAATAAATTGCCCTAATGAATGATTAAAACAGCGGTGAGCACATTTAAATGGTTATTAAAATCAGTTACTAATTACCTTTTTTGTGTAATAAGTGTAATAACGAATCAAAAACACGTAATGTACCACCTATATTCATTCAGTGGATCTGTAAGTGTCGACTAAGAAAGCAAATTAGAGCAACAACACGGAGAAGGAAAACTTGAAACAAAGGAGGTTGAAACCTCATTTCTGAAGAGAGGTACATATCGAGTAGTCGATTCTTCAAGAATGATGACTTTTCCCCTCACCTTGAATGTTTCTGAAACATTCATCTGCAACAGCCACTAATAGTCCAAGGCTGGACATATAGATTCCTCTGTAGCAAGGAGGTCTTGGCCTTCCATACTACAGTAGACAGACGGGTTGGTATACCGTTTTTCCAAGTATTACTTCTCTTATTTATCCGAAACTTTAATTAAATGCGTCTAATCCTGAGACTTGCAACATTAGTTATGACTCAGCGAATATGTATCTATGTCACGTCGTCACTTTGCTTATAAGGCGATGCATTGCATTTGAAATTCATACAATACAATAAACCTTTTCATATAACACGGGTAGATACCGACACGATTCTGTGTGTGCTGTCAGTACGGAATGCTCACGATTTGCAAAAGCATAGCAGATAACAGAAGAAAGAACTATGTTTTGTTTCCATAAGTCACCCGTCGCTTAGCTTCTGGCGCTCTACTCTTGGAAATTAAAGAAGTTTAGAAAAAAAATATCAGGATTCAGGAATAGATAGGTCCTACAACTTAGTTAGTTTGGAATTATTAAATTTTAACCCTAAATCTACAACAATAAGATCGGTATCTTGTCGTCGTACATATAGAGATGCCGTAAGCAATCCACAGGCTGAAACAATGGGTGTTAGATTAATATCAAGCATACATGTGAAATGTGAAACTGATAAGCCAAGATCAGTTTGGGCCCTGGAATGTCTAATATGGAAAAATGTTCACCATTGACTGGAAAATCTTGAGAATTGCAATAAATGCCTTTGACACAAAGAATTTCGAAATACGACAACAAATTGTTTTATTACAGATATGTCAATACGCAAATAAATATAGATTTCCTCAAGCAGAAGCGTTATGTAATTTAATATCATGTTGTGTGCATTACATTAGATATATTACATTTCGGTTGTAATATTCTTTCGTCTGTCTTCATTGGTATAGAATGAATTGTATCAATTTTCTCAGGATGAGGGTAGGTAGATCTTTAAAGACTTTTTACTGACGTCCCAACTGACATGCTTAATCTTCTACAGTATATATAAAAGAGGAAGGTAACTGACATAGAGATCAACGCACAGCCCAAACCGCTGAACCTAGTATTCTAAAATTTTGCATGTAGGTTTTTCGTATAGCGTAAGTGAGCACTAAGAAATGGATTTTGGAAATTCCACCCCCAATTGGGGTAAATCTGGGGATGAAAGTCTGCGTGAACGAAGCCGCATTCAAAAGCTAGTCTATCTATAAATATAAAAGAGGAAGGTGACTGACATAGACAATCAACGCACAACCCATAAGGTCAACCCATCTTTACATAACGTAAGTGAGCACTAAGAAACCGTTATTTTTCGTTCCATGTGTTAGAACTAATTATAGAAAGAGTTCGTTTATTTTGAGATCCTGCCATTCCTATAACATTGTCATTGATACTTGCGATTGTAATGGTTCGTTGGATATGTTTCACCTTTCTCTGGCAAAATTTAAAAAAATGCTTCACGATTGTCTGGGTCTGGCATAAATATAAATAATTTCATTTGTTTTTTGTTGTTTTTGAAATTTATCTATTTGCAAGATTGTATTTGAGAGCAACATTTTAACTTGTTTAAATTTTCGTTAAATTTATTTATTTTTATATGTCTTTTTGGTTTGGCGCAAAGTGTTTAATTAATTTGTGGAAACTGTTCTGGATTATGTGTAAATTTCTTGTATATTATTGTTATTTATGTTGTATCTGTTTGTTTCCCTAATAAACTAAAATAAGAAGGGATTTTTTGAAATTCCTCAGGTTCAACACGTAGTCCTATGCCCTAGATTAAGCTGACAGTGAAAATGAATTAATCAGATGGACCTGAATCCCAATACAATTAGTTATATATGAACTCTCTCTCTCTACAAATACTTTAATAGGTACACCACATTCTTCAGGATGATAACACCATTAAAAAAAAAAAATAAGATGCTTATTATTGTTAACCATGAGTGCAAATATATAAATAGAATCTAAACTAAGTTTGAATAACATCAATAGAATTATCTTTCACAAAGAGAAACTAATATATACAACCTTAATGCTAATTTGTACATAATATATTGTCGTACAAGTAGAAGAGCTACCCAGTTAAATACCCATCGACTAGAATATCAATTGATTACATAACTTCATGAATAAGATAAAGAGACTTTATTCGACACTATCATTAATCGAAATATGTTGAAAACTATTATAAAAAAAAGTACAAACTAAAACCCAACTACGACAAAAAACGACGCATAAAAGTATGAAACAAGTTTCAAAAGCTGTAGTCACGCGTTGTTAGTGTTATGGACTACGGAACATACCTAAGTTTCAAAAGCCGTAGTCCATGTAGTGTAATGTACCATAGTCTACAAATTGTAGTATTTGCTTTTACTTTATTTCATTCATAGTGCCGGGTAAAAATATTGTGTATGAACATGAATTAACGAAAGTACCATAGGCAGCCATAGTGTGGGTCACCATGCTGCAATGTCTTTCGCACTGAGGATGGTGACCACCATTTATGGAATCTGCTCATGCTTTCCATCAGGCAGAGCAGAGTCATTTTGGCGCAGCTAAAATTAAACAAAAATAAAGTTACCCATAGTTAAGGCAGGGCGCAAACGTGGACACTTTTCTATCTTGTAGCAGATACAAGCTACCGATGAATATTTGATTTCGAACCAGAATAAAATAACCCACTCCTTGCACATACGTAAACATTTTTTTGTGTGTAGTTGCTTTCACTTAAGACATACTCGTGACGATCAAAAAGTGTTCTGTGTCGGTAACTGGAAACTAAAAGTTGTTAGTTGAAAACACAAGCAACATTAACAAATTTCCTTACAACTGATGGAAAACAAGCGACAAATTATGGCCAGAAGTAACGACCGGTGACTGTGTCCGATTGCCGCCACCGGACACAGCAACTACGGTTACCAGTGGCCAGTAGTAGCCACGGGGGACACGTTTGCGCAGCGCCTTAAGGATACAATGCGAGAATAACGTACAAATAATATCATAAGGTTTATACAACTAGTATCACATTATGGACATACTACTTGCGGTTTAGTGGTGGAAATACGACCGCATATAAACTTTAATGTGAAAAATTTCTTACTTCTCCGTGAGCACAATTTTCGTATAAAAGGGTACAAAGTTTTTGCTTCACGTATTATATAGATTATTTGATTATCTGAAAGAAAGACTTTACCACTTATTCAAGCATTTTTTCAAAAGGTAACTCACGCACTAAAAAAATATAGGTACATGTATATCCTACTAGCTGACCCGGCGAACTTCGTACCGCCATATTTACATATCTGTCTCAGCTTCCCACAAGCAGTGTACAGTCGCGGTCTAAAAAAAACTTTTCCGTTATCTTTAAATTTTTCTTGTATAAAAACCTTGTCCTTACAAAAACAAACACAAAAAAAAAGAATTATTTAAGTTTGGTACACCCGATCGGAAGTTATGCGCGTACATACATTTCTGCGATTCATTTTTTCTTATTTATATAGATGTAGCGAAGGATTTTATAAAACATACATGACATAGAGACAACATCCTGACTCAGATCGACAATTTGTTGATCACACAATAGGATGTCCTATATGGGGATGATCGCAACGCTCACAATCGCAATCACTCGAGGCAGTAGGAAGCGGTAACATGTCTGTTTCAATATCTACCCTACGTTTATTATTTTTATTTGCAGTGTAGTCAGCGAAACATCTACCGTTATTAACTGTAATTATTTGTGTTTCGAAATTGGTACACCAAAGTTGTGTCTATTTCGCTTTATGAGTCTTTGTACCGTCCCATGACATAGCATCATTATGGGATATTACTACACTATCTAGCACTATCTAGAACTAAGGATGCATTGTATGTGATTTCTAGAGCGAAGATAAACATAGGTGCATTGTTTCCTTTGAACAATATCTATACGAATATCATAAAGCTGAAAAGTTTGCTTGTTCAGTTGAACACGTTAATCTCCAGAAGTACTGTATCATCACGCTGCGATTAAAGGAGCGGAATATCAATGAAAAATGTTGCAAAAACGAGGGAAAATTACTTATTCCTTTTGCAAGCTTCCTTTGTATGCGTTGCGTGAATGGCTAAAGTTTTGTGATAATAATGTATCTATCTATTCTCTTTGTTCTAAATGAAAAAGTCCACGATGGCATTTATCTATATTTTAAGGTGGCTCTCTATACCCTGTTTTATAGGAAATAAATTTAATCACGCTTTAAAACATCACGCAATGGGCAACAGGAGACGCCCTCATCCTCTTCCTACAAAGGTCGGCAACGCACTTGTGACACCTCTGATGTTGCGGGTGTCCATGGGCGGCGGTAATCGCTTACCGTCAGGCGATACGTTTGCTCGTTTGCCCACTATTCTATATTAAAAGCCGGTCAGCTAATATTCTTGCAAATCGCAACTACCATATAACAGTTAGGTTTAGTTGCGGCGATTTGTTTACTTTATATTTTAACAGATTGAGTTCTGTAATACCATAAACCAAATGCTAACCCAAAATTAAGCTTTTAAGTAATAACCATCACTTAAAATTGCTATTGCCTTTGTGTTATATACGGTCCAGTGGTTTTTACCGTTTGATCAATGGTGTAACACGTTCTGGTGAACAAGATAAGACGAATCCATTTCGTTAACGAGCGATAATGTGAAGGTGAATGGACGTTAGGCTTAGAACACACTGAGATCTTTCGCCGTACGTTTTTCTCAAAATAGGCTAGGGTCGGCTTGAAATCTACTAAGATATGTTTCCGATTGCTATTAATAATAGTCTATGTTCAACGATCTTACAGTTTCAACTAAATTCATATCAATTAACATCATCATCAGCCCATTGAGTCCACTCTGGACATAGGCCTCTACCAAGGAACACCATAGAGAGAGCCCGGTCTATTGCTTTCTGCATCCAGTCGCTGTCAGCCTTCTTACGTAAGAATCAATTATCAATTTTATGATACCTTAATCATATGATACCAGTTTCACGAACATTTTCTTGCTTTCGAGCATATGCGTTCGTTTACTTCCGAATTGTTTCGATTTTGTCTCTTAATTTAACATTAAGCATGATTCTTTCTATGCTATGAAAATATTAACACAAAATACATCGCCATTAGACCTCTATAACCAAATTACTAGGTATTATATCATCTAGTACTTGGGTTAGAACACACTGAGTTGTGAAGCGGAAAAGGCCTTTAAAATGATACGGTCGTTATCGAGACATGAATCATAGAAACAGCGTCTGAATGGTTTATGTTTTAGAATTCAACTATCAATTTGGTATTAAATAACCACAGTTGATAGTTATCTGATCGTAAAATAGAGATTTGTACGTAAAGTATCTAGTTAATATATCTCTATTTGGTGATGTTTGAATAGTGCTCGATATGATATCTATTATTTTGGGAATTTGTGAATTCTATTAACAGGGTTTTAATGAACATCAAGGTGTTTACCAATAGAAGAGATTGCGAAATCAGTCTATAAATTAATGTTGTGCTTTTTGTAAAATTATCTACAAAATAAGTAAGCAACTAAATCTACATTAGTTACTAATCGAACAAATCAATAGGAACGTTATAAATATCTTTTGAATTTATTTACGTAATTCGTTAAGATTGTTTACAATATTGTCTGATTAAATGAATGATTGAGCATTTACATAAATAATTCCTAAAAACTATTAACAACATAAGTATTCAGAACTAAAAAGTAAAGGAAAATAAATAAATGTATAAAATAGTAACGTAATGATAGTAATAATTATATGTGAAAGGAAATATCACATCATTTAATTAAATCATCTACATATCATTAGAATCTTGGATAGAGTATTTAATATTAATTAAGCTTCGTTCCCATACCGATGTTGGCAAATAAATGATGACGTGGTCGTCGCGGTTGCTGGTTTGAAAACACCTGCTGCGTTACTTATTACGAGACTTAGATCCATTAGATATAGATGGATATACATTTTTATCATTATACATATAAGTAAAAAAAAAAGATTTTATTACAAAACAAATATTCGTGTGGTGAAGGATTAAGAATACAGTGTAAAAATAATTATTCGTAAAACGGGTGCTGCAAGAGTCGACTAAGACCGGGCACAAACGTGGACACTTTTGTGTCTTGTGGCAGATACAAGCTACCGATGAATATTTGATTTCCATAGAACCATTATGAAATCATCCACTCGCTGTGCATACGTTAACATTTTTTGTGTCCAGTTGCTTCCACTTAAGACATACTCTTGACGATCAAAAAGTGTTTGGTGTCGGTAACTGGAAGCTAAAAGTCGTTAGTTGAAGACACAAGCAACATTAATAAATTTCCTTACAATTGGAAAACAAGCGACGAATTGTAGCCAGAAGTAACGACCGGTGACTGTGTCCGATTGCCGCCACCGGACACAGCAACTAAGGTTACCAGTGGCCAATAGGGGACACGTTTGCGCAGCTCCTAAGGAAGGAATCTCTGCAGGATAGCAATGCAAAGCGAAGAACTCCAATAGACCGCGGGTCACCACACCAAGCAGCATTGTCGCATTGACAAAGAGTATGGTGATCACGCCTTTTGGATTGTGCTCATGTTTTTCATTAAGCAGAGTAGAGTCACAGACACTTTAGTAGACTCATATAATAATTAGCTATTTATACAAAAATAACTATAAAAACCTGACATGAATTGATTTTATTAAAATAAATGTTAGTGATGCCAATGAAAAGTTGTTGTAGTAAGGTGTGAAGTAAATTCTGATCATGTTGTCGCTACCTCAGTTTGAGCACACACTTTTTAATTGAGACGTAAACATTATTTTACCAAAAACATAAGAAATTTTAAGAGCTTTAAAACAATATCTCCTTTCGAACAGCTAGCTCTCTACACAAATTAAAAAAAAGAGTTTTAAATAGATAGTTCTTTCATGACAGGAATTTTGGTCTAGAGACCCCGATTTTTAAGCCTGAGGTTGACGGTTTCGATTCAATTTACAATAAAATTCACTGGACTTACCCCCAGGACAAAAGGGGCTAATAAGTTTCATGTCAAGTCACCAATTCTGTAATATCCTGAATTTGAAAAAATATCAGAATAACTTGACCATTTTAATGTTATAGCTAATAAATGTTGAAAAAGCTATGTTGCCCGAGATTCAGTTGTTAATGACATAAGCTTCTATAGAATTAAGATATCAAAAGCAAAACAAGTTCAAAAATCGATATTATCGTTTAAGAACGTGATGATTCAGTCTGCAAAATTTGCAAAAATATAACAAAAGCTGTTCCTTAACGAATTCTAAATTTTATTTCTAACACCTTTACCTGCTATTCTTTTCTTGTCGTATTTCGTCATGCACGCCTAGCAACCGACGTGTCGTACCGTCACAAATTATAACCTCATTAGCCATGGTGTACCGTGTGAATATCCCAATCAAATCGGGTAAACGTGATTCTAGTGAACAATTATCTAAATTATTGAAGTTTCGCAAGACTTGCTCGCTAGTTCAATTCGTTCCATTAGCACCAGCAGAATGGCAAGTGTGAGTTTATTTCAGGTTAACTTGAGCGTCACGGTGACCGCGTTCGTCGCTGCGATTGGTGTAGAGCTTAGTTCTGGGCAATCACAACGCCAAACGCGGTTAGAGTGATGATGAAGTAGAAGTGAAATAAATTTACACTAGGTCCACAGTTTCGCTGCTGATCTTAGTCTATGCAGCAAGCTTAACAGTGAAGTTTAATGTTCGATTCGGCAGGATGTAATGCTTTGTGAGGTGATTGCAAAATATATTCGGAAATAAATTTTAATGTTATAGGCGTATCTTAAACGGTTGTGTGTTTAGTGTAACATAAATATTTATGGTTATGCTATAGGACTTGATCAAGAAAGCTAAAGAGCTCGTACAGAATGCACGTGTGCAAATAAAAGTCTTTGTTGGTCACTTTAGAAGCTACTGTGAGCTCAGATAGTAAATAATTAAGGGCTTCAGGGCATAAAGCTAATTTGAGTCTTAGTATAGAGGTGACATGACCTTAAAGGCTGTTTTTCGTATTTATATTTATTCTTCAATGAGGGATATTACGTTCAGGTCTTGTGTTACTTGAAGCTTTACAATTTTCATTTTTCGTAAGTCTTTGATTTTCTCGAATTTCATTTACTAATAATACGCATGTATTACACATTTAAACCTTCCTCTTAAATCACTCTATCTGTAGCTGAAAACTATATTTTAAAATCCATTGAGTAGTTTAAAAGATCTAAACTAATAGACAGCGGAAGCGAACTAATTTAATACTACGAGTATACTAGCTTTCGCCCGCAGCTTCGCTCGCATTTAATAAAAAGTATCCTATGTTACTTTTGATACCTCCAAAAATATGTGTACCTACAAAGTTTCATGATGATCGGTTAAGTAGTTTTCGCGTGAAAACGTAACAAACAAACTTATTTTCACTTTTATAATATTAGTCTGATTAGGATAGATAGATGAATATAAGATTTTAATACCCATATTGTTTTTCACAGAGTTTAATAAAATGGTACCTCATATTAAAATTCGGAAATTCATCTCGACGTCCTTGAACCATTCTCTTTCCAAAACCTCTTTACTCAATTAAATAAAAGCATCCTGATTTAAGCGAATATAAATGATAGCAGTAGATATAAAAAAATATTAGTGGGCAATGGTTTTACTGTTAAAAACCCAACATTTTAAACTAGAACTAACCGCTATACTTTTCGATTTAAAACGAAATGAAATAGTTTTCAAATGCATTAGTGACTCCTTCCTCTGACGGCGCATTTAAACTACGCTTAGGTACTTGTTGGAGCTTTTGGAGAAGTTTCAACTGCAAAACTATAACATGACTTAGAGATAATAAAAATACTTTAACATATAAATTTGAGAAAGTATTTAGATTATTATTAGTATTATATTAAGTATTTAATAGTATTTAATAAAGTATTTAAAACACCTAAGTATTGCAATTTTCAAACATAAGAACAGAGATAGTTGACCCACTGAAGTTCTGTCAACGTCCTTGGCACTTTGCCAAAAGAGGGGTAAATACGTTATAAGATGCGTCTAACCTGAAGACAAGGAGTGAATTGTTTACGAAAGTGGAATCAGTTATTTACTGGTACCTACCACCCTTTCGTATTTTAGGGTCTATCCTTTTAAAAATAAATATTTATTTAGAGGCTAACATGGACGAGATTGAGGTAATCTGAATGTTTCGAATCTATTATTTCTTTTAATGTGCTAACATTATTAAATCAGCTAGTTCAAAGTAGGTGCAACCAAAGACAAACTTGATCTCGCTTCTTTCATTATTCAATAAGTTAATAACAAAGGATATGGAGTCCACAGACGATTATCTACAATATCTTAAACCAATTAAAATAATAGGCATAAAAATATATTCCTTGAAGTTAGACTTCAATAAGTCTAACTTCAAGAAATACATGTTTATTAGACTCTAGTAATCCTGAAACAATAATTTACGAGTAGTTCTACCTATTTGCCTCTTTAACAACATAAAATAGTAGGTCGCATAAGAGCAACGATGCATTCATGCCAGCGAGACATCGTAGTGGAAGATGTAGTCTCATGAATTTGCATACTAACGTAAACTAAAGCGGTCTCAAGGACTGCATCAGCTCACTGTAACACCGTTATTCTGTAAGATTAAATGTGTTTTGGGATGGTTGAGGCTTCATAAATGGTTAATACACTAGACTAGAGCGATGATGCACAATATCGGCAGCCAGGCGAAACTTTGTACTAGCTTCGTAATTTAAAAAAAAAAATGTCTATGTAAGGAACTGCATTAATATTGTTTTCGTAAGAATTGTTTAAAATCCTTGCATTATCAAAGCGTTTTATCGCATGGAAGCTTTAATGTTTTTACATTTAGATTTCGTAGGATGTAGTACCTAGTACTAAATCCACCTTTCTCAATGAAAATCGAATACATTCAACCGCAAAAGAAACTTTAAATGTAAACCCAGTTTAATCCAACAGAATAAGACCCCTATTAGGCTTGACCCACTTTCAGAACTATCGAGTTTCTTTTAAGGAAAACCCTTTTATAAATCTCTATTTTTTTCTGAAACTTAATCAGGGATTTTCCCGTAAAAATAATGTTGTGAAAAAATTTTCATTCAACTCAAAATTGTTAATACGTAAAGGTAAGAAACAAAAAGATTTGGAGCTAAGGTTAATACGTTTTCTCAGCAACTCCTTTCGACTAACACAAAAGTTTCATTGTGACCTAAATTTTAATCAAGTAATGAAGGCCATTACCGGCCTTACGCCATGAGGTGACGGTTAATTTTACACCTGTACCTACATACATGGTTTGTGAACCTTCATTGCGCGATGCAGAAACTTGAAATTCGAAACTACTTGCGCTGGTACGAAGTCGTTAATACTTGGGTACTGTCTTTTTACACGGTTGTAGTTGTAACAAAAGTGCGCCTCGTTACATAAAAGAAACACAACACTGTAAAGAACAAAATAAACTTAAAATTAATCCACCAAGTTATTTATCACTGTGTCAGCTTCTTATATTACACGAGGCGCGCAACTGGGTCAATACGTCTAATCTTCAACACGGTGTCGGGTAGTTGGAGAATACTACCCTCGTGAAGGTGTTAAGATAAATTAAATAGAGATAAGTTTAGTTTAAACTGTGTTGAATATTTTTTGAGGTCATTGTGTGGTTTTGTGATAAATAAATACGTAGATGCACGTTGGAATACATAATTTATACTGAAATGGTTCTTTTATTTTTATATTAACATGAACATTTTAAAATCAATTATTCCAATATCTATAAAACAACTGTTATTAAATGTTGATGAATTTTATCGACTACATTTTTTAATACTACAATATTTTTGTAGTGACACACCTTATTGCTATATTCTCTAATGTTGTAGACATTAGACTGCAGTTGAAACAATCTTATGGTTTTATCGCGGTCTCGTACGCGCTGCGTTTTGACAGTTACAAAAAAACACCTACATGCATAGTTTTAGCAGGTTATGTATGTTTGTATGTCCCACCGTAGCGCCTAAACTACTGAGCCGGTTTTCATTAATGAGGTGTTAAAAGATTCGTAATGATAGCACGGGTGACATAGGCAATAGGTATTTTTTCCGTGGGAGATCCTCGTTTCAGCATGAATGTGCCGGCTCGACCGGAGTGATACCACGGCCTCACAGAAAACCGATGTAAAACAGCGCGCTGAGTTTCCCCGAGTGAGTGAGAATACCAGAGACCCATACTCCTCCCCCTTCCCCCATCCCACTCCCCATTCCCTAAATACCGGCAACGCACTTATACTTATATATATATTATCAAAAGTTTTTATGTAGTCGGATTATAGTCTTTTAAACGTTTTCTTTTTAATCATCATCACCTTACATTAATAGTAAAATGTCGAAAATAGGCCTCTTCGTAGACAGTAAGTGGCCTATTTTTTTCTTTAGGTTTCATTAAACACTATTTTCATGTAGTAGTAGTCCTAATATCATCAAGTTCAACGGCAGAACATTTGCACGCGATGTAATGATTAGTTTTCGATTAGTAATAGTAGGGAGGGCAACATAGTTATATTAAGGACAGTTTACACCTCATTGGACGCTGTTCTATTTAATGAAAGTTATGAACAATAAGTGAGAAACAAAGATTAAGCTACAAAACCTAGGATATTTTCATCATTTATATCTTCTTCTAGCGGAATTACATCGTGATGATCCTGACCCGGGACGGTTGAAAATAGAAAAAAACTAGCAACTACTGGAAACATTTCTCAGGAATAGGTAAATTGCTGATAAATTGGTGATTTTTAAAATTACTTTTTAGTAGACTAGTTTTATTAACTAGTGCTAGTATCTGAAATCGGAAACTTTTCAGGTTCAAAAGATTATACTACTTCTTACACATTATTTTTCTCATTCACACCTGCTAAATAGTAAGGTATCTAGCTCGCACGCACCGCATTAACCTTAGAACAATATGGCGAGGGGCTTTTAGAATTGCGACCTGGCGGCTCGCAATCAAGGTTTTCTTACAAATTTTTAATAAAGCCCCAGATTGGTATAACTCGTTAGATAGCTGATGAAACGTAGATATTTTTAAGCAAATCTGCAAAACAGGCATCATAATATATTTTTTGATATTTATAGAAAAAAAATAAACTTTCAAAATTTTTTTATTGTTTAAAATTGTATTCGTCCATAACGACTTATTTATTCATTTTACGTATAATATTGGTTATTCAGGTTATAAAGCATCTTATTTTACAAGTTGAAATCAAATAATAGTAATAATAAGACTTCCAAAAATCGGAAGTTTTTTGTAAAAATAATTAAATTCAAACATCTCATGAAACGGTTAGATTTAGGATAGGGTATTTTTAGTAAAAACAGTCAGGAAATATGTCAACTACACGCGCTTAGCGGGGAATAAGTCGACTTAACCAGTAACCCTGTATATTTATGCATATTATAGAACATTTAAAGAGCTCAAAATGTATGTTGTTTTACGCCAGAAAAATACCTGAACCGTAATGGTTCAGGTTTGCTTTTATGCATATTTTAAGATACCAGTATTAAGATAGCATACTTATGCAGCAGAACCTTAGCGAATGTTTGCTCGCAAGAAGGTTCATTTTATCTAGTATTTTACGACCTCCCCAATCGCTATAACTTCTCAATAAAACCACACAGTAAAAATATTACCCATAAAAGTTAAGCTAAATCGGTCATATTTTTCGAAGGACATAAAAGTCATAACTTTTTTGTTTGGTGAAATTACTTTAAGTATGTATTTTCAGTCAGTTACCAATATTTAAGAGCGTAGTTAAAAATGTTGCTGATTTTACCACAAAACGGTAGTAAAATCTTTTAATGTAAGTATATTTTATTACCATTTGAATCAATATTTAACAAAGAAAATATAAAACATTAGCTTTTGCTGACTTCTCCGCCCACGTGTGCTGTGGGTTTATCGATTATCGCGGTAAAGAGTAGCCTATGTCCTCCCTCAAGAATCAAATTCTATCCATGCCAAATTTCAGTGTTTTATCCGTGAGAGCGAGCGAGCGAGACAGACTTACTTTCGAATTTATGACATTAGTTCTATGGATTGTTAGCTGGTTTTAATGAACTTTAAGATTCAATTAAATATCCTTTTTAAGCAGGTTACCGTGGCCTGAGGAACTTGAGATAAGAACAGCGGTATCTCCACAAATCTATTAAAACAGTGTTTTTATGTGCTTTCTTAAAGAAAATATTTGGTTCTGTGTAGAAATAGTTTTTTTTTATAAAGACACGGTCTCATCATTAAATAGAAATATCACACGTTAGTCATGTCTTAGTAAGATACTAGCTGAACCCCGCGGTGTTACCCGCGGTTATTGTTGTACCGCGAGTAACGCCGCGCGACAAAGTTAGTCTAAAAAAAGTAGCCCAAGTTACTCCCCGGATCATTAGCTACCTGCCAGTGAAAGTCCCGTCAAAATCCGTCCAGCCGTTCCAGAGATTACCCGGAACAAACAGACAGACAGACAGACAGACAGACAGACAAAAAATTTTTAAACTACAGTTTTGGTATATGTACCGTGTATACATACATATGCATTTAGTAAAAAGCGGTTATTTTAATATTACAACACTCCAATTTTATTTAGTTGTATAGATGTATAGATAAATAAATATATGCGAGACTAATGAACTAATTTCATTACCTACTATTCTAATGACTGTTTATAGCTTTATTCCAACTTTTAACGATAATAAAAAAACCATAAACAAAACCAGTTCCAGATACATTAAAATGCATTACTTATATTATGTTAATAGTCCACATGTCGGCGCCGTTGCAAATTGATGTACTAAAGGAACAAGTTCTACTTAAACATTTGATTTTAAACTTTAAAACTAGAGATATATAATTTAAAATACGTTAAGTGTTGTTGTAAAGTTATGGTCGGAACAAGTTTTGATGATGCTAAGTACTTGAATTTCCTTAGTAAGAAAACAAGACAATCTACTTTTTGCTGTACTTAAACCTGTACTACGTAAATATATTTGTATTAACAACCTACACAATGTATTTGTTCAGGTTGAATGTGCGATTTCATTTAGAAAAGGGGCTAATGTGTTTGAGTTGAAATAAATAATTCTTTATTAATCTTACTTACAGGAATTAACGAGATAGGAATTGACAATTCAATACTACCTAATAATATATTACAAAACTAGCTTTTGCACGCGGCTTCGCTCAAGCAGACTTCCATACCCTGATTGATGACCCCCTAAGTGGTTTGGGCTGTGCGTTGATCTCTGGGTATGTCAGTCAGTCACCTTCCTCTTATATATATATATATATATATATATATATATATATATATATATATATATATATATATACATAACACATCATTTCGTTAGGAGGCCTTTCCAATGATGGTGGTCAGAATCTTCTATTCTTTCTGTTTCTGATCTGCTTTTACAAGTTTAATGCTAGTTTTGGTTCCACTATAACAATTTTTTTTTTACAATACTGTTGTTATTTATTTGTGTGTTTGTGTACCCGCCAAAAGTAAAGTTGTAAGTTTTGTGAAAAGGAATGGATTGTACCAGCATTAAGAGTGATTATGGCTTTGCAGTATGCTTTTAACAATTTCCCTTTGCCATATTATTAAAAAATAATGTATGAAAGTTTTTTACTCTTAAGAAAGCTATAAATGTTTATTTATTTGTAACAGTCAGCTCCAACTGTTACTCTTAGCCCAGTGGTCTCTGGTCACAAGCTTGTCAGCACTATAAATGCATTAATTGCCGTACTGAATATTTATACTTAAACATAAAATTTTGTAAATGAAATTTTGCGTATTTTAATTAAAAGTAATGACGCTCTCAAATTCAATAATAGGCTTTTGATTACGAAACAGGCGATTCGTAACAATTAAAGTATCAGGAATTAATTTCCTCCAAATAGCCCGATTGTTTAGGAATGTTAGTTAATAGTAATCATAAATGGCGAATAGGAGCTTTTACAGGTTAATGCTTTTGGCCCAAAAGAAAATGCAGAGATATAAAAAAATTAAATTAGTTCAACTCTTGGAAATACTGTAGGTATGATTTAAAGTGTATCTCCCATTGCACGTTATTCAAATACATTTTGGGCTTCTCGCATGCAGCTCATGACAGACATCTTGCGCAAATCGTCACTCCACTTAGGCTTTCGGCGTCCTACGGAAGAGGCCTGTGTCAAGTAGTGAACTGTGATAGGCTGATGACGATGACAGATAGCTATCACACAAATATCTTGAAGTGAAAGCATAAGGGCTATAAAAAAAACTTAAAAATGCAGAATTAATAATCGCCCATTCATACCTAAGAGTCACAAGTGCTTTGGCACCCTTTTTGCACCTCCTCCAAGAATAAGGAAACAAGGGTGTTTGAGGACTCGATCACAAAACTCGCTAGGTGAAACACAACAAAATGTTTGCTATGGTTGTATGGTTTTTTGTGCAACTGTGGTATCACTTCAGGCAAGACAGTCTACAGCTATTTGTGTGCAAGCAAGACACTTCTACGGTTTATTTAATCCAATAATATTACTTCTTAAACGATCTATAATTAGTTACCCACAAATAGATTAGAAAAGTATAAAAAACTTTAATTCAACTACTTAAGACTCATGATAAAATTTATGTAGCCTATGTCATCCGGGACATTATCCTACTAATATTATAAATGCGAAAGTTTGTAAGGATGGATGGATGTTTGGATGGATGTTTGTTACTTTTTCACGCAAAAACTACTGAACAGATTTGGATGAAACTTTACAGTAATATAGCTTATATATCAGAATAACACATAGGCTACTATTTGCTGCAATAATCGACATATACGCGGGCGGAGCCGCGGGAAGCAACTAGTTATGAATATATTATTACGTCATGCTTTAAAATCGATTGAATACTCGTACTTTAGGTGCTACTGTGGAACATACAAAAACACAAGGACTGGCAATACTATTACCCTTCCTTTTGGCTTCGAAGTAGTATTTCGGGATAAAATACTACAGTGACGTATACCACATATTAATTCTCAACTAATAAAATTTATAACAAAATAAAAAACCGACTTCAAGAACGACCAAATCGATCGATTTCTCTTGGATGCCATCATCAGATCTTAGTGTCCTTTTCGTGGTACCAACTTTGGGATATCTCCTTTCCATTAAAAAAGAATCATCACAATCGATTCATAAACGACAAAGTTATAAAATATATAAATACACGGTCGAATTGACCACCTCCTCCATTTTTGAAGTCGGTTAAAAAATTATTTCTGACTTTATTCGTACCAGAAAATAATATATTTCGTTCATTTTCCAGCAACATTTATTCATTTTCGTTGAGCTATAAATAGTATAAAAGCATTTTTCACCCAAATACTGTGAACATATATCACATTTATTCATATACTTGTGATTTATGGAAATAAGACCCTTAACAGGATTGTGGAGTGACGAACCGAGAGGTTTATGTGTGAATAGTGTGGGTTTTTACCTACTGTGTAAAAAGATGTTTAAAAATATAAATAGATAGATGTATATGTGTGTGATATAACCTCTATGACAGAGAATGCTACGAAACTGACAAAGTAACTTGGAACAAGTGATTTCATTTTACTTTTTTCCTATATTTTAATTCTTTACGTGTCAGTTTTATCAGAAACTAGTCGACCCGTCAAACTTCGTTCCGCAATATTTTTCATTTGTGTTTTTTTTTTCATTACCTACTGAAAAACTTGTTGTCGTTGCCTCATCTTCCCATGCGGACAAAAAATATATTCCCGGTTATCTTTTATTTTTTCTATACAAACCACACGGTTTGGTAGGATATCCTAACTGTTGGATTAAATACATAATCTATGTTGTTGTCTCCGTAGACTTCTAGGTTATCTATGCCTCGAACCTTTCTGTTCTAAGATGGCTGACTGGAACATTGTGTTGTAAGACTGCACTTAGTTCTTTACAGGTAAACTATATATCATTATAGCCATGGTGTCTCATTTCCCAACACTAACAATAACAAACACACAAAAAAAGAATAATGCAATTTCGGAAGTTATGCACGTACATACTTTTCGGCGATTCATTTTATTTATCACAAATATAATGCTCTGTCTGTCTGTAGCTTTCACGGCTAAGCCGCTGCACCAATTTCAGTGAAATTCAGCATACTTTGATTCTTAAGTAAAGAACGTGAGCTACTGTTTACCATGATAACAGACATATACGCGCTAAGCCGCGAGAAAAAATAGTCCATTATCTATACTAATATATAAAGCTGAAGAGTTTGTTTGTTTGTTTGTCTGTTTGTTTGTTTGTTTGTTTGTTTGTTTGAACACGCTAATCTTAGGAACCGCTGATCCAATTTGAAAAATTCTTTCGGTGTTGGATAGTCCATTTATTGAGGAAGGCTATAGGGTATATATCATCACGCTACTACTAATAGGAGCGGAGCAACAATGAAGAATGTTTAAAAAACGGGGGAAATCTTCACGCTACGGGCAATGTATGGCGCAAACGAGGTTGCGTGGGTCAGCTAGTATAAATATAAAAATTCACATCTAAAACGTACCTCGGAATTTTTAAAATGGTGCTAGTGACACCTGTCACAGAGATAAAGCCTTATTTCAAGGACTGTAGGTTACTTTTTGAGTATAATTTTATGAAAGCTGCTGTTCCCTGCGATGCTTTGCTGTGACCTTAGAGTATACATAAGAGTAGCTTGCTTATGTATACTCTAAGGCTGTGACACATTGTGATTACAAAAAAGTGGACAAAGCATCTTTAAAGCGGAGTGTAGATTGTGTTATTTGAGCTCAAACGGTGCAGTTTTTTTTTTGAGATTTTAAACTGAAAACAAACTAATTTAACATTTTTATGTGTATTATAGATAGAATTCTTAAATTAGCCGAGTAGGGAAACTTAACTCTTAATAAACATAGTTTACAAACACGCTTACAAAAGACAGTTTCAACAAACAAAAATGGATGACTCTATTAACAAGCTCACAATTAGTTCTTTACTTAGGTCAGATCAGATCAGATCCACGAAATCCTATCACGACTCATTTTTTTTATGGAATAGGCGGGCAAACGAGCAGACGTATCGTCTGATGGTAAGCGATTACCACCGCCCATGGACACATGCATAGGCCTGAGGCGTCACAAGTGCGTTGCCGGCCTTTGGGGGATAGGGAGGGGATTTAGGTTATGGGCCTCCGGTATCCTCACTCACTCGGTGAAACACAGCGCAAGCACTATTTCTCACCGGCTTTCTGTGAGGCCGTGGTATCACTCCGGTCGAGCCGGCCCATTCATGCCGAAGCGTGGCTCTCCCATGGGGTAAATTTATTTTTGAATGGTCACCATTAGCATATAATCGTATTAATGTGACTTAACATTTGTGAAAACCAAAATCATCATCATCAAAGGCCTTTAATAGTCAACAGACATAAGTATTTCCTAAGAAAGGCTACCTTAGATAACCAAAAGTCTTAATTCATATTTAGCGTAAAATATTCAAGAAAAAAGCAAACTAAAACTGAGGCAATCTTTATATATATAATTCTTCTGTGAGTGTGTATGTCACTGAACTACTCTCAAACGACTGGACCGATTTTGATGAAATTTTTTGTGTGTGTTCAAGGAATGGAATGGTTTAGATTCACAATTTTGTCCGCTGGACAATGTTTTTTTAATTAATTTTAATTTATTAGTAGTTATGGCAAAACGACGTTTGCCGGGACAGCTTGTAATAATATAAATAATAATCAATATTTCGGGAATTTAACACACAACGCCATCTAGTCCCAAGCTAAGCAGGGCTTGTGTTATGGGTGTTAGACAACTGATACAAATACATATCTACTTTTTTTTTGTAAATACATACATATTATACACAGAAAACACCCAAACTCTGAAACAAATATTTGTAGACCATACAAACATTTGGTCCAACCCAGGAATCGAACCCGAGACCTCATGATCAGTAGTCGCACGCGTCAACCAACAATATTTTACAGATTGGACTGAAATTGAACAAATACCAAAAATGATTCATTTTGATAGAACACATATATGCAAAATAACATAAAATACAGTAACCACTTATATCCGATCACAATAGGAAGTTAACAAAACGTTTTCTTACTAATAAAAAATCAAATTGTTTTCGTGCGGAAATTGAATACAACGAAAGAGGGATGGGAAAATGTATAATATCCTGTTACTCTATCAAACATGAGTAGCGCGTTGAATGAAAGCTGTTCTCGATGTTCGAGAAACACTTCTTGTAGGTTGGAATAAAATATTCAGGGAAAATAACAATACTTGCGATGCGGGATACTACGAAAGCGATTATGTTCAGACGAAGTTGCAAAGATTTTTATTACATTAATAAATATCTTAGTCTAATCACAAAAAACTATCTAAGGTTATCAGTCATGTATGTATGTGTCATGTATGTATCATCAATATTACAAATTCGAAAGTAACAATGGCTGTCTGTTACGTTATCCGGGCTAAACTGCTGCACCGATTTCAATGAAAATGGCATGGGGATACTTTGAATCTTGAGAGTTGACATAGGCTACTCTTTACTACTATAAACGACATACGACAGTCGTAGGTTTTGCGCGAGTGAAGCCTCGGGCAAAAACTAGTAGATTATAAAATATTAACATCAGGACAACTAAGCTTTTACAGTTGGTAGGAATTATACTTAAATACCGTATCTATACTAATATTATAAAGCTGAAGTTCGTTTGTTTGAACGCGCTAATCTCAGGAACTACTGGTCCAATTTAAAAAATTCTTTCAGTGTTAGATAGACCATTTATCATCACGCTAAGACCTCAAGGAGCGGAGCACCAATGAAGAATATTACGAAAACGGGGGAAAATTATCACGCTACGGGCAATAGGAGATGCAAACGAGGTTGGGTGAGTCGGCTAGTTTTATATAAATGTATTCTCTTAGTTCGTATATTCGTAAAAGAAAAACAAAAACTCAATGGAAAAGAATATAAAACGGTATGCAAAGATCGTAGTAATAATCGTTCTACTAGTCTTGTCAAAGACATCATAATGACTAAGGTAGGCCTGGTTATTGACTTAAGTAAACGATTAGCTGTACCTGTGTAAAAACTAGAACTTGCAACCTTGTATTTCCTCTAATGTAGTCGCAACTTGTTACGGCAATTGCGTTTACGTGGAATGGCACTATATGTCGAAAGGAAACGTCATGTAATATGCTTAAAAATGCTAAACTAAATAACACCGAATAATGGACTCTATGCAATGAGTAAAAGCTTTCGTGTGCAACGATATCATATAAGTCTCCATAACATAGAAAAGAAAATAAAAATAGACTGGAAAATAGACAAACTAATTTTCAAAGTGAAATATAAAACACTTACTAAATTTGAGCTATTCAAACGCCGTCATTTTGCGCGCGCTATTGATATGACCAATGTCGTCATTGTCATTTCGTTTTTGTTTACTAATGAGTGTTTCAGTTATTTTATTCATATACATACATACAAATACATAGCATTACTTTTAAGTATCGTCCATCTTCAGGTTGCCTGGAAGAGATCGCAGTTTGCGATAAGGCCGCCCATTGTATCATTGCTTTTATTCGTGTAAATTCGACATTGTATTTTTAAAACTATGGTGTGCAATAAAGAATATATATCTATCTTTCTACAATTTTAATTGCTATAAAAATCATGGAAGAAGTTAATTTTTCTCACAAACTCTACTAAATCTGCTAACACAGTAAGAATTTAGACGCCGCCCGATAATTTCGATAATGTGACAATCGACGTCACATTTCGTTTCGATCAATAGGACGCGTTTTGTAGGTTTGAATTTCCCTCATTTAATTTCACTTTTTATTTAATATCTTCTGGGTTTAAACAATCATTAAATAAAAATAAACCTTTTATGTATATTATATACAGATAACAATTTTATGCATATTCCCTATTTCTCAGAACCTGCTCCCTAGTCAAGTTGACATTCTATAAACGTAATTGTTTACAGAAAACTAAGAAATTTATGGAAATGACGTCATCGCAACGCTAAGTCACGCGGTCAAAACAAAATATTAGCCAATAATACAAGAACATAGGGGCGTTAGCGATTGTAGAAAGAGAACTGGCGTGTAAGGTGTGGAGCATGATCAATATGTAACTAATTACTATTTTGTTAAATCTAATGTACTTTAGGTTTATGTAATTGCTTGTTTTGCTTTAAAATAATATCCAACGTGATAAAGTGTAAGTGATTAAATTGATCGATAGCGCTATTCAGAAAATGAACGGTTGTCTACGGAAGAGTGAGAGCAATTAGAATTAGTATCTAACTAGGTACTTTCTGTCGCTCGCGTGTATGTCGGTTATCGAGGCCTACAGTAGCCTATCTTCTTCCTCAAGAATGAAAGTATTTCCATATCAAATTTCATTGCAATCGGTGCAACGGTTTAGCCGTAAAGGCCTAACAAGACAGTTACTTTCGAATTTATAATATTAGTACGGAGTAAGGATTCATAAGAAATACCACCACTGGTATAATTCAGGATCTTAGGATTAATGCATTCAAAACTACTTTAGTCATCTCATATATATATACGTGGTTAAACATGTACAAAGACTTATAATAACTGTCCCTGCATCACAATAGTAAATGTTTCGCATTGAGAAGCCAAATGCCATGCCACACTTATTAAGTAAAAACACAATTCCAACTGCCCAACTCTTCCTCTCTATTACAACTCAAGTAAATAATAGCAAAATTTAATCGATATGTAAGAAGACATTTTGTGAATGAAGCCATTTTAATTAAGTATGAAAAAGACGAATACAATGTGACAAATTTGCCCAATCAAGTTCTCGGAGTAATCGGTTAGCCAATCAGAATTCATAAAAGTTGAGTTGATTTTAGGAAGTGTTTAGTAAGTGGGCGAAAAGTTAAGTCGCAGGCGACACACAAAACGTTGGTAAATCTTGTTTATAATGAATCTCCCGGAGAGGTATTTGTCCTCATACTTTAAGGACGCGTTTGCAAAATTGATAGGTACAGAATCGAATTACTACGTTGACACAAGTTACACAAACAAGTGCAAATCGGATAGCGGCAGGTATAAATGTCAACTTGCCTAAATTGATATTTTGAAAGTTTTTTATATTTTCTCATTTCTATGTAATAGGTACTTACCTCCGGACTTGCTGGAGTGACCTGAAGGTGTACTTCGGTGACTGCTTATGGAACTCCTAGACGAGTTGACAGTCTCACCGAGTTTGGGCTCGTTTTGTTAGTTATGACTAGACCTTACCTCCGGACTACATGGAGTGACCTGAAGGTGTACTTCGGTGACTGCTAGTGGAACTCCTAGACGAGTTGACATAGTCTTACCGATTTTGAGCTTATTTTGTTAGTTATGATGAGACCTTACCTCCGGCTTAGATGGAGTGACCTGAAGGTGTACTTCGGTGACTGCTAGTGGAACTCCTAGACGAGTTGACATAGTCTTACCGATTTTGAGCTTATTTTGTTAGTTATGATGAGACCTTACCTCCGGCTTAGGTGGAGTGACCTGAAGGTGTACTTCGGTGACTGCTTTTGGATCTCATAGACGAGTTGACATAGTCTTACCGAGTTTGGGCTCGTTTTGTTAGTTATGACTAGACCTTACCTCCGGACTACATGGAGTGACCTGAAGGTGTACTTCGGTGACTGCTAGTGGAACTCCTAGACGAGTTGACATAGTCTTACCGATTTTGAGCTTATTTTGTTAGTTATGATGAGACCTTACCTCCGGCTTAGATGGAGTGACCTGAAGGTGTACTTCGGTGACTGCTAGTGGAACTCCTAGACGAGTTGACATAGTCTTACCGATTTTGAGCTTATTTTGTTAGTTATGATGAGACCTTACCTCCGGCTTAGGTGGAGTGACCTGAAGGTGTACTTCGGTGACTGCTTTTGGATCTCATAGACGAGTTGACATAGTCTTACCGAGTTTGGGCTCGTTTTGTTAGTTATGACTAGACCTTACCTCCGGACTACATGGAGTGACCTGAAGGTGTACTTCGGTGACTGCTAGTGGAACTCCTAGACGAGTTGACATAGTCTTACCGATTTTGAGCTTATTTTGTTAGTTATGATGAGACCTTACCTCCGGCTTAGGTGGAGTGACCTGAAGGTGTACTTCGGTGACTGCTTTTGGATCTCATAGACGAGTTGACATAGTCTTACCGAGTTTGGGATCGTTTTGTTAGTTCTGATGAGACATTACCTCCAGACTAGATGGAGTGACCTGAAGGTGTACTTCGGTAACTGCTAATGGAACTGAAGTACACCTTCAGGTCACTCCATCTAAGCCGGAGGTAAGGTCTCATCATAACTAACAAAATAAGCTCAAAATCGGTAAGACTATGTCAACTCGTCTAGGAGTTCCACTAGCAGTCACCGAAGTACACCTTCAGGTCACTCCATCTAAGCCGGAGGTAAGGTCTCATCATAACTAACAAAATAAGCTCAAAATCGGTAAGACTATGTCAACTCGTCTAGGAGTTCCACTAGCAGTCGCCGAAGTACACCTTCAGGTCACTCCATGTAGTCCGGAGGTAAGGTCTCATCATAACTAACAAAATGAGCCCAAACTCGGTAAGACTATGTCAACTCGTCTAGGAGTTCCACAAGCAGTCACCGAAGTACACCTTTAGGTCACTCCATATAGTCTGGAGGTAAGGTCTCATTATAACTAACAAAATAAGCTCAAAATCGGTAAGACTATGTCAACTCGTCTAGGAGTTCCACAAGCAGTCACCGAAGTACACCTTCAAGTCACTCCATGTGGTCCGGAGGTAAGGTCTCATCATAACTAACAAAATGAACCCAAACTTGGTAAGACTATGTCAACTCGTCTAGGAGTTCCAGAAGCAGTCACCAAAGCACACCTTCAGGTCACTCCACCTAAGCCGCAGGTAAGGTCTCATCATAACTAACAAAATGAGCCCAGACTCGGTAACACTATGTCAACTCGTCTAGGAGTTCCACTAGCAGTCACCGAAGTACACCTTCAGATCACTCCACCTAAGCCGGAGGTAAGGTCTCATCATAACTAACAAAATGAGCCCAAACTCGATTAGACTATGTCAACTCGTCTAGAAGTTAGAAAAGCAGTCACCGTAGTACACCTTCAGGTGACTCCACCTAAGTAGGAGGTAATGTCTCATCAATCGAGCCCGAACTCGCACAATACTACTTAGTTTTAGCAAACTAAAATATTGTTATAAAATCTGTAAATAGAAGAAACCTCCTCCTTTTTTTGAAGTCGGTTAAAAATAATCTAACGTTGTCAAGTATCAACCTATTCTGGTTTATCGAATATATTGAATTCGAAGAGCGATCTTTTCAACAAGAGCTAATGCAAACAGGCGACACAGTGTCCACTCATGACGGCGGCTGAGCGCAGACTGAGATTACGAAATTTTTACGCGATAAATCAAAAGAGGTTCAAAAAAATAAAATAACCCTTATTGCAATCGACTACGATTCATCCGTAATAGCAAAATATGAGAAAATATAAGCTCCGGTTGTTATTTTTTCTGCGACTTTCTGTGACACTTTTATACTATTTTTTTCCTCGGATTTATAATTGACTATATATGCCTTCTTACATTATTTTTAGAAATTCTAAAATAGGTTGATTGTAGAACAAAAATGTACCAAAACTCAACCCGATATCGTAAATACTGTGGAAAATGGTTACGGAAGATCGTTTTTACAATATAAAAAAATACAATTTCCAAAAAAGTTGTCCCTCGGATTTGAAGATGAAGAACTAATCTATAAGTGTTAGTACTTTGTTATATTCAATTTGTTTAGTTTAGTTACAAATTGCACCGAAAAAAAGCATAATTTTGTACGAATCGTAAACGCGCCCTTAAAGCCAACATTATAAATACTACTAACTAATTGTAGTAAATTTATAGTAATAATTCTTATTATTTTCTGCTATCGTCGACTGTTTACAGACAATGTAATTTTTTTTGGTCTGTCAAAGGTCTGCCAAAATGAATCTACACTGCCTGATGGAAAGCATGAGCAAAATCCAAGAGTGGTGGTCACCATACTCATTGCGAACGGAGACGTTGCAACAATGCAGCATGGTGACCCCACACCATGGCGACCTAGTGATGTTTCTGCATCATTGGACCTCCCATATGTAAAGTTTGTAAACGTAATTACCTAGATTTTTCGTAAACTTTTTTACCTCCTCTATTGTATTAAAATTCTTAATCGATAAATATTAATTTAGAGGCAGTCCCTACAATTTGCATATCTGCTATGTTATATTGTTTTTATAGAGGTCTTTAGGTAAATAAAATCGGTGTATCGATTCAATTTAGCTTACGTAAGTTTACGCCATTTTTTATTTACGTAAACAACATAACAATGCATACGGCATTAGTTCCAACACTTCCAGCATAAATCACCATGCTGTATAAACTAACAACATGCTGTAACGAAACCCGTGAATGAATTAATAGATGTGTACACTCGTCGTAATAAGTACTTGTTGCGCAAGAAATTATCGAAGTAATAAAATATTTTTATTAAATTCATAGAATCTAGTGATTGTTAGTGAGTATATTTAACTTTCACATTCTGGAATGAAACTGACTTGTACTTATTAAACTACATAATATTTTAATTAATTATACAATGCATTTAAAAATATTCCATCAAGTGCCGATAAAATTTAGTATAAATTACTATCAGTATTATGTTTAATTGTTTTTTTCTTCTGTACAGATTTAGGTTACAGGAAATGTAAACGGTTACTTAAAAAGATGTTACATTGTCAATAAGGATACACTCCTTATTAAGTAGTCATTAAAAATGTTGACACATCACTTAAAAGCCACTTGTCACCGTTACACTTAACGACTATTCTTTAAATACTTCAACCTTATTGGCTAATAAGTAGCTGTATGGTCTGCATTCAAAGTTTACTGACTAAAGTCAACAGCAATTTGATATCTAGTTGACAATACTTTGAATTTAATAAATATTAGATTACGTCCATCAATCATCATCATCAGCCTATCGCAGTCCACTGCTGGACAATAGGCCTCTCCAATTTCCCGCTACTTAGTTCGATCCTCAGCTTCTCACATCCAGCTCCTGCCAGCTGTCTTGCACAAATCATCACTCCACCTGGCCTGTGGACGTCTAGATTACGTAAATTAAAGTTAATTAATTATTTATCTAATAAAAATTGTGTTTGTTATTATTTCATAAGTGACATAATATTATTATCGATTTTTGGCTTCTCGCAATATCCCTTTACTATTATGTTCTTGAATTTAATGGATTCTTGGATATGCATGTGATGTTAATATACATAGGCTGGTGATTACTAACTTAAAAGTGGGTTGAAGGCAGACGTTTTTATGTATGTACTTGTTTTTAAAACAAAATACATTTTCTTTATCTATACAAATAAATAAAATTGGAGTGTCTGTTTGTAATATTAAAATAACCGCTTTTTACCAAATGCATATGTATGTAAACACGGTACATATACCAAAAACGTATTTTAATTTTTTTGTCTGTCTGTCTATCTGTTTGTTGTTAATCTAGAACGGCTGAACCGACTTTGACGGGACTTTCACTGGCAGGTAGCTGATGATCCAGAGAGTAACTTAAGCTTTTTTTAGACTAACAACAACCGCGGGGTTCAGCTAGTTTATTAATATAATAATGATTTTGTTGCTGACTGTACCAACAAAATGTGTCAAGTATTCGACCTGGATTTTAGTAGATTATTGTAGGTAATTAGGTGGAACACTAATGCAATGAATAGCCCCGTAAGCACGTCATTGGATAGTTTGTCAGCGGGTGTATTGAACTGGGTACGCCTGTTGATTCATTGAGTTTTAAGGTTTGTTATTGAAACAACAAATTGCTATAAAATTAAGGTACTAATAACGCTATAGGTGTAAATATTTCATCGTGGTTTCATAGTTATGATGGTCATTATAGTTTTTGTGTGAAGCTTTTCAAATATTTTCTCATGACTAATAATATATAAAAATATATTAGATATGCAAAATAATATAAATTATGATAACATTTATTGATGTTTGTTGTTATTTTTTTCTTTATTTGTAAAATATGTAATATGTAATTGGCATGGGTCTAAAATACATGACTAAGGTGGTGTATTGTGATTATAAAATCTGTAGTAATTACATAATTCAGAACTAGATTTCTCTAGTGATTTATTATTCCAAAAAAAATATTATTAAATACTAGCTATGCCCGGTACAGTATGAACACGCGACATTT
Source organism: Spilosoma lubricipeda (assembly GCA_905220595.1). Classification (NCBI taxonomy): domain Eukaryota; kingdom Metazoa; phylum Arthropoda; class Insecta; order Lepidoptera; family Erebidae; genus Spilosoma; species Spilosoma lubricipeda. Next base: position 6,254,084 of record HG992300.1, read on the forward strand.
GGATTTTCAAGTTATTTTCAATTTTTCACCGTTTAAACCTTCCTTGGACTACGACAAACATTTCTAAACAAAAATCGCTTTTATAAAATCTTTTTTAAAACGTTCAAGCAAGAATAGCAGAGATCACGTTTTCCTACCTTTTCTTACAGGAAGAGAGACATCAAAAACATTAGAACTTGATGTCGTAACAACGCCCTTTCATTACGAAAGTTGATTCCACCTAACAACAACAGAGCACATAGCTACTCTGGAAAATATATAAGTCGTCATACTAATATAAATATTTAATACAATACCGTTGTTAAACAAAAACTCGCTGGGGACTCGGAGAATACAAAACGTGAATTACACGAATTACCTGAAACAAAAGAAGGCTTCATGAGAAACGTTGTATAGGCACGCACATTGGGGAATAAATAAATAAATGTACAATTTAACCTTGCGCACGATTTCCCACAAGACGAGATGTTACTTTTTATAGTGTACTAGATTCTCGAATACAGTTTAGGTATGTCTCTTAAGAGTAATTCTACAAGTTCTATAAACCTCTAGGCATTTACTGCTCTATTTGTATAGAAGTAAGCGATTCTAGATTTGTATCTTAAAGAAACATTTGTTTTATGAACATATTTTTTGCATGCATGTAAAATATCATTTATCAGCGGTCTGGTTATCTAAGTACAGGGACTATTTAGTTTTTTATCGGGTTGAAACCCCACGGTACAAGAAGGATATAAACCTCACCAGGGCTCATTGTGAAGTTGTTGTCAAAATTTAAAGACTAAAACCACACGGTATTCCGCCCCAGGTAAATCCACTCTAAACTGCAGTGAACTCCTCAAAGTGAAAGTCCTCAAGAAGGCTCTGTTTAATTTGAAATCCAATGGCCGTGTGTGAAGTGAAATGTCTGAATTTACTAAAGTTCCAAGTTGAATTATAAATAATTAATAAATATTTTGGACATCTATCACACAACGTCATCTAGTCCCAAGCTAAGCAGAGCTTGTGTTATGGGTACTAGACAACTGATACAAATACATATATACTTTTTTTTTTTGTAAATAGTTACATATTATACATAGAAAACATCCAAACTCCAAAACAAATATTTGTAGATCATACAAACATTTGGTCCGACCCGGGAATCGAACCCGAGACCTCACGATCAGCAGTCACACACGCCAACCGCGAGACCAACGAGGCAGTCATAGTTTATAAAGTTAGCTATCCATTAGCTTGTGGGTGCTAAGGCTAATTAATTGTATTGAATGGTCAAGACATATTTCTTTGTGTTGTAATATAATAGGGTAGGCGTTCGCCAACCCACCTGAAAGTGACAGCGTAGACGCGGGTGTTACTCATCTAAAAGAAAAACCTATTTATACAACTCTTAAAATAGAAGTAGCAGTAATTCGGTGACTCGATTTGACTTACAAGATAAAAAGCATAATTTTTTATACTAAAATTGTGTGCTTATTGGCTTTAACCTTAATTATATTCTCGCTATCGTATTTAGAAGTTGGTACTGTTTAAAACTAGTAATAAACTATACGAAAGTACATTATATATACTTATAGATAGTTTGAATAGTTTACTATTAGATTGTCAGCCTTAGCCGTCCATTGTTGGATATAGGCCTCTCTCTTTGCACGCAACTCTGATCGATTTTGGGCTTTTTGAATCCAACTTCAGCCAGCCACTCTATAAGATAAATACTAATAGTGACAAAGTGTTCAAGTCCACAAGATAAGTGTTATTAGAAAACTTTGCTAGCCGTAGGAGAGGTCGCTTTCACATGTAGGGGCCGAATTCACCAGATTGATACTAGGATCTCACATCAAGCAAATCTTACATGTATTTTCAAAGAGTAAGTTGCAAAAACCCTAATAGGGTTCCCCAATAACGCATACCGTCAGAATCAGAAGCTCTTTTGCCTTCTATAACATCAAAACACATTAAAAATCAACCTACTATCGGTCATTGCTGAACGAAAGTTCCCATGAAGCGTCTATAACTAACTTAATACGCTCTCGGGTAGTCCGAATTCATCTGCTGTCGGTGACTTTCTTCAAATCAAACACGGGTCTACAATAATAAAAACTCAGATGGCATATACAGTTAGGGTTCCTACTTTGTGCCGTCGGTTTACTTTAAATATATTTACAAGTTGCTGACACAAATTCAAATAATTTATTACGTTTCCGATGGCACATCCTGGCATTACCTGTACCACTTACGATTTAACTAGCTGGTGCATAAATAATATTGATAGCGGTTGTTAATCTTAACAGCTAGTTGTAAATCGATGGGAGCATGCGCATTTATTAGTTGTAAGTAGAATACTGATTGGCCAATAAGATTTATTTATTCTTAGCTTCCTTTTGTAAATTGTTTTGCATTGAATGATAATAACGTCAATTTGACTTTGTGTCAATAAAATACGAAGAGTGTAGAAAGCTTTTGGAAAGTTCTCTTAAATTTCCATTTACCACAATCTTATAATATAGTATGGGTCACTATGGTGCATTGACAGCGTTTGCAATGGACTAGAATAGTATGTGTATTATAAAATGACGTGGTATAATAATATAGTAGGCACGTAATTATTAAGTTATTATATACTATGCATTAAACAAATACCATTACATATGTAAACATACATGCAAGCTAACGTAATCAGTAAATAGGCATTTATTTGTGTGAATAATCAACATTTATTTGCTTGTCCCTGAGATAGGTAATTAAAACCGGTCTGAATCTATCTTAAAAAGAGTAATTTGTGCCCTTTTTGACAACGAAATTTGTCAAAAGAAAAGAAGCTAAACCTGCATATTGGAAAGTATTGAACTAACCGTATTAAAAAATGGATAAAATATATCAACTATCTCCAATTTTAACTCGATTAGGTTATTGAAAATATGCGTTAATGTCTTTGCATGATTTCTAAATCAAAGTCTCTCAGGTAATACCGAGATATACAATTGACAAGACAGGTGTTGCGAATATGAATAGGATTCCAGTATCAATCAGCTTCTAAAGTAAACGTACCTTGGCAGTTTAGAAGTAATTATACCCCATACATTTGTCATGAATGGATTAGTCGCGCCTCACCCAAAAGTTCCGTTTCGAGTCCTCGATTCACCTGCTATTAGCCTACCTGCTTACATCGATACAAACTTACATCCGACTCTAACTCCGTAGTTAGTAAACTATAAATTACGCATCATGTATGGATGTGTTGCTTGTCGAGTTTTATTTTATTGGGAAGCTAGTGTTAAGGTCCTTTACGTCACAGTACTGCCATTTATTTTTGTAATATATTTACAACTAGCTGAACCCCGGGACAAAGCTAGTCTAAAAAAGTAGCCTTATGTTACTCCTTACGGCTCCTTACAGCGGGAAACGCCGCGGGACAATGCTAGTCTAAAAAAGTAGTCTAAGTTACTCCTTAGATCATCAGCTATCTATCTGCCAGTGGTTTTATTCCGGAAATTTGTTCCGGACCTTACTGGCAGATGGGTGGTGATATTAAGAGTAACTTAGTTACCTTTTTAGACTAGCTTTACCCCGCGGCGTTACCCGCGGTTCAAAGGTGCAAAAACAACCACGGGTAACACCGCCGGGCGAAGCTAGTAATGTATAAACCTTCACAATACATATTAGTATTTCTTTTTCATGTTACAAAATATCATAATAAGGCCAGACTTGACAAAGCATTCTTACTTAAAGATCCTTATCAGTTTCAATAACATCTATAACATTCCCATAATTAACAGTAAAAAAACTCTGCAAAATATGAAAAAAGTTTCATTTAGGTACTAACATAGAATTCCATAAAAAAAATAATTGGCTGTTCTAAATACGATCGAATCACAGGATAGATATATTGTAATGTTCTTTCATTTGTTATTTTATAACTGGAGTTTAGAGCACCCACACATGTATTTAAACTTCAGAGTAATATAAATCTCGAGTCACATTTCTAATGAATAAGAATCGTGTTGGATACACATTATCCGTTAGTGCTAAGTCTCAATGAGCCCGGATGCGACCTGGTGACCTAGCGAGTGAAAGTTTACACTATGGCTGTCCAAGTGCTGACTTTAGATGGTATACATATATTTACAGACTGTTTAAGTGTACATACTACCGTTTTGTTCTTGTGTTCATAAACAATTTAATAGACTCGTTCATGTAATAGTCCTTAGTAAGAACAAATACAATTAAAGACCATATTTGTACATTTTTCTAAATATCTATGTACGCATACAAGTAACCTTATGGTGCCCCTTGTGAATTGTTATCCTTATTTCCCTGTATGACACGGTTTTCTGTAACGGTTCCGCCATCTTACTATGAGAATTTAAAAATATATACACATCTAATACCTTCACACAACTCCATGCGAGATTCTGTAATCAAACTGCTGATAAACATCTATGCAATACACACGCACAAATATTTATCCTGTGATCATAACCTCTGGTTCATCGGTCGTGGGAATCATCTATTATATTAATTAACTAGCTGAACCCCGCGGTGTTACCCGCGGTTATTCTTGTACCGCGAGTAACGCCGCGGGACAACGTTAGTCTAAAAAAAGTAGCCTAAATTACTCCCTGCATCATCATATGGCCAGTGAAAGTCCCGTCAAAATCCGTCTAGCCATTCCAGATGATTTTTTTAACTACATTTTTGGTATATGTGCCGTGTACACATATATACATATATATGCATTTAGTAAAAAGCGGTTATTTTAATATTAAAAACAGACACTCCAATTTTATTTATTTGTATAGATTAATAGTCAGTTTCACCACTGCATGAAAAAAATCTCTATAAGACTAATGTCAGTTCATCTGTCAAATAAGTACAGATTTCGGCTTCACAAGTCTAGGATAGAATCAAGATATAAGGATAGAACAAGTCAGATTTACATATATGTATTTATAACCATTTAAATACCGATATATGGAAACTAAAGCAAGTCACACGAATATGAAAATTATAAAGTTGTTTTAGAAGATTACTATCATCAGTCAGTGACACAAGCATCGAGATGGAAAATAAACTATATATTAAGTGTTCTTTCAGTAGATCTTGATGGATAGGTATTTAGTTTGTCATTAAAAAAACCTGAGTGAATGCCCCGTTACAATTTCGCGCGGTATAATTCTAACTTATTCTTGATTGTGTAGGTGGAGGAGTGTGCGTGGATGTAGGCTTCAACTTACTAACAATATTATTGCCGACAAAACTCTTGTAAAAACAATGAAATAATAATTAAGTTTATTTAGATAAATGTATAGATGAAAATGACATAAACTAAATATATAGGTACTTCATTGAAAAGACTAGCGACGAGCCTAAACGCTAAACTTTATTTTCTTTTTTTTATGGAATAGTGGGCAAATGAGCAGACCGACCAAGGGATTACCGCCGCCCGTGGACACCCGCAACACCAGAGACGTCACAAGTGCGTCGCCTTTCCTTCACTATACTATGAATCTTCTTTAATGAGCAGGTGGAAAGTGACTGTAACAGACCTATGAACATTTTGACACGTCGTTATAGCGGTGGGAGGGCCAGTAATAAAAAAAATACTTGGGTAATAAAAAAATACTTTCGACACATGGGCCAAGTTAAACAAAATGCTACATCGATGTTATTGAAAACCATTTTCCGTTGTTTTTTCACCGCATGAGGAGGAGAGGTAAGAGGCTCATTGGACGGTAAATTATATTTATATTGTATTTTTTTTTAGGTGACTATGATCTGTCTGTTAATGTGCAGGAAGCAAATATACGGAATAAGACATTATTGTATTGTAGTCTGCACTCCGTTACCGGCACCGTTTACATGGATCAATTAATGTGCTGAACCGTTATGCGCAGACGCATCTCGTCGATCGAGAACGGTATATTGAGCTAACGTTATACGATTGTGTGGTTTGCATTTTTAATTTTAGATTAAAATATTTATCATTTTATAGTTTAATTGATTTATAACTTATAACAGTTTTATTATAAGCTGTAGAGTGGAAGGTTTTTTTTTTTGCATTTTTGCATATATAAAGTTGTTGAAATTGGGTTCGATCTCAAAATCCGATTATAATAAATAATATATAATTCTTGTAGCATACCTACTTTTACTATACAAAAGCTTGCCAATGTGTAACATCTGATGTCTTACTCCTAATCTGATCGCAAACTCAAACATCAGCACGCTTATTGATCAAATCAAAAAGCGCTCGAATCTCTGGCGTCCGATGTTTCACACGCTTCTCGCTAAATTTATCGCATCGACAATAAGAAAGCGAAAGGAAATATGTTAGACATCAAAACCACGATTAATGAAGAAAAAAAATATTTAAACATGTTTCCCAATTAATGTTTATCGTCGAAATATTTGAAAACATTTCTAATAAACCGAAAGAAGCGAGACTCAGATTGTAACAGGAACACGTACCTACCTTCAGTATTATAAATCCATAAATAAGCCGTGTTGGAGTGAGTACTTTGATTTTAAGTTCTAATTAAAATAATTGAAGATTCTGCATACAAATAGTAAATACTAAAATGCGGTGAGATGAAAGTTGTTGAGGCATTTGCAGTTTCTTATAAAATTACCATGACATTCAAACAACAATTTACAGTAAACAAGTGCGTAAATATATCCAGATAGTATAGCCACGCTGATTTCAGCACGAATGGGCCGGCTGGCCCTGAAGAGCAACCTAAAGTGACAGCGTTCGTGCTGTCGTGTTGCGTTGGTGAGTGCGAGACCGGAGGCCTAATACTCCAGAAACATCTCACCAGGCTGCTTTGTTGCACTGTCTGCATTCGCAATGAGTATGGTGACCGAAATCCAAGAGCCCATCACCACCATCAAGCTAAGTAGAGTCACTTTGGTAGGATCATATTATTTAAAAATAATAATTGCGACAGTTATATTACTTTTTCGGTTATTATCATTTTAGGTAAATTTTGAAAGAATTAGCTGACCTGGCGAACTTCGTACCGCCATATTTTTCTTTCGTAAATATTTTCTAAGTTTCTAAAAAACTTGTTTAGTAGTTATGCCTGCCTCAGCTTCCCACTTATAGTGGGGAAAAAAAAACTTTTCCCGTTATCTTTTAATTTTCTCCTATACAAACCTTGTCCTAACAATAACGAACATCCATTTTGATGCAGTCGCTCGGAAGTTATATTTCGGCGATTCATTTTTATTTATATACTAGCTGACCCGGCGAACTTCGTATCGCCATATTTACATATCCGGCTCAGCTTCCCACAGACAGTGTACAATCGCGGACAAAAAGAAATGACTTTTCCCGTTATCTTTTAATTTTTCTTGTACTCAAATCTTGTCCTAACAATAAGGAATACATGAGAAAAATAATTATTTAATTTGGTGCAGCCGTACATACATTTCGGCGATTCATTTATATATATATATAGATAGAAATAGATTTTAGAGGGAACATTCAAAGCAAACTTGATCTTTATAAACATACCTGGTCCTGAACTGTGATTGTGTATATTAGTATTACATTTGCCGTGTAATTCCACTGCAAGATATTAATTATGAGATGGTCCGTCACGGCTCACGCATATTGCATAGCGTGTAGTAAATACGATACCACAGCTAATCTCGCACTAATGTCTCAATCACAGAATACAGGGTTCTAACGGACATGCCTACAGGTTTGTATCAAAACATTTCGAGATACTGTAAAAGCAAGCTATCACTGAAGTTATACACTTCTAACAACAATTATTGTGACTTTCTGCATTTATTTACGCACTTGGATTTTTTTACACACACATACACAATTTCGTCAGTACTACTTACTGACAAAATTCATGATTTAACTTAACCCACTCATATTACTAGTGGTCGCCCAGTGGTCGAAATTGAACTTTATTTTTTTAACACGCTTTTATCAGCTTGACCTGTATGTAACGGAATCTTTTAACGTCATTTTCACCTACTTCTAGGAGTCTGATTAACTTGAAAATTTGCATAGGGGTCAGGGGCCGATGACAATAAAATAATTTCAAAAAAAAAAGTTCCTTTATACAAAAAAATTTTAAAAAACTAAACAAACACGCTTTTGTAAATCTACCAAACTAAAAATTTGAAAATAAATTATGGTTTAAAAAACTAAAAAATACACTTTAATAGCAATCGAACTAAAAAGTAGAGCTATTAAAACGTATTAGTTAAGTTTCTTAAAACATTTTTTTTTACGTTTTGCGCTCTTTTTCCATACAAACTTGCCAAATTTCATACTCCTCTGCTCACATAAATTGTCGTTAAAAGGGGTACATATTTTTGCTTCACTTATAATTATACAGATTACTTAATATTATTTGACATACCTAGTGAAGATTTGTATCATCGTGTTATCGAGTAGATTATGTACCATCCAGATATAAACCATAGAGGAAAGGTATTAAAAGTAAATCATGAATGCATCGTCTCCTATATAATCTATTTAAGAGTCTACTAGAGATACTACGCCTCAATAAATACGTAGGTTTGAACTTGTTGAGTGCACTTTGAATAGATTTAATTACTTATTAACGTATCTCGAAATAGCAGTTGCATTAATTAGTTTTGCTAAAAGCGTTTCGATAGAATTGTGTTAATATGTGAGTAGAACAAAAATATTACGACATATTGAGTCCATTTAAGGCTTTTTTGTTAAAAAGAAAGCCTTTAGTTGAATAGTTTCCTATCCATTGTTTCTTTGCGATTTTATTGTGTACAAAGAGGGCGAAAGGATGTCTATTATAAATATGCAATGAACAAACCGACAAAAGACAAATTTAAATAATTACGCCGCAGAATAAACGAATTTCATTTATTTAACCAGAAAGGGTTTGCTCCTTAATGGCATAATAAAACAATTACAGCATTCATCAAATTTATAATGTATATTTTTCTGCCCGGCCGGAGATTTTTGCCTAAATTGAAACCTCATTCAACTGAATACCTTTTCAAACAAACTTACTGCCATAGTTGCTTTTTCTTCTGTTGTAGGTGTTGAGGCGCTTTGAAAAGGGGACCAAGATGGTAATTTCAAGGGTTTTTATGGATGTATGCTTACCGTTTATAATAGTAAAAGTAGACAATTCGAGCTATATTTCAAATACTGATAAAAGAGATAGGTGGATTTTCTGCAAAATAAACATTATTCCATCTCGTAGATTTATACGGTGCAAACAAGTTGCCTCTCTGAGTCAGAGTCAGAAGAGATTAACTCCGTAACGATTCAATAATAATAATCGACATGAAAACCAATGAAAGAATTACTTAACAGCGATTTCTTTTTTGTAGTATAGGGGCAAACGAGCAGACGTATCACCGTATCACCTGATGGTAAGCAACACAGCACAAGCGCTATTTCACACCGGTTTTCTATGAGGCCGTGGTATCACTCCGGTCGATCCGACTCATTCATGTCGAAGCGTGGCTCTCCCACGTTTAAATCACACTACTATATGATGTTCTTGCTTTTAGCAGTAAATTTTTACGCCTACTATAATCACGCACGTATGGCAAAATACACACTTATACAAGGTGTATACAGAAATAAAACACATTGCAACCGTGTTATGTATCAGGAATGATAGATATTGTCTCTTTATCTCTAAGCAAGAGACACCGTGGGAGAGCCACGCTTCGGTATGAATGGGCCTGCTCGACCGGAGTGATATCACTGCCTCACAGGAAACCGGTGTACCCCAACCCACATGCCTTTCCCAATCCCCCAAAGATCGGCAACACCAAGGTGGGTGTCCATGGGCGGCGGGAATTGCTTACCATCAGGTGATACGTATACTCGTTTGCCCCCTATACCATAAAAAAACACGTTGTTGCGTCCTTATTTAAAAGTAACGTTCAAGTCATCTTCGGTCTACCACCGTCAACTGCTGAGCAAAGGCCTCCTCCAATAAGCGGCAAATCCAACTTCTGGATAGTACGCATCCATCTGCTGCCAGCGACTTTTTCAAAGTTCTCGATTTAAATAAATATATTATTGAAATAAACATATTGCCCTTGAATACGCAAATATAAGATTAGGAAAAAAATTCGAAGGAAAATTTATCAGCACGCTCATTTTGTCAATTCCGATAAAAACAAAAAATTATAGACTCTCAATGAACAGCTTCTTAACTACATTGGTATAATAAGATTTTCTATAGAAAAAATAACATTCCGTGTCCCTTATCCACGTGAAATTAATGGCGAAAATATCTTAGTAAGCGAATAAACCTATTAGGAACACTATATATGCACAAATTACAACAAAGTGTAACTCGATATTCTTTCTGTTACTAAGTATCGATTTCGTAAGTAATATCTAAATGACCAAATTTTTTTATCCAAAGTGCTGGTCACGGCTTTGCATACATTTGTGGGACCTCTTAAAAGGTCCTAACTTGCTAATTTTTGCTTGCTAATGTAAGTTCTGAAACTATTAGAACACCTCATATAGATAGAGCACTGTTCAGTATAACTAATTTATATTCCAACTATCACAGAACATTAATAACAAATACAAGAACCTCTTAAAGCTAGCTATTTGATTAAAGCAGTCTCGTTCCACAAGGTTCATTTGACGCTTTGAGCAACATTAATTACTGAACACCTGTCGTTTTAACAAGTTTGTATACTCCACAACTTTCAGTTTAATTTCGGAGATTATCTGGTATTAAGTGAATAGTTTTACGTCTGATTTTGAGAGCAACAAACTTCAGAACACATAATAGATATATTGTAGAAGTTTGTCGCATTTTCTTCCATTATTCTTGGCTTCTACGAGTCAATGCGTGTATTACGATTACGAGTATTATAGCAATTTTCCTTCCCCATAAGAATACTATCTGTTTGCAATAAAAGATGAAAACATTTAATTTATATTCGTACCGGTATCGGATATCATCTTGAAATGATTCGATGCTTCGAACTTTACAACATGTACGAAGGCCAATAACTATAAGATTTAGAATATCTACAACGCACGCAAATATTGTGCTAATATGGAGGTCGATCACACAATACTGGACGTAAGAAAAAACAATAAAATGACTACATACAAACGCAAATTTCTAAGACACAATTTATACTCTTTCTTGTACAGCAAGATTAAAAAAAGAGTTTTTATGTTACAAATTCCACATTTCTTATGTCATTTATTATCTCAAGCATTTCTAGATTTCTCGATAACTGCCAATTAGCTATAAGTTATTACTGGTCTGATGCTGTTGACCGCTGTATCTATTCCTGTCTCCGGCAACCTTCGATCAGCCGAACAGGTTTGATGCAAGCCTGCAATTCTAACTGTGCCATCCGTACCGTTACCGACCACAGACCAAAACAACATTTATACTTAACACTTTATGACCACAATTTGCTTGTGACGCGCTATTGGTAATAAAAATTCGCGACAGGATGTATTTTTTATGATGATTGAATGGTGTAATTCTGATTGGAGATGACATAGCTATCCTTAGATATTTCACTTCCTTTATTGGTGTAAATATCATGTAATAAGTATGTACAAATCAATAGTTGTTCTAATACTGACTGGTTCTGATAGCTTGAGACCGGCTCTTGCGTTTTTTCCCACCTAGTACAACTAATAGTGTAATGATAATTTCTTCTGTGTGACTTCTCTACAACTTCTATGTATTCAGCAATATATGTGTATGTTGATTGGCATCATGGTTATTCTAACATTTGTTTTTCGTAGTTCTTGAACAAGCAGCCGCGTATGCGGTCCTTCGAACAGCCGTTAACCTAACGGCTGTTCGAAGGACCGAATCCTTTCAAAATTTAGGACATAATGGATTAACAAACATCTTTCCAGAGTGACGAATTTTATTATATACAGAATTACTATCGTCTTCTGTTGGAGCGATTGTATATAATTTGTGTATACAATAAAGATAGATAAATAAATAAATAAATAAATAAATAAAGTAGCAGGAAGATTAGGTAATGACATTTCGACACTTTAACATGGAATCAAGTATAGGTTAAAGAAGAAAGGATTTTCTGAATGGTAATCCATACCAACATTATAAATTCGAAACTCTGTATGTTTGTGTGTCCCGCTTACACGGCTAAACCGTTACACCAATTTTAATGAAATTTTGCATGGAGATACTTTGATCTTTGAGGAAGGACATAGACTACCGCTTTAACCGAGATGCACGCAGGCGGAGCCTCCGGCAAAAGCTATGTAGTCATTTATGTAAAAAATACTTTTTTATACTGTTTCGGGCACTGCGATTGGCCAATTTACAATTTACTCCGTCTAGCTCCACGGTCAGTTGAAAGTTTGAAACGCATCCTAACTCGACGATTATTCTTACAACATTTATTTATTCATCATCTACTTATCATCTTACTTAAACTTGAATGCTACATAATTATAAATCTAATTCAATAACTAGGTATCGCAATGAAATGGGAAAATAACTCTCTTAGTGTTGTATCCAAGCTTCAACGTATAAAGATACAATCTCCATGTGATTACACTACTTTATTTCTGTTTTATCGTTTTTAAACCGCAGAAAAATAACATAAATACACCATGATTACGCAAGGTAGGTTGGCGTACCTGTATTTTGTACGAACTATATACATAAGCTCTTGACCTTAGAATGACTGGAAAGAAACAAGGAGACGGTCATCGCAGTATTAGTGCGAAGTTCTTATTATTAAGTTACAAATGTGAATTAGTTCTTCGTATCGCAATGGGAATGACTCACATAAGAGGACATGAATGCATGCATAAATTTTATCAATAAGTTCAGGTTTTCAAATGGTCAGTTTTTCTGAATAACACATTGTGACAAGCTTAAGTCGAGTCTCTTGTGTTGTGAAAGCATTACAAACACGGATTAGTAGTAGAATTTGTTGTAGAGATAGTGTAAACCTAGACTTATATATTATATAGCTGAACCCCGCGGTGTTACCCACGGTTATTGTTGTACCACGAGTAACGCCGCGGGACAAAGTTAGTCTAAAAAAGTAGCCTCAGTTACTCCCTGGATCATCAGCTATCTGCCAGTGAAATTCCCGTCAAAATCGGTACAGCCGTTTCAGAGATTACCCGGAACAAACAGACAGACAGACAGACAGACCGACAGACAGACAGACAAAAAAATTTTTAACTACATTTTTGGTATATTTACCGTTTATACATACAAATGCATTTAGTAAAAAGTGGTTATTTTTAATATTACAAACAGACACTCCAATTTTATTTATTTGTATGTATAGATCATAACATCTAAAATCGGAAAATCGCAGACCAAGATGTAGTCAAGTAATGCTACATCAGATTTTGATATTTTTTTTCTTCTTCTTTTTGTGATTACTGACTGTTTCTTCTTGTGATTAAAAGTCAATATAAATACACATAAATATATTGAGCTTTCCAGTTGAGAGAACTTTGCACTCGTTGAATTTTCGACTATAAAAATATTTAATTCGATTGATTCGAAAAAGACGGCAAATGAGACCCCAAAGCCTTTGTCAAGTGTATAATATGTTTGATGCTGACCGTACCTTTCATTTGTCATGTACCTAACCGAATTACAAGTTCGAGAGTGCCGATAAAAGTGTCGTTTCAGATTAATGGCGATACTTTCTTCCTTGATTAAAAGAGTTAAAAGAGATAGCGCTTTCGTTTACGACACTAACTTGAGTGCTCTTATTGAATGGCGCAATAGTGTAGCCAACTCGAGGCTGAATGAATGCCTGAAGCAAACTCAATAATGGTTGAAATTATTTTCTCGATAGTTTACTAGGCGGGGTTAAAACATTACAAAATATAGGAAGCTAATGATATAGGTATTTGAAAGGCTTCCTATAAAAACTATCTTCAAATTGAAAAGATAATTGAGTCCAACCGGATATGTTACCTACCTGATATTTATCTTTATTACCTTTTATCATACTTCAATCAGTGATTTATGTAAAACGACAATAATAACTAGATAGGGCTTATATATTAGTATTCAAAATCAACAAGCTTCTACCTGACTTCTCACCGTGGCTTTGCGCCGAATATCATAGACAACGCACCTGGGTATTTTCTGCGCGAAAAGTATACTTATGCCATATCCTTAAAAAAAATGTTATTTACACATATCTCTGTAAATAAAATTTCGTTTCTTTTGGGTTACATCATCATTGACTGCCTTGATGTTCCAATGGTAGCGTATGCGACTGCTGTGCTTCAAGTCTCTGGCTAGATTCCCGGGTCGGATAAAATGTTTGTATGATCTGCAAATATTTATTTCAGAGTTTGGGTGTTTTCTTTATATAATATGTAAGTATTTACAAAAAAAGTATGTATGTGTTTATGTGAGTTGTTTTGTACCTAAAATACAAGCTCTGCTTAGTTTGGGACTAGATGGCGTTGTGTTAGATATACAAAACTATTATCATCAGCCTATTGCAGTCATGTTTACAATTTTCGTAGGTGAGACTTGTATCTTCTATACAAATAAATAAAATTGGAGTGTCTGTTTGTAATATTAAAATAACCGCTTTTTACTAAATGCATATGTATGTATACACGGTACATATACCAAAAATGTAGTAAATTTTTTTTGTCTGTCTGTCTGTTTGTTCCGGGTCGGCTCTCTGGAACGGCTGAACCCATTTTGACGGGACTTTCACTGGCAGGTAGCTGATGATCCATGGAGTAACTTAGATTACTTTATTTTAGACTAACTTTGTCGTGCGGCGGGGTTCAGTTAGTCTTCTATAAAATTCAATTAAACATTTGTTAACCATGAACGGACTTTCGTCACTATCATCAGGCAAAACACTCCAAGTTCACTGTATTATTGTGATTTTGTCAAGCAGTCAAGTAACGTGTGTGGTATTAAATATTTATCCGGCTTTAGGCACCCTCTAACTCATATACCTACATATTATATACAAAACCCGTGTAAGGATTGACATTTCTAACCTTCGTTAACCCCATTCTAAAAAGGGAAGTCCCCGATTTTACTGATTATTTGTATTTGGTGAAATTAAACCTGCATTTTTGTCATTTAGGAATAGAATACCTTTTTTTCTTTACATTGATTATAAATTCTGATTTTTTTTAATAAATACATCCCTTAACAAACGGTTTGTATAGGTGAATTTAACTTATGGCTGTTTTTATTCAAGTTAACGACTGATGATTAGTGGCCTTATTCAATAACTTATATCGAGTTTAGATTAGAGATAAGTTATTGCGAACTTTCTTTTTTTGATAATAACCAAAATTTGTTAAAAAAAGTAAAAAATATATTGATTCTGTATATCAATCAAAGTATTATAGTGTTTCCAATCATTTATTTAACTTTTGACAGCTCTAATACTTAATCAAATAGTGATACCCTGACCCGTTACCGATTCGATTTCTTTTATCGATCGATTTTGTACATGAAGAAGTTTTAATCGATTTAACACACTCATTATTTTACCGATAATTTCGTAATTTTATCGATTATTAAACCGTAACACCGGACGCGTAGCGGACATTTTGTAGTTGTCATAATTCACATTTTCATACGTCGAGTTGAGTATTTTTATTCCTCCGTATTGATTTATTTGTGAATTCTCACGTTTGGTTGAGTTGAGCGTATCGTCCCTCCCTTCGTTACTGTCAAAATGCCAAAAATTAAGGTGCTCAAAGGACAAACAAGAGAGTTTGTCTTGCGACTTCGTGAATACTTTGAAAAGGAGAGCTGTAATAATGGGCCTCTTATATCAGTGACTCAAGTTTAGAGACCGTGTGATTTGATATAAAATATAATCACAATAATGTTATTGTATGTTTTATTAATATAATCGATAATCGATTTATTTCAAACCCGTTTTTATAGTCTGTGATCATTCATTATGAATGACACATCTCTAAGTGGGCGGAGCCCGTCCATGAAGTACAGTATTCCCTCTAGTACATTGATCAAAAATTATTACAAAACTTTATGTGCGTGATCTGTCAAAAGTTAAATAAACGATTGGACGCACTATAGATATATTTTGTAGAGAAGACAGTTACTTAATTACAGTATCACTTCATAAGATGTATTTCGTTAATAGAAATATTATAAATTAATATTATATATCTAGAAGAGGTAAAACTGTTAAACGTTTATAAGTGGACATTAAATTACATTGTGAACTGATAGAATGCAGTTAAAACCTAATAGCCAGGTTGAACAGTTAATCAACCGTAAAAAGCTTTTTAAAAGCGAACCGAGCAATCGAAGCTTTACTTGTTAAGTCGAAGATGCGTATAAAGTCTATTTCTGTCCCGGGACTACGTATGAAAACGTGTAGATTTGACATTATATAAGAAGGAATGGCGTTTTTTTTATGTTTGATCCTGCCAAAATGACTTTACTCTGTCTGATGGAAGTGTGGTGGTCACCATACTGCGAATGCAGACAATACAACAATGCAGTATAATAAACAATGGCTAGTGATGCTACCCTCCCATAGAAAATCAACGTAAAATGACAGCGATCATACTGTCGTGTTTCGTTGGTGAGTGTGAGACCGGAGGCCCAATGATGCAGAAGCATCACTAGGCCGCCATAATGTAGGTCACCATGCTGCATTGTTGTATTGTCTGTACGAGCAATGAGTATGGTGCTGGCTGGCTTATGCTTTCCATCAGGCAGAGTAAAGTCATTTTAACAGGCCTGACATAAAAATATATATACATAATTGTGTAATATGTCGTCCTACAACTTCACCCTGTAATGTTATGCACACGAATAGTCTATCATCTGACTACCATGCCCATATGGAGCGATCAAGCCTCAAACGTGGTACACATGTCTGATATACGTAATTTATATTAGCGCATTAATTGAATAATGAATATAATAGACATGAATATGAAACAATAGAATTAAGATTTCTATCATTCATCTCTTTTTGTGAACATTAATTCACAATTGGCTGTCCATACTAATGAAATCAATATTTTATTGCCCACTGCACCGCAGCATAGCTCTCGGGATTATTTCTAACTTTAAAAACAAAACTGTTAACAAAAAACACACCTTCAAGAAATGGACCAAATTGAAATGGGACCTCACTAGCATTGGTAAACTCCAGCTTTCAAATAAAAAATCATCGGTTCTTCCAGTCGAAAGTTCTGAGTTAACCTCATCATCTTCCTAGCCTTGATTATTACCAAGATTAGGGGTCGGCTACTAGTTCAACAGGTTTTACCTGAATATCAGTTTTACACGGAGCGACTCGCATCAGACCTTCGCAACCCTGAGGGCGAACTGAATTCCATGATTGAACTAGTTGTCAGTATATTTGAGGGTACTGACTTCCCAATAACGATTGCCATAGATTTTCATGACAACCGGGACCGACGGCTTAACGTGCTATCCGAGGCACGGGCGGGAAACACCGCCATCATCCATACTCCGGGCTGTTATTAAGATTTTTTTGTAAGAAAACCCAACAGCAATCCGACCCGGGAATCAAACCCGAGACCTCTTAATCTGCAGTCGCTTACGCTAACCACTAAACCACTAGTTCTAAGGTAACAAATATATAAAAAATACAGTCGAATTGAGAACCTGTTCCTTTTTTGGAGTCGGTTAAAAATGACGAACTTCCATAGTTTTCGGATTAATAAGTAGGTTTACCCTATGAACCTCACAATTAATGTGGTATTCTAGTAGCAAAAAAATCTAAAATCGATTCCTTAGATCTAGACATTACCCCTACAAACTCACTCTTTATAATATTAGTATAGTTTATTATGATATTTTAAGGGTTCAGCATATCTATTTACATTCTATTTATGAACTAAATAGCGAAGAAAGATTCAAAATTGCGGTTTATATAAATCTTGAATATTTAAATTACCAAAATATAAGATTTAAATAAAGCCTTGCATGTTTGAACTTTGATAACAATAAATGCCTACATTAGATCTCATTTTCCACGTTTTGTGGAAACCTCCTCGGGCTGTCACCCCGCCGGGGTTTGCGGCTGGGCGGTGTGTCGGAATCGAACTGACTAAAACTGTCTTTGCGTCTGCTATGCTTTCACAGAGAAACCGCTGAACCGATTTTGATGAAATTTACAATGGAGATCCCGATTCTTCATCATCATCAGCCTATCGCAGTCAACTGCTCGACATAGGCCTCTCCAATTGCACGCCACTTGGTTCGATCCTCGGCTTTAATAAATCGTCGTACGTTTTTTGTTTCTTGAGGAAGGCAATATTCGATATACACGCGGAGGAAGCCGCGGGAAAAAGGTAGTGTAACATAGAAACTATTGAGGAATACTTTGAAACGAAAAAAAAATTGCCTGATGCAACAATAAATTTATTAGCTTTATTCACTTCTTGATCAAAATGATCTACCTAAATAACTAGAAGAATCTACCATAAGAAATTGTTCTTGAAATAGGAAGTCATGAGTTGTTTTAGAAAATTATTCTGGATTATAATATACTAGCTGACCCACGCAACCTCATTTGCGTCTCCTATTGCCCGTAGCGTGATAATTTTCCCCCGTTTTTGAAACAATCTTCATTGGTACTCCGCTCCTATTAATCTTAGAGTGATTATAAATAGCCTTCCTAAATATATAGGCTATCTAACACTGAAATATTTTTTCAAATAGGACTAGTAGTACCTGATATTAGCACGTTTAAGCAAGCAAACAAACAAACTCTTCAGCTTTATATATTAGTAGATATATACATAATAATAACACAACTATAACAGCCGGAGGGGTTAACATAAAGGTACATTATTATCCTATACAAACATCTCGACTCGTGTAATAAGGGACGAGGCCTATTTGTCATTCTGTGGACACAATGCCAGAATCCGGGACACTATTATTCACTGGGTAATAGAAAACCCTAATACTAGTTTTATCTGGGATCCTACGATCAGCAATTGTATGAAAAACTATAACTATATTTCAGTCTGCGAGAACTCTTTGCGAGTACTATTAAAAATATATCCAACCGTAGAATCGTGAAATGAGGATTACATGATGTTTATTCGTTGAAATAGTGCAGAAAGCCAAAATATTATGTTGTTCAATCTTAAAAAAGTAAGAATACCTACATACTTCTAGTTCACAAATGGTCATACTTAAGGCCCAGCAAATGTATCTAGCTTTTTGAACACAATAAACTTAGTTTGAAACTTTTAAATTGAACTTGAAAACTGATAAAGAAATATTTCGATACGTGGGAAATACTACAGCACAAAAATCTATTTGATTACTATTTTAGTCCATTCATTTACTGACCAGCGAAACAACAAAATATATTACTTATATGTACGAATATAAAACTTATATGTTTGGCATGGTGGACTAACTCGTTGTTCTAGTTGTTAGCCTAAGCGACTGAAGATCAACAGGTCTCGGGTTCGATTCCCAGGTCGGACTGCTGTTGGGTTTATCTTACAAGAAAATCTTAACAGCAGCCCGGAGTATGGAAGATGGCGGAGTTACCCGCCCGTGCCTAATAGAGCACGTTAGACCGTCGGTCCCGGTTGTCATGAACATCTATGACAATCGTTATTGGAAAGTCAATGCCCCCAAATATACTGACAACTAGTTTAACCTTCGAATATAGTAAACCCTCAGGGTTGTGGAGGTCCGATGCCAGTCGCTCCGTGGAGAAACTGATATTCAAGTAAAACCGGTAGAACTAGTAGCCGACCCCAAATCTTGGCAATAATAAAGGCTAGGAAGATGACGATGATATGGTATAGTGGTTGAATTACCATTTAACCACCAGATTCTAGTGTAAAAAAATATATCTGAACATTTTTTTATTAAACTGAAATTAGATACGACTACTACTACAACAGACAATTTATTCCTATTAGCGTAGTTATACGCTGTTGTTCAATTTGCAAAATCGCCAAAACCATTTACTTTACAGTAGTACTAAATCCTTCTATTGAGATCAAGAAAGTTGAAGCAAGCTTAATCTGATCAACCAATTACTTATGTTAAAATTTTCATTAAAGGAATTTAATGTTACATAGTATCTAAGTATCTGGTCAGAACCTAAACTCTGTTTAATATAAAGAAAATGCGATATGAATATAAAGGAAAAGCACAATAAAGGAAGTTCAAAGAGACGCCTTAGAACTACTCAAGAGATAAATTCCTTAAGCATACCGGAGCAATATTGAAGTCAGGTTTGAAAAGAGGTGCGATCAATTGAAACGAAGTGAAAGAAAAAAAACAGTTCATTCCTATCAATTCAAGTGGATGTGATTTACGATATTGTACAGAAAAATAAGTGACATTGAAAATATCTTTCTCAGGCAATGGTTTGAAATGTTACAGATCGTAGGGTATCTTTACAGAGGATAAAAAATAGTAAAAACTAAAACCCAACTACGACAAAAAACGTCGCTGAAAAAGTATGAAACTAGTTTCAAAAGCCGTAGTCACAGTACTTTATATCGGTTAGAGGGCGCCACATTAGATTCAGTGACACGTCATACAGCCTATAACCAGAAGACGATCATAACGCTTCTAGAGACACCTCATTTGTCCAAATCTAATGAGTAGTTAAGGAGATAGGAGGGAATAAATGAACATACATACATACATACATACATACATACATACATACCTAGCCTCTCAAAATCATAACTCTCCTTTGGCTTTGCCGTAGTCGGGTAAAAATGAAGTCGCTTCCGATGTCTCTCTCTCTCTCTATTCGCTTAGATATTTTAAATCACTTAACGAATTTTATTGCAGTTTTAAACAATAGATAGGGTGATTTAAGAGAACAGTTTTTATGTGTAATACATGCATATTATAGTACAGGAAATACGACAATTTCAAAGACTTCCTTGTGAAGCTAGGCCGAGTTGCTTGACTTAATATAAATTAAATTGAAACTGTTCATAATGAATTAGAAGAGAGACAGTTATGCTGACTTACATAAGTTGTTTAATTTAGTATATAAATTGACCATTTCGTATAATATTTTTATTAATGTTAAATTTACTTGTACCTAGTATGTTTTTAATATTTCGGACATCTTACAGTTCTTAGACACAACCACATCAAGTCCCAAGTTAAGCAGAGCTTGTAGTATGGGTCTTAGACAACTGATACAAATACATATTTACTCTTTTTTGTAAAAACATATCTGCAATATATTTATACATACATATATACAATATCTGCAGATCACATAAACACTTGTCCCGACCCGGGAACCCAACCCGAGACCTCAAGCACGGCAGTAGCACACACCATAACTGCGCCATAGAGGCAGTATTAACTTCTAATACCGTGTATGATGGGGTATCACATAGGTGGTATTACTAAGTAAACTTGTATACCACCTATGTATCCCACCCCATCTAAGCAAATGAATAATAATAATGATTTTTAAATTCGTTATTGTTTTTTTTTTAATGATTATCTAGCAAAATATAAAAAGGTAATATCTGAGCTTGATTAGTTAGGTATTAGCAACGTCATTAACTTATAATTTTACCGTCTATTATAAGGTACTGATTTGACTGGGTATTTCAATATCGTAATGAGTATCGGTAACCGACAATTTCCTATTGACGTAAAACTTTTTTATGGAAATAGTAACAGTCGCCCACAGTACAAACCTACTCCGATTTATTTCAAGGACGTCTTTAGTTTTAAACCTTATTATTTCCGGCCTCTACTCTACTATAGAAATGAATGTTATCACGTCGCTGCATTACTTGTAAAAACATACATATTGGTAGTTACCACAAAAGTGATCTTTAAGTTTATGAAAAACTAGCTGTACCCCGCGGTGTTACCCGCGGTTATCGGGTAACGTCGCGGGACAAAGCTAGTCTAAAAGAAGTAGCCTAAGTTACTCCATAATCCAGCCGTTCTAGAGATCATTACCCGGAACAAACAGACAGACAGACAAAATTACTAAAAAAATGTTATTTTGGTACATGTATCGTGTATACAAGCATATGCGTTTATTAAAAAGCGGTTTTTAATATTATAAACAGACACTCCAATTTTATTTATTTGTATAGATTTGAAATTAAACCTTAAATGAAGTTAACTAGATAACCGATTGTTTTTATTTCCTATACCAGTACTTTTATCGATTGTGCCGTTGGTGGTAGGTATGGTATATCTATATATATATATAAAAGAGGAAGGTGACTGACTGACTGACTGACATACCCAGAGATTAACGCATAGCCCGAACCGCTGAACCTACAGTGGTGAAATTTTGCATGTAGGTTCTTTATATAACGTAAGTGAGCACTAAGACAGAAATTTTAGAAATTCCACCCTTAAGGGGGTGAATCAGGGGAAGGTCTGCGTGAGCGAAGTCGCGTGCAAAAGCTAGTATATCTATATATTATAAGGATCATAGTTATAATAAAACAAAAGCAATATACATTTACATAAGATAATAATAATCCTCTTATCAGGAACGTACGTGTGCCCGTTACGAAGTGTTCTTTAGATATTCTAAAGACGAAACTATATCGGAAATAGCTTAAATAATAATTCATATGTACTTGCATAAGTATTCATATTAGACTTATCTGTATGATAAAAAGGATTCTATAACATATACTAAATACCATTCGGTACATGTGTACGAATTTTGAAAATCTTAATTCTGAAACGTATTTCTATACTAATATATAAAGCTGAAGAGTTTGTTTGTTTGAACACGCTAATCTCAGGAACTGCTGGTCCGATTTGAAAAATTATTTCAGTGTTGGATAGTCCATTTATCGAGGAAGGCTATAGGGTATATATCATCACGCTAAGACCTACAGGAGTAGATCACCAATGAAGAAGTTACAAAAACCTGGGGAAAATTATCACGCTACGGGCAATAGGAGACGCAAACGAGGTTGCGTGGCTCGGCTAGTTGGGTATACACCGTGAGAGCGATACTAATTATATGTAAAATTTTACAATTTGTGTAACAAGTACTATAGAAAGTAAAAGAAATCTATACTAATATATAAAGCTGAAGAGTTTGTTTGTTTGTTTGTTTGTTTGAACACGCTAATCTCAGGAACCGCTGGTCCGATTTGAAAAATTCTTTCGGTGTTGGATAGTCCATTTATCGAGGAAGGCTATAGGGTATATATCATCACGCTAATACTAATAGGAGCGCAGCAACAATGAACAATGTTTCAAAAACGGGGGAAATTTTCACGCTACGGGCAATATAAGGCGCAAACGAGGTTGCGTGGGTCAGCTAGTTAATTAATAAAATAGTAAATCTAAGTCTGAGTATTCTTAGTATCCATTTCATGTATTTTTGTGAAGTCCCCCGTGCCACAGGGTTCCCATATATTTCTAAAACGGAAGTAATCTTTTAAAAAAACGAAAGAAAGCAAAAAAAGAAACTGTTAATTCAGCGATTTATTTAATACCGGTTGGTCGCTATAGTATGAACCTGAATAGTTACCGTTACTAAGTGCACTATTCAGTCTCAACTAGGTCTCCCTGGAAACTGTAAGTTTCCCTCGACACATAAGAACCTGAATAAGATTTCTGAACAATGATATTCTCTTAAAAATTTGTCTCAAATACTGATTTCATCAAGGATTGTAGAAGTAAGGCTGGCAGAAACATAAGTAATGTTTTTTTTACAATTTTACGTCCCAAAAACATAGATTTTTTTTTTCAACTCCACAGCATCTATACCAATATTATAACGAGGTTATTAATAGTGAGGGGGGGAGGTACGCATTCTTTGTGAGTATCATATATTGTATATTAACCCTAAAAATTATTACCGAGATATTCGACATACATGCGGGCAAAAGCCAGTCATCTATAAATGGCTACAAAGATTCAATTTTAGTTTAAACCAGAAACATGCCAGTAAGTTTGTAGCACAAATTATTGTGGTTGGTGTCAAGTGTTTCGAACTATTCTACTTTGGGGGAATGCGACATTCTTGTTCGTGTCACGAGATAATAGTGCTTTGAGAGAGTTGTAATTTAATTTAAGTTTACAGTATTTTGTGATAAATGTAGTGATGCTTAATGCAAAATCAAATAAGGTCTACCTTTATTAGGGCATGTTTTTCATCATTACATACTATACAATTTTTAACAAAGATAAAACCGACTTCCAGGTTTGACTCGATTTCTCTTGGATGCCATCATCAGATCTTAGTGTCCTCATGGTACAACAGTTGGGTGATCTCCTTTCTATTAAAAAAAATCATCAACATCGGTTCATAAACGACGAAGTTATCCGTATATAATACATATATGTATACGGTCGAATTGAGAAACCTCCTTTTTTTTAAGTCGCTTAAAAATATAGTCGCTTCTTGTTCTTGAGTGATGTGATTCTCACCAATAGATAGCGTGATTTATGAGGAAGGTTTTTGTGGATAAAACACGTATATTATAGAAAAGAAAATCTAAGAAATAAGGTTTATCACTGGTATATATTATTAAGGTAGACCGCGTCGCGGTAAACGTAGTATATGATGTCCACAGGCCAGGTGGAGTGATGATGGAGAAGCCTAGGTGAAAATGATAAAGGAGGTTTAAGGATTTAATACCTATAAATATTGTAAAATAAAATCTGGAAAAAGATCGTCAGTAGCACGAACTATGCTTTTCATTTCTACATTTGATCCCACCAATTAAAATTTATTACATATTTTGATCTTCAAAAAGAAATCTTCAACTCAGAATATTTTTATAAAGATGTTTTGTGTGTATTCAGCAAAAGAAGAACACATAAAAGCTAACAAATTCGAAGGAGAAAATCTCAATTAAATAACTAACACAACCACATAATAAGGTATTGATAAAAGAAAAAGTAACAGTACAAAAGAAATATGACATTAATGTTGTAAGTCCGGTAATTACTCGAAGACTAGATGTAATTACGGAGAAAAACGTTATTTATAAAGGTTTATAGCAACGAATATAAGAAAACAGGACTCGATATATCATTAAAACTCTCAGGTCTAAGGTATTTCAAAGAAAATAAAACCTAACTGCAGACAGATTTTCATTTCGCTTGAAAGAATTCCTTTGGCTTTTTACTTAGCGACCTAATGGGGTGTATTGTAAGCCATATTGGAAAGATTTACTAAATAAGTTTTACGCTATCGGCTAGCAATACTTTCCTGTCATTATTAAGTCTTTAACGTGTAATAAAAATTCATAATAAGCCATTTGTCTTCACTCACTCTCACTAAGCATTCACGAATGACGCAACACAGCCGATATATTAGGAAATCCAAAAGCAGATATCTATGGGATCTACAACTTTTACAAGGAAATTTATGTCCTGGTAACCTCAACCATGTGAAAAACAATAAAGGAATTGATAAACGCCGGTTATCTGTGAGGTCGGGTTATTTGGTACACGAAAAAGTTTAAAAAGTATTTAATAACCCGACTACATAAAAACTTTTGACATAATTTATATAGCCTATGTCACCCGGCCATTATTACGAATCTTTTGACACCTCATTTATTCATCGGTTCAGTTGTTTTGACGCTGCGGTACGTATAAAAATACATAGATTAATCCCTCAGGTGTCACGTCACTTTGACATAAGCATAGCTTGAGTGTCACTAACAATTCCATTTTCCTAACATTTTCTCTCGATAATTTCCCGACTCGCGGTCATTGACCGGCCACTGAGTGGCCGGTGACACTATAGACGATGTTTTTATGCGGCCTCTGAGTGGCCGTGGACACCTTAGGGGCTACAAAAATATTACCTTTCCTTTTGGCTTCACCGTAATCAGATAAAAACCATGGTTATCCAACGACTGACAATGGTTTTGACCCGTACGAAACTCAATAGTTTCTTTAATAAGATGTATGCATTTCCAACGGAATATATCACTAACACTGGAACTAATAAAGGCTTCAAATCAAAGACACCACCAGCACATAACAATACGCCGACAAAATTCTATTTATATTATTGTTTAATCAAAACTTACCTTTCCACTCGGTTTAACCCATTCAGATCTCGCGACAGCTAATAGAACAACAAATCAAGAAGATCAAGTTATCAAGCAGTGCAGAAGCTCGGCTCACAAAGCAAACGCTAACGAAGTTTCTAAGAGCCTTCCAAAGTTTGTATTGACGTGAATCTTAACAGTTAATTGTAAGTTTGTATACTAACTTGGAATATTAAATTAGGTCAATTACTATTTATTGATAATTTTCATTGACTTAAAACAAAGGATGAATTTAGTTATATTTGTTACCTCATAGATATCTCCTCCATTTAAGTGGCCATTTGGAAAATCTTTTTATATTAATTTGGCTGTGTATTGTCCCTGTTTGATCATATTCATAAGAAAAATTATCTCCTCGGTGGAAAGTTAACGAATAGTTTTAAGACGATTCAGGTCTTCTTTTTTTAAAAGTTAATTCGATGTTGAAAAATCCAAGAGTGGTGGTCACCATTCTCAATGCGTACATAGATGACATTGCAGTATGGTGACCTACACTATGGCGGCCTAAAAACTAACTAGTAACTCGAGAATGAATCAAGTTGTCCCAATATCCCATAAGCGAGATTTAAATATCAAAACAATAAGAAATACTTTGTTAAATGATACACTGTACACTGTTATTTTATCTAAGTCTGTTAGACTGAATACATCTACGTAGACAGACGTTTGATGTCTGAATTGTCAGCAGAGACTGACAATTAGCATACTAAGGAGCCTCATTTGGTTGACATTTAACATTACAGCCTACTGCCATGATAATTAATTATTGCTGTGATGCGTAAAATATGTGTGTGGAAATTATGTTTACAACATCATAAAACCGAACAACAAAAGGATTTTGATTTGTCGTGGGAGGTGCTTACAATAAATAGGTATTTCAGAAAAGAGTTAAGTAAACCAGGACAATGATAAGAATGCCTTCTTTGTTCTTTATGTTAATGATGGAGTGTGTGCGATATATTGATGAAATTGTATTGGAGATACAAAGGATAGAATATACCTTAAAAGCTAACGTGCCAGATTTACTTTTTAGAATTTGTTACTAAAAAAACTGAAAAATTTAAACATAAACTTCACTTAAGATGTATTTTTTTTCAATGAGAACATTTATGGAATATTAGGTCGTAGAGCCTCGCTGATTTCAGCACGAACGGACCAGCTCGACCGAGGCGGAACTTCTCTCGCACAGAAGATTACCTTAAAAACGTTAGTGCTCTTGTTTTTCGGTGGTGAGTGCGAGACCAGAGGTCCAATGATGCAGAAGCATCACTAGACAGTCATGGTGTTGGTTACCATGCTGCAATGTTGCACTGTCTGCATTCCAGTGACCACCACTCTTGGATTCTGCTTATGCTTTCCATCAGGCAGAGTAGAGTCATTTTGGCACTTCCGTACTAAATATATATGTATGTATATTTAGTAAGAAAGTATTAAACAAACATCCTGTTCTTTAGACTTGTTATGATAAAAATAGGAACAAGTAAATAACATAAACATTTGTAAAATATTTAAATTTCGTTTAGAATAATCTTGTCTTGCACAATATATTATATTATGCTTATGTAAACAAATGACAGTACAAATTTCATTTACTTTCCCCTAGTTGTGCAGGAACCTCTGGAGAATTGTTCCGAATGTATTTGCGACAGGGGAGACCAGAAATTATTCCAACAGTAAAGAAATATGTTTACTGGAGTACAAACACTATTCATCATCATATTTTTTTAATTTTGAGAGAACAGACCAAGTTACGCAGGCCAGTACTTAATGTCTTTTCGGGCCTCCATAGAAACTTTTACGTTATGTATTACGAAATAACATTTTACTTTAAGTACTTAGGCTCCTCGAGAATGCCAAGAAAATAAACGAAATTAAATCCTTTGTGGCAAGGGGATAAAGTTAAAATTTTATAAAATGTTAACAGAAATAATAACAGCTAACAGGCGTACCGTTCATCGCCTCGAGATGCTGTTAAATTAACTAGTAGCTTTTGATTTGTTAACCTGCGATGATAAGAAAATTAGAACTATTTGTGTATTTACAAGTTTTATTCTTATTGGTCTCAAAAACAACAAAAAATTTCAATTTCTAAAAATAAACAAAATTACATAAGACAGGCCTAATCACGTAGAAGCATTTCAATAGGCTGCCATGGTGTGGGTCACCTTACCATGCTACATTGTTGCTTTGTCTATGTGCAATGAGTATGGTGACCACACTATAGAATTCTACTCATGCTTTCCTTTAGGCACAGTGGTCATTTTAACAACTTTTTTCATGTTTAAATACCTAAACATTGACATGAATAATGAAGATCTTATTATCTCAAGTTTAATTCAACTTAGTTAACCGAACGTAACAAGTATTGGAGAATTGTACAATGAATTATCCTTTTTAAAGAAACAAATTGTAGACTTGAATGGAAATAAAAAGATCGACTTTTTTCGCGAAACAGAAAATTGGAGCGTAGAACATCGTTAGGCACAGTTTAAATCTTTAGCCAAATGCTAATGAAGGTAAAATTATCGAGGATAATTTCGCTATATTGGCAAAATAAGAACATAAAACGCTGGATTGTGTTTTATGAAATTTATTAATATGCATTATGTTGTTTGCTACCGGTGTTTCACACCGGTTTTCTGTGAGGCCGTGGTATCACTCCGGTCGAGCCGGTCCATGCATGCCGCAGCGTGGCTCTCCCATGGTTATAGGCAGTCTGATCCCAAACTAGACAAAGCTTGTACTGTGGTAACCAATTTGCTGGCAAACATACTTATATATGTATATTTCTTAATCCTTATTATAGATAAATTACATCCAGACATCTATATCTACTTTAAATACTAGCTTTGCACGCGGCTTCACTCACGCAGACTTTCATCCCCTGATTTACCCCCTTAGGGGTGGAATTCCAAACATTCCTTTCTTAGTGCTCACTTACGTTATATAAAGAACCTAGATGCAAAATTTGAGGATTATAGGTTCAGCGGTTTGGGCTGTACGTTGATGTCTCTCTATTCAGTCAGTCACCTTCCTCTTTTATTTATATATATAGATACTTCTGAGCAGAAATAAACACTTGTTTAGCAGTCACGGTCACTAAAAACTACATCAAATGATAAATTAAAGTATTCTAAGAATGGCAAACGCTTAACATAAATGATGTTGATGTCTAGAATTAAATCTGCTTGCTATTAAGACGGTAAACACACCTACATATCGTAACTCAATTACCGATAGTTATAAACAGTTGCAGTTTAGTCGCGTGTATGTATTGATCGAATGAATCTAACTCTCTAGAATTAACAATGAAATAAAGATTAGTACGGTGCAAATTTCTGTAATATGACGAAAAGCATTCTTTCAAAGCATGTCTAGACTCTGAACTACAATGTAGATGCTTAATAACTTTGTAAAAATATGCTGAATAATTCCTAAATCTGGAACTTCAGTTCTGTGAAAATACATGTATGTATCTAAATAAGGAAAAAATATATTCAAATACATTTCGAATTGAAAAGTTTTTTTTTTGTTAAGCGATTAACGCCGCCCATGGACACCTGCAAACATCAGAGGCGTCAGAAGTGCGTTGCCGGCCTTTGGGGGATAGGGAGGGAGGGGAGATAGAGGGAGAGGGGTTGGGTTTTTTGTGAGGCCGTGGTATCAGTCCGGTCGAGCCGGCCCATTCATGCCGAAGCGTGGCTCTCCCACGGTAGAGGTAGAAGCCAGACTTAATAAAATTAAGTCTGGCTTCTACCTCCTACCTACCTACAAAATACTCGTAATATATGTGGTTTAAAAAATACAATAGTTGTCCCATTCGGTTCTTTTTATTTTCATGACGTTAATAATGTCCAATTTTGACTACTTCAAAAGATAACTAAAGAAAGTATTAGTTCATTTCTGTGGTAAATCACTATTATGACAGTCAACTAATAAAATAACCTTGAGATGGAATGTTATAGTAACTAATACCTAAATTCCCATTTTCCTTTCCATATGAAATCGCTAGAGGAAACTTACTGGTTCTAATAATAACTTGCGATAACTATGAGTAATAATACAACATTTTAGTAAAATATTATTTCCTTGTTAATTTTCTTACTACGTTGCTACATGGTTTCAAAACCTTATATTTAACTATTTTCGAGGAACATAGCTAGTTAACTTTGAGGTGAGGATTTTTACTCCCATAAATGGGACCAAACGGGAAGCACACCTACCAAATAATGATGAAATCTATAAGGTATAAAGTATAAAAATATAACTAGTTAATCTTGGCGATTGTATTTTTTCTCCCTTTAATGGGACCAAAAAAGCGACAGCGACGGAGCTCTAAAGTAACAAGTGTGAACAAGTAAAGAATTATTTTAAAAAAATCTGACTGCTTCAATTTCAGCCATCTATATTAAATTCATTTAAAAACTGAAAAGATAGAAAGAACTGTTTATTTTATTTTGATGTACCCAGTGTCACTCTCACGACTAAGACGTATCTATTGACACCACTCACATAAAAATACGACAAGCTGTTTAGGCTCTAGGATGTGCCAAAGAAATATACATACATACATACACTCGAAAAACATAATCCTCCTTCTTTTTGCAGTCGGGTAAAAATACAATCACATTGAAAATAAGAAAAGCTTTTGAGTTGGGTCAATGTTAGTAATTTGTGAAATTTATAAAAACTAACAAGTTTTTTGCGACAATAGTATTTTGCAAACACGTCTATAATCCAACTTGAATAAACGATACGAGATTCAGTTTAAAAAAATCAAAGAGTTGAACCACAGGTTTGCAACATCTTCAAGTATGTAGTACCTTAATCTTTACTCAATCGTTGAATCACTCCAAGTGCGTTTTGCTGCATCACATAGTACATTTCGCAACATTGCATTGTTAATCTGATGCAATGTAAAACAACGAGGTTGTACCTTGAAATCGTATACGTTTTGCATACAAGATTGATTCATTACTAATGTTTTGATTGAAGTTTATTGGAATAATATAGCCGAGCTATTTCATATTCTCGACAAAGCTGGTAATTTTATATATACTCCTTAAAAAAAACGAAAACGTGGATTCATATATACTATTCATTATATACTACAGACAAACTGTTTAAAACAGTTTTGTGGACCTATGTTTTAGAATAAGTATTTATTATTTTGAACAATAAATTTTAAATAAATAAAATAAATAAATATTTTTTACCATTTTAAGAAAACTGTAGCTCCGGCCTATGTAAATAGAGTCTATAATAGTTAGCTTACATGTTTAACATTGACACAAATTACACATAATGTCATAAATGTAGTTTTAGTGACAGTCGTACCCCTAGGCCCACAGAGTGTAGGGTAATAGCAAGTGAGGGTATTGCTTAAAGCAACAGAGCCTGTCAGTACAGGCGAACCCAGTAATTGGCTGTCTAGTAAATTAGTTTGTTTTCTTTAAACTTCAAAGTTATTAGACGTCTTTACATACGACTAAATTCTTAATTGTCATCTCTGGACTTAACCCGTTCTATTATAAAATACATAGCTGAATGCAACAAAAGGATTTTCGGGGGAGGATATTTAAAGACCACTTTATTCCACATACCGGCAGTGTGGTCTTGGTAGTTACCCAAACCAGACAGAATTTAGGCGTATCCAAAATAAACACTTAAAACAACTTGTGCCTTGGATGCAACATGCAACATATCTATTGTCGGCGAAACGCTTCTAATTAGAGCTACGATACGGCCTCGTCTCACTGAGAGCGAGTTAAATACGACAAAATCGCTTTGTTTAGGCATTTTGTTATGATAAAGGAGGCAAACAAATAGACGAATCATATTAATATAATAGTAAGTGACTACCGCCAACGGACTGCTTGCAACTCAAGAGCGTTGTCAAGAGTGCCAAGGCAACCTTCGGGTATTTTTTAAAATTTAAAACTCAAGATCAGATAATTGAAGTCTCTCCGATAGGTATTTTACAATGCACTTTTCATTGCAGGTTAAAAGTGTGTAAATAAATGAGTGTACACGTTAAATAAAAAGAAATATACGAGTGATTAAAATGTCTTAATTTTAAAAACTGATTACTTTTTCCGTTTTGATAACCTTAAAAAATTGTTTCATCATTAGCACCGACCTGTTGCAGTCCACTGCTAAACATAGGAACACCACAGAGCATTGTATATTGCTTTTTTGCATCCAGTCGCTACCAGCCCTCTTAAGACATTACAAAAAATAAGTTTTAAAAGTTCTAAAAGTTCTAAAAGTTTACAAAGCACGCTTGCTCTTCCTCTGAATCGCTCTCCACGAATGATGTGGCAAAGACTTTATATTCGGCCGAAGAAATCGTCTTGGCAAATATGAAAATTAAACACACGCGATTCCTTTCACATGGTTAGCTAAACCGATGCAGTTATTGATGTTGTAAAAATATTGAGGTATCATATGCCTTAACTTATAATAGCAGCAGACATGCAATATACAGTATTTACTACTAAAGTAGAAAAATAATATCGATCAATCGTTCATTGCGTTAACACAATTAATCGATTTATATGCGAGTGAACTGTTAAGAAGAAAGTTTG
The DNA here is from genome assembly GCA_905220595.1 of Spilosoma lubricipeda. Lineage (NCBI taxonomy): Eukaryota > Metazoa > Arthropoda > Insecta > Lepidoptera > Erebidae > Spilosoma > Spilosoma lubricipeda. The sequence goes on from HG992300.1 coordinate 6,286,721, forward strand.
AATTTTAGAAGTAGTTAGTGTCTGGAAAATTTTAGTAATCAGTCAAAATTATGAGATAAAACCCGACAAATTGAGAACCTCTTTTCATAAAGTCGTTTAAAAATTACATGTTACATTTAATTATCGACTTTTAGGGTACCAAGATTTAAAATATAATTTCATAATTACTCTCAAACGCAAAAGCATTTTTTGTTTTACGTTGCAACATTATTAGAAAACAATAACAACTGTTCTCGAGAAGCATTACAACTGCAAAAGAAAATTTTATTAAGTTTACATAAAGAATTTGTAAGTACATTTAAGGGATACATGGGACGATATATTAAGTAAGGCCTTATGACGCAGAATTATCCGAAATACCTACCTAAATGAAACAATGGCATACGACTTTAGCGCGTTGAATATTAATGTTTTTATATAGGCTGTACACCAAATATTTTAATGCGTAATCAATTAGCATACCACTGTCGAAAATTCTTATTGGTAATCAAAAAAAAAAAAAGGTGATTGATATCTTCGAATAGAATATCAAATCTGATTATCTTACTAAGTACTATCATAAATGATAGTTGGTAGGTTTGGTACCCGATCAGGGTAGAACAGCTGAAAGGATCTGGATACAGGGATAGATTATTGTCTGCAATAAGGCGCAAGGATTATATTTTTCTCCACAAAATTGTTAGATAAAGTCGGCATTAAAGGGAGTGAAGCCGGCCGAAGTGTTGGCATGCTTCACTCCCTTTTAATAGGTAGGTGTAATAAACTTGTTGGCTGCCTGTAGGCGTAACTATGCAGCCGATGCTAGGAATTAATTAAATTTGTTTTCAATTATTAAATTCCTAGTTCTAACCTTTTCCCTTTAACTGTACACAAATCATTTAACTGTAAAACTTATTTTTGATGTCCCCTTGAAATTCGCAGATTAATTAATTTTAACGTGAAATATGGTATTCAATCCATTCATCGTTTGGTTTTGCTAGCCAAAATTAAACAGAACCATAACGACGAATGGCTCTTTGATATAACAAATATTAAAACTCTTATTGATAAGCACAGTCTAAGTAAAATAAACCAAAAAAAAACAACATAATACAAGAAATCGAATCACTGTCGTGTAGATAAGAATGATCGTAATAAAACACTCGTCCGAATCTTATCAATCGATTAATCACGGGATCAATATCGATAAGAATTGGAACGAGGAAGTCTGTACAATGCCCGAAAGTAATCGAAAGAATAATGCGTTTATCCGAACTGATAAGTTGTAGATCCTGTGTAGGATTAACGAGCGATGGAAATTATCAGCTTACGAGATATCCTTCATCGAACTGATGAGTTACCTGAAACAAAAAGGCAATAAATTATTATCAGTTTGAGACTACAGGTACAGATGTACTAATTATTGTAATCTTTCACTCGATTAATTTACATGTTGTCTAGTAATTCACATATTAAAATAACAATGTCAGTGGTTTTTCTTGGAAATACTGTACATGCTTCGTACTTCTGTTTGTCATAAAGAAAATAAATTTATGTAGGCCGAAGAAATTTATGAACATGCGAGAAAAATATTTTATTATCTATCTATAACTAGCTGACATGCTCAACTTCGTTTGCGTCTCTTCATAAGAAATAATTTTTTCCCATTTTCCCAACATTTCGGTCGATCGGCTCCTATTCCTCGCTAAATGGGCTATCCAACAAAATCACAAAAATTACAAAAAAAGAACTAGCAATAGTCGTGACCAAGGCAAATAGGGATTCATTTTTATTTTATATAGATATTTTAAGACCTACTTCAACTCGTTTTCTAAATTTAATATTCTCATTGAATTGAATATACTGTATTTTCATTTACGCGAGTAAGGCCGAGTAAAAGGTATATTATGTATAAAATGTTCACCACAATCCGATAACCCGTTCATCGCACCGTACAAACAAACAAACTTTATGTTTTATATATTCGTTTCAGATATTACTTACATATTTTTGCACATATTATATATTTTTCTATGTACGTAATTCCTCATCGTTATTTATGTAAACGCTTAAGCAAAAATAAAACGAAACCCGTACGAAATATCAATAAGCAAAATATTTGCTACTAAATGATATACAATCGTAAATTTGACGTGAAAAACTAAGAAGTTTCTGACCATAAAGTACAAATTAAGCTTAAGAAACATTTGAGCTTAAAAGGCCGTAAATTCAAAAGACGGTGTGCTATATGCAAGTATATTTAACGGAAACGGATGCGTCCAGAGTGCGGCGAACAGATGACGCCGAACGCAACCATTACCGGTCAGGGCTTTTTGTTCTTTTGGCGGGAGGCTGAATGGAGTGTTTGGCTTACGATTACTCTGTGTTTATTTTAAGTCTGCATTTATGAACTCTGTAAATTTAGTTTCATTGAAGAGCCAAGAATGAATTTATTTCCATCTGTGCATGATTTATTTTCATCAGAGACTCAGTATTTTAGAAAGCACTCGACGATTTTTGACACTCGACTCGAATTTAAAATCCACAATCTTGTCTAAATTTGAAATCAGATAAAAAGACCAAAAAAATTCAATGAAGCCAAACGATGTTTTACGATTTATGAATCAAAGATAAGATTTGATAAGTCAAGTTATCTACTCAGCACGGTAACTTAGGTAGAAGATTTTTTTTATCGTGTCTGTCGCTAGAATCTGTCGATTCAGTGATAAAATTAATGATAACGATCATTTACTATGACGTATTTCAGAAACATTACCAAGTTTCGCAATAAAACAGCCGTCGACACAGTAAATGAACACTGAAACAGGAAAACAAGTTCTGTGCATGCAACTGACCGCGTGAGACGATCCGTTTTGAAAGGGGGAGTCGGTGTTTATTTTGTTTACATTGAAATCCTCTCGCATTCATCATCGACACAAATTGTTGGAATTGTTTATTTTTATTCTTTTGACCTGCGTGGGCTGGCTTTGAGGACTGAGTTCTCGCAGTATAAATTGACATGGTGAATAAATGTTCAATTAGTAAGACAACTCTGATACTTTAAGAGGAGAAATCGAGGTGTAGATTTTGTGATATATGACAAATTATCCAATAATTTAAGTAAAGAATGCTTTCATGTTGTATTGTTGTTTTTAGTTTTAAATTAAAATAATTGATATTACTCACGTTACCTTTAACTGAGCCTATAATATCATTGTATTCATTGCTAGCTTATAGTAATTTACGTACTTTACTAAGGTAGTACAGCCACGCTGATTCGTCGTCTCGACCTGGCCGATACAATCATAGTACGCCCATAGTGTGGGTCACTATGCTGCATGCATTTGCATTGCATATGTTGATTCTATTCATGCTTTCCATCAGACAGAATCTTGTCACTTTGGCAGACTCGTATAATAATACTTTTCAATTACTTTATAAGCAAAATGTTAGCTAACAGAATATTCTGAAGACTTAAAATCAGTAGAGTTAGTTCTATTATGAATAATTAAAAAGTAGAAACTTTTCAAATATTACTACAGCACACCTTTAAAACTTGCCTTCAGTGAACACGTTTCGTTTAATGACCTACTAAACTAAAATAGTCGCATCCGATTGGCAATGTTTCTCATTACAAGGTTGTGCGCGTACAAAACAGCGAATGTGTATTAGGGCCATTCATGCATTCTAGTCTAGAATACGTTGGACAGTCTTGAACAGATATTTATAGACCTAGAGGGGTTATTGTTTTGTTAGTGTAAATAGATCTTGTTAGAATGAAAATAAGAAATAATATTTTTGTATGTTTTAAAATTAGCTAGCAATTGGTCTATTTCTCAAAAAAAACTCAATACGACTAAATCTTTATAATCAGAGGAACTTCAAGCTTTAAGACGATTTTATCCAGAAGTGGATCAAGCTTTTATACATTCATTATTTTTTAAAATTATAATTACTTACTACATATTTTTTCAATTTAGAGAAACTCCTTTGTCGAGAAGTATCATGTAAGTAAACCATTAAATCTTTCTAAAAATTCATGGCAAGCCTAACACTAATTTACGCCTTGCGGATGAAAAATCGTTCATGATCATATTACTGAAACTGAAAAGTTGTTATAAACGAATGTAAACCTAATTATTTCTTCATAATTTATTACTATTATAATGTACTAGTATGCATGTAAGCATAGGAAAATTACAAGCAAAAACAGAAATGTGCTTAAATCTTGGGGCTTTCAAGGCATTCAAGATCTCCCAAAATCAATACAAAAAAAACTAATCCAACTTCGAATACGGCTAATTCGCATCACTGCCAATCACTGAATCGAAAATATTCATTCATTCGTGAAAACAAAAACAAAATGGCGTCAAAGGACGTAAACAATCAAGCTTCCCACGCCAGACTTGCGTTTATCAAATAGCAACATCCTGGGTAGTGTGGGCTAATACAAAACATCCGAAATTTTATTGGTGTAACGTAACTAGTTTGTTATGCGGCCATATTTTTATTTTTACTATGCATATCTAGATTAAGTGGACACGTGGGTAGGTAATTACCCCGACAGTACATGTTTTATAACATTTGCAAAACGAAATATTACGATCGAAACTAAAGAATATTTAAGAACGAGGCTGTGAATAGAGCATTCATACATTAAAAACTTAGAATTAATTAATCAGCATGTATGCGTGTATATTTAAGAAATAACTAAAACAGCTTTCCAGTTAATTAAGTTCAAAATATTTATTCGTGAACTCAGTTGGGTACTATGTTTCTAAAAATTTATGAATTTAGTAGGCACCGGCCAGTTGGGATTTGGGATGACGACTTGCGAGTCTTGCGACTGGCAGGAGCTGGATGCGAGAAGTCCAAAGTCAATCAGAGTGCCGTGTGATTTTAGACTCTAATAGAGTAATAGAGAGTTTTTCATGTCCAGCGGTGGACAATAGGCTTATGATGAAGTAATAGTAAGGAAAGTGTAACTTTTGGGTTCAAGTTTACTTCTCGGTTAATGTTTATTCCAATAAAAGTATCGATTATGTACCTATGAATTAAGTTACAATTACAAGGCGGTCACGATAACTATTATAAAAGTATAAAATATCGTTCAAAGGTTCACGCGGCAGAAGTAGTTCTATCGATAAATACGTAACCCTCGCTAACGATCCCCCACCCACGTGAGGTGGAACGGGGTAGTTCATTCATGCTTCTGCTCTGGAAATGAAATGTTATATAACGGGAAAATGTAAATTCATTTCCCTCGACGATCCAGCGATCATTGATCCTTATTTGTAGTCACGTAACACTCATTTTTAAAGGAATTACCCTGATACAATGACAATAGAATAATTTGTAAATTGCACGTAATTTATTATGTTGTATGTATGGTGTTTGATTATCAAGATGTGAGTATCAGTCAAACTTTCTCGGCTAACTAGCGTCCCACTTCTGCACATCTGCTATCCTAATCTATACTAACTAGCTGACCCACGCAACCTCGTTTGCGCCTTATATTGCCCGTGCCGTGAAAATTTCCCCCGTTTTTGAAACATTCTTCATTGTTGCTCCGCTCCTATTAGTAGTAGCGTGATGATATATACCCTATAGCCTTCCTCGATAAATGGACTATCCAACACCGAAATATTTTTTCAAATCGGACCAGCTGTTCCTGAGATTAGCGTGTTCAAACAAACAAACAAACAAACAAACTCTTCAGCTTTATATATTAGTATAGATATTATAAAGCTGAAGAGTGTTTGTTTGAACGCGCTAATCTCAGGAACCGATGGTCCGATTTAAAAAAATATTTCAGTGTTGGATAGTACATTTATCGAGGAAGGCTATAGGCTATATATCATCACGCTAAGACCAATATGAGCGGAGCACCAATGAAGAATAGAATACATTACAAAAACGGGGAAAAATTATCACGCTACGGGCAATAGGAGAAGCAATAACTTCTACAAAAGGTATGAGGACTTTTTCTTGATCAGTTAAATAGCAGCCGTAAATCTTAAGTACGACCTAAAATGAATTGTAAATCAGGAAAATGTATAATAATAAAGCTGAAAATATTATTTGTTTGTTTGCTTGAACGCGCTTATCTCAGGAACTACTCCGTTCTGGTCCAATTTGGGACATTCTTTTGGTCTAAGATAGCCTCTTTATCGAAGGCTATATATCATCACGCTAAGACCAATAGGAGCGGAGCACCAAACAAGAATGTTTTTTCCTTTTGAGAGCAACGTGCGTTGCGTAAAAGGTTAGTTTTGCAAAATCATGTATAACAGAATTGTTCCCCTTTCAAAGTTCTAATTCTACGAAGGTTGGTTCACTATAACCTTTTTTATGGAAAACAGATTTGTTTAATCAGTAGGTATAACATCACGCTACGGGCAATAGAAGACACAGACGGGGCTGCGTGGGTCAGCTAGTAAATAATATAAATCCAACAAAAACTGCTAAGAAATAAACGTTTACGATCGGATAAAACTGATTTCTTCTTTTAGCAAAGTCGTTTAAAATCATCTCAATCATTATTACTAAGTTCATCTTATCTATAGGTAGTTGAATATATACCAATACAGGACACCATTATTTTCGGCCAAATTACTCACGAAACTTGGATATAACTGAATTCTATTTTAGTGAGTTATGCTTGATCGGCGTTGACGTATTATACAAATTACATTTCTACGGACCTACTACACAAACAGTAAACAACAAACATCATGCTGAGGCAAAAACAATTTTATCACAAACACACCAAAAAAACAACAAAAATGTTCATGTTTTTCTGAAACTTTGGTAATCAAATTCTGAATCTTCGATAATATTATACAAACAATGTTAACATACAGACGCGTGCAGGAATGAACATACATTTTATGTATAACTAAACAATTAAAATAGACACACCCATTGGCTATGTATCAATGAAACGATCATTCATATAAACGTTCGCACGTTCAAAATAGCGAATGTCTCAAGGGCGTCAAAATACGATAGACATAAGTTTCCTGTCGCTATAATTATACCGAGATTAGGCTCAACCGTTCTTTATACGTCATCGAAATATTTTTTGCTGTGCTAGCTATCTTTTACATGTGTACATTTTCTTCATTTTCTCTTTCATATTTCGACATGTTTATACTGTTACGTCATATGTCTATTGGAGAATTGGCGTATTCGTTGATACTCTTAGAAGCTAGTGAAACATTGATGGTTATTTACTATTAGCTCCACTTTTATAACGTTTGCACATGAGTATCTTTAGACAGGTATGTCTAGTCAATATTCTCGCTCACTTCAAATCATTATATCGAGTTTTTTGTATATTGAGATATGGTTTTGAATGAAAGCTACTCGCAATGTGCGTGGGTATGATATAAATGACATTTGAAGGAGATATATTAAATCGATGCTGTGTATTTGAAACTGAAAATTTACGTAATATTGTTGGCTGTGCTGACGTTAATTCAAAAATTATTTGTTTTGGATTCAAATCAAAAACAGTTTCAATTTATTTGAAACTGGATTTCAAGGTACGCGTAACAGACGCGTAGAAACATAATAATAAAGTCATCTACGTATCTACGTCATACCTACAATATTTTGTGCGTAGGACAGCTAACAGTTAATTTAGATTATAGCTAAGTATTCTAACGAGTGATAGAAGATTCAATCACTTAAGTAAGTGTTGAATGATTACTCTCATATCCTAAAGCACTTAAGTTAGAGCTATTGAACTACATAATATGTGTTACCAATTACTTTATCTTACCGTAACGACTGCCTTATAACATAATTATAGACTATAAATGTATTTTATGAAGTATAAACGATTAAGTGATATTAAACGATAAGTGTAAATCGTTTTAATACACTATCGGGCATTTATTTAAGAGACATAAATAAATACATACATACTCAAGCCTCACTACTTATCCCTTTGAGGATTTACTTGAAAGGGTAAGCTGGGACATATTAAAGGCTCACTTTAATCATTATTTTATAGTTTTACTTCTATTTACGTATTAGTGGGAAAGCGAATTGCCTTCAACAGGTTTATTCAGGGGCCAGTGAGAAAATTATGACGATATTAAAAGGAAAAGATAAAAAGCAATGGTAAGAAAGGTTACTACATTTATTGCACAGATGTTTTGAGGAATAGCTTGAGCAGGATTTCTCAGGATAGCGTAGATGGTACCTAATTTAATGGCAATTACCTGAAATTTGAAATTCTGACCAAAGACTTATAAATATAACATGATGTAGGTATTGTCTCCAATGTCTAACCTACCATCTTCAGACGAATTTCTTAGTATTGTTAGGTCATTACCCCAAACAAGGCTTCGGGCGACGAAAAAATATCTAATAAAATGATAAAATAAGCTTGTAAACTCTCGGGAGATACGATTTTAACAGTTTTTAAACGTTGCATTGCGGAAGGAGTATTTTTTTGTGTTTGGCGGTGCGGTAATATTCGTGTAATACCAAAAAACGGCAATAAGCCGCCGGACGATTCTAAATCCAACGGACCCATAACATTGTTACCATCGCTAGAAAAGCTTTTAAAACGTCTGGTAGTACCTCGATTTCTACAGGATGGAGTTAAATTTCATAATAGACAATTCTGATTAACGTTGGGAAAATCGACAACAGATGCGGCTATATCTGTAATGAAAACTGTCACCGAGTCAAGGTCTCAATACGTCTTAGGTGTCTTCTTAGATATATCTGACGTCTTCGACAACGCGTGGTGGCCCATGTTATTGCTAAAATTATAATCAAGGGGATGCTTTAAAAATATTTAGTCCCTTATCTCCTCGTACTTCACACACGACCGACACGCGGACGACCGTTTTTTTACTGGTGGAATCTGATACTAGAGCGGGCCTTCAGAGTCTGGCTAATAGATGTTTGAACTTAGTATCTCTTTTGGCTTTTAGGGGTGTACGTAATCGCTTGACTTTTGCACCAAACAAAACCTTCCAGCTACTTCTGAAAGATAACATCAAATTACCGCCGTGTATTAATGGATAATGGATGAATGGCAACAACGATGAGACGAATTATCTAAGGGGCACCACCTCTACCTGTTCTTTCCATCTGTTCGCGAACGGTTGTCGAGGACATGGCTCGAGGTAGATCACTGTGTCGCTCAATTTCTTACAGGCCACGGTAACTTTAAGAGCAAACTACACTCATTTAAATTAGTTGATTCACCATTGTATCAATGCTTAACACCTGATACTAGCTGTGAACAGTCGGCTCATCATGTCCTCTGGGAGTGTTACTCTGTGTGTCTTGTACAATGAACGTAAAACAATGCTAAATAGCTTACAAATGACATCTGGGGCATCGTGCGTTTAGGCGATTCTGCCATACATACTACAGTAATCAAATATAGCTCACTTAGCACCCATAATATTTTATCTGTGGTGCTTTCCGGTTTGAAAAAGGTGTCTGCCTATTTTAAAATGAAGTTGCATTTTGTCACCCGCTTTGCTAAGGAGGGAAGTGGACTTATCATATTTCCAACTCCTGTTTTTTCTTCTCATTAATTTCGTTGCAGGTTCCCAGAAAGTTTCTTTTTTCCTGGGACTTCCCGAGTGTCATAACTCGGTGTGTTCGTGGGTCACTGCTGTTGATCCTGGTTTACAGGAGTTACAGTGGTGGGCGTGTGTGTGGGCGGGATTAGTCCCATGATGTAGGTATTTCGATGATGACGGCCAATTGCAACGAGTTTTTGACGTGACTAGGGATTTCAGATGTATAAATAAGCTTGTTGCATTTTTGGTAAGCAATTGTGATATTGTATTTAACAGAGAATCTCTCTATGTGCCATCGAGATTAGTACGTAATATGTCGATGCTATGTGCTTATTTTAAAATAAATAGATGCCGAACGAGTAAGTAAATGGGTCACCTTATGGAAAGTGACTATCCTCCGCCCTGCAAATTCTGCAACTCATAAGTCGAACGGATTTGGATGCAACTTTATAGTAATATAGCTTATACATTAGAATAACACATAAGCTACTATTTGCCGCGATAACCGACATACGCGCGCGTGGAGCTGAGGGCAACTACTAGTAAAGAATAAACCTATACCTCAACTTATGATATCGGTTCATTGAATCAATAGCGATTTAATAAACCAAATTCATATATTTAAAACATATCGGTTTCAAACACTTTCATAACTTAAAAACAGGAAGATGACGTACTACATTTACAGTTATTTGGACACCGAACCCCATTTGAATGCAATAATAACTGACTATAACTAAAAAAGTAAAGTGTTATTTGTATCCGATCACGGAAATCCCTTGGCACGATTCCAGTACGACACATGAAGTAAACACCCACTATTCGAGCAAAAATATTCCATTCAAGAGATGCAAGGTGGAATACAGGAATCAATGAATGCTAAAATGAGCTCAGGCAATTCTAAACCTATGGACCGGCGACAAAGGTTGAGAGTTACATGAAGACATAGTTGGGAGTTGACTTCCAAAATAACCCAAACCTGAATTAGAGCTAAACCGTATCAAGATAAAGATGTTATTCCTCTGACAATGTTAGTTTTGAAAAGTGCGAAAGGAGCCGTCTCATTACAGTTTTACGAGGGGTCAAGTTCGCAAAGGCGTACTCAATTGATTTATTAGTTAGCGGGAGTCAACGAAGATATTTTTAACTATACGTTTATTACTCTTGATTTCGCTGTAAGATCACCATATAATTTCATTCCATGACGTTGGATATAAAATGTACGTGTATTTTATGGAGTCTTTAAAGTATGCTTAGATATAGCTAGGTAGGAGATATAGGAGGTAGATCTTTATAACTCCACTTATGCATGTTTTAGATGAAGCTTAAACAATAGGTCAAGCAAGATGTATATAAATTCATAACTGGAACAGTGTTAAGAGTATAGAGATTATCGACTGACATTATGAACTGGTAGGGAAAATGTAATATGTAATACTGACTTTCCTTGTAGCAGAAGAAAACATACATGTTGTAACGTAAAACGTACAAAAAAATAATAATATTGTTCTTCAATAAATTCCTACTAAGCCAAAAACAAAAAAAAGAAGAAGTCTGAATAACAATTCCAATTGTCATTCAATATCGTATTTATGAAAATGTCCCAATCAGTGATAATCCAGCTAAAAAAAATTAAAACAATAATCCTTCTCAATGGGCTGTTAAAAAAGATTTTCAGTCAGCCAGTAGGATACAATATCAAATCAAATTAACTCCTATCCGGGATTAAATGTTGATATAAAAACGTTATCACATGATTTTAAATATTATCCTCTAAATAAAACAGCAAAAAAATCTGATCCCTTTGGCAATGCTGTCAAGAACTATTTTCGATAAAAGATTAAGTTTTTATAACATGTATCTTTGAGATTTGAATAATAAATAATGAAAATAACATTTCGGACATTTGACACAGCGCTATCTAGTCCCAAACTAAACAGAATTTGTGCTATGGCCACTAAACATTTTTGATGAACAACCTGATTTTAATACACACATATATACTTTTTTGTTGTAAATGTATAAATACGTAGAAAACACCCAAACTCCGAAACAAATATTCACAGATCATACAAACATTTGTATGCCGGTTTTCTCTCACGGTTATTTCTCCACATTTGGTGGTAGTGACGATTAGAAACTCATCATGGAGCCTTTCAAGTAGGTACAAAGGTTCTATAACCTGATTCATTTTGTAATAACATAAAAGAGATAAGGCAGACATTACCGTGATTAGCTAGTTATAATATAACACTTGTACGTACACATTGATTGGAGAAACATTTTATATGCCGTTCCATTGTATCGTCAGAATTAATAAGTAATTACTGAAGATGTTTGTGTGGTAAATGTCTAAGCAAAACCCGATTACGTTTGTAATCTCCGTGGTAAATGGAGAGGAAATCATTCATAAAATTCTTAGCGTTACATGTTAAAAATGAAATCCGCTTAACCGCGTAGCTTATACCGAAATTGCTGAAATGCAACTTGAATATTAGAAGCGTATATGACACCTCCTTGGTATTGTCGGTGTACAAGATTTTCTTTATTTAGAATTATCTAATTTTTGAGAATATAATGAAGACTTCGCGTAATGGTATCAACCTAAATGATAGATAACAGAAACGAACTGGAATATAAGTCTCTTTGAGGAATAAACTCATCGTAATGCATTGTATTTCAATGGTGAATCTTCCGTCATGAGCCCACCATATTGAAGAAGATTTCAGAACTACTACAGTAATATTTGTGAGTAAATGTGTTAGTTTCATGTCATATTTCAAACAAGTCCAGGGTAAGGCCAGAGCGCTATGACGTAACTGATTGAGTAACTGGTTGATGTGAGGGTATAGCGTACTGAATATCTGACTCATCTTTGGGTCCTCAACATTTACCAGTATAGCCTTCAATGTAATTAAAATGTATGGCTACAAAGAAAATTCCTTTAAAAAATAAGTTAATATGTTCATATAAACGCCATAGATTTCAATTTGTAATTTCGCAGACAGATATATCCTTCAATTAGACAGTAAACTATTATATGTTTCAAGAAAAGGTTCGCAGCTTTAAGAGAATATTGTTACAAAATAAGGAGCACTTACAAAATATCCATTCAGCTATCATGAAGACAAAGCAGCCCAGCTCAGGTACATCACGACACGACCCATATCAATGTAAAATTACTCGGTCGGTTGAATGTTCTCAAATGTCAGTACACAACTTGACATTTACCTGATCACGATCAAGTTAATATTTATTACGTTGTAAAGATAACCAATAATTATGTGTTTAGAAAGGACGTTTAATGTTCTGGCTTAGGATTATATTTGTTTAAACGACGCTAGAGTCGAGAGAGATTTTGATCAAGAATTATTTTTCATTTGATAGATCGATAACTATGTTTTGATCAAACCTATCGAAGTAGAGCACTGGACTCTCAATCTTTACCTCAAGATATAAATGAAATTCTTTTATAATACAGGAAGCAGAATATATATAATGGCCCCGGATACAGCGCCCACATACATAAAGCTGGCGAAATGTGGGTGTATTTGGTACGTAAACAATTTCCAAAAATAAAAACGTTATCCAACAATGTCCACATCTTCTATAATTATTCCTAAAAGTTTAAATTTTTGTTGCTTCCTAATTTGTTTAAAAATACAGACTGAGTTTCGGCAATGAACTAAACTGCAAACTTAATTACGCAAAGCTTCTACGTCAAAACGAGCTACGTTATTAATTTTGACATCAAAAGCATCTAATCACAACGCAAACATGCTCAAACTTGGCAAGTGTCAAAGTTTGACAAGTTATGCCCAAAGTAGCTCCGGAGACGTTCAAAGGCAACAACAATAGCTTGTCTATTCAGTGTTATGCGGCAAACATCACTTAAGACAATATTTCGGACATTTAACACACAACGCCGTCTAGTCCCAAGCTAAGCAGAGCTTGTGTTATGGGTACTAGACAAGTGATATAAATACATATATACTTCTTTTTTGTAAATACATACATATTATACATAGAAAACACTCCGAAACAAATATTTGTAGACCGTACAAATATTTGGTTTGACCCGGGAATCGAACCCGAGACCTCATGATCAGCAGTCGCTCATGCCAACCGCTAGACCAACAAGGCTTAATATTTAGTTCCATTAGATAATAACTTGTCACATTCTAAAAATTACGTATGTATTTCTATCTATGTTATTTGTTCTCGTCTCACGATGAACTTAAAGTCATGATGACGTCCGAAACTGCCTAACCGATTTTCACATTGTTTTTTAAAAATGATTGTTTTTAAATCTGCTCTATTAAAGGTAAGGAATTATAGTGTTTGTATGACGAGTGGTCGCCCAATGGTTGGACCATACTATATTTAAATATTATTATATTTAGCTTTCTGCCCTCCTCCTTCGTATAAACTTTAACTGGGCCAATTTCATAGTCCTCATATTTTTTTGAAACAGGGATACAAAGTTTTTGCTTCACGTATTTATTTAAAGACTAGCTGAACCCGCGGTGTTAGCCGCGGTTTTTGTTGTACCGCGAGTAACGAAGCGGAACAAAGTTAGTCTAAAAAAGTAGCCTCTCCTTAGATCATCAGCTACCTGCTAGTGAAAGTCCCGTCAAATTCCATCCAGCCGTTCCGTTCACTCGGAATAAACAGACAGACAGACAATAATTTTTTAAACTACATTTTTGGTATGTGTACCGTGTATACATATGCATTTAGTAAAAAACGGTTATTTTAATGTTACAAACAGACACTCCAAATTTATTTATTTGTATAGATTATGGCCGCCCAGTGGTCGAAATTGTTTTTTTTCTTAATATTGTTTTCTTTTTATTTTCCGGCAGTTTTCGATATATAAACTCAGTGCCAAATTTCACCCTCCTTCGTCGGCATAATTTTCGTAAAAAGGAAAACAAAGTTTTTGCTAGAATTATTACCTACCTATAGATAAGCGATAGAACACTGAGACCTTTTGTATTTTTCTCTCTTAATTCATAACTTACATGGGTTTCTTGTAAGAATGCGTATGAATAATATTTCACTGAGCAAACAAGATAGTTCAAAGTATACCTTATCTAATATTGAGTTACTTACATAAAACTTTATATCGATACTAACATAAAGCTGTAGCTTTTTTGTCTGTTTCTTTTCAGTGATAGCAGTCAGATTTAAATTGTTCTCTTTGTAATAGATAAAGAAAGTAATTTTAACACACATAAACATGAAGAAGTAAAACAAACAATTACTAAACAAACTGAACTGTACGTAACCAAATCATCTTGCTAATGAATTGATTTTTATCTTAGATACGAGAATCTATACTAATATATAAAGCTGAAGAGTTTGTTTGTTTGAACACGCTAATCTCAGGAACTACTGGATTTGAAAAATTCTTTCAATGTTAGATAGCCCATTTATCGAGGAAGGCTATAGGGTATATATCATCACGCTACTACTAATAGGAGAGGAGCACCAATGAAAAATGTTTCAAAAACGGGGGAAAATTATCACGCTACGGGCAATAAGAGGCGTAAACGAAGTTGCGTGGGTCAGCTAGTATTAGTATAATAATTCTTCTCACATCTCACACACAGTCATCTTCTAACAAAATAGAAAAACCTGTACCTGGACAACCAGATTCCTGATGAACATCCTATATTATAAATGTGACAGTAAGTTTGTTTGTTACGCTTTCGCGCGAAAACTAGTCAACCGATTATCATGAAACATTGTACACATATTCTTGGAGGTATTAGAAGTAACTTAAGATATTTTTTATTAAATGCGAGCGAAAGCTAGTTCTTATATATTTCTAAATACATACATAAATAAATTGCACCCAGACACAGATCAAATTATTGTATTTAGTATACAAAATTTGTCCTGAGTGAGAATCACCCTTAACCTCCAACTGAAGATAAAATATGTGAAACAACTTGCAAAGAAATTTACTAGCTTTATTTCTTGAACAAATCAATGGCGATTGAAGGGCTCCTACACATATTAACTGGGAACTCGCAACGCATCGCAAATATCTGCGAGCTCGCACGAAGGCACCGCAAGAACTTTACGACGCATCGCATCGCAGTTATGTGTGGGAGCCCTAAAGTAGCCGATACCTGCCTTTTCTGTCAAGTCAGTTCAAAGAACATAGTTACGTCTTAATTTTTTGCAGACAATCCGGGCGGATGTATATTTTTTTATGTTTTAACCTTTTTACATTGTTTACGTTCGAAACTTATGAAAATAAATTATCAACTTGTTTATTCCGGAAACGACAATCTTCAGTCAAATGC
This sequence comes from Spilosoma lubricipeda, assembly GCA_905220595.1. Lineage (NCBI taxonomy): Eukaryota > Metazoa > Arthropoda > Insecta > Lepidoptera > Erebidae > Spilosoma > Spilosoma lubricipeda. The sequence goes on from HG992300.1 coordinate 6,302,574, forward strand.
CCGTCTTCTTAAATTAATGACGAAGTCCATAACAAAATGGACGTCAATCTAATTAAAAATGTGTGTACCTCGCAAGTTTGACGTGTTTACCGAAATATCATCAATCTATATCGCGTTATTTTAACGACCTACCTACATAGTACTTTGGTAAGTCGACATTTTGTCCTTGACATGTCAGATATACTATTAGATGCTTGAAATTCTCATCATAATTTATGAATGTCAGATGTTATGTATAAATGAGAACTGAGCCCCGCCGTGTTACCCGCGGTTGATGCTGTACCTTAGTCTAAAAAAATACTCCTTAATCAGCTTTCTGCCACTGTAAGTCCCGTCAAAATCGGTAAAGTCGTTCCAGAGACTAGCCGAAAGAAATAAACAGACAGACGGACGGACGGGCAGACAGACAAAAAAAAAAAAAAAGAAATTTGGGTACCGTACAATACTTTCATAAGCATTAAGTAAAAAGCCGTTTATTACAAACACACTTTATTTATTTGCTTAGATGGAAGAAAACCATCGCCCTGTCTGTACTAAGTGCAGGTAAGAGTGAAGTCTAACTTAGTTAATGATTTAGAAACTAGCTAGAAGCAACGGAAGTATCGACTGAAACGGATGTAGGTATAAATTTAATATTAGCGGGAATGGAACAGTAGTTTGGTCTATTTTAATCTAATATTCTGTTTTAGTGTTCTTTATACTAAAAACTATCTCCCAAATAATTAACTAACTCACTTAAATTAAGTACTAATTGAATGCAAATATTTTTTCTGTAAATAGGTAAATTACTTTAGAACAACGTAGCTAGATTATTACAAGTTGTTAATAGAGCACTCCTTTAGCGAAAGTAAAATAAGTACGAAGAACGCAATACAACTAATTCTGTACAAAGGAAGTACTTTTCACAGGAGATTCCTGTGAGGAAGTGAGACACTAAAAATAGAACGTCATCTAAAAGAGTAGTCTCACGGAATACCGTCCGGACTCTATCCGCTCAAAACATCCGGCTGACTTAACGACCCCATTCATTCAGACGACTGTGACGTCACGCAGCAGTGATTTGATCCCGCCTGCGATTATATGAGACAGTCAGGCCAAAGTTGAAACAATTTCGTTTGTTCAAGGAGTTTCAAAAATCAAAATGGTTGCTAACTTCTTCCTGGGTTGGAAAAAATATTGCGATGAACGCTAAAATTTTGACAACTTTTCAGAAATTACTCGTTTATTGTCGAGTCGGACCTAATGTTTGCATGATCTACAAATAATTGTTTCGATGTGTGTGTTTTCTATGTATAATATATATATTTATTTACAAAAAAGTAATATGTATTAATATCAGTTATCTAGTACCCATAGTACAAACTCCGCTTAGTTTGGGACTAGATGGCGTTGTGTGTTAAGGGTCCGAAAATATTTCTATTTATTATTGTTTTTACGGGTTAATATTAATAGCCACACCGACTTACACATTTCTTTACTCAATATCGTCATATTCATCGCAACCTAGCTATATTCATTGTGAATGTTCAGGTGCCAATTTCAACCACAAACTGCAAATTTTAATACTAAGTACCTACTAGTATTTTTTTTGAAATTTGACGAAAATTACAAAATGTAGTTTGACTATACACATACTATACAATAAATTTCGTTGTAAATATTTAGAAACTACCCTTTAGACATGTACCTAAATACAAACTTTATTGCAAAAATGGGTCATCTTTTCTGATTGCTTACTTTAACTTTATTATTCAAACTTCCATTCAAACTGCATTAAATTAGAAAATGGTGTCTGAACAATGGCACAGTACCAATCCGTGGCCTACGATACATAACTAATGTTTCCTTGTGAGTCACACAAAATTGCTTAAGACACTCATACAATACAGGATATACTTACATCAATCGCCATTTGAGTTCGCTAAAAGTACACATCTCTTTTTCAGAAGAGTCACCTAGATTTTTGGCAGTTGCTATGCCAAAGGCTTTATAAATGAAAATTTCACTTCTTTGTACATATTCTACATTCAAAACGCGTACGAGCAAAATTTTGTACAAAATTGTGTCATAACTTTTATAAATGTGGGAATTAACCTTGGTTAGTTGCGTACTAAATACGAATTTTGTTCATCGTGCCGGTGAGACATTCACACGAGTATAGAAATATGAAAACACATAAATAACTGTATTGCACTATCTATTCTAAAACATACGACTCGATAGTAAGTTCTCCTGTGAAAATTGCTACAGTACGCCCGATGAATCTCCTGAAGAATCCTATACAGTGTGTCATTAAATACCTCAAATAGCTTCTTCGTCCATTGAGCATCTGAACCAGTTTATTTGAATATCTAAAGCAGTTCATTTGAGCATAGCCAGTTCATTTGAGCATATAAGCCAGTTCATTTGAGCATCTAAAGTGGTTCATTTGAGTATCGACAGTTTTCGCAAGTTGGACCGTTGGACGCATGGACCAGCCATCATCTCTTTCGCCATATTAGAGGGAACGAAACGACCTGCACCACGAAGACACCGCAAGCAATGACATTTTCGTGAGCCTTGACAAACCATAGTCGAGATACTGATAAAAATCACCACTAATCTAATTCCCATAATAATCGTCACGCATTAATTTCAACTAACAATGGTTTGTTAATCATTTAACTTGCAATGCTGAATAGCTGCTAATGCAATGTATAACATACTAAAGGATATATATTTCCTGTAGTCCATACTACAGTATATTCTTGTATTTTAAGAGGATGGCACAGATAACACTCCAACCGTAAATCAGACTGCATGCATAATTTTCCTAAACGGATTCGGGTGAGATTTTGCAGCTGCATTTGAGTTATTCTACCGGAATTATTTCAGTGTTACATGAAGTCAAAATAATGAGTACTTTCTTTAAACGAAACGGACTAAACGTTACAGGGAAATAAAGTGTTGTTTAATGAATGTATATGTTTTCTTTTTAAAGGCAATAAAATGAGTTTTAATTACGACATCCGTAGTAAGGCTATGGACATACCGGTTCGTGCGAATTACCAATGTTGTGTAGTAAATGCGAGTTCACTGCGCTTTAGCAGAACATCCTGCCTATTTCTGGTAATGAACTAGCTCTCATAAATAATAATACTATAATTACAATTTATTTATTTACAAATCTTTCCAGAATTTCACCGTTAATATAATAATAATAATATAATAAATATTTCGGACATCTATCACACAAAGCCATCTAGTCCCAAGCTAAGCAGAGCTTGTGTTATGGGTACTAGACAACTGATACAAATACATATATACTTTTTTTTTTGTAAATACATACATATTATACATAGAAAACACCCAAACTCCGAAACAAATATTTGTAGATCATAAAAACATTTGGTCCGACCCGGGAATCGAACCCGGGGTCCGAACCGCTAGACCAACGAGGCAGTCTATATACAATACGTACATATGGTTATAATTAAAACGCATTGAAGAAATGCTTATACTACTAATTAGTAAATTCAGCTCCTTCCATATTTTGAGGTAGAAGCTTACTGGCAAAATAGGTTCAAAACAACCTAAGGCGTTATTCAGTGCGACGCGATCCAAATTGGTGTCTTGAATATTTAGTAAGTAGAGGCAAAATTGGGTATTTTAATATTCCTTTTGTAAAAGAGAGCCGTTCCCTAAGAAATGAATGTACACATATTAAATTATTTAAGGTCAGGATACTGCTTAGTAAAGATAATTATGATTTGTTAACACTATACTCTCGAATAACTTGTTCATTTTAATTTGATTTATATCTGACAAAGTTTATCAAAGATATACTATAATAATTATATACTAAATTGGTAAGGTACTATGAAACATACAAATAATTAGGCAAATACCCATTTTTGTTATGGCAGAAAATGGTACCTACTTGCAAGACCAAATCACACTTATTTATATACAGTACTATCTTTTGCACACGGCTTCGGTCATGCAGACTTTTGTCTCCTGATTTACCCCCTTAGGGGTGGAATTACAATAATTCCTTTCTTAGAGCAGCTCACTTATCTATACAAATAAATAAAATTGGAGTGTCTGTTTGTAATATTAAAGTAACCGCTTTTTACTAAATGCATATGTATGTATACACGGTACATATAACAAAAATGTACTTAAAAATTTTTTTGTCTGTCTGTCTGTCTGTTTGTTCCGGGTAATCTCTGGAACGGCTGGCCGGATTTTGACGGGACTTTCACTGGCAGGTAGCTGATGATCCGGGGAGTAACTTAGGCTACTTTTTTTAGACTAATATTGTCCCGCGGCGTTACTCGCGGTACAACAATAGCCGCGGGTAACACCGCGGGGTTCAGCTAGTGTTATATAAAGAACCTATATGCAAAATTTAAGGATTCTAGGTTCAGCGGTTTTTTATCAACAACCCATAATGTCTCACTGCTGGGCTCGGGTCTCTTCTCAGGAGAGGGTTAAGGCCATACGTCCCCAGGCTGGCCAAGTGCGGGTTGGGGACTGGCAAGACAACGTTGTGGCTACGTAATCTAGCCGTTATCTTAAGATAACAACCGGGACCGACTGCTTAACGTGACATCCGAATCACGGAGACGCTCATGGTATTATGCCACCAACGGTCACCCATCCAGGTACTGACCGCACCGTCGTTGCTTACCCTCGGTGATTGTTTCTAATCACCGAGCGCAACGGGCGCTCTAGCGGTTTGCACTGTGCGTTGATCTCTGGGTATGTCAGTCACCTTCCTCTTTTATTATTATATAGAAGATTAGGACAAGTTTTTTTGTTTCATGTATGGCCTGCCAAAATGACTTTACTCTGCCTGATGGAAAGCATAAGCAGAATAAGAGTGGTGGTCACCATACTCATTGCTCGTTCAGACAATGCAGCATGGCGACCCACACTTTGGTGGTCTAGTGATGCTTCTGCATCATTGGGCCTCCGGTCTCACACTCACCAACGAAACACGACAACATAAACTCTGTCATTTTACGGTGATCTTCTGTGCGAAGGTAGTACCGCCCTGCTACCTGTTAAGTCAAGATATATTTGGGAAAAGAGAATGTAACTAGTGGTCGTCCAGTGGTTGAAGTTCAACCATAATTCATTTAATTATCATTTTTGTATTTTTTAGCTTTCTGCACAGCCATATAAACTTTAACTGTGCCTTTCATACTCTTGCGTCCGCATAATCTTCGTAAGAAGATTCTTAGATTTCTTACATTTCTCTTTATACCTCGTAAGTGGTCCAAAGATTTTGCTTCACGTAAAAATATATGGATTACTTTATTAGCAAGTAATTAATTATTTCAAGAAGAATATTCAGAGCGAATAGATGTATGCATCATCAAAATATAACTTTGGAGAGTTAACAATAACTGTTTCTGGGGTGTTTATGCTATACCACCTATATGTAATGTACATTCAGACATTCCTGACTGAAAATCTTGTACTGTATAATATGTTTTCAAACCTTGTCATGTACAACCTTATGTATTGTACGCATCACAATGTGAAACCAACACAGTTATTGCAATTTAAAACAACAGTGATCTTAATTAACGAAACGACTTCAATTAGTGAGTTTATTAATTTGCCAACGATCTGAATTTTGGCTTTTTATATTATAAGTACTTTCTAATTGTACCGTTCGAATATTCGAAATAGAAATATGAGCAAAACATCATTTCATTTTAGAACAAGAGTCACGCACGTCCGATGAAAAATCGCAACTGCCATCTTGAATACAAAATACCCTACAGTTTAAAAGCTAATGAACTCTCTGATATTTTTATATTTCCATTTATTCATTGTGGACCGGTTATACGGCATTAATACCTTCATACTTTCAAGTACTTTCCCCTTGATGGCAACAAAAGGTGTGCAAAAACCACCTGTCATCCTGTTTCCTTAACGACTTTTGCGAAATAAGGGCAACTAGCTTTTTCGTATAGCGCTACATTGAGGAAGCCTTAGACATAAAGTAATAGTTCAATTTCCTTGTACATATTTTCCTTATTTGATGGACCGTGGCGTGAACGGAAATGCAAGTGATTACGGAGCTCGACAGATAAATAGATCACTTTTCTTTTGCAGTTTTTGGACCAACAAATAAGAGTATTATAGCGTAGGGTTATTTTTCTACTGGAATATCAATCTAAAAGTAAAATAGATGTTATTATACGTTTTTATAATAGTGTTAAGAAAACAAACCCATAAACACATCAAAAACATTTCCAGAAACAACTTTCAAACAACAGCTATCTATTTAACTTTGCATAACATCCCCTTTAAACTCAAAAATGAATTCATCAACTCCAGGAATCTTAATTTATAATTCACAAGTCAAAAAGAACTTTTAATTATTTTAAGATTCTTCGTCGTTCCGTCACGAAGTTTTCTAAAGTATCCCGCATGTCATATTCGCCTCGTCAGCTTCCGTATACACAATTACATTTACGGTACACATAATAATTCAGAAAACACAATTCAATCGACAAAGTTCCTAAAAGTAAAACCTCTCTGTTAAATTTAATTTCAGGTGTAATAAGCTTTGGTGCTGTTGTTCTCCCTAGTCTCGGGAAATTATTTGCTTTCCAATTCATTTTGTTGTAGGTACATTTTTGTTGGTGAATTTAATAACAGTTGAAAAAAGTTATGTTCATTTATTGCGACTGGGGTAAACTCGAACAGTTATAACAAGGTTCCTTTCTCCCAATGGTAATACAAATGAAAAGTTACGAGAGAAAGGTAATTGGATGACGAAGGGGCATTGATATGTTACAATCATTTACTTAAACAATTTTTTATATTTCAAAACTATTTTAACTTGAACCCATCCAATTGTTGTTGACTCCACATTTTCTTGTTGACTTATTGTCCTTTATTTTGTTTTATATTTTTCCTTATAAATAACTAGGTACGTGAAATGTTTTTTTGGGGTAAGTAACCATTTTATTAAATGCACTTTAGAGTAAGTTTTTAAAGTTAGTCTAAATTTTTATTTTTATTTTATTTTGTAGGCGGTCCCTCGTTTTTTAAATATGTCAATTGATTTTTCTCACCTAGTCATTAAAATATATATATTCTGAAATCCTAAGTCGCCTAATCAGATCAGAAGACCTCACAAGATACATCCATTCTTTTAATGAGAATAAATTAAATTATGTTGGAACACCGGAGGTAATTTACAAAACCGCTTTTCGAGGAAGGTAATAAACAAGCATCTGTCAGTTTAAAAACATAATTATAATTTGATATTAAGTTTGCAGCTCTCCCTGTAGCACCTGCGTCAAAAATGTGTTATTCAAAAAAAAAAAAATCTTCTTTGGAACTTTTCTATTTATCATAAAACTGGAATATGCATTTAATTATTTATTCTGAAGAGAATCCGAATGAAATATACATCCACATGTTTAGAATTGTGTTTTGAAGCCAAAATTCTCTACATAAATTTTTAAAACCTTCATTAGCAGTGTGACTCTCATCTATTACAACAAATCTTTGACACGTCGGAGCATCGAATAAACCGTTAATGTATAAAATTGTACAATATGTGTTTTTCCTAGCAAAAATTTATTTTTCTCCGAAAAGGCAAAGTGTGATGACTGTTATAATTTTATTACATCTCCACTGGGAGATTTGTCACTTCGATTTTGGACTCAACAAGTATAAGTTCTAGTTTCTGCACGATAGAGAAACGTGGCTCTCTAGTAAATCTGACAACTAACAAATCCAAAACCTTTAAAGCAAACAATACACTGCAATATCCAATCAAATAATATAGCCACAGTCGATTTATGTAAACTAACATCAGTGAATTGGAAACGACGCGGTCTGATGAATTCGAACAATAATTGCATATCAACTGTTACCTAATGGTTATGTGAATATTATTCAATTGTTACGGCACAATGGGTAAAAGCAAGTATTCATATATTTAGCCGCCTCACACATTGCATTTTGCCCGATCCCAGAATCTGTAGGTACCATGAAAACTGATAAACATACATATTCTTTAAGTACCTAAATAACACAAAAGTAGAATTAATGTTCGTGTTTTTTAATTGTATTTTTATCTGGATATCCAGATATCCAATCCGGAACCTCAGCACCATCACACTTATATAATAAAGGCGAAAGTTTGTGAGTGTGCATGTTTGTTACTTTTTCACGCAAAAACTAATGAACGGATTTGGATGAAACTTTACAGTAATATAGCTTATACATTAGAATAACACTTAGGCTACTATTTGCCGCGATAATCGAAAAACACGCGGGTGGAGCCGCGGCCAACAGTTAGTATTTAATAAATCGCAAAGGCAAATAACATTGTTATCAAGAAAAGTTTAGCTCTAAATGCCCTACTATAAGCTACTGTTTGTCTACTTAAATAAACTGATTCCACTTCGAATCTATCTGATCATTTTGTCCAACCAATTTTCTTGTTTTAATGCTGCGGAGTAACACAACTTTTTCTTGTTTATGTTGAATTTAATGGGCGGTAGACGGTAGGCCTCAGAAAGTCGTAAATAAGTTCTTACCGAGGATCGTTATTTTATGTGGGTCAAACTACACGCGAATTACTCCCACCTTACTCGCCACCCACGTGTCGAAGTTGCTTGACTGGACACTATAAACATCCTCTGAGTATTAGATTGCTGAAAGTATTATATTTAGTAATATTCTGAAATATAATGGGAGTTTGAGTTGGTGACAGTGAAACCGTGGGTAGACAAGACACTGTCTATTCTCAGGGGATAAACTATGTAAAAAAAGGCTTTTGAAATGACTGACATGGACTATTGTTGTTCATATTTTCATATCAGGGGGCTCATCTAATAGGCAGTAAAATATATATAATTAATATCCTCACACATGGCCGTCTGATGCCCAACTATTGCCTACCCTGTAAGTACTATAATAGTAACGAAACTGCGGATTAAGATACTTTTATATTTCTAAATAAAATAAAATAAAATATTTCGGACATCTAACACACAACGCCATCTAGTCCCAAACTAAGCAGAGCTTGTATTATGGGTATTAGACAACTGATATGAATACTTATATACTTTTTTTTTCTAAATACATACATATTATATATAGAAAACACCCAAACTCCGCTACACTATTATAAAAACGAAATAAATATTTGCAGATCATACAAACATTTGTTCCGACCCGGGATCGAACCCGAGACCTCAAGAACAGCAGTCGCGTACGCTACCACTGCGCCACCGAGGCAGTTTAAAATAAAATTCATACATACCTTATACTAATATACAAAGCTGTAGAGTTTGTTTGTTTGAACGCGCTAATCTCAGGATCCGCGGATCCGATTTGAAAAACTAGCGACACAACCCAGGGAGACACTAGAAAAGATACTTCAGATCTAAGGCCCTGTATCACCGATTACAGATAAGTTTCGGATCTTTATCTACCTGAAACTTATCTGTTACCTTTGAAACAGTGCATAATACTTTAGTATTATAAACTAAAATATGTCTGTTCGTCTATTGTTATTTTTAGCGAAGGGAATGAACAATAAACTATGAAACCAACCAAATGTTCTCGTTCTCAACGCGAGACCCTAATTCCCTAGAGTGTCGTATATGACGGTACATTATCTAAGTGATCGATATAAATGTTCACCTGTGCACTTTGCAATTTGTAACGTTCAGAAATACGGACACCCCAATAGCTTTAAGCTTCCTTGGGGATTAATACGAATGGCAATGTAATATTGGAGTAATTGTGTACTTTTTTTATATACAGAGGAAATATTAGAGTAAAATTACGAAGCACTAGCAAAAATGAACCTAAGTAAGTTCCAAATTCCAGTGAACCAAATGGTTTGATTTTTGTTCAATAATTCGTAAATGGTAAAATCAAATTATCAAACATCTATACAAATGAATAAAATTGGAGTGTCTGTTTGTAATATTAAAATAACAGCTTTTTACTAAATGCATATGTTTATGTATACACGGTACATATAGCAAAAATGTAGTTAATTTTTTTTTGTCTGTCTGTCTGTGTCTCTGTCTGTTTGTTCCGGGATGCTGATGATCCAGGGAGTAACTTAGGCTACTTTTTTAGACTAACTTTGTCCCGCGGCGTTACTCGCGGTATAAGACTAACCGCAGGTCCAGCTAGTTGAAAATAAAAAATATAGATATTCTTAATATCTGACAAGTTATAAACATTTTAATCTCAATTCATAATCCTACTACATTAACGTCATAAATTAGATTACGGTACATCCGGTACATCGATATACGGCGGTAATCATAATTGATAAGATTCGGAAAGGAAATTGTTCGATTTATCAGCCTTTATCGTGAATTGCATGTTTGTCAAAATATATAATAAAAAGGCATTAGGTTATCTGTAACAGGAAATGCGCAGTGGAAATCTCATAATCTTCTCTACGAATTTGGTTACTTCGCACTTGCTTTTTAAATAGTTTATTAAACAACAGCCATATGGCGATTAGATTTGATCCGTGGCTCTGAGGGCATGTAAAGCCTTCGGTCCTGTGCCAGATCTCTCCCCGGTGTTTCTGATAACCGTCCCATTGGATTATGAGAATGACAGAACAGCGAGTGCGACTGCGTTTGCGCACACACATGTACACTATAGCTCCTGCGAAGTTGGCTGGTCTCCGTTAGGACTGGCCGCCATGTTCGAAATCGGCTAGGAGAACTTCATGGCGATTAGCTGAAAGACATACTATTGGAAATAGGTGTCCTCCTAGTTTTGCCACACCGACCGGTCTTGCTGCACGCATGCAACAGTTTCCCATCGCTGTCATTATTTTCAATTGGAAGTCATATGACGCTCTTATTTATGAATAGCTGAACCCCGCGGTGTTACCCGCGCTTATTGTCGTACCACGAGTAACGCCGGGCGACAAAGTTAGTCTAAAAAAAGTAGCCTAAGTTACTCCCTGGATCATCAGCTACCTGATAGTGAAAGTCCCGTCAAAATCAGACCAGCCGTTCCAGAGATTACCCGGAACAAACAGACAAAATTTTTTTTAACTACATTTTTGGTATATGTACAGTGTATACATACATATGCATTTAGTAAAAAGCGGTTATTTTATTATTACAAACAGACACTCCAATTTTATTTATTTGTATAGATTGTGATCATTGATGATCATAACTTCGGTATCGCCTACTGATGGGGTTGTGGAGGTCTGGTGGTGGTCGTTCTATGTAAAAATCAAAGTTAAGGTGGATCTTAGTAAATTTAAAAGTCGACCCAAACATTATCCTTTACTTTATTCTTTATCCAGTCTCTCCTAGTTTAAAAAAAGGCTTGGAGGTAGCTTATGATCAGACTGTTAGTTTTTAGTCTAGTTTTTTTGCATGGCGAGCTATGTAAGATATGTATTGAAAAATCTACAGATAAACATATCTATCGTTCTTTCGGATAATGTTTGGTACGACACCCTCGGGAATCAGGGACGGTGTGAGCATCAAGTCGAGAACAGGATAAAAGTTAAGATGTTTTGTGGTTATCCGTCCTTCAGAGAATTTATTACCAACATCTATCTTATGCTACTAAATCCTACTTTACTGTACTACAGGGAATAAACATGAGTAGCCAAGAATGGGTTTTCACACAAGTTTAATTTAATACGTACAAATTTTATATGAAACTAACTGAACCACGCGGTATTACCCGCGGTCATTGTCGTACCGCGGGGCAAAGCTAGTCTAAAAAAAGTAGCCTAAGTTACTCTTTAGATCATCAGCTATCTGCCAGTGAAAGTCCAGTCAAAATCGGTCCAGCCTTTCCAGAGATTACTCGGAACAAACAGACAGACACAAAAATTGTAAAAAATGTTATTGGTAGGTACATGTACCGTGTATACTACATATGCAACAAGCGGTTATTTTAATATTACAAACAGACACTCCAATTTTATTTATTTGTATAGACTACAGACTATACTGTATTGTTGTATTATCTTCGTTGGCAATGAGTAAGGTGACGACTACTTTTGGATTCTGACGAAGTTTTTCATCGGGATGGGTAGTCTTTTTGGCAGGGCCGTATAATAATAAGAGAATTTTAGAGAATTGTAGTAAATAATTTCAGTGACAACTAGGTCTAATGTATACTTGCACTTTAAAGATTAGATTTAGAGTTTCGTGTAAAAATAATGTAGGTATTTATACAGGAGGGAACAGTCGTGGGCACCGCTGGTAGGTACATGATAAAATTATTAACTTCCCGTACTGTAATTGCAAACACCGCCCAACAGTATAACAAATAATAACTTGATAACAGTATAACACATGTGAATGTTTTCCTCGCCATGTTTTTGATGTGAAACATCTATAGGCGAGGGGTAAACCTGACTTTTGGCGTAGCGAGCGTCTCAACGAAGTGGACAAGTTTCGTAACTGCTGCTGCTGTAAACTGCTTTACGGTCCCAATGGTTTTTATTTTATGAGTGGTCCTGCCAATATGACTACTCTGCCTGTTGTGTGGTGGTGGTTACCATACTCACTGCGAATGTAATCAATGCAGCATGGTGACCCACACCATGGAGGCCTAGTGATGATTCTGCATCATTGGGCCTCCGGTCTCGCACTCACCAACGTAACACGACAGCACGAACTCTGTCATTTTACGTTGATTTTCTGTGCGAGGGTAGTACCGCCACGGTCCAGCGGGTCCCTTCGTGCTGAAACCAGCGTGGCTCTACTACCTATGAAAGGGTTCAAGCCATTCATCAGATCTTATCACATATTTACTTAGGTATATGGAATATATCTACTGCAGATATCATTTACAATCCCTGATAAAACAGTGATAAGAAGCTCATTCATATTTTCCATATTATCATGCGAATGGTTATGAATGGAATAGGTATGAAAATTTATTTTAACAAAAGGCATTTCGATTCCCGGGTCAGGCCAAATGTTTATACTCGTATGATCTACAAATATTTGTTTCATATGTATGTATTTACAAAAAAAAGTATATAAATATGTATATCACTTGTTTAGAACCCATAACACAAGCTCTGCTTAGCTTGGGACTAGATGGCATTGTGTGTTAGATGTCAGAAATATTTATTTATTTATTACTTATTTGATTTTAAATCAATACTATCTCAGCCTCTTTCTATCCAGTTTTGGAAGAAGGCCTCTTCCATACTCTTACACTTCTGACGGTCTTGAGCCGCCGACATCCAATCTTGACCTTCATGTCCTTTGATGTCGTCTTTCCATCTCATTGGTGGTCTACCCCGCGGTCTGCACCACGCCTCGGGGGCCACTCCAGCAGCCTTCGAGTCCACCTTCCGCTACTCAATGCAATATGTCCTGCCCATTTCCGCATTCGCTCAGCAAACATCTCAACGACGTCCCTAATCATGCTCCTAGATCTAATCCAGGCATTTCCGATCGCGTAAGTAAATATTGAGCATAGTTCTTACATTGTTCCCTGCGCAACGCGGAATTTTTGTGCGGATTTTTCGGTTAATTAAGGTCATAGTTTCTGCTCCATATGTGAATACTGGCAGAACACATTGCTCGAAGGCCTTTCGTTTCAAGGTCATGGACATCCTGCTACGCAGTACATTAGCATTTGCACCAAAAGCTACCGATGCCCATGCTATTATTTTGAAACACATTTAGGTACCTATATTATAAAATAATGTATTGACATTATTCTAGAATGTGATCTATGGACATCTGAAAGATTTTAGTAGATGTTTGTGTTTAAGCAATGCTCAAATAAATAATTATTATAGCATTATAGCTCGGTATAAATTTTGATTTACTTTGCCAGTGTTCATAGTAATAGCTATTGCCCACGGCTCCGCCTATATGTAAATCGGTTTAAGTAGTCAAAAGTACCTAGCATAATATGTTTTTGTCTTCCTCAAGAATAAAAGTACCCATGCCAAATTTCGTTAAAAAAAGTGCAGCGGTTTAACCGTGAATGCATAACAGACAGAGTTAGGAATTCGAATTTTTTACCGACTTCCAAAAGGAGGAAGTTCTCAATTTGATTGGGAACTTTTAAACAAAGTTATTTTTTTATTAATATTAGAATGGATTTAAGTATGCGTTAAATCTAAGAATATTAATACTTATCGATATATGAGATAAACGTAAGTAATATAAGTAATATAACAACAAAAAGAATGTAGTTAAGTAAAACTATGTAAGTTGTTGCAATATTCTCATGGGAATATGTTGACATTAAATAAGGAAGCTACAGACGGCATGTGAGAATTAATGCCCCCATTGTCTTGCTAAGTAATTGGAGAAATTCTATAACAATGGTAGTCTGCACATACCCTAATGGTATTGTTAGCGTTCCTTCTTTAAATGTATTATAGGAAGCACTTAAATTGTTTAGTCTATGCAGTTTTTTGTTCCTATCGGCTGTGAAGTCTGTTAACACTTCAAGATTATTATTTTTTACATTCTCTTTTAGATTATTATAATGAGTAATAACAGATGCAAAATTTCACAACATCTTTTCAAAGAACGTTAAAAATTTTACTGCATGTGTTGTCAATATCAACTGTCCTGAAATTTGCTGTTAGATAGCCCAGTTATCGAGGAAGGCTGAGACTATAGGCTGTAATATCATCGTGCTATGACCAAAAGGAGCACAGTGTTAGTGAAATATGTTGCACAAACGGGGAACAATTTTATTATTCCTAACTGTGGGTAATACAACAGGACAATAGACACAAAGTATAGTCCATTGGCTTAGATATGGTCACCTTGAACGCACCTCCGTCGCACGTGCGGCAAGGCACCACAAAATCAAGGGGGCCTGTGGAGTACACCCACTAGCAAGTATGATTTGTCTGCTTGCACAGTTATATGAATTAATATATTTGCAATTCACAACAGAAGCCACAATTGGGTGCCGATGCATCGACACTATCTAAACAAATGGACTATATACCTGGGTGTTCTGGACACACAGACTGGGCAACACAGTGCATATGGATTCAAAACAACAATTTGTAGATTACACAAAGTGTTGTCATCATGTGGGCTTTGAACCCTTAACTCTCAGTGCAGTAGAATGCGACATGGTGACTTTTTAAGCCACTATGCCACCCCTTGATGAAGCTCAGGTGAAAAACAAATAAAAGGTTGCTAAACACAATTTCTTGTAAGGTTTTTTTGCCCTTTCATGATAAAACTTCTAGTACCCATAACACAAGCTCTGCTTAGCTAGGGACTAGATGGCGTTATGTGTTAGATGTCCGAGATGTCCAACTCTTAAAATGATTAACTATAGACTTTTCCAAATGTTGATAAAAGCAGTGACTTTAAAAAAAAGGCTTCACACATTATGTCACCCATATTTATTACCTTCAATAGAGGATAAGGAACAATTCTATACAGTTTTTTTATTTTAAATTTTGGAATCTTAATTTCTATACTAGAGTTATTTTCAAACTATTGTAGGGACCCCCAGTTCTAACAAAAATTTTAATTGAAGTATACCCCTTTTGATAACACTAAATATATCATCATTTTCATCAGCCTATCACAGTCCACTTCAATCCAGTTCAATTCATTTTATTTTTGTTTTTACTATGGTAATACATCTCTATATTGTACCATATTATTAACAAGGTTAACTAAGTAATTCTTTCATCAAAAAATATTGTTAAAATATATGTATGTTATTATGCATAAAACCACCATTCAAGTAAAAATCATCACTCCTGGTAAGTTATTATTAACAATACCTATGCAACAAATAACATTAACAATAATTTAGCATAGTTGCGAGGGTGCTTGTAACAGTAAATGCAGAAACATAGTATGTAAATATTGTATAGGTAAATAATATTACCTCTCAAACATTTGTCTGCCTTTACATTAGGAGTTTACTGCAGATGGTATGTGTATGTTGTAAAACATCATCTTAATGGAATTGAAAATCGAGGAATTAAATGTTCTAACTAAACATTAATCTGTTTCCCTAAGGTTCTCATAAGATAAATATTTTAGAAGAAATAAAAATATGTTTATTTAATAGTTTTTAATAACAAAACTTACCTGTTACCAAAGTTGTTCCGCCAGAACTCTGCAGCATCACTCTTAGTTATACGGAACTGGTCACCAGCAAACGTCCCATTAGGGAACATCGCCTTCAACTCACTCAGCATGTGGCTGAACACTAAACTAAGCTTCGTCAAGTTACGCCTATAGTGAGAATTCTCATCAAACATCTTTTCTTTTCCCTCTTTAAACAACTTAATAGCTTGCTTACATTTCCTTATCAAATTAATTATAAATATGTTAAAATGTTCATTACTGTTCAACGCCTGCATATTGTCCTCGTATTTCGAGTATATAACGCGTAACCGCTGATATGTATCCGGTAGAATATCCAGAATAAATGGTGGACTGTTTTTCAAGTTCATCTTATGATGCTGACACAGTTTCACAACTTTATCCATTAGTTTCCAAGTTTTATCTAAAGTCCTCTTATCGGTTGCAAGCTTCGTGGGGCATACCGCATCTGAAAATGCTCCATGTAACTTCGAAAATATCGAAGAAATGTTTTTCTGTTGTGATTTGTGACGAGGAGCCGCCATATTGAAGAGTCCGATGACATACAAATGAAAACAAGGTTTTTTAACACGAAACTAAACTCAAAACACATGCATCACTTAATTATAATGTAGTAGACCGCGTGTCTTCTCATTATCACATAATCGAACCACATTTACGACACAAATATCGCACTATCTAACGATCGCTCACTGACACATCGCCGACGCGTATGACAATTTGACAATTAAAATGAATGAACCCAGTGACAGGAAGAGTGTAGGTTGCTTTGGAGGGCAAACTGGTGTTGCCATTTAAAAACCTCATTTTACCACTAAAAATATTGTTTAGACATATTTTTTCGGCAATATTTCAGATATCTAACACACAAAGCCATCTAGTCCCAAGCCAAGAAGAGCTTGCAATCGTTTTAAATTATGTGTTCTTTCCTGTTATTGTTAAAAAAAAATTATCAACTTCAAACATTAGCATATCGATAACGTGGTGACGCGAATAAGACTTTTTTATCCTTTTTTTTATGGAATAAGGCGCAAACGAGCAGACGTATCGCCTGATGGTAAGCGATAACCACCGCCCATGGACACCCGCAACACTTTTGGGGGATAGGTAGGAAAATGGGGGGTTGGGGTATGGTTCAAATTTATAATACACCTAAATTTTATTTTGTGTGTGTATTATATATGTGAACCTTCCTCATGAATCACTCCATCTATTGTTGAAGACGGTGGGCCTTAACAGAAGGCACAAAGTCGCTCTAAGAGCAACGGAGAGATCAATGCTCGGCGTTTCTCTGCGTGATCAAATTAGGAATGAGGTCTGTCTGTCCGTCCAACTGTCGCCAGGCTGCCTCATGAATCATGACAGTTAGACAGTTGATATTTTCAGATATGACGTATTTCTGTTGTCGCTATAACAATATATACTAAAAACTGAATTTAATAAATACTTAAATGGGCTCCCATACTAGAAACGTGATTTTTTGCTCGTTTTTTATTACGGAAACAATGGTAGATGCTTAAAATGTATAAATAATGGCACGGAACCCTCCGTTCGCGAATCCGACTCGCTGTTGGCCGATTTTTGTTTTCATTTCTCACACCTTTAATCCTTTTTTTTAAAGATGGATAGCTATTAATACAGTTACTTAAATATCTCAAAATGTTAATAAAAAGCTATTTACATTTCATAATTTTCTAGCTTTTTTTGATAACTTTTTCAAAAAGTACAAAATTGATAATGAAATTTAATTTTTCTCAATTACAGTTTGGTTGAATTATTTAACAGCTAACCTGAGTGTAAAAATTCAATTGCAAAAATATGACTAATCAATGTCAATCTGAATATGTAATTCAATTTACTAAAAACAGCTTACATTTTTTCCAACATTACACATCAAATAATTAGCTAGCAATACTGATCACTAACGTTTTATTTTTGCTGGGAATTCTCTTCTAAAACGTTTCATTTGTGTTTAACAATCAATATTTCTAAGTGGATTTTATTAATTGAATTAAGATGTCACTGAATAATTAAAGAAATATGCTTTATTCTTTCAAGGTCATTAGTTAAAAGATTTTTTTATTTGATACAACTGCCATCTTACAGAGATTTACTGTATCTTTAGGCTTGGACAAATGGTACCGTTATAATTTTCAAAGATGGCGTCTTTTGTTAAGAGAAGTTTGTTGTAGTTTTTAATTGATCTAATAGAGGGCAGTAAAACAAACAAAACTTTTTGATTAACAGGTTTATTTTATTTTTAAACTTAACAAGTTTCACTCATTAAAAAATTAAATAAAGTAACAATAAAAACAAAAAGTAAATAATGAATTGCATTAAATTTTGATTAATAATTATTTATTCCTCGTCATCTTCTTCAGTGGCTTCGGTAGTGGAAGTTGTTGGTTTCTTGTGCTTTCGCTTTTTACTGTGCCTTTTTCCTTTCTTACTAACTCTGAAATATTACAATTAAAAGTTAACTTTTAGTACAAATTTTATTGTTTCCATTTGGTAGGTACTATGTGTTTTTTTGAAGGCCGTAAAAGATGTCGATAACCCTGTCAAACACAGAGAAGAACTTAAAGGATGGGTACCTATTTAGTGGTGCTTCTTCTCGCATACGACTAGTAGGTAGTTATCATTGTATTTAGGAAAATTAAATCTATACAAATAAATAAAATTAGAGTGTCTGTTTGTAATATTAAAATAACCACTGTATACTAAATGCATATGCATGTATACATGGTACATATACCGAAAATGTAGTTAAAAATGTTTTTTTGTCTGTCTGCCGTTCCAAAGATAGGAAGAAAAAGACAGACAGACAAACTGTCAGACAAAAATTGTAAAAAATGTTATTTTGACACATATACCGTGTATACTATATACATATGCATTTACTAACAAGCAGTTATTTTAATATTTCAAACGGACACTCCAATTTTATTTATTTGTATAGATAGATGTATAGATAAGAAACACTGATGGACTGTCAAATTCGAAGCTTCGCAAGACTTCGAAAGTATGACAGCTTAACAGTCAAACTAACTCTAACTTCTCTTACACGTAATAATGGGGTCACAGTAAATATATTTTTTTGTTGTCAAATTTTTAACCCTTCATTTGGTAGCCAAACAAAGATCACTTTGTTGCTATTCATTCTGTCACTTCCTGCCCTCCCAGAATTCACAATAATAACAACAACTTACTAAATTAAAGGGCATGACGAGGCGTTGGAAAACTTTTACAGTCGTAGAAACGTTAAACTATTTTAAAGGGAAGATGAAATACCAGAAACCAAATAGGCAGGTCGGTACACAAACTCTACAACGTGGGGTCTCTGTAGCTCTCTATTATTTTTAAATTTAATTTAAAATTAATTATTAGTAATTGTGAAATTTTTGTTCTAGTAAAAATACAGTGAAGTGGAGTCTTTTCCATTTGCAGTTAAGTAAATGTAATACATACATTACTACTACGTATTACAATTAAGGTAGGCCAACTGCAAAGCGAATAAAATCTATACATCCATACAAATAAATATAATTGGAGTGTCTGTTTGTAATATTAAAATAACCGTTTTTCACTAAATGCATATGTATGTATACACGAGACATATACCAAAAATGTAATTAATTTTTGTTTGTCTGTCTGTCTGTCTTTCTCTCTCTCTGTCTGTTTGTTTCGGGTAATCTCTGGAACGGCTGGACCGATTTTGAAGGGACTTTCACTGGCAGATAGCCGACGATCCAGGGAGTAACTTAGGCTACTTTTTTTAGACTATCTTTGTCCAATGGCGTTACTCGCGGTACAACAATAACCGCGGGTAAAACCGCGGGGTACAGCCCTATAGCAACCAGGCAAAAGCCTTCTTTTTACGGAGAGGCCTTTTTCCAGCTGCGGATTATTGAAAACTGTTGACGATAACATCAATACACGTAATTACTAGGAATAACGAATTTTGTATGCCTCAGAAAGCAACCCCACTCTCTATAAGCTACAAACGGTATGAATTTTATAGGTACTCTTCGTTTATTCTGTCTGAATGTATATTCTATCCCAAGGAGGATTAGAGTTTGGTGGAAACCGATTAAAGGAACAATTTCTCTCATTTACATATTGAAATGAACCTTACCTAAAAAAAATAGTCTAATATATATTTATGTAGTGCAATCTTTTTCAATAAATACTTTTGTAAGTTTTAGAAACCAGTACTTTGCCGTGTTACTATTCTTTTTTTAACCTGTTATCATTATTCTGATATGTTTATTTAGTTTGTTAGTGTGATTGGCTGTTTAGTACCAAAAGTCTATAGATTTAAATGTGGAAGGACAGACGGTTATTTCGAAAATTATAAAAGTCCCTTGTTATGACCTTGGCGTCCTCAAAGAGTTAATGACAGCCAAGAAATAAAATAAATAAATATTTCGGACATCTAACACAACGCCATCTAGTCCCAAGCTAAACAGAACTTGTGTCATAGGTTATTAGACAACTGATATAAATACATATATATTTTTTTGTTGTAAATACATACATATTATACATAGAAAACACCCAAACTCCGAAACAAAAATTTGTAGACATTTGGTCCGACCCGGGAATCGAACCCGAGACCTCAACCACTGCAGTCGCATACGCTACCACTGCGCCACCGAGGCACTATCAATAATGCCAATTAAGTTAGGTCCAGGACAGTTGTACTATTACTAAGACAGGTAATTGTTAACAGTAGTGCAAGATTTTAAGACAAAGAAACTTTAAGAAGAAAAACAAGTAGGTACAAGAAACTGTTATTCATGTATTAATAAAGACAAATATAAACATGTTATAACACTTATTACATTTTAGCCACAACATTAACAGCGACGCTCACTTTTCAACAGATGGACAAGGGCTTCTCTCATGCGCTTTAAATTTCAATATAGCACCCTTAACTCCAATCATGACATTGTCAACCGAATCCATAGCAAAAGTGTTAACACCGTTTACTCTAAAAGAACCCAGATGCTTTGCACTTGTGTTATCAGGATCAATAAGATACAAATTGCTGTTTTCATCCATTGCATAAACTTCATCAGATCTTGTAACAAATACTCCTGTCATTTTATCATTTGGTAAACCTTTAATCTTAATGGGTATGGTATACCCATTCTTCAGGATATACGACGTTTTAGTGGCAACAAAGTAAATGTTATTTCTTGGATCTACCGTTAAACCATGACCATTGGGAATGGCAGAAAAAGTTTCCAATTTCTGACCATCGTTTGTTATTTTGTGAACGCGATTTTGGGGCCATGTGGCAATATACATGGCAGTTCCGTCGCTGTTTACTGCCACATACATGACATCTTCACCCAGAGCTGTGTAGAGTTCAATTGAACCGTCATCTTTATATTTATAAACGCCGTTATCAGTAGCTAAATACACGATATCGTTAAGGTTATCAACACAAGTCGACTGGCCTAGACCAGCCACTTTGATTGTAGAGAATTCCCCACTCGATTCCATTATTTGTAGACTCATCTTCATTTCATCGCTAATTAAAGTAAAGAAGACTTTTCCAGTCTTCCAGTGAATACTCATATCTGCGGGTATTCCTGTGATATTCCGACTTTCTTCTAAAGAATAATAGAAGTTGTTAAAGTTTAAAAGTGAGGCGCAGAAAGTGTCCTGTGTTTTTTGTCTTAAAAGACCCTGTCTGGTCATCACTGGGCTTGCCAGGACCGTTGCTATTGACAAGACAAGGAATAACGCCGTTTTCTCCATCTGAAAAAGTTTTACTAAATTTAATTAATGTTTTCGTAGCTATACATTGAACTATAAACTACAGGCCCCTGTCGACAATTAATGGGTCATGTGTACCACCAGGACACCTTTTTAAAAAGATACTAGCACTATGCCGTCGTATTATCCTTACACACATAACACCCTCTCATTCTGAACAGTATCAATGATAACCTAATTGTAATTTATTTAAAAACAATTCCCGCACTAGGAATAAATCCTGTATCGCGGGAGACTTTACAAACATACATATAATGGACACGAAGAACCCCCAGACTTAGAACAACAATTTGTGGATCACACAAAGTGCTGTCCCATGTAGGATTTGAACCGATTACACTTGGTGAAGTGGGAAGCGGCTTGGTGACCACTTAAACCATTACGCCAAACGTGCAGTCAAAATAAGTTTTTTTATTGAAAAAAATTTTCATCTGCTAGCCGAAATGTCTGAAATGTTTACATACAATATTTCTATAAGTTTAAGACGATGTACTATGATGAATAATAACAAAAACATCAACAACAATACCTTTATCATTAAAACTTTAATACCTAAATTCTATGCTTTATTAAAATTCCCAGAATTTCAAGTTTCTAAACCAGCCTTACTGAACTATAAGTTATTTCATTGTCTACAAAATTTATGAAGATTCATACCTACTTTTGTAAGTTTTCAAACAAACCCCTTTTTAGTTTTATAGAGACATAACTTTAGAAATTAATTATATTAAGTTTTTAATATAACGCTTACTTAAAAGCTTCATTGACAATATAAATAGGTATGTAAAATATAAAATTATTTCAATTCATTTATACTTATACTAGCTGACCCATGCAACCTCGTTTGCGCCTGATATTGCCCGTAGCGTGAAAATTTCCCCCGTTTTTGAAACATTCTTCATTGTTGCTCCGCTCCTATTAGTAGTAGCGTGATGATATATACTCTATAGCCTTCCTCGATAAATGGACTATCCAACACTGAAAGAATTTTTCAGTTCCATCGCTGTTTACTGCTACATACATAACATCTTCACCCAGAGCTGTGAAGAGTTCAATTGAACCGTCATCTTTATATTTATAAACTTATCTTTATATCTTTATTCTATCTATCTTTATATTTATATATTTTTCAAATCGGACCAGCGGTTCCTGAGATTAGCGTGTTCAAACAAACAAACAAACTCTGCAATTTTATATATTAGTATAGATATAGATTTTAAATTCGACAGTAACTCTGTCCATCTGTTAATAACGCTTTCACGGCTAGACCGCAGCACCGAATTTAATGAAATTTGGCGTGGAGATACTCCGAGATACTTTGCTGCCTCGTTGGTTAGTCTAATGGTTAGCGTAAGCTATTGCAGATCAAGAGGTTTCGGGTTCAATTCCTGGGCCAGACTGCTATTGGGTTTTTCTTACAAGAAATTCTTAATAGCAGCCCGGAGTTAGGAAAAGGGAGGTGTTTCCAGCCCGTGCCTCGGAGACGTTAAGCCGTCGGTCCCGGTTGTCATGAACATCTATGGCAATCGTTATTAGGAAGTCAGTGCCCTCAGATATACTGACAACTAGTTCAACATTCGAATTTAGTTCACCCTCAGGATTGCGGAGCTCCGATGCCAGTCGCTCCGTGTAAAAACTGATATTCAGGTAAAACCGGTTGAACTAGTAGCCGACCCCAAATCTTGGGAATAATAAAGGCTAGGAAGATGATGATACTCCGAGATACTTTGATTCTTAAGGAAGTATATAGGCTACTCTATACCGAGACAACCATAATACATAAGATGGGAGTCGTAGACAAAAACTAGGTACATACTAGGTATTTATAGATACCTATTTAATACGTATGAATACAGGTGCAAATGGAGAACTTCCGTTACTGTTATTTATGAAGGAAGCACTTATAAATAGAATGTATATCACTACGTTATGATTCTTAAAGTGATTATCATCTGTGTGACCGATTCCAACGTGTTTTCGATTCGATTCGGATTGAAAGATTAATCTTGAGTGCAATTTTAAACCTGCAGTTAGCTTAACGATGTGCTCACATCACACATATCCAACCAAATGAATTTACCTTTTGATAAAATGACTTAAAAACATGAAAATCGGTTAGACAACTCATGCATTAGGAACACATACATCCTGTGTCGCGTGACAAACATATGTGAAACGAACACAAATAACACCCAGGCTCGGAACAACAATTTGTGAATCACACAAAGTGTTGTTCCGTGTGGGGTTTGAACCTACAACATTTGGCGCAATGGATAGCGGTATGGCGTCCGCTTAAACAACATTTTTTTTTTTAACCTGTGGAAACCCCCTCGGGCCGTCACCCCGCCGGGGTTTGCGGCGGGGCGGTGTGTCGGAATCGAACCGACTAAAACCACACGGTGTGCCACTCTGCGTTTGAGAAGGGAGAGATCCGGGAACTGCTGTAGTAAGACCTCCGGACCGTCCGCTTAAACCACTTTTTTTTTTTTTAACGTGTGGAAACCACCTCGGGCCGACACCCCGCCGGGGTTTGCGGCGGGGCGGTGTGTCGGAATCGAACCGACTAAAACCACACGGTGTGCCATAAACACACTAGAGGAAAGACGTCAAATCGCTGACATGATGTTCCTGTATGACGTCCTCAACAATAAATTCGACTGTAACACTTTTTTAAATCAAATCTACTTTAATGTGCCAACACGCCGTACCCGACATACATCATTACTCGCAACCCCAACTGCAACAACCAACTACATCAAGAAGTCACCATTCGGTCGCATCCCGCACACATACAATAACAGTTTCTCATCTCTGGACCCCTTTAATACGCCCCGAAATTCATACAAAAAGTCATATTTGTTTTAAGAAATGAAATTGTAATAATTAAGTGCTATTATGTTATGAACGTCCCTCAAACACTATGTTAACATAACCTACACACACACACACACTCCCATCCACTACTCACTCACACAAATTGGTTTCTTATTATACATACTTAACTGTGGTCTAGAAATTCTTTAAGGTGTTTTTTTTTGTATAAACAGTCTACTCTTGTGCTTATTTTGTATAATTTTTAATTAATGTGTACTTCATAATTGGCGTATTGTTCAAAATCACTAGTGTAAACTTATTATTGTCAGCTGTGAAGGACTTTACATTAAATAAATAAATAAATAAATAAAAGAGGAAGGTGACTGACTGACATACCCAGAGATCAACGCACAGAACTGAAGCTGAACTTAGAATAATAAAATTTTGCATGTAGGTTCTTTATATAACGTAAGTGAGCACTAAGAAAGGAATTTTGGAAATAACACCCCTAAGGGGGTATATCTGGGGGTGAGAGTCTGCGTGAGCGAAGCTGCGTGCAAAAGCTAGTAGATAATATTTTGACTAAAACATAATAAAATTCACAAAGCCAGTGATAATTCAACACTAGTTTTACAATACCAAAACACATTTGTGAAGAAACTAAAAAGAAAATCACCGTAAAAACAACGTCAACAAAAAATCCCGTGTGTAATATTCTTATTAAATTTTTCCGTCTTAGTTATTTATTGAAATATAAAGAAGTAGGTAGGAACCTTCAATCTCTAACCAAAAGCATTCAATCAAATAATCGTTACACTATTAACTTACATGGTTTTCTTTGACTAGACAAACCATTCTTAAAAACTCACCAACACGCTCAAATATTTAAAAACAATAATGAATTACATATCTTATCTAAATCGAATAATCAAATAATTTGTTTTTACCATTTTTGCTTGTTTATTCCAATTAAAACGAACGCACTGTCCACTTTACAGTCTTTCCACGAACTGAGAACGTAGCCAGCATCCGTGTATATATATGTATTTATCTTCATCGCCGTATCACAACAACAATGTTGATTGTAAATAATAAAGTATAACAATAACTTATTGTCTTAAATTATAGTAAACAACATTTTTTAACGATTATTCTTCAAGTTAGTCAATCTTTGAACTTTAGTAATTAAGAACTTTGTTGTTAATTACTAATTTTATGCTTATACCGCAAAATAGATATGCTTATACTGATTTGCTACAACGATTTATGGAATGTTTTTCACGATACATTAAGTGCTTGGATGATCAAGATGTGATCGGTATTATTTTTTTGTTAATGAATCCTAAATTTCATGAAAACCATTGAAGACGCTTCTGAGATTCAGACTATATATCATCATCATCAATAACCCATAATGTTCCTCTGCTAAGCTCGGGTCTCCTCTCAGGAGAGGTTTAAGGCCATACATCCCCACGCAGGCCTAGTGCGGGTTGGGGACTGGCAAGACAGGCTATATATATTATTTTACAATTGAAAAGACAATTAATCTGACTGGCGTGCAATTGGAGAGGTCTATGTTCAGCTGTGGATTGCATTAGGCTCGATTTGACGTGAAGGATATCGAATTAAAGATTCTATTGCTTGCAGATGACTCCCTCCTAAGTGGGAACTCTGATGACCCCAAAGCCGCGCACGCGTAGTACGTGTCGCCTTGTTACTTCTGCTAGGGTGGTCTTACCTGTCACCCCAGGCTTGAACTTATGGAGGACGGAGATCGGATATCTAGAATCTCATCGACTTTGTGAAGTCGTTTAGAAAAACTTACTTTACCCGTTTGTATTGAAACACTAATGTGGTTCAGTTTTAATTATAAAAAAATCACGGCCCTTGTTTCATTTTTAAAGTCGTCTCTCATTCTTCTTCAGATACCATCATCGAATTTGGGCTTCTTGATAATAAACTACTGAAGCATGGAATTTTATAGAAATATATTAAAACAGGCAATTAGATGTACATCTATTTATACTACTACTAGCTGACCCACGCAACCTCGTTTGCGTCTCTTATTGCCCGTCGCGGGATAATTTTCCCCCGTTTTTGAAACATTTTTCATTGGTGCTCCTCTCCTATTGATCTTAGCGTGATGATATATAGCCTATAAGGCTATAGTCTATATATCATCACGCTAAGACCTACAGGAGCGGAGCAACAATGAAGAATGTTACAAAAACGGGGGAAAATTATCACGCTACGGGCGCAATAGGTGACGCAAACGAGGTTGCGTGGGTCGGCTAGTAGATGATATTAAATGACAGATGGTTACTGACAAAACTCTGTAAATACACCTTTACCAACTTTTGCCAGCGACTCAGCCCACGTGTATGTCGGAAATCGCGGTAATATTTTTTGGGTTGTTACTCTTTCACGCAAAAACTACTGAACGGATTTCGATATTCGATTAAATCTCTTCCTTATTTCGAGAAAACCCATAAAAGAACCATACTACATTGCTCAGTTACTTTTCAAACAAGAAACTTATTTCGTTTAGAATGGCTTCACCAGTAATTTTCATACACGTGTAACTCTATGGTAGTAGTTCAAAACGTTTTCTTTACAAATATCTTGTAGATATTGCCTCCATATCAATGCTGTTTCAGCTCGGCTAAAGCTGAAGAGATTTGTCTAGATATATTCACATCTCGTCTCATCTTGTCCAGCTTTGTACATTGTACATTGGAAATTCATATTTTAACATTATAAATTAGAAAGTATTTAGTGGAAGTTGTAATTCCTTCAACTCTGTTAATATTCATTACCATGTGTCCTTTATTATGTGCACTCCCTTTTCGTAATTCTGTTGGCAACTTGAAAAAGTCAATAATATCACGGAACCAAGATATTCTTGTATATGGTATAGATGGCAAACAAGAGACAGATGTTGATAGGACCTGATGGTGGTAAAGCAACGAAAAAGTTGTTCATCACCGGTTTTTTGTTAGGTCGTGATATTACTACGGTCGAACAGGACAATTTAGCCCAGTCCTATTTGGATGAACTTCCGAATGCAGACAAATAAACAATCAGCATGGTGACCCAGCACTATGGCGGCTTACTAATGCTTCTGCATCCTTGGGCTTCCGGTCTCGCACTCAAAAACGAAACACGACAGCACGAACACTGTCATTTTATAATTTATACTTTATACTCTCGATTGTCGGCACTTGATGAAACTTGTTGTAATACATTCTAGAATAAAACTCACTTGTACTTATTCCGCTATTTTATTTTATTTTACATAACCTTTGAGAATGCCATGAGGCGAAACCGGTGAGGTGTAAAATAAAATAAAATAGTGGAATAAGTACAAGTGAGTTTTATTCTAGACTGTCATTCTACGTTGATTTCTGTGCGAGAGTAGTACCGCCCTGGTCGAGCCGGCCCAACCGTGCTCTGCGTGTAATATGCGTGGCTTTACTACCTACATATTAGGTTTGTTTAAAATTTTCCTTCTGTTTTCAGTGATGTTGTCCTAGACGTAGCCAGGATTTAGTGTTGAAGGAGGTAATTTCAAACACGTTTTTATAAAATAAAATTAAAGGTGGAAAATACGGAATAAATATGTGGAACCTTTTGGGAACCCTAGCTCCCCCTTGGCAACACCCATGGCCCTCGTAGTTCTTCCCTGAGTCGTCTCTTACGACACTCAATCAATGTTCAGTTCGGCAGCAGGAGCGTTTATAGTATCATTTTTCAAATATTATTTGTTGTCTAAAACAAAAATGAACAAGGGTGGCTATTTACTAGAAAAACTATTGCTATACATAAATTTGTAGGCGTTTTATTCCTACAAATAATATCAAACAAATCAAACTTCAAAACTGTTTCAGTTTGTCTTTAAAGTTACATTACGTTGTTGTGTAATATTTTCTTTTATCTATACTAATATTATAAATCTGAAGAATTTGTTTGTTTGTTTGAAGGCGCTGATCTCAAGAACCGCTGCTCCGATTTGAAAAAATATTTTAGTGTTGGATAGTACATTTATCGAGGAAGGCTATATATCATCACGCTAATATCAATAGGAGCAGAGCACCAATGAAGAATGTTTCAAAATCGGGGGAAATTTTCACGCTACGGGCAATAGGAGACGCAAACGAGGTTGCGTGGTTCAGCTATAGTAATTTTATATTTTTAGGATGTAGAATTCTAACATATGTCCCTCTCCAAACTATTGAGAATCTTACAGAAAATCGAAAAAGAAGACCGAACAGATAAAATAACAATATCACAAAATCCTGTGAATCTCTTTGCCTTATTGTAGAACCCTGCTGAGTATGGGTCTTCCCCAAAGGTTCTCCACAATAATCTTTCCTGTGCTGCCTTTCCTTTTCTGCCCTTATTCAACGGCATCCACCACACATCCATTTCCACTCAGTTTAACTAGAGATAATCAAGCAGACTATAAATATTTCAAAAGCTATTCATACAATTAATTAACAAGCCCGAAAACCAGTTAAAACGTAGCCAGGACCCGCTACAAACACGTATAATGCAGAATTAGGAATGTTAGTGTGTCTCGCATAAAACAACATAAGTACGTGAACTCGAGAGAGGCTTAGAAACAACTTGTTAATAATATTCATGTGACCCTTTGTCGTGGGCACCCCTTTTTGTGAAGGCTGTTATTATGTTAGTATGTTTTATATGAGGGAAACTCGCTGGGAGTTTGACTTAACGGAAGACAAAAATGTTAAACTTCAAAATAATGGAAGTGTTTTTGAAAGTGTAAGTTAAAGCAATTACACAATATCTATACAAATAAATAAAATTGGAGTGTCTGTTTGTAATATTAAAATAACCGCTTTTTACTAAATGCATATGTATGTATATACGGTACATATACCAAAAATGTAGTTAAAAAATGTTTTGTCTGTCTGTCTGTCTGCTGGTCTGCCTGTCTGTCTGTTTGTTCCGGGTAATCTCTAAAACGGCTGGACGGATTTTGACGGGACTTTCACTGGCAGGTAGCTGATGATCCAGGGAGTAACTTAGGCTACTTTTTTTAGACTAACTTTGTACAACAATAACCGCTGGTAACAACACGGGTTCAACTAGTCTTTAATAAAGACCTATGTTTACTTAATAAATTTATATTATTTTTCTGTCTTCCGATGTGTGCACTCTATTCGCTTACTCAAGGGGTCCCAAAAAACTCTTTAAAAGTAGACTATAGGTGCTGGCACGTTACTTGGCCAAACTTCGGCGTAGTGGGAGTAAGTTCACTAGTGCAACCATAGATATAGAGTGCAACAAATCAAAACAAACGAAATCGAAGTGTAGTCGCTCCAATCGCTTGCTCGGAATGTCCAATAGCTTGCTCGGAACGCTGCTACTATAATCCCTGCGTCCCTCTATCTCTATCACCAAACTATCATCATCATCACACATCAAAAGTATTATTATTTATTTTATTATTTGTCTACAGTTAGAAATAGACGTCTCCACAGAAATGAGGTTTTGGTCTACTATCCAGTTGCCGCGTTGGTCAGACGAACGGTAGGTAGATTTTCTTCTCATTGCAGTGAGGTCCTGCGAAGTTTACTCCCAAACTAATAACTTCTCAATTATTTAACACTACATCCTACTCTAAAGTAAAATAAGTATAAGCCTACAATTGATTACATTTTTTTCTCAAAAGCGTTGAAACTAATTATATTCAATTGTGAATAAATAATTAATTCTTCATAGAATCATATATCATATTGTATTTATGCTGCTCGCGCGTGGTGTCAATAACTTTTTTTAATCTATGACGACCTTGAATATTAATATTTGTATAAACATATAACATATTATTATTATATAAATCTCTATCAAGCTGTCCTCGGCATTAGCACGCTGCGGGCGATAAGAACAATCAGTATGAGTTGATTTTTTTCATTTAATTGTTTATGTTCCACTATATTTAAGCGCTTACATTGAGCCGTAAATGTTATTATCATAATCAACAGTTTTAAGCCTGTAGTCTATTTCTGGATATTGGTAGATAAATATATTTTTTATTTTTTCAGACATCTATCACACAACTTCATCTAGTCCCAAACTAAGCAGAGCTTGTGTCATGGGTCCTAGACAACTGATACAAATACATTTATACTGTTTTTTTTTTGTAAATCCATACATATTATATATAGAAAACACCCAAACTCCGAAACAAATATTTGTAGATTATACAAACATTTGGTCCGACCCGGGAATCGAACCCGAGACCTCATGATCAGCAGTCGCACACGCCAACCGCGAGACCAACGAGGCAGTCGCAGATGCCAAGGAGATCCGTAGAAAGGAGGTTTCTTCACAATGGCGGATGGCAGACGGGTTGGAAAATATTCCTTCACATGGCAGTGTTTCGTCCTGCGTAATTTGCTCCCTTAGTAGGCTCTAAAGACACTATAAATAAGAGTGTTACTCTGAAGTCTCAATCCCTACACGGACATTAACAAAATATCATAAAATTATCAATAGATAATAACGCCATTTTTCAAAGAACTTTTGTCTCACATAACCAACCCGCGGCAGAAATTGTCTACTAAGAATTTTTACTATCACTATATCAATACGAGTGTGGCGACCTCCACATGCAGCGGCAGCAAAAAACATATGACAGCGCCATCTACCGATGATACACTGAACTACGGAGTAACATACAATGCGAAGTAACTACCAATCCTGCATCGCGCAATAGAAGTGCTTGCGCCGATAATCATATATACAACATCCCAACATCAACCGTTGGGCAGTGGTCCGCCAGGCATGATCACCTCGCTTGGTCGGAGTATCCTCCCTTTGTGTTGGAGGGACATGACACTCGTACCTCCTCAACGAGCATAGAAACCTTCAAAATAAGAAGCTATTTCTATCTCCTTACCTATTATTACCTTTAGCTTGATTAATACCGGTTGGGTAACACGATGGTTGGGGTTCGTATGCAACCCGCACGGTCAGGCCGACTAAAAACTATGATTTTTTTCTTCAATAAAGACACCGCTGTGATTTTTTCATTTCCTTCCAGAGTGTCTTCGAGAAAATATCGACACTTTCTACCTGTAACAGTCCGACAGACGTGCAAATATGTCTATCAAACAGTAACTTATAAATACATTCTAGAATTAAACTCACTTCTTTTGTCACTCATATGGCCTGAATTTCAAGTACAAATAAGTTCTTAGTTGAACACGCTTTGACTTCTGAATTCATCCAAATTTAATGAAATAGGCAATGTAAATACTACTGTACAGTGGAATGCAAGAAACTTTTACAAATCTATATAGATTTTTCAGTCACCGTATCGAATCGTAATTTTACACCACCCTACTACAGTGAAATAATACTTCCTGTATTTCTTTTCAAAGAAAACACACACGGATAAAAGATTTTTAATATTCCACAACTTTAGATTAAATTCCAGCAATTCTGGATCTGAATAGGAAACTATAAGTTTTATTTATTTGCGAGCTCCCCGCGGATTCAATCGTACCAGCGACGAATACGTTTTATTTCCAATAAAAGATAAACATACAATACAGTATATAAATATACTGATATGATTAAGTCCTTAGTTTAATCTTGAAGAACATTATTCCTATTTTATCCTGTTCACAATAATTCCTTCATTTATTATTTATTTCAAATGTATACAATCGTCTCCACACTAGCTTCTGCCCCGCAGCTCCGCCGTGTGTTGGTTATCGCCGTAAAAAGTAGCCTATGTTCTTACTCAACAAGAATCAAAGTATCTTCACGCCAAACAAAGAAATCGGTGCAGCGGTTTGGCCTTGAAAGCGTAACGGACAGACAGACAAAGCTTATAACATTAGTATGGATATGAATCGGCACGAAATTGGAGATATATTGATTTTTTATGATGATGATTTTTTTAATACAATATCTTACAATGACTTAGTTAGCATATTTGAGATAACTGACAACAAACATATACACACTTTAACACATAATACAATTTCTGATACTTATTGTGATTGGTTTCATATCTCGCATGACCGGCACGTCTCTTATAATTGATTTAATCTCACGTTCGCACCTCCATTCTTCTAACCTTTGTATTTTGATCGCTTTCACACCATGAGCACAGCTAAATATAGCCATAAACATCTAGACACGCGGCAGCGTGTCAAGCCAAGTTCAAGCAAAGGAACTGGCTAGCCAGCGCCGAGTGTAATATTACACGAACCACTTGGTGCCACTTTTGACTCTTCTATAACTCAAAACCTCTTTAACGTAAACACACAAAACTGCGTGTGTTTAATTATGTCTATAAGCACATCTAGAAGCCCAAATTTCATGAAGCTAGCTCAAACGATTATAAAGATATGATGGTCAAAAAGTCGTAAATTTTAGCACTGACTGACTGACTTATAGTACCTAATTCTAACCTACTTCTAGATGACCTAGAAGGATGAAATTTGGAATCCAGCTTGGTAATTGTGTGTAAGCGTAGGAAAAAATCTAAAATTAAAAAAAAGTTAAAAAATAGGGGGGGTGCCCATACAACAAAAAAAAATTATAGCGCTGGAACCGTTACAAGCAGATATTTGAAACCATGCCAATATATGTATTGCTATTAACAGAAATATCAAAATAAAGTTAAGCCAAAAATAAGTGGTGTCCCCATACAAAAAACTTGTAATACGCGCTAAACAACCAGCCAACGGTGTGTCGTCGGCGGCGTGCCGCACCACATAATATAATTATACACAGAAAAGAAGTAAACCTAAATAAAAGCGCTCCCGAGCAACACATAAAAATAGGTAACGCTTACGAATACCGATTTAGTTATTTATTGTTTTATTACATCAAGATATTACGTACTAGAGAGGCCATTCAAAACTAATATTATGTTCCGTTTGTATTTGAATTATAACAAAAAAGCGCTGCAGCGCTGAAACAATATTTAGTAGTCTAATTCAACAGTATTAATAAGCAGCGCATTTGAGCTGTAGTTCCTCGCGAGCCGTAATGTCATAAGCGCCGTAATTTTCATGACGCCTGCGCGTTTTAGTATACGAACTGTTCCAAAGATTCGCTGTCATAGAGTAAGCGCCAAGCAAAAAAGCAGAACGGATAAATAGTTTGATTCCTATGAAGCTTTATTAGGAAATTTACACTGAGTAAACAGTTTTTAACAGCTTTGCCACTTTTATTTTTTTTGGAGAATGCATCGAGATATAAAATATAAAAGCCGAATATTCAATTTTTAAATTCTACTTAAACATTACAAATAATTGTTGTGTTATTTACGAAGCTGATGCAGAAGCATCACTAGCCCGCCATGGTGTGGGTCACCATGCTGAATTGTTGCATTGTCTGCATTGGCAGTATGGTGACCACCACTCTTGGATTCTACTTATGCTTTCCATCAGGCAGAGTAGAGTCATTTTGGCAGGGCCAAACATAAAAAAAGAAAGCTATTTTAAACAACATATTATTTTTCCTTATCCAATTAAATAGGATAAATATATTGTGCATTTAACGTCAGTTAATTTTACCTAAATATCACTTCTGTATGTTTTACTCTTAGGTACTTTATGTCAAATAAGGCAACAATGGCGTCTTAAAATATTTTGTACGTATTTAATTTTAAAAGAATTATATCTGGTTAATTACTGGTGAAAAGTTATTCCTTTGCTTTTCGCCGTATTCCTTGTATTATAAGTGCAATATCTCAAGACACAAAATGGCATATTTCACGAGTTTTAAAACGTTTTTAAATTTAAATAGCAAGCGACTGAAGGAAGGTTAAATGCAATTGCATGGAGCACCGCACTTATGAGTGGCATCTTCTCTAGTACATTATTATCTTGATGTTTTATTACATTTATGTTCATCCTGCATCTTTCTCAACGATGAATTTTATGATTGTCATACTATAACCATAAACGTTCTTCGTGCCTAAGCCTGTATGAAAGTGAAGTACAGTACTTATATGAGATTGAATGAATAAATAAATACTTTAAACAACCCATTCGCTATAAGTTTGCCGCTGTCAACTGTTATGCGTTTAGCATTGTCGCAGTCACTTAGATCTAGTGTCAGCAGCAAACTTATGTTGCAGCGACGCGGTTGGTCCAACGTCGCCCCAGCCAATAAATAAATAAACAAGGTATAAATTTGTTAGTTCGAACTCTTTGTTCCTTAAAAGAAAGTCCAACGTGTAATTACACCAAGGTCAAGGCAATAGCGATGTCTTATTGTTACCGATACATGTATGTATTGACTAATTTAAGAGTACTGGTAAAATTCACTCGCGCCTTGCACTTGTACACGGGAGAAAGCGAGGTTTTCGGGCCCGCGTGGCTCTCAAGCGCTATACGACTTAGAATGTGAACGAACCAAAGTATGCTCTTAGCGGCGCTCATACTCTAATGCCTTTGAAGAGTTTGTTGCCTCCCGTCCAGCTGATTTTTACAAGAAGGGCATCAATAAACTGCTAATGCGTTGGCAAAGATGCGTCAATTGCATGGGTGATTAATTCGAATAACAGAAATAAAAAAGTTTGAAACAATAAGTACTTTCACTTATTGCATACAAAATGGCAATTTCATAGGTAAAGACCTCTTATATGTTCACCGGGAACAGTTCTCTATTTGCTTGATTTATGCTATTACCATCCACAAATCACAAGGGCTTAGTCTGGACAGCGCTCTTCTCGACATAGGCACTTCAATATTTAGCAGAGGACAGGCCGTTGCGCTCTCCAGAGTGAAAACACTTATTAATCTAGACCCAAGTCAAATTAAGACCCAAGATAGTTCTATAGTAGAACTAGCAGACCCACGCAACCTCGTTTGCGTCTCCTATTGCCCGTCGCGTGATAATTTTCCCCCGTTTTTGAAACATTTTTCATTGGTGCTCCTCTCCTATTGGTCTTAGCGTGATGATGTATAGCCTATAGCCTTCCTCGATAAATGGGCTATCTAACTTACAGTTAGATAGCCCATTCTACTTAGTTACCTTGGAGTGAAGATCGATTACAGTTTTTCCTGGTCGTCCCATATACAATTCATTTGTGAAAAACTTAGAATATTACTAGGAAAATTCTATCACCTAAGATTTAGAGTACCTAGCACCACATTGAAATGCCTGTACAAACAATTGATTGATCCTATCATAAGTTATGCTCGCTATGGTTTGACTTTTAAATCTTATATGGATAAAATATAAACATTACAGATTAAATTTCTAAAGCTATTGGTAAACAATAAAACTAAAATAAGTTGTGACGACGATTACAAAAAGTTATTAAAAAAATGCAATATCCTTCCGGCTAAACTAAGACATATATACCTGTTAATAATAAACCTACGCCGTAGCAATCAAAAGCATGAATTATCACTTGTTTCGAACTGTCACGGAACAAGGTCGACTACTGCTGGTAGGCTTCATGTACCAAAAGTTACTAACTACTATGGTGATAGAACCCTAAAAAAACGGTTACCATATATTATGTCCTCAACAGTTTGCCGGTGCATATTAGACATGAACCCAATTTAAACAAACTTAAAAGAAAATTAAAGCAATTCTTATTGGATCTTGTTTGATAGCACAAATATATATAAATATATGTATACATGGATGTTCATAAACATATTATACCCATATATAAGTTTTATGTTGATTGTTGTGTTTTGTGTATCGCATGTGTATAAATATGTAAATGTGACTGTGCATTGTGCATAGGACTGCACATGTGCATGTATCATGTATCTAATGCATGGGTGTGACGTGTGCAGTGTTGCGTACAAGCATGTTGCATATAGAGGCACAACTGAGTCTACAGACAAACTGTTTAAAACAGTTTTGTGGACCTATGTTTTAGAATAAGGTTTTATTATTTTGAACAATAAATTTAAATAAATAAAAAAATAAAACGCTGAAAGAATTTTTCAAATCGGACCAGTAGTTCCTGAGATTAGCGTGTTCAAACAAACAAACAAACTCTTCAGCTTTATATATTAGTATAGATATAACCGCCTGAGATCGTTATATCGCCCGGGCTTGACCAATTTAAGCATAAACAGGAAGCGTATTAAAAAGGTATCATCAGATAATGAATGGGCAATGCGCACTATTATCTCTAACATTCAAGAGAATGTAGACAATAGCATGAAAAAGAAAACCGTGCAGCGGAAACGCAAGAAAAAACATTAAATCTTAATAAATCAATCAAACCTGCCTAGTTTTCTTCACAAAAAGTAATGATATCCCACCAAAAACATAAATGTAAAAAAGTAGAGACAAGTTCAATACAGAAATTATGCATGGCTGTGGGCTTCGTCGCAAAAAAAATGGAGATCTCTAAATGAGCGCCAAGTTCTATGCAAAATCCAAATTTAATTTATAGGAACAAAATAACATTATGAACAAGTATTAAACGTCATTCATTTTATAAAGTTATTCAACATATATGTATATATATTTTTTTCATTCTGATAAAAACTGGCCAAGTCAAATCTAACCTACTTTAAGATCTCACATTTTTAAATAACAGCAATTGTTATAGGTATCCAATAAAGCAAAGAAATAGAGTTTAATACTTGTAAGAAAAGAAAACCACACACTAGAAACGCAAAAAAAAAAACAATAAATCTTAATAAATCAATTAAACCTGCCTAGTTTTCTTTACAAAAAGTAATGATATCCCACCAAAAACATAAATGTAAAAAAGGGGAGCCAAGTTCTATACAAAAATTATGCTTGGCTGTGGGCTTCGTCGTAAAAAGAATGGAGATCTAAATGAGTGCCAAGTTCTATGCAAAATCCAAATATGTATTTATAGAACCAAAATAACATTATGAACAAGTATTAAACTCTATTTCTTTGCTTTATTGGATACCTATAACAATTGCTGTTATTTAAAAATGTGAGATCTTAAAGTAGGTTAGATTTGACTTGGCCCGTTTTTATCAGAATGAAAACAATATATATACATAAATATATATGTTGAATAACTTTATAAAATGACTGATGTAATGAAAACTGGCCAAGTTAAATCTAACCAACTTTAAGATCTCACATTTTTAAATAACAGCAATTGTTATAGGTATCCAATAAAGCAAAGAAATAGAGTTTAATACTTGTAAGAAAAGAAAACCACACACTAGAAACGCAAAAAAAAAAACAATAAATCTAAATAATTCAATTAAACCTGCCTAGTTTTCTTTACAAAAAGTAATGATATCCCACCAAAAACATAAATGTAAAAAAGGGGAGCCAAGTTCTATACAAAAATTATGCTTGGCTGTGGGCTTCGTCGTAAAAAGAATGGAGATCTAAATGAGTGCCAAGTTCTATGCAAAATCCAAATATGTATTTATAGAACCAAAATAACATTATGAACAAGTATTAAACTCTATTTCTTTGCTTTATTGGATACCTATAACAATTGCTGTTATTTAAAAATGTGAGATCTTAAAGTAGGTTAGATTTGACTTGGCCCGTTTTTATCAGAATGAAAACAATATATATACATAAATATATATGTTGAATAACTTTATAAAATGACTGATGTAATGAAAACTGGCCAAGTTAAATCTAACCAACTTTAAGATCTCACATTTTTAAATAACAGCAATTGTTATAGGTATCCAATAAAGCAAAGAAATAGAGTTTAACACTTGTTCGTAATGTTATTTTGGTTCTATAAATACATATTTGGATTTTGCATAGAACTTGGCACTCATTTAGATCTCCATTCTTTTTACGACGAAGCCCACAGCCAAGCATAATTTTTGTATAGAACTTGGCTCCCCTTTTTTACATTTATGTTTTTGGTGGGATTCTATTTTCACATACTCATGTTTCAAAAACTTTGAAGAAAACCTTCAAATTTTGACGAGAACTTTAAGTTAAAACTGTGTTGTTTGACAATATTTGCTTATTGCTCAAATATGGCGACATTTGAGAACGACACTGCTATGGATTGAGGCAAATACTTTAGGGTTGCTATTTAAAAAGAGATGTAACTGACTTTTTGAGATTTTCTTGATTTATGGGGAAATTTAACGGCAAATCCTTTTTTATACATAATTCTACCAAAGTGAATATAATCTGCCTGATGGAAAGCATGAGCAGAATCCAAGAGTAGTTTCCGCAATAGTCATTGCGAATGCACACAATGCAACAATAACCTATATTATGGTGGCCTATTAAGATACTTCTGCAACGCGACAGCATGAATGCTGTCATTTCAGGTTACTCTTCTCTGTAGGGTAGTACTGCCACCCTTTTTGGACAGGAACGTCAACAACGGGGTTATCACACAGGAGATGGCCACCCACAAACCGTGGGTGGCCCGAGGTACGTCGGGGTTCCAGGGCTATCTTTTCTAGAGTGTAGGTGGTTCCCCTGCTCCTAGTACCCTTGACGCCGTGCGGTTATCCGAGGGATTTTCCGCATGGGACTAAAAGGTTAGTACTGCCCCGGTCGACTCGCCCATTCGTGTTGAAGTCAGTGAGGCTCTATTACCTTTAAATACGCACACACGGCTCACATTTTTAAAATACTTTCTAAGGAAGCATTCAGTTTATTATAGTAATAGGGAACATCGATGCTTCACAAGTTTAGACGATAATTTACCTCCTTTTACTTTACTGTTATAACTAACAAAGATATTAACATACTTACGTATTTATATACCTTCAATGTTCGACTTATGGGTCGTCTCATCTATAAGTTGGCAAGACGCCACTTGCCAGCTCTTAAAATTGGAATTTTAAGCGGGTGATATTTTCTCAATAGATTAAAACTAATCTAGTCTACTTCCCTTGTAAAGTTAGAGCCTCAAAAGGAACATATCTCAAATGGTTTGCGTTAGGCGTTTCAGTTAAGGGCTGATACAGAACCTAGTATTCCTCTGCAGTACTTTAATTGTGAAGAACTTTTTCTCTCTTGTGATATAGTCACTAATATCTTCATGACTGCATTTAATACCAATTGGAATATATTTAAAGTTTTGTGATAGAAGTTTTTCACCTCCTTTTTGTCTGAAAATAAATTATTAATATACATATAAGCGTACCTAACGCAAGAAACCTTCTACGCAAAAAAATTGTCAAACACTTCCTCTATTTACTATATTCGATAATCTCTATGTACGCAAGTACTAAGAACATGACATTTTAAAGGTCATCAAGGAAGGTTAAGCTTAAAAACTAACGCGTATTTTTTATGAATAAATATTTAAATTACATCCTAGACGCTGACACCCCTAGCAGCGCTGTTCAACAAATCATCGCCCAAAAGTTCCGAGAACAAGTTATGAACTTACAACTTTTGATAATAGGGTCGCCCGTCGGTCAAAGTGACAGGTTTAGAAAATTTCTTTTTACTTTTTTCTTCTTCAGATTGAGTAGTTGTTAGTAATCGAACAATTCTTTTTGGGATTTTTGCAGTATTGACTTTTTTGGTTACGTGTAGGTTTCTATATTTTGTTATAACGGAAATGTTTCCACTACTATTTTAATTTAATTGTTTGTTTTTACGCTGGAGGAGTTACTATTATAAACAGCCTGTATAGGCTGACTGTATAGACTGTATTCAATATCGTATAGATATTTGTACGATATTGAATTCAGTTAAAAAAAGTTTTGGCTTATTGTACCAGTATCATCATCTTCTTAGCCTTTATTATTCCCAAGATTTGGGGTTGGCTACTACTTCAACCGATTTTACCGGTATATCAGTTTTTACTTGGAGCGACTGGCATCGGACCTCCGCAACGCAAGAGGGTGAAGTGAATTCGAAGGTAGAACTAGTTATCAATATATTTGAGGGCAATGACTTCCCAATTACGAATACCATAGATCTCTATGACAATCGGAACCACAGAAGAGAAGAAGTATATATTCCTCTGTTCTGTGATCGGGACCAACAGCTTAACGTGTTCTCCGAGGCAGGCGTGCACGGGCGGGAAACACCACCATCTTCCATACTCCGGGCTGCTATTAAGAATTTGCTATTAAAACTCTTAATCAGCAGTCGCTTACGCTAACCACTAGACCAACGAGGCAGCCTATTATACTAGCATGGCCTATTATACTAGGTGGGCGGTATCGCGGTTCAACAGCCGGGATTTACGTACGCGGACAAGCTTAAGCTTCGCTTACCGCCTGGTTCGGCTCCGTGTCCGGTGTCCGCTGAGGCGCGCGTATCTAGGCCGTGTGTTATTGCGTATCCTACAACGGAACGTTCAACGGATTATGCAACTTCGTCGGCCACAAAACAGGCTCTCATGAAGGCTATTAAGCCCAGTGACGAAGGTTTTCAAATTGTAGGCGTTAAAAAAACCGCAAGGGCAGGCGTCGTGTTGCGGGTTGCAAATGAAAGGCAGCTTAAAAAACTAGAATCAGTAAACGCCATTAAATCAGCAGGCTTACGCTTAGAAAAGCCGAAAGGCCGAAGGCCCCGTATAATTGTAAAAGACGTACCCAGTTCTATGGAGGATCGTACTTTCCTAACAGCTTTATATCGTCAGAATATCAAGGACGAATTAAAATTAACTGAAAGCGACTTTTTAAAATCAACCAAAATTGTCAGGCATCGTAAACTAGAACACGGACGCCAATGGATAGGCTTAGAATTAGAGACAGAAGTTAGGAAACACTTAGCTAGCACAAAAGATAAATTATACATAGACTGGGCCACTTGTAGGTTTATAGACGACTTAGAAGTAGTTCGTTGCTTAAACTGTCAACAATTCGGTCATGTTCAAAAGTTTTGCACTATTAAAACTCCTACCTGTGCCAATTGCGCCGGCAGCCACGATACAAGAGCTTGTTCGATTAAGGACACACCAGATTTTAAACCGAAATGCGCACAATGCAGCCGGTACAAAAAACCATGTGACCATCGATGTGGATCACAGGACTGCTCCACATATAAACTTAAATTAGAGCAGCTAATCCTAAACACTAATTACTGAATAGTTTTACAGCAGTAGTTTAGTAATTGTAGTACTTAAATAATAATGGATAATATCTCAATAGGCCAGTTAAACCTTCATAATGACAAAATAGCTACGTCAGAATTAGACAATTTAGTTTTGGAACAAAAGTTAGATATTGTCCTTATACAAGAACAATATCAAAGCGCTCGCTTGCGGAACAATGTAGTACAACTAGATGGCCGGTCACGGGCTGGGATATATGTTGCA
This sequence comes from Spilosoma lubricipeda, assembly GCA_905220595.1. Taxonomy (NCBI): domain Eukaryota; kingdom Metazoa; phylum Arthropoda; class Insecta; order Lepidoptera; family Erebidae; genus Spilosoma; species Spilosoma lubricipeda. Next base: position 6,344,505 of record HG992300.1, read on the forward strand.
AGTTCTACTTTTACGGTAACATCTTTGCGTAACCTTATGACGTCACACTGCGCCGTTGCTGAGATTTCATCCTCCACCTGTAAGGTTTATGTAGTGAGCTGTTATTTTCAGTTTTCACATCCCATTGATCCTCATCTACATCATTTACGTTTCGTTTTGCGGTCCCTCGTGGGACACAAAATTATCATTGGCGCTGATGTCAATGCATCTTCTACTTTATGGTATGGCAAGCTGCGTTCAACTGACATGGCCCGGCGCTGTGCGGTTGAAGATTTTATTGCGGAAATGAATCTTACCATTCACAATACCCCTGATGCACCACCAACTTTTTGCAGCCCCATGGGTGAGTCTTCTATTGACGTGACGCTTACGCGCGGCGACGTCTCGATATCTGGATGGCGTGTCCTACCGGACGCATCCTGTAGTGATCACCGCTTAATCGTGTACGAATTCATACCAATTGTTGCACAACATCCACTAATAACTCCGTACAATTTTAGATATAAAACTAAAGGGGCAAATTGGGCTTTATTTGGTTCACTCTTTGAAGTACATGCCAAAGACTTCACTCGCAGTTGTCTATCAGCTGAGGAAAGCGCAGAAATATTGTCAGACACTTTCACATATTGTGCTGATGTTTGTATAGGCCGCGGATCTATCACTAGCACTCGTAGATGTGATTGGTGGAACTATAAATTGGTCGAATTACGTAGAATCCATCGGAAAGCTCGTAAAAAACTAAATGTCATTAAAAAGCGTAACGTAACAGGAGATATTTACAATAATGCTCTCATTGCTCTTAGAGTTGCTAGGTCTCACTACAGGGCAGCAGTGGAGAAATCAAAGGGAAATTTAATACGCAAACTTGTAGATAAACTCGATAGAGAGGGTCCGTGGTCACCTTTGTATCATGAATTTAAGGCAAATAGATCTATCGACCTTGCATACGTACAGAACATCAAAATTCATAACAGTTATACTACAGGAGTAGAAGAAACAGCAAAATATCTTTTAGAATCACTTGTGCCCGACGATCGGCCGGAGGATGACACTGATTATCACCGACAAATTAGGCAGTGGGCCATCGAACCACCATTGTCTCCAACGTCTGACTTACCATCTTCAGACGAATTTCTTGATATTGTTAGGTCATTACCACTAAACAAGGCTTCGGGCGACGATAAAATATCAAATAAAATGATAAAAGAAGCTTGTAAACTCTCGGGTGAAACGATTTTAACAGTTTTTAAACGTTGCATTGCGGAAGGAATATTTCCTAGTGTTTGGCGGTGCGGTAATATTCGTATAATACCAAAACAGGGCGATAAGCCGCCGGACGATCCTGGGTCCTATCGGCCTATAACACTGTTGCCATCGCTAGGAAAGCTTTTAGAACGTCTTGTAGTGCCTCGACTTCTACCGGGTGGAGTTAAATTTCATGATAGACAATTCGGATTTACGTTGGGAAAATCAACAACAGATGCGGTCATATCTGTAAGGAAAACTGTCACCGAGTCAAGGTTTCAATACGTCTTAGGTATCTTCTTAGATATATCTGGCGCCTTCGACAACGCGTGGTGGCCCATGTTATTGCTAAAATTAAAATCAAGAGGATGCTTTAAAAATATTTATTCCCTAATCTCCTCATACTTCACACAAGGCACAACAAAATTAAGACTTGGGCATCATTCTGTGTCGAAGGCGCTTACGATGGGGTGTCCTCAGGGCTCGGTGCTAGGTCCATACTTGTGGAATATAGGCTTCGACGATTTTCTTACAATACCTATACCACCCGGATGTACTCTAAACGCGTATGCGGACGACGGTTTATTACTGGTGGAATCTGATACTAGAGCGGGGCTTGAGAGTCTGGCTAATAGATGTTTGAACTTAGTATCTCTATGGGGTGTACGTAATCGCTTGACTTTTGCACCAAACAAAACCTTCCAGCTACTTCTGAAAGGTAACCTCAAATCACCGCCGTGTATTAAATTTCAAAATGTTACTGTTAAAAATAAAACCGCGGTTTGCTATTTGGGATTAGTTTTAGAAAGAAATTTTTCATTTATCGAACATATTAGAACAGTTAATGAAAAGTCTAAAAAAAGTTTCTTTGCTCTGACGAGAATATCAACTGCCACATGGGGTCTTTCATTTAATACATTAAAAATCATATATGGAGCTACTTATTTGGGTGCTGTTTGCTATGGTGCTCCCGTATGGGCCGATAGAGCGACTGTAGGTGCTGTCCGTCGCAAACTGCTACAAGGCCAACGACTTGCATTAATCTTCTTATGCAAAGCATATAGGACGGTTAGTACTGAGGCATTACCGGTATTGGCGGGTGTTCTTCCGGTCGATCTCGAGGTGCAAAGACGTGCAGCCATGTACTATTCTACAAAACAAAACATGGAATGCGATTTTTTGGGCGTACGAGACCGCGATAAAATCATAAGATTGTTTCAACAGCAATCCAATATCTATGACGACCTAATGGATGAATGGCAACAACGATGGGACGAATCATCTAAGGGGCGCCACCTCTACCAGTTCTTTCCATCTGTTCGCGAACGGATGTCGAGGACATGGCTCGAGGTAGATCACTGTGTCGCTCAATTTCTTACGGGCCACGGTAACTTTAAGAGCAAACTACACTCATTTAAATTAGTCGATTCACCATTGTGTCAATGCTCAACACCCGATACTAGCTGTGAACAATCGGCTCATCATGTTCTCTGGGAGTGTAGTCTTTGGTACAATGAACGTAACACAATGCTAAATAGCTTACAAATGACATCTGGGGCGGTATACTATGGGGATCTTGTGTCAACTGCGGTGAATTTCCGTGCGTTTAGGCGATTCTGCCATACATACTATAGTAATCAAATATAGCTCACTTAGGACCCCTAATACTTTGTCCGTGGTGCTTCCCTGTTTAAAAAAAGGTGTCTGCCTATTTTGACTTCATTTTGTCTCCCGCTTTGCTAAGGAGGGAAGTGGACTTATCATATTTCCAACTCCTCCTGTTTTTCTTCTGATTAATTTCGTTGCGGGTTCCAAGACAGTTAATATTTTTTCCTGGGACTTCCCGAGTGTCATAACTCGGTGTGTTCGTGGGTCACTGCTGTTGATCCTGGTGTACAGGAGTTACAGCGGTGGGCGTGTGGGTGGGATTAGTCCCATAGCATGGCCAGAAATTCCTTGAAGTGCGATTGCTATTGTCCTGCGTAGTTTTCTCCGTTATACACTTCTTACAACATTCACGACATGAACATGAGTGGTGCAGAAGCTGCAATTTCTAGATAGGATAGTGATATGGCATGATAGCCAAAATCTTCTTTCTAAGAAGAAGTCGTCTATTTAAGGCTGTGGTCGATGAAAATCAATGAAATCCTTTATGAAATCAATTATTTCACTATTTCTCTCTCTGTGTGAGTAACAATTTTGCAGTTATTATCTTCCATCGGATGACCACGTCTGAAGTAGTAGACGTGATTAAGTACAAAGACCCCAGACCTGATTAAGCACAAAGAGCCACTTTTTTTGTTAGTCGATGATCAGGTACAGATCGTGTATAGAGTGTCCTCCTTTATTCGATCTTTTTGCTACCAAAAGAATGTCATATCCAACGCAACAGTTTAACGTCGTATAAGATTTAAAGAATAGTAGCTAACAACTTAATTATTTACTCTTTGAAAAGTATATCCGTCAGTAATTAATATGTAAATATCTTAACGAGGTACCAATTGATACAAAACTGTTTGTCATATTTGCCAAAATAGTCCTACTAACACGATTTTTTACGATCTTATCATCACTTCAATCCGGTTGTTAATTTGACAGAATACATTATCTTTCAATCTATGAGCCCTCATTAATCAAAAATAAAAAATAAAAAAAACACTCCCGCTTCGGTTTCCGCTATCTCTTTTCGTTGGCGACACGACAGTCGTGTGGCATAACGGTTTGTTTGCGATCTGGCCTCGACTGTCTGGCGCCAAACGGCGCACGCGCATTTAGTCAAGTTGGCTTAGAGTGGATCACAAAAGTATTCTGGCTATTCTGAACGGTCATTATAAACTAAAATGTTTTGTAGTATCAACCAATTGTAATGGCTATCAATTTTTTTATTTAGATCATAAATTTTCTTTATAGTTCTGTAGAGACGAAATTGTCTAGATGAAGGATAAAATCGTGGCTGCGAAATATTCGGGAGTGGACTGGTATCACCTCGGTTAAGTAACTGTTCCGCATGGCCAATGACAAGGACGAGTACAGGAAGCTGACGGCCAACGTTCAAGATTGAAGAAGCACTGGAAGAAGAATAAGAGAAAATTTGTTCTGTGATATCCGCTTAAAAATCTCTTAAAATGTTAGAGGTCACTAAATCATTTTTTAGATGGGTTAGATGGCCCATCTATTTAGATGGGTGAAATTAAACGTACCAAAGCTTTAGATTACACCGAAAGTTATTTTTTGATTGAATAGGCGGCAAACGAGCAGACGTATCGCTTGACGGTAAGCGGTTACTGCCGCCCATGGACACCTGCAGCACAGCGTCACAAGTGCGTTGACGACCTTTGGGGAATGGTGGGAAGGGAGATAGGGGGAAGGGTGGGGTGCGGGCCTCCGGTATCCTCACTTAATCGGTGAATCACAGCACAAGCACTATTTCACACCGGATTTCTGTTGAGTCGGCCCAAGCGTGGTTCTCCGACGGCTCAACACAATTCAACAAAATGTCTAACATGCACTATAAAGCAAAGATCGATTGTAAGTTCTATATTCAAAGTTTAATCACAATCATATTTACACGTCATATTTACAATCATATTTACACGTACGTATTAAAACCATATCCATACAAAACTTGCGTAGATGTAGACGAAAATCTCGTAGAATTTGCGTAGGTGTCACCAAATAAGGCCAAATCATTGTTGCGACTTATACAAAACTACTACTATAGCTCACCTTGTAAGTTTGTAACAACAAACATATTCGATTACCGAACGCTGTTAACACAATCATAAAACTACCTATTACCTCATTTCTATTTAAATTAATTAGTTTCTAACTACTTTGGAATAAAGGCGAGGTTTAAGTTACAGTTTACCTACTTTTGCTTTATACTAACATTTTTTAATTGGTTCCAATCCGTGAAGTAGGAAGACTTTATTCGGTACTAGCTGAAGCCCGCGGTGTTACCCGCGGTTATAGTTGTAACAACACAGACAAAAAGTTTATAAAATAGTTATTTTGATACATTTACCGTGTATACACATATGCATTTATTAAAAAGCAGTTATTTTGAAATTACAAACAGGCACTCCAATTTTATTTATTTGTAAGGTGAAGATAGAGAAGGGGTACAGAATGCAATTTTTTTTTATTACGTATAAAAATACATTAAATAAATAAAATAACATTCCACACACTATCAAACGCATGATGTGTAATACGCATATTACACATCATGCGTTTGACTTAGACATACACACATCTGTGTATGTACGCAATGTGTGTATGTCAAAGTCAAGGCAAAAAGATTAGTATTATTTGTCTATACTGAATGTCAAAAGTAGCAATGATGAAATCTTAAATTAAAGAGATGTAATACCTAGAGGCCTTGGATAAAAGAAAACCTAAAAAGTTGTAACTAAAAGTTAAAAGAATTATAGTGGAAATTCGACCTCTTTGCTACCACTAGTAATAATAATAACATAATATTGTTGCATTTATTTAACTTAAAAAAAAACGAGGCGATGAATTGGATTGCATTTCAATTAACACAATACACAATTAAAGCAGTAACGAAAAATTCCTCAATAAAATGTTTTTCTGCAACGGTAATAATATTATTTGGTTTTGGCATAATTACAATAACCGGCCGTCCTGAAAATTCAGTTATTGTAAATACCACGTTTTCATTAACTCATTTTCGGGGAACGTTCGTGTGGGTGGAATTTTCATTATTTTTCTGATGAAAATACTGGTGATATTGACATGAAAATTAAAAAAAATGTACCAATAGACTATATGTACATGACAAAAGAATAAGTTTATTGAAATAGAGTCATTTGGGATTTACTTTTTTATAGCTTTTGCCGGTTCAGCTTACGTTAATGTCGATTATTGCAGTAAAGAGAAGCCTATGTCCTTCTTCAAAAATCAGGGTATATCCATGCGGCGCAAACTAGCAGACGTATCACCTGATGGTAAGCGATTACCGCCGCCCATGGACATCCGCAACACCAGAGGCGTCACAAGTGCGTTGCTGACCTTTGGGGGATGGGAAAAGGGCATTGAAATTTATGCATTATTAAAGCGAGGAATACACAAAAACAAAACAACACACAATTAGTAGAATAAAAAGTTATGTGCTTCCTCACATATAGGAGACGACATCATGAAAATAGGAACACAATAAATTTTAAATGTAATTAAAGTGTAAATTGACACTTGTAAATAAGTAAGAGTACATGCTATCAATAATAACTAATATTTTCATTTTTTGCGAGTAATATAGGCTATTTTTACTGCAATAACCAACATACGCTATGGCCGTGGTCAAAATCTGGTTCTAGATAAATTCCACTCAAACACATAACGAATCGTAAGTCATACAATTATTTGCAATGGGTGGGAATCTATCACTATTTACAATAAAATATATCTAACTTAAATCGAACTCTCCTACTATTATATATATATAAATATATATATATATTTATATGGTATACCAACAGCATACGTATAACACACTATAAAACAATATTTCCATAAAAGTAATGCATTTCCCTTACAGGTACACATAACATTTACCATAAATACATAATAGGTACAAAAAACTAATGATAGTTTGTGCTACTTACATCTAAATTGCACTTACCTACTATAAAAACAGTAAAATAAAAAACAAACAATAAGGAAACCAAATGAAATAAAATAAAGTAAAATAAAATATTATGATTGGTCACTACTATTATAAGCTAATTGTTACCCGCGGTACCGCCTGCGTTTATGTCGGCTATCGCGGCAAATAGTACCCTGTGTTATTCTGATATAAAAGCTATATTACTGCAAAGTTTCATTGAAATCCGTTCAGTAGTTTTTGCGTGAAAGAGTAACAAACATTCATCCATCCATACTGTAAGTAAGTTTCGCGTTTATTATATTAGTAGGATTAAACTCTCCTGGACAGGACGGAATTCTACTAATATTATAAATGCGAAAGTTTATAAGGATGTGTGTTTGTTGCCCTTTCACGCAAAAACTACTAAACGGATTTGGATGAAACTTTACAGTAATATAGCTACATAATATACATCAGAATAACATTAAGGCTACTATTTGCCGCGATAACCGACATAAACGCGGGCGGGTAATTGCTAGTATTTACATAGTACTAAATGATGTCGCTTCCACTTCACTTAGATTTTTTTTAAAACTTAACAGAGTTGAAATGCAGTTTTCTGCTATAGATAAAAGTGCGATTAAATAGGAAGGTTTCTATATTTAATACATGTGTATTATAGTAGAGGTTATCAGGGAATTTTAAAGACTTTTGTGCGAAGCCGGGACGAGTCGCTAGTAATTTATACAAGAGAATCAAGTAATACCACCAACGAACACATTCTACTGAAAGCCCCAACATTTTAAAACAAGATCGATAAATTTAACCGACACGGGCGCGAACTCCAAAGTTCGCCATGGAGTTTACGTTTGCGGCTCAACTTCACTCGTGTGCCATCGCTAATGTGTTTAGAAGAATTACAACTAGACGAAGAGTTTGTGTTTAAACTGTTAAGGGAAGGGACCTTTTGTGTCGTGATTTATGGCTTTGTATACGGTTTTGTGTGATTAAGGAACTGACCGCGATTTTTTTTTATGGTATAGCGGGCAAACGAGCAGTGGTATCACCTAACGGTAAGCGATTACCGCCGTCCATAGACACCTGCAACACCAAAGGTGTCACAAGTGTGTTGCCGACCTATGGGGGATGTGGGTATGGTTATGAACCTCCGGTATCCTTACTCACTCGGTGAAACACAGCGCAAGCGCTATTTCACATTGGTTTTCTATTAGGCCCATTCATATCGAAGCATGGCTCTCCCACGGCAAAAAAATCGTGAAAATACTATTTAAGCATAGGCCTGACTCGACCAGGGGCGGTACTACCTTCTCACAGAAAATCAACGTAAAATGACAGTACTCGTGCTGTCATGTTTCGTTGGTTAGTGCAAAGCCGTTGTCCCAATAATGTAAGAACATCTGTATAGGCCGCTATAATGTAGATCGCCACGCTGCATTGTTGCATTGTCTTTATTGGCAATGAGTATTGTGACTACTACTCTTGGATTCTGCTCATGCTTTCCATCAGCCAGAGTAAATTCACTTTAGCAGGCTTATATAAAAAAAATCTAATTCAGCATACTATAAGCTGGAAATACTACGACTTTGTTAAGTGTTAAATACTTATAAAACTTTCTTAAAAGTGCTAAAATCTTCTTTCTTATGTATATAAATCAATTGCTGTTCGTTTGTCTCGCTAAAACTCGAGAACGGCTGAGTCGATTTAGCTTATTTCGGTTTTGAAATGTTTGTCGTAGTCCATGAAAGGTATAAACGGTGAAAAATTAAAAATAACTTAAAAATGCTAAGGTCACGTGTACGAAGTAGCGGGCACAGCTAGTAGTTCAATATAAATTAAATTAGAATAAAAATATTTAAGTATTTGTTAAGTACGCTTTATACTATCATTATAGACTATATTCAATACCAATAATTAGTAAAGGACTAAAATACAATTAAAGTTACAAATAATAAGACTTTATGGATCAAAAAACGTATTCTTTAAGAAAACAATCATATATAAAGTACCAAAAAATTTCTAAAATTAATCTACCAAACAGTAAAATATCCCACAACCGAAGCAATTCACTTTGGGATTTAAAATTAAACCGAAGCAACATGATATCACTTGAGATAAGTAAAAGCAAATGTCCTATTGAAAATAACGCATGAGATTTTGATAGAGACATTAAATTAGATAACAAACAGATACAAATCACACATAAAGCAGAAAAAGATACACACATTATCAAAAGAACTGAAGTCAATCTTAATGTAGATCTTAAAAACTCGTCACAATTAAACGTACTCACAAATGATTCATAACCTTGTATTATAGATACAAATAATGTAGTAAATAATGTGACGCCTTTTATGTCGTATAATTCTTCTCCATCTCTGAACAGAAATAACCTTAAGAATATTATCCAAGCAATGCAAGATGTTGTTAATACAGACACTAAGTCCATAAGAGATGCTGTTTCTTCAAGCAGACTTGAGAAAATCTCCCTAATATCGTCTTCACTTTCTGGTGAAACGTAAAACGTTAGACAAAGGACATGAATGTAACCTACTAATAAATGTTGCATAGTCAAATACTTAAATGCACCTTTAGGGAAGGCAGAACGTGTTGCTAGGTATATCACTAAAGCTATCATAGGTACAGTTACGGTTAGGGAACCCCATTCAAATATATGGGGTTCTGTTTGTACTGATAAAATTCTTGAAATCTGATAACTGGTTTTGTTAACCGTTTCTGGGGTTTCAGTCTGGTTATACTCTATATATTGGGTAGAATTCTCGTCATTTTGCCACTCACTATGATTTAGATCAGCTGCTGTTTGTGTAACCGACATCCTGTAGACAAAGTGTTTTTGATGTTTAATACTAATAAATACTAATGAACTCACTTGTGTATGCAATAATATATGAACGCGGAAATGAAAACTAACTTTTAAAGAACTCGTGTTGTTAATGTAAAAACAAGGAAAATACTGATACAATTTTAGTTTATTCCGTATTGTTGTTAATTTTAATTAAGTGTAGATTTTATCAAACTGCGAATTAAATTAATTTGATTAATAGTTTTAATAGCCTGTTAATTATTTGGGGCTCGAAAGTTCTGTTCAGTGTCAATCACAGAGATTTAGTATTAAAAATAGTGATATTGTTTATTTTATACATAAAAGTGGAGAAAAATTGTTTGATAAATGCTTTTCTAAATGTTCTTTAAGTTGTTTTAATATAAAGACCTATTATTCGGAAAAATCTATTTTTGGATTATTAAAGTATTTCTCAGCAACGTAGAGCCAATTCTCATTACAGATTCTTCAAATCGGTATCGGTAAATATATAATCAATTTATCGAGGCTAGAAACTCATAGTTAAGTATATTTTGTTCTACATTGCTACAATCATCATTTCGATAATTAAACAGTTGATAAATCGATTTAAACAAATATTTGAAGAATTATATAAATAAGAAGAGTAATATAAGATGACTAATACAAGACTCTTTAATAAAGTATGGGTGCCTGTAGGAGATTCGACCAAGCAACGACGACGCATCTGGCAGCGGACGGTTTGAACTGTCCAAGACCTGGATAGTGGATGCTCCTTGGGAGAGGCTTTCATTGATGTTATTGATGATAATGGGAGTATACCTGGCCCAACACAAATGACATTGTTTGTTGTTACTAGGAAGTTAATGTTAACATAGAACAAAAAATTAGAGAGAAATATTCAACAATCGCCTAAATCATTTGTGTCTTCAGAAATGTTACCGCTTCGGCAAAAATGGGCCGGCTCGATCGAATTGATAACACGGCCTCACAGAAAACCGGTGTGAAATAAAGCTTATGCTGTGTTTCACCAAGTGAAACCCATACCCCCAACTCCTCCACCTCCGCATTCCCTTCCCCATCCCCCAAAAGTCGGCAATCGCTTACCATAAGGTGATACGTCTGCTCGTTTGCCCTCTAATCCATAAGAAAACGATAATTCTTAAAAAAAGTCAGCAAAGGACAAGCGATTCTAAAAATCTCGGGAACTGTTCTATGTTCTCACTAAAAGTCAAGTTCAGTTAACAGACGAACAATTGATAGGAAAATATAGATACATAAAAGAAATATCGAGACTTTCTTATCGTTCGAGCATTGTATGGAGTGTTTGATTGAGCTATTGCCAAAATCACTTTTGCAATGAATTGATGTGCGAGTAAGTTTTATTCTGAGACCTCGTATGTTGTGTGTTCTAGAAAACTTTCACCTATTTTTAGGTTTAACATATTTCAGTCAGTCTTCTAACATACGCAATTTAACTTTAATAGTTAAAATTATTTGCACTGTTGATGTACTTTTCTCATCCTTCGGTTTTTTTTAAAGAATATCTAATCCATTCTTCTATACCTAATTATACATGCGAAAGTGACTCTGTCTGACTGCCCTGCTTTCACGGCCAAACCGCTGCATCGATTTCAATGAAATTTATCATGGAGATACTTTGATTCTTGAGAAAGGGCAAAGGCTATTCTTTGCTGCGATATCCAACAAACACGGGCGCAAAAGCTAGTATTAAATAGATCTATAGCCACTTAATATGGCTTTAACGGCACCAGTATGCATTAACAAAAAAGATACACACTCAATGTACTAAAAAACAAGGCATTATTTCAATCATTCATTATCCTTTTTTTGAGCATGTATGATTAAGTAAGTACACAATTGATTTAAGGTATGGTATGTGAATAATGAGTGTGTGAACAAAACCAAATACAGAATCTATTTCATCAGAAACCATACGAATAACAAAGTCGTGACTGAAAAAGTAGTCCTAATTATCAATTATAAACAGTTTTTTATTATTAAACAAACACAAGTCACTTTTCGGCATTTTTTACACATACACATAAGTCACTGAATCTATGGTATCAAATCCCACAGTACAATTAGGTGGTATAGTAATTCATCTGTAACAACCTAGAATCAAACGCGATACCTTTCATTTTAGTGGAGGTTACATTTTTTGTTGCGTTGTTTTAGCGTACGTGTGGTAGCTATAAGTATAAATAAATTAGGTTAGAATGTATGGAGAGAGATTTTTTTTAAAGATTATTGACATTTTTTAATCTAAACAAGATTTTGATGTGTAAAGTGGGACGTGTGAAGTGTTTAATTTTAATGATTCGTTTGTGGAGAGTAAATCAGTTCGTTACGTAACGCGTTACAGCGCCCGTCTCTCTGTCTTCCCTTTCTCTCACGCATACGTTAGCGGTAGGCAGGCTCAGGATCCGAGTTCCAAACTGGGAAAGTAGCATTTTACATGCTATCCTCCGGTCCTCGTGCCGGGCCCGTGTAGCATAAGGGATAATGCGACTACCGCCGGCGGCAATAGAGTTTGATTTTGTTATCGCGGGATAGAAATTCTTGATAAAAGAACATTATTACGCCTGAATCAAGCTTTTCTTAAGTTAAACCAGTTAAAGACCAGTAACGCGCTTGTGACGCGTCTGGTATACCGGGTGTTCTTGGACGACTGTAATGCAATCGCTTACCATCAGGCGACACGTCTGTTCGTTAGCACCCTATTCAATATATTTTTTTAATACTTCAACTTAGATAAGTTTAAGTTACGTAACTTAATTAACTTAACGTTAACGTACGTACGTAACGTACTTCTGTCGTGCGTCCTGAGACGCACACGTTTTTTTTCTAATTAATGAAGTTATATTTAACAACAAACATATTACTTAATTTTATACTTGCCTAACTTTAAAAATCTACGGGACGATCTGTGAGCCCATTATTTAATTAAGATAGTGACTAGCAAATTATTGCCCAGTAGGCGAAATTCTACTCTGCGCTTCTCCTCCATATATGCCCCCTCCATATAGTTTGCACAATGGATGGAATGGATACAAATTTTTCACATATTAATGTATCGATTATATTTATTATGTTAAAGTAATACATGATTGAAATAGAAATGTGTTCGCTAGTGGTACTTTATTTTAGTACCGGATGAATCGATTAAATATATTAAAAAGTCCGTCTCAACATAAACCTATCAGCTCTAAGTCCGTGTACACACTAACGACGCGATTTTCGGCCGAACATCCGGTGATTATCCGTCGTGCGCGGATGTTAACTATCAGTTCGACCGACAAAAAAAACGTATCACCGTGAACGTAAATGACGTTACACGAGGTTCTGAGAACAATTTGGTCTCTTGAGTTCTGGGAGACGAGTGATGGATTTAAGTCTATTTAAAGCGTTACTGATTTGGAGACTTAATCTTCTTATTTATAAAGATTTGCAATAGAAATAGAATTCGTGATGTATGATGTTATCTACTGATAAAAATGCGTTAATTGATTTGTAAAAATGTTCTACTTACGAACTACCATATAACTTACACTATTAAATGTAAAATTATATAAATAGAGGATATATTTTAAAAAGAATATAGGTCAGCTATTTGTATATTCTGAAGAGAATATTTTAGCCATATCTGTCGATTTTGAGCTTGTTTAAACTTTTAATTGAGAAAATAATGAAGGAAACCTACATTAGTTTCAGTTCAGTACGTTGGTATAATAAATAACATAACTGTACTGACTGTATCACACCTTTTTCGCAGAGGGGTAGGCAGAGACAATTGACCTCCATTTACTACGATCCTGACACACCTATTTTGCTTCGTCCACATTCATCAATCGCTGCATGCATTCTCGTCGGTACCTGGTGATCTTCACATTGCGCTTTTTCAGAACATCACCAATTTGATGGATAAATGTTCACCGCGGACGTCCTCTTCCGACACTTCTACACATATTCGCTCTATGAATTCCTTTCGTGAGTCTTTTATCATCCATCCTCTCTAAATGGCCCCGGGAATCGAACCCGAGACCTCATGACCAGAAGTCGCACACGCCAACCGCGAAACCAACGAGGCAGTCAGTCTAACGTACACAAGACAACACATGGTTATTTATAGAATTAAAGACCAGAAAAAGCGGCTATTTCCAATAGCCGCTTTTTGCTGTAGCATGAGTGACTATTATTCTGGTATTACAATAGAGCCCGCGTCCGATATCGTCAGTCTGTGTGTGTCCAGTAATATTTATTTTGAAGGGTATATTATTTAAAACATGTATATACATAAAACGCATAAAGTAACTTTAATTTAGGAGCATATAATTTGGCGAACAATCGGGCAATTATGCAATTTCTCAGATTGCGGATCAATCGCACTTTTACTAGAAAATGTTAACTTAGACAAAATAAAAGTTCAGCAATAAGATTAAAACAGCAGCTGATGAGTATCAGGCGTTGGATTCCAAAATCACCATTAAATAGTTAATACAAAGTGCACATAGCTGGACATAAGACTATCTGAGAATATAGTTAGTGAGGATAATCTATACAAATAAATAAAATTGGAGTGTCTGTTTGTAATATTAAAATAACAGCTTTTTACTAAATGCATATGTATGTATACACGGTACATATACCAAATATGTAGTTAAAAAAATTTTTGTCTGTTTGTCTGTCTGTCTGTCTGTCTGTTCCGGGTAATCTCTGGAACGGCTGGACGGATTTTCACGGGACTTTCATTGGCAGGTAGCTGATGCTCCGGGGAGTAACTTAGGCTACTTTTTTTAGACTAACTTTCTCCCGTGGCGTTACTCGCGGTACAACAATAGCCGCGGGTAACATCGCGGGGTTCAGCTAGTGAAATATAAACTTAAAAGTTTTCAACAGTAGTGTTTTATGGTTCAAAGTAAGAGCAAAGTGTATAGGTTCATTTGAGTGGTTGTACTGTGTTTAAACAATTGATCGACGCTTCTCGTCGACCAGAAAGTCGGCTTTTTTCTAACAAAGAATATTCTTGACGCGTGACAACCCTGTACAATCAAAAATGTCGCCACTTACACCGAGACCTTTTGTCCCGTACCAATTCAATTTAGTGATAAGGCATATAAGTGAACGACTGGCGATAAACAGAAAGACAAATAAAGTAGTCATTGATTGAAATACGACAGGGCTGTCTTCTTTTCAAATAGCGAGCGTGATTCGTATAGAGATAATAGTAAGCTATCCATATTGTTATATATTTAGCTATGTATGTTATTAGTGTCTTACTTTTCCTTATTCCGGCTAAGGTATAATGAACTAAACACATGTATCTATCTTTAAATATATAATTCTTCTGTGAGTGTGTATGTCACTGAACTACTCTCAAACGACTGGACCGATTTTGATGAAATTTTTTGTGTGTGTTCAAGGGGATCTGGGAATGGTTTAGATTCACAATTTTGTCGGGTGGAAAATGTTTTTTTAATATTTTTTAATTTATTAGTAGTTATGGCAAAACGACGTTTGCCGGGACAGCTAGTATATATATATAAAACTAGCTAAACCCCGCAGTGTTACCCGCGGCTATTGTTGTACCGCGAGTAACACCGCGGGACAAAGTTAGTCTAAAAAAAGTCCTGTCAAAATCCGTCCAGCCGTTCCAGAGATTACCCGGAACAAACAGACAGACAGACAGACAGACAGACAGACCGACAGACAGACAGACAGACAGACAAAAATTTTTTTAACTACATTTTTGGCATGTGTACCGTGTATACATACATATGCATTTAGTAGAAAGCGGTTATTTTAATATTACAAACAGACACTCCAATTTTATTTATTTGTATAGATGAATCGCCGAAATGTATTAATAATAATAATAATAATAAACTTTATTTGATACACACAGCATACAAATTAAAAAACTTATTCTAAAGTTTCCACATATAGATTACATTAAAATAAAACGAACATTTTTGAGGCTTGCAACAGTACAAATAAGTCAAAGTCAAATGACGTGGCACTGATGACGTGTACATGTGTGCACACGATTCATTTGAGATTTGTAGCCATTATATCATTTTAAACGAGATTAAATTCTCAAACAATAAATTAAGCCACATAGCGTGAACCAATACAACATCAAAATAAGCCTCTGAGACAGAACACTAATTAATGGACTATGTTAACGAGGGTTGTACACAGTGTGTAACAAAATGGTGGACTCTCAGCGTTCACTGCGATGGGTGTAAGTAACCCATCCCAGTACTGATTTTCAGTGCCCACCGTAACACTCGATTTGACGCCGATAGCCGCAGCTACCATCATGTGTATAGAATATTAATAATAAATTGGTAAGTACCAGATATCCTAATTTCATGTCTTTCTTATAACAAATACAAAATATTTTAGCACATTCTTTAACAACTCCTAACGCCATACGCAATTCCTTTCAGGGAGAATCAATCAGTGATTAGGAAACAGAATAAATAAAATAAAACTAAAACTTAGGAATAGAATAATCAACTGCCATTATACCAGGATGTGAAGACAGTTTTGCATGTGTGCATGTGGATACCAAAATAATGCTACCCTACCTGCGACAGCAATGCACTGTCCGTGGATCATAAACATAAGGTTAAGTACAAGCGGTCATACTTTGTTGCTTTTGTTGTTCAAGTAGGTATTTTTTGAATTTTACTCTAAAAGAATATATTGATTGTAGATCCCTTATTGGTGGTGGTATGCAGTTCCAGCATCGCGTTGCCGCATATTTAAAACTACCACGGAATGCAGCAGTTCTATGTCCCGGTATGCTGAGTGCTCTAGCTGATGGTCTGATGGAATAAGAGAAGTGGTTATACCTCCAGTCTATCCTCTCATGCAAATAGGTAGGACTACCTTTTTTAAGTATGCCAAAGAGTAAGCTGGCTAAATGCAATTTCCTTCTGGCTTCCATCTTTATCATGTCATTGTCATTGATATATGGTGTTACGTGATGACGTCTGGGAATATTAAAACAGTAACGAGTGGAAGCGTTTTGGACCCTTTGTATTACATTTTTTGTTCTGGCTAGTAGGCAGGGACCATACACCACATCACAATAATTAAACTTGGATAGTACCAGACTGTCTACTAATTGTTTCCTTAGAGGTACACTGAGGTAATCACGGATGTTGTATAAAATTTTAAGTCTATAAAAACAATTTCTAACAATTTTATTTATGTATGCTTCAAATCTCAGCTCAGGATCCATCAGCAGTCCAAGATTATTGGCTTCATGTACCCTTGCAATTGTTTGTCCATTTATCATAATTTTGGGGTCATTCTGTAGCACGGATTGGATTTGTCTCTTACTACCCAGTATCATAAATTTGGACTTTACTGGATTCAAAAGTAATGAATGTTCCACAGACCATTTTACCACCCTCTCCAAGTCCTCGTTTATCCTGTCCAATGCAGATCTGGTTTCATCTGGTTTAAAGGATAGAAACAGTTGGGTATCATCTGCATACATGTGGTACCCACAATTTGAAAAGCAATCTGTTATATCTGCTGTGTATAGTATAAATAAAAGAGGCCCCAGTATGGAGCCTTGTGGAACACCCCTGGTAACAACCAGGGGAGGGGACGACATAACCGATCCATCCTCCTTGTGTATTTCTACCTGCTGTGATCTGTTTGAGAGGTAGCTATGAAACCACTTTATTGAGCCAGGGGAAAATCCGTAGTACGCCAACTTGGACAGGAGTAGTGATGTATCTATAGCATCGAATGCACGGGAGTAGTCCAGCAGTGCAAGTATTGTTGCCTCTCCACGATCCCTGGCTTCCAGTATGGCACCTACCACATCACACAAGGCTGTTGCAGTTCCACGTCCCTTTCGAAAACCAGACTGTTTCTCCGGAAGGATGCCATTGTCCTCTAGGTATTTCATGACCTGTACATGAACCACTCTCTCCAACACTTTTGACAAACATGGTAGTATGCTAATAGGTCGTAGATCCTTCGTAGTGCCCGGAACACTTGTTTTGGGTATAGGGCGGACCACAGAGTGTTTCCACATGCTGGGGAATGTATGAGTGACAATGGAGGTGTTAACTATATCTGTTATAATGTGTAATGAGTTCGGTAGTGTCAGTGTAATCATGTCTATGTTTAAGTTGTCTGTACCTATTGAGCTTGTTTTAATATTATTCAGAATTGTAAGTATAGTGCTGTGGTGTACAGGTTGCAGTTTGAAATTTAAATTTGGGTTGTGTCTGTGAAATTCGTAATATGTTAGTCTGGAAATTGTCACCCTACATCCACCCGGCACATCCAGGAAGTCCCTGTTAATAATATCAGGATCATTAAAATGATCTGGCAAGAATTTAGATTTATGTGATGGAAACACTTTGTTTTTCAAATTCTTCCATAAAAAACTTGGATTGTTAATATTATTATTAATGTGCATAGAAAAGTACACAGATTTTTCATTATGTAATGCTATTTTTGCCTGATGTTTAAGGTCTAGATAATATTTCTTTTTTGATGGTAATTTTGTTTTCTGATATGTATTCCTAGCCCTGTCCCTTAAGTCAAACATTAATTTAATATTGTCCGTGATCCATGGTGTGTACTCGCCTTTAAATAATGTGCGTTTTTCAGGTGCATGCTGATTGAACAGTTGCACTATATGTTTTGACAATCCTTCCACCATGCTGTCCACCCCACCCTCCAAAGCCAAAGCCTGCCATGGAATATGCTCCAGATCCGCATTAAAAGGTACCTGTAGAATGTTCTTATATGGTCTATATGTAACCCACCTTGGTTTGACCTTCTCTTTCCTAAACACTGACTCACATGTTACTATGGAGTGTTGTCCTAACTCGGGAACATGACTCACCACTACATTTCTCACACTAACATCAGTGCATATGACATCTATTAATGAGCTATTATTTCCTGTAAAATGCGTTGAAGTGGTAACTATTTGATGCATGTTGGTGTAGTGTAAGAAGTGCTGCAGTGTCCTAGTGTTTGTGCTGCATCCATCCAGCATATTAACATTAAAATCACCCAAAAGAATGATGTGATCATAAGGAGCCAGTGCACTAATACTGTCGGTCAGACTATCCAAGAACTTGTCAATGTGTAACCAGGGGGGTCTGTAGGCTGTACCTACTAAAAGCTTTTTCCCAGCTATGGTTATCGAAAGCCAGTATTGTTCTACCTCTTTATGTGCGGGGTGGCTTCTAGTTTGCGCTTTAATTCCGTTTTTAATATAGTATCCTACACCCCCACCACGACCATCCTTAATAGAATTAGGTCTTGGAATATGTCTCAGCCTGTAACCTGGCACAGTTGGTGCTCTCCCTTCCTCACCTGGCCTCAACCAAGTCTCATTTATAGCCATGATGTCAACTGAGTGTAGACTCATAGCCACCAAAAATTCATCATGCTTACTCCCCAGAGAACCTGCATTAAAAAGACCAAATTTTAAAAATTTACTGCGGGTCATTATATGTACATTAAAGTTTTATATTTGGAATATAATATATTGAATAAAATTAGGGCCTGTTTATTATTATATCCCTTTATTTGCCACTTGCAGGTAGTCATCACGTAAACCATCATATCATTAGAATTAATACAAAAATTGGCATCCACAGCAACCAGAGTCAAAAAAATATCTGTTACTGGTACAACCCTAATGAAAAATTTATAATTTAGGAAGTTATAGAGTATTGCAACCATTCTATTCAGTGTTCGTATCTTGAGATGTATGAAGGCAAAGTACATTCTGTTATTCACAATGTTATATCTATAATTCTTTCTGCCCATAAATACCCTTATATAAGATTGCAAACAACATCTGTAAATAAATACATGTAAATAACGACTCTTATGAATTTTAATTAAATAATTTTTGTTAATAGTTGTAAATAATTTCAGGTTATTAATTATATGTAAATATGCATTCATTTTTGGAATAGTTTCAGTTATAGCATTAAGAAATATCAACAACACTAATATAAAGGCAGTCCAATTGAGGAGACACTCACACATTCTGCAGTGTTTACACAAATTACTTTCTGCTTCATAAAATAAAGTAAATATGGGATTACAGACATACATCATCAGGCACGTATATACAGAGACTCTCCAACATGACTGCGCTAATCTATGTTGGTCGAGACTGCGCCCATGCCAAAAATTTGTTCGAGATCAGTCTCCGAGCGCACGACGTATGTGCGCTTGCCTTCAGCTTCCCTAGTCAGTATTCTACCGCGATTCGTCCACGTGAACTTCCAACCCAAACCAGCAGCCGCCTGTCGGGTTCGGTAGAACAGATGCTTTTTTGTTCTAGTGAGCCTCTCGTTGAGGTAGAAGCGACGCGGCGGCGTATCGATGCCGAGGTCAGCCGAAGTGGCCCCGCGCCGCACGCGCGCGCTCCGCAGCAACTCGTCCCGCAGCCCGCGCCGCGCCAGCCGCACCACGACGCAGCGGCACCGCACTGAGCCTGCCGACGCGCCCGCCCCACGCGACCGCTCCACATGGGGACCTACGCGTTCCGCAAACACTATGTCTCGCGCCTCCAGGGCGACCCCCAATTTCCTTGCCACCAGTTCCACCGAGTGAATTACATTCTCGCCAGGACTCTCGGGGAGGTTGGATATCTCAATGTCTGAGAGCAGGAGTTCCTGCTCTCGTTCACCGAGCTCCGTTTGCAGCTGCTTCACCGTGCGCCCCAACTGGTCCACCGCATCTCCGGATGAGGCAGCTTGCTTCTTCTCCAGGTCTTCCAGCCGACTCTCTAGGTGGTCGACCTTCTTTCTGGATGCAGCCAGTGCTTGACGCAGGTCATTCATCTCGAGACGAATCTCCCGTAACTCTGTTCTCAGATCCTCCCTCATCTCCCTCACCTCGGTTCTCATTAGCTGAAGCTCGCGGACAATGTCAACAGCTCGCTGCTGGTCTCCGTCCGCAGAGCCAGTGGCAGAATGGGAAGAGTCATATGAGCTAACGGGAGTGCTCTTAGTCTCGTCCTCACAAATAGGTTGGTCGCGGACCTTGTCATGATTTCCCCTGCAATCCTGGCATTGCCAATCCTTGTTCGTCCTTGTCATGTTAACACACGATAGGTGATGCTTCTTCGTGCATTTACAACAAATAGCAACACCCTTGGGAGACACGAATTTGCCACAGACCGCACAGTTTGCCATTGTATGAATCTGCCCGTCGATATCTGCTCTGTATTCTTCACGGGATCGATGAGATGAACGGTTCGTATCTAGATATGTTTCAGATTCAGTCTATTGAACAACAGATGGCGTTGCTGTCAACAAATCCCAAATGCTGTGTTTCAGGTTTACTGTAAGGTGTTTTCACTTGGCTATTATGTAACACTGTCACTGCAGATCCAGGCACATAAGATTAAGGTTCACAAGATAATAAACTTTGATTAAATTAATTTTGATTTTTTTATTTTATAGTAAAGGGTAGTTTTTTTTTTTTCTGATCTAATATGTATTCCTGTTATTAAGTTTGTATATTGTATGTACGCGCATAACTTCCTACGATGAACTCTAAAACTATTTAACCGAATTTCACATTTTTTTGTAGTGAAAACTTCTTTAGCGACGTTATGCACTTTAGCAAAATTTATTTCGCGATGGGTAAAAAATGTTAAACTCGCGTCAAGACACGACGGGTCAGCACACGTGACCTGACCGTAAGACGGCGGCCGCTTCCGTGAGTGTGCATGGTGACAGCTGATGGCTCGACTGTCTAATATGACATGACTGGTAATATGTTTATACTGCATAGCATCACCTTATATTTTTATAACATTACAATAAGCATTTTATTACTTCTTTTTATTCACTTCTGTCGGCAGTCCTCATGACTGCTTTGCATTTTTTTTTGCGTATTTTGCTCTCTCTGATAATTAACAAACATCACGTACAGATCAATAGTAGCCAAACACGATTAAAAAGAGATGCCGACAAAGTTGCATGGGTCAGCTAGTACCTATATAGGCCAAAGGAACCTATCGTAGGTTAAGACGAAACGACAACCCGGTCGAATCGAAATTTCTGTCATAAGTGGACACTGTGTAATTTTAGTCAGTTGGAACTCGTGGTGTTACCCGCGGTTATTGTTGTACCGCGAGTAACGCCTCGGGGCAAAGTTAGTCTAAAAAAAGTAGCCTAAGTTACCCCTATAGTCCCCGGATCGTCAGCTACCTACCAGTGAAAGTCCCGTCAAAATCCGTCCAGCCGTTCCACCTGGAACAAACAGACAGACAGACAAAAATTTTTCTAACCACATTTTTGGTATATGTATGGAGTATACATATATATGCATTGATTAAAAAGCTGTTATTTTAATATTACAAACAGACACTCCAATTTTATTTATTTGTATAGATAGGGCTGTTTATAGTTTGCCTGTCTTACAAGAATAGTATCTGTCACGGATGCTTTTTCTTAAGTAAGATAATAGATTAATTATAACAATGTACACTTGGTTTTTTTATGACCCGTAACGGCGATATCGTCTTAAGTCATATTTTTAAACTAGTTTTTATTAAAAACAAATGAGTTATATAAAAAAATCACTGTCATCAATTAAACGTGCAAAATTACGAACCAAACAGGAAAAGCCACGATTAATACCGAGTTATCTAGACAAATCGACCGACAATCGCAATGATCGAGTGACCCATTTCAATGGACTAAACAGTATCGAGTTTAATACAGATTGTTTATAGTAAACAGTGCTCAACGGACAATGATTAATCGGATTGCTATTCAACTGTTATTATCTATGTAGTAACTCGATACTGCACTTGTTTTGTTGAACGCCTATTTTGATAGGATGGGTATCGCTGTATTTACATAATCCGGGAATTGTAAAAGAAAAAGGGTAGGGTGGGTAGTTTCAGGTTTCATTTTGCTGAAGGTTAAGGTGAAGGTCATTGCTATAAGGATGGTAGTTGACTTATGATCATATATGGTGTAACATTTAAATATTACTCTCTCCGTCCGCCTAGATGCTGGTTATCGCGGTAAACAGTAGAATATGTGTTATTTTAATATGTTAACTATTAGATCACTACTTGGAGACATAATCCTAATCTCAGTGGCTGTACTAAATGCTGTCTATTTATGGATATGTATTGCGTTTATTTGTATTGTGTATACGTTTGTGTATATGTGTATGTATGTTTATGTATGTATTTTATAGTTGAACACCATCATAGCTTGAAAACACCTACACTACCCTTTATTTTGTTTATTTCTTTCTCCAGTCAATATATCCATCCAAAGTTTGCCTAGAAGAGATTGCTTTTGGCAATAAGGCCGCCCATTGTACACATCTCCTTGAATTTTATAAGTAACAATTTGTAATTGGTGTACAATAAAGTATATTCTATTCTATTTTATCTAAAACCGTTGAGTAGTTTTTGTATAAAGGAGTGACAAACATTCATACATACATTCTTACCAAGTTTTGCATTAATAACTTTTGACTGCATGGTTGGCCTAGTGGTTTAAGCAATTGCCACGCCGCTTTCTACTGCGCCAAGTGTTGTGGGTTCAAGTCCCACATGGGACAACACTTTGTGTGATCTACTAATTGTTGTTCTGAGTCTCGGTGTTCTTTTTGTCCGTTTCATGAATGTTTGTAAAGTACCCTGCGACACAGGATGTATATTCCTAATGCGGGAGTTGTTAAAAAAAAATCAGTTGGATGGTTAACTACACAAAACAAAAGAATACCTTTTCTGTGGTAAACTACACGTCACAAATACATACACAGTCTTTAAGAAAAATAATTCGTTAATCTCGAATAAGAATAGCCTTCTAAAGTTTACTATGTAACTAAATAAATTCCTCTTGTTTAACTTCTAATTTCTTTTGCTCTGTAAAGAAATATCCAATTTGAAATTCAAATTGCAGGATTGCGTTGCCCACAGTTGAACGTATTATCAAACGGTTTTATTTTTTACAACATTAAATTGGATTGAAGAGAATTTACTGGGCTTTAGTCTGCCGATGTACAAAAGTGCATAACGTATAAAATAAATACGTTAAAATTTATTTCTACTTTTTAGTTCGATTGCTATTAGTATTAAAGCGTGTTTTTAAACTATAATTTATTTTTGACTTCTTAGTTTCGTATATTTACAAAAGCGTGTTTGTATAGTATATACTTAAAGCTATTTAATTTTATTTTTTTGTGTTTGTTTTCACATTGTTGTATTGTCATCGGTCCTTGACCCCTGTGCTAATTTTCAAGCTAATCAGACTCCTAGAAGTAGGTAGAAATTAAGTTAAAAGATTTTGTTACATGTATACATACATATTCGCATAAAAATGAACTCAGATAAATTATTTTGGAATGAAATATGGTATATGTAAAAATACTTAAAGAAATATTATATATTTATAACTTGTGTTAGCTTATTATTTCGATCAGTTAATATTAAATAAACGTTTAATTAGAATAATTCTCATAAAATGTCGAGTTCTTGCCACATAGCTCCCAGGGTGGAGAATAAGATTAGTTTGTGAGGAGACGCATAAGCGAGTAGGACAGTCAGACGTTGATTAGCACAGAGCGTATTACATACTACATGTATGTAATAGGCAGACAAAAAAAATTGCGGTTGACGTATGTGACTGGAGGTCAAGAGGTCGCGGGTTCGAATCCCGGGTCGGGCCAAAAGTATTATACCCCAGGTAGTAGAGCCACGCTAATTTCAGCACGAATGTGCCGGCTCGTCCGGGGCGGTACTACCCTCGCACAGAAGATCAGCGTAAAATGACAGCGTTCATGCTGTCGTGTTTCGTTGGTGAGTGTGAGACCGGAGGCCCGATGATGCAGAAGCATTACTAGGCCGCCATAATGTGGGTCACCATGCTGCATTGTTGCATTGTCTGCACGAGCATTGAGTATGGTGACGACCACTCTGGATTCTGCTTATGCTTTACATCAGGCAGAGCAGAGGCATTTTGGCAGGCAATACATAAAAAATATTTCCGAGTTTTTCTGATTACAGTAAGTTTGGAAGTTTTGGTCTGAGCCCTCGTGCCTCGGTAAAGCTGTCGGTCCTGCGTCTGATCTCACCCCGGTCATGACGGTTAACTGTCGCATCGGATTATGAGAGGGAGGGAAACGAGAGTGCACCTGTGTTGCGCACACACCTGTGCACTATAAAATCTCTTGCGTAATTGGCTGGTCTTAGTTGAGACTGGCCGCCGTGGCCGTTATCGGCTAGGAGAACATTGTTATATAGCAGGCTGTATTCTAAAAAATAATATATTATATAATATATTCTAATAATACTTTTTGAATAATATGTTGTATCCTGACTGTACCCAACACTTATCGCCGTCTGAAGCCAAAATAGACAGTCTACGCTTTGGTCTGTGCTAAATGCTACATAACAGATTTAAATTGAATATTTGAAAGATTGTTATGGGCTAGGACTGGAATACAATTTAATTTATTATTTCTTTTTAAATTCTCTTGAAAACTCGAATTTTGGCCTTTTGATTGTCTAAATATTGTACAAGTGTGTTACAAAGGTTCCTATACTATTATTATAGGATCATATGTTCCCAGATACAGGTCCGAGGCTCTAATATATGTTCTATAGAACTAGTTTTCAATGCCCCGAGGATTATAGTTCCTTGAGTGTTTCTTCAAATTAAAGTGACTTTGCAAATAGGTGTGTTTATACAGTCTGAATGTTATTAAATGAAACGCGAAACTGGCGCAACTTAAAAACTGAAGTACAAAATTTACAGAAAAACTCCAAATGTGTAAGTTTATTGTACCCTGAAACCCCGACTATCGGGCAATCTACCTATGACTTGTAGAGGAGCCGCTCCTAAGTGGGAACAGTGGTGTCCTTTTCTGCCTCCCTCTCAGTAGCTCGTCGCGCTGCCACCCCAGCCTGCTTACGCTAGGATGACATATGGCTTTATCTGTTACTCCCTGGCTTGCGCTTGTGGAGTACATAGATCGTTCTGCGACCTGCGGCACCTGAGTCGTCTGCGGTACCGGCTTCGTTCCCGGACCGGGAGTATTTTAACTCCCGGTCACACACCGTCATCTCCTTGGTAAGCATAACTTGCTCGCAGAAGAAGACGGTGGAGTTCCACGCGCTCTCGCTCCGTACTATGGCCGCAATCATGTTACCGAGCGAGAGAGTGACAGTTCCCACTCTGATGGCTGTCACAAGGTTACGCCTCTGCTCCTCCCACACTGAACATTCTGCCAACGAGTGAATCACCTTATCCACGGTACACTCATCACAGTGGTGGTACTCCGGGGTTGGCTCCTTACGGATTAGACACAGGTGTACTCCGAAGTATTGCAATGTAACAGCCTAGTGATGTGATTAGCCCCATAATGGAATAAAGCCTCACGGAAAGCCAGAGTTAAGTAATTCTTTAGGTCATTTTCACCAAATATAAATAAAGTTGCCGTCAACAGACTTCAGACACAGACGTCTTTGGAGTCCCTATATAAACCTATACCTTTCTGCTCATTGCTTCCTATGCCATAACAAAAGTATGTATCAAGGAAACTCAATAGAACTATATTTACTACAGTCAGATATGTAAAAGTTCCAGCAGATACCGTAATACAAACATGCAATATATCCGTTGAGGTGTCGTAAATTTTGATGTCCGCTGAAATGAACTGTGCTCGTCCGCTCTGAATATCAATACATGCCGCAAATATACACCCATCGTGGGCTTGTATGTGCTGTTCCGAGAATATCCTGAAAACAGCTGTACATTTAATAAAAGGAAGAAGACTAACTCTGCCATTCGTATGCCTAACCTTTCATGTTTATTTATATTAAAAATACTTCTTTTTAATCTAAATAGTAAAAAATTAAAGTGTCTGTCTGTAATTTTAAATTAACAGCTTTTCAATAAAGTATGAAAAATACTTTCTTAGATTTACATCAAAATCTCTTTTTTTTTCCAAATTTTGTACGTATGTACAGTATGACCAGTTTATCTTCGGAATATTAAAGGCTAGGAAAATGATTTATAGTATGACCAATTTGGACAAGACTTTCACTGGCAGATAGCTGATGTTATAAGGACTAACATAGGCTACTTTTATTTTATAAAAAAGTAGGGTTACACGAAAACAAAATTCTCCGGGATGGACTGCTGTTGGGTTTTTCTTATAAGAAATTCTTGATAGCCCGAAGATGGCGAGATGGCGGTGTTTCCCACCCGTGCATCGAAGAGCAAGTTGAGCCGTTTACACCAACATGTATGGCAATCCTTACTAGGAAGTCTATACCCTCACATTTACTGACAACTAGTTCAGTCATCGAATTCATTCCACCCTCAGGGTTGCGGAGGTCCGATGCCAGTCGTTCTGTGGATAAACTCATATTCAGATAAAACCGGTTGAACTAGTAGCCTACCTCAAATAACCTTGGGAATTATAAAGGCTAGGAAGATAAGCAACAAAAACTTCAGGTATTTGTTATTAATAAATTGTACTTGTAATATTCATACTCGTGTTTAGTTAATCAATGCTGTGATGACTAGCACATTTTTTGGCGCCTTCAATGTTGATTTAAATCATTCATCTCAGAACATCTATACTAATATATAAAGCTGATTTGAAAAATTCTTTCAGTGTTGGATAGTCCATTTATCGAGGAAGGCTATAGGGTATATATCATCACGCTACTACTAATAGGAGTGGAGCAACAATGAAGAATGTTTCAAAAACGGGGGAAATTTTCACGCTACGGGCAATATAAGGCGCAAACGAGGTTGCGTGGGTCAGCTAGTTCTTTATAAAATTAGTTCCTATAACCATTTAAGTTTACTGATATCCTATTAGTCATCTCAATTATGTGTTTCATTTAACCTGATTATACTTGGTAACGTAGATGATGTATGGACTGTTAGTGTCTGTTAATGTTGAAGTATCTCTTAAATTTTAAAAGTGAAAACCACGGTTATTGTTGTACCACGAGTAACGCCGTAGGACAAAGTTAGTCTAAAAAAGTAACCTAAGTTACTCCCTGGATCATCAGCTACCTGCCAGTGAAAATCCCGTCAAAATCGGCTCAGCCGTTCCAGAGATTACCCGGAACAAACAGACAGACAGACATACATTTTTTAATCAAATTTTTGGTATACGTACCGTGTATACATACATATGCATTTAGTAAAATGCGGTTATTTTAATATTACAAACAGACACTCCAATTTTATTTATTTGTATGTATAGATTATACCATTCTAAAACTTCTTGTGCTACTACGGTATCCAATTTGAATTGACACAAAAGCAATATAATGAATTAATGCTATACCTACCTATGTATATATATCTATGTTGTTTCAGTTTTTTTTCAATGCTCTTCAATAGCAACGACACCGTTTTACCGAGCTTGCCTTTGTATGCTCCATTAGCGTCGATACAAAAGAATGACCTTCAACCAGCCTTTCATCAGCTAGTTAAAACCTTAATGGCGATATGTGAAAAGCGATATAATGTGAAAAAGATATCGTAAAGAAATCTATAGAAATAAATAGAATTGGAGTGTCTGTTTGTAATATTAAAACAACCGCTTTTTACTAAATACATATGTATATATATATACACGGTACATATACAAAAAATGTGGTTAAAAAAATTTTTGTCTGTCTGTTTGTTCCGGGTTATCACTAGAACGACTGGTCCGATTTTGACGGGACTTTCACTGGCATGTAGCTGATGATCCAGGGAGTAACTTAGGCTACTTTTTTTTAGACTAACTTTGCCCGCGGCGTTACTCGCGGTACAATAATAACCGCGGGTAACACCGCGGGGTTTAGTTTAAAATAATCTTTCACCGTCTTCTTTGAAGAACCTTTTAATTGAACCTTAAATCTCAGTCTATTTTTGTGAAAATTGTTAATTCAACAAGAAAATCTTTTGAAAACAGTTTTAGTTTTCAAAACCTTAAATGACAGATCCTCCTGTCTATTTATAGAAGTTTTTCCCATTTTGCTACCCTGACATTTGTAAGATTTACTTTCGAATTATTTTGTACTAGCTGGTGTTACCCGCGGTTATCGTCGTACCCTGAGTAACGTCGCGGGACAATTTTTTTTTAACTACATTTTTGGTATGCATACCGTGTATACATACAGTAAAAAGCGATTATTTTAATATTACAAACAGACACTCCAATTTTATTTATTTGTATTGATTGTAAATAATAATTCGTTCGGCGAACTGAAACCTCTACTTTTTAAATTTCAAATCACTAAACTCAACTATTGAAAATGTAAGGGAATTGAAAAAAGACGGCATTGTACCGTGACCTGACAACACACAATACAACAAGTGCAATATAAATAATGATGCATTCATCCCTGGAAATGACTTAATAGTAAAATTTCACAAAATCCTTGACAACCCTAAAGTCGACCTGCTTATCTTGCGCATGATTAAGCTCTCAAGCGTCTTGCACAAAATACAGGAAAACCGACCACTTTTCTTCCTTGCACTAGTTTTTTATTCAGCAGTACTATATGTACCGACAGCAGATCAACCGAATCAGATAATTTTGCAAACTATTAAGATGAACTATACTAGGAGGTTATTGATGTCTTACTAAGACTACGTAATATTGATATTTTAACAAGTTTAGTTATTATTCTACTAAAATTGTGTTTATTTTAATTTCATATTTATATCACAACTAACAGTATCGAGTAACGCCGCGGGACAAAGTTAGTCTAAAAAAGTAGCCTAAGTTCCTCCCTGGATCATCAGCTACCTGCCAGTGATAGTCCCGTCAAAATCCGTCCAGCCGTTCCAGGGATTACCCGGAAAAAACAGACAGGCAGACAAAAAAAAATTTACTACATTTTCGGTATATAATTTAATTTCATTACATAAAAAAATATAAATAGGTACACTCTTTTAAATTTATATATACACTACTGCCACAAAAATAATAAAAACAGGATCCTCCAAAGACAATTAAATATTTAAAAAGTATATTGTGTTTTTTTTTGCAATCAGTACACAGCAGGCGCAGTCTCCGTCAGCCGCCCTTACAGCTCCTCATTGTTTAGTGAACATGTTTACACCATACTGCTACTATATACTTGAATTATTCAAACATCTGATTCTGCAATATTTTCATAATATTCACGAATATTCACATTTAAGGATTATGTAGAAAGATGCATTATTAATGCTAAGACATTTTGACTTGTCTGTTTGTTTTCCTGTAGCCAGTGTAATCTTAGAAGTAGCCAGATTTGGGCGTAGAGGTATAACCATGAATTCTTAAATGGTTTTATGAAAAAAATCTCATTCTCTTTTAATATGCACTTTAAAATACTTTAATACTTTACAAAAGTAATTTAACTGGTCTAGTTTATTCAGAGGAAATTAGCTGAGACAGACATCTATCGAGGGAGAGTCACGCTTTGGCATGAATGGGCCGGCTCGATCCGAGTGATACCACGGCGTCACAGAAAACCGGTGTGAAATAGCGCTTCCGCTATGTTTCACCGAGTGAGTGAGAATACCGGAGGCCAATACCCCTCCTACTTCTAATCCCCCAAACGTCAGCAACGCCTGTGACGCCTCTGGTGTTGCGGGTGTCCGTGAGCAGCGGTAATTGCTTACCATCAGGTGATACTGTTCGACAAGACGCCAATACACATTAAAAGAGGTAGTCTAATTTCATAATAGTTCTTTATTACATATTACATCATAGCCAAATAAATAGGAAAACTTGGATAAGAGAGGTATTACAATGCGTAATAAGTATACGGTTAAATCAATTAAATCCATTACACGTAATAACATTATATCACGCCAGTAATTCCAAAGTAGATTATTACTTTACTTTCAGAGGTCTGAGATACAAGCGGGAGCGATAAACTGTAACGACTTCAACGTTCGGGACCTGACACCGACGCGGTGACGCGGAAGATAGCTTCCGTCTTTCTTTTCATTTCTCTTTCTGAAAAGATATTTCTTATTGAATACACTAGTCGGGTATCCTTAAGGCGATGAATGAATAAAACTGTTAAAAATAGCGATGTAACACACCACTTCGGAAACTTTTTATTTTCAGGTATTGATTTCAAGTTTAAGGGAATTTATAATGATAGAATCTTGGAAAGCTGAGGATAATTTTAATGATATGATTAGTGTTTGAAACAAAACGAAATTTTGTCGATTGTAATGGCGACCCTGAGTGGTCATGTTTTGAAGGTGAAAATGTCATTGTTCAAGTTTAAGGGAACTTATAGTGCTAGAGGCTTGGAAAACTAAGGATAATTTTAATGATATGATTAGTGTTTGAAGGTTAAAATGTCATTGTTACTGTTAGATAAAAATCGGTCGAGAACAGTCGTATTATTATTTGGGCGGACCGTGATTTGGATTGAATAAGTTTTGGTATTTGTTAGTGTCACATAGTATTGGGTAAACTAATTAATATAAACACGAGTTTTGAATTCCGACAGAACAGCACTTGTAGAACCACGCTAAGATTGGTTTTCGGTGATAGATGGATTTGACTTCCCCTGACCTTCAGCTTGTGTGTGTATGTGTACCAGGACATTGTGTAGTTTACCAGACCTTCATTTGGCGGCGTACAGGAGGCCCCCTCCACCGCTTCGGATGCCAATGAAACCTACACAGCGCCGTAGTGAGCTTTTGATGTCATAATATTTAAAGGGAGATAAGGACCTGGTTTGAACTGTACACCGGTGATGGATCTGTGAGTGTTTAGCTTTATCTCTTATGGGCCCGGATTTGGCTATTCAGTAAGGTATCCCTCCACTCCGAGGTTCCAGCCCTGGTGTACAGGATTAAACTATAAGTACTAACGATTTTAACTTAAGGGGTACATATTATCAATGAACAAATAGATATAACGTATAGGCGAATGAGTGAATGTATTTTACAATGTTTTATATCTATACTAATATTATAAATTCGACTGTAACTCTCTCTGTCTGTCACGCTTTCATGGCTGATTGTTACACCGATTTTAATTAAATGACATTTAATGTCAAAAGCTAGTATAGTTATAATTAAGTTACAATAAAGACTGAAAGTTCAGAGAACTGACTGAAATTTTCTCACAAAGCTGTTGTAAATTTTGTAACATAGTGTTTAAAATAAAAACTATCAATGCCAATATAATAACTTAACGTTAAAGCCTTTTACTTGGACCATCTACCAACACTGATTACATACCACAACTACTTCTCATGATAAATATTAGCCATATATCGAGTGAAATATACATTGCCTGTTTTCTGAACTTCTCAACAAGCGTATCAGTTAAAAAGAGGCAATGTAATTTGTAATAAATAACATTTACGAGGTTTCATATCGGGTTATTATGTAGCTGACGAGCCCCCAGGCTCAGGGTATTGCATTGATTGATACACGAATATTATAAAGGCGGCGTTCGACGCAAGCTGAACGGAGCGTAACAAGCGAAGCGGAGTAAAGTGGAACTATTGTACTTATACGAGGAACGGCGTCACAACGGATTTCCTTCGGTATTATATGTGGTTTACTGCAGAAGTTCTTCTCTCATAGAAGTATTTATGCTTTTATTTTATATCGGTAGAATAAACTGGGTAATTTGTTATCCTCCACTATGTATCACATTTCAACTAGCCGATCTGAACACCTTACGTTTCGGACCTTTTATTGAAAAAAAAATGCATATTCATCATTTTAAATTTCACCTATTTCAGTAAATATTTATTTTTATCGCACTAGAAGAAATATTTTGTTATTAATAATCAAAATAACAGAAATCTGCCAACAGATTGAAAATAAGAAAACATTTTCGCTCCTTTCGTCTCGTTTCGCTTTAATGGAGTCACGGATTAATGTAAATTATTGTAGATTTAAAAAACTTGCTATGGACGTTTTGATATATTAATGTTTTGGGGAACAAATTAAGATATCAATGAAAGTTATAAGTGACACCTTAATGATAGTATCAGTCACTTGTAGACCACCTGCGTAGGTTTCTTAATAGTTTTTTTCACTCACTGAACTACTTTCATTATAAATAATATTAGACTGACTGATTCGACTGACTGACTAATTGGATAAGAAATACTTCAGTTGTATTTGTATCGAAAACAAATCACACTATTTTTACTCAATATAGAAATGCAAAAGTGTTTTGTGTAATATTTTTTTTGCGTGAACTACTTACGAATAGTTCATAGTATCGAAAGGGACTGAGAATGATACTATTTGTCGAGGAAGGCTATATATCATCACGCTTAGACCAATAGGAGCGGAGCACTAATGAAGAATGTTGCGAAAACGGGGGGAAATTATTACGCTACGGGCAATAGGGGTATGTAAACGAAGTTGGGTGGGTTAGCTAGTATTATATATTTTAAGGCAGATTTATTTTTTTAACGTTATCATTAGTCATATCCATCACTTTTGAGTAGAAAACGTTTTTTTTAAATAACATTAAATTCCAAAAGCCAGTTTAAGCTAAATGCTTTCAAAGAAAATTGTTTTGTAAAAACAATTACATGTCACTGTTCTTGAAAAGCTTATCATAATAGTAATAATAAATGTTTAAGATAAATTAGAGAAGTAGTAGATATTAATTTTATTAATATAATTTTATAATTAACTAGCTAAAATTTGTCTCTCTCTCTCAAAATTTGAGAGTATAATACCTTCTACTGAAAATTACGACGTATGGAAACAGGATTCTTCAATCTGGATCAAACCAAATTCTCTCCACGCCCGGGCTGACGCAATTACAATGAAATAGTTTTTAAACTGAAAGGGCCTGAATCGCATGTTTTCATATAATACTAGCTGAACCCCGCGGTGTTACCCGCGGTTATTGTTGTACCGCGAGTAACGCCGCGGAACAAAGTTAGTCTAAAAAAGTAGCCTAAGTTACTCCCTGGCTCATCAGCTACCTGCCAGTGAGAGTCCCGTCAAAATTGCTCCAGCCGTTCCAGAGATTACCCGGAACAAACATACAAACAGACAAAAAAAATAAAATGATATTTGGAACGTGTACGGGGGTAGGGTTGGGGTATGAGCCTCCGTTATCCTCACTCACTCGGTGAAACACAACACAAGCACTATTTCGAACCGGTTTTCTGTGAATCCGTGGTATCACCCCGGTCGAGCCGGCCCATTCATGCCGAAGCGTGGCTCTCCCACGGTGGCTATTTACATAAACTTTTATTTCAAAGACAACACCCGCACCAGTAATAAATCCTATGTCGCGGAGGACTTTACAAACATACATGAAACGGACACAAAGAACACCAAGACTTAGATCAACAATTTGTGGATCAGACAAAGTGTTGTCCCATGTAGGATTTGAAACAACAATACTTTGCGAAGTAGTAAGCGGTGTGGCGACTGCTTATACTACTAGGCCATACGTTCAGTCACCTGGAACCATACCTGGAACTATTAATTCCAATTACGTAGATTCAAACATTAGTAAAAAATCGGTATAACGTTTATACTACACCAGAAAATCTTTAACAAAAATAAAACAGAAAGTCCTTTTCCACACTTTTACAGCTATTTGTGGGTTGTGTGTGTTTCCAACTGGTTTGCGGTACAGTCCGAATTGTTTTCACTTTATTTGGCACGAAAAGGATCTCAAACCCGGTTAACTTTAATCCTTGTATTCGTAGTCATATAGTAAGTTAATGAGTGCTACTAAGCGTGTAATCGTACAAAGTGTGGCGGCATTACATTTATGTACAGTCGTCAAGTGAGACGTTTTGTTTGATTGTGTAGTATTAAGTGACCCAAGATGTTTATTCTTGTATAAATAACTTTAACATTGGCGAATATAGAACTAAAGAATACCTCACTTTCTAGTTCAGCATCCATCCATACCTACTAATTTTATAAATTCGAAAGTAACTCTGTTTGTCTCTCTGTTAAAATTTTACGGCTAAACCGCTGCACCGATTTTAAAGTAATTTGACTTGCAGATACTTCAACTCTTGAGGAAGGACATAGGCCATTCACCGATTACCGCCAAAGAGCCGAGTCGCGGCCAATAGCTAGTTAAATAATTTTGAGATTAGTTTAATAGTGATGTAGCAGAGAAAGGTGATTGATTCCTTACTCAAATCCAGTTGGATTTGAGTGAGGTAGAGAACTTAACAGTACACAGTCACCGATTCATATTCGATCGATATTACATTTTCTTTATGATCTAAGATTTCTCACCTAACGGCTAGAGCTCCTGCTATCCAAGGACGTCAACAACCTTTTATAAAACAAAACATCAGCCTTTAGTTAAAAAAATATCTTCAGTTTATACTTTTGGGCCTAAATCAGTTAAATTTACACTCAAATACTATTCTTCGTCGAGAGATAAGAAAATAAATCATTTATCCGTTGACATTCGTAAGACAAAAATTAAGATCAAAATATAGTCACATTTAGCACCAATATTATTTCTGTGTGCAATTCAACTGCTGACTTCGATAATATATGTAATCAAAGTAACATAGTGACTATGTAAACTTTATCTGTGGCCATTAAACCAGCGGGAAGTCGTAGCTATTCTAATTTAAGCGTCCATCTTGGTTTTAGTGTATAGCTCATTTTTATAGCGGCGTGGTTTGTTGGTGAGATACGAGCTTAAATGTGTATCGTTGGAGAAGTTTGATGTTTATTGTGGATATATTTACGGTGTAATAGAGGACATTTCGGTTTAGTAGGGGATTTATGACGCTTATTTGAAAGTAGGGTCGTACTTCTTTTTACTTAAATTGTTTTAGACCAGAGGTTTGGCAGGAATACATGTTTAATTCTTTGTAGATAGGCCACTTTTAGAACAATCTAAAATAAATAATAGAGTTTCGTTATATCGTATATCTATTGAACGAATAGTATTTAGCTTATATTTGTTTGGTTTATTTATACCTTAACATCGCCTAGTTCTCATTTCTTACATTCTCATCTAAAAAAATAGTGCATTTACTTTTTTGTAAGACTGTCCTAATACGGATAAAATAAGTGACTTTCGGAGCCCCTTATGTGGATTTATATTTTTTTGCCTTGTTTAACCTTTGAGACTTAGACTTTTGAGACTTAAAAACTGTTAAAACAGTTTCGGAAATTACTACTTCTACCTACTTCATTGGGCCTCCGGTCTTGCACTCATCAACGAAACACGCCAGCACAAATGCTGTCATTTTAGGTTGGTCCTCTGTGAAAGGACCGGTAGTACCACCCTGTTTCAAAATACTTAGTCGTTTGTTTAGTGGCTCCACACAGCGTCTGTTTTAGTTGAATTCACTCTTTAGTCATACGTATCTAGCGCTGGAGTGAACATAGAATCCACATCCAATGAAATCTAAATCAATTCTCACAGACTGCGTGCATTTGATTATACAAGTACTATTTTTAGTAGTAGTAGTTTTTATCATGTGTCGCGGTGGAATTTACAAACATACTTACTATATATACATTTGAAACGAACACGAACCACCCAGACACAGGACAACAATTTGTGCATCACATTAAGTGTTGAGTCCTATTAGGGGATTGAACCCATTACACATGGCGTAGTATGAAACGACAAGGAGACTGCTTCAACCACCTATGATATCCCTGCAGTCAGATTTCAGCACGAACGGGTCGGCTCTACCAGGGCAGTATTACCCACTCATAGAAGACCTCCCTAAAATTACAGCATTTATTTTCTGTTGGTTTTTCTATGATACGGGTTCGTCCGTGAATGCGAGACGATGCATGCATCGATGTAGAAGCATCTTAATAGGCCGTAATAGCTTGGGTCACCATGCTGTATTGTTGCATTGTCTACATTCGCAATGAGTATGGTGACCGGATTCTTCTCAAACGTTCCATAAGGTAGAACTAAAGAGTTACAGTCACTTTGGCAGGCTCATATAATCATCATCATCATATTTGTTCTTGGTTGCTACCAAAGCTAATACTCTGGAGCCCGGGGCCGCTTTCCTGCTCTGTCTTCTCCACTTTGCCCGGTCTTCAGCATCCCTGGTAGTGAGACCATTGGCATGCGTGTCACCCTTTACGACGTCAAGCCAGCACTTCTTGGGTCTACTGGGACCCGGCGGAGGCGGCATGGCCAGACATTTGATTCCAACGTAGGAAGGCGGTTGTCGCAAAAGCGCAGGCGACTCTCCTGCATTTTGTCTGCAATATCAGGTAGGCTCATATTTACATATATATAAACCGGCCAGGTGCGAATTGGACTAGCACACCGAAAGATTCGTTCAAACCTGTAGATATATTATATGATATAACTAAAATTTATGCTTTTCATAATTTTCCCTTTATCTGTGTTATGAGACGTTGCTTCATTTCAAATTTCAAGATTCTGAGTTTACGGAAGTACCCTGTTGGTTTTGATTCCCTTGCGAGTGTCGAAAATTTGCAGCATAAACGGTTGTATTTTTGATAGCGTTGGCTTAGAAGTTTGATTTTATCACAGTTCTAAGGGACAGTAGATTTGAGTATTTGATATGAATTTCAGCTTGATATCTCCACGCGTTCCTGGAAAAAAGGGTCAGACGGACGGACAGCAAACTGATCCTGTAAGGGTTTCATTTTTTCCTTTTGAGGTACGGAACCCTAAAAAAAGAAATCCACTAAGAAAGAATATGATTGGGGCCTATTTTAAAAGAAAAAACGAAATCTCATAATGCCCTACTTAATATTACTGTACCTGACCTCGCAAACGTTTCAACAAAACTTTTTCCGCTCATTAACCAATTCACTACGGCAGGCTTAACGTTATTTATTAATTACGGTATCATTTCTATTTACTCTGTGCTAAACGGAGATTTGCTTTGGTGAAGATTGAAAAATTAAAGATATTTTACACTGACCGGGTAGATTGCCAGCTAACTTTAGTACTGTAAATGAATCTATTGAAAAAAAAAATGCTTGGAATTGCAATATGGTTTTCAACATATTTAAGATCCTTCCAAATATCCGACATAAAGAGAGGCCGCTGAAAAAGGTTTCAATTCAATAAGTAAATGTTAGTTGTACCCCATTAATTCTATTTTATTAATAAAAAAATAATAAGTAAGTATTAGGGACGCTACAACAGATTTAAGGCATATAGTTCGTGACTAATAGTTTGCTAAATGAGCATTATTTAATGCAGTTACTTTGAAGATTACATTTCTTAATCAGTTACGCTTCAATGGATGAACAATCAAACCCAAAAAAAACTAACCACAACGACTTTATTATGGCCACTCATGTTTTTTACGTCATCTTTATTCTCTGAACAACAGAGCTTATATTTGCTTGACATATTACAGAGTAACAAATTGTAATGTCTTAAGTTTAAATTCCGCACTTCCTTATAAATGAATTTGAATTTTAATTGCACCGGAATAGAGTCCTAATATTTACTGTACTATTTTGCTAAAATTATTAATTGTTTAATGATCATCGCTGTCACAGTTTTCCAATTATTTTGCACTTGACGCTCGATTGGCTGATTGCGGTCCTCTAGATTTGTTTAAAATCCTCTGTTAGTTATTCTGTTGACATCAATGTTAAGTGATAATGAAATTGATTGAAGAGTGAATGTCAATAACTTAGCTTTTACGCACGTAATTATATTGAAGGAACGGGCGTAAATGATCATTGAGAAAATAATAAAAACAATACTAATGATGTTTTTAAACTTTCGCGTTCCATGATATATTAACAATTATTTTTACGGGAATTAACACGATCACTTATTAAAAGGTATTAAACTGGCCGTGGTCACAGGCTGACTCAGCCTGTGACCACGGCCAGTGCAACCTGGTCGAAACGTCAGGCAAATCAGAGGTATGTAATACCTTTTAATAAGTGATCGCGTTAATTCCCGTAAAAATTATTGTTAAAATACTAATGATGGTTTAGAATGTTGCGAACATGTTATGTTAAATTTTTTTGAGTTGTCCCGATGTCAATTCCTATGATATTCTATTTTATCATAGGATTTTTGACATTAAAGGGTCGTTCTTGTTTATTTTAGTAGTAAAGGTAAACAGTTACATGTATATAGTAAGTACATGACAGTTGTCACTACTGTCATTTTAGAAGTTACAATCGCCATCATACACATTCATCATTGGCAGAATTGTCAACAACGGCACAGTTTGCCATATCCAAAAAAACAAGTAAGAAGGTTAGATTTTTTTTACATTTATATGTATTACTAGCTGAACCCCGCGGTGTTACCCGCGGCTATTGTTGTACCGCGAGTAACGCCGCGGGACAAAGTTAGTCTTAAAAAAGTAGCCTAAGTTACTCCCCGGATCATCAGCTACCTGCCAGTGAAAGTCCCGTCAAAATCGGTCCAGCCGTTCCAGAGATTACCCGGAACAAACAGACAGACAGACAGACAGACAGACAGACAGACCGACAGACAGACAGACAGACAAAAATTTTTTTAACTACATTTTTGTCATATGTATCGTGTATACATACATATGCATTTAGTAAAAAGCGGTTATTTTAATATTACAAACAGACATTTCAATTTTATTTATTTGTATAGATTATTTTTTATTTCATTTGTGATAAAATTGCATGTAAACATGAAAAAATACGTGATACATAAACATGACGCTTGTTCAACGTTACTTTTTGAGTTTTGTTGCCACCTGTCATAGAGATCAAGCTATATTTTAAGTAATTACATCTTTTTTTTTACTTTTTTTTATTGAGTGAGTCAAGCTAGTAGAAACCTGATACTGTAAATCTCCCCCCTAACTATGAATGCAAAGGGCGGCAACATATTTGCATCTCTAGATTTGGAAGCCGCTATGGGCAGCATTACTCACTTAAAACCGGGTGACTCGTTTACTCGTTAGCTCCATATAGTTGGGTACCGTCAGGATTAAACAATTCCATAAAAAACGTTGTCAAAATGCAGCCTTGTACTATATACTTTAGCACACATTTTCAATACCATAACTATTCACAATATTTACTAAATTACTATACTTGTAACTCTGCTAAAA
Source organism: Spilosoma lubricipeda (assembly GCA_905220595.1). Classification (NCBI taxonomy): domain Eukaryota; kingdom Metazoa; phylum Arthropoda; class Insecta; order Lepidoptera; family Erebidae; genus Spilosoma; species Spilosoma lubricipeda. The sequence goes on from HG992300.1 coordinate 6,384,282, forward strand.
AGGAAGACGTCAATGCCCGTCCCATGAGCTTGTGAGCCTTTTAACAATCTTAATCTCCGCCCTTGGAGTCATCTGGCAACTACTTGACATTTTACAAATAAATAAAATTGGAGTGTCTGTTTGTAATATTAAAATAACCGCTTTTTACTAAATGCATATGTATGTATACACGGTACATATACCAAAAATGTAGTTAAAAATTTTTTGTCTGTCTGTCTGTTTGTTCCGGGTAATCTCTGGAACGGCTGGACGTTTTTTGACGGGACGGACTTTCACTGGAAGGTAGCTGGTGATCCAGGGAGTAACTTAGGCTACTTTTTTTAGACTAACTTTGTCCCGCGGCGTTACTTGCGGTACAACAATAACCGCGGGTAACACCGCGGGGTTCAGCTAGTCATTTATATAATACTCACTTATAGATCTTGACACTTTATAAGAATTATTCTGATGAATCATTTATACAGTACTAGCTTACTCAGCCTAGCCTAATAGTGGTACTAGCTTATACTAATAAGTTAACAATATTACCATTAAAAAAGTTAAATAGCAATTTAAAAGACTATAATCCGAATACGCACAACTATTGGTACAATTTATATAGCCTATATTACCCGGGCCATTATTATAAATCTAATGACATATCATTGAATAAAACCAGCCCAATGGTTTAGACACTACGGTGAAACAAGTTTCCTTTTGACTTTATTGTAGTTGGATACAAAATAATGCAATACTTACTTGAAACGAAGGAAATAAAAGGGAAAATATGTATATATATTAAAAGTAGTCAAAATATTCTCTACGCTAACCCTACACAACAGTCTATCAACAAAGTTGCAGGGGTTAGTTCATCAGATGAACTAGTAGGAGATAAAACTGGTGCACTGAGGAGGTACTAGCGAACTAGAGGACATACTAATGTTGAACGAGTAACTTTTACGAACATTGTGGATTATAGAAGCGTGGATAGGAAACCTTATTAACGTGGATTTAATTGATTTTGTGGTAACAGTGCTCACTTTGAACTGATTTAGGAAGTATTATTTAATTTGAAAGATTATACTTTTTGTTTCGCCCCGACCATACCGAAAAACCTTATCAAATCAACTGTATAAGTAGATATTAAAACAGATGCATGTGTAGTGATTTTAATGTAGAATTGTTTTAGAAGAAGTTATTCAAAAATTGATTAACTTTATAAGTATTCGATAGATCAGATGCTCGACAATTCTGATTGTTGTTGTACGTTTAAATAACAACCGCGACGACGGGTGGAAGCTATTTTAATATTTGTCTCTCAAGTTCCCACGATCCCCGGCGTAGGTGAGAGAAGGAACACCGGGGGGTTTTAGTCAGTGGGAGTCTGACAGACCCCTTCGCCCTTTCCCCAGGGCGAAGGACATCCATGAGGATTAACCCCCGTCAAAAAAAATGACTACTTGCCTAAGTTACTCTTTACATCATCAGTAATGTGCCAGTGAAAATACAATAAATTCGGTCGAGCCGTTTCTAAGATTAGCCGGAACAAACAGACAGCGAGATTAGCTGGTACAAATAAACAGATAGACAAAAAAAAGATTAGAGAGTACCGTATATACTTTCATTTGCATTTAGTAAAACTCTGTTAATTTGATGTTACAAACCGACACTTCAGTTTTATTTTTTCTTGGCCCAATTTGTTACGGGAAACGAGTACTGCAAGAAGCTAACCTGGAGAGTCTCTGCATTAAACCAGAATGAAACAAGAAAAGAGTTTTATCTAGCATCGCGCTATTTCAAAGAGCTTGTTTGAGATGTAATCTAAATAACCTTATTCTGTTAACGGACTCTAAGATTGATTTGCATTTAATAAAGCAGGCATAGCAGATAAATTTGAAGTCCTAATATTGACATATTATTGAGCAGTGAAGATTAAATTAATTATTTTAGAACTAGAATCATATCAAACACCGTGCTATTAAGTTATGGCGACAGCAGAATAAACTCATTAATCAATTTAACAACAATGAAGTGTAGTACACACCAGTTCATAACTGCGTTTGTATTGACATTGTGACACTAATCTGGACAAATAGCCCGCAGTACACAACATTGATGCATCTATAGAAAGTACATAAATATCTATCACAAATTTCGTTTAACCAATGAAATATATTTAGCTAGAAGGAGAAACGAGATACCTACAAAATTGAGTGCAATAACAATAATAAAATTATGCATATCTGACTATAACGTTGTAAAAGAAGTAACTTTATCTGTCTGTCTGTTATGATTTCACGACTAAACTGTTGAACCGAAAAGAAGACCTTTGAGAAGGAAATATGCTATTTTGGTCGCGATAACTAACATAGGTTCAAAATAAATTTGGCAATTGGCTTCGTTCTTCTCGCAAGCAGTACTGTTTTGGAATGCGCTCCCAATTGAAGTCAGGATGTCCACTAACCGTTACATATCTTAACAAGTACAATTTTAACAAAAATAAAACCGAATTCAAAGTTCGAGTCGATTTCTCGTGGATGCCATCATCAGATATTAATGTCCTTATCATGGTACCACCATCGGGACATCTCCTTTCCATTAAAAAAGGAATCATCAAAATCGGTTCATAAACGACGAAGTTATCCCCGAACACACATAAAAATATATATATATATATATACGGTCGAATTGAGAAACCTCCTCCTTCTTTGAAGTCGGTTAAAAAGGAGGGACATGAATACCTTTTTGAGATGACAGTCACCTATCTAATATACCTCTTTATATAGTCTGTAATCTACTGTAGGCGATTTGTGCATGTGTGTATATGTGTGTATGTATACGATTACATGTAGTAATTCTTCACTTATGGCAATAGGGTTGTTGACACCTCAGTCAAATTACTTACTTTTTATCATCTGTCAAAACGATAACTTTGTATGAAAAATGTACTAAATACACACTTGTGAGGTCACTGTTTCAGACCACTCAATTGAGCATATTTCAATGTTTATTTCATTAAAATCTTCTATACAAATATATAAAACTGGAGTGTCTCTTTGTAATATTAAAATAACCGCTTTTTACTAAATGCATATGCATGTATACATTGTACATATACCAAAAATGTAGTTAAAAATTTTTTTGTCTCTTTGTTCCGGGTAATCTCTGAAACGATTTTGACAGAAATTTCACTGGCAGGTAGCTGATGATCCGGGGTGTAACTTAGGCTACTTTTTTTAGACTAAGTTTGTCCCACGGCGGTTCCTTGCGTAACTCGTGGTACAACAATAACCGCGGGTAATACCGCTGGGCTCAGCTAGTTTGTAATATAAATGAAAAGCTGTAGTAATTATATTTTCCGATATGTTTTGTAATATTCGTTTTAATGAAGGTGACATTGGCATTTATTTACGATACAGTCGACTATCCTAGTGTATCACGTTTTGAACAACTATCATCTCAATGCAGCTACCTTAGGGCTCCAACACATAACTGCGATACGAGATGCTGTGTGAATTTCTTGCGGTGCATTCGTGCGAGCTCGCATATATTTATGATGTGTTGCGAGTTTGCAGTTATGTGTGAGAGATCTAACTAGATCTCTACACCCCTAAAGGTGGAGAATGCCTAGGGCATCAGGGCCGCGGATGTCCATAAATGCTTGAAGTAGTAAATAAATATATGAAACCGGCCCTAGAACTTTAAATTGTCGATGAAACATTACTTCGCATTCCGTACGCATCATTAGCGAAACTCATATTTATTTAGATAACAAAAAGGACCTATTTCGGAAAAAATACGGTTTAAGCATTTTATGATTAAATCCGTTGTCATCTCGCTATAAAATTCCCGTGGTTACTGGTGCAAAGGTTAATTTGTCCGGCTTCAGGGACTCACTGTAAATACCTTTCATATTTTTGCTTTAATGGAAAATTTTGTTTGACGATGTTGGAAGCTTTGGAGTGGGTAGTTTGTTATATTAACGAGAACGTATAGAGTGGGACTCATATATCTATACAAATAAATAAAATTGGAGTGTCTGAGCTGATGATCCAGGGAGTAACTTAGGCTACTGTTTTTTAGACTAACTTTGTCTCGCAGCGTTACTCGTGGTACAACTATAACCGCGGGTAACACCGCGAGGTTCAGCTAGTATATATATATATATTTCTAGCACTTTTAAACGAGCAATTCTTGTATATATATTACATTTTACCGACCATCTGTGTAATTCAGGTATTCTATACAATACATACGTAATGTATACAATACCTCGGGCGTCCACGCAATATCAAATATTATTGTCCATTACATACTTTGCCTAGCTATTCTTTACAATCCTAGGGATTATACAAAATTCCTACTGTTTCACCGGCTATGTGTAAAAATATATGGTTTTGGTTTGTAGTTTTCAATAATTTGAAACTATTTACATACCTATTAAATGACGAGCAACGGAAACGTGTTCTGTTTGTTTTAAATCAAATTTACTTAGAGTCATATTCGTTTAGGTTAGGCTAGAACGGTGGCCACTTCAGATACCCGTGTTTTTATTACTACATATAAAAAAAGAAAAATGAGTACGAAATGAATTGTCCCATTTCGGGCATTTTACTATACTGTAATGTACACTCATAAATGTACAACGAGGATTAATTTATGTTATTATTCTATTATGATTGATAAACAGTAACGATCTGATACTGTACGTATATCAATCGTTTACGTGACTTGTCAGAATAGGTAACTATACCTAATTAATGATACGGTTGCCGAGTGCAATCAGTCTTCATGTTATAGGTTATGTCAAGTTCATCTTGGTTTAAGCTACGATTTATGAGACAAACACAAATGTATAGTCTGCAAAAAAATATTTGGACACGACAAGAAATTTACTATTAATTGAGTATGCATTTTAAATTATAATTATAATTTCCACCTACCACTTCTTAGCTGGCTATCTAAATATACATCAGTTTATCTTTTAAACTCCGAAACACGTCGTCGTCTGTGCTGCTTAACCAAGTTTATGTTTTTAGTTTATTATGAGCACGACGTTTTAAAGTATAATATTAAGAACTCTTTATCATCGTTAAAGATACGCTCTCTAGTGTATATCGTTTAGTTGTACATAGAGGCTTGGGTTATTTGTTACAATCAAAAGGCATTTCACTATCAACTTCCATCACTATTGCCCGATAGTAAGTAATAATTACCGTCTGTGGATATCTGCAACTCAAGACTCACAGAATGCGTTGCCCTCTTATGATCCTCTCCCCCAAAATAAAGGGGTTAGAGCTCTGAACACTTTAATCACTCTACGAAAGTAGAGCCTATAGGTAGTAGAGCCACGCTGATTTCAGCATGAACGGGTCGGCTCGACCGCGGCGGTACTACTCTCGCACAGAAGATCAACATAAAATGACAGCGTTCGTGCTGTTTTCGCTGGTGAGTGCGATACCGGAGTATGCCGCCATGGCGTGGATCATCATACTGCATTGTTGCATTGTCTGCATTCACAATGAGTATGGTGACCACTACTCTTGGATTCTGCTTATGCGTTCTATCAGACATCAAGAGTCATTTTGGCAGGACCACACAGAAAAAAAAGAAAATCAGTTAAGAAACTGTGTCATTATTATTACCCTCTCCATTTGCAAAAACTGTTTACTTGACATTGAAAGCAAAACCAAATCAGTTAAGCCCTCGATGAACTCTGATCCATTCCCTTATTATAAGAAGCTCCTACCGCGGTTTCATACATCTCCGCATGTAGGTTGAGTGGTTTCATAAGGCTTCGCTGCAACAATATGTTGCTGACCGGACTGTTATATAATTGGGATGACATAAACTCGAATTAAGAAGCAGTTTCAGTAAATGTTTTAATGTTTTACTTGTGTTGAACTGTTATACATTACTCCCTATGAAATTTTCTATTAAAAAGGTTGCCATTTACTAAATACCTAATACCTTGAAATGAGCAATTCTCGTGTGTATGTATCTATATAAACTAAATCTTGGAAATGGCTCTTACGATTTTTATTTTTTAATGTGTATTCGCGGATGAATTCGTCGTTTATGAACCGATAAATTTATGTGGTGGTACCATGACAAGGACACTAAGATCTAATGATGGCATCCAAGATAAATCGAGTCAAACCTTGAAGTCGGTTTTATTTTTCTTAAAATTTTACTTGTAAGATTTTTTTTTAGACTAGGGGGCAAACAAGCAGACGTATCGCCTAAACTAACTTTTAACTTTCGCGCTCCATGATATATTAACGATTACTTTTACGGGAATTAACGCGATCACTTATTAAAAGGTATTACATACCTCTGATTTGCGGCAAATCAGAGGTATGTAATACCTTTTAATAAGTGATCACGTTAATTCCCGTAAAAATAATTGTCAATGTATCGCCTGATGGTAAGCGATTACAGCCGCCCATGGATACTCGCAACACCAAAGGCGTCAAAAGTGCGTTCCTGGCCTTTGGGGGATGGGGAGAGGGATGGGGGAGGGATTTGGGGTATTCGCCTCCGGTAATATGCTTGCTAAGCAGGGGATTTCGGTGGCGATACATCGATCTAGTTAGAATCTTTTTCTTAACTTAAAACGGTTTTACTTTAAAGTTAGTATTCCATATGAGTTCAATTCATTTCACTACTATTTCGTTTTAAAAACTGTGCTAGATAGATTTTTAATGTATGTGCCTCGTTGGTCTCGCGGTTGGCGTGTGCGACTGCTGATCATGAGGTCTCGGGTTCGATTCCCGGGTCAGACCAAATGTTTGTATGATCGACAAATATTTGTTTCGGAGTTTGGGTGTGTTCTATCTATAATATGTATGTATTTACAAAAAAAAAGTATATATGTATTTGTATCAGTTGTCTAGTACCCCATAACACAAGCTCTGCTTATCTTGGGACTAGATGGCGTTGTGTGTTTAGATGTCCGAAAATATTTATTATTATTTATTATATGTATTATGTATTTTGATGAATACATATTTTCTTTAGTACTATGTATGATTATAACTATTGAAACACTGTAGGGGAAAGTGGGGGAGATTCATACAAGGGGCACCGTGATACATTGAATACATCTGGTGTTAAATGCACTTGGACAGAATGACTTATGCGTGTATACGTAGCTTAATTATGTGTGTGGTTGCTGACGGAGTTTGACACCAGTCGGTGAGAAACGCGCGTCGGTGTGACACGGAACGTGATTTGACCAGACGTAAGTACTTAATTAAAACCCCCACTCTTACAGCTCTTTTTTACTAAAAGCTGCTCTCTAGATTATTCAATTTTATTTTATCTAAAAGATAATAGGGTCAAATTTGCGAATGGATCTATAAATAATTCTATATATGGTTGTCTTTTTTCTAGTAATATTTTGATTTTAAAAAGATTATGTACGATGCACATATATATTATAAAACACCAAGTGATATCCGAGAAGCAAAATCATTTAAAACTTTCAAAAAATCACTTAAACACTATGTTAGAAATTTAAAGAACTTATAACAGTAATTAAATATAATTTTAATAAGTAATAGTAATAAATGGTAAATATAAAAAAATATATTACGTTCATACGAACGCAAAAAAAAAAAAATTACATTAATTTTACAACTCATCATCAACAATCATAGTCTCATCTAGTAATGACTATACACGCTACGCTTGGTGCAATACCTACGGTTATCACTACTTCGGCGATCGGTTGATGCGGAGTTGTGCGACGGGCAGTTTATCAAATTATCACACACATCTACCTCCATTTATTAATTTTGTTAACATCAATTTTGTATGTGTATTTTTAATTGTTTGGCTTTATTTTAATGCTAAGTACGCTCTTTAGAGATACATTGTAAATTACCAGTAATAGTTTTAAGTTCTCATATAAGCGAATAATGTATTATTTTGAGAAATAAACGTTCTTAAACCGTATTTTAGTTTCTTGTGATTGTGACCTACCCCGGGTTCATACAACAGTGAACGGGGCACATTCATACTAATAAATTTTAGTTTATAAACTAAAATTTATTATATATATATATATATTTTATAAAATAGATTTTTTTTTTGCAGAGCGATTATGGTTAGAAATTACAATAAAAATGTAATTAGGAGTGGAGAGGTGGACAAACAGGCAATGTTGAAAGCTATCGATGATGTTCACAATCATGAACACTTTACATCTAAGGAGCTCGGTATTCGAGGAACTTTTGCACATATCGTCATCCTATCCAAACCCTACGTAAGAAATTCATGTTTTTATTCAATGACGTCTGTCCCAGTTATATTTCCTAATATAACTAGAGACTACTTGTTACCTACCTATCATTGAAAGTACCGTTAAATTCGGTCCAGCCGTTCCAGAGATTAACCGGAACAAACAGACAGACCGAGAGACAGAACGTCAGATAGACAAAAAATGTGATTTTGGTATATGCACCGTATATACATACATATGCATAAAGTAAAAAGCGGTTATTTTATCATTAATATTGGCTCGTTTTCGAAGATAGTGCTTAATTTTGAACCCTCTGCGTGGATAGTCTATGACAAAAGAACTTTTTTCTGTTTTGTACACAGGTTTAGCTTCGTTTGTCAACAATGGTCTTCTGTGAAAGTGTTACCTAGTTAACGCGTTTGGTGTACAAATTGTATTTTACAGTGATCATATTTTTTATAGAACCACTTGTCTAAAAATTCATAATAAAAAAACGGTCATGTGCATGTCGAGCCACACTCAATGTAGGGTTCCGTACTAAGAAGGTTTTGGTATTTTACATTAGAAACATTTTACATTTCAGTCTCGGCATCCTAACTCCGGAACTACTTTGTGGACTATAACCCGTAAACTAATAAAGCCTACTTAACTATGACAGATGTTCTATTAAATTAATTAAATATGCTACTAAGGAGAATTCTTTAAGATCTCCAAATACTACCGTTTCGATAGGTAAGGAAAGTTAACTTTTTGCCATCATGGCTACGGAACCCTAAAAATGTGTTTCGACTGCTTGAATAACTACTTGAATCAGTAAACGAGTTTCTAGTTACTTAACGTTTTTTGTATATTATAAGTAATCGATTTGTACGTAGATATTTTAAATGAAAGTTTTTGTTATCATAACGTTTCGTTTTATTTCTGCTTGAAGTATTTACCATGAATGTTATAAAAAACTACTTAATTTTTCACAAGCTGAGTAAAAAATGAGGTGTAATAAAAAAATTGTTAGCAGCAGTTGTGATTGCTAAGTGGGTGTTAGGTTGGATGGTAAATAACTTAAAAGTACGTTCGTTTCGACTGCCTCGTTGGTCACGGGCGTGTGCGACTGCTGCTCATGAGGTCTCGGTTTCGATTCCCGGGTCGGAACAAATGTTTGTATAATCTACGAATATTTGTTTCGGAATTTGGGTGTTTTCTATGTATAATATGTATGTATTTACAAAAAGAAGTATATATGTATTTGTATCAGTTGTATAGTACCCATAACACAAGCTTCGCTTAGCTTGGGACTAGACAGCGTTGTGTGTTAGATGTCCGAAATATTTTTTTATTATAAGTATACCTTAATTTTTTCACCAAAAGTATGTAATTACATTAATAAAGGGTCACCATACTGCATTGTTGCATTGTCTGCATTCACAATGAGTATGGTGAACACTACTCTTGTTAGTTCTATTAGTTATTCTGAGCCATCAAGCAGAGTACAGTCACCTTATAATTTTACTAGCCGACCCACGCAATCGTTTGCGTCTCCTATTGACCGTAGCGTGATAATTTTCCCCCGTTTTGTAACATTATTCATTGTTGCTCCGCTCCTGTAGGTCTTAGCGTGATAATATAGCCTATAGCCTTCCTCGATAGATGGGCTATCTAACACTGAAATAATTTTTAAAATCGGACCATCGGTTCCTGAGATTAGCGTGTTCAAGTAAACAAACAAACAAACTCTTCAGTTTTATATATTAGTATAGATATATATTAGTATAACAATCTATGCAATCCATTGAAAACCACTATGAAAACATCAAACTTTGTCGTAATTGCGAACCCTATATAAGCGATAGGTGCTTGAATTCGCTAGAAATATTTTCCTGAGAACTATTGAACTAAAATAGTGTCTTACTAAGCTTGATATACTGCCGTTCTCCTAATGGGGTGCAATTTTTGCATAACGTACTATATATATGTGTGATAATCGTGGTTTCTTTTATAAACATACATAATATGAATATTTCTATCTACACAACTAAACAAAATTAAAGAGTCTGTTTGTAATTTCAAATTAACAGTTTTACACTAAATGCATTTGGAAGTGTATACGGTATAATATAAAAAAAAACTATTTTTATATTTTTTTGTATTATACCTCTGGCTCTCTGTTTGTTTGTTCCGGCTGCCAAAATATTTTAATGGGGCTTTTATTAGCACATAATTGATGTTATAAGGAGTAATTTAGATAAATTTTATTAAGAAAAAAATAGAAGTACGCGAAAACCAAATAAAAAGTACTGAAATAGTGAACAATACTCTGATTCAAAAGCAAGAACCGCGGGTAGTACCGCGGGGCGCAGCTAGATTTTTATAAAAAAACTAAAACTTTTAATAAAATGCTTATCTATCTTGTGACTCTTATCTCCTTTAATGATATTAAGGCTTCAATTCTTTAGTTTTCATTCCTGGAGGTATAAAAAAACACAAGGTACTCACGAGGACTTCCGACAGAAGTGAAAATTCAAAACTATAAACAAACGTTGTTTAAGCTCACCTGAAATGAACATCTTTGCTCTTCAAACAAAAAGGCGCGGCAAAAAGAATTAAAAAAAATGTGATGTTATAAAAATATATGATATAAGTATAAACATATTACCAGTCATCTCATATTAGACATTTACGTAACCGCCGTGCATCGTATTACGGCATCGTATTACGCGTGTTCTGTCGCGAAGTGTCCTGACGCGAGTTTAACATTTTTGACCCGTCCCAAAATAAATTTTGCTAAAGTGCACAACGCCACTATACATATGCGTACACAATATCGTATATAAAGACAAAGGTTTTTTACTCCTATATAGGTAAAGTTATTTTAAGAAATGGTTCCACCCGACACGTAGTGTATGACCTAGTCTGATAAGTCTAAGTTGCTACATACTTATATCTTCACACCTGAAACATGGAGCAAATCTAGCCTATTCAACCATAGTCATTAAAACTATATTAAAATCAACGCCATTTAGACCCTATCTAAGCAGAGCGTATCATTGGTTCTAGACAAACTTTTGTGTATGTATATACATATTTTACATAGAAATACTTAAAATCCGAAAGAAATATATGCAGAAACAAATACTTAATTTTTTTATGGTGACGTATCACCTGATTGTAAGCGATTACCGCCGCCCATAGACACCCGCAACACCAGAGACGTCACAAGTGCGTTGCCGACCATTGGGGGATATGGAAAGGATGTGGGGAGAGATTGGGGTATGGGCCTTCAGTATCCTCACTCACGCGGTGAAACACAGAGCAAGCGCCCGATTTGAGCCGAGACCTTCAAATTTTGTAGTCACATACGCCACTTTTGCATTACCGAGGCAGTCGTTCACTGTAAAGTCAAAATTAGTAGCTTATGTATATTATTTTGGGGTTATAGAAATTATATTTTTCTCTGAGGTTCATTGAAAGACCAATTACTGCAAGCAGTAATAAAAGTTCAGGCCAGGTGATCATTCCAGACCTTTGATTCTGATAGACAGAATTCTTTCTATATATTTGTCATTCCTTTCAATCTGAACTAGTAAGCTCTTCTCAGGGGAAGGCTATGTGGCATTTTCTCTAGCTAGATTTCCACTCAATTAATTCTGTCTGCTTAGAATTCACTCAGACAAAAATGTGAACCTCAAAAACCCATAATCCCAAGCGACACTCAAGAGTAATTGGATATCGCATCACGTGAATTCAGTCTTCATCAATTTACCTAAATGGTCTCTTTTGAATTTCAAATCTGCCTTCATTCAAATCTGGAGTTAAATAAATGGCATCTTGGCTCAGTGCTCGTTACGTCAGAATCGAAACTTTCAATATCGATTCAAAGTGGTATGGTAAGTTAGAATGGATGATCTAGGCGATTTAGCTGGCAGTTTGTTGAGACAATTTACCTACGACTGTTAGTACGTCGTAGAAATTTACAGAAGATAGCTTCTTTTATAGTTAGATATAATATTTATTGCAGTATAGTAATTTCTAAAATCATTATTTTATGCATAATCATTGATTCACACTGTGCAACCGTTTCAGACCTGAATTGAATGAAGTTTTTGCAGTGAAGTCTTTGTACTGGTCCCATAAGGTCAGGTCTAAGGGAATATCTTAGGGGATATTGACTCACCCAATGATAGATATAGCTGAAAATCAATCACATTAGAGTTACAAGATACATTAAGAACTAAAACTACTGCGTAAAGAATCTAGTCTAGAGTAACCTGTAACCTCCCGTGCTTTTCTTCTCTGCCACCCAACACGATGTCAGCGAGTCTTCACCTTATCTCCACCAAAGTTTATGATTCGCAATATAATTCACAATTATTTCACTAAACTATGCCACAAGCCTATTTCACACAAAACTCGTGCGCCAAGAGCTTGCGCTACCAATAGGGGTTGACGTTCAAGGAATACACCAGAATTTAACAGTGCCGCTACAACTCGGCATAATATAATATCACTATATATAATACATTAAATTTATTAAAAGTGATACATGGGATTAAATTAGATTAAAATAGAATAATTTTGATTTATTTAATTATGATGTTACAGAGGTAAAGAGCAAAGCAGCTGAACATATGTTCACATCTGTAACTATAGTTGTTTTGGTACTAAATGCCGTTGACTCATTATATTTATGCTGTTACCATTTTAGTTTCATAATAAAAGGTTAAACCAATACGATATATATTTCCGAGAGGGCGCCTTGAGACGGCGACCCATGTCGTGCGGCGTTCCGCAGGGGTCTGTCCTAGGACCACTCCTGTGGAACGTGGGATACGACTGGGTCCTACGAGGTCGTCTCCCCCCCGGGCTGGGCGTAATTTGTTACGCCGATGACACATTGGTCACGGCCCGGGGGGCGAACTTCGAGGAGGCGGCGCGCCTGGCCACCATTGGTGTTTCTCTGGTGGTCGGGCGCATCGAGGCGCTGGGCTTACGGGTGGCCCTGGACAAGACGGAGGCCCTATTGTTCCATGGGCCCCGTCGTGGGCCACCCCCCGGTGCCTCCATAATGGTCAACTCGGTCCTCGTACCGGTTCGGGCCCAGATGAGGTATCTGGGCCTGATCCTCGACGGTAGGTGGCTCTTCGACGAGCACTTCCGACAGCTTGGTCCCAAGCTGGTCGACGCTGCCTCTGCCCTTGGGCGACTTTTGCCCAATTTGGGCGGAGCCAGCGTCGCAACGCGACACCTCTACACGGGGGTGGTCCGGTCGATGGCGCTGTATGGGGCACCGGTGTGGGTGGCGGCTCTGACTGCCCTCAATAAGGCCCGCCTCTGGCGGCCTCAGAGGGTGTTGGCAGTCAGAGCCATACGCGGATACCGCACGGTGTCGACCGAGGCGGCGTGCGCCTTGGCCGGGACACCCCCGTGGGATTTGGAGGCGGAAGTGCTCGCCGAAGTTTATCGACGGGTGGCTGAATACCGGGCGGAGTATGGCTATCGCCCTCCGCCCGAAGAGGTACGCGAGTGGCGTGAAGCCGCCCGTCGAGCCACGATGGCTAGTTGGTCGTTCCGGCTGGAGACTCCACGCGCTGGCTTTGCCGCCGTGGAGGCTCTCCAGCCGGTCATCCTCGAGTGGGCAGGGCGGCAGCACGGGACTCTTTCCTTCCGACTGACGCAGGTGCTTTCCGGGCATGGTTGCTTCGGGAAGTACCTGCACTCGGTCGCCAGGAGGGAATTGAGTCCCGCCTGCCACCACTGCGACTGCAGTGAGGACTCGGCCCAGCACACGCTGGCGACCTGCCCCGCATGGGCGTCGCAGCGCCGGGCCCTCACTGCAGTCATCGGAGGAGATCTGTCGCTACCGGCCGTCATACGCTGCATGGCTGGTAGCGACAGCAGTTTTACCGCGGTCGCAACCTTCTGTGAAGATGTAATCTCGCAGAAGGAGGCGGCGGAGAAGGCCCGGGAGGATGATATCCACTCGGACCCGATCCGCCGCCGGCGAACCGGGCGGCGGAGGCGCGCCTATCAGCGCCTCATGCCGCCCTGAGTGTGGCCGCGGATGGTCGGGATGGGTTTTCCCTTCCATCCGCTCTAGTGGTCACCCGCGAGGGGGCGACGTTACGCGTGTGCCGTACGTCGCCTATTTAGAGAGTTTTATCAGCAGACGGTGCCCGCTTCAGTGCGGGCAGGCGCTGGGAGGGGTCCGGATGTGTTAATAACAGCAGTTCCCGGATCCCTCCCGTCTCAGGCGCAGAGTGGCACACCGTGTGGTTTTAGTCGGTTCGATTCCGACACACCGCCCCGCCGCAAACCCCGGCGGGGTGACGGCCCGAGGGGGTTTCCACACGTTAAAAAAAAAAAAAAAAAAAAAATACGATATATATTTAATAACTAGCTGAACCCCGCGGTGTTGCCCGCGGTTATTGTTGTACCGCGAGAAACGGCGCGGGTCAAAGTTAGTCTAAAAAAGTAGCCTAAGTTACTCCCTGGATCATCAGCTACCTGCCAGTGAAAGTCCCGTTAAAATCCGTCCAGCCGTTCCAGAGATTACCCGGAACAAACAGACAGACAGACAGACAGACAGACCGACAGACAGACAGACAGACAAAAACATTTTTAACTACATTTTCGGTATATGTATTGTGTATACATAAATATGCATTGATTAAAAAGCTATTATTTTAATATTACAAACAGACACTCCAATTTTATTTATTTGTATAGATATTTATCTATACAAAAAAATACAATTGGAGTGTCTGTTTGTCATATTAAAAAAACCACTTTTTACTAAATGCATATGTATGTATACACGGTACATATACCAAAAATGTAGCTAAAAATTTTTTTGTCTGTCTGTCTGTTTGTTCCGGGTAATCTCTGGGACGGCTATACTGCATTTGACGGGACTTTCAACGGCAGGTAGCTGATGATCTAGGGAGTAACTTAGGCTACTTTTTTAGACTAACTTTGTCCTGCGGCGTTACTCGCGATACAACAATAAACGCGGGTAGCACCGCGGGTTTCAGCTAGTATATACTATGAAGCACACATGTTTATCTGATAAAATAAATAAATTTAAGAAATTGCTGATAAGAATAAACCTTGGGCCTATCGGTGCCACGATATTCCAACACATTTAACAAACTTGATCTGAAATCGAAGTGTTTTATCGGCATAAGGCCCTTTCCTATTTTATTCACTGCCGCCTAAAAGAGCCAACAACACGGAATAACGCATTATTTATAGATCCTTATCCAGCACTTATTCCCTTAAACACCCTTATAACTAAATAAAGAGGTATATTTCGAAGCCCTATGAAGCTCCGGTTCAATAGATTAATTCCTTGTCAGACCCCTGCAAGATTAAGTAGAAAAACTTTAGGGTTAAGTTGGCCCGGCACGCCAGGGTTAACTACTATGTTCTCGAAGTTCTCCGTGTAAATTTTAGGGTATGTTAGGTAAGTAATGATATAGTATTATTATTTCGTATGTTGTCAAGTTGTTACCAGTAAGTTGGAATTGCCTTTCCCTGGGTCCTATAAAGGATCAAAATTGAATTGAGAAAAAAAGTTATATTATTTTCTTAAATAAGAAACTCTTATGTATTTTTTACTGTGGGATAATGAATCTCATCGAGGTCTCCTTCTCAACCCTAAACAAGATATTTTACCTAAAAAAAAATTTTGATTGCCCAGTGGACGAATTTTGTTAGCGTTTTGAACTTATCCTCTATATAAACTTTATCTGTGTTAAATTTCATATCCCTCCGTTCGCATCATTTTCGTAAAAATGGATGCAAAGTTTTTGCTTCACGTTTCGTTAAATAGATTATTAGTAATAACCTCACACACCTCATACACGGGTATCCAATCTCATACTAGACAAACCCTATATTAAAACAACGAGACTGCTGAAACATACCAAAATACCAATATATTCCTAATACTTACATTTTATAGATTTTTTTTTATCGTATATCGGGGAAACGAGCAGACGTATCGCCTGATGGTAAGCGATTACCGCCACCAAGGACACCTGCAAACACCAGAATCATCACAAGTGCGTTGCCGGCCTTTGGGGGATTGGGAGGGGAGATAGGGGTAGGGGGTTTGGGTTATGGGACTCCGGTATCCTCACTCACTCGGTGAAACACTATTTCCCACCGGCTTTCTGTGAGGCCCTGGTATCACTCCGGTCGAGCCGGCCTATTCATGCCGAAGCGTGGCTCTCCCACGGTAAAAATTGCATCCAGGCAGAGCTATCATACACATTAATTTATCGTGGGTGATATCGATCTCGTCTATCTACTCGTATTCTATCGGCGCTGCGAAGTTGAATTACTGACAACTAAACCAAATAGAAAACCTCTCACTACAATCCCGGGTCCTTACAAAAACCTCTCACTACAATCCCGGGTCCTTACAAAAACCTCTCACTACAATCCCGGGTCCTTACAAGCGAAGAGTAAAAGATCTGACTAGGCCGCTATAGCGTGGGTCACCATACGGCATTGTCTACATTCGCAATGAAGATGGTGATTTGGTGTTTTCCTTCTGTCCGAGTAGTGATTTTAGAATATTGATATTCAAAGAAAAAAAATGCTTGTCATATAATTGAGTCTCGTGAGTTAAAGAGAGAAATCTGAAATAATATATCAGAGAAATATATTACTCCTTTCTTATTAGAATAATAATTAAATTCAAGGAGTAATAATTAGCACTTGTGTAAATTACAGGAGCAAAGATTTATTGTCCCGGAGCGAATCTTGCAGCATAGTCGCGCTACCAAATGCAACAGAACCGTTTCATACTTTAACTAAAGGTATATTCACACTGAGATATAAAATATATACTTATTAGCAAGACTCAATAAGATGAAAAAAAATTAGTAAGAGAATCTACAAACTCCACCAACCTCTATGAATCTCATTTAAGTGGATTTAAAAAAAAAGTTTTTAGATGTTTTCTTAACAGTGTGTTAATGAAAGGTTAATATAAATAAATGTGTTGCGCTGTGACTTTACAAACATACTTGAAACGGACACAAACAACACCTAGACTCAGAACAACAATTTGTGAATTACACAAAGTATGTTTTTTTTATGGAGTAGACGGGCGAACGAGAAGACGTATCGCCTGATGGTAAGCGATTACACCTGCAACACCAGGTGGGTCACAAGTGCGTTGCCGGTCTTTGAGGGATGAGGAGGGGAGATAGGGGAGGGGGTTTGGGTTATTGGCCTCCGGTATCCTCACTAACTCGGTGAAACACAGCGCCAGCACTATTTCACACCGGTTTTCTGTGAAGCCGTGGTATCACTCCGTTCGAGCCGGCCCATTCATGTCGAAGCGTGGCTCTCTCGCGTCATATGTCCCATATGAGATTTGAACTCAAAACAGGTGCGAAAGCGGAGTGGCCACCGCTAAGCACTAGGCTAGGCAAAGCGTAATAAACACAATATACTACATTGAATTCCTCGCTAATAGTGTGGTTTATAGATAAACAAAAGTAATAACGTGTAAACAAGCCTTTATACGAAAGCAAGCATAAAACAGTAGTAGCATATTACGCAAGACACTTGAGCTCACCTGTGCAACTAATTAAATAGACACTCGACTCCGCATAGTGCATACAATATAAAAGTTATCTACATACTAAAAGTTTATCAGATATCGGTCACTAGTTTAACTACAATTGCACAAATTGTTTATTCAACTTTAACAATAGACTCTATTGGAGATTTAATTGTACACATGAGGGCTCCCCCTTTCTTAGTGCTCACTTACGTTATATAAAAAACCTGCATGCAAAATTCCAGGATTCTAGGTTCAGCGGTTTGGGTTGTGCGTTGATCTCTGGGTATGCCAGTCAGTCAGTCACCTTCCTCTTTTAATAAAAAGTATCTTATGTTACCTCTAATACCTTCAAGAATAATGTGTACAAAGTTTCATGGTAATCGGTTAAGTAGTTTTCGCGTGAAAGCGTAACAAGCAACTTACATTCACATATATAGTAATAAGATTAGGTATTTTTGTTAAGTCTACACAAATAACTACTAAGTATTTGATATGAACTAAAATGAGTATAGTTTGCTATGGTTTTCGTCCGTTGTTTCCGTTGTTTATCACCAATCGCTACATCAAAATATTGTCTGAATTTTTCTAGGACACAATTATTATCTTGATATTTCGCCACTTCTGCAAACTGTCCCGATTCCTTTTAAGATCACGTCAAAATTTTATTCGTCATGTGAAAGCACAGAACTTATTATTTCAAGAACGATGAAAATGTACGGTCAGTAAAAACGTTTGACAATGAGGTTCTATTTTTGCTATTCTCTCCTTTCTTGTAGTAGTTTTTGGTTGTATGATAGCATTAATGCTTGGTGTTATGGTAAATTTGTACAGAATAGATTATATTTTGTACGATAGGTTTGAAAGATCTAGAACTCCCGTTTACAGAACTCTTCATGAGTAAAAATGAATTATTCTCAAATTGTATTTATCTAATGTTGCTTCTGTTTTTAACAAGATAGCTGAGATGTTTTAAGGTGTTACCAAGTAGATGAGTTATCTGATGGTAAGCGACTACCCAAAGATACCTGTGGCACAAGACATACAAGAACTCTGCAGCTCTTTGGTCACCTCTCTACAGAATTTGCTATAGCTTAACTCACTTGGTTAAAAGGTATGAAAAAATTGCTTAATGCGAGTTTTCTGCGAGGCCGGAGAAACCGGCCAATGTCTGACATCTCCTTCATGCTTCATAAGCCATTTTGAACTTATATACTTCCTTCCTCGTACAACGTACTTCCTCAAAAATTTCCGAGATAAATTTCATGGAAATGGGTGCTGCGGTTTATTTGTGAAAGTCAATGTGGCAAAAATCACTTTAAATTTTTTGCTACCGTTCCAATTTAAACACGAGATTAAATAAAATAGCCAACCCTCTTTTAAAAATCTCTTAAACTCTTTAAAGAGAAATAATAAAGTTCGAACATAATACTTATTTCTTTTGCTAACGGTGCAGAGGTAAGAGCCGTTTTAATATGCTAATGGTCTAAAATAAATTTGGCATAGGCATTTTATGGGAAATGAAGTATAAATTCAATTTTCCGAGGGTGTGGGTAGGTGGTAACTTCGGGTGGTTTTGCTTACTTCTCCCCAAGTTTGGGTCCACGGAGGTTTATATCTCGAAGATAATCATGGTTTAGAGCCTTTTCTGTCTTTTAGATTATCTAAAGAACCGTATCTTTTGATGGCCATTTTATAGTTATGTTTAAATATGGAGAATTATTTTTTTCTTTATATACTCGTATACAAATATACAGAAATGAAGTGTCTGTTTGTAATTTCAAGTTAACAGCTTTTCACATAGGACATGTGAAAATATATACGGTACTTCATCAAAAAACATTTTTTTAAATGTTTTGTCTATCTTACTGTTTACTTGCTCTGGCTAATCTCTGGAACGGCTTGATCGATTTTGACGGAATTTTTACTGACAAATAAGTAATGATATAAGAAGTAACTTAGGATAACGCCGTTGCATGTAGTACAAAAGTAAATGTGCAAGAACAACCGCGTATGACACTGCGAGGCTCAGCTAGTATAGATTTAATAATAAGTGATGTGACTGTGTTGGTATGTTTATGTATATTTTTATTTTCGGGACGGTTTTTATGTTTTATTGGGTTGGGTAAATATCCGTGAAGTCTGGTGCCTTGTATTTTGCTGCAAAGATATTATTTTGTATGCATGTATCACTAAGTATGTATATTTATATATTTTCATTGCGTACGTAGGTTAGTATGGTAGAATAATTCTCAGATATTATATACCAAAAATTGGATATAATTTAGGAAGATGGATATCATTTTGTTCTAGGATTCAACTAAAATAAATCCTTAATTCGGATTCTTTGTCTACTGATGATTGTTCGAGGGTTTGTGTTTAGTAAATCTGACTGCTAAGCCATAGGTCGTAAGTTTAACTCCTACAAAGAAGAGATATTGTAATATATCGTATCCAAGTTATACTAAAATGTAATATCACTCCGAATGATTCGATCGATTTATTATTAAGCTATTTATAGTTATTTTTTTTGATTTATTAAATATTTATGTATTAATTAATCCATTTATCTTCGTCTGATAAACAATTTTAAAAATCATTTCTCTCAAAGATAAAACTAGAACTTCTCAAACTCAATATTTTGCAATTTGAAAAGAATTTGTAATCTAAACATCGTTAGTAAGTAAGAACAAACTATAAGTTAGGGTTCCTTTTTAAAATTGTCAAACACGTGACTATGACTTTTAGTTTATTTCGCCTTTATAGACTGTTAAACTTTACGATCCAAAGTTATCCAAGACCTCGGATCATTGACCAGACTCACTTAAATCTTCCTTCGCAATTTTAAAGAGTCCTTAAACACCTCACTAAAACTATTTTAAGGCTTTGAACGCAATTGCAACTAAAATAAATAATTTTAGGCTAGTGGCAGTAAGCACAAGTAAAGGTACAATCCTTTGTTACAAATGGGTCAGCTCTGAGGAAGGAGGAAGAGGTGTGTAGTGGGTCGCACCAAATGTTTGTAGGATCTGTAAATATTTGTATCGGAGTTTGGGTGTTTTCTATACTAGACAACTGATTTAAATGCATATATATATATATATATGCATTTAAATCAGTTGTCTAGTATCCACCCTTAACACAAGCTCGGCTTAGCTTGCGACTAGATGGCGTTATGTGTTTGATGTCCGAAATAATAATAATTATTTATTTATACACTCATTAAAATTTGATCGGACCTGGGAAATTAACCTGAGGCTTCGACCACAGCAGTCGAAGGCTACTCCTTCCTGCATTACCAAAGCAGTCAGTAGTCACTTACCACCAAGAGACAGTTCTCGTTCGTCCTCTTTCATGAAAAAATACATGAGAATTTGCGACAAATCGCAAGTTTGGAAACTTTTAAAAGAAGTTGCTATTTCACGTAACGTAATTTCCTGGGCCGATACCGGAACGGTGTTGGACCGATTTTTCACGGCGTCGTAATAATGTTAGTGGTAGTATTACTATACTATATTATACCTAGATATATAGTTTGAAGGCTCTACCATATTTTATAAGTCTTGGAATGGATGGTGATGTTCTAATAATCATAAATAAAAAAAAATTAAAAACTCCCTACGCAGCATCAGGTTGAAGTTATCAATTGATTGTCATTTAACGATTATACTGGCACGCGTGAAGCATTTAATCTATACTAATATATAAAGCTGAAGAGTTTGTTTGTTTGTTTGTTTATTTGAACACGCTAATCTCAGGAACCGCTGGTCCGATTTGAAAAATTATTTCGGTGTTGGATAGTCCATTTATCGAGGAAGGCTATAGGTATATATATCATCACGCTACTACTAATAAGAGCGGAGCAACAACGAAAAATGTTTCAAAAACGCAATTGGCTTTCAAATGAAAAAAAACGCATTTAATCGGTTCATCCGTTTGAGAGCTAAGATGCTACAGACAGATACACACACACACACACACACACACAAAGACAGACAGACATCGACGTTGAACTTATAACACGCCTCTTTTTGCGTCGGGTGCTAAAAAAGTACTATTGAACCAACCAGCAAGCATGCACCGATTGCTGAAGGTAGACGAACCAAAAGAGGTGCGTCGGAACCGTAGTAACTGGAGATATCCCCCTGCCTATCCCCATGGGAAATAGACGTCACATCATGTTACCATACTGTTATGTTTTAAATAAATTACTATACTAGTTGTTGCCCGCGGCTCCGCCCACGTCTATGTCGGTTATCGCAGCAAATAGTAGCCTATGTGTTATTCTGATGTACAAGTTATATTACTGTAAAGTTTCATCCAAATCCGTTCAATAGTTTTTGCGTGAAGAAGAACATACACACTCACAAACTTTCGCCTTTATATATTAATGTGAAGTGTGATTGTTGACTGTTACTTTATTTTACCCTGCTGTGTGAGCTGCTACGAAAACAAGAGTTTTAGTAAGTGGGTGTTATGTGTTAGGCTTATGTACAGTACTGGAATGTTACAGGCGGTTGATGATGAAGTAGGTGTTGGTTTCATATATATATATAAAGAATAATAATAATAATTTATTTCATATGAAGTTGAAACAATAACACTCTTTTATACAGGCATACACATGTACATAAAAGAAAAACAATGGTGGTGTCAATGGCAGTGGAAATCTGGTACCCATGATAAGATCTAACTTGTGTTACGGGTAATACAGTGTATATACGGGTGGGGTTATCACGGTCTTTGGAAAATATAAAAATAAAAGAGTTCAATGACATAACCTAAAAGGTAAATGTAATCAGTTTAATACTTGAGTGGTATCAATTTTTTTATTAAGTTTTGAACTGATTTCAAAACAAAACAGTGTTTTGTGTTTGTAACTGATGAAATTTGAAGAATTACGTAATAAACTCTCATGATTTGCGCTGATACTCATATTACTTGGGTCTGGAAAAAACAAACAGATGATTGTCAGTGATGATCATTAAACCTAATAAGTGCTCGGCTCGACCGGAGTGATACCACGGCCTCACAGAAAACCGGTGTGAAATAGTGCTTGCGCTGTGTTTCACCGAGTAAGTGACGCCTCTGGTGTTTGCAGATGTCCATGGGCGGCGGTAATCGCTTACCATCAGGCGATACGTTTGCTCGTTTGCCCACCTATCAAATATAAAAAAAAAAGTTTAATTAAAATGTCATCAATATCATCATCAGCCTATCGTAGTCCACTGCCGGACATAGGCCTCTCCAATTGCACGCCACTTGGTTCGATCCTCAGCTCGGTTCAAAATGTCATAAAACAGTAGAATAGCGTAAGATTTAATATTTGCTGGTAATCATCTCAAAACATAGTATTTTCTCATAAAACAAGATCACACATTACAGCCTCAGCACACATGTACCATTCACGGTAATATACATAATCGGATTGCATTTCCGGGAATCTTTTCCTTGCTCTTAATAAGTGCCTCAGAGCGCGTATCAATTCAAATGGGTAATTTTATATGGGGCCAGTAAATGTGCGATTTTGTTTGAGAGTCGAATATTATTCCAAGATTCCATCTCATAGGCGAACGCTGTTCTAGAAAATGTGTACAAGAAACACAATAAGTTTATATTACTGCAATTACTTTGAGGCTGAGATTCTTTAAAAAAAAAGGGTTAACAAACAAACAGACAACCCGAGGTGATTACCGCTGCCACAATACAACTGTAATTCGAGAGTCACATGTTCATAAAAACAATACAATATGAGTATCTATGCTTATTATTGAATACATAGAGATCGTATTAAACAGGCAGAATTTTACTATGGAGAATGTTGAATAAAACAGAATGAAAATAACGCAGTAACGAATAAAGAAAATTACTTAAACATGTTTTTTATAAAATAGTTCCAAATTAAAATAACGTGGTATATCTTCCTACTTAAACTTGTATTTTACTGTCAAATGGTTTGATATAATGAAAAAAACCCTGAAAAACTGTTTTGTAATATTTTAAACTAATAAAATGTGAAAAAAAAATAATGCTCGTTTGTTTAGTGGCTCCATCAAGAACCATGCGAAGCTGTCTCTCGGCGGATTCATTTTTAAATTCAAATTAAGTTATCGCGCGTTATCGGGGAAGGTTAAATTTTACGAGTCAGGCTCTGAACCTGTTATTTTTCACTACGTGGCGGGACTTTGGTGCCGTTATTTTGTGAAAATGAAGTGGGTAAGATGTTGATTTTTAATTTCAGAGAAGCTGAGAATGCGTATTTTACGGCTTGGACGAGAGCATTTTATAAGCGGATTCTAAGAACGGCTAATTAAACGTAATATTATTATTACTTATGTGGAATCGAATATTACTTGTGTTAATTATTTTTTCATATATAAAAAAAGATTTGGTTTTTAATCTTCAAATGCACTATGTATTGAAATAAATTTATGCAATGTGTAAAAATTCTACGGAATCACGAAAAATAATGTATTGAATTGTAAGATTTTTATTTGTTCGTAACAACCTCTTACTATAAGCCTAATTAAATAGACGTTTACAAAGGAATACAATATTTTTTATGGAATTATTTAATCACTAATATACAAAAGTATGAGAGTATTCGATGAATGTGCTATTAAATACTGACGAATTTCAATTTTTAGTGTAAGTGATTGTTCCATGCTTTCCATTTTCTTTCCTATCTGATCCCCCAAGAAGCTGCTTGACGGCAATAGTCAGCTGACAACTAAAATATTATAGTAAGTAAGCTGTAATCATTCACTACGTTTCTGGCCATTCATTTCCGCGCGTTGTTGTATAATTGGATATCTTATTAAATTAATAAATAAATGTTTTCGGTCATCTAACACCAAAAAATATTTGCAGTCCATAGAAATATTTGGTCCGACCCGGGAATTGAGTCGAATATATATCTTCGTTCTACAATGGTGGTGTCATTTGTAATATTTCATCGCCTGCGAAATAGTGACTTTGGCATGTTTAAATAAAATAATATACTTATCACATTATAATTCCCACCGTACATCTTGTTAGCGAAACAACCCCAACATAACTGATAAACGATTTTCTGACGCGCCACCAGTAATCTAGTACATCAGCATGCAAGCTCGTATCGTAGACACAATTTGTTCTAATACGGTTGTTACTTTGCTCGCCATGGGCGTGGAACGCATCCGTCTTGCTAGTTTCACCATCATTTTGCTCACTGCAGGATTTTTATTTTTAACCGACTTCAAAAAGTAAAAACGAGGTTCTCGATTCGGATGTCTTTTTAATTCGGACATAACTCCGTCATTTATAGACAGGTTTGCAAAATTCTTTGCTTCCCAAAGGAGTTTTTTTCATATCAATGACTAATTACGGAGACAAACAATGAAGCTCTTCAAAAAATCAAAACAAATCAACAACGATTGCTGCTGTCGCATAAATAAACATCGTTTACGCAATCACATAGTATTGTTTGAAGTGTGTTGAACTTTGTTGAGATTTATTTTTAAATGACGGTGGATAACTGGAGCCGCCCATGGATAGCTATAAATCACAAGTGCGTTGCCACCATTAGAGCCGTTTCTTTTAAGAATCAGGTGAAGAGGGTGGAGGGATAGGTTTCGATGGCCAGCCTCATCGTCATTCCAACCAGACCAACCCAAAACGACAGTATTCGTGCTATCGTGTTTTGTAAGTAAGTGCGAGACCGGATCCCCAATGATAAAAAAGCATCTCAAAGACCGTCATAGTGAGGGTCACTATGCTGCACTGTTACATTGTCTACATTCGTAATGAGTATGGTGACCACTACTCCTGGATTCTATTATTCCTGATCAGACAGAGTAGTCACTTGAAAACGTTATGAGTAAAAATATTTATTTACACGTAGGTTCTCTTATAAGTCGTGAAGTTCTGTGGTTTCATTTCGTATTTACAACTCTCGCAATATATTGACGTCTTTATCATGATTTGATTATCTTAATCATCTGTGGTTGATAGGACCTGCATTACCGTAAGCATTTTTATGTTTGTTTCATTATCTTAGATTGTCCTTTTTATTTATAGGGTATTTTACTATAGTTAAGATAAATAAAAGAGTTTTTAAAGAGGAATTACTTAAGTCCAGTTTTTTTTACTTTTAGTTTCAAAATGTGTGTATTTTTATTGATATTGTGATCTAAAAACTGTTTTAGTTCAAACTTACTTTCGTGCTTCTTGGTAGCAAAATTTAAACAAGTTTGCAACTCTGATGTTTTTAATCGAAGTCTGTTTTGAAAACAACCACTTTTCCACTTAGCTGTAATGTTCGGGTTTAAGTGCAAACCTGGCAAAAATTGAATCAATTAATATCACTATAACGTCATCCCTGAGTCTACACCGACCTCTTCTTAGGAAGCAAGTTTTCGCCTTCTTCGATGGCCAGACGGAATGGCTTAGACTTTGTTTTTAAGTTGTTCTTCTCTTCGCAGGTCTTTGTCTTTCATAGTTAGCTCCCTTAGCCATCTCTTATGAGTACGGGACACGGGATAGTCGATGAATCACCACAAGGGTAGTTTAAATAACATGATTAATTTAAACAAATAATGTGTATTCGTGTCTAATTACCAGTTTCTTTTGATAGTGTCTACTTTTACCGTGGAATGTGAAAGCCTAAACGTAAATATGAATACAGTCATAAAAGTTTTGGTTAATTAAAACCACATAAATATACACCTGTATTTTATTTCGATTCCCGCAAGCGAGAAAAAATAGTTCTGCTCCTTATCATTAGCGATAATCCCACATTTTTATCGATAATATAATCCCACACTAATGCAGGTAAAGATTTATACAAGGCGAGCGTCAGGGCGTGTTATGGGTTTACATGCATTAATAAGATATCGACCAGTTGGGTACTCTAGTAGTACGCATTACTATCCCTGGTTTTTGCAAAATGAACTGAATTATTAAAGTCTTACAGTTTATTTTAGGTGAGGTGTAATGTTTTTTGTGTGCAAAAATTGTGTTCCGATATGCCGGATTTTTAAATACAGTTGGTGTTTTAAATGGTTTGTTAAAGTGAGTTCTTTATAGCCTGTGCATTTTTATGCAAAACTCTTTGTTTTGGTTAACAAAATAAAACGATAAAAGTAGAATAGGCTAAAATGGTGCTATGATTTGAAAGTACGATTGAATTTTGATTTATTGGAAGAAAAAAAACAAAATAATAGGAAAATGGAATAATATATTTGAGGGGGAGTTGGTCTAAGGATTATCGATTCTCTGGGAGGGGTCCGGATATGTCAATAACCGCAGTTCTCCTTACTCCCTTCTCAGGAGCTGAGTAGCACACCGTGTGGTTTTAGTCAGTCCGATTCCGACACACCGCCCCGCCGCAAGTCCCGGGGGAGTGACGGCCCATGGAGGTTTCCACACTAATAAAAGGGATTATCGATCCTGACTGATAGATATTGTTGGTTAGAATCCCACCTCGGACAAATCGGACAAAAACTAAAATTTCTTTGTATGTGAGTATAATTTATTTGTAATATGTGTATTAATAAAATAAAACTTGGTTCAAAAGTGTTGCTGCGTTTTTCTTACAAGAAGTTCTTAATAACAACGCGGAGTGTGGTGGTGTACCATGCCATTGCCTCGGAGAGCATTGGCAATATTTATTGGGAAGTCCGTGCCCTCAAATATTATGACAACTAGTTCAATTTTCGACTTTCATTTGCTGTCAAGGTTGAGGAGGACTGATACCAGTCGTTTCGTGAAAAAACCAATATTGAGGTGGAACTGGTAGTTCAACCTGAATATCAGTTTTCCACGGATACAAATCAGCATCTTAACCTTTTAAAATGCTTATTTATATTTAGAAATATATGTGCTCGATTCGTATGTACACTTCGAGCAAAAATATTATTTTATTAGTGATAGCAATAGTCTTACCGCTTGTAACGTAAGTGGGACGGAAACTTTAATAGTAATTGAATACGTTACCCCTTTTGTGACGTATGAAATGTACATGTGTTTATGTATGCATGATGACAAATAAGCGTACAGTACATACATTACTTTCAAAACAAACAAAAGCCGTAACACTAAGTTTAAGTTTAATGTTTACACCTAGCTTACCTCCAACTCAACCAATTTAAGTGAGTTAGTTCTCTGGACAGTGTTAGACTAAAAAACCGCTTGCTTGAATAAGAACAAGAATTGTAGAGAAAGAAGGAATGTATTTTTATGCATAATTTCGTATGTACTTGTATGTATGTACATATTTATATTTTCGATCATCGAACCTATAACACCAAGCTAAGTAAAGCGTGTATTATGGGTACTAGACAACTGATATAAATTCATACTTATTTTTTTTGTAAATACATACATTTTATACATAAAAAACACCCAAACTTCGTAACAAATATTTGCAAATCATACAAACATTTGGTCTGACCTGGGAATCGAGCGCGAGACGTCAAGCACAGCATACGCTGAGACTGCGCCACCAAGGCAGTCAAAGCCAAGTACATAAAGTTCTAAAAATAAAACAAAGCAAAAATATGAAGTTGGATATAAATGCATATATAGCGTTTGAATATTGGCTGGCTGGGAAAAATAAAACCGATGTGTATATGATTCGATTCTCGTTTAAAATTTTTTACTTTATTACCATTTAACTAATTAAGTAAGATTACACTCTTATGCTTTCTATCAGGCAGAGTAGCGTCATTTAGGCAGGCCCAAACATAAAAAAAAATGATTGAACTACCATTTCTTATTTTTCCTTGACCTTCCCGATTGTTAACTGTTAACTCTAGTATGCAATATCAAGATTTTAGAAGAAATAAGTCCCAATAAAAAAGAACGGCGGGAAGAAGAAAAATAGATTGCCTTTTTTTTTAATGTATATGTGCTACTTTCGCTTTAACGACCTTCAATACCTTGAAAGAATGGAATTAAAACAATTAAAATATGGAACTCACTACCACCGCAAGTGTTACTATCCCATTATGATTCCGAGTCCTTTAAGCGGGGCGTGAAAAAGCATCTCACTGGGCCACCATAGTATGGGTCACTATGCTGCTCTGTAAACGTTCACATTGAGGATAGTGACTACCACTTTTGGATTCTACTTATGCTTTAAGCAGGTTGATCATGAAAATATATTTATTTATTTATTTAAACTTAATGCACATCTTGTACATAGGCGGACTTAATGCCATTGGGCATTCTCTACCAGTCAACCTTTGAGTGATGTAAAAATACGAGGCGGTAGGTGCAACTAAGGGTATAAGTAGAATTCAACTCAATACATAAAAAATATAGGTGTGATACAAATATAGGGTATTTATAAGTTATATATTTAATACATACACAATATATATGTGTATGTATGCAGTGGCCTATTAAGATGCAGAAGCATCTCAAAAGACCGCTATAGTGTGGGTCACCATGCTGCATTGTTGCTTTTTCTGCACTCGCAGTGAGTATGATGCCCAGTACTCTTGGATTCTGCTCACGCTTTTTATCAGGCAGAGTAGTGTCACTTTGAAAGGCCCATAAAAATATTTAAATACTAGCTGAACCCCGCGGTGTTACCCGCGGTGTCACCCGCGGTTATTGTTGTACCGCGAGTAACGCCGCGGGACAAAGTTAGTCTAAAAAAAAGTAGCCTAAGTTACTCCCTGGATCATCAGCTACCTTCCAGTGAAAGTCCCGTCAAAATCCGTCCAGCCGTTCCAGAGATTACCCGGAACAAACAGACAGACAGACAAACAGACAGACAAAATTTTTTTTAGATAAATTTTTGTTATATGTACCGTGTATACATACATATGCATTTAGTTAAAATCAGTTATTTTAATAGTGCAAACAGACACTCCAATTTTATTTATTTGTATAGATAAAAATATAAATGCAGATATTTTTTTTGTGGGCCTTCCAAGTTTTAGAATCTTTATATAGAACACTATAACCAGTGGTCTGTGACTACATAAAGAATCTATCATATTTTTATAAGTCGCTAGCCTTTAATTAGCTGGAGATTGCAGATACCAACACGTATGGTACAATATTCATAAAGCAGTTGGTTTTATTGCTAAACACAAAATATGTATATTTCATTCCGAGAAGATTTACATTTATTACTAATCTTAAATATCGTTACGAAAATTTTATATGTTTGTCACGTCCTAACTACTCAAGCGAAAAAAAAAGCCTCCAAGTAAGCTTCACGCCTGTTATCATATGATAACAACCGGGACCGACTGCTTAACGTGACCTGCGAATCACGGAGATGCTCATGGTAACATGCTACTAGCGGTCACCCATCCAGGTACTGAACGCGCTGTCGTTGCTTACCCTCGGTGATTGTTTCCAATCACCGAGTGCAACTGGGCTATGGGCGCCTCATTACATCAATGTCTTTCAATAATTCACTTCTAGATATAGACCTCTATTGAGAAAGGAGGTTTTGGTGTAATAAAAACACTCGCCAGTTGAACTCGTATTTGGTTTGTTTCAAGATTCCTTAAATAATAAATAAATAAATAAATATTTTGGACATTTAACACACAACGCCATCTAGTCCCAAGCTAAGCAGAGCTTGTGTTATGGGTACTAGACAACTGATAGAAATAAATATATACTTTTTTTTTGTAAATACATGTATATTATACATAGAAAACACCCAAACTCCGAAACAAATATATGTACATCATACACACATTTGGTTAGACCCGGGAATCGAACCCGAGACCTCATGATCAGCAGTCGCACACGACAACCACTAGACCAACGAGGCAGTCAGAGTTCCTTGTTTGACTCCTATAGATATCCTATCCTAGATACCCGCGGAATAAATAGGAGTGTACCATTTCGTATTCTCAATCCGCCAAGACACGTAGTCACTACAAAACACGAGCAAAACGGCTGGTAGAAGGTAGTATTACCTAAGCCTTAATCCCGCGCAAAATCCCTCCCACTAATAACTGATGAAGCTTGGATGTCAGAATTAATGGTTTAATTTATTTCTGTTATGACTTTTTTACGACTATTCTCCCATAATAAGGTGTGTTCATATAATTAATGGAATTTATTACATTTTTTTAGGTTATTTTTAACTAGTACGACGTCTTTCTACTGATTAGTTTTGACGTGGCGGGAGGTTGGAGTAAGAGGAGAGATGTGTATGACTATTATAAATGGTAATCGAGTTATTTAATTCATTTGAGGTACATTCTATTTGGAACACACTTTAGTGTTTTATAGTGATACTAGCTGACCCAAGCAACGTTTGCGTCTCCTATTGCTCGTAGCGTGATAATTTTCCCCCGTTTTTGAAACATTCTCCATTAGTGTTCCGCTCCTATTGGTTTTAGCGTGATGATATATAATAAAATAAATAAATAAATATTTCGGACATGTATCACACAACGCCGTCTGGTCCCAAGCTAAGCTGAGCTTGTGTTATGGGTACTAGATAACTGATACAAATACATATATACTTTTCTTTTTGTAAATACATACATATTATACATAGAAAACACCCAAACTCAGAAACAAATATTTGTAGATCATACAAACATTTGGTCCGACCCGGGAATCGAACCCGAGACCTCACAATCAGCAGTCGCACACGCCAACCGCGAGACCAACGAGGCAGTCATATAGCCTATAGCCTTCTTCGATAAATGTACTAACCAACTCTGAAATAATTTTTCAAATCGGACCAGCGGTTCCTGTTAAGCTTTATGTATTAGTATAGATTTTATATTAGAATAGAAAGATGTATGTGTGCGGTCTATGTGTGCTGATTACCTTAGTGACGCAGTGGTAGCGTATGCGACTGCTGAGCTTGACTTCTCGAGTTCTATTCCCGGGTCGGAATAAATGTCTGTACAATTTGCAAATATAAGTTTCGTGTTTTAATCTATACTAATATATAAAGCTGAAGAGTTCGTTTATTTGTTTGTTTGAACACGCTAATCTCAGGAACCGCTGGTCAAAATTCTTTCAGTGTTAGATAGCTCATTTATCGAGGAAGGCTATAGGCTATATATCATCACGCTAAGACCAATAGGAGAGGAGCACCAATGAAAAATGTTTCAAAAACGGGGGAAAATTATCACGCGACGGGCAATAGGAGACGCAAACGAGGTTGCGTGGGTCTGCTAGTGTTTTCTATGTATGACACCTAGCTGTTGAAACAAAAGTAAAAATGTACTTTTGAAAGCTCTGCTTCGTATAAAACTAGATGGCGTTGTGTGTCAGATGTACTAAAAATATTTTTTTTTTTATGGGACTAATCCCGCCCACATTCCCACCACTGTAACTCCTGTACACCAGGATCAACAGCAGTGACCCACGAACACACCGAGTTATGACACTCGGGAAGTCCCAGGAAGAAAATTAACTGTCTTGGAACCCGCAACGAAGTTAATCAGAAGAAAAACAGGAGGAGTTGGAAATGATAAATCCACTTCCCTCCTTAGCAAAGCGGGAGACAAAATGAAGTCAAAATAGGCCGGAATTTTCAAACCGGGAAGCACCACGGATAAAGTATTAGGGGTCCTAAGTGAGCTATATTTGATTACTATAGTATGTATGGCAGAATCGCCTAAACGCACGGAAATTCACCGCAGTTGACACAAGATCCTCATAGTATACCGCCCCAGATGTCATTTGTAAACTATTTAGCATTGTGTTACGTTCATTGTAGCAAAGACTACACTCCCAGAGTACATGATGAGCCGATTGTTCACAGCTAATATCAGGTGTTGAGCATTGACACAATGGTGAATCGACTAATTTAAATGAGTGTAGTTTGCTCTTAAAGTTACCGTGGCCTGTAAGAAATTGAGCGACACAGTGATCTACCTCGAGCCATGTCCTCGACAACCGTTCGCGAACAGATGGAAAGAACTGGTAGAGGTGGCGCCCCTTAGATGATTCGTCCCATCGTTGTTGCCATTCATCCATTAGATCGTTATAGACATTGGACTGCTGTTGAAACAACAAAATATATATTATGTGGTATCTGAGGTCTCCGGTTCAAATCTCTATCAGTGCTGTGCTCCGAGTATGTATGTTTCAAAGATAGGACTTCCCGAGTGCCATGACTGGGTGTCTTCGTAGGTCACTGCTGTTGATTTTTTTATACAGGAGTGTCAGAAGTGGACGAGGGAGGAGAGTGGTTATATCTACAGGTAGTTTTAGTGCAAAAATTACCTCTTACCACTGATACGAACCTGCTTTAGAGTTGCTATATTCTCAAATAAATAAAATTACATATTAAAGTATATTAATAATGTACTTCCATCAAACAGCTAATTTTAAAATGTTTGTCTGTCTATCTCTGGAATGACTATATCGATTTTGGCGGTACTTTCACTTGCAGATAGCGGACGATTTAAGGATTAGCTTAGGTTACTTTTTTAGACTAGTTTGGCATTCTGAAGCTTAGGTAATTAGTAACAACCTAAATACAATGACAATGAATAAGTATAAAAAAAGACGTGTGGTATCGTGGGACACCAGATAGGAACGAAGTTCTTTATCATACAGTGTAATAATACATGCTTTTTTTATTTAACGTTACGGACGTATTTGCCGGCTAGGGTATACAGATGGCGTTATACTAAGTTTTTAAAATAGTACGCATTTTGATTTAACGTTACACCTTTTGCCGGCTAGGGGACCTCTCCGCAACGCCCCATAAGGAACTTCGTTCCAATAAATTTAAAGTTAGGGTACATAAGAATCAAATTTCATTAGCGGTGAAATAAACTCAATGTTGAAATAAATTGAAGTTACAGCACATCGCTATTACCACACGCAACATTCAATGGGCGTGACACCGGTTCACGTAAATTTAAATGTAAGGTTTAAGTAAAGAGTTTTGTACATGGCTCTATGCACAAACAACCATATCTTTATATATATAATTCTTCTGTGAGTGTGTATGTCACTGAACTACTCTCAAACGACTGGACCGATTTTGATGAAATTTTTTGTGTGTGTTCAAGGGGATCTGGGAATTGTTTAGATTCACAATTTTGTCCGCTGGACAATGTTTTTTTAATTAGTTTTTAATTTATTAGTAGTTATGGCAAAACGACGTTTGCCGGGACAGCTAGTCTTATTATAAGAATTATACCCATATTAACAAAATTGACTGCATGGATACGTAAGACGGAGGAGAGAGAGAGAGAGAGTGTTGTTGGGTCATTTGTTTTTTTTTTATTTGGTGTAGGTGGCAAACGAGCAGACCTATCACCTGATGGTAAGCCATTACCGCCACCCATGGACACCCGCAACACCAGAGGCGTCACAAGTGTGTTGCCGACCTTTGGGATATGGGGAAAGGGAGGGATTGGGGTATGGGTCTCCGGTATCCTCACACGGTTATCTGTGAGGCCGTGGTATCATACCGGTCGAGCCGGCCCATTCATGCCTAAGCGTGACTCACCCAAGGTCCCACACAAGTCCCACAATGGATCACACTTTGTGTGATTTACAAATTGCTGTTCTGAGTCTAAGAGATCTCTGTGTTCGATTCTTGTATGTTTTTAAAGTCCACCGTGTACCGTGATACAGGTTATATATTCCTAAAGCCAACACACTTCCAAAAACCAATAAGGAAATAATACCTGTGTCTCGTGTGTGCTACTTCCTCCTCGTTAAATTAGATTTTTAGGTATTACGTTTTCCAAATGTCCGTACTGCTATAACCTTTTCCAAAATTTCACACCACGTTGAAGACCTAGACTGAAAAAGTATTTAACTTTTTTAAGGATGATTTTTTAATATGAATGATGTAATTCTTCGTCTAAATAATAATACTATCAGAATGGTGCCTTCAGTAATAACTTCTTACTTATAACTTATAGTGTGCATACATGCTTTGCCTAAACTAGCTTGAGAGCGGCTTCCAGTCTATAATGGTTCATCCAAGTGTAGATTTTTATGTGAAGCGATCGCCATCGGTTCACCACACCACAACTAAAGTTATGGGTGATATTGAAGTTCTGTGGAAAGGCTGTAGTAACGATTGCTTTAGTTTAGATGTTAGCATGGCAACCAAGTTTGACAGCAAGTATAATGTAATATGATAACTTACTGGGTTACCACGACAGCCCCATGCATAGTCAATTGTATGAAATATTATTACATTTCTACGTGTAAGGAACTGTCCCTTCTACACCCGTATTAGTCTTATTTGATATTTGCTTAAATATTTGATATTAATTAACATGGGAGATCATATCCGATGTGACCTACATAGGACGGCAAATATACAAATATTTACTTATCTATACGTTTGTTTGCATCTATGAGATTGAAACTGTCTTGAGATCAAATACTCAAACGTAATTCAATTATAAGGGACTAGCCGACCCACGCAACCTCGTTTGCGTCTTCTATTGCCTGTAGCGTGATAATTTTCCCCCGTTTTCGTTACATTCTTCATTGATGGTCCGCTCCTGAAGGTCTTAGCGTGATGATATATAGCCTATAGCCTTCCTCGATAAATGGGCTATCTAACACTGAAAGACTTTTTCAAATCGGACCAGCGGTTCCTGAGATTAGCGTGTTCAAACAAACAAATAAACAAACTCTTCAGCTTTATATATTAGTATAGATAGAACGGTGAATAGCAATATCTACCAATATTATGACTGCACGTTTTGCCTAGTGGTTTAAGTGATCCCAAGTCGCTTCTTACTTAAACAAGTGTTGTGTGTCCGTTCCGTGTTTTTTGTTTACGGAATAGGCGGCAAACGAGCAGACGTATCACTTGATGGTAAGCGATTACCACTGCCCATGGACACCCGCAACACCAGATGCGTCACAAGTGCTTTTCTGGCTTTTGGGGAATGGGGAGGGGTTGGGTATGGGTCTCCGGTATCCTCACTCACTCGGTAAAACACAGTGCAAGGTGTATCGCTTCGGTCGAGCCGGCCCATGCATGCCGAAGCGTGGCTATCCCATTGCAATTTCAAGTATGTTTGTAAAGTCCGCCGTGACGCCCACGACCCAGGATTCCCAGTGCGGGAGTTGTCTTCATAATTATACATTGTCATAGTACTTGTAATATTAATAATATGTTTTGGATATTTTGTCTAGGAAAAGTGGACGGTGGATAACTCATCATTAGCATATCGCAGATCACTGATGACCATAGGCCTCTCAAAAAGCTCGCCAGTGTCAATACAGTTAATATTTCGATGGACCTTATTAATAATATCGCATCTGCTTTTTACTGCTTTTTAATTTCTTATTGTTTGTTTTTATGTTAGCAAAAAATTTTAATATTCACAGTTCTTTGATTGTTCTGAACTGCTCTATTGAAAAGTAGTATTTTTACAGATCCAATATTAATAATATTATATTATATTATATTATACTATTGATTTATAAACCTATTTCTTTGTTGACCATGGAGAAAAGGAGTAAACAGCCTCCATACCAAGTTTATATTCTACAGACGTACACGTTATTAGAAAACTGACAAACATAGGAATGACGTCATCTCAACAATAAGTCGAAACAAAATACTAACCAATAATATAACAGAATAAATCGTTTGCGATTGTAGAAAGAGATTTGACGCAAAACTTGCATCTTCGCTAAGGGGTCAGGTTAGTTTATTGTCAGTATCGTAGCCCTTGTACATCTCAAGAGACTCAAGTATATTGGCGCCCCTTCAGTACCTTCTCTCAGTTTAACTTCATTGAGAATAAGTTGGAATGGTAACTAATAATAATTGTTTTAAAATATGATATTCAGAAAACAGCAGCGTGTTAAGAACATTACAAGTATCAATTTATTTTTGAAACAATACAGAGGCCTTCGAATGTACGCTTCACAAATAATAAGTAAGAGAGTATATAATTTAAAACCTTACACGAATATACTTAAGGTTCATTAATGAGTCGATTTTCGTCACGTTCTGAAGTGAGTACAATATTACGCAGCAATTACAACACGTAAGTTTAGCGAGTGTGGCCAAAGTTTTACTTGACTCCGCCTGCCGACTAAATTGGTGTTTTCCTGTAATACATATATGCAGTTATACATACGTGACCCGTTATATGACCGAGAACCTCATTATATTGTGACTAATTGTTTTTTGTGCACTTCGCCACTATTTTGCCCACGTGGTGTTATGGCTTCCGTGTGCCTACGTGATACACCGTACAGTTATTAAGGTGTAAGTAGGTCTCAACTAAGGACCACTTTTACATTTATAATTTTCACTAGCTGACCCACGCATCCTCGTTTACGTCTCTTATTGCCCGTAGCGTAATAATTTTCTCCCGTTTTTGTAACATTCTTCATTGGTGCTTCGCTCCTATTGGTCTTAGCGTGATGATATAAAGTTTATTGCCTTTCTCGATAAATGGGGTATCTAATATTGAAATAATTTTCCAGACCAGGACCCGTAGTTGAGATTAACGCGTTCAAGCAAAAAAAAACACCTTCACATATTAGTAAGAAAAATAAACATGTTATTAGTATGTTTTCTTAAGTTTTAACATAATAGACTAGGCTTTGCCCTCGTGTATGTCGGTAATGGTAAGAATCCGGCAAGAACTTCAAGTGCCCAACACCGCGAGAGTCAAAGAAAATAGCCAACATGACTTTGGCTTTTGATCAACTTTGACGTGGTTTTTTCGGTTTCGGTTAAGTTGGAAGGCGCCACTCCGAAGCTTGTTGATTAGTTTGCATGTTAAACTCGTAACCCACGTCTCGTCACCAGTAACAATGCGTTTTATGAATGTTGGGTAGGAATTGACTCGCTCTAGCATGTCTTCAGCGACACTCGTGCGATTGAGTTTTTGTAGAAAATTTAGGCCTTTTGGGACTAGTCGAGCGGCAACATGTGTCACACCTAAGTGATTATTTAAAATAGTACGGATAGTCTTGTGAGATACAGAAAGTTCAGCGGCTATCTCTCTCAAAGTTGAATGAGGATTTTCAGTCACCATTTCATTCACTTTTGTGATGTTAACTTCAGTTGCAGACGTTGATGACCTACCAGAGCGAGACAAATCTTCCATTACATCTTGACTGCTTTTTAATGCTGTGTACAGCAGTACACAAAAATATGCGCTTACGAGTGCGTAAGCGCGTATCTATACAAATAAATAAAATTGGAGTGTCTGTTTGTAATATTAAAATAACAGCTTTTTAATCAATGCATATGTATATATACACGATACATATACCAAAAATGTAGTTAAAAAAATTTTTGTCTGTCTGTCTGTCTGTCTGTCTGTCTGTTTGTTCCGGGTAATCTCTGGAACGGCTGGACGGATTTTGACGGGACTTTCACTGGCAGGTAGCTGATGATCCAGGGAGTAACTTAGGCTACTTTTTTTACACTAACTTTGTCCCGCGGCGTTACTCGCGGTACAACAATAACCGCGGGTAACACCGCGGGGTTCAGCTAGTTTTTAATAAAATCGATTCACCGTAAGCCTTCTGTAACATTTTCAGTGACTCCGAGCACGAAATTCCATTGGCGATGCAAAACTCAAGACAAACTCTTTGTTCGATGTTTTTGTTCATTATAAAATTCGCAATACACACTAGATTTGATATAACTAAAAACAGCGCTGTATTTAATATTAATAACACACGCAAATCAAACTCTGCGCCAAAATGAAAAACAGTTGTGCCAATCTAAAGAATTTGGAATCATAAGCAATCGTCATTCCACGATAATTTGTTGACTGAATTTATATCCTTGAAGACACAGATAAATGAACCACTAACTCTTTTTTAAGTCTTTTTCTTCTTTTTGACAAACAAAGAATCATATGAAAAACATGTCAACAAAGATACATTCGCAATAAGGAAGACTTATATCTATGCATTTATGAAAGTCTGTAAGTAATTTGTATAAGCCACCAGGAATAAAATTTCACTAGGTTGCTTCATTGGGTTGTTTTTGTTCAGAATTATTACGTAAAAAATCTCCTTCTCGGAGGTAATTACTCCGGTGCGTCAAGACCAAACGGTGTCTTCCCACGACAGGGTGCGTGTTTCAACCACCATGTATGATTTTATGTGTGTATGTCTGGAATAAATAATTGAAAGGAGCCTGTAAATGGTTGTTATCGTGTCTCATTGCTGTAGGTATGATGTAGTTTACGAAAACTGAGAATGTTGTACCTACATACAAATTAGTTTTTTGACTTCTGAGGTTCATATTTATTTATGATTTGTTCTTTTTTTATATTCTTCTGCTGCTGCTGGAACTTCGGCAGTCAATTGTTTTTATTAGTTCTATAATATTCTTTCACCTATTTATGTTTTTTAATTTGATTTTGTCAAATAATATGATCTCTCTGAACAGAGTTTGTTTCTATTATATCATTAAACGCCAATTTTAATTCAACCTTATTTCTATTCAATAAAAGCTTATAACACAGTTATTAAACAGCCGAAGTTTGTTATGATGGTTTACATCATAATAGTTTAACTTTGTATCCTATTCCTAACACAGAGGGGAGATGAACACAGTTGTTTCACTTCAGAGTCTACAAAGACCGGGGTTACTGATGCTCCTATTAAAATCTAAGCACAAAAGATTCTGCTTCTAGTTTTCCATTCATAAACTGACAAAACCCACTATGATCCATAAGTAAAGGATCCTCAGAACTTCACTGTAAATATATTTAAGCCTTTCCCGCACTTCGGCTTAGCTGAAATTACTGTGTAGTTTGAGGACACAATGAGAGAGAACCGGGAAATCGTTAGAAAGCTGGTTTTTATTTTTATTTCCAGTGCTGTACCAGGCAGTTAAGCTGCGCGCTAAGTAATAAAATCTATGCTTCGTCCAATATGATTACTTCATTCCCCGTCAAATATTACTTAAGCTTGATTTACCTAGATGGTAGCTTGGACAGAATTGAGACTCTTGTGAAGTGTTTTTATTTATATAGTTTATAGTGTTTTAGTGTAACTTCACATTTAAGACATTCATGATCGATTATAAGAGATCCCAGAATATCCCACCCAGAGACCCAACTAATATTATACGTTTGTATTAAACAAAAATTTAAAATTTTTTAAGGTAGTAGAGCCACGCTAATATCAGCACGAACGGGCCGGCTCGACCGGGTCGGTACTACCCTCGCACATAAGATCAACGTAAAATGACAGCGTTCGTGCTGTTGTGTTTCGTTGGTGAGTGCGAGACCGGAGGCCCAATGATGCAGAAGCATCATAGCCCGCCATGGAGTGGGTCACCATGCTGCATTGTTGCATCGTCTGCATTTGCAGTATGATGACCACCACTCTTGGATCCTGTTTATGCTTTCCATCAGGCAGAGTAGAGTGATTTTGGCAGGGCCAAACATAAAAAAAAAACTTAAAAAAAACAATGTGTTACATCAAGAGTAGTTTATTTATTAAATTCTTAAGCACAATTTTCACAAAGGTGGGCTTGAGTGTGAGGTTGTTTTTGTTTTGTTGAGTTTATGTATCAGTTTATCATACTAAATTTACATATTTTATGTATTAAAATATTCATCTCTCAGTATGCCACAGCACTATACCATGACCCATTCTATCGACCGACTTATAGCGACTAAACACTACAACAAATGTATGGAAATTATTCCCTGATCTATTCAGTTTGCATTTAATCCAGGCTTATAAAGGAATTCTCAACTACCAAAGTTTTCGTCTTCGAGGTTAATATAGGATAATTATTATTTTAATCTGGTTTAACGTGAACTATTGGGGTAGTTAGCTGTAAATAGTAGTATTAAGAGTAAGTTATATTTATACGGGGAAGTTTATTTTATTCATGTAATTTATTCAATGTTTAACTGCCTCGGTGGCGCAGTGGTAGCGTACGCGACTGCTGTTCTTGAGGTCTCGGGTTCGATTCCCGGGTCGGATCAAATGTTTGTATGATCTACAAATATTTGTTTCCGAGTTTGGGTGTTTTCTATCTATAATATGTAAGAATTTACAAAAAAAAATTATATAAGCATTAATATCAGTTGTCTAGTACCCATAATACAAGTTCTGCTTAGTTTGGGACTAGATGGCGTTGTGTGTTAGATGTCCGAAAAAAAAATGTTAGTCTATGCTGAATTCGAATATGATGATCTTGAAAATAGTGTTCTAAATTTAAAATAAATCCTAATCATACTAATATTATGAAGGTGTAAGTAAGTTTGTTTGTTACGCTTTCACACAAAAACTACTTTAACCGATCATCATAAAACTTTGTACACATATTCTTGGAGGTATTAGAAGTAGCATTAGATACTTTTTATTAAATGCGAGTGAAGCCACGGGCGAAAACTAGTATAGAACATATTTGGTTTGAAAAAACATTAAGTATTTAGTAAGTACTGGTTCTTTTTTAATTAACCTAATTCAACTAACTTTCGATGATAACTAAAAAGGAACTTGTGATACAAGTGCAGCCGCAGGCAAAAGTGTGTAGAAGATAAACATCTGCGAGTATATATTTAGCATTCCTTAAGAGTTATTATATACTAGCTGTTGCCCGCCGCTCCGCCCGCGTGCATGTTGGTTATCGCGGCAAATAGTAGCCTATGTCTTATTCTGTTTTATAGACTATATTTCTGTAAAGTTTCATTTAAATCCGTTCAGTAGTTTTTGCGTGAAGAAGTAACAAATATACACACTCACAAACTTTCACGTTTATATATTAGTGTGATGATGATAAATAGGTTACTTATATGAAACAACTTATTTAGTTGTTAACAATACGTAATAACAATAGGAACAAACAAAACCTAATATTAAATAAAATATTAAAAATACATTATTTTTAATTCCAGTATATTCTCATATAAAAATAATTAGTACGTAAGTTTTGGGTAAATCTGTTATGGTAAAGATCATACTTAAAAATTAGAGTTCGGATATCGACTTGATAATATGTGTTAAAGTATTATTTCTTAAAAGTTGTTAGAAGGAAAACCTGTATTACATTCAGAAGATAATTTATAAATAGTATTATTTCTTCTAATGCCACACTTCCTGGGACATCGCAGGACATAAATATGTTACTTATGTGGTATGCCGTCCACGCTGGAAGCTATTTAAAGTAAGATATTAAAGATGACATTTTGTTCATTGTTCTGTCTAGTCGCCATATGCTGTTTCTGTCTAAGACTTGACTCTTATGGCAAGATAAGTGGCATTGACACTATAAGTCGTAAGTGGTAAGTTTTCATACCTTGTTCGAACAAAACAAGATTATATTACATACATACAAAAGTATTTCTATTTTTATTAGTACTATCTACGTGACTTCAAGGATTGTTTTGTTAGTTTCCCTTGCTTAGATACTATATTAGATAAATTAAGATAAAAAAACTATTGTCACTTCAAATTTTAACATTCTTACTAACTTCTTTTTAAATCTTCTTTATCTATAGGTATATAAAGGTCATCATGGGAAAAAAGTTGTATGAATAATTGTCTAAAATAAGCGTAGTTTTAAATAGATTAAATTTGCATTTGATTACCTTTTTCTCTATTGTAATTTTTTCAAGACTTTAGTCTCAACTTTTATTAATCAAAAATGAATTATTAACAATATTATGATCTGAAGTATAGAATCACATGAATTAATTAGTTTGTGTTTTTTTTTAAATCGACTTGTAAACTAAGTAGTAATCTACAACTAAGAAATCTCTGTTAAAAACATTTAAATCTTATGTGTCAACAGGTGTTTATATCAGCTTTAAAATAACCTTTCTTTGGCCTCAAAAACTCAGGTAAAGGAGCAATATTATCTGTTTAATATCTTACGAAGAGCGACTTGACAGCGTGTGAAATAATATAAGAAAAAAAAACACCATCACCTGCCTGTCTTCCATCGACTAACGAATAAAAAACGATTATATGTTCTTTTATTTGCTATTGGAAACTAAAAGGTATTTGATTTGAAGTTGGCTGGTCAATAATCATTAATTGACTACAGATTAAGCGATGTTAGAAGTCTTTATAAATCTATTTAGTAGTACAATTTATACTATGCAGTGAGTCGACTGGAATTTCAATTGGTCCATTTGCCATAGGTATCGCAAAAAAAAGAATACTTTTAGGAAAGTAAAATCAGTCCAGAGTCACAAAACAGTCGCTGTAGCCGAATACGGTTGTGTGACTACAGCTATTATACTTCCCTCGTATGAATTTAATAAAACATTTCGTATGTTTTTACAATTCAAATTGATTTTATTATACATAATAACTTAGTATGTTTATTTCATTTTATAAACTGTGATGCAAAATTGTTTATACTATAAATATACATGCATACAATGAGTTTTCCTACCAACTTATTCAAATTCAAATTTAGAATCATTTATTCAAATAAGACACTAAGTAACATTTATGAAC
Source organism: Spilosoma lubricipeda (assembly GCA_905220595.1). Lineage (NCBI taxonomy): Eukaryota > Metazoa > Arthropoda > Insecta > Lepidoptera > Erebidae > Spilosoma > Spilosoma lubricipeda. Next base: position 6,427,460 of record HG992300.1, read on the forward strand.
GTTAAATTGAAGTTGCAGTTAAAAATCATAGATCGAGACAAACAGACGCTACAGCATGTGCTGTATTGTCGATGTAAATTAGAGAGAATAGAGAATAGAATACAATACAATTAGGCGAAACCACCAAAATTTACTGCCTGCCTGTGTCGATCCATAAATTCCAGTTTCCAAAATGCGTAGAGCCTCATGAAAAGAATACTGACAAAGAAACTCACGTCCACTCTTTTTCAAAGTCAGATACAAAGTTAAGAAGTTCGTTGATACAATAAATAAACACCATAATTTCGCACAAGGTTTTCTAATCCTAAGCTAGGCAGTGCCTATAGGTACTACGGTAACCGGATTGCTTGTTAATATACAAAAACGTACAAGTTTTGTTCTGCCTCGTTGGTCTAGCGGTTAGGGTATATGTCGGACCAGAAAGTGTTATACAGTGAGCCCGGAGTGTGGGAGATGGGGTCTTAACCCCCATGTCTCGGAGAGCACGTAAAGCTGTCTGACTTGCGCCTGATCTCTCCCCGGTCGTGTCAGATAATCGTCCCATCGATGGGACGGTTATCTGTTGATAGTGCACCTGTAAACACTGTGCACTGTAATGTCTCATGTGTAGTATCCGTGGAGACTGGCCGCCGTGGTCGAGATCGGCTAGGAGAACATCACATATAAGTTTTAAATACATAACTTGATGATGATGATGATGATGATAATGATGATCAAATTCATCTCACATTTATTAGTCCTGGATATGAATTTAAAATTAAACTCACAATTCACTAACCACAAAAGCAATACATACGTCAAAATGAAAAAAGGAATACCAAAAAAAAACGGTTGAAAAAACAACTTTATCTCTTTAAGAATTAAGCATCAAATAAAACTATAAAGTTATTTCTGCTTCTGTAAACTGGGTGTCTAATGATCATTTACCTACAAGGTTGAAATATAGATCATCAAATTCCAAAAGATGTAAAACTCGCTTCTAAAATGTTAGGATATTAATTCGGAGGAAGTAACATAGGTAATTTATTATCAATTTGTGATTATGTGTGAGTGGAATTCTATATATTTAATTAAGTAATATATCAAATATTTATGGTTGGATTGACTTTTGCAATCGTAGTAGTTGTTCGAATTACTCGCAAAATCAATTAACTTTAAATCCATACTAATATTATAAAGAAGCTGACCCACACAAAAGGGTTCTAGAGCGAAGACCGCGTCTCGACAAACATAGTGTAGGTCGTGCACAGGCCAGGTGGAGTGATGATATGCGCAAGACCACAGAACAAAAGATTAATTCACCTCTTCTGTGCGCAAGACCGTTGGCAGGAGCTGGATGCGAGAAGCCGAGGATCGAATCAAGTGGCGTGTAATTGAATAGGCAGATGATGATGATGCCAAAAAAGGTTTTAGTGAGCAAATATTAAAAGATTCACATATACCGTAGCGGATTTTTTTTTTTAAATGAAAACAATTAATTCACAATTTTTTTGTGAAACTTTTACCGTTTACACTGCGCACGCCACAGAAGAGGAGAATTTTGTTGAGTTGTGTGTGAGAAAAAAGTTTTTTCTACATTTTTGTTAATACTCCGCTCCTTTTGGTTATAGCGTGATGATAAATAGTCTATAGCCTTCCTCGATAACGGGGCCATCTGATTGCTAAATAATTTTTCAAGTAGAACCAGTAGTATTTATGTTTTAGTATTATTCAACAGGAACGCTATATGTCTGTCTGTCACGCTTTCACGGCTAATCCACTGAGCCGATTTGGATACTATTTACCGCAATAACTGAAACCTAAAGCTAGTTTTTAAATAAATTTCTTGTGTTTACATTTAAAACATTCTAGAAGTTGAGTAAATATTGTACAATGGTTTAAGCGGTTACCACGCCGGTTTCGCTCACACTGAGTGTTGTGGGTTCTCATAGAAAAATATTTTATAAACATATAGTTCTGAGTATTTGTGTTCTGTATGTCTGTTTCGTGAATGTTTATGAATCCCCCAGCGTCACAGGATATATTTTGAGTACAGGATTAAGGTAGATAACACCTTAGTCAAATTAGTTAGTTAGTTTATCATCTGTCAAAACGATAACTTTCTATGAAAAAATGTACTAAATACAAACTTGTGACGTCACTTTTTTAGACTACTCAATTGAGCAATATATTTCTATGTTTATTTGATTAATATTTATAATAGAAATGAAACACTATAATAATTATATTTTCCGAAATGTTTTCTAATATTCGGTTGAATGAAGGGGACATCGGTATTTGTTTAAGATACAGTCATCTATATTCTCTTTTCAAAATTTTATTTATATAAATATTACTCTATTGTCTTTTTAAAAATTCAAGAAAACAAAAATTAATTCTCTGACTTACACTTATTTATGTACTACAGTTGTGTGTAAATAAATATGAATATGTAGATTTGAGAGATAGATGAATTTGAATTTTGTTGATATTGGAACCCTCGCAGACTTCCATAACCCAGCCATCGGTCGGAATACATCAATCACAACGCATTTTCCAACTAGTCCAGTCGCATACTGAAGGGTTTAACATGAACTTTCTTCCACATTACCTAAAAATAGATGTAATACGCTGCTATAGGTTTTGTTGTGAAAATTTGTAAGATTGGTAGCATGAAAATTCTGCTAAGTTCTTATCGAGTGAGGGCTTGGAGGGGAGGAATTTGAGGAAGGTTTACCAAACGGTAATGTACTAAATATCAATTGAAAAACTCTATTCATAGTTATCTTGTAACATTGTGCTAGTAATATCGCGAATATAAACTTTATTACATACATACATACAACAAAAAGTAATTTAAAATTTATACTACCTATAATAAGTGTAGGTATAAGTTCCATACCATCTGTTGCCAACGCAGTGGTCAAGGAATGCCTTCGAGACGAGGTTGTTTTTACACCTGTCACATCTCATCTTGGACCAGTTTCCAACGGATGTGGCGAGCATTCACCCAAGCCGACCAAGACGGCAATATAAGCGTGCCGTGCAAAAGAAACAACAATACGAAATGTTATTGGACAAAAAAGGATGGGTATATCGACGCGTGGCGTGGAAAAGAGATAGCGAAACTTACCTTGCTTGTTTTATTTAATAATCCAGTTATAATAAGATAGGTTGTATGGCTTCCGAAGGTGCAACGATTTTGAAGGGTTACTTGCAACTTTGCCATGTATCTTTTGTTCGTGAGTTCTTTTTGTTTTTTTATTGAGTGCTAAACAGATCTCTACGGTGCTTGACTTAACACTGAAGCGTGAATTATAGAACTTATTAGCACAAGCGTTTTATGTCTTCTACTTCATTTATTTATATTTTCGTTGAGATACTGCAATGAAATACTTTGTTGGTATTTACTTATACATAATACACATTTAGTGCATTAGCGGACTTAATGCCTACGGTATTCTCTACCAGCCAACCATTGGGTGATGCAAAGAAAGCAGTAAGTAGGTGAATTTTGGTTATAATGTGTCTGAGACAAAAAAAACTAAACAATATATGTATCTAACTCGATATCCTAAACCTACCCTAAACCTATATAGTATACACATAGTCAAATACATACATTTACATATATAAAAACATATGTACAATGTAGGTACCAATAATAATAGAAGATGATAACCATGAGGAAGTTGATTCTGCCAATTGTTTTACAAAGTACTGCTTAACTTTGATCTAGAGAAGATTTTTTTGCGGAATGAAACTCTTAGAACAACTTTTTATAGTATAGTGATTTATGTGTAGGTATAAGAATGGGTAATACTATCTACAAGATTTTTTTAATCTACTTGTTCTTTATCAACCACTAAAGTCATAAAGACACAGGTTCACACAAATACAGCCGCGGTCCCATTCATTCAAGAAATATATACAAATAATTTTCATTAACAAATGTTCAATAACGTTGTTTTTAATCTAAAAGATAATCCCGATCGCTATACAATAGATTGAAACATCTATATTTACCGCAATCTCAACTATAATCTGAAACGTTCATGTTGCCTTATCGAATGAATTGGCCGCTATCATTGTCTCGATAGTATGACGTGCTTTTGTTAATAGACTCGTATAGCCAGAAATGTATTTTGAAATCTCAATAGTGTTTTTTACGATGCGTAAAGCCTTTTAGACATTTGGCAATTATTAGTAAACTTTATTGTTTTGATTGAGTGCATACAGTTACTGTAATTAGGTATATAATAGAAAAAGCAATTGGCCCTTTTCGTTGTAAAAGGACAACAATATAATATAACCTTAGTATTAAGTCTATGAGAAAATTTCTTAAGGCTCTGTCAAATGATCAATAGGTTACGTGACCTAATTTTTTACATAAAAATAATACACACATAAATTGATGTAAAGTCTGTAGCCACCTTACGTTTACACAAAGCTGAAATTATCTATAGTTGGTACCTAAACGTTTGTTTAGAAATACCTGGATGGTCCAAAGGGAACCAGAAATAGAACGATAGACGTAGCGAATAACCACGTCTGGCTATTTGTATCTTGATTTGTAGAGAATTAATGATGATTCTGAAGGGATGAGCAAAATGTATTTACAGAACAAAATTTATTGATATAATGTTTTATGTATAACAATTGATGGATTTAAGATTAATGCCCGAACTTCACATCCTTAGCCGAATCGCAAAAGTCATACATCTATTTTATTTTTCTATGGGTGGGTTTAGTAGTTAGATCTCTTTGAAATTAGTTAATATCGTACTTTGACATACACATACATAATAATATATATGTAAGTTATTTCTCTGTGAAATTATAGTTTGTGTTTATACTAACACTTATCTAAGTAGTTGCATTAATTTTTAAAACCTAAGTTTGACCTATTTTTGATGTTACTTTTTTAATTCATCGTTTTTTTAATTTCATAATAAAAATATCCAGGTTTAAAAATAAAATTATTTTTTAATTAGTAATTAAAATACATTATTTGAACAGTAAACTCAGGGCGAGATCCAGGTTTCACATAAATACTGGAGGAATTTAAATTAATGGATCTTTCAAACCTATACAATGTTTTGGTCATTTAGAAATAGCCTAATTGATGTTTAATCAAAGATTAAAAACTCAGTTAAATCTAAGGTTTCCTGGACTAAAATGAAAATATAAACTAAAATCTATTGATATATTTCCCGTGTTGTTGTTGCCACGCAGTTGCTCACGATAACCTCCGAAACTTTCTTACTGATTTTCACGTTTTTTTTGTGTGTGCTCTATTGACATACCTTAGATATTAAACATCACGTTCAGACCAATAGCTGTCCAGCATGATTGAAAAGAGATGCCGACAAAATTGCGTAGGTCAGCTAGTCTATTGTAGAATCAAGCACACTGGATGCGTAACAGCTCACCATTAATCAATTATATAAGGACAGACTTTTGCCGCACTTTAGCTATGACAGTACAAGTACGCGGTGGGCTTGCCTTAGCGGGCTAATTCAGTAGAATGCCAGAAGCCAACTGCGTCGCTACATTCTTTGCAAACATTCCGCCACTTCTTCTTGCTATTTTTATTGGCTCTCTCTCAAAATAGTAATTTTACTGTAAAATACTAAAGAACAACGATAGGTCTTCATCTATGACACCAACCTTTTCATTCTGTGGATGTTGTAAGGAGCAAACTAAGTACGTCACATAGCTTCAAAGCGAAATAAATCTTAAATCTAAAGTTTTTGTAATATTACTTATTACTAGCTATTGTCATTGAGTTTGCTATCGATATCAATATCCATATGCATAAAAAAATTAAATGCAATTGACTGCTCTTCTTCCCTTACGAATTTAATTTACTTTTATATTTTCAAAGTGTACGAGAGTGAAGCTCAATTGTAGGTATCAAAAAGTAGGTTTTTAATACACTTGTAACTTAAATTTCGCGAATATGAGTGTCAATTAATGTATGTATGATAAATTAAAATTTGTAATTTCCCGTACAAATTGACGGTAGTCAATATTTCCTGTTGTCTAACAGCGAATGTACGAGAATAGCCCGGTTAAGTTAGACTGCCATTAATTATTGCATCTCTTGTAGCTAATGCTTGTTTTTGTGCGAACGATGCAGACTTGATGCCGTTTTCTTTTTTTGATTATTACTGTCTGTGGCTGCAAAATATAAACCCGTTTTAGCACAACATGGAAAGATACTAATAAAAACTTTTAGAAGTAAACATAGCTGCTGAGGAGCCCTTTATCGGTACGATAGCTTTTATATATCAATATCACGGTAAAAAGTAGCCCATGTCCTTCCTCAAGAATCAAAGTATTGCCATGACAATTTTCATTGAAATTTGTGCATAGGTTTAGTCGTGAAAGCGTAACAAACAGAGTCACTTTCAAATGTATAATATAAGGTATAGATTAAAATGAATATGAATCGACTCAACTGCAGTGCCACTGGGTCCTAATGAGAAACCAGCAGTAAGTGTTCTTTTCGTTGAATTTCATGGAGCGAGTCAGTCCGCATTTCTAATTTCCATGGGTTGCGTAAGTTCTCACCTCTATTCTTTTAACTCTAGCGGGAGTATTCACAGTTCTGACTCAAATAAGTCTGTGAGTAACGGTAGTTACCATCAAGTGATCTGTCGTCTCCGCCGGCTTATATATATATATATCGATAAATAATAGCTTATGTGTTATTCTCGTGTACATCTCATCTCATAAGGTAGTAGAGCCATACTGATTACAACGAACGGGCTGGCTCGTTAGGGGCGGTGATATCCTTGCACAGAAAATCAATGTAAAATGACAGTGTTCGTGCTGTAGTGTTTTGTTGGTGAGTGTAAGACCGGAGGCCCAATGATGCAAAAGTATCACTTGGCCGCCATAGTGTGGGTCACCAAGCTACATTGTTGCATTGTCTGCATTCGCAATGAGTATAGTGTCCACCACTCTTGGATTCTGCTTATGCTTTCCATCAGACAGAGTAGAGTCATTTTCACATAAAAAAAACTATATTACTGTAAAGTTTTATCTAAATTTTGTGCGAGTTACAAATATCCATATTTCTTCACAAACTTTCGCATTTATAATTTTAGTAGGAAACACAAAAAGATACTATGCAATAGTTACATTAATGAACTATTATTGACTGTGTAATTTAAAGGGGCCAAATGACTTTTCGTAAACGAAGACTTTGCAATTTCTTATTAACTTTATTTAAACTAAAATATATTATGTTTAATAACGCTTATGGGTCATTAATCGACACTTATGAAGGTCATAAAAGTCTGTATTTTAATGGCCCTTAGAGCAATAACTTTAGAGATATGAACCGGGGAATAGAAACAGAAACACACTGCAACAGTTCTCATCTATCAAGTTGTATGCACATAATTGTGACCTCGATTGAGATATTAAAAACTTCTAAAGTGTAATGAGTATGTCTGTCAATGGCAACATACAAGTAGTTCCTTAAAATCTAAATCGATTTTGATTTAGGTAGTTTAAGAAATGAAAGTCATTTCTTCGTAAATCAAGATTGAATATCAATCTATGATTCATCAGGTATTTTCTAATCCTTATAAATAAATAAAATTATAATATTATTCCCAAAATTTGGGGTCGGCTACTAGTTTAACCGCTTTTGCCTGAATATCAGTTTTTAGACGGAGCGACTGGCATCGGACCTCCGCAACCCTGAGGATGAACTGAATTCGAAAGATGAACTTAGTTGTCAGTATATTTGAGGGTACTGACTTCCTAATAACGATTGCCATAGATGTTAATGACCACCGAGACTGACGGCTTACAGAAAAACCCAACAGCAGTTCGACCCGGGAATCGAACCCGAGACCCTTGATCTGCGGTCGCTTACGCTAACCACTAAACCAACCAGGCAGACCTTATGCTTATTACATATTATCTACAGTATGCGGGCGTTGTCTTTGAAATCGATTAATCAAATATAAAAACTTATTTTTTTTATTTTTAGCTACTTGAGTGCACATTCAAAAACACCATCATTTAATCAGTCAATGACTGTTAATTCTCTAAATACCTATAGATTGTTTTTTTTTTTTAATAACTGGTTCAATTTAAAAACGTTCCATATCTCGAAACATTAAATAACATGAATTTGTGTCCATATAATATATATAATATAACACCTACATTTTAAAGGTTTATTTCAAAGCAGTTTCTAATTAAATATTCTATCTTTGTTAATAGATGTACAAATTCAATACCACTACAAACAAAACTAGACTAGTTTATAATCTCTGTCGGCCCTTTAATGGATGCGGCGTTAAGATATATGCTCTTACTCTAATTACACCCGTAATTAAGCTGGTAGTTTGTAGTTTAGGTTAATGAACAACCGAAATATAAAATGCTGAGGTTAGGCTGGCTACACACTCATACACATTAAGTTAATAATAATAAATATTTTTAATAAATATTTTCGGACATCCGACACACAACGCCATCCAGTCTCAAGTTAAGCAAAGCTTGTGATATGGGTACTAGACAACTGATATAAATACTTTTTTGTTTTTTTTTGTAAATAAATACATGTTATACATTGAAAACACCCGGACTCCGAAACAAAAATTTGTATATCAAACAAATATATAATCCAACCCGGGAATCGAACCCGAGATCATCAAGCGTAGCAGTCGCTTACGCTACCACTTGCACCACCAAGGCAGTTGAATATTTGTACAAAAACTCGAGTCATCTAAGTATCGCAAGCTCAAATCATCAGCTGAAAGACGTCTACCGCTGGACATGGGTATCCCCCAACGCTTGCCATCTCTCCAAGATCACCGTAATTGCCCGGAGAATTGCCAAAACTAGGCAACCGTGGGCGGGGCATAGTACTAGCTAGCTTAAATCAAGACAAAATTTTACACTTGGTACATACAATTTCAAAGCACTGTTGAAATTAATGTGAGTAATTAAAATTTTTATGTCAAGGGCAAGGAAATCACAGACGAACTCGGAAAAATGAAACGTGATACCAGACAAATAGCTGAAATTACTGTTTTATTAGTTTTACAACATATTAGTTGATAAATGAATTAAATTTGAAACAGAAGCGGTCCAGTTCACAAAATGCCAAAGATTATTCGTAATATATTTTGTGCCCTAGGTATATATACGTATATCCTATTTATGTACATACATACTCGTACACCAATTCTGATGCATGTTTCTCGTTACTGAGGCTCGTTACTTTTACTTATTTATATTCTGGACAATTGCTTTCCAATGATTACAGTGTTGTATGTCTCTGTAAACATATTTTAGTCAGTATCGCAATCCTGATGCATCCAGCCCATAAGACTCTTTCTTTTTGGCCCTTGTATCTTTTCCTGCCATTAGAAGTATTTAATTTTCTTCTATGTGTGTGAGCGAACCCGATCATTGGGCCGCGATTGACATTACAACACAAATTTTAATTTACTAACCTATAAATCAAAGGTATCAGTTGAAAGAGACCGCTGTGTGCAGTACGCCTTAAGCTCTATCTAGTTCAACCAGTATTTATACAAAATGATACAGTACAAATTAATTACATAAAATACGTTGGATCGAAAAGTCATTAAAATTAAATCATTCTATAGTTTACGTTTGCTTCGTGACTATCTGTGTACTTTAATTAATTATATTTCTTTATTAAGGCTTCCATGTTGACTGTCAGATAAAATATTAATGATATTAGATATTTATCTATCGTTACTTTAGAATGGGAGGAACAGGAATTTAATACATATTATATTATACACAGGTGTACAGCATATGAATTTGGAAAATAACTCAGGTCATTAGAAGATTGCTCTAAAAATCTACTATCTGATTTCTGTGCTATATAGTTAGTAGATGAATAACGAAGCTTAGCTCGGTATTCTTTTTTAGTTAATTTTCAAAAAAGTAATCCTGCTAGATCGATTTATCGCCCCCGAATCCCCCTGCATACTAAATGTCATGAAAATTGTTATAGCCTTTTTCGAGATTCAGTATAAGTAGTATATACAAGAATTGCTCGTTTTATTGTATTAGATTAGACATGTAATGTACGCACAGTATTTAACGGCATTGCATGAAAGTCATCCATACCTTTCTATTTATCTTAAGTTTGAACCAAATTATGGCCAAAATTTTATTAAACGTAACATTTTCAAGGTAGTAGAGCCACGCTGATTTCAGCACGAACGGGCCGGCTCGACCGGGGCGGTAGAATAGAATAGACTAGAATAGAATAATCGTTTATTTGGCCCACCGCCGAGACATAAAAACTATTACAAAAATAAAATAAACAAGAAACTTAACAGTAGGAACAGAAAAGAGAAAGTAACATAAATAGGTTATACAGACAAAAAAAAAAGTTCGTTTTTATACATGTTAAAATTTTACTTATTATGTGTACCGGTACTACCCTCGTACAGAAAATCAACGTAAAATGACAGCGATCATGCTTCCGTGTTTCGTTGGTGTGTGCGAAATTACTAGCCCGCCATGGTGTGGGTCACCATACTGCATTGTTGCATTGTCTGCATTCGCAGTATGATGTCCGCCACTCTTGGATTCTGCTTATGCTTTCCATCAGGCAGAGTAGAGTCATTTTGGCAGGGCCAGATATAAAAAAAAAATCTTGTTCTTGTTTTATTTATGGTAATTTGTTTGCTGCTATTTAAGCATGTTTGTATTTAAAAATATTTGAAACTATATGAATACCTCAAGGTAGTAGAGTCACTCTGATTTCAGCACGATCAGCCGGCTCGATCGAGGCGGTACTTCCTTCTCGCAAGATATTAACCTAAACTTATAGCATTTGTGCTATCGTGTTTCGTTGGTGTGAGATCGGAGGCCCAATGATTCAGAAGCATCTCAATAGGCCGCCATAGTGTGGGTCACCATGCTGCATTGTTGCATTGTCTGCATTCGCAATGATTATGGTGACTACTCTTGGATTCTGCTCATGCTCTGAATATTAAAAAAACTGCATTCTGGTTACTATGGTATATAGGCTCTATACTATCTAGGATCAGATATTCGTGTGTAAGATAGACAGGGTAATAAAAATAGACATATTGACTCTTACAAAGCAAACTGGTTAAAAACAGCTTTTGAACCGATATGTGTTATTTTTTAATGACCAGTTGGTATTTTTTTTTTTTGGGCAATTTTCATTTCCTGTTAATATATTATGGCGATATGATTAGTTGTATCCTACTGTTTAACACAAATTTATCGAAATTTAAGTACATATTACGTTTCATCCTCCTTTCACCATTAAAAAAAAATCTGCACTTTATGGCGTCCGTCAAGATTATCTAGCATCAAAGTATGTCAAACTAAATTTAAATTATTCATTTAGTTATTTTAACTTGTTTATTTAGTTGACTGACTTGGTGGAGCAGTGGTAGCATATGCCACCGCTGTGCTTGAGATTCGAAGTTCGATTCCCGGGTCGGACCAAATATTTGTTTGATCTGCAAATAAATATTTGTTACGAAGTTTGGGTGTTTTTCATGTATATCATGTATGTATTTACAAAAAAAAGTATATATGTATTTATATCAGTTGTCTGATACAAGCTCTGCTTAGTGCGACTAGATGGCGTTGTGTGTAATGTGTGTTAGATGTCCGAAATATTTATTCCGAAAAAAAATATTATTTAGTTGCCTGTGAAATTAGTTGCCTGTAAATTTTCGGAAGCGTATTCTGATCAGTGAGTTAAATATATACTAACATATTTCATGCTAACAATGACTGTCAGAATAAATGTACATTCACTATTGGTTTTTCGTGTTTTGTAATTCCAAGTACTATTTTTTAAGTTTATTCATTTAAGGAATAAACGGTAATGCCCGCCGATAAACTATTCTGCAGTTTGATGGATTAACGTATGTAATTGTGAACTTATTCCGAATAAATGTTTAATTAATTTCTTCTATTTGATAAAACAATAACAACTTCTGAAAAACCTGTTTTTGATAAACCACTCTAGTCTCTGGTTTTATCAGACTGATTTTAAGTTCAGTTCTTTTTTTTTTTTATGTTTGTCCCCGCCAAAATGACCCTACTCTGCCTGATGGAAAGCATAAACAAAATCCAAGAGTGGTGGTCACCATACTGCGAATGCAGACAATGCAGCATGGTGACCCACACCATGGCGGGCTAGTGATGCTTCTGCATCATTGGGCCTCCGGTCTCGCACTCACCAACGAAACACGACAGCATGATCGCTGTCATTTTACGTTGATTTTCTGTGCGAGGTCAAGATTATATTAATAAATAATATATGAATAAATTTGAATTTATCACTTAATCTTGAAAATAAGTTTAGGTTGTTAGTACCAAAACATCAATACGAGGGAAACTATGGTGCAAAACTAGTATAATCATCATCTTTCCTAGTCTACTGTTGGCTCATACACAGTCCTCTGGTATAATATCGAAAAACAATTGATAAATAATAATAACAGCATAGCAATAACCGCTATTTTGATGAATCATAATGAGGTACTTACCGGTTCTAAAACTTCTGCCTACTCCCACGCTTCGTGTGGCGTGATATTAAGAACCTACGAATGCTGTTTAAATAAGCCATGGATTTCCAATTTGAATTGCTATATTTAAAATCAAAGAGATATATATGTGAAGAATAATGGTTTTGAAGAAATGGATGACTCTTAGGAGAATATCTCGGGTTTTTTAAATGCAGTAGTCTAATTAGAGATAAAAAGTATTAAACTGTGGTGATGCTCCACCTCGGAATTTCTTTTTGGAAAAATTCAGTAACGCTTTTTGCTCCGACTTGGAAATCAAACCTGAGAACTCTTGATTGGCAGTCGCATACAATAATCAACAAAGTAGTGCCAAAAGTAAATCATTGTACCTATATTTTTTCTGTAAATCCTGTGCTATGTGTTACACTATAATTCAGAACTCTGTTCTCAATACTAATCTTCCCTCAAATTATTTACTAAAATTAGTTACTAACTAACCGTGTTACCCATAAATACTTCATTGAATAACTGGTAGTAATCAGGTTAGCTTTATAAACAAGACGAAGGTATGCCGTTTAAAAAAGGGTTAAACAGTTCAACTGGTAACGTTGAGAAAGTTCCACCATTGATGCGAAGAAGACAATGACGGGAAACGCAGCGGTATACCGCTGGTATACTCTCAAGGTCACGGAAAGTATTTAGATCAGTTACTGTATTTGATTCGCTCCTCTTTTTTTAATGACAGTAATATGAGGCCGATAACAAGGTGAGTGCCGGTACACAATGGATAAATGAGGTTTTATTGCGCTGTTGATTATTCATATTTGCTATAATAAGATGTCCGTTAAACTGCTTAACTCTCTTTGGTAGAATGCATTTGGGTCAGTTAAAGGTTTTTACCTATGATTCAGTGATAAACCAACGGATTTTTTATCATCATCATCTTCATAATGAGTTTAAATTTCAATTTATTAATTTGCAGAAATGCAGGTTAACAGAGATCTCATCTCATTACATTCTACCATTATATAATAGTGTGCAAATATATATATATATATAGTATAGTATAAGTTAACAATAATAAAAATTTAAATTATGAAACAGAAACAAAATATTTAAAAAAAAAAAAAAAAATGAAAAATGATAGAAAATTTGCTAATTAAAATGTCAGAAAATGCAAATTAAAATGTCAGACTCAAACATGACTCTTTTTTTCCTCAAATCCTAGTGCCAGTCATATAATATTATGCCATCGTCATCCAAATATTCTTGAAGAGAGTAATAGCACTTAGCAATGAGCAGTTTTTGAAGACGCTTCTTGAAAATTATTGTATTGTCAGCTTTTTTTATACGATTTGGTAACCTATTGTAAACATGTGGAGCAATACAGAAAAAACTTTTTTGCATTAATGTGGTTCTGAAGTTTGGAGGTTAGCAGGCGGTATCCCTCACGATCATGAGCGGCCTTTTTTAATTGGTGATATTTTAGTCCAGTGCATTATTGATGTCATCTATCAATTTCCTTCGTGGTCGTTCTGGTGTCTTCCTGCCATGTGTTTTTCCAGCTTTTTATACAGCTTTTCTACAGACAAAGCAGGACTTCTTCAAAAATTGTAAGTACTCCTGTTCAATTTGTATGCAAAATAGTATAAAGATTATTTAAGAAATAAAGTTTAAACCAACATAAAATAGCAGACAAATAAACACATAAGCTCAATTTCTCATTTATAACACATATGAGATCAGATTGGGATAGTTAGGAAGTTGAGATTAGGATATATGGTTTTATTTACGTTTATATTTCGGGTAAACTCAACTAGTTTCAGGCCCGTCCGGACCCTTTATCAAAGGCCTTTGGGGTTAGCGACCGCTTACCGTAAGGCGGGCTATCGTGTGCGCACTAATTCAATAGTGTGAAAAGGTTTCTAGGCTTTCAGAAAATTCTCGAGTTTTCTCGAAGATTTCTGCTTTTATATTAGTTGATTGAAAACCTCCGCCACTAAGTTGTTTCACACCGAAACCTATAAATTAAACCCTTTCAGATTCTTATGACTTTAACTCACAATATGCAATATGGTAACACACTCTACCGCTAATGCTAATAAGGTCGATATTAGCATAAGAAATTCTATTGATTGAGTATCTTCCAATCAATCAAGTAAAAGTGGAAGCAATATATCATATCTTGTTCTCTAGATAATTGCAAACGTGCCATCTTAAGATATTGAACCTGCTATACATGATATGGGAGTACCGCAAAGCATTAAACTTGGACCTAATATGATTAACCGTACGGTAAATTATAACATCGATGGAAAATTAAATTATATGGAAGTCGAATGCAGAGTACTTATTTTTAACTAGCTTAGCCCCGCAGTATTGATGGCGTGTTTATGGCACTAAAACAGTAGCCCAAGTTATTCCTTATTTTTTCAGCTATCTGTCAGTAAAAATCCCATCAAAGTCAATAGAGCCGTACCAGAGATTAGCCAGAACAGATAGACAAAAATAAAAATAAAAGATTTCAACTTCCTTTATTTGTATAGATATCACAGTTTTGTAGATGTAGAGATGTACAAAATATGTGGAAAAGAGAACTTTATGTATGAATAAGAACATATATTAGGATATAATGCGGCTGGAAAGACAATAAGTAATGAAATTTTAAAGAAAGAAGAAAACACTCACCGTGAGAGAGCCACGCTTCGGCATGAATGGGCCGGCTCGACCGGAGTGATACCAACGCCTCAACCGTTGTGAAATAGCGCTTGTGCTGTGTTTCCCCGAGTGAGTGAATATACCGTAGGCCCATACCCCCTGCCTAAATCCCCCAAAGGCGGCGGTAATCGCTTACCATCAGGTAATACGTCTGCTCCCTATTACCATAGAAAAAAACAAAGTGTGATGATTTCAATGCAATTTAGGAAAAGGTAAGGAGAATATTAAGTAGTATGAATAAGATAAAAAGTAGGAAATACTACAATAAAAATATCGCAGATATAAGTTTCACTCATTTTGATAACTTTAAATATTACTAGCTGAACCCCGCGGTGTTACCCGCGGTTATTGTTGTACCGCGAGTAACGCCGCGGCACAAAGTTAGTCTAAAAAAAAGTAGCCTAAGTTACTCCCCGGGTCATCAGCTACCTGCCAGTGAAAGACCCGTCAAAATCCGTTCAGCCGTTCCAGAGATTACTCGGAACAAACAGACAGACAGACAGACAGACAGACAGACAAAAAATTTTTAACTACATTTTTGGTATATGTATCGTGTATACATATGCATTAAGTAAAAAGCATTTATTTTAATATTACAAACAGACACTCCAATTTTATTTATTTGCATAGATGTAGCTAACGTCGCAGATAATTCTGCAAACAAAATTATTTACTATACACTGTATTCAAAAGCAATTGCCTAACATAGTCTGTTATGTTGTACCAAACGCGCAAGATTTTTTCACATCGACATAATACTGAACTTTTTTAATGATTCCAAAAGTTTCAGAACTAGCTTCTGAAACTTCAAATGATACAAAAATGACTAGAAGTCAAGGAAGTATTAATTTGTAATACCGGCGTTTTTGTAGTAATCATTAAAATGAATATTCTAAAATAAATTGAATGAAACAATAAGTCATTTTAAGAAAATGAACTGATTTTTTTTTCTCTCATTCGTTAGTTCAAATCAACACAGCTAAAAATTCCAAACATCATTGGCCTGTATTATTACAGTTTGCCTTTGTTTAAAAAATAAGTATCATTTGAAGTCTTTAAATTCTAAGCTAATACATCGTACCAGCTGTTTTCCTACATCATCATCATCATCATCAGCCTGTCGCAGTCTACTGCTGGACATAGGCCTCTCACAATATTAATAAATCGATTGAATGTGAGTTCAACGCTTAGTCAATAAGATATAAACCTTTTCACCGTAGATATTAATTATCTGTACTCTCATGAATAATAGAGCTACAGACCTTTTTAAACCACATACAGAACAAAAAAGTAAGCCTGCCAGCAACAAGTAGAACAATGCTACGCGTTTCTGCACCGAATGATCTCCAGTGCTACGTTTAACTTGATAAGTACAATTGAAAATGGTTCCAGGTTTTCCCAAAACACAATACTTTACATCAACATAAAGGTAGGCACCCGTATATTCCGTTGCATCGCCCATTGTAACCGGCTAAACGCCCACAGTGCGGTGTCAACGAGGCGCCAAGCCAGACGTTCGCTTTTGACGTTTCGACATTTCGCGCCAAAGGGCCTTTCGCGCCAACAAATAAACAATTTTGTTTTCGATAGAAAAGTTAGCAATTAAAACTTTTTGGTCATGTTACGTGTGGAACACATTTTTAATTAGATTGACGTTTGTGCGCGGTATAAATTAAAAATTTGAATAGAGAACATTTTTTTTGTTGACAGTTTGGATGTGTCAAATGATATTATTTTTAAAAAATATTTTCGTCTGTATATCTTTTAAAGTGTGTGGATTCTTAGTGGACAGTGATATTTTAGATTTGCGCAACGTAGAGATAGGCAGTGTTTTGTTGGATTTAAGAAGTTGTTTAAAATAATAACACCGACTAGTAAGTTTTATTACCAAATATTATTCTTTTAATCATAATTTTCTTCTCGAAATTTGGATTCTTTGGGTGAAAAAAATATTTTACAGCTATCTATAAATTAGCAATTATAAATGTATTTTAATGTTTTAATTAAATTTGATTTGATCATAACTTAGACAGGTACATGATAATGGATATACCATTATCATGTACCTATTTAAGTTAAAAGTTTAAGTTAACTAAATAAACATATAAAAAATATATTTAATATCCATTAACAGCATTTATAAATTAAAATATTGTTGGTAGTGTAATTATTTTGCATATAAACAAACACCATTATGCCTACTAAATTTGATTACAGTACCTAAATTGTAAATGTTATATATTGAAACATTTACATACTTAAGCGTATTACAATTAAATAAATGTTTTTTGTTAGCAAACGATAAAGAAATATAAAGAAAATAATTTATAATTGAACTTGTACTTTTTTAATCATAAAGATATTAAGTAAAACGGATAAGTCTAAAATCAAAACTTTGAAAGAACTCATCCATCTGATAACCCCCAAAAAGTTCCGAAAAGACAATCAAATTTTATCAATGGATTCCGAATTTGAATTAAAAGTCGCATCACTGTCTTAAACAAACCCGACATGAGGTTTCAATAAAAAAGACATTATAAAGTAGTCGGTGTCCAAAAAATATAAGACATAAGAATCGAGATGAATAGTACAACACTAATCTTCACTGACAAAAAGAAAACATTGAAACTCCATCCTTATCTCCTTTTAATACAGTTCACGTCAAAACGTGATAGCTGTATTGTTAAATTTGGAATTATTATACTTCGAATGCATTTGAAAAAGAGAAACCTTCTTCGATTATGTACCTTACAAATATTAAAATAAGGGTCACATTAGACCTATGGGATAGTAGAATACATAGGTTTTATTCTTTTATAATAAACAGGTTTGATACTTACTCGTTAGGGATCGTAATTAGGGCAGGTGTTCACCGGGCGGCGGTGTAACTTTTTGTTGTGTTTAGTTGATTTTTTCTCATTTCGAGATGTGGTCGGGATGAAACGAATTTTGTGGAAATGTTTTTATTTTGTTTTCGCTGCCAGTTTTGATGAAACAACCTCGTTGTGTATTTAACTTACATTGTGTTTCCTTAAATATTAAATGTGTTAATTCTATATTAATGAAATTATTCGTAGTCTCACTTCTATAAATTAATTATCTGCTTTTCACGGTTTTAGATGTTTTCTTCCTTATTTACTTTCCTATTTCCCAGTATTAATAATACTTACGATTTTCTCAATTAAAGTGGCTATAACTAAATTACGAAAGCCTGGAACTTACGATATGGGTTATTCGACTATGATTGGAAGAGCTAAACCCTAAGGAGAGATCCTGTTAAAGGATCCTTTTAGACTTATAACCATCATATAGTTTTTCTACAAACGAAGGAGGGAGAATCTATATTTCACTAGCTGAAACCCGCGGTGTTACCCGCGGTTATTGTTGTACCGCGAGTAACGCCGCGCGACAAAGTTAGTCTAAAAAAAGTAGCCTAAGTTACTCCCCGGATCATCAGCTACCTGCCAGTGAAAGTCCCGTCAAAATCCGTCCAGCCGTTCCAGAGATTACCCGGAACAAACAGACAGACAGACAGACAGACAAAAAAAAACTTAACTACATTTTTCGTATATGTTCCGTGTATACATACATATGCATTTAGTAAAAAGCGGTTATTTTATTATTACA
Source organism: Spilosoma lubricipeda (assembly GCA_905220595.1). Taxonomy (NCBI): domain Eukaryota; kingdom Metazoa; phylum Arthropoda; class Insecta; order Lepidoptera; family Erebidae; genus Spilosoma; species Spilosoma lubricipeda. The sequence goes on from HG992300.1 coordinate 6,446,317, forward strand.
AACAGACACTCCAATTATATTTATTTGTATAGATTATTACTAAACGCTTTAGAATAAAGTTCTAATTGAGGGAAGATACATTTTAAAATAAGAACTTCCTGATCTCTTTGAGTTTTTGGCGAAGGAAATCGAAGTTAAAACTGTTAGTACTCTTCTTGAGCTCCAAACTAGGCCTCACGATAAACTGCATTACTAATAGTACATTACTTAAGACCTAAGTAACTTTAGTTCCTTCATAGTTCAATCAATCTTTTCACAATTATATCCCCGTTGCTTAAGTCAATTAGCTTGACTAGTAATTAAGCTGACACTTAATTAATGGTAACACATGTCAATTTCTAAGTTGACTGATACTAAGTCTAGACAGATGATACGTGTTTAAGTTTTGGACCTCACTCAAATTTCTTCATATTACTATCTATGGGCCTTTACTTTCTACGCTTACATAGTTAGATTTTGTAAATTAATTAAGGTCTCCTTCGAGAACAATGCCAGTTTTCTGGATAGAAGGTATTCTATGTAAGCTTAATCAATTCTTGGTAATCTTGATGTAAAATTTAATGATTATCAGGTATCAAGTTTGAAAGGTTAAATCATACGTAGAGATAAGTAATAATGTCGTGAAGAAAGTTTTATGTACAGAAGTTTATAAAGAGACTAGCTTTTGTACGTAACTTTGCTCACGCAAACTGTCATCCCCTGATTTACCGCCTTAGGGGTGGACTTTCGCAAATTCCTTTCTTAGTGCTTACTTACATTATATAAGGAGGTTCCTTGCATTGTTACATGCAAAATTTCAGGAGTCTAGGTTCAGTGGTTTGGGCTGTGCGTTGATCTCTGGGTATGTCAGTAGTCACTTTCCTTTTTTATTTACATAGATAGATAGAACATGAGGACAGCCAAATAAAGGATGTATCAAAGAGAATAGGGCTAGAAAGCAAGTAAGCAATAAAATGATAAGTAATAGAGAAGAAAATAAAATAAAATTGCTTGCACAAACCCCAATTGAATTTAGGAAAAGGGTAAAAATAATGATGAGTTTATATTTGAAAATGTGGCGATTGCTTATCACAAACTCGCTTTTTAGCTTTGTAAGAATCAAACCAAAAATATAAAAGCATTAAAAAAAATGATTACCGTATTGCTGCCTATTACTTTAAAAGTAGTGAATGCAAAATACACACGGCATTATGTGAAACGGATCATTTTCAAGACATTTACCCAAAAAAAAGTGGAATGTATTTAATATTATGCTAACGATTTATTACAGTGGTTATAATAAAGGGTTATTCCACGTTATTAACTTCGAAATATATCTGCGCAAATCCAAAACAAAACACACAGCATTAAGTATGTAGTACAAAAGTACTACGCATTTTCTACAAACAATGAATTCATATCGCGACCTTTAACATAAAATTAATACAATTTTCCAAAAACGTTGACATTTCTTACCTACTTAATGTTTAACTATTTCTAAATATACCAGTTGAAATAGACCTCTAAAATTCTTCGCGCTACTCAAGAAATAAAACAATTTATAGATCACAAAAGCTCAAGACACTTTGGTCATTAATAATTCTATTATCATTTCAACCTCTTGTAGAGACAACTTTGATAGTGCGTAGGTGTACTTTATTGCAGTAATTTGTTGACTACTACTTAAACTCTACTTTATCGTCTTATCAATACGATTCACAATCATTTGACAAATAAATTCAGGTAAGAAGTACATTATTAACAAAGTATAATGTTAAGAGACGTTTAACGGTCGATTTCAAAGATCGAATGGAAAGACGTCAGTTTAATAAGTAGTGTTGATAGCCATGTTCCAATAATTTGAATATAGAACGGTTATAAAACCGTTTCAAGACTAAATAAGTAATGGAAGACTGTTTGATTGTGAAGGGCTTTGAATCGATGTTTTGATTTGTTTATTATGATAGTTACTAGAGAAAATATGAATAGGTCGAAAGATATTAGGTTAATTTTGATATAATAATTTAACAATAACCATGCTGAAGTTTCAAATAATGCTTGCTACGTCTACGCATACCCGTTACTTTTATAAGCAAAGGTGACACTTGCACCTGGTTGGTGGCAAAATCGAAAGTAACTCTTTCTGTCTGTCCCGTGTTCACGGCTAAACCGTTACATCGATTTATATGTAATTTGGTATATGATATACTTTGGTTTTTGAGGAAGGACATAGACTAGTTTTTACCGCGATAATCCAGATACATCCGGGCAGAGCTGCGGGTAAAAGCCAGTACCAAAACAAACAGATGGATAGTTAAAATCAAAAAACACAAAGCAGTCATGAGGACTGCGTCAGAAGTGAAAACTCAAAACTATAAACAAACAGTTATTCAAGCTCACCTGAAATGAACCTCTTTACTCCTTTAATAAAATGCGTGATAAAAAGAAGTAACAAAAAAATATAAACATGCTACAAGTTATGTCATATTATACAGTGGAGCCATCAGCTGTCACCACGCACACCTCTCTGCGCCGCCGTCTTACGATCAGATCACGTGCCCTGACGCGAGTTTAAGGTTTTTTACCCATCTCAAAATACATTTAGTTAAAGTGCACAGCGGCGCTAAAGAAGTTTTCACTTCAAAAGATGATGACGAGAAATGCCTTGACAATGACATACATGTATATACTCTCCTCTACAATGTTCCTGGACGATATGTGTTTGAAAATGTGTCAGGAATTGTTTCCAGGCTTAGTAATTCTAATCCAATACGGCGCTTAACTCTGGATACTCCTGGCCTCAGTGTCCCCGGGAGCTGGAAATCCGAAGGGTTTTTGCAACAAGAAAAAACACTAGTAGTCGCTATGTTCCGCAGCAAATCGACTGGTAAATCAGAAGGGTTACAAAATATATTTAAGTAATTTTACTCTTGAGTTGTATGTATCTATTCGTGCCTATATGACCATCATATACCATCAGAAAAATGTTGTCGAAACGATGACTGAGAAAATAGGAAATAACTACTATGTTTTTTGACTAACTTCACTCCCGGGTGACACAAGTTTTATTCACGGACCAAAAGTCAGTAAATCAGTTACGCACTCAGTCCTTTCTTCCATCCTAAATCATAAAATTAATCTCACATAATGACTAATTTATTCCCAGAAGTAACCAACAATTTGCCCAATACTTAATGCATACCACAATTAAAAATGCAGACTGTCCAATTGCTGAATGAGTCACAGTTTCATTAAACCATTTTGAGTGTCCTCACGGTTTAATGAAAACGTTCCCGCAGGACGTTACGACGACGTATTTATTTAGTTTTTTTTGTCTGTATTTCTTTCGCTTGGGTTCCGGGAAAAAAGTTGGGAATTACGTTTTTTATCGTCTATCGAGTAAATAGGTTTAGGTTTGCAAGTATATGTAATTGTTTTAGATCTCCTTTTGTTTTAAGTAATGCATGGAATAAAGTATTAACTGCACTTTTACCCCTTTTTAACCGACTTCAAAACAGGAGGGTTTAAAATTCAATGGTATTTTTTTCTTTATAATTCTCTCTGACTATCAGTTAAATACTTCTTACTGTTCTTTGCCTTTTACATCAAAAGAATATAACGATAACGGATATTATAAGCTAGGAAAATAACTTTAAAACAAAAAACCTATCAATAAACTTTGTTTTATAATAAGAATACTTCTTGTGGATTTAGAATGAAATAGTACAACACACAAAACTTCCTTTTACCTAAAAACCAGCAACCTGCTTTTGATTTGTGGGTAGCAGGAGTTCATAGATGGTGTACAATATCTATATCTTTAAGGCTTTATAGAATTAAATCAAACTACCACATCCATCATTCCGGGACATCAAGAATATTGACAGACAAATCAACAAGAAAAAACTAGACCTCACACAGCTTCAGATATTAAAGCAAGCCACGACAGGAAACAGTAGCAGAGAGAAAGTTCGTTAATTGGACCTCTTACCTCAGTCGTACGTCGCATTATTGGTGTACTTACCTTCAAGTTGTCCATCGATTCGTTTTGACGACGAACCAGTTTTGCCATTGTACTAAATGTTCTGAATAGCCTCTCACGAATGAAACACAATTTGTAATAAGACGATAATATGTTAAGTGTCATTCACAAATGTCAATGACTTTCATGATGGTACTATTTTATTGTTTACTTCTCAACAAGAATGAAAAAGTCAAATCAAAAGAATAAATCTCTCTTAAACCAATTATGGATAATTTTGGACTGTCTTTATGCCTCGCACAACAGAACTGTTTAATGAACTGTCGCCTACGGTATTCCCGGAGCGATACGACCTTCAAACCTTCAAGAAAAGAGCGAACACCTTCTTAAATGGCTCGCAACTCACTTGTGACGCCTCTGGTATTGCGGGTCTCCATGGGCGGCGATAATTGTTTACCGTCAGACGATATGTCTGCTCGTTTGCCTTCTGTGCCATAAAAAAGTTAGTCGTAAAGGTAAACAGGCCAAAACCCCAAGGTTACTTTTTATGTATAAGAGTATTCTTTACAAGTTTCCGGATATATTGCTTGATTTAGTCAAAATCAGAAAGCAAACCTAAACAAACTCATGTAGTCAGCACGATAAAGTTGACCAAAAACCTTTTTTTAAAAACAGACCTGAGTCTAGCAGTGGAATATTATAGGCTGTGAATGATGATAATGGAATTTGAGGATCAAATAACTAAAATGAGTCTGCATTTAACTGTTTCGGTCAAGTACTGACCATATTTAAGTAATATGTACTTCATGTACGTGGAGATACGTTATAAATTTGAAAGAAATATTATTATGAGTCCTAGTTAACCCAGTCTACAAACCAAGTTATAAGAAGTGGGGATGGAAATGTAAAGGCTACATTATTTTTATATATTTTTTGATTCTTGCCGTGAGACTATCTCTTCTAGCTACAATATTTAACTTGTCGACACAAATAAAAAGGGTTTACGTTATACTAATCATTATAGTTACATTATCTATACTAATATATAAAGCTGAAGAGTTTGTTTGTTTGTATGAACGCGTTAAATTCAGGAACCGCTGTACCGATATGAAAAATTCTTTCAGTGTTGGATAGTACGTTTAGGTTTAGGTTATAGGTTATATATCATCACGCTTAGACCAGTAGGAGTGGAGTACTATTGGTGAATGTTTTAAAAACGGGGTAAAATTATCACGCTATAGGCAATAGAAGACGCAAACGAGGTTGCGTGGGTCAACTATTAGTTATAAATATAAGAAATATAGTTTCAATAATATTTACTGGACTACATATTGCTTTGAGATCAATTTTCTATCACAATTTATTTACTTCCATCTTGTATGTAGTATCCTAGTTGACCGTAAATTGTGGATTGAAGAGAAAGATATAATTCAAGCTCCTACACCCTTTAATAGCCGTTCACATAATATAATCACATTCCTCTTGCGAATCTCTTACGATCTAAAGTATGGCTTTAAATATTTTCCATGACTGTTATAAAAGTCTATGAACAGGCTTATTTTTTGTCTTGATATTAAACACACACATTGGTATCTCAGAAGCTCACTATGAATCACAGATGTTCACTTATCTGTTGTTCACGTCTGTCACGAATAATACCCGAAGGCTAATATTTGCCTCAAGTTAGCACGTGTAGGCTAATTTGTTTCGAATCCCTACACGCATGAACGCACATTTTTGTAGCAAATGCTCTCTTGAATATTTGTGCAGTGGTTACAAATATGTTACTACTGTTATTCTGTTGATGATTTTTCTTTGACATGTTATTTTTTGCTTTTCAATCATATATAAAAAAAAGTAAAAACTAAAACCCAACTACGACAAAAAACGACTTTGAAAAAGCATGAAACAAGTTTCAAAAGCCGTAGTCACGCGTTGTTAAAGTGTCATGGACTATGGTTCATTAGAATAGAATAGAATAGAATAGAATAGAATAAACTTTATTGTACATTAAATAATATAGTTTACATTAAAAAAATAAAATAATACTTCAATTGACTGTCCATGTACAAATGGTTTACTAAGTTTCAAAAACCGTCGTCCATGTAGTATAATGTACCATAGTTCATAACACTTTGACAACGCGTGACTACGGCTTTTGAAACTTGTTTCATGCTTTTTCAAAGTCGTTTTTTGTCGTAGTTGGGTTTTAGTTTTTACTTTTTTTTATTTAAAATGTTTTGGTGCCTCTATGATATTAATTTCTTTGCATAGTATATTTTAAATAGGTACTATAAAAATTTTACAATTATCGAATAAATACAGACAAAGTCACGAGAAAATGCTTATAATATATATATTTTTGAAAGGTACAAGTAACGCCCTTTCGTATGATTTTAAACACGGCATATTTCTCTCAAATTAATTTTTTGAAACAGTACTTTACGTCGGCTAGAGGGCGCCACATTAGATTAAATGGCACGTTGTATAACCTATAACCAGCGGACAATCAAGACGCTTCTAACGATATCTCATTTGTCTTATTCTGACTAGTAGTTAAGAAAGGAGGGCACAAATGAGCATACCATAGAAATTCCACACTTATCGAATAAAAACGGACAAAGTCACAAGCAAATGCTAATAATATATATATATTTGAAGTGTGCAGGTAGCGCCCTTTCCAATGATACCAAACACGACATATTTATCTAAAATTTATTTTTTAATGCAGTACTTTATGTTGGCTAGAGGGCGCCACATTAGATTCAGTGACATTTCATATGGCCTATAACCAGAAGACGATCATGACGCTTCTAACGACACCTCAATTGTCCAGTTCTAATGAGTAGTTAAGGAGCTATGAGGGAACAAATGAACATACATACATACATACATACATACATACATACATACATACATACATACATACATACATACATACATACATACATAGCCTGTCAAAATCATAACCCTCCTTTGGCTTTGCCGTAGTCGGGTAAAAATTAGTATCCCTAGCCAACACTTACTTCATTTGTTCAAAGTCTGAATTTTGCCCAAAGTCAGAAGTATACTTCATATTATTAGCTTCCATCCATCCATACTTACAAACTTTCGCGTTTATGATATTAGTAGGATGTTCCCTTATTCTCTATGTTTCATATTCATCTAATGTACTGAAGCTCTCAAGTTGACTCTCTACACTAAACATCACGAGAAAATAAGTTTACTGGTCTGTAATATTTGGAAGATTCATAATCTAAAGTTTTAAATTCTAATATTAAGTAAAGTTCTAGCTCTCATTATAATATAAGCCTCCTTAAATCAAAGAAATCTAGGGGAACGGAATAACTATTTTTAATAAATTATTCTAATTCATAAAGTAGATTATTTTCTATTTGGGATAGACACATTACTTAGAGACATATGTATATACAATTCTATCACCTCCATTAAGATCTGTTTTTAATGCATGTCTAGCCATTAATGTGATAATAAGTTTAGTTGTACGTTAAAAATGATACATTAAATTGTTTCTATGCGTCATACAACTCATACACAGGAACATGTCATTAGCCTTATTAAAATGTTGCATACCAAATATTTTGCTTCAATTACATCCTTGCTCTTTGTTCTATTGAGTTAACGAAATTAAACAGCATAATAGCTATGTACGTATGGAAGGTCTCTGACATTTGACAGGTTAAAAGATGATGTTAATTTATTTATGTTTTGCTCTTTTATGTAAATATAAAGTTTCAGGCCACACTAGAGACAGCTGAGTCTCGTATGACTAGGAAAAAATATATTAGTAAATACGGTATCTACAGAGGACCAATAGACTACGGGCCCGTGTCATATGAACCGCCAGGAGTCTTTTTTAGAAAGATTACAGTAACATTCAGCACTATGCCGTCACTTGTAAGCTGTTCATCTGAGTACAGGTGAAGAGCAGGGGGAAGCAACCCTCGATTTTTCTCCCTTGTCACGTGATTTTTGTAGTATGAAGTATTGAAATTGTATGGAACCGATGCCATCAACTCTTATATTTGACATTGAATATAGAATAGAATGTCTTTAAATACAGCCTTAACAAATAGCGGCCAGCCACCTAATATTCAATTTTACTGCTATCCTTGAAAAAACATTTAAGCTTTATATCAGGTTAATCTGATTATAGCTGCTTGATTAAATATAGATAGAAGTCTTTCAAATGTTCGATGTCCAAATCTTATTAAAACTAAAATCACGTTTGCAGCTGGCAATTCACACTCTGATTGACTGAGTCAACTCAGATTCTGCGGCAAACTGCTCCGGTAACTTATAAAGTTCTGACTAAAATATTAACTTTAACCAATTAATATTGAGCTAATTATTTTTTTGCATAGCGTATTTCTATAGATTTATTAAACAACTTTACAAATAAAGTAATACAATACAGTTTAGTTGCAAAGGATTACTGACACCGAGGGCTATCTCCTATTGTTTAATTTATTTATTCTATCTTCTGTCCATAAATCTCTGTCGAAAATTTTTATGACCATAAAATTATAGACATCTTTTTTTTTTTTTTTAAATCTTTATTCACATTTAAGTTACATTTTTTTTACAGTGTCTCTATTCGCCAAACTGTTCTAACAGTTTGTAGGCGTTCCGCTCAATGTATAATAAACTTAATACTTAAATGCTACTTTTTATATTAACTAACAAAAAAACAAAATACTTATATCTAAGAAATAAACAATACATAATCAGTACAACCTCATTATTTTTGGGAACCTACTTCCTTAATTAAGTACACGTTTTAATCTATTACCATATCCAAACATTTCTTTTAGTCTTAGTTTCAATTTAAATTTACATTTTATTCTTTTTTCCTCTCTCAATAGTTGATATTTATTACATAACTTTGGTACTACATACTTCCTAGTCCTTTCCCCATAATAATTATTTACTTTTAACTGCTCTAATTTTCCCTTCTTTCTAAGTCTTACACTATAATTATATATTTTCTTTATTTTATGTTCTTCGCTATGATATGATTCTCACTAGGCCGCCTTAGTGTGGGTCAACATGTTGCATTGTCTATATTCGCAATGAAGATGGTGACCACCACTCTTGGTTTCTACTCATACTTTCCATCAGGCAGAGTAGAGTCGTTTTGGCAGCTCTAACCTCCATAAGAAAAGACTAAACCTTGATAGTTTCACTCTAGAGTCTCATATCTCCTGAGTTAACCGCTCAAACATGTACATTGCCTTATTTTTAATGTCATCATCATCATCTGCCCGTTGCAGTCCACTGCTCGACATAGGCCTCTACCAAGGAACACCACAGAGCCCGGTCAGTTGCTTTTTGCATCCAGTCGCTGCCAGGTCTCCTATGCAAGTCGTCCCGCCATGTGGCCAGAGGGCGTCCCACACTACGTTTGCCGAGACGCGGTCTCCACTGCAGAAAGCACTTACTCCAGCGGTTGTCAGTTCTGCGACATTTGTAACCAATCTATTGCCACTTCAACCTATTGACTTTCAGAGTAATGCCGGTCACGTATTGTGGAGGAAAAACCCGGGTACAGCTCGGGGATTTTTTTTGTAAATTTGTCAAATTTTTGCTACCTCATGTCTACAACCTCAAAATATCGATATTAATTCCGCGGTGTCATAGAAAAAAGTTGTAATCAAACTTAGCTATTTACACCCTTTGTCCTTCGTTGAAAATAGATATTTCTGTTATAGCATCAGGCAATATTATACTTACCTTATTACTTGATACTCATAACTACGATTGAAGCCTTCCTGGCAAAATGAGCTACAGATGTCTTATAAGTACTGATTGGTTACTTTCTATAGAAATAAGTTCCTCCAATAGCATTAAACTGGAATCAGGTTTTCATTTCCTTTTGGGTTCACAAATGTAATGTGTAAGTTGTATAGTCCGTTCGCTTAGATATGGTCGCCTAGATCGCGCCAAAGTCACACGTGCGTCAAACCGCCGCAAAATCAAAGGGCCCGCCTGCGGTGTAACCTCACAAGCAAGTATGATTTGTCAGTTTAAGCCATAGTATGAATTAATATATTCGTATTTCACAACCACAATTGCGTGAACTGACACTATCTAAACGAATGGACTATAATAAAATATGAGAAAAATCTTGATGACCGTAGTCTATGTAGTTGATATTACTATATATAGTATAACATTCTTTATATTTTTATGAACCTGTGGTATTTTAATAGACATTGCTAGTTCCCAAAAATATTTGTTTAAATAGTATGAACTGTAAAATGGTTTCAGAAGTTGTTAATAAATTTGTTTTTAAGACTACTTGTACTGTTTTTAATATACCATGGATTTTTAATTATATCTATATGTTAAAACTTAAAGTGAAAATTTTAAATGGGTTTGTTGTTTTTGTCAGTGGTCGAAATGCGACCAAAAATTATTTAATTTCTTTTGTTTTAGACTTCTATACTCTTCCTCCATATAAACTTTAACTGTGCCAAATTTAATACTACCGTTACCATAATTTTCAAAACAAGGGGTATAAAATTTTTGATTCATGTATTAATGTATAGATTATGAAAACGAAAGAGTGACAAAAATGTGTTATTATTATACTACCTAATCCATTTTATTTTAGTGCCCCTGAGTATGATGAAAACATTTTCAACAATGTGTCAAAATTGAACAAAATGGATACTTTATACAACTAAATGCAAGATACATTTACAGACCTCTCACGTGTTACGATCTTTAAATACTTTTCAACGGTAAGAAACGTAACTCAATTTAACTGCTTTTGTGTAAAGATTCGTCCACATTGTAGTTAATAGTCTAAAACTATGGTATTATAATTATGGCATAGTTTTAGACTATTAACTGTTGTGAACTTACTTAATTAATTATTAATATTATTAGTATATTATTTTATAAAAATATTAGAATATTTTTGGTAAATAGGGTAGATATAAACTCTTTTTTTCTGTATTTATTGCCTGTCTGCCTCGGTGGCGCAGTGCTACCGTAAGCGACTGCTGTTCTTGAGGTCTCGGATTCGATTCCCGGGTCGGACCAAATGTTTGTATGATCTGCAAATATTTGTTTCGCAGTTATATGATACGAGATAACTAATGAGAGTAAATTAATCAAATAATAATGAATAACATTTAGGTTTATATAATACCAGCGTTTGCTCGCGGCTCCGCCCATGTTTATGTCGGTATTAAAATTTTAGAAATCTTTATAAATTTTAACTTATTATGTTAGTCCAATGTCTAAGCAATATTACTGCAGTCTCATGAAAATCCGTTCAGTAGTTTTTGCGTGAAAGAGCAACAAACACATCCTTATAAACTTTCGCATTTAGAATATTAGTAGGATAACAGAACTAAACATTACAAGAACATGCAAATGCTAAATTTCAAACGATTTACCTTAAAAATCTAATATTGACCGACTAAACATTGACCTAAAACCGATCAGTCAACACCAAAGTGTGGCTGCGGCGCTTCGGGTTCGTGAGAAAGAATGAGATGTTTACCGATTTCTTACACATTGTTCGATACACAATTATGTTGGTATGTAATTGTGTTGGTATCGCGCGATGGTATGCAGAACGGGTATTGTACAATATTTGTTTATAATAACTAGAAAAAACTTGTTTAACGGGTGGGTTTTAGTATTGTGTTTTATTCGCGACTGCGGTTTGGCGTCTAGACAGGCATACAATATTTCAAATTGCACGTAGTTTTACAATTACAATTCTTTTACATTCTACTACGTATAATCAGTATAAAGTTTGAAAACTATAACCCGACTACGTAAAAACTTTTGATAAAAATATAGCCTATGACACCGGCCATTATTACGAATCTTTTGATAAGATGGAACATACAAACTTACATAAATTGCCAAAACTATTACCCTTTCTTTTTCGCTTTGCCACAAAAACACAAATTGGTCACAGTAATAAAGTATTTAGCATTCAAGTACAATTGACTTTCAACTGCCGTGCGCTTCTAAAAAAACTGTTTCGGCTTACATAACCAATCTTTAGATTAAATTATCACCTGCGATATTTCCGGACTAATATGGTCTTCAAATTTAAAAGAACGGAGGGGTTTTGACCTAGGAGTTCGAAACACAGTTGTGACGATTGCCTCGTTGGTCTCGCGGTTGGCGTGTGCGACTGCTGATCGAGAGGTCTCGGCTTCGATTCCTGGATCGGATCAAATGTTTGTATGATCTACAAATATTTGTTTCGGAGTTCATGTGCTTTCTGTGTATAATATGTATGTATTTACAAAAAAAAGTATATATGTATTTGTATAAGTTGTCTAGTACCCATAACACAAGCTCTGCTTAGCTTGGGACTAGATGGCATTGTGTGATAGGTGTGCGAAATATTTATTATTATTGAGTAGTAGGTTTCCATAGATGGTTATTCTTCATCTATATGATCTATTATTTTTACTCCGTATCATTAACATCGTATGAAAGTAATTCCAAGTTTCTAGATAACTATCAACTAAAAACATAAAAAACAGCTTTAGCTTTCAACAAGAAAACTAGATGGCTATGTATAGCAACATTTATTATACTACACCTCTAAGGCATAGTCAAGATTGTCGAAGACTGGTATTACTGGTAATACTCGATCATCTTTGGTCAGGAATAATTACGTGTGGGCTGGGGAACTACTTTGAATGTGACCACAAAGCCTGGAATCTTACCTTCATAGCACTATGATGGCGAATTTACAATGTTTTCAACCGAACGTACATTATACGTATTATTTGTGGTTTGATAGATGTTAAATAAGTGATATTGTATAACAACTAACTGTAATAAATAAATAATAAATAAATAAATATTTCGGCCACCTAACACACAACGCACTCTAGTCCCAAGCTAAGCAGAGCTTGTGTTATGGGTACTAGACAACTGATACAAATACATATATACTTTTTTTTTGTAAATACATACATATTATACATAGAAAACATCCAAAATTCGAAACAAATATTTGTAGATCATACAAACATTTGGTCCGACCCGGGAATCGAACCCGAGACCTCATGGTCAGCAGTCGCACGCGCCAACCGCGAGACCAACGAGGCAGTCAATAGATTGGTAACAATATAATTTATGTACTGGTTTGTACATACATTATATTATGTATTATCTTATGTACAGGCTCTAGGGCGTGCCAAAGAAACATACATACATACATACACTCGAAAAACACAACCCTCCTTCTTTCGCAGTCGGGTAAAAAATAAGGCTGAAGACAAAATCGCTAGTAAATGGCCCAGGGTTCAATCCTGTAGACTCCATACCGAGTAAGTAGTAGCCATAGTATGCTTTACCGCTAAAGTGTGACAGCTAATTTATGATTGCATGTCGACAAGCATTGACTATACATACGTAAACTGAACGCATAACGGAAATGAGGTCCAGATAATTCGAGAGGTCTTTCTCTTAACAAAAAACACATGTGCATATATGTATAACATTTACTTCCAACCGGTTCCTTACAAAATGGGAATGACAAATATCGGGTTATAAAATACAGTTATAAGATTGTCGTTGAAACGTGGGCAGAAACGGGTTAACTGTCTTGTTTTGGAGTGTACCTGAATATGTAATGGGCATTCTTTAGCATCCATTTATGGATTATTATGCTGAACTAAAATTAATTATTCCGATGGGAGAGGTCGTTTGGAAAACAATGATATATCTCTCTGAACGAAATAAAAATTCACATTAACTAAACTAATGCAAGCATTTTTTACAATTTGTATAAAATTTTGTTTATTTATGAAATTATTTATTTTGCAATTACTTTTGCATGTTAACCCTTTTGAACAGATGAGTTTGATCTTTCCTGACTGGATTAGCCCTGAGAAGAAAGGACGAAACAAAGTCAACATTAGATGTTAAAAGTTTTCTCTCCATCCCATGGTTGCCTGTGTGAGGTTGCCTCCGGGCGATAGGGACGCCACTTGTAGTACCACCTATACCTAGTATTAAGTCCTTAAGTAATTACCTGGTGTACCATAAAGTCATTATTGTTTTGTTTCTGCTGTTTTGTCTATAAAAATAAATAAAATTGGAGTGTCAGTTTGTAATATTGAAATAACCGCTTTCTGTACACGGTACACGTACATACACCAAATTATCTTTTTTTTTCAATTTTTGTCTGTCTGTTTGTTTGTTCGCGTTTATAATATTATATAGTATAGACTGTAACCCGACTACGTAAAACTTTTGATTAAATTTATATAGCCTGTCACCCGGGTGATTATTATAAATCCATTGACATCTTATTTCCTGAAATCGGTTTAATAGCTTAGGTTCTACGGTTGGACATATACATAGAACCTTCAAGAAAAGAGCGTATTCCTTCTCAAAATGTCGGCAACGCACTTGTAACGCCTCTGGTGTCCTTGAGCGGCGGTAATCGCTTACCATAAGGCGATACGTCTGCACGTTTGCCCCCTATTCAATAAAAAATTGACTGCCAACATTATTACCGTTCCTTTTGGTTTTACCGTATTCTAGTAAAAAAACCGAATAAAACACCGGTAGTTACGTTAAACGCAAAATTTAGTTTCGCAACAAAATATAGAAATCATTTCACCCCAATTTGCGATAACTGCGTCCTTCCACTAGTTGTTCAGGGAAAAAATTCTTATTTTTTTAGACAACCCGTATTAAGCGGGCTATTCGTATTGTGTAAAAACAAAATGAAGGCCACAGTAGCGGCGTTTGTAACGCAATTTACATAGATAGGAGCTACCAGTTCAAGAAAAACATTTGAAAACATACGGGAAAACTTTTTTGGAAGCATGTTTTGCTTAGGGTTTTTTACTGGTTTATTTGTGGGTTCGATTTCCAACCAGGGTTTGAATCTTATAATAAGCACGATGATACGTGAATTTATAACACATAGCAAAGCATTAGACACTATAGCTACTTAGTCGTCTAAAACTTCATTAGTTAGCTTATATATTTCGATTGCAATCAATAACAAAAGCAAGTAAATTCTGTTACTCTGTCAAATTGCTTGTCATAAATAAATAATTGCAGGAATATAGTTGTAAACATCTTAATATATTAACGTGAACCTATTTACCACAATAATACCAATATATTTAATTGATAACGTATAACTTCTTTCAAACATGCTGAATTTAAAATTAAGTTTAGTCTCTGTGCGTAATCAAAGCATTTCAATAGTTATGCTGCAAGCTTTTGGAAGAGTCACGCTTCGGCATGAATGGGCCGGCTCGACCAGAGTGATACCACGGCCTCACAGAAAACCGGTATGAAATAGCGCTTGCGCTGTGTTTCACCGAGTGAGTGAGAATACCGGAAGCCCATACCCCAACCCCTCCCCACATCCCTGTCCTCATCCCCCAAAGGTCGGCAATGCACTTGTGACGCTTCTGGTGTTGCGGGTGTCCATGAGCGACGGTAATCACTTACCATCAGGTAATACGTCTGCTCATTTGCCCCCTACACCATAAAAAAAGACAAAACTGCATATCACTTTTTCTTAAAGTTTTCTAAATTTTGTTTTTATTTTATAATTAAATTGTAGCAATTACTTACAATAATTAAAAAGTTATTATTTACAAATAAGTGGTTTTGACTTCATTTATTTATTACTAACACTCTTCAGTGTATTCTCTCTCTTCTCTATCTGTGTATCAAGATCCTATTGTTACTTTTTTTACACATCTTCTCTATGAACTGATAAAATATGATACTCAAAAATACCTAGATTTCGTTAATCATATCATAAATAATGAAAATCAGAAATATAAATATGAACAATGCTATGTATAATAAATGTGAGAAGTTTAGTATAAGTTATTACATTTTAAAGGCACCACGTTCGCAAACAATGCGGCTATCAACAACTTTACGATGTTACACAGAGACATTCAGTCCAACATCTTCATACACAATGATAATGGTAGCAACATAAACCTGTCTAAATAAAAAACATTGTATTCAATATATTTCTTCCACAACGAGGCTTGCACTCAAATCAACAATGAAATTCACACGCATTGAAATGAACGAGCTATTCAGTACCGCAATTGTGCTACAAAACAGCCTCCCGTGTGTTCGTTGTATGTATAAACACGATGTGGTATACGCTATCCCGGTTCTTGTACGGAGTGTAAAATGTTATATTTGTAAAAACCAAAACTTTAAGCTATTTTAAGGGTTGTTTTGGAGAATTGTTCTTAGGACTTGTTCTAGATAGAACCTGAATAATCGTCTAAAGCTTGTAATGATGTATTGTTATGAAAATTCTACCTTAATTTTGGGTTTGCTTTTTATGATCCAACCTAAAGTACGAGCTTCAGGTTTTAGGTATTAAATGGGCTTTCTCGGTCAGATTGATACCACGGATGATATTTAACATTGGGTATTTATTTATTTAGTTTAGTCTTTGAACTCTGCACACTTCTCTCAGCAATACACAATGTAAATGCATGCAAAGAAGATTAATTAAATTCACGTTTTACCCTTTGGGTACGGAACCCTAATAAAGACAAGTATTGGATTAGAAACAACAAAGATAAGAGTCATTGGTAACAGCCCTCTATTTAAAATTGTATCCATACCTCATATTAAAGAAACCAAATATTTACTCTATGTGTAATTAGACATTTTTATTTTAGTAATTGGTGGGCAATCGTATACTATTTCAGTTAGTACCAAGTTGTAAATAATAAAGATTTTGATTCAAATAGACAATAATAACAGACTACTTGTTACGCGTATTTATATCATAACGTCTTACTTGTAAATGATATAGTTTATGTTTGGTTTTTTGCTAAATTATAGCAAAGAAAATAAGACACATTTAACATGTTCTTCCATTAGTAGAATTTTGACACTAATAGTATATTATAACCGTGTTTTTTAATGACAAGTTTCGCACTAGGAAAATATCCTGTGTCGCAGAGATATACAACGGACAAAAAGAACACTTAGACTCAGAACAACCATTTGTGGATCGATACAAAGTGTGCAGAGGCACTCAGCAATGTTACAAGCTGCTAGATGATTACTTAAACATCGCTGTAGTCACTAATAATAAAACTGATTAATGAACTATAACTTACTAGTTGTTGCCCGCGGCTCCGCCCTCGTAGATGTCGATTATCGCGGCAAACAGTAGCCTATGTGTTATTCTGATGTATAAGCTATATTACTGTAAAGTTTCATTCAAATCCGTTCAGTAGTTTTTGCGTGAATGAGTAGCAAACATCCATCCATCCTTACAAACTTTCGCATTTATAATATTAGTAGGAAGTAAGATATTAAGATAATAATTTGCTGATACCCACCTAAGAAATTATTGCGCTATACTCGGCCATTTTTCACACAATCACTCTTATCTAAAATGTACGAAAATCTCGGATATCAGGGTTTCACTTAAAAACAAAATCCAATCCAACGAAACCGAACACCGCATTTCTAGAACATCTTTGTTCAAAGGACGCTATAAAAGAATATATCGATTATTGAAACCTCACGCAGCTCCTTACATAATTCCTAACATTAAGTACTCTTGTGAGTAATGACACGAAGAAAAACATCAAAGGAATTTAAAACAAGGGTGCTTGCAGTAAATTTATTTTTATTTTGTTTTGTAACGTACTAATTTGTTCTTGTGTTTGTTGTTGATGACGAATAAACGCTATTTTTAACTTAAGTCAAAGGGACATGTTTTTAATGCAACAGTTCTTATTATATAGTAGGTTCCTAGTTGACCGAACTTTGCTCGTATTTTTAGGTTAAATTTTCTAAAAATAAGTCTTAGATACATCCATTTATCGCCCCTGAAATCCCCTGCATACTAAATTTCATTTTGAAATTCAGATTATACAGATATACAATGATTTTTCATTTAAAGGTATTAGATACTAACAAGTACAATAAAAAATTTGGTATTTGGATAAAATTTAAAAAAAGAATCATAACTCATAGAAATTCTAGTCATTTAGAGCATAATAACAGATTAGTAGTAGGCTCAACCGGGGCGGTACTACCTTCTACATTCTAGCCTAAAATGACAACATTTGTAGGTACTGTCGTGTTTCGTTGGTGACCAGGTTCAGATGGTGAGCGCTCAACGCGCGATTTGTTCACGCGCGTTTACATTTCATTCTAGAAAAGCGCGTTAGCATGTGTACTCCTAGAATGAAATTACATGTAGTTGTAAACGCGCGTTAGCAAAACGCGCCTTGAGCGCTTATCATCTGAACATGGTCTGAGACTCGAGACCCAATGATACAGAAGCATCTAAATAGGCCACATTGGCAATAAGTATGGTGACCACTTTCTTGGATTCTGCTCACGCTTTCCATCAGGCAGGGTACAGTCACTTTGGCAAGTCTGTATATTTTATATGCCCGGATTATGTTAGTATTAAAGCAGAAGTAATGCTTAAGGCATTTCAAGATTAAAAAAAAAATCCTATCTGTTGCTCGGAATATTGTTCTAAAATGTAAACTGCTAAAATGTTGCCTCAGTGAATACTGTGTTCAGAGCAAAGGGGTCGCCATCAAAAATGCAAGCTCGACTAAAATAGAGATAGCTCTATTTAACCCGTGGATACCTCGGCTACGGTTTGTCCAACAGTGAAAATGTAAAAGTATGAATAAATTAGAAACTACCATATTAAATATTACCATACTACTTTGTAGATTAAGACTAGGAAAATGTAATCATTCTTATGTCTGAAATCTAAACATAAAGCCTACTTAGTTTTTGTAAGAAGTAAAGAAAGAAAGAATACATTTCTTGTGGCCGATTTTTACTAAATAGATTGAGATAGCCTTTCTCACGCGGTTGAACCTGAATTTTTTACATTTTTTTTATGGAATGGGCGTCCAAACGAGCAGACGTATCGCCTGTTGGTAAGCGATCACCGCCGCCCATGGACACCTGCAAACACCAGAGACCTTTGGGGGATGGGGAGGGGGTTTGGGTTATGGGCCTCCGGTATCCTCACTCACACATTGAAACACAGCACAAGCAAGCACTCCGGTCGAGCCGGCCCATTCATGCCAAAGCGTGACTCTCCCACGGTAAATACGACACACATGGAGCAACTATCATCAGTTATCCACAACCCAAGTAGTAGGTGATATCGGAGTAATGTTGAAAGACTGTTGCTGGACCTTTGAAAGCTAACTACTGCGCAGTAGCAATGAATGAGACTGCTGTGCTTGAGGTCTCTGGTTCAAATCCTGGATCAGACCAAATGTTTGTTTTTTTTTTATGTAGGGGCCCGCCAAAATGACTCTACTCTGTCTGATGGAAAGCATAAGCAGAATACAAGAGTGGTGGTCACCATACTCATTGCAGACATGCAGCATGGTGACCAATACTATGGTGGCCTAGTGATGCCGTGTCTCGGAGCTTGGGTGTTTTCTATGTGTAATATGTATGTATGTTTACAAAAAAAGTATTTTTGTATTTATATCAGTTGTCTAGTACCCATAACTCAAGCTCTGCTTAGCTTGAGACTAGATGGCTTTGTGTGTTAGATGTCGGAATTATTTATTTATTATTTTTATAGAATATTTTATAGCAATCGCGGGGACCGACAGTTTAATATAACTTACTCTCCGAGGCAAAAAAAAACTGTAGCAAATAATTATTTTTCTATAACTAATCTATTAATAAGTAATGACATAAATGGGGGGTGACGGCCCGTGGGGTTTTCAGAACCTTAAATGAAAACGGCATCTCCAATAGTTCTTAAGTCAATTGGCAACCGCCTTCACGGTTCAACGGTTAATACACTTAAGGACACAACTTAGGTAAATTACATTCGGTATCACTAATCTTGATGCCTCCTTTTATTGAAGTGTAACATAGTAAGTTCTTATAGTGGAGACAATGATTAAGGTAAATAAGAAGGACAAGCTATATTTCTCGCTACTATTTGGTAAAGACAAGCAATAAATAAGATATAAATATCCATTTTATATTTTAGACAAGTTTGCAATATCATCAAATTGGTTTCAGGTACTTCACCATCACAAAATAAAGAACATCAGCATGTTATAACAAGAAGTAAGTACACACTCATCATTACTTTTTAACATCATCGGGATCGGATATCATATTCCTTCAATGCAAAGGGAGGATCCTCGAACCAGTGAGGTGATCTTATCTGACGGGCCGTAGCCCAGCGATTTATATTGACAAGTGTATATATTCTAATCGGCGACATCAATTTTCAAATTGCGATAAGGAATTAGTTGTTCCTTCGTGGTTCGGTGTGTTTCCGTTAGATGGCACTAATAATAATTAATTATAAGTCGCCACAATTAGTATGATCAATTTCTACTTTCGATTTCATTTTGCACTATCTTTTTTCCGTTACGTATAATTGTCGTGTCACGTTATTGCTCTCGATGAACTCCGCAACTATATAATCGATTTTCCAGTATTTTAAAATGTATGCTTTGCTTAGGCATGTCCTAAGATGGAATAATTAGTTAGTTTCACGTTTATATCAATGGAAGCTTAGCATGATTGAAAAGAGACGCAAACGAAGTTGCATGTGACAGCTAGTATATAACAATTTTCCTTTAAAGATAGACAGGGTGTCATCTAAACTATATGATCGTAGTAATTTTTTAAAAGATTAGATCCTTTACGATAAACTGTCCATAAACAGCGTTTTTTAAACTACACTCACTTGTACTTATTAAACATAACACCAAGGTATATTCATTTCTGATCGTTTCCAGCAAGTTCTGTGCATATGATTACTCCGTATTTAAAACCAGACCAGTCAGTTCATTGCTTATGACCGCAAATTGTCGTAAGTGTAGTGAAATTATGTGTAGAACCTTTTTGTCGTATAAAAGTAAGTATCGGTTGTATTAAGCGATTTTCTTTTCAGATAAACGTTAAACCCGGTTCTGCTTATGAGTTGTATGTAGTGTTTGTAGAGTTGTTTTTTTTTGTTGTGTCAGTGTGTTGTCTTTTCATAAATTTAGCTTAGGCTTTCGACATCCATATTAATATTCTAAATTCGAAAATAACTCAGTCCGTCTGTCCGTGATGCTTACACAACTAAACCTCTGTACCGATTTCAATGAAATTTGGCATGGAGATATTTTGATTCTCGAGGAAGTTAGGCTACTCTTTGCCGCGATAACTGACATACTCCCGGGTGAAGCCGCGGGCAAAAGCTTGTTTAAAATAATTGTAAATCAATAACTTTTTTGTTGTACCTATTTTATTTGCTAACTCATAAATAATTAAAATGTTGTTATATTAATTACGTAGGTATCTTCGCAGACCAGAATATGACGGGTATCTATGTTTATTTCTTTCTTTAATTTTTTATAAATATGCTAGAATTTTAGTGAACAAGGAAACCTTCACGTAAAAGTATATACGTACGAATAAATTATTTACACAGTTAACTCTTTAACATATTTTTTATATTATTTTAAAATTATAACCTTTTGTAGGTAAACAAAAAGATCATATATCTTCCTCGTTATTTAACTCATTAAAACGGTAAATAACAAAAAAAAACACAATCGGAAACACTTTGAATAATATTATCTGTAATCTTAACCAGTGTTAATGTTTACACAGTATCGATTTATACCG
The DNA here is from genome assembly GCA_905220595.1 of Spilosoma lubricipeda. Taxonomy (NCBI): domain Eukaryota; kingdom Metazoa; phylum Arthropoda; class Insecta; order Lepidoptera; family Erebidae; genus Spilosoma; species Spilosoma lubricipeda. The sequence continues at coordinate 6,467,948 of HG992300.1, forward strand.
ATATCGATCGACAAATTCGATATATTGTTTTATAGATGCAATATTTTGTTTCAACTATCTTGGGTTTTGATCACAAGGTGTGATTTATAATTTTTGGTTTGAGTAATTGGTTTTTACTCAACTCGTGTACGAGGTCGAATCCTGTCAGATTGATAAAATCTTACTGAAAATTAGTGGGTGTACAATTTAAGTTTCTTTATATATGTTACTTGGATCTATTGTGACAATTCACACATGTTTCTTTTTAAGAACAGAGGTTCTATCTTAGAATTGTATTGTATTATAATTGGCTTCGAATTGTGTTGTGAGAATTGTATTTTTAGTTACATTTTAAATAAATCAGTTTTGTCTATTCTGATATAAGATTCAACCAATACAGTACTATTACTATATCTAAAAAGTGACTAAGTTTCAACATTGACTAATTCTTGAATTAATTTTTATTATTACGAACAAACGTAGTCTTTGGATATACTTACCTACTGTGTACAACATGTACAATGGAAATGCGGGTGGTATCTATAATTTGTAAAGCGATAACAATGCAAACGATATTTATAATCTAAAGTTGTATCTTTATTACACACAGCTTTTTTTTATGTTTGGCGCTGCCAAAATGACTCTAATCTGCCTGATATAAATCATAAGCAGAATCCAAGAGTGGTGGTCACCATACTGCGAATGCAGACAATACAACAATACAGCAAGGTGACCAACACCATGGCGGGCTAGTGATGCTTCTGCATCATTGGGCGTCCGGTCTCGCACTCACCAACGAAGCACGACAGCACGTATGCTGTCATTTTATTTTACGTTGATTTTCTGTACGAGGATAGTACCGCCCCGGTCGAGCCGGCCCGTTCGTGCTGAAATCAACGTGGCTCTAATTCCTGTTAAGCTATCCATTTATCTATATATAAATATTATGCGTGTGTACGTGATGAACGTGAAATGTAGAATACTTAAAGTTTAGACATGTTGGGCCTATGCTACCAGTGAACGGAATAGGATGATGATGATGGTTCAAGAATAGGTACATAAATATATGCGTAAAAATTCTAATATGAAGCTATAAAGGTATCCTACGTTCTCTCTGCCATTATGCACCTTCGCAAGTGCCACAAGCTTTATATTACGTATTATTTTAATCAGAAAGACACAGCTGTTCAATCTCAGCAGTTCTGCAGCCATAAATATATACCTGCCACCGATGAGACTACGACCCGAGGGTATTATGAAAACGGTCTTATACTGCATCCGAGATCCTAAGGTATTTTGATTCACTGTGTTTTAGAAATAATGTACTTTATTCTACAAAAACTTTAAAACAATTACGAAGTAAATGATAGTTATGTATAGTCTTTACGGATTTGATTATCTGGAAATATTATATTGATATGTTTATTTTTAACCGACTTCAAAAAAGGAGGAGGTTTTTCAATTCCACCGTAAATATATATATATATATATATATATAGATATCTCTTTTCGGCCCTTGTTGATCTGACGCGACGTGGCGTCAGTTAATTGTTGATCTGTTGGCGATTGTTGATCAGCAACAGATTTTGTTGATCTAATGTGTATTCCGGCGTACTAATGTGGCTCCGCTCTGGATCAACAATTGCCACCCCTCTGCTGGCAGAATTATGAACTATTTACATCATTTTTATACAAATCCACACCAGCTATTGTTGATCCGATTCAAACGGACCAATCAGAGGCCATCTTTTCCACGATTGGGTCTTTTCTATGTTAGACTGTTTCCATTTTGCTTCACAATTAATTAACGAATTAATGCGTAACGTATTATTGCCTAAAGACCCTTCAAACAAAAAAAGGTACGTAATCAGATATAATTAGATACTATTTAACTTTACCAAAAGTAAAAAAATGAGTTAATACGTAATTAGGCTTTTCTGGATAGTCTACCATTAAGGGGCTGAAGTAGGAGTTTAAAGATTGTATGAAAGTTTGTCATTTTTTAAGTTAGAACAAAACTTTATCTTTGGGCTACTGATTAAAAATGACTAGATACGTATTTAAGCGTTTCTGGATATTCTACCCCTAAGGAGGTGAGTTAGGGGCTTAAAGATTGTATGGAAGTTTGTCATTTTTTAAGTTAGAACATGAAACTTTATCTTTGGGCTACTGACTAAAATGACTAGATACGTATTTAAGTGTTTCTGGATATTCTACCCCTAAGTGCGTGAAATAGGGGTTGAAAGTTTGTATTAAAGTACGTCCTTTTTTAAGTTAGGAAGAGAAAACTTTATTTCACGGCTACTGATTAAAAATTTGTGGTTACATATTTAAGCGTTTCTGGATATTCTACCTCTAAGGGGTGAAACAGGGGTTGAACATTTATATATGTATATATATATTATCCTCTACTCGCTAATTGTTGATCAGGACGAGATATGCAATAATTGTTGATCCACCTTTTTGCTACTATTTCTAAGGAAGTGTCCAGTGTATCGTCTTATAGGCGCAATATAGTATTATACGGCTTGCAACGCTGTGCTTAAGTCTACGGCAAAATCTCTAGCTCGATTGACTCGGCAATTGCAGCTCTAATAACCGTCATCTTTTTCAGAAATGATACTTTGTTGATCACTTTTTTTCATACTTGATGATACTTTGTTGATCAATATACACAACGTTTGATTAACATATGCCACGGGAACAAATATTTTAAAACGGCGTGGTGTACACGAAGTAGTCAGAGCAGAATTTCAATATTCATTCTGGTTGGGGGTTTTTTAAACGTGGAAGCACTTTCGCGTTGTAAACCCTCTTAAAACTACCTACTTGAAATAGTTTTTTTAACTTCTTTAACTGTTTTGTTGGTCTAGGAAATAAAGTTTCATTTGTATACCTTAAAAATTTTACTTTCACACAACAAAGTTACCCCTTTAGGAGTAGAGTTCCCATAAATGCTGTGATATAAGTATTCATTTATTTGAAATCAAAAGTCTACTTCGAGACTAACCTATATACGAAATGTAAACCCCTATTATACCCCTTAGGGGTAGAATCTCTGGAAACTCTTAAATATGTATTAACATATTTTTAATCAGTAGCCTAAAGATAAAGTTTCATGTTCCTAACTTAAAATGACTGACTTCCATACAAACTTTCAACATCTATTTCACCCCATTTGGGGCAGAATACGCTTAAATACGTATCTAATCATTTTTAATCAGTAGCTCAAAGATAAAGATTCACGTGTCTAACATAAAAATGACGAACTTTCGTACAAACTTTCAAACCCTATTTCACCCTCTAAAGCCGAGGATCGAACCAAGTGGCGCGCAATTGGAGAGGCCTATGTCCAGCAGTGGACTGCGATAGGCTGATGATGAAAGGAGTAGAAATTCCAAAGTTCCTATTTCTATATATGGTATTTAAAGAATCAGCCTCTAACTCCAAAAGAAAACAAATTAAGGTCTATACGTACGTGTAATACTAAAATCATCCTCTAATCCCTAACTGTTGAAGAGTTTAACCTTCTACCATCAGTTCACCTTAATTACTTGAAACTACACAACTAAAGGTCTATGGATGCATATGAAATCGAAGGATTATCCTCCAACTCCTAACCGTTGAGGAGTTATACCTTCCATCATCAGCTTATCTAAATAATTTGAAAGAATTCGACTAAAGGTAACAGGCTTACATATGATATTTAAAGATTTATCCTCCAACTCCTAACCGTTAAGGAGTTGTACCTTACATCATCAGCTCATCGTCATGAGATTACCAGACGCAAATATCGGTGTAACTATAGAAAATATACTAAAAACATAGTACGTGCCTACAAAAATGATGAGCATACCTTTTCGAACACAAAAATCATTTTCAAAATTGGACCACTTTTCCTTGTTTTTCAGGATCTAGTTTCAACAATTCCTTAAATATTAGTATTTTAGAAGTTTTTAACGAAAAACTAAATACCTTGTTGTTCTTTTCTTATTTTGTCAATAACAAACGCATTTCTTATGCGCTAATAAATCCTTAAAAACATTTTTCTAGACGTCATTACGAATCGAATGAGCTATCGCACATTATTTTTAGGAGCTTTATTATGACAATAATATACCTGTTCCTTTCTACCGAGGTTGCTGCTCCGGCCCCCGCGTTTTAAAATTCTAGTGTACGCGGCATATGTTGATCAAAACGTTGTGTATATTGATCAACAAAACATCATCAAGTATCATAAAGTTGACCGTTATCAGAGCTACAATTGCCGTGTAAATCGATGACGAGCTAGAGTATTTGCCGTAGACTTAAGCACAGCGTCGCAAGGCGTATAATACTTATATTGCGTGTATAAGACGATACACTGGATACTATCTTAGAAATAGTGCCAAAAAGGTGGATCAACAATTATAGCGTATCTCGGCCTGATCAATAATTGCCGAGTGGAGGACAATATATATATATATATATATTTACGGTGGAATTGAATATATATATATATATATATATATATATATATATATATATATATATATATATATATAAATATATATATATATATATATATATATATATATATATATAGATATCTCTTTTCGGCCCTTGTTGATCTGACGCGACGTGGCGTCAGTTAATTGTTGATCTGTTGGCGATTGTTGATCAGCAACAGGTTTTGTTGATCTAATGTGTATTCCGGCGTACTAATGTGGCTCCGCTCTGGATCAACAATTGCAACCCCTCTGCTGGCAGAATTACGAACTATTTACATCATTTTTATACAAATCCACACCAGCTATTGTTGATCCGATTCAAACGGACCAATCAGAGACCACCTTCTCCACGATTGGGTCTTTTCTATGATAGACTGTTTCCACTTTGCTTCACAATTAATTAACGAATTAATGCGTAACGTATTATTGCCTAAGGACCCTTCAAATAAAAAAAGGTAGGTACTCATATATATTTAGGTACTATTTAACTTTACCAAAAGTAAAAAAATGAGTTGATACGTATTTAAGCCTTACTGGATAGTCTACCCTAAAGGGGGTGAAATAGGGGTTTAAAGATTGTATGAAAGTTTGTCACTTTTAAGTTAGAACATAAAACTTTATCTTTGGGCTACTGATTAAAAATGACTAAATACGTATTTAAGCGTTTCTGTATATTCTAACCCTAAGGGGGTGAGATAAGGGCTTAAAGATTATATGGAAGTTTGTCATTTTTTAAGTTAGAACATGAAACTTTATCTTTGGGCTACCGATTAAAAATAACATGATACGCATTTAAGCGTTTCTGGATATTCTACCCCTAAGGGGGTGAGATAGGGGGTTAAAGATTGTATGGAAGTTTGTCATTTTTTAAGTAAGAACATGAAACTTTATCTTTGGGCTATTGATTAAAATAACTGGATACGTATTTAAGTGTTTCTGGATATTCTACCCCTAAGGGCGTGAAATAGGGGTTGAAAGTTTGTATGTTGTTGTAAGTATGTCCTTCTTTAAGTTAAGAAGAGGTAACTTTATTTCACGGCTACCGATTAAAAATTAGTGGTGACATATTTAACCGTTTCTGGATATTCTACCTCTAAGGGCGTGAAACAGGAGTTGAACATTTATATATATATATATATTGTCCTCTACTCGCCAATTGTTGATCAGGCCGAGATTGCAATAATTGTTGATCCACCTTTTCGGTACTATTTCTAAGGTAGTGTCCAGTGTATAGTCGTATAGGGGCAATATAGTATTATACGGTTTGCAACGCTGTGCTTAAGTTTACGGCAACATCTCTATCTCGATTGACTCGGCAATTGCAGCTCTAATAATCGTTATCTTTTCATAAATGATACTTTGTTGATCACTTTTTTCATACTTGATGATACTTTGTTGATCAATATACACAACGTTTGATTAACATATGCCACGGGAACTAATATTTTAAAACGGCGTGGTATACACCAAGTAGTCAGAGCAGAATTTTAATATTCATTCTGGTTGAGATTTTTTTTAAACGTGGAAGCACTTTCACGTTGTAAACCCTCTTCAAACTACCTACTTGAAAAAGTTTTTTTAACTGTTTCGTTAGTCTAGGAAATAAAGTTTCATTTGTATACCTTACCTTGTATGCTTTTGATCTTTTTATTACCCTTTTAGGAGAAGAATTCCCATCAATGCTCATTCCCATAAATGCTGTGATATCAGTATTTATTTATTTGTAATCAAAAGTCTACTTCAAGACTAACCTATATACGACATGTGAACCCCTATTACACCCCTTAGGGGTAGAATCTCCGGAAACTCTTAAATACGTTTTAACTTATTTTTAATCAGTAGCCGAAAGATAAAGTTTCATGTTCCCAACTTAAAATGACGGACTTCCATTCAAATTTCAACCCCTATTTCACCCCATTTGGGGCAGAATACGCTTAAATACGTATCTAATAATTTTTAATCAGTAGCTCTAAAATAAATATTCATGTTTCTAACTTAAAAATGACGGACTATCGTACAAACTTTCAGACCCTATTTCACCCTCTTAGGAGTAGAAATTCCAAAATTCCTATTTCTATATATGGTATTTAAAGAATCAGCCTCATACTCAAAAAGAATATAACTTAAGGTCTATACGTACGTGTAATATTAAAATAATCTTCTAATTCCTAACTGTTGAAGAGTTTAACCTTTTACCATCAGTTCACCTAAATAACTTGAAACTACACAACTAAAGGTCTATAGATGCATATGAAATCGAAGGATTATCTTCCATCTCCTAACCATTGAGGAGTTAAACCTTTCATCATCAGCTTATCTAAATAATTTGAAAGAATACGACTAAAGGTAACATACATACATATAATATTTAAAGATTTATCCTCCAACTACTAACCGTTAAGGAGCTGTACCTTACATCATCAGCTCATGATCATGAAATGATGACTACCAGAGTAATGATGAATGAAAATATCGTTGTAACTATAGAAAATACACTAATATTCTTTATTGTACACAAATGGATAAACAGTTTATATTTAAGGAAATAAGACGTACAATAACATGGTACGTGCCTACAAAAAATGAGCGGGTGTGCTAATTTTTTGTAGGTTCGAACACAAAAATAATTTTCAAAATTGCTGATATAGTTTCAAGAGTTAGGACTTATTCATTGGAAATTTCCTTGTTTTTCAGGATCTAGTTTCAACAATTCCTTAAATATTAGTAATTTAGAAGTTTTTAACGTAAAACTGAATACCTTTTTTCCTTTTCTTATTTTGTAATAACAATCGCAATTTTTTATGCGCTAATAAATCCTTAAAAACATTTTTCTAGACGTCATGACACTCATTACGAATCGAATGAGCTATCGCACATTATTTTTAGGAGCTTTATTATAACAATAACATACCTGTTCCTTTCTACCGAGGTTGCTGCTCCGGCTCCCGCGTTTTAAAATGCTTGTGTACGCGGCATATGTTGATCAAAACGTTGTGTATATTGATCAACAAAACATCATCAAGTATCATAAAGTTGACCGTTATCAGAGCTACAATTGCCGTGTAAATCGATGACGAGCTAGAGTATTTGCCGTAGACTTAAGCACAGCGTCGCAAGGCGTATAATACTTATATTGCGTGTATAATACGATACACTGGATACTATCTTAGAAATAGTGACAAAAAGGTGGATCAACAATTATAGCGTATCTCGGCCTGATCAATAATTGCCGAGTGGAGGACAATATATATATATATTTGTCTTTTTTTTGTGTGTTCGCGGATAGCTTTGTCGTTTATGAACCGATTTTGATGATTCTTTTTTCAATTGAAAGGAGATATCCCAACGGTGGTACCATGATAAGGACATTAATATCTGATGATGGCATCCAAGAGAAATCGAGTTGAACCTTGAAGTCGGTTTTATTTATGTTAAAATTGTACTTGTCCTTATTCCTTTTTTCATTCGATATTATCGACCGGTAATCTGTGTAGAAGAGGCTTTATGAGATAATCTGACTACATAATAATAATAAAAAAACATCTTAATTTGTTAACAACTTAGAGGTGAATACATTAATCATAATCTGGTTATAAATATTTAGCTTATGCTACTAATTAGCAAGAATATTTTCAATTAATTGCTAAATATGGAATGTCATAATTAGCACATGTGGTTTATAACGCCTTTGGATAGATTTATGGCGATAATTAAATAGTAAAACGAGATCTCATGTTTGAACCGTATTAATCGACGAGGTTACTGTTATTAATTTGCGCGGTAAATTATGTGATGATTATTCGAGTTAGAGGCATGTACGGCAGTTTTTTTAAAGTCTTAAGCGTAATAATCAAAGTTTGATATTACTATCATATGTCTAGTAGATGTTAAATACAATTTAATTACACAAAAGTTGCTTTTGAACTTCAAAAAATTCTGAGAGTCGAGAACCTAAACTAGAATAGCATGTACTAGATGTCATGATGTGATGATGTACATGTACTAAGTCCCAGAATAAGAAGAGTACCTACCTTTATTTAAAGAACTTATTTCATAGTTGGAGGATGAAATGATACAAATTTCAAATATACACAACTTATAACATCGATTGTCGAGACTTGGCGGAATTTATTGAAATAAAGTCACTTATACCAGTATTGAATTTAAATTGAACTGACCAATTTCGCCTTATGGTATTGTCATTATCTCACAGGTAATTCACCTAGTTTAAGGGTCAGCGTTCCATATTTCAGGTGCAAACTAGTGATTAACAGTAGCCGTGTATTCGAATAATGTAAATCTGTCTATGTCAATAAACATATTATAATAATCTTTAAATAATGAAACAGCCAGCAGCTTAATTCTTCGAAAGTCGTGCTACCTGCGAACTACGTGCTAAATCATGGTGCTACCCTATGGAACTGGACTAGTTACCTACATACAGAGAAGATATCAAACAGAAAGCAGCGGCGTGGAATAGTTAGTTTATTAAACTCTTTTATCATCACATCCTTCTCTCTCTCCGATCAGCGACTGTCTAAAACTCAAACTCAAGACTTTGACCTTTTTTAAACTTTCCACAGATTCACTGTGTGAATATTGCGATAGATGGGAGAACACATGCGATTGTGAATCTGAAAAATGTCTGCAATTTGTTTTTTATTTTTTTATTTATTAACTTTATGCACAAAATGTACAATGGCGGACTTAATGCCAAAGGCATTCTCTACGAGTCTACCGTTGGGTGGTGTTTTTGCTACTTAGGAATTTGCTACTTATTGGTTTAGTTGGAAGCTCGCGAGGAAATAGTATTGTAAAGTAATAAAATTCAGTACAATTGTATTGTATAACCTCTATTATCTTAATTTTAAAAAGTCAGAAAGTTTGCTTCTCAATATTCGGTAACATAAGAAGAGTGAATATAATTCACTTAAATTGCAAGTCTAATGCTGATAAATGAACTATTGCATGTTTCAAAATCGTGATTTAATCCTCAATAAAGACAAATATTAATTGGATGAAATTCACACCAGCAAACAAATGGCAGAGCAATGAAATTAACGCTTTTTCACACAACACATTTGAGTAATTTGACAAAAGCTCGAGTAACAGTGTAATTCAGGCAATTTGCCGACGTAATGATATAGAAAATTGCGCCAAACACCGCGCCTAAACGTAAGTGACGCGCAAACGATGATTTTAGTTGCGCCATTAGGTATGACTCTCACGGTATTGTGTGGAAAAGGGATCGGGCAGAAAGATCGTGTATAGAGAAAGTGTGTTTTATAAAATTTTGTTTATTATGAACGTTGATTATGACTTCATGTCGTTACATATTAATGGTAATTTATAACGCTTCAAGTTACTATAAAAAGTGCAAACATTACGTACTTAACAATAGCAATAAATTTATTGACTTGAAATCCCAAATGGGAGGACATATTTCACCTTTAAAAAGCATGAAAATATTTTGTATACATATGAATAAGGAAGCAAACAAAGAGATACAATTTGATTATAGAGATAGTTCTAAAGAGTTTACACGTCAAGTTTGTATCTTAACTTTGCATATCTAGGATTCTGTACCGAACGTGGATTATGATTATTATAAACCTTAAAAATCTGAAATACTAATAAGTTACCTGTAAAATACACGTTAAACTTCTTCGGGAGGATATTGTGTAAAAGCAGTTGACTTTGGTGGCTTTCTTTCATTCTTTATCTTCATTGTTTATCTGCATAATTTATTGAATACATCATAAATTAAGTGCTTAATACAATACCATTAACGCTTAAAACGATTATCACTTGCACGTCACGTCCAAATAGATATATATATATATATATATTCTCATTGACCTAATTCTTTTATCTCACAACCGGACATATGTACACCAAAACCATGATTATATAGACTTTCAAGGACAATTATATTCAGTGATTTGCAGTTTTTACTGTCGGTCAAATATTGAACACTTTTTTGTGGTTATTTATTTTTAAAAACATTTCGTGTTTATGAACTGTTAAGATATCGATGCTGCTTTTGACTTTGTTTCTCAATTATGGGATTCTACCTTTACTTACTTTATTTTTATCCGACCTTAAAAATAGGAGGAGATTTCTCAATTCGACCGTATACATTTTTTTTTTACTGCCTCGTTGGTCTCGCGGTTGGCGTGTGCGACTGCTGATCGTGAGGTCTCGGGTTCGATTCCTGGGTCGGACCAAATGTTTGTATGATCTACAAATATTTGTTTCGGAGTTTGGATGTTTTCTATGTATAATATGTATGTATTTACAAAAAAAATGTATATATGTATTTGTATCAGTTGTCTAGTACCCATAACACAAGCTCTGCTTAGCTTGGGACTAGATGGCGTTGTGTGATAGATGTCCGAAATATTTATTTATTTATTATTATTTATTTTTGTTTAACACTTTTTCCGTTGTTTGGCGTGATTATGATTCTGTTTTTATATGTATGAGCCTGCTAAATTGTCTGTATTCTATCTGATGGAAATCATGAGCAGAATTCAAAGAAGTGGTCATCATACTTCTTATTGCGAATGCTGGCAATACAGCGTGGTGACTCATACAATGTTCTTTACTGATATTTCTTTTGTTCATCATTCAGTCATATTTTTATGGGAGCAAAATGAGACAGTTTGAATAGATCGGCTATAAGCAAATGTACAATTGCGTATGGTGATGCTTTTGTCACTACTGAGTTGCAGGTGTCCACGGGCAATTATATTCACTTGGATCCATCCATCAAGGACCCTCAGTTATCTTATCCTTATGCCTTAAAAATTATGAAAATTCGTTCATGTGTTCCTCTTACCTTTAAAACATTTAGAGTTTGATAGTAATAAAATCAGTTCTATATTTTTAACACGCTTTTATTAGGTTCACCTGTATTTATATATGTAACAAAATCTTTTAACTTGAATTATCTACTTCACACCGGTTTACTGTAAGACCGTGGTATCACTCCGGTCGAACCGGCCAATGCATGCCGAAGCGTATATGATAAAATATGATATGCATTTTCAAAATGCTATAATAGAACGTGTTATAATAAAACTGTCTTATACCTAAGTGGCGTTTGATTACTGCAATTACAATTGATTGCTGATCAGAGGCTTACCTTTGTTTAGCTAATTTGTTTCTTCAATTATTCCATACCAATCTCACTGACTTACTCTTCAAGTATTTATTCTGAAGGGAACGAAATCATGTTCGTTTTTTGTTAAATGAATAACCTCTTTAAGATTTTCTACTATGTGATAATTCAGACCCATATGTCTTTCAGGCATTCTGCAAATATTAGACAACCGAGCTCAGTGTTTTGTCTGTTATTATTCCCTACACCACTTAACATAAAGTATTTGTGCAAATATTTGAGATTGACGCCAAACGAAGATAGACTTTCTTCCTTAACATTTTGGGTTTCCTTTACTGTAATTCATTCATGCATTTATACAAATATACCACGGGAAGTGCCAGCATTATACGACCGTTTGTTCTTTAGTATTTCTTGGCTTAGACATTTAAGTTATGGTTATGGATCAAGCTCATGCAAGCTTATATGGCTAAATGCAGAAGTGCATGTTCATTATTAAAATTTGCACGGGTTAATGAGATTTAAAATGATTTGGCAATGAATAAGTTGTAAAAGGTACCCAGAAAATGTTAAAAATCAACAAAGTTTCTGTGAACAAATGAAAGGGTTGATAGTTTTACAGATGACGAAATAGATTTTCGTTATCAGAAAATCCGGATGGTTTATCTTAAATATTGATTATGATCACTGAATAAGTGTTAATTATGTCAAACAGTGTATTAAATCATTTTAATTATTTGTGCATAAATTTATACAAGCTCACAATATAGCACACCAGAGAAGCAGTTACAAATGATTGAAATGATTTCTTATTGCAAAAAAAGAAGGAAATAAATATAGCGAAAGAGTATTTATTACACGACACATTTTCTTTATTAATTTTAACAGTTACGTGTGAAATTCTATCACAAAAATTAATTTTAATATTGTTTGTAACATGAGCCTGTTTATGAATATTAATACACCAGAGACAAAAAGTTTGAAAAAACTATTTACATAATAATGTATAATCAATAAACCATTTATAATTTATACATCATAAATTAAGTTTTCATGACCCGGCAGGATTGAACGACGGAATTTAGCTTTATAATATCATAAATACTTTTTATACAAATTCCTTTATGCCATTTACTTGACACCCGATACGGACAACATGTTACGCTGTATAATATCACAATTATTTGCCATGAGAATAAATATTCTTCACAAAGCATTATTTTGTACATTAATATACTTAAAACGAGAGGCATGTCAATAGTCTTGAAAAAGGAACCATTCATATTTTACATGCTTCGCCGTCAATGTCAAAACGGCAAATATCCCTCATTATTATGTTCTGAAAGTTGAATATACTGTAATAACAGGGTTGGTTAAGGTTCAAAATACAGGTGAAAATAAACTGTATAGTAATTTAAACTTTATGTAATTGTAATAAGTATCATAGACGTAGTTGTATTAATTTTGCAAGTGACAGTCGAAAAGCGGTTGTGTTTTGTCATTTTTGCTTGGGTATGTAAATGATAATTTAAAAGTTAATGATAGTAATTAAAGATAAATCACTTTGGTTCTGTTGGGGCTTTAATGCTGTAGTAGATAGTCGTATTTATGTATAATTGGACAATTAATTATAATTTACAATGACAAACTTGCGACAGAAACTAAATATTCATTCGTTATGTACCTACTACTTGAAATATGTTTTTCTTTTTAAGAATTTATATTTAAAATTCTAAAAACAAATATTACTGCGAATCGAGGTGTCGCTGCTCATACCAGTTTATAAATTACAATTATTTATCTATATATTTGCTAATGTAAGAGTTTGAAATTTGGCATTGATAAAGTTTATATGCAGAAAAAACGCTAGAAAGCTAAAATAGCTGAAGAGTTTGTTTGTTTGTTTGAACACGCTAATCTCAGGAACTACTGGTCCGATTTGAAAAATTCTTTCAGTGTTAGATAGCCCATTTATCGAGGAAGGCTATAGGCTATATATCATCACGCTAAGATTAATAGGAGAGGAACACCAATGAAAAATGTTTCAAAAACGGGGGAAAATTATCACGCGACGGGCAATAGAAGACGCAAACGAGGTTGCGTGGGTCTGCTAGTAGTAGTATAAATCAAATTAATCAGAACGTGTTTTTAAAAATTTAGTACCGAATTATTTGTAGGTTATTTTTGGGACACAAAAATGAGATTACTTCGGAAATGACATAAACATAAAAAATAAACTTCAAAGGGGACTTGGATGAAATGTGTTTGTCATCATAAAGTGAACATCTTATAAATGTAGCCCATGAATTCGTGAAGACGAACCATGAATCCTAAAATAGGATTTTTAATTGGGACTTTGTTAGCGTAGGTCTTTTATGGCCAGTTTGTTGAACGGACCATGATATTTCTATACTTTTTTAGAACGATGAAGTTCGAAAATAATTTCAACGTTGTCTGTATTTTTATCACCTATAGGTACATTTTTGATTTTTATAACTTCACTAGCTGACCCACGCAACTTCGTTTACGTCTCTTATTGCCCGTAGCGTGATAATTTTTCCCCGTTTTTGAAACATTTTTCATTGGTGCTCCGCTCCTATTGGTCTTAGCGTGATGATATATAACCTATAGCCTTCCTCGATAAATGGGCTATCTAACAGTGAAAGAATTTTTCAAATCGGACCATTGGTTCCTGAGATTAGCGTGTTCAAACAAACAAACTCTTCAGCTTTATATATTAGTATAGATTTGTCTTCTTTATTATAAATATGTTTTTTGGGTAGTAATTTAAAATGTAGCTCTTAGAAAACTAGAAGCCTCCTCAACAAGCGTCATTAAAAGTATTCTTTATCTGAGAGTGTAACGGAAATTTAGAACGTCAATATCACCTTTGTACGGATGATAGATGGTATTTAATGGACACCACCAAGTTTTTCGGTATAACTCTGGACTCAAAATTGTAGTGGAATTTACACATTGATGGATTGTCGAATAAATAGACTCAGCTCTGCAGCGCAGCGTGTAAAAATATCTGAAAAGATTTACTTACAATATATATCATTTCATTTCATAGTACATATTGTAAATACTACTATAACCCATTCGCGTTAAAAATATAGTGACGATACCGTTAAAGAAAATAACTGTTGCTGCTACGTATTCAAAAGTCGAGGTGTGCAAAATTTGTGTTTTACTTTTTTTAATATAAATGTATTTAAAAGTTATATTATCATAATATTGAGTATAGCAAGTGAATTGCATAGTGTACAACACAAATAACAAAAATCGCTTCAACTTTTGACTTGCATACTGTTAACCGTTCCAAGTGCTTTATTTATTTTGCGGACACGCGAACTTTTTAAACAATCACTACTATAGAGTGAATTATATTTAATGAGAAAATTTTATCCACATACGTATCGGTAGCCAGTTACCGTCAGCCAGCAAGTTTACAAAGTATATAAATAAGAAAAATAGGATATAAAGAATAAATAAAAAGACACTCAGATGAAGTTGCGTGGGTCAGCTAGTATAAATACATAAATAAATATTTCGGACATCTAACACACAACGCCATCTGGTCCCAAGCTAAGCAGAGCTTGTGTTATGGGTACTAGACAACAGATACAAATACATATCTACTTTTTTTTTGTAAATACATACATATTATACATAGAAAACACCCAAACTCCGAAACAAATGTTTGTAGATCATACCAAACATTTGGTCCGACCCAGGAATCGAACCCGAGACCTCATGATCAGCAATCGCACACGCCAACCGCGAGACCAACGAGGCTGTCAACCAGTATGATAGATATGCATGTTCTAAAACTGAAATCTAACTATAAAACAATTAGAGTTCATTTTACTTTGAATATGCGTAAGTATTCTAAAATTCCTTGAACCCTTGAGTCGTCAGGTATGTTATTCGGAGTCGAATGTTTATTTCTAGACTCCAGGTCGAGCCTATAGCTACTTTGTTCACTGGGTGATATGCAGTAAGACCTATGGATATATGGGAGACCTTCTTTTAGCAGTGGACAGCGATTGGTCGATTGCTTGATATGCTACGAAGGTGTTGTTTAACACGGTGTTATGTGAAGCCGTAGTATTACTTCGTCTTGTCTATAATTGCTAATACATGGCCATTCCATCTATACATCTATACAAATAAATAAAATTGAAGTGTCTGTTTGCAATTTCATACCAACATCTTTTTACTAAACGCAGATGAAAATTCATACGGTACTTACATTAAACAAAATAATTGTAACTGTCTGTTTGTTCCGGCTTATCTCAGTAACGGCTGCACCTATTTTGACGGGACTCTTTCAGGCAGACCGATGATGACACTTAAGCCACTTTTTTAGACTAGATTCACCCCGCGGCATTACCCGGCGGAGAAAACCCCGGGGCTCATCTAGTGGTAAATGTTCTTTATCCATATAGCGTTACATCCACACATGTCAAAATACATATCGCTATTTGTATCAGCCGTAGTACAAGAGTACGTAGTACAAGTACAAGAACATTTGCAATCAATTTGAGCGATCGTGATTACATGAGACATGAACTGCTAATTGTAGTGCCTAATTGTGCAGACAGATGAGTTGGTGTGTCAAAGCTTAAGCTAGTTCCATATTAGGCATAAATAAAATGTCATGAGTTGGGACTAAAAGTGATTTGGTATATTTGTAGTTAGTAAGGCCTATTGTTTAAGTATTGTAAATAGGCTTTCTCTGTATTTAATACTAGTGGTTGCCCGTGGCTCCGGCAAATAGTGGCCTATGGGTTATTCTGATGTATAAACTATATTACTGTAAAGTTACATCCAAATCCGTTTTGTAGTTTTTGCATGAAAGAATAATAAACATCTATCCATTCATCCATACTTACAAACTTTCGAGTTTATAATACTAGCTGTTGCCCGCGGCTCCACCCACGTGTATGTCGGTTATCGCGCCAAATAGTAGCGTATGTGTTATTTAGATGTATAAACTATATTACTGTAAAATGAGTACTACTGAACGGATTTAGATGAACTAAATCTGTTCAGTAGTTTTTGCGTGAAGAAGTAAGAAACATACACACTAACAAACTTTCGCCTTTATATATTAGTGTGATTAGTAGAACTAGCTGAGCAGGGTTGCCCCTAGAACTTCATAAGTACAACACAAAAACAAAAACAATTTTTCACAGAACCAATAGATATACATATTTTTTGGCTACTTTAATGCCCTCAAACTTAATCCAGAAATTAATAACCCCAAATCTATATATATAACACTAGCTGACCCACGCAACCTCGTTTGCGCCTTATATTGCCCGTAGCGTGAAAATTTCCCCCATTTTTGAAACATTCTTCGTTGTTGCTCCGCTCCTATTAGTAGTAGCGTGATGATATATACCCTATAGCCTTCCTCGATAAATGGACTATCCAACACTGAAAGAATTTTTCAAATCAGACCAGTGGTTCCTGAGATTAGCGTGTTCAAACAAACAAACAAACTCTTCAGCTTTATATATTAGTATAGATATAACAGCCCAAACCGCTGAATCTAGACAGGACTAAGGACAAAATTATTCTAAAGAAAGTAGCCTAAGTTACTCTCCGGGTCATCAGCTACCTGCCAGTGAAAGTCCCGTCAAAATCCGTCCAGCCGTTCCAGAGATTACCCGTAACAAACAGACAGACCGACAGACAGACAAAAAAATTTTTAACTACATTTTTGGTATATGTATCGTGTATACATTTATATGCATTAAGTAAAAACCGGTTATTTTAATACTACAAACACACTCCAATATTATTTATTTGTATAGCTATCTGAGAGTAGGCGATACACATATATATTATGTTCTAGATACAATTGATCCAGGTGTTCCCAGCTCAGGTAAACCTTAAAGGCAATTTATAATAAACGGGGTTAAGTGCTGTAGAGAATTTTCTATCGTAATATAGTTTTAAACACCGTAATAAATAGCTCTTTGGCAGTTATTTCCTGGTACGCTCCCCTTGGGTATCGTAAAATGCGAGAGATTATAAAATAACTTAACTTGGGGGAGAAACTGTTTAGCTATAAAATAGTACTTACTTCTAACAGTCAGTACTCCTGATGTTTAAGTTAATAAAATAATATAATCATAATTGTTTTTTTTTTTTATTTGAGATGTGTTGATAAATAGTTTTGATTGTTTTCTTTAATGATGTATAACCTCCCTGATTCACTGCAACTGCAAAAACGAAGGAGTTCCTAACTACTCCTACCTACTACCTATCTTGTACCGATATTATTACTACACATATTTCTCCTCTTCCTCCATCCTATCATTATGATTACATTTCAAAAAACTGACGAAAAAAAGTCAGACAGTCATAAAAGACACCAGCCAAAATCCGCTTAACTGCACATTTTGTTAGCAGTATAAAAAAGTTAAAGTGGCAGGAATCATATAAATCATGAATGACAAGACAGAGACCCAGATAAATAATAAATATAAGAAATAGAATCACACATATACACGCTTGGAGATACAAAGACTTAAACTGATTAAAAACCATGAGTGACATTTGATATAAGTTATCAAAACTATTTCTGTCTCCATCAATACTCAATTTAATTGAAATTGTTTGCACTCAAACATTCATATAATCTGCTTCAGTTCTGTAACTCTAATTAATATAATTGATAGTGTCTGGTGTTGGATCTTCAGTAAATGTACCGCGTTATATTGCGTTCTCCGGAATATGTTTGTGCTGCGTTTAGTACTTACTCTCTAAAGTGTTCCAGTAACCTAGTCAAGTCGAGTTGATCAAGGTTCAATTTGTGTTTACTAATGTCCAATTATGGTCGGATCGAAAGGTTATTACTGTATTCATAATAAATAGTGTCGTTATATTGGAATATTATTGCTTTATACGAAGTATCGGTACTAGTAGTAGTGATCAGGTAGAAAATAGATTCTATCATCTTTCCTTTCTCCTGACTGCAGGTTCGTGGATGATGAATGAATTTATGGTTTAAAACTATGTTTCTAAACCACTACGTCATCTGTGCAGTCAATAAGTTACTGGCGACAAAATCTCCCTCCATTAAACTAAACCAGGAAAGGAGATATGCTATATTTTATTTTTTTATTCTTAGAGAGGCTTAAAAAACTGAAAATATTATTGTTACTAATGAATTCATAAATTATTTTAAGAATCACTATTCGTTATGTAGGCATAATATAAGCCAACTGTTAGGGCTAGTGCTACTTGATTTATTTTAATGGCGTGAATATGATGAAATATTCAATGTTTTAATGTTTCATTTACCGTATTAACTCTGCACGCACAAATACGTCTATTACTATGTTAATTAAAAAGATATATTTAATATAAATTGAGTCTCGATTACCACATTCCAAAAATACTATGCCAACTTGAATTACCGGTACATACTTAAATTGGTATCATTTTAAAAATTATCAAGAAACTTCTTTATAAATTAATTAACCGCCAGATTTAATGTATAAATGGATCATAAATTAATGATTTTATTTCACTACTAAACTAATTTATTGCTTCTAAAAAGTAGTGTATCAGTAACATCGATGCTTTGACTTTTAGAAAAAAAATATTACATTAATCTATGTTTATACTAAAGTGTCTTTAAGTTTACAAAAACTCTTCGTGTGGAGTCCAATAATAAAACATCATTATGCGACACGTATAAAAAACACACACATTCATATATACACACACTCACACTTTCATATGAATACGCACACACGCACATTCACGTATCATGACAACAAATAAATTTTCTAAATAAAAATCTATTGTGCCCAAAATAGACATTTAAAAAACATATCAAAATGTTTTACAATTATATAACTTATGAAATGTATTAATAAAATGTACTCTAGAGACTATAATGACTATGACATAAAATAACTTAGCATAATATTTATATTTTTTGTTAATATTAGAAACAAGTGGAACAACTTGTTCCACCATTTTTCTATGGTGACATTTATTGATATAGTTTTGTACGGTAGTTACAAATGTAAAGCAATTTGGTTTATTACCGATCTGACCTGCTAAATATTATAAATTTACTAGTAGATGGAACTTTCTATACCTTTGACAATTTTAGATTATTGTTCAAATGAGATTGTGTCTATTGTACACTTTAACCTTTTAAAAAAACTGTAAAAAAAAGTGTTTTAAAAAGTAGAATATATATTGTACAAGTTTAAAAAACTAAAAATATACTTTATGTTAAAAATGCGACGAGGTGCTATATATTAATTGTTGTTAATATGTATTTTAAATGAAGTTTGTATATTAAAGTTAATACGTTATAAAATATCTTGAAAAGATAAAATATGTTTTCCTTTCGAACTTATAAAAAAATATTTTGCTACTTTTTAGTTCCTAGTACTCGTTACAAAAGCGTTTTTTAGTTTTTTTTAAGTTTAATTTGTATTAACATTTAGTCATTAAATATGATAATTTCATTAAGACTATTTTTTTCCAAAATTGTGTGCAAAGAAGTCGGTTACACATAAAAAAACAAACAGACATAAGGGTGAAGCGTGTGAAAAACCTATTGGTTTTTATAATCTTTAAAAATTGATAGAATAGAATAGAATAGAATAGAATAATCTTTATTGTACATTATTTAATACAGTTTACATTAAAAAAAATAATACTTCAATTGACTGTCCATGTACAAATGGCGGCCTTATCGCTAACAAGCAATTTCTTCCAGGCATATATAAGATATAGAAGATAATACATTTAAATATTACAAAATGTTGACGATCTCTGTCTACAATATTACGCACATACCTACAGAAAATTATTACACTAGCCTTCCATTAATTACGGGCAAGAAACAGTTTAAGTGCAAACGCTCCTTAAGATGCATTGTAGGCATACCTCAGACAAATCTCAGCAATTAGGCAAATGCTTTTAACACGAATGTGGAGTGATTAGGGCTGTCGCAGGTAACTTTGCAGGTAGTAAATTTTGGGTAACTTTGTCCTGAGGTTTCTATATGACTCTAGAGAATCTACTGAAGCACACTATAGTACTATGTCGCCTGTATCAGGTTTATCTTGTAAACTATTCATGACAACGGTTATATGCCTCTGAGGTTTGATAACTGTCGCATAGGCTAGGTCTTGTAGATTTCTTTTACAAATAAAACTTCTTAGTGTTTTTTTTTAGATTATTCAACAAACTTGGAAAGGTGCGAATAAATTAGTTTTTATCAATATAAAGATAGTACTATAAAAAACCTTGAAGCTAATAAACATAATTACTAAAGAAATATATAATGCTTTGTGTGATCTAAGAATTGGACGCGGTATTAACTGCTCGATATAAGTATCTTTAATATCCACAATATTTGAAAAAAATGTGTGTGGCAACCCTGAAACTATGCGTTTACAGTATAAACGTACACATTATTCAGTTTGTATTGTCATTGCGTTTTGGTAAATTACTCGCTTTTATATATATAATACCACATTCCTTTTGTATACAATACACGTAGGGGTAAAAGACACTTCTAAAGTATTAGGAAAGTTTTGCCAAAACAAGATTTTATATAGGTAACACCTGCAGGTAATAATTTATTTTAAAAACTAGATTAATTGCAATAAAAAACTAGAATATTAGCATCTCTCACATTTTATTGCAAATTAAATGTAATTACTGTTTCGCGAACATTGCCATTTGATGATATTGTTGATAATGAAATATTTAATTTGAAATTGGCGGAAAATGTTTTCGATAAATCTAAATAATCTTCTAATTGCATTTGTCGACAAATGCCGTTCTAAAGTACCTACTGTCCATCTAACCATGTTGACATTCTACAAACGTCAACAAAATATTAGCCAATAATACAAGACTATTTAGGCGTTAGCAATTGTAGAAAAAGACTCGATTGCACCTTGACTAATGGAGCTGGTCAGCAAACTTAAGCTAATGAAGAAAGACGTTACAATTCTTTAGATAAAAAACTTGTAAGAAAGAATAAAGGATATCAGTTTTGTGGTAAATTAACACATGGCCTGATGGTATTTTTTTTTCATGTTTTAGCTCCCAAAATGACTTATTTGATGGAAAGCATGAGTAGAAACCAAGAGCGGTTTTAAAATCCAACCCCCCTTGAAGGATTGGGGATCATATAAGGAGGGAAGCACATTATTCCATTTTAAATAAACTTTCGGGTGGTTTATTCCACTTTGTTCAACTATGTGATAAAGAAACCAACTCTCATAATATCTTAACATCTTTAATTCTCTTTTTTTAAATCTTCTATATTAGAAGATGTTCAAATGTGTATTTCTTTCCTGTCTAAATATTGATAAACTCAGCATCTATATATATAAATAAAAGAGGAAGGTGACAGACATAGAGATAGATCAACGCACAACCCAAACCGCTGAACCTATAATCCTGAAATTTTGCATGTACATTTTTTTAATAACGTAAGTGAGCATTAAGAAAGGAATTTTGGAAATTCCACCCCTAAGGGGGTAAATCAGGGGATAAAAGCCTGCGTAAGCGAAGCCGCGTGCAAAAGCTAGTATTACTATACTGCTACTGCTACTAAGCTAGTATTACTATTTGGAAACTGGAAGTTATAGATCGACACAGGCAGGCAGTAGATTTTGGTGTTTTCACCTAATTTACCTCGACAATACAGCACATGCTGTGGCGTCTGTTTGTGTCGATCTATGATTCTTAACTACAGCTTCAATTTAACGTTCATAAATGTCACTTAGTGTCTTAATTGAATAAATGATTTTGAATTTGAATTTGAATTATAAGACAACTCTACGAACTCGTACGACGAGGACAGCACTAACATAGTACTATGTACCTTCCTCAATAGTGTAATTAAAATAAATAGTCGCTTGCAGTATTTCCGGACCGATACGACCTTTATTAAAACACCTTACTTCTTCCACAAATGCCGATAACATGATTGTGACTCCGGTTCATAAGTCAAGATGCAAGTGTTTCTTTTTTTTTTTTTTTTTTTTTTTATGTTTGACCCTACCAAAATGACTCTACTCTGCCTGATGGAAAGCATGAGTAGAATCCAAGAGTGGTGGTCACCATACTGCGAATGCAGACAATACAACAATGCAGCATGGTGACCCACACCATGGCGGGCTAGTGATGCTTCCGCATCCATTGATTTCTCATTGATTCTCTTCTTACAATCGTTAGCACACCTATTATCTTGTATTCATCATCTTCCTAGCTTTTATCATTCCCAAGATTTGGGGTCGGCTACTAGTTCAACTGGTTTTACCTGAATATCAGTTCTTACACTGCATCAGCAACTGGCATCGGACCTCCACAACCCTGAGGGCGAACTGAATTCGAATGTTGAACTAGTTGTCAGTATATTTGAGGGCACTGACTTCCCAATAACGATTGCCATAGATGTTCATGACAACCGGGACCGACGCGAGGGCTTAACGTGCTCTCCGAGGCACGGGCGGGAAACACCGCCTTCTTCCATACTCCGGGCTGCTATTAACAATTTTTTGTAAAAAAAAACCAACAGCAGTCCAACCCAAGAATCGAACCCGAGACCTCTTGATCTGCAGTCGCTTAAACCAACCACTAGACCAACGAGCCAGTTATCTTGTATTATTGGCTAATATTTTGTTTTGACTACGTGATTTAGGGATGACGTCATACCCATACGTTTGTTAGTTTTCCACTTTATGTAAAAGGCTACTCACGCATTAGGAATATACATACTATCTTACGGGGGACTTTACAAACATGCATAAAACGGTCACAAAAAACACCCAGACTCAGAACTACAATTTGTGGATCACACAAAGTGTTGAACCATGTGGAACTTGAAGCCACGACACTTGGCACAGTAGAGAGCAACGTGGCGACCTCTTAAGCCGCTAGGCCAACGTTTGCATTTGTAGTATATAACTTGGATAAGGGTGCAGGCGTTCATGCGCTGCAGGAGTTTCTTTTCGTCAAGAGATGCGTCTACTGGTTTGCTCGCTAAATTGTAAAAAAACCATATGTTTATCTGTTTTAGTGACATAATTATTAATCTAGATGTACAAAAAATTACCAGAAGTCAATTAAAGGCTTGAGCTATAAATACACGATATCTAAATTAAAATATCTCATATGTTATTAATTATCTTAATATCTATCAATATTTTACTATCGACGTACATTAAAAACCATTGCAGATTATAACATTATATTTTTTTTCGTTGGCGCCAATACCCTGTACATAAACTTTACGACATCCTATTTTTTAAGAACTCACATGCATTAAAATTGTACCAAACCAGTACTTGTAATTACACGTATTACCAGTAGTACGCCTGTGTTTGATTTGTATAATAATTAATCAGAGTACACAGCGGTTATACTGCATAAGCGGTAGCGATAGCGATATTATGTTATGTATAACATCATGTCAGCCGCCAAGCCTATACAGATAATCCATTAGAATCAATTAGGCTACAGTATAAATGTAAATGAAATCGTTTTAAACTTCCGGATGTGATTAAATTAGATTAAATAGGTTGATTGATGCCGTGAAACGAACAGTGAAAATACCATGGAAATTCTTTAAAGAATATTTAAGTTAAAATGTTTTGAAATTGATTTTAATATGCGAAAGATGTCTTATGTTATCAATTTAGTTATTGATTCTTGCAAATTTTTAAAGATTATTCATTCTTTCTAGGTTTTTAGAGGTTTTTGACATTAGAATTAATTCATTTCTTTATGAGAAAAGACGTTATAGGCTAAAAATTAATGATAGTGAAATAGTTTCTCACGCATCATTATTTTGAGTTTTTATAAGTTTTATCCTTATCTTAGTTTTCTAGTTCCATCGTTGGTATTTATTTGATGGAGCTCCTAATATAAATGTGTAAGAACGCAAATTGACAACTGTATTTTTATGCAGGTGTAAAGTACTGATTCATAAGTAGTATCTTTGCAATGAATATATACTATTTATACTTGTATTTGAATTTACTGTTTAAAAATGATCTAAATACATCAGAGAGTTTTATATCTTCAGATTTTAACAATGTAAATATTGGATGTTTCGAAGAATGGCCCTCTACTCACATTTTGAAAAATGTTTAAGTATTAAAGGTTGATGGACTGATCGCTTTTAATGATCTACCGTTAAGCGTATGTGACTTTAAAGGAATATGTGAATTATAACAACATATATAATAAAAATAATATGAATTTATTTATTTTGTCCTACTGTTTCGTGTTAGTTTAAAAGCAAATTATAAACTTGATGTGATTGAACACACATAATTCAACACAGTGGTATATTTATTTTTATATTTATATGTATGCTTACGAGTAACACAAATTATATCTGATAAAATCACCCACCCAGACTTGTTTTACTCTATGATGTTTTGAAAATTATTTCAATCATTACTATAAAACTAAACGTAAATTTCCGTATTCTTCAGTGAAACATCAATTTCCATCAAAAACCCGCTGACGACAGGTTACCTTACCTAGAACTAAACCTTCGTTGAAAAGTGTTTTATGTTATCTCAAAATCGCCCCACTTATCGCCCCACTTGCTATCGAAAACGCCCCTTAAAATTTTGACTCATAAAAAAGGTACATAAATTCTAACCGGTTGACTGACCAATTAGTTTTAATTACCAAAGAGTGTTGTAGCCTTATCGATTCTTTGGAATCGAGGTATCACGTTACGTCAATGCACAGTGTCTAAAGTCGTCCCTCTTGATGGACAAAATTCAAATATAGATGAAAATCTTCCGAACAAAATTGGAATACTTGTTGCACAGTGAGCGGTGATTAAAATCTAGACAAAATTACCTCGTTTGTATTTAAATAATTTTTGGAAATGAGGATTTTTAATTGTCGACTGATACGTATGTAAATTGAATGTGTTTTTTAAGTCTCTTCCGTGTAAGAAGTGTAGTAAGCCCGTATTTTCACTTATTAGTGTATTTTTGATCATAAGTATGTTGATTCGGTACTAATACTTTAATATTGGTTTCTTTTAATTGAAATAGCGATTTTATCAATTACTTAATTAAAAGTTTTATTTTATAGTAATGATGTTATTTAGGGATATTACTATATATACGATCTAATTAATGTCCTTTGGAAATGTCTCTTTGAAATAATTTAAAAGATAAAGTTTTTTCCTATTAATATAACCATTACATTTTGTGCCGCTTTATATTTAGAAACATTACTTTAAAGTCAATATAATATTATAGATAAAACAAGTATTATGTCTGTCGGTCCATCTGTCTGTCTTCTCATATAACGCTTTTATAGCTAAACTGCTGCACCAATTTAAATGAAATTTGGATGAAAATACTTTGAATGTTGAGAACTTTACTTTTTACCACGATAACCGACATATACCCGGACCGAGACACAAACAAAAGCTTTTATGACATAAGGTAAAACTTTATGCACAGGATTACATTTTGTTTCAAAAATTTAATAAAATATTTATTATAATATTTATTGAATTGAATTGAAAATTGATTTTTATGAATATGCTCTGGTTTTGTATACAACACATCTCATACTATATATATATATTGAAATATAAATTAAATACAACGAGTAACTAAGCAAGAATACACAATGCCACTACTATCATGTTTATCACTTTGTTTAAAAACCGAAAAAATATTAGTCCAAAATTTTCTAATGTAATAGATATTTACTAATCATCATAAAAAAATATTTTATTATTTCTCATACACCACTACATAATATATGTATATATATATATATATATATATACGTCATTCACTACATAAATTGAGGCAAACCCCAGTAAGTTATTGGAAATACTTATATCGGGGTTATCTCGCTTCTTCCCGTGGTTTATCAATACACAATGATGAGACCGTAGTTATAACAGATATGCATTGTCCGCATCACACAGTAAACTTATACTATGTATCGATATTTACTATAAACTTATAAGTGTGCAATGTTTAACAATTAGTATGAATAGCGTAAAAGTTTAATTAGGTGAAATACTGATCACAAAAAGATTATGCATATATTTACATTAATATCTGTTTTTTAAATCTTCCAAGAGGAAATGAGGAAAAATATATAAAAAAGGAATAATTAGTAGAAGCAGATATATATTGGGTAAGAAAAAATTCTGTGTAAAGTTTTCCTGTTTATCATAAGTAATAAGGAAATCCCTTTTTACTTATTACATAATGATGAAAAATAAAGGAAGGTGGGCATTAGATTAAGACGATTGTTTTCTACTTCAAATATTCCTCATTCACTTGATATTGTAATTTATTAACTCAATTTTCTTTTGATTCATTTTAATGCATTCCTCTTTGAGAACGCCGAGACAGCTGAACGGACTAAATCAAATACCTCGTCTGGTTTATTTTTACACAGTGCTCTGAATACGGTTAATTTAAAGCCAAAAAATACAAACGAATTTCCGTGGTACTGGCCTTAATAAATAATAACAAGAGCCTATCAAACATAGCTCGTAAAACAGTCAAAATGAAACGGTTAACAAAATTGCATTGAAGGGGTTAACTAAAATTCGCTTCAGATATTCAGTTATCCTTAATTTAAAACAAAAACTAGACTTCAGATCTCTCTAAATAAAGATCAAAATTAAATGCAAGCGAAATGATAATTTTAATTTGAAAACTAATACTATGGGATAGAGTTACTTTTCGTTTGCATTGCACAGTGGCGCAGTCTGTGAGGACGAAACAAAAATACTGCAGGCGGTGTGTTATGCTGCATACAAATTTAGCGAGAAAGCGTGGAACGAGTAAAAAGTGAGTTCAGATGTTCGCACCCCTTTTTTCAGGTAAATTTACGGACTACATTAGAAATTATTGTATGTTATATGCAAGTATAATGCGCTGTATTCGTCTTGCATTTTGACATTTTGCAAAGGGCAAAGGTCAGACGTATCGCGTAATGGTAAGTAACTATCGCCGCCCAAGGACATCCGCAACTACAGAGGCCTTACAAGTGCGTTTTGAAAAGGAGTAAGTTTATGTTAAAGATATACTAAGCCATATAAAAAAATAAGTGAAACTTGATGTGTGATGTTAAAACCAGTAGGATAGTGGGTACCGGCAGTCAAGGTTTGTATAAAAAACACGCTACAATTTTTTTTTCCTAAAAACTGGGATGTCTGATTTCTGGTAGTATGTTTAAAAAAAGGACAAAAACAGTACATTTTCGGTATTGTATATAGTCATCAATGTTTAACTATTCTTCGTATGCAAGTGTCAAATCCATAACCCGTTCGCCGCTTCCATACTAAACAAACAAATGAGGGCTTTTATATCCCATCTACCATATTGGTTCGTCATCCGATGATTATTTATTTATGTACTCAATGCTGCTAAATTTAGTTGTTTATTTTGTTCGTCCGAATCTGAACAGGATGTTGGGATTTGGACAAGCAAATCGACTGAACTATTGCTATGTAGATAATATTGCATATTCAGATCAGAACAGAATTAGGTTCCAAAGAGTCCTTTGAATATGGATAGAAATAGAGATGGGTGTCATCATCAGCGTATTGTAGTCCACTGCTGGACATAGGCGTCTCCAATTGCACGCCATCTGGTCGATCTTCGGCTTCTCGGATCAAGCTCCTGCCAGCCGCCATTTGCGCAAGATGGGTGCAATTTATCTATCCAAACAAATAAAATTACAGTGTCTGTTTGTAATATTAAAATAACCGCTTTTTACTAAATGCATATGTATGTCTACACGGAAAAGACTTTGCTTAGTGTAGGATTAGACAGCCGTTCCGGAGGTCGTAACACAGCAGTTCCCGGATCTCTCCCTTCTCAGGCGCAGAGTGGCACACCGTGTGGTTTTAGTCGGTTCGATTCCGACACACCGCCCCGCCGCAAACCCCGGCGGGGTGACGGCCCGAGGGGGTTTCCACTCGTTAAAAAAAAAAAGGATTAGGCAGCCGTGTGCAACGTGTGAGGATATTTTTAATTAATTTATTGACTGCAATGATACCATTATGAAACAAAATTAAATGGCTCTTTTATATTGGCTGGCATGAAAAGGAAAATATATTCTATAATGTATTTCAAAAAGTTCCATCAAGTGCCGACAATCGAGAGTATCAATTACGCAGGGAAAATACTTTACAAATTAAATATTATATTTATGGTTTCACAAAAATTATGTTTAATGACTGCCACAAAAAAAAGTTCTTAGCATGCTCTTCTGATTTCTTAAATACAAATTTATTATCAAAGTACTTATTAGACTTTGATAATTAGGTACTTTAATGTACTTACCAAAACCAGTAAGTAAGGAATTGCTAATCATAATTTAAAGTCATTTCTTATTTGAAAGACAAGGTTCATTATACGTCCCCCTGTAGGCAATAATCCTGTCAATTTTCATACCCTTAAGAGTCATATTCCTATGATACATAAACAATTTTGAACTAATTAGTCGAGTAGAAGGAAATATAGAATTGTTGAACAAATCTGAAAGCAATTCAATGCTCTCTGTTTTCTAAAATTAAAGACAATGGAATGGAATAGACTCGAGCTATCTTTTTCTAACAAATAAAGTGTAATTAGTTAGAAAGAGATAGTTGTATGTCAGGAAGGTTATTTACGGCTTATAGTGTAGGTTATTTTGCTTGTTATTGGTAACTTAAGGTGTTTTTATGGAAAACTTGCAACTATTTATTAATATTATATAATACCTACATTCTGCTATGTATGATAATGACAGTGTTTTCCACCCGTGCCTTGCCGTGCCACGTTAAGCCTTGGGTCCCGATTGTCATAAACGTCTATGGCAATCGTTAAAGGGAAGTCAGTTCCCCACAAATATACTGACAACTAATTCGATCCTTGAATTCAGTTCCACCCTTTAGGGTTGCGGAGGTCCGATGCCAGTCGCTCGGTGGAAAAACTGATATTCAAATATTTTTAAGGGAATATTTTATCAACTTGAATAACTTAATTATTAATTAAATTATTTTTTTATCGATAATAATAATTAAACTCTTGATGCTAAATGTGTACAAAAAATAACATTAGACGACTTATGACCAGACAAACCACAGACATACTGTGGTTTGTCTGGTCATGTAAGTCACGTTCATCTATACAAATAAATAAAATTGGAGTGTCTGTTTGTAATATTAAAAGAACCGCTTTTTACTAAATGCATATGTATGTATACACGGTACATATACCAAAAATGTAGTTAAAAAAATTTTTGTCTGTCTGTCTGTCTGTCTGTTTGTTCCGGGTAATCTCTGGAACGGCTGGACGGATTTTGACGGGACTTTCACTGGCAAGTAGCTGATGATCCGGGGAGTAACTTAGGCTACTTTTTTAGACTAACTTTGTCCCGCGGCGTTACTCGCGGTACAAAAATAGCCGCGGGTAACACCGCGGGGTTCAGCTAGTTGAAAATAAAACAGAAGTAATAATATACCAATATGGTATTCGGAATAAAAGCTGTGGTTTTAAAAATAGATTATAATATTGTAATTCTTGTTACTTCTCATCAGTTGAGTCAATATAATCAATAGCAATACGAAATTAAAGATCAAACGAACTATACATATTACTATGTACATACGAATTGCAAAAACAATGATAAGAGTAAGAAAAATGTTACTACTTCAAAACAACATCAGTATTTATAAGTCTACTGACGAACATGGCCCTCCCTTTAGAAAGGAGAATATTATAACGCTGAAAAGTTAGTTTGGTTTAACGCACTAATTACATATTAGATATTTATGTGTATTTACATAGAATCAATTAAGTATTTTTGTGTTTTAGGTATTTATGTGTAGATTTATTCTTTACCTTAAATTTGTAAGAACGAGATTCATTGTATTTCAACAAGACAGACTCATGATAGCACAAGTATAAACCTTGGTGGTTTTTGGATGCTATTAGTATGTAAGAGATTGTATATTTTTCTTTATAAATAATAAATAAATAAAAAATAAAAAAAACATAAAATACTAGTTCTATTCGAAAAAATATTTTAGTGGTGGTTAGCCTGTTTATCGAGCCAGATAGTAGTAGTAGTAGTAGTAGTAGAACCATGCTGGCCACATAGGGTTGATTTCAACTTTTCCTGCTTTTAGTGATGTTGTCCTACATGTAATTAAAAAAAAAAAAAATTTGAGTATCTGTTTATAATATTAAAATAACCGCTTTTCAATAAATGCATGTGTATGTATACACGGTACATGTACCAAAATAACATTTATTTAAAATGTTTGTCTGTCTGTCTGTTTGTTGCGGGTAATCTTTGGAATGGCTGGAATTTTGACGGGACTTTCACTGATAGATAGCTGATGATATAAGAAGTAACATAGGCTACTTTTTTTACTAGGTTCGGCTCGCGGCGTTACCCGCGGTACGACAATAACCGCGGGTAGCACTGCGGGGTTTAGATAGTCAACTATAAATAAAATACTGATATTTTTTCCCTTTTGACAACACACAAACTTTATAATCAAACACATACAATCCAAAATTCTTTAAAAGCACCGTCTTACCACATGATCTACATATATTCTGGGTTTCTATCTTTCGCGATCATTATAACCCACGCGAATACAGCTGATGATTAAGACGGGTAACTAGGAAAGAAATACGTTGCGTAATCTAGGTGCGTATACGCTCGGATTTTATACGAAAAGTAAATCTTCGACAGTGTGTTTATAATTAAATAGATTACGTAAAGTGATGTGCATTCTAAGTAAGTTTTTAACAGCAGTTTTCTTGTACAGTACCTTCTATTTCTCAAATTTCACGGGTCTTACCACTCGGTAGTGAATAACCAGTTCGAAAAGTTCGAAAATCGAATTTAGCGTTAACTTTAATTTTTCGAATAAATATCGCTGTATTACAAAATCTATATACATGAGTTATAGTAGCGAAACTCTAAAGACAGTAATTTCAAAGTTAGTTTCAAAAGGTAATATCAATCAGTGAAATTCTTTGATTACTTTGGCGTTTTAATAATTTTATATTATCTGCTGAAGAATGATTAGCAACAATGCAGCGTGGAAACCAACAGTATGACCGCCTATTGAGATGTTTCGCATCATTGGACCTCCGGTCTCGCACTCACCAACGAAAGACGACAGCACAAATGATGTCATATAATATTGGTTTTCTGTAAGGATAGGTGTGTGTTAATTGTGTCAAGTTAGCCTGCTTACTACCGTATTACACACTAACGAATTCCTTTCTACTACCAAAAAGACGGTATTGAAAAGCCATAAAAAACATACCGTTCACTAATAGCAAATTAATAATAGCGCATCATAAAATATGTTTATGTTATCCAACCACAACAGCAGATTATAATAGCAATAAAATTTGCGCCACATTTGGCAAAGGCCAGTGTTCACGGTACACATTGATCTAATTATAACTATGAGCTAATATTTATCCTTGTATATATAAACACAATAGTAAGATAACTACTGTGGTACAAGAATAACAAACAAAATAAGCTGACAACTAATGATTTACAAATTAGGAATTTACTGTTTTTGAGTTTGTAACGCTTACGGTTTCATTTAACTTTGGTATGGAGATACTTTGATTCTTGAAGAAGGACATAGGATACTCTTTATCACGTTAACCGACATTCATCCTTAGTAAAGTTAGTTCCATATAAAGATAACTCCTGCATTAGTAAACCTGCGCGAGACATGTCGTTGCTGAGAGCTTTTTAAAGATACATGAAACGACCATTTAGAATACCCAGAAGAAAAACAGAATTTTTATAGGTTGTAGAGCCACGCTGATTTCAGCACGAACGGGCGGTACTACCCCCTCATAGAAAATCAACGTAAAATGACAGCGTTCGTGATGTCGTGTTTCGTTGTTGAGTGCGAGACCGGAGGCCCAATGGTGCAGAAGCATCACTAGGCCGCTATAGTCACCATGCTGCATTGTTGCATTGTCTGCATCTGCAATGAGTAAGCCACCACTCTTGGATTCTGCTTGTGCTTTCCATCAGGCAGAGTAGAGTCATTCTGGAAGGCAAAGATTTGTAGATCATACAAACTGTTGATCGAACTCGTAACAGTCAGCAGAGGGGACTGCTTACCTCGCTACACCTTCCTTGCAGTTTGTTTATACTAAATATTATAGGAAAGCGAATGCAATTAAACAAACTATGAAACGAGACTGATCTTTTTTGAAAGGTCAGTAGACAAACAAAACATTGTTATTTGAATACCCTATATACAATACGAGTATATACCAGTAGTCAGAGTATTATCAACACCATATTAAATTAATTCTAGCGTATGTGTTCTATAAATACTAATTTTATATTGGCGTGTGATGTGTGGGACTGCTTATCATGAGGTCTCGGGTTCGATTCCCGGGTCGGACTAAATGTTTGTATGATCTACAAATACTTGTTTCGGAGTTTGGGTGTTTTCTATGTATAATATGTATATATTTACAAAAAAAAGTATATATGTATTTGTATCACTTGTCTGGTACCCATAACACAAGCTCTGCTTAGCTTGGGACTAGATAGCGTTGCGTGATAAATGTCCGAAATATTTATTTGTTTATTTATAACATACTAGCTGTCCCGGCAAACGTCGTTTTGCCATAACTACTAATAAATTAAAAATTAATTAAAAAAACATTGTCCAGCGGACAAAATTGTGAATCTAAACCATTCCCAGATCCCCTTGAACACACACAAAAAAATTCATCAAAATCGGTTCGGTCGTTTGAGAGTAGTTCAGTGACATACACACTCACAGAAGAATTATATATATAAAGATATACTTTTTACATTGGAACACACATACCAATAATTCAGGTACAATTACATAAATACTGAAACATAAAGAAAATATTGGCAGTCATAAGGACTGCCAGTAGAAGTGAAAACTTATAACTTACAATGATATTTGTAAAATTAATGTGTACAATTAGAAATTTCATGATGTTAAATTAAAATTATCAACATCAAACAGCATGTCAGTGACGCGAACCCATCTTTCTTCTACCAAAAAGCGCTCAATGCGGCTAAATAAGTTTTCACATCAAAAATACACAGATCGGGAATCAAACTAGCAGACCTTGATGTTGTATGTAATACAGCCAGACACATCATCATATTATTGACATATTGGCATTCATATATTACTAGTGCGAGTGATATACTATCTAAAATCAAACAACTAAAAAGAGCAAACAATAACCCTCCTTATTTCGCAGTCGGGTAAAAAGAGCTAGTACCTCTATCATACTAGTTGCTTATACTGGATGACTCAGTGTGGGAACTAAATACTGGCCATATGGGATCTCTTGACAGCTATTGAACAAATAAATTATAGCCATGCCGTCATTGTTTTGAATATATTTCGCAATCATTTCAGGTTTGTACAGGTTTCAGAACGTATTATCCCGTGTTTTTATTCAAGGTTAATGATTCTCATGAACCGTTGGATTAACAACATACCAAAGGATGTTTTGGGCTCCTATAATCAGACCAGACAAGTTGGTATAGGGTTAACGATACTCCCAAAACTCCCATGGATAGGAATGGTGAATTATAAATGGAATATCTTAGTTTGCTTCTCTATATTAATCGCTATACACGCTATGGATCGCGTTTATTAATTAAAAAATAATTTAAATACCTGATCCCGTTAATTTCAGAAATTTATCCTGTTGTTCATTTGATAGTAAACCATTTGTCTGAGAAAAGTAATAACCTTATAACGCTATGATTTATTTAAGTAGAAGAAGTAGAAGTAGACTCAAGTTGAAATACGCATATAAAAAGAGAATGATGAAACTAGTATAAATCAGTCAATACAATATTTATGTGTAGTTTGATTTTAAAGTATTTTTACATTATTTATAGGTACTTTTTTACGGAATGATTTTGAAGAGAAAAAGAAGTAAACATCGAAGAAGATTTATTAGCAATCACTCATCAATATGGCGCCAACAAAGAAAATCTTAACAGAAGTAAATAATTTTGTATGCATAAACAATTTTAAAACCCTCCGGCCGGATATCGACCACGTGTTACCCTGCGCGCACGCATATTCTAACAAGGGGGCGTTTTCTAAAAATACGCCACAGAATTTAACGCAATACGCATTTCAGTTAGTCACGACGCGAACATCACGGCCGCGATACGCGATCCATTAAACCCCTTGCCCCTAAAATTTCGTCTTTTGTTCGTCAACCATGGTATAACATCGAGTGTCAAAATTTTCAAATTTCGAACTAAGAAGTGACGTTGTGATTTTTTTAAAGGTGAGAATTTATTTTTTACATGTGTCCTCGTTTCTAAAATTTCTTTTCAAGTGTAAAGTGCGTAAAGAAATGTAAACAAACTGCAAAAAGTACCGCGTATCTGTGTTATTTATGTAAGTTTAAAAACCGGGCGACCTCTTTACATTCTAAATACATACAATAATAAACTATTGCCGTGTGCTATGTAGAATTTCTGTGAACAAACGATTGTTTTAGTACTCTCGCAAAATGGACTCGGGGAAACGTTTGGTGCCTATTTTTTGTATTTTTATTGCCCCGCTTATAAAATATGAATCCGGGGAAAAGTTTACACACTTTTTGATGAGGTTTTTAGGTCTGTATGAAGGATTTTATGATGAAATAATTATGTGTTAAAAGTACAAATTGG
The DNA here is from genome assembly GCA_905220595.1 of Spilosoma lubricipeda. NCBI lineage: Eukaryota > Metazoa > Arthropoda > Insecta > Lepidoptera > Erebidae > Spilosoma > Spilosoma lubricipeda. Next base: position 6,503,294 of record HG992300.1, read on the forward strand.
GTTTGAAAAATAGGTGTTTAAAGAATTTGTTTCTTCGAAAATTAAATCCTCTTTATTATTAAAAAAATAGTCTTTGTGGTTTGCATTTATTCCTCAGTTGAAAAGAACCTTCATTTTTACAGTCTTTTCACTGGCTAAGAATATATTTTTAAATACACTTTCCATTTATTATTATTTATTATTATTTATTACCTTATATGTTTTATTTCTTTTCAAAAATAATCAATGAAATGAGATATACTCGTATAAAGATATGATGGTAGGTACAATTCAACGAAATAAACAAATATTTATTTAAAATACTCATCAATATTATCGTCATCACTGTGACAATACCTATGACGTCTTCTATTGGATAGATGACTTTTAAAAAGAGGGGAAAAAACCACCTGCATCCATCGCAGACCTGTTGATCTTAAATTCAAAAATCCTTTATTCAAAGCATCCACAAACTATTTGAAAGAAAGGCGTTGGTGAAAACATCTAATACGAACTTTAACAACATAAAATCTTTGAAAATATACCGTAAAATATACACTTTATGATATAAAATTGAACTAAGCCGGATGCTCTAGCGTCTGTGCTTTCAGGACATGAAATGTACTTCGCGATAATTCCTGTGATTCCTGCGAAATTAAACGTCAGTGCTCCAGCGTTCCTGTCTAAGTTAATTTGAGAACAGGGAGACACGGAGACTTTCTGACTGGATTAATTATTACAGGAATGGTGGGCTGTCACACTTCAATCACGAACTAACTTGTATATTTCATTACATTCACTGCCTCGGTGGCGCAGTGGTAGCGTATGCGACTGCTGTGCTTGAGCTCTCGGGTTCGATTCCGGGTCGGACCAAATGATTATATGATCTGCAAATAATTGTTTCGGAGTTTGGGTGTTTTCTATGTATAATATGTATGTATTTACAAAAAAAGTATAATAAGTATATATATCAGTTATAGTACAGACATAAAACAAGCTCTGCTATTTCGGACTAGATGGCGTTGTGTGTTAGATATCCGTTTTTTTTATGTTTGTGCCTGCCAAAATGACTCTACTCTGCCTGATGGAAAGCATAAGCAGAATTTATTATTACTATTCATTGTTCGTACTTTATAAACGTGTAGTTTTTAGCTCCTATAGAGCGAGATAGAAGATAGGACTGTAGTATTCACATTCTATGCCATACAGAAGAAAAAAATACATTGATACTTCCATTTTCGAAAAAATATTTCAATTCGTTTGGTGATTTTAATATTAGTAGGTATGATATGAGAAACATCTTTAATTTTAGTTGAAAAGAAACTGTATTAAGTACCATGAGCTCTATAAGCTGATAATGACCTCTTTTATAAGTATGTATTTTGTCTCAGTCTCATAAGTGATAAAACACGATCAACTCATATTTCACAACTGTATCGTCACATGTGTCATAATTTCGTCACAATAAGTGTAATGTGTCGAAATTATGACACATCCTAACTGGCTTTAAATTAACGGATTAACTGTCATTAGATGCTTAATAGTTCGAGATAGACCACAAAAGAGTAAAAGTTTCGATTTCATTCTAAAAGAATAATAATAATATATCTTAGATAAAGAAATGCCTCGTTGGTCTAGTGGTTAGCGTAAGTGACTGCTGATCAATAGGTCTCGAGTTCGATTCCCGGGTCAGAATGCTATTGGGTTTTTCTTACAAGAAGTTCTTAAGAGCAGCCCAGAGTATGGAGCTTCGGAGAGCACATCAAGCCGTCGCGTCGGTCCCGGTTGTCATGAACATCTATGGCAATCGTTATTGGGAAGTCAGTGCCTTCTAATATACTGACAATTAGTTCAACCTTCGAATTCAGTTCACCCTCAGGGTTGTGGAAGTCCGATGCCAGATCGCTTCATGTAAATACTGATATTCAGGTAAAATCAGTTGAACTATTAGCCGAACCTAAATCTTGGAAATAATAAAGGCTAGGAAGATGAGGAAGATCTCTTTATCTGAGATAATGAATCTGGCGTAAGATTTATTCCAAGGTTAAGATAAAATAAGAGAAGTACAATTGGGGGTCTATACTTAAATAATGAGTACAGGCTATTGTAATTAATGATAATCTAGGAAAATTCAAGACAGCAATACTTTTTACCCAACTACGGCAAAGTCAACAGGAACGGGAATATTTTTGGCAGTTTATGTATGTTTTTTACGTAGCGCTTAAACTACTAAGACCTATTTTCATGAATCAGTTGTCAATAGATTGGTCTGCATTTCTGTATTAGTATACAATGACAGAAGTAGCTGACAAATTTCCAGAATGCCTCAAATACCTACTCCAAAATATGTATCAGCTCCCTTACCAATGCATAAATATGGCCGGAATGACATAGGCTATTTAAATTTGTAACTGCTTCGTTGGTCTAGCGGTTGGCGTATGCGACTGCTGATCAAGAGGTCTCGGATTTGAATGCCGGGTAGGTTATTGAGTTTTTCTGTTCTATAAATACTTAATGAACCCCCATGCCTCGGAGAGCACGTAAAGCTGTCGGTCCTGCGCCTGATCACTCCCCGATCGTGTCAGTTAACCGTCCCTTCGGATTGTCGGTGAGGGAACAGAGAGTGCACCTGTGTTTGCGCACACACTTGTGCACTATAATATCTCCTGCGTAGTTGGTTGGTCTCTGTTGAGGCTGGCCGCCGTGGCCATAATCGGCTAGGAGAACATCATCATCATTTGTGAAAAGCTTTTACGTAGTCGTTTTATATCCTTTTTACTTTTTCTTGGTTATAAATATATTAAACACCGTAACTTTTTAAGGACTTCTTGCATATACAGTATGATGAAAGAATGAATTTCTTTGACAGTATTATGTTTCTCTATAAAGCTCAGGTTCAGGTTCTATTTAAGATCATTATCGCTGTGATCTTTCTTTGAAAAATAATCACCTAGTGGAGGAAATCTTATGTTAACCTAGATCCAAGACTCTTTCTTAATTTTTTTGTATATTACAGTTTTTTATCGTCAGAGTTCTATATTTCAGTATAATAGGGCTGAAAAGTTTTGGAATTTCTGGTACTAAGATATCTTTCAATATTTGTTAATTTAATTAGGGTTTTTTGTTTTTATTTAACGAAGCTTACTTATAGGTACCATAGTCTAAATTACATATTGGATTAGTTCATACCTAATGTTCATAAACATACACAATATTGTAATTAAAAGGATAAATGCAACTGTAATCGGTAAAGCTCTATACTAATGATTTGTATTAATTAGTACAATTGTTGTTAACTAATTGCTACTAGAAACGCCCAACGTTACTAGTAGCAATTAATCAACGTATTTTTCCAACAATAATTACTGTTTTGGGAGGTCATAATCCATTTAGCCTTAGGACATTTACAAAAAAATATATCTTTTTTATATAAAAGACAACTACCGCGTTAGGAATATTCCTGTATCGAGGATTTAGCTACTTCTTCCATTGTATACTAATACAGAAATGCAGACCAATCTATTGATTTCCTGACGGCTGGCAGGAGCTGGATGCGAGAAGCCGAGGATCGAACTAAGTGGCGTGCAATTGGAGAGGCCTATGTCCAGCAGTGGACTGCGATAGACTGATGATGATGATGATGAGGTTTTAAGAACAAACATGAAACGAACATATGGACACCTAGACTATGAACAATATACGGGGTTTGAACCCAAAACACTCACAGAAAGTGACGACGTAACCGCTTAAACTACTGCCCATCCATGCAGTCAACGCTAACTTTTCAACGCTTTCTTTCCACATATCAATACTTGAAGAAATACCTTCTATCAATACTTGACTGCACAGTTGGCCTAGCGATCGCCATACCGCTCTCTACTGCGCTCAGTATTGGACAAGACATTGTGTATGGGACTGGCATACCCTAATGGGGTAAAAGTCCCTTAAAAAAAATAAAGAGAGAAAAAAAAAAGACTGTGTTAACCACCAATTGTTATTCTGACTCTGGGTGTTCTTTGTGTCCGTTTAATGTATATTTATAAAATTCCTCGCGACACAGAATAATGTGACACTTGTAAAAAAAATAAAAATAGAAAAAAAATACTTTAAGAAATACTTTTAGGAGAATAGAAAATATATTTACGTATTGCGAGCTTTCTCCCCCTCTGGTACAACAAATAGCATCCCTTAATTACTTTTACGTACCACATGAGCCCCCTCTATTGTCATTATTGTTATTACACCTTTCGTATAAGCTCCCTGGATTATCTTCAAGAAGAGGGTAGTTGTCTACTGTCAAAATTGACATTCCAGTGGTACTATATCGGACATCTGCTAAAGTAAACTGTGCAAACTAGATTGACTGATTTTTTAATGATATTATTTTATTTAAGTACATCTATACAAATAAATAAAATTGGAGTGTCTGTTTGTAATATTAAAATAACCACTTTTAAGTAAATGCCAATGTATTATTTATCAGTGCATATACCAAAAATGTCGTAAATTTTTTTTTTGTCTGTATGTCTGTCTGTTGGAACGAAATTTTGGAACGAAGTTCCTTATTGCGCGTTGTGAAAGGGGGCTAGACGGAAAAAGTTACGAAAAGTTGTCACGCCACAGAAGTTTTTACGAAATGTTGTCACGACACAAAAATTCTTACGAAAAGTTGTCACGACACTTTGACAGTCCACTGTCAAAGTGGAAAAAAACTAGAGAGGTGTCAAGGGACACCCGGATGGAACGAAGTCGGGTAATCTCTGGAACGGCTGGACCGATTTCGACGGGACTTTCACTGGCAGGTAACTGATGATCCAGGAAGTAACTTAGGCTAACTTTGTCCCGCGGCGTTACTCGCGGTACAACAATAACCGCGGGTAACACCGCGGGGTCAGCTAGTATTATATAAGGAAATCACCTTGACTCCAAAATAAATATTCAGCACAGCAGTCGCACGCTACCACTTCGCTACCGAGGCAGTCCTCATTAATATTTCTTTTCAGTTTATTATTCATCTATTGACAATTATGTTTAAGGAAATTAACGCGATCACTTATTAAAAGGTATAGTATACATATACATATACGTACATATCTGTACATAAGAGGTATGTAATACTTTTTCCGGCGTTAGGCGACCCGTTAAAATTATTGTTAATATATCATGGAACGCGAAAGTTTAAAATATTTTATTAATCGATACCAATAAATAAAATTTAATTGTCTGTTTGTAATTTAAAATTAACAGTTTTCACTATATACATATAAAAGTATATAAGGTATTTCCATCAAAAAAGCAATTTTTATTTTTTTATGTGCCTGTCGTTTCTTCCGACTAATCTCCGGAAGCGCTGTCCTAATTTAGACTAGGCTTTCACTGACAGATAGATAATTACATAAGGAGTAACTAAGAACATTTTTTTAGAGTAACTTCGACCAACGTCGTTACCCCGGCTCAGCTAGTTCGTTTATATACATAGGAAAATTTAAAAATGTACTTTATTTATTTGCACATTGTCATTGCTAGCAGTAAGTTTTCCAAAAATGCCTAGTGAAATATAAAAACGTACAACTTGGCCAGATGGGTACTTGGATGTACCTATTAAATTCTATAAGACAACATTAAAATAACGTGGAAGTGGAGTTAGTATCGTAAGTGTAATCAAAGCTTTTAAGATTTTTAAAAATATATTTTAATGTATACAAAACCGAATTCCAATGATCTTATTAGCCTACTAGCTGCCACGGCAAACGTCGTTTTGCCATAAATTTTTTTTAAGGATGGGTGGCCCTTACCATTTAGGGGGATGAAAAATAGATGTTGGCCGATTCTCAGACCTACTCAATATGCTCACAAAGTTTCATGAGAATCGGTCAAGCCGTTTCGGAGGAGTATGGCAACGAAAACTGTGACACGAGAATTTTATATATTAGATTTAAACAATAAATATCATTTAAAAAATTTTGAAAAGCTTGCTTCGTTATATTATCTTTAATTTTAATCAACACATTATATTTCTCTTTTTAACAGATCGTTTGCTAAGAGGCTTGATTTGATTTATTAATGTATTTAATCATTTTAATGTTTTCCTAATATTTGCATAATTTATGTATAACTATTTAGAAAAAAGTTCTTTTTTGATAAACGTTTTGTTCATTGTACATAAATTATGTACAGTGTTGTGTGTTTTATTCTAAAACTAATTGTGTTTTTTTCTGTATCTTGTAAATATTATGTCTTCTTCTGTATATATAAATATATATAATATTCATGATTTCAACTCATCAAAATTTATTTACATACTTGTGATAAACAAGAAAAAAAAGGTAAGGTAAAAACTTTTGATTTAATTTGTATAGCATATGTACTCCGGATTATTATTATGAATTTAATGACACTCATTAAAATCAGTTCATTACTTTAGACATAACGGTGGTACATATAAACATATAAAGACGGGCAAAACTAATTTTCTTCCTTCCCGGGTTAACAGGATTTATAAATCATTACAAAAACAATATATCAGTACTATAATTTTGGTTGATTTATGGTCATTTCTTTTTTATGGATAAATTAGCAAACATTTTACCTGAAAGGAAATGTCCATCGTTGTCCATGTAAAGCAATACTATTAGGTAGCAAAGAGCTGTCAGTCTTTAGATTTCAGAACATCGAATCCTGCTAAGACTAGGGTAAGCTTTGATGGATTTGCGCGTTAAACTCTGTCAGGTGGCGGAATTCAGATCTAGCTAGGATTAGATTCTCTATTTAGATTTTCTATTTAGTTGGCTGTTACGATATTCATGGAATGATTAGGAGTGATGTCATTCAGTATTCTCAATCTGTCACCATAAGAATGAAAATGTGAACAAAATTAAAAAATACACACCTACTTTTGTCCTTCCAAATCTCATAGAATACTAGCTGCCCCGGCAATCGTCGTTTTGCCATAAATTCTTTTAAGGATGGGTGACCCTTACCATTTCCGGGGATGAAAAATAGATGTTGGCCGATTCTCAGACCTACTCAATATGCTCACAAAGTTTCATGAGAATCCGTCAAACCGTTTCGGAGGAGTATGGCAACGAAAACTGTGACACGAGAATTTTATATATTAGATGATTCGAATTCTCTAATGTTGCAACATATGCCTCGTTGCTAAACTGCCTCGTTGATCTTGCGGTTGGCGTATGCGACTGCTGATCGTGAGGTCTCGGGTTTGATTCCCGGGACGGACCAAATGTTTGTTTGATCTACAAATATTTGTTTCGGAGTTTGGGTGTTTTCTATGTATAATATGTATGTATTTATAAAAAAAAAGTAAATATGTATTTGTATCAGTTGTCTAGTACCCATAATACAAGCTCTGCTTAGCTTGAGGCTAGATGGCTTGTGTGATAGATGTCCGAAATATTTATTTATTTATTATTATTATATGACAGTATTTTCTTAAATCTGCTTTAACGTATGATCTCTTACCTTAATTATTATTATCACTATGCCACCGTCCATTGCTAGACAAAGGCCTGCCCAAGTTTCACCACAACTACCCGTCTTGCATTACCCTCTTCATACAATTTCCTACAACCTCCACCTTACTCCTAATAATATGAATAATAATAGGCCATAACAGCATAGTTCTCCTTGTATACTTGCATTGTATACTTCTCCCAATCTCTGTAATTATTCCACACAATATAATTCTATTGTCATTCTTCCTCCAAGTAGACAAGAAAATGTATTTGCTTTGAACAATAAATTATTCTACACACACCTAAACATACTGTTCCCTAGATAAATGTGGTCGTAAAGAATTTGTTGTTTTAACTCACTGTCGGCTAGATAAACTATGCACATTGGACAAGATTATATCTTGTGACTTAAATGCATTGCTTACGTACCATTTTCTTTGTATAATAGCTTAATCTTGCAGTACAAACGCTTTAGTCAAGGATCCCTTGAGCCAATTTCACAAGTTATTACCATCAAGTTATTTTTTTGTGAGTGGCTTTATTTTGATAAGAGGCCCACCATTCACTTTACCAAAAAAAAAATGATTGTGGTAGCTAACAGGGCTAACAGTAGCTAATAATATAAATATTAACTTAATTTATTACATATTGGCAAGAAAATATTTTTCCTACAAAATGTATGGTTTGATCTTTCGAACATGTATTCATGACGAGGTTATCAAAAATGATGCTAACTATCTCTTTTTTTTTGCTGAGTTCATATTTATTTAGTTTAACAGCCACATTGTTTATATTTTTTTTAATTATAAAAATTGCGTACTACGAAATCCCGGTACGTAATGCCACAATCGAGATTTTTTGTAATAGGAAAGAAAAATTTGCTTGATTGTAAAAAATTGGAAAATTGGTTCCGGGGATCCCGGTCTAATTGAATAGTAATAAAAACAAAATTGTACACTAAACTAATGTAAAAGAAAGAATTTAGTTGCCGAAAGCTTTTGCTGGATTTCGAATTATATTAAAATATTTGGTTGACAAAAAAGAAATGAAATTATTTTTTTTCGATAAACTAACAAAACAACATTGTGTTCATAAACGGTTACTTGAGTATTTTATCTTTCTATCCTGATTACTTTTAATAGCCTTGGTTCCCAGTAAAGTTGTAAAGTACTATAAAAATAGTTTATAATAGAAATTATGGTCAGTCCTGGCACAAAAGCTAACTTCTGCTATCATAGCTGTATAAGCGGAAAGATAAAGCTAACAGTGGCATCAGATACATTTGATAACCAATGTCAAACAAGATATGCATATGTTTAACACATTAATAAGCGTATAAAAACCATAAATCGTAACAAAAGGAAAATCTAAAACATATGTTACCTATTTTCAGTAAAATCATTTTGCATTCAGTGGACTGTACTTTGCTATCCTTTCTCAAAAGATGAGTGCAACCTTTACCAAAGGCTATAAGTTCTATTTGTAAGTTCTATATCTGCAGCGTTTCAGACCAAACAACAAAACCGCTACGGTGAGCAGATAATTTGAGAACAAGAGACTAGCCATTGAAAGTTCAACGATCGTACGGATTTAGACGGAATGTGAGACTGTACTGAAGGGTCTATCTACTGTTAAGAGACATTTAAGATTTTCTGTTTCCATTTCTACCCAAAAGGAGGAGGTGGTTATTTTTTGAGAGGTAAATGTATCGTCAACTTTAATAATTCAATGCTGGATACAGGCCTCCTCTTTAAAAGAGGGATTTGGCCTATAATATTATATGTATGTATTCTTCTAAAAGTCTAAATACCTAAATAGATTTGGTTGAATCTTTAGATTTCTTTTTTCATCGACAATTAGTCTGCTGTATATATATTTGTACATTTATTAATAAGAAACTCAATATATTTTTCTTTAATGAACCTGACATATTGTTCAATTATACTTATCTGGAAGCTTTGCGGCGTAGGTAAAAAGCAATTATGAGGACTGTCGACAGAAGAAAAAACTATAAACAAACAGTTGTTAAAGTCCACCTGAAACGAACCTCTTTTCTCTTAAAATGTACGATGAAAAGATGAAAAAAAAAACCTCATGGTAAGCGTTCGGTGGCAATGATGCGAGTTCCATGATTTCTGTTCACTCAAAAGTGCTGAACGCGTCTAAAGAAGTTTTAACTTCAAATTTAAACAAAAAAATAAGAAAATTCTATAATGTATATTTTATTGAAAAATATTAAATACTATGGTTATTGTCGTACCGTAAAGTTAGTCTAAAGAAAAGAAGCCTAAGTTACTCCCAGGATCATCAGTTATCTGCCAGTGAAAGTCCCGTTAAAACGGTCCAGCCGTTCTAGAGATTACCCGGAACAAACAGACAGACAGATAATTTTTTTTAACTACTTCTTTGGTATATGTACCGTGTAAACATACATTATATGAATTTGGTAAAAAGCGGTTATTTTAATATTACGAACAGACACTCCAATTTTATTTATTTGTATAGATAAGTACGATCATATCGGGTTATTTTTGTATATAAGAATTACTTGTTTAATGAGGAAAATCAATTGATATTAGTAAGAGCTTTTATTCGATAAGAGTTCTGTTCCGGCTATTATAACTCAAGCAAATAGGCGTTTGTAATTTACTATATTAATGGAAAGTGTTACATACATATATTCCCCCGTTTCTTAAATCGGGTTGGCTAAAATATATAGAGGACAAAAAATCTTTTTTTTATAACTTACTGTAATTTACTATTTTCTACTAATACATACCATCGTGCCAATCTGTATGTATCTTCATTCATTCTTCTTTCATTCGTTCTACCAGTTCATAAACAATTTACTAACATAAAATTGGATTATATGTATAATGTAAATTCAAAGCATAAATTATTTATTAAAAGGGAACCAAATGGATAATTCAAACTTATCCATTAAGGCTTAGCTTTCCTTCATTAACATCACCTAAAAGTTTGGATCGGATAAACAAATCGTTAACTTTCAGGTCCCAAACCTGTAATGTTCGGAAATTTAACTTGTTTAAAAGCCTTTGTTACTGGGACTGTGTTTTTAAATTCAATTATAATTACGGAATTTAGCAAGCCTTATGGGATTGTTTTAAACTTGTTTTAAACATATCAATTATACTAAAGTGAACTTCATAAATGGGAAAACAAATTCTAAGACATGAGAAGAAGAGAAGAGATGGATCACTCTAATATATTTTCTTTTGCTTTCGGCTCGATTTGCTATTTATTTGAACGTTTACTTTACTTAGAAATAGAATCCAATAGTAACTCATAATGTCCGCTATACACGTAACAATAAATCATTGCGTTTAATCTGTGCAGACCGATTTGCGCAGATTTTTGATCGCCGATCAACGTTCGATAAATTGGCACCAATCTGTCTGTACAGATTAATAATCCCTATGATGTATCGTTAAGTGTTAGCTGGCATAAGAGTCAACAAAAAGTGGCCACCCTTTGAACTTCTCTTCACCCACATAATATCAGGAAAAGACTGGTTAGCTCTTCTACAATAGATAATTCTCATTCAGTAAACAAAAAGCACTAGCAGAAGTTACGAGCTACGGTTTTATGTGAAGCTACTCTATTCGAATCAATCTGTTTACGGCGTTTTCAATAACCTAAACCTTTCAACAGGTCTAGCTGCAGATAGTTTATATATGTACTAGCTGAACCCCGCGGTGTTACCCGCGGTTATTGTTGTACCGCGAGTAACGCCGCGGGACAAAATTAGTCTAAAAAAGTAGCCTAAGTTACTCCCCGGATCATCAGCTACCTGCCAGTGAAAGTCCCGTCAAAATCCGTCCAGCCGTTCCAGAGATTACCCGGAACAAACAGACAGACAGACAGACAGACAGACAGACAGACAGACAGACAGACAGACAGACAAAAATTTTTTTAACTACAGTTTTGGCATATGTACCGCGTATACATACATATGCATTTATTTAAAAGCGGTTATTTTAATATTACAAACAGACACTCCAATTTTATTTATTTGTATAGATTTCCATTTTTTCAATATGATTAATTCAATACTTTCATTAATAATAATATGCAAATTTTTTAACTTTTAGTTTAGTTTGCTTTTACTACAAATACTCTTTTGTAAATTTAGACCGTTTTCAATAACCTCTCAACCTCTAGTTTAAACTGAATATAGGCTCTTAAAAACAGTATGAAGTTTGGTTCCTTGCTCTGTATAGTCACGTATTGCTTATTTTTTAAGAACTATTTGTAGGTACGAGATAAAATCTAAATGCAAATAAAAATTTCTTAGTATCAACGTGAGCCCTAGTCATCGTATCGCCGCCTACTGAGTTTGATGAACTATTCTCTTCTTGTTTATTTTAAGAAATCATTTGGCATTAGATAATATTAGTCTGTTTTGTTTCTGAGCGGAAACTCCTAGCAATACTTGTATAAAACAATTGATTGTTATTATTGTTGGCTGGAAATAATTTATGAGTTAACTTGGTCTGTTGGGTACTTTCATTTTGATAATTGTCTTGGCGTCTCATAACTTTAGAACGGGAAATCATGATAGTGTATGATTTTTCACCTTTTCAAGTTTGTAAGTTTTATAATAACAAAGACCAATGAGGCCGAATAATGCAGAAACATCACTAGGCCGCCATAATGTATTATAATAAAAAAAGACTAAACTACTGTATTATAATAAAAGAAGAAAAATAATCAGAAGGATTTAAATGAGAAGTTTTTTTTGACAAAATTTCGTATTTGTACAGTTTTCTAATCAATAGACAAATTTGCCTCATTCTTGATCAGTAAGAAGTCCGACTCAACATTAAACTTTTTCAATTACAAATATAGCTCTAACCATCACATACATCATACAATCAATTCTCTAAGATCTGTTGATCTGTTTGTATATCTTTATCGTCGTACATCACAAACAGATAGCGGCCACCCACGAAATACTTAGGATGCCCACACATGATGATAGGCGATGAATGATAAGTGAGAGGTGATTATCTTGGGGATTAATTTTGTCTTATCTGGCAATTTAAAAAAGTATATCAGGTATTTTAGATATGTCAGTCATAAGCGGCGGTAGCGTAATAGTTCGGGCGCCGGGGTTAGAAGCTTTTTATGGTACTGGGGACTAATGACTTGAAGAGACTTCTGATTGTAAGGGACTAATGCCGATGAAGAATACCTGAAACTTAGGTTTGAGTCATAGATGTGTTGCTTGTCTTTAAGAGTACCCTCAGAATTAGGGGGAGGGAATCAGGCCTTATGAAACCACAGTCACCCAGATTAATGCAATGAATAAATAGCTTAACGCCGGTTTTCTGTTGAGCCACGATATAATTGTGGTGTTCAGAAGAATTAATCGAACCTTATCTGGTGCGCTATCGACTTGTGCCTATTTCTAAGCCAATCATGAAATAATGAATACTAGATCATTGTGAGTTTAGTCATTAACCATTTACATTAAAAAAATATATTTGCTTAAAATGTCAGTTGAATTTAATATTTCACAACCTCTTTCTTTAAAGAAAAAAGTACTTTTCTATATTAAAAAAATGGCTACCACTCTAAAATACAAACAAACGTAGAACAGCACCATTTCTAAGTCATACTACCTTCATAAACAGACCCCAGTTCCTTTTACGTACGTACAATAAACTTGACCAAATAGAAATAAAAAAAACTCGCCATAAAGTCATCTGTCGTAAAAAAGACTAAAATATGAAGTAGCCATGTTGGTAACAAAGGGTATAATTAACTAAAGTACACATTATTATAAAAAGTAGGCGTTAAAATAATATTTGTAATGGCCATGTGGTTTGTGGTAAGGATGTCGGGTTTATGGAAGCGCTATGAGTGTTAATTTGTGTGGGTCGAAACGCACTTAAATTTAAGTAGATGGGATTGTGAACATAAGTGATGTTACACTTTTAAATGAAAAAGTATTGTTATTAATTAACATTTAGCTATCGTCTTAGATTTTACAAATTCCATTTTGATCTATTTTCTCACAGTTTTGATAAACCAATGTCATCTGTAGGACGCATCAATTTCTCTGTTTATAGTTTGAGATGTGTGCTGCTTTTAACAAAAAAGTGGCACATAATTTAAAACTTGGTTTATCTCTGACATGGCGAAAGATACTGATGAGAGAACTGTCTGTGTACGAAATCTCTAGTGTAAAAAAATAAATGTTTGTTGAATTAAACTTGACGAATTTTCTTTTCCATTTATATTATTCATAAAAACTATTTCATCAACTGCACGTCACTTATCTGGGATTTAAATGCGATTAAATAAGATTGATGGAGCTATAGAATAATCATAATAGGAGAGAAATATAATTCATTAAGCTAGCGACTGTCTTTTTTAGGTTACCCAAACCACTGCATTTTCTACATTTCTCACATATGTATAAATAACATATTACTAACAATAAATATAAAAGAGCATTGGCCACATTTTACAATTCGACAATCAATTTATCGGTACTCTAAATTCCGAATTAATCAGCTATATTCGCGTGAAAACATGATCGCGGTCTGCCACATCTATCTCTCGCGTTTCATTGGTATCTGTCACATATGGCGGGCATGTGAAATGATATGTCGCCTAATGTGAACTTATTGAAGTATTTCTGTACTCATCCTGTACCCTTTTGATGAATGAAGAGTAAAGTTAATGTTTACTGAATAAGTCATAATGAAGCTAATTACTTTTTAAGGATTATACGAAGTTGGATTGTTAAATTTTATCCTCCATATAAACTTTAACTAAAATTTCATACTCCGCTGTGCCCATAATTTACGTAAAAAAGGGGTACAAAGTTACTGCTTCATGTATTAATATAAACATAGATACTTGGATATGTATTCAAAATAAAATATTGAGTACCTATTACATGATATTTACATGAACTATTGTAAGGTCGTTGGATCACTTTATGAGGAGCCTATTCAACTGGTAACTGTTTGTAATGGCCAAGCTCAAAGAAGAGCTATGTCAAACTGTAAATGTCTTCTGGTATAAGACACACAAAAACGTATAATGAAATATTTACTTTAGTTAATCAGTTTACATATTGCGCATGACTAGTTTACAAAAATCTATCTAGTAAAGCTGCTGCTCTTTACGATTATAACAGAGATACCGAAAGAATATGATAAATGACAGTCGATATGCATCATACTACATAATGAAATCATCTAAATACCATTCAGTTAGTCGCAGCCGCGTCTGCTTTGGCATATATCTTGTAACTATGTAGTTAGAATGATGTCAAAGAAATAAATACTAAAAACCAAATTACTATTAGATATATTAGATAATAGATTGCTCTATTTTCTTTCTTTCTAAAAACTACTTAAGTAACAGTTTGTCTAATGTCAATGACCTTGGAATTCTACTTCGTCCATTATCATCTCACACGTGGAGCAGCAGATGTGAGAAACATATGACGACTGGTGACCAAGAAGTTATTATTGTGTCTACGTACTTCACTTATATTAATAGTAATAAACAAATATTATATTCGGGCTTGAAACTTTTATATTTTAATTACAATTTTATAGTCACACGGAATTTAAAAATGCATTTTTTCATTATAATATAACATGGTATTTCGGAATCATCTACTGGACAAAAAGCGATGGTCGCTTTTGAACACAGATTTGTTTTACAAAAACTATGTTTTATGTATGTTTCAGTTTTTTGTTTATTATCTACTTAGTTTAGTTTAAGAAACATAAAAATAAATTGACTGCGCGTATGGCTTAGTAGTTTAAGTGGTCGCCGCGCCGTCTTACTTCGCCAAGTGTTGTCAAATCCTGCATGGAACAACACCTCGTGTGTGTGGTCCACAAATTGTTATCCTAAGTCGGGGTGTTCTTTGTGTCCGTTTTTTTTGTATGTTTGTAAAGTTTCCCGCTACAAAGGATTTATTCTTAGTGCAAGCAGTTTTTTGGAAAAGAACGATACTATAATTTTATTGTTCCGAACTGAATTACTAGGTTAATTATTGGAATAATTTGCAAAGTTATTTCAATGAAGCCTTGCTTTTCTTCTCTTAAATTAGCCAACATGGCGAATGGTGGAAAATGAAATGCGGAATAATGGTTGCTATCTCACCATCTCAGAAGACAAGATATGTTCTGGCAACGAGGTGATAATCTCCTATTAAAATAAGATTACGTTGGAGGTCTTAATGGCTAGTCAGCTGTATTTTAACTCATTCAAGCTACAATTTTATTCAAAATTAATTGAATTGATATTCATCTTCAATTAAATATGACATGAGCCAACATGACATACCGTATGAAGCATGGGCCGCTTGTCACAGAGCGCAAAGTGCTATCATAGAATAAAATTAACCTGTTTGGTTTAAGTTTATATAATTGGTTGTGAATAAAGCATGAACAAAGTAATTGGTCCTCGACACAATGTATAACTTTAATCGTTCAAGCAGTTAGGTCGAAAAAAACAAAGAAATTAACATAGTAGTTTAAACTTATTAGAAATGAAAGTCATATTATTTATTTCTTGAAAATATAGAGGCAGTATATCATCAACAGATATCTGTCCAAAATAAAGCGATTGCGTTCTTTTGACTGTATTTCAAACACGAGTACCTCTTTTTAACCGACTTCAAAAAAGGAGGAGGTTCTCAATTCAACCGTATATATTTTTTTTATGTGTGTTCGTGAATAATTTCGTCGTTTGTGTGCCGATTTTGAAGATTATTTTTTTAATGGAAAGAAGATATCCTAACGGTGGTACCATAATAAGGACAATAAGATCTGATGATGGCGTCCAAGAGAAATCGGAGAGAACCTTCGAAATTCGTAGGTGCGACTCGTTCTTGAAGTCCTTTATTATTTTTGTTAAAATTTAACTTGTGAATACTACCTACTACTATTTTACCGTACTTTTAAAGTTTCACGTTCAAAGATATAATAATAATTACTTTTACGGAAATTAACGCGATCACTAATTGAAAGGTATTATATACCTCTGATTTACCTGAGGTTTTGACCTTGCCTTACTGCCTCTTTTAAATAACTTTTTGATTATTAGTGAAGTTGTTGAAGATTGAAGTTAGTATGTTGACAATGTAAAAATTATACAAGTACTACTAGTATTCGTAATTTTAAGTCGCAGCTACTTATAGAGATTTGGGTGGACTTTAAAGAGTATTATTTTTGGTATTTAGTTACATTTTACTAATATTTAACTTACCAAATTAATAAGAAATTTTATTCTCAAGTATTATTAGGTTCCATTCAAAAATACTTCCTGACTATCGAATTTATGCATCAAATATAATTGTATAAAAATTTTCACACATCTCTCACACAGGTTGTGTACACTATGGTAACCGCCTGATGAACATCCTACTTATATTATAAATGTGAATGTAAGTTTGTTTGTTACGCTTTTATGCCTAAACTACTAAACCGATTATCATGAAACTTTGTACACATATTCTTGGAGGTTACACACACTTTTTATTAAAAGCGAGCAAAGCCTATATAAGATACTTATATTTTTCTAAATGCATAGATAGTAAAGATAAATTGTACCTAGACTCGGAAAAAAATTACTGCAGCCAACGGTATTCCTGGAACAATACGACCTTTAAACCTTTAAGAAAAGAGCTTACACCTTCTTAAAAGGCTGGCAACACGTACAAATGACGCCTCTGCCCCCTACCCCATAAAAAAAGACTAGGCTCATAACACAATTATTTATCCTGGGTGGGAATTGAAGCCACAACCTCTGGATTAACAGGCCGGTTCGTTAAACACTAAACCAACGAGCCACCAATATAAAAACGAATGTTAAATCCAACTGGATAAGTGCTCTTAAACTGTCACATAGCATGAATGAACAATCCGTTGAAGATCAAAATCCGGTACATGACTCATACATATCCAAATCCCACGGGAAGTTCTATATTAAGATACTTATTTTTATCTTAATTGCGTAGACGTTATATCCTCTTTCTATACATACAAGTAATTATTTATGGATTAAGGTAAATGATTTCTTTTATCGAATATGATAAACTATTATTACTCATACCTTACCAAGGTACTCTGGAGACTTATTACCAATATGGATAAAGGCAACTAGATAAATTCTAATTCTGGCCATATAAGAAAGTGATTATTTTAGACATCTTTTTTATTTAGATGGTACGCAATTATTGATTACTGAAAGATCGTAAGTAAAGACTACAGTGATAAATCTTACTAATATTATAAACGCGAATGTTTGTGAGTATGGATGGATGGATGGATGGATGGATGGATGTTTGTTACTTTTTCACGCAAAAACCACGAATGATTTTGAACGGATTTGGATGAAACTTTACAGTAATATGGCTTATACATCAGAATAACACATAGGCTACTATTTGCCGCGATTACCGACATATACGCGGGCGTATTTATTTTAAATGTTCAATAACTTTATTGAGTGAATGACTATGTAATATTTGAATGTCGTAAATGCAAAACATCATTTTACCACTACTAACCTCTTGCGTACTCTGTGTATGTTTACTCATATTTTGAACAAATGAATATCATATATCTTGAACTTACTTCTGGTACCAAAAATGAGTGGCGAAACTATTATTTATTACATTTAACTTACCACGAAGAACTTGAGGCTAATACCAGTACAGAATGATTAAAAGAATCGTTTTTATAATACTGACTTACAAATTATCGAACCGAATCTATCAGTCAGGCTGTTTTGAAAATCCACATCCATTAAACGCCTTAAGGGTTGAAGATAGGAAAATTTTCAAGAACTATAGAAAATATGAAAGCAGTTGAAAAGCAACGATATTCCTTATACGAATAGAGTGTGATATAACTATAATACTTCAATCAATTTGCCTTATTATTTGTGTTTGTAAACTTGAAACTCTACATTGGAGACTCGTTTTTTGCAGGAATTCTCGAACTATCAGTAACTTAATTAAAATAGCATATACAAACAAATAAAATATTGCAATTTAATTGACCATAACATATAATTTAATACTTTTTTTGGGCCTTACATATGGTAACCACTAAACAACTCGTAAAATAAAACTACAGGGGTCTTTTAAACAGATTCAAATAAGACATCCGTTTACGCAGATAAACAATATCCATAATAATTTTCATATGTTAATGCCCCTTTAAGTTGATTTAACTGGATTCGTATTTTTAATTAATTTAAGACTTACTACGTCACATTATTTAGTTTGCATCATTAACGACCCACTAATATATACTCGTACCTATATAGGGTTTCGCAGAACTTAAAGTTTTTTTAAACGTACTTAGTATTATTATAAACGCGAAAGTTTGTGTTTTGTGTAGTATGGTTCAATAAAATTATCTATTATCAAATGAATATTTATTAATTTTATCGACTTCTATACTATCAAAATTAAAAGGAATCTAAAAGATTTAAAGAAAACCTTACTGTAAATTACTTGGAACAATTGTGTCCCAAATATGATACCTTTTTAGTAAAATAATAATTTTTAATAATCATCATCATCACCCTATAGCAGTCCACTGCTGGACATAGGCCTCTCCAATTGCACGCCACTTACTTATTTGTAATAATAATAATCTTTATCCACATGATCGTTTTTACATAGGTTCGTATCTATATTATAGTATTATACGCTTTAATATACCTAAAATTTCTTTTTTTATTGTTACAGATATGTGTATCAAGATATCCTAAAGAAATCCACACAAATGAGACAAAAACAGATTAACCGTCATCAATATGCTTCAAACATATAAACTATGGCGGCTCAATTCAAAGAGACATTCGAAAACGGAACGCCGTTTATAGGGCTGCGCGGGCGCATATCCGAATTCAAATTTAGAACGGAAAGGCGCCGGAAATGGAGTCAACCGTACGTCGGAGTGCAGTTCCTGCTACTCGCCTTAGTTTCTTGTTGCCATGGATACCAAGAACAAAGGTTCGCTATGGAGCCACAAGATCAGGTTAGTTTGACTGTCGATTTTTATTTCATGTTTACTAAACATAGGTTTTGAGTTCTTAGAAGGTATTTGTTTATGTTGAATTTGGATGAAACGTGTGTGTTATAGTCATAAACATTTGCGATTTTGTTTGTATTATCTTCTCGTAGGCCGAGAAAAAGAAATAAAACTGTGTGCCGTACAGCATTTAGAACTGGTTTCAAGTGAAATTTGGTTCCACAAAACATTTTTTTTTACTAAATTAACATTTTTTTGAGAAACATAAGAACACAAAATAACAAGAATCCCACTATTTAAATATATATACATATTTATTTAGACGATTTCATAAAAAAATTCTTTAAATAAATATTCATCTAATAACAAAAAAAATATTCAATAACAATACTGAAACATTATACAGTATGTGCTTTTCCTAGCGCTTTTTGAGATTAAACAATACGTTTTAATAATTCATCTATTCTGATTTTAAGTTTGATGCCCCATACATCTTTAGGAAATATCTTGAGCACTTCATAAATAAGCACTTCATAAATGATGTATGGAGCGACTTTTGCACGTATTTTACTACTAGTGTTTAATTAAATACCCGTGGTTGGTAACCTCTGCAACACTCGCAAGTAACATCGCGGGGCAAAGCTAGTCTCAAATAATAGTAAGCTAAGTTACTCCTTACATAATCAGTTAACCGACAGTGATAGACCTGTCAATATCGGTCGAGCCGTTCCAGAGAGTAGGCGGTATAAACATATAGACAGACAGACATAATTTAAAAAAAATGACTCTGCAATGTAGGTGCCGTTTATATTTTCTTATGCATTTAGTTAAAAGCTGATAATTTGAAATTAGAATTAGAAATTAGATTACTTTTCTTAACATTATGATTGTTATTAATAATAACTAAATATTGTATATATTTAGTTAGTATGTTTAGTTAGTATTACAAAAGTATGTAAAATTTATTTACAGATTCATATAGCAAGAAGCTAAATATCTGTTCCAATGCAATATTAACTCGTTCAAAAGCATTTATCAAAAGAAAATCCGGTTATTTCAGAGAAATGTACTAATACTGCTTTTAATTAAATGGATAACGTTATAAAAATTAACATTGCAGTGATAGATAGTGATGTTTAGTAATTAATTTAATGGATATTTTAGGTTATTTTATACCTAATACCGTTATATATACTGCTACTCTTCATTTGGGCGTTTATAAGGGCCACTGACCTTCGTAAAGAAATAGTCCACGTGGTGAATCTATCAAATTTTCGTGTATTATCATCATTTTCTTTTTTATGTTTGTGCCTGCCAAAATTAGCAGCAGAATCCAAGAGCGGTGGTCACCATACTCATTGCGAATACAGACAATGCAGCATGGTGACCCACACCATGGCGGTTTTGCATCGTTGGGACGAAACACGACAGCATGAACGCTGTCATTTTACGTTGATTTTCTGTGCGAGGGTAGTACCGCCCCGGTCGAGCCGGCCCAACCGTGCTGAAATCAGTGTGGCTCTACTACCTACGGGTTATTAAACGGTTGTAGTATGTGTCAACAAAACAAATTCTAGATTAAATATATACATAGGTACTCCTAGACCATATACCCCGTAGATCAATAAGTTTGCAGGTTTTTTATCTATGAGCCTGACAAAGTGATTCTACTTTACCTGATGGGAAGCATTAGCAGAATCCAAGATTAGTGGTCACCAAATGGTATGCAGACAATGCAACAATACATTGTGACCCTTACCGTGGTGGCCTATTCAGATGTTTCTACGTCATTGGGCCGCCGGTCTCGCACTCACCAACGAAGAGCACAACTGTTGTCGTTTTAGGTTCGTCTTCATTAAGAGGGTAGTATCGCTCTGATCGAGTCGGCCCGTTCGTGCTGAAATCTGCGTGACTACCTAGACGATGTTATTACATCGTCTAGGTAGTCACGCAGATTGACGCAGATTGACGCAGATTGACAGACAGCCTATTGGGTAAGGTTATTGCTGTGGAATAGACTTACATAGCTTTGCATCGAATCTAAGATCAACATCCCTGCATCATTACGTTCACGGGTATAGAATAGTATAAACGTTAGATAAGAAGTGATACGATGTAGGGAAAATAATATTATTCAAAATTAATAATAAATTTATTTGTTTAGATTTATAGAAATGAAACATAAAACTAAATGAATCTACAAAGAAGTTTGAAGTTAATTTAGATAAATAATATCTTACATAATATGATAAAGTGGTAACAAAAATACCAAAAAATAAAAGGGATAAAAGTAGATTAAGAATTGCGTCACAGGCGTGCAATCACCTGTAAATATATCCTCGACTGAGGGAAAGAAAATGTTACGTAAGCTTTAGGTAAGTTTGTTCTCACCCTATCGGGATATGACGACATTTAGTAAGACACTGAAGTTTCAGCAATTTCCGCACCACCTTACTTAACGGTACTAAAAGTTGAACAATGAACGTCTGAAGGACGGGGATCACTATGGGCGTTACGTTTGAAGTGTCGAACGCTGTACATGAAATTGTGATATTATATAATAAGATTATATAATATCTTGTGGTGTCGAATTAAGAATGTAGATTGTTATTACCACTAATCATCCGGTCGGTATCATAGGAGCTAACTAAGGGAGAAAACTACGCAGAATATTTAAAGCACTGCCAAGAGAAGAAGAATTTTAAACAAATCATACCAACTAGTGAACTATATGAACTCAGCGTCAGCGTGGTATAAAAGGCTGCTTTCTAAGGAGCAATCTAGGTCCAACAGTGGACAAGCCCTGTGGATTTTATTTTAAATACAACTTGAATAAGACCTATTTTTATTTCTCACTAGTTGTTGTCCGCGGATCCGCCCGGGTGTATGTCGGTTATCGCGGCAAATAGT
This sequence comes from Spilosoma lubricipeda, assembly GCA_905220595.1. NCBI lineage: Eukaryota > Metazoa > Arthropoda > Insecta > Lepidoptera > Erebidae > Spilosoma > Spilosoma lubricipeda. The sequence continues at coordinate 6,525,699 of HG992300.1, forward strand.
AGCCTATATGTTATTCTGATGTATAAGCTATATTACTGTAAATTTTTATCCAAATCCGTCCAGTACTTTTTGCGGGAAGAAGTAACAAACATACACACTCACAAACTTGCGCCTTTATATATTAGTATGAAGTATGATTATTTCTAGTTAGGGTTACTCGATCGATGTTATGACTATCGCAGAACGGGTGAGGTAAAATAGAATAAGAAATTAAAAAAAAAAACAATATGCCTATTTACAGCCTATTTACTTACTGACCCTATGAAACCTAGTTAGGTCTCATAGGGTCAGTTAGGTAGATATCTGACTGTAGGAGAGACTCTTAAAGTCAATAAGATAAACGCATCTAGAAGATCTCTAGATTCCACTACTGAATCTTTAATGATATTAAAGTAGACATCTTGTTAGCACGATCTAAATCTTGAGAGACGCCATCTATTGATGAACGATTGGTATCACTGCTACAGTTCTTAATTAACAATTAAAAAGACATACAGGAAATTACATTAATGGGCTATACTCACATTATAACTAATATAACATAATACTCTGTCTATATGCCGGTCTGTCGGTTTCAATCAAAGCGGGCGTTAGTGCACATTTAATTTAATCAACCGTTAATGCAACAGTGTCACATAAACTGATGTTAACTGCTGTTTAAATTGCCGGTTTCTCGGCGTTTATCAATATAATTTTAATGATAGATTATATTAAACTAAATGGCGGTAGACACAAGTGCCGCTCAACTCATTAAAAAGGTTTTATATAATAACTTAATTTGTAGCATACATTTCAACGTACGGTTTACAGTTAAAATATTTGTAACTTATTTGGCACAAGTGGTGTTAAATAGAGATATAGACATTCTTATGTTCTTATACTGGAAATGATTTGAAATATAGGACATGGTGGTTAGTTTAGTTGTAAGTGATCCTAAATACTAAGTCAGAGGTTTTGGGTTTAATTCTCACTCACTTCTTCTCGAGGTTTAACTCAGATAGTGGACTCTACATTATTATTATCATCTGCAGTCAACTGCTGGACATACGCCTCTCCAAGGTACACCTCAGAGGTCTGGTCTACTGCTTTTTGGATCCAGTTGCCGCCAGCCCTTCTACGCAAGCGTCCCGTCACCTGCTCAAAGGGCGTCCCACATTACGTTTTACAAAATATGGTATACATTCTAGAACACGCTTATTTGGTCGTCGACTGCCTCGTTGGTCTAGCGGTTGGCGTGAGCGACTGCTGATCATGAGGTCTCGGGTTCGATTCCCGGGTCGGACCAAATGTTTGTATGATCTACAAATATTTGTTTCGGAGTTTGGGTGTGTTCTATCTATAATATGTATGTATTTACAAAAAAAAAGTATATATGTATTTGTATCAGTTGTCTAGTACCCCATAACACAAGCTCTGCTTATCTTGGGACTAGATGGCGTTGTGTGTTTAGATGTCCAAAAATTTATTTATTTATTTCAACGGTTATTGGCTCTATGACATATGTGACGAGCATATTGCCACATTCAACTGTCAGAGCTATGTCGCAATATTACATAGATAAATATATGTTGCGAACAATACCCATGACTGACGTGTATCTTTACAGATTGTCGGTAACTTTTACTATTTTTTAAATAAATCAAGATCTCACTTCCATGATTTTCATCCAGCTCAGATGAGTTCTAAGCTAAGTACTCGTTAGAAAGTACTAACGAACCACACGTGCTCAGTACGTGAGTCGAAGGCAAAAGTACAATCTTTATATATAACTAATTATTCGCCTTCCTCTACCAACGGCCAATTTGTCGCCTTGCCATTGTACGTGGTACGTGAGTAAAGGAACGGGGTAGCAGTATGCTTAAAAATAATTATTTGACACAATCTGACGGGTATATTGGTCCAGACAGTAGACTCTAGCTATTTTAAAGTCATGGCTCCTAAGCCACAGGTCATAGAATAATAATTGTGTGCTGAATCGATGGTTCCTATTAGTAAATTGTTTTTTTTGTTAATTAAACGGTTTTATTATATTTATTTATTTATTGACAATTATGAACTAAACGCTAAAAAATTTTATATATTGAGATCCCTCCGAGAACTTGGGCAATCGTTACTTAGCGCCCTTACAATAACGACTACAGACTTTCTACACAATTTCGATATAGCCTAATACTTGGGCTATAGCAGTCCGATGGCAGTTACCCTAGTGAATTTATCTGCCTGTTTTCTTCTCATAAGGCTTTACACGTTTCGAAAACTGGTGGTTATAGATCGAAACAAATAAGCAGTAGATTTTGGTGTTTTCACCTAATTTACATTGACAATCCAGCACATGCTGAAGTGTCCGTTTGTGTCGATCTATGATTTTTAACTGTAGCTTCAACTTAAAGTTCATAAATGTCACTTAGTGTCTTAATTGAATTAATGATTTTGAATTGAATTGGATCTAAATTATTATTCAAAAAAATCTAACAGATATCGCTATATTGACTGCTCTAAATTCATTGGCTAATTTTAGGCGTAAAACAAGCAGGAATTTAAATTATTTCTTTAACAGTAACGTTTTAAAATTACAAAATTCCTTTAAAAAATAAAGTTATAAATGGGTTCACAATTAAAATAAATCAAACTTAATTAAAGATAATATGTCAGGAACTTTATGGTTATCTGTGCTGTTTTTAAATTATTTTAAATTAATCACCCATAATTATGTATATGTCTTAAGTTATAAATGTATAAATTATATAAACTGACAAAAATATTTAATAAATATATGTGAGAAAAATATTTCCCAATTTTTATTTGTTTAGATATTTATTAACTTTTTTATGTTTTTATGACATGGGGTTTACAATTCTACATATCTTTAAATCTGAGTCAGTTTGTTTGCATGCATAAAAAGGTTTTTTTTCTAATTGATATAATCAGGGTGGAATAGTTAAGGTTTGAAAGGGTAACTAACGGAAAGTCAAAGTTTGATGTTTTTTGTTTACGAGCTTATTATTCTACTAAAATTTAAACGTTTAATAATAGTTTTAAATATAAAATTCATAACCAATGTTTAAGGTATTCTGAGAGAGCTAGGCGTTGGCAAAGTGATTTGCTTTTTGATTAGATTACCGAAGGCCAAAATTCCCCCTCCTCGTGGAAATGTACTTGCATTCCTCGAGTCCAGTAACGGTTGTAGTTATTTACCATCAAGTGACCGATCAGCTTTCTATTACATAAAAAAATAAAAAAAGAGTTTCATCCGTTACTTGTGGTAAAATATGTTTCACCAGAGATATAGTGAAAGAATTATGTAAGCAAAAATGTATGCTATCCCGTGTTAACACCGAGAGGCGACAGTTTTTGAATAGTTCGTGCTTGTAAACGAAGTATTATATGGTGTGGTCTAAGTGATAAGAGCTTAGAGCTAATATACTTTAATATTGAAAGTTTTAAACTTAGTTTTAAAATGATATCTAAGCATTGAGTAAAAATAATGATGCAAGTCAAAAATGAGTAGGTAATATGCATATGGTAGCTTGGCAAATAAGGTTATTAAAGTAATAATCTAAGTTTATGATAACTTTAATTTTTTTATATACATTCCGTAGTTACGAGCATTTCTAGCTCATTTTAATTCCGGGGGTCTTTCAGCAGTGTTGTATTTACGGATTTGGATAGGGTGACTGAAACTTGAGGGTGGCAGTAGGATCATTGAACTTTAAATGATAGTAGTCATTTTAGTAATTTTATCAATCAATCTGTTATATATAATTCTCAAATCACGTTATTGCTCACGTTGAACTTCGAAATCAGCTTACCGATTTTCTTTTTAATTGTGTTTTGCAGGCGTGCTTAAGATAGGATATTTATAGGCCGAACGCCACACAACAACAAAAAAGCGCAGTTGAAATTACTTGTGTCAGATAGTATTTAATATAGATTACGAATAACTCTGATGGTTAATTTATTCTAATGCCCCAGAATTTTACAATGTTGCTATGATTTCAGTTGTAGAACAATATTGGTCCTCTGTAACTATATAAACAAGTTTGAAAGTACTTAGTTTATATATAGCAAAGTTCTAAAATTACACGGTCGCTTAGGTAGGGTGTCAAAGTGGTTTAGGGTAGCACAAAGTAAATAAGTCTATTTATAGTTGACTTCAAAGAAATATATTATTTTGTTACTTATCTATACCAATAAATAAAATTGGAGTGTCTGTTTGTAATATTAAAATAACTGCTTTTTACCAAATGCATATGTACTCGTTTGTATACACGGTACATATGTCGCAATAACATTTTTAAAATTTTTGTATGTCTCTGTGTGTTGTATGTCTGTGGTATGACAATAACCGCGGGTATCACTGCGGGGTTCAGCTAGTTTAAATCTAAGTATAGACACACATAGTATATACATATATTAATACACAGACGATAATAATATAAGCATACTAGCTGACCCGGCAAACGTTGTTCTGACAAAAAACAAATTAGGGGTCACCTAAGGGTGAAATGATAAGTCAAAAAAAAATAGATGTTCGCCGATTCTCAAACCTACCCGATTTTCTCATAAAATTTCATAAAAATAGGTACAGCCGTTGCGTTAAACTTTGATAATACCGCGACACGAGAATTTTATACAGCTATTTGATTGAGTTTAAAATTTTCGTGTATAATAATAAATAAAATATATTACATTCACATACCTGTTTTATGTAGTCTTATTATTATGGTTATAAATTTTTAATATGAGATATAAAAGGGTTGGGATAATATAAACATGTGTCTATGTCGACCCGAGCTAAAACAATAAACGTTGGATGATTCCAGCCTGAAAAGGTCGGTTCGAGAAAAGTGGTACTACCCTCTCACAAGACCAACCTAAAATGACAGCAAACGTCGTGCCATCGTATTTCGTTCGTGAGTGCGAGTGTCTACTATAGTGTATTATCTATAAGTGCGAGTTCGGAGGCCCAATGACGCAGAAGCATTTGAATAGACCGTCAACTATGACGGCAGAAAATGCAACAATTCAGAATGGTAAAACATACTAATGTTTTACCATTCTGAATGTTCTGTCTGTTGTATTTTCTGCATTCGCTATGAATATCTTGGGTGAGCAGAGTAGTGTCAATTTAGTAGGCTTATATATATATTGAAAATAATATTCAAAATTATCTATCTTGATCAAAACAATGAATGCTGATGTTAAGGGGTTCTACTTGATTTTTCTTATATGTTTTCAAAGACAATACGAATGAGTTACTTTTTTTTACGAAATTTTATTTTGGAAAATTTTTCACCAACACCACGCCACGGTTTTCACAATAAAAATAATTAACAGTGTGTTAAATAGCAGTTATAATCACGTGAGTGCAAACACTAACCAGACACGTTACGTCATTAACCGATAAGCAAGCTGACAGCTGTCAGTTCGTATCTTCATGACTGTGTGTAGATTTAAATTAGACATTGACGTTTCAATTGAAATTTATTCGATATTTTTTTTTATGTTGTATTTGAGCTTAGTTATAAAATAAATACTTATATGAACTCAGTATCTTCATAACTCGCTTCTTTTCCAAAATAGTGACACAGAATACAATATGAGACACCATTATTATAAGCATTCCATGTGCGACTTTCAAAAGTGACCTACATGAACAAATGGTGTTAATAAGATTTGATATCCTCAGATTGACCTCAAATCAAATTGTTATTTGTTACCGTTCAAAGGTTAATAACCTTTTATTTTACTCCGCTTTTCCTATCACTTGAACCACAATACAGAATAAATTTAAATTTATAATTGTCGCATTTCCATAGGCATTTTGTTAGTCCGACATGTCGACATATCATCGAATATTCGGTAGCGCCGTAGTATTTAAGGAATCTTAACGTTACATTCGTTTATGTATCGAGAATGAATACAAATTGACTATAAAATAATCAGATAATTTGGTTATACTTTGAATTTGTAGCGTTTATTTCGTGTAATGCAGTAGACTTTAAGTAGATATTGAATTCCCTTTTCGGTTTTTATTATCTTGATCATGGACAAGTGTGAGTTGGTTTTATTTTACTTTGGATACTTCGTGTGAATTGTTAGCTTAATAACTTTAATTCGATTTTTTTATTACTTTGATGCCTAAAGAACGAACTTTGTATAACTTAGGGTTTAACACTTTTACAGATAAATGTTTTCGTAATTGTATAAAGTGGACAAATAGAATCAGAGAGAGAAGGACATGGGGCTCCCAGGCATAACTGCGATGCGTTGCTATGCGGCGTGGAGTTCTTGCAGTGCATTCGTCCGAGTTCGCAGATATTTGGGATGCGTTGCGAACACATAACTGCGTAGTAAGTAGTTCTTTCGTAAAATTATGAAAGAACTACTTACGATTTTAATTAAATACGTGGTCAAGTCAGGGTAGTATGGCTTTACCCAGTTTTTTAAGACTGTTATGTCACTATAGCTATTAGTCAGAAGACTCATCTCATTCAACAGAAGGTATCTGACCTTTGAAGATATTATTTACACCCTAAAGTTTATTCCTTTTAGATAGTCTAGTCTTGTTACTGACTTTTTCTTTTGAATACTTGATTTTTTTCTTTTTACCTCATACTTCAACTACCCTTGTTATATGGTTCATAATTTATATCATGATTATTTGATACGCATCGCATCTTTGAGTATATCACACTAATCACATTTGACACTAATATATAAAGGCGAAAGTTAGTGAGTGTGTATGTTTGTTACTTCTTCACGCAAAAACTACTGGACGGATTTGGATGAAACTTTACAATAATGTAGCTTATACATCAGAAGAACACATAGGCTACTATTTGCCGCGATAACCGGCATACACGCGGGCGGAGCCGCGGACAACAGCTAATATAACCGTAAGTGTATAGGACGTAGGTAAAATAAATTAATACATTAATATTTTTTATATATATTCCTATAAGGTGGTCCATTAAAAAAAATGTGTTACACCAGTTTTTTTTAATGAAATCTAGGCAAAGTCGTGCCAAGTCTAAGGTTCCTTACTTTTTTTTTCTTTCGATTTCTTTATTATTATAGTTAATATTGTGTGACTTGGCCATACTACTACATACATACACAGTCTTTCTTTAATTGGGAAATGTGTATTTCTTAGTATATATGCATATTTGAAATAATGATAAATGAATTTGCATATCACATTTAAAGGTTTAATTTGTTTAAATTTTCACGTAAATGGTTTCAGATTAATTCAATCATTCAATTGAATGATTGATATTAGCAACTCAATAAAAATATGTTAATGTTCAATTCATTCAAACGTTTACTAATTAATTAAACTTAATTACTGTTAAATACAGAATCAAAAATTGTTATTGTTTCGTATGAAGTTTTTATTATGTAAAAAAATACTTTAGACATTTTTGTATAAACCATTTTACAATGTATAATGTGTTAGTAAGTATAGCACACTGTAGGAATTTTTATATTCAACTCAGTTATGTATACTGAAGCATTTTTCATCAGATTCTTGGATATGACAAATTGATATTTTTCTTACAGTAAACTAACATTATCTTGCCTGTACTCGAGAGGGAGCTTTTTGCGCTTATGTTTGTTTGTGTCATGTTTTATTTAAACAATATGTCTACATTTTGAAATTAAACAAGCATGAATAAAAACTTATTATACCACATCTGCGACATTATATAATTATAATTAATAAATATAAAATAGGTCCTACAAACAAATGCACTCTACAAAACCACATGCTTTAGACGAAACAACGTTCGCACGCTGCGTCCTTTTTTAGACTTAAATGCGTTGCTTTTAAAAGGATACATTTTATACTCTAAGTAATGACTTGAAGTAAATGTCACGAAATGTTTCGTTCTGAAAGAGGTAAAGGTAGCATGATGTTGGCAACACTAAGTTTTTACTATAATTGTGAGATATTTCAAAAAGTAGGCAGAAGAACATACTTTTTTAAATACTTTTCTTTCTAAAATGTTTAATTCAGTATTATTTTACGAAATTTTTAAAATAAAAACTACAAAAAATTGGTAAGTCAATTTTACGTTTAAAATAAATGAAAAGTTTCTGACGCACAAGATGTTATCCTGTGTCGTGGGGGACTTTACAAACATACACGAAACGGACACAAAAAACGCTCAGACTCTGAACAACAATTAGTGGATCACACGAATCGAAGAAGGACTTCATTATGGTATACTAGCTGTTGTCCGCGGCTCCACCTGCGCTTATGTCGATCATCGCTTCAAATACTAGCCTATGTGTTATTCTGATGTATAAACTACATTACTGTAAAGTTTCATCCAAATCCGTTCAGTAGATTTTGCGTGAGGAAGTAATAAACATAGTATATGTTTCACAAACTTTTGCCTTTATATATTTGTGTGATTAATGAAAGTACTATTATCATCAGTGTGGTAATACATTAAGAATACTGAATGTAACCACCTATATTTATTTATTTATGTTTTACAGCAGCTATGGAAACAAATTATGTAGGAAAATATGACTGGAAAGAGAAGGAAATCTTGATATGAGTATGGTGACCACCACTCTTGGATTCTGCTTATGCTTTCCATCAGGCAGAGTAGAGTCATTTTGGCAGGCCATACATAAATATATTTATATAAAACCTATACCAACTCGACTAATCAGGGTGGTATACTTTTTTATTTATAATTTTGTATTTTTAAAAGAACTCTAACGTCAAATATACATGAACTGGACACAAAGAACACCCAGACTTAGAACAACAATTTGTAGATCACATAAAGTATTGTCCTATGTAGGATTTGTAGCGTGGTGATCTGTGGTGGTCACTAGGCCAACCGTGCAGTCAAAGTTGGGCAAAAGTTCCTTTTTAAGCAGAAAATTTTGTCCAGCAGAGGGCTATTAAAGTTTCTTATATCTGGTGTTGACAATTACTTGTTGTAATAAGAAATAATAATTATATTTTTCATAAAATCTCATTACTCTGTTTATGTATTTACCTTATTTTAGCTCTGTATAGTCCTAAGGTCGACTGACAGAAAATGCCTACGGCATTAAGTCTGCCTTTGTCACATATTATGTGCATAAAGTATTAATAAAATAATAAATTTATTTCAAAGTTAACTGTTTTACTTGTTTATTTAAAATATATAAACCTTGTTTTGACAGTATATGTCTTAAAAAATACCGAGCTATAAACAAAATACAATCGAATTGAAAGCCTCCTCCTTTTATGAAGTCGCCTAAAAAAATTATTCATTTTAATCTATTGAATGTTTCGTTCTAATTTTGTAACATATTTAAATTAAAAAATCATACGCTTGATACTTAAAAATATTTTATTAAAGCTCTACTAAGTCAGTATAAAAAGTACAAAAAAACCTTTGCTCCTTTACTAAAGTCGGTTGGCGAAAATCGATGTTTGTTGTGAAGAATGAACAGCGCTAATCCCTAAATGGTGCGGAGATACGATGAAAGCGGCGGAAGCGATTTACGACAACGTAGAATCACACGTCTTGACACATATTATATTTTGCCGCTTCAAGTGAAAAGCACAATGTATTAGATATTTTTCCTTGAAATTGAATAAACGTTTATTACACAACTAAATGTCATTTAGTGTAGAAATTAAATAACAGTTCGAGATTTAACGTACTATCTCTACGACTAGACACTCAAAATTCGAAGTTTTTTATTATCATTTTGACTACTATTTCTCGGAGCGTTAACTGAGAGCCAACTAGGCCATCGTTGAGAACACAAATAACATACAGTTGAATTTTAATTCAATTTGTAGAAAGTCTTCAAAAGGTTCAATAATAAGATATAAATATAATGCATTATTTTTATAAATATAATCTATACTAATATATAAAGCTGAAGAGTTTGTTTGTTTGTTTGTTTGAACACGCTAATCTCAGGAACCGCTGGTCCGATTTGAAAAATTCTTTCGGTGTTGGATAGTCCATTTATCGAGGAAGGCTATAGGGTATATATCATCACGCTACTACTAATAGGAGCAGAGCAACAATGAAGAATGTTTCAAAAACGGGGGAAATTTTCACGCTACGGGCAATATAAGGCGCAAACGACGTTGCGTGGGTCAGCTAGTACCTTATACGCATACAATAGAAATTGAGTTTACGTATCAAAACTAAGTTAAGAAATAACTTTGAAATTGTACAGTTACATCTATTTACGATATTGACTTGCACTAGCAATTAAGAAGAAACTTTTACTCTGTGGGAATACCTACTGAACAACACTATTATTGTATAAATTGATATTTTCTTTTTTTCCCAGAATGCTATAGTCGGGGAGCGAGTGACATTGCCCTGCCGTGTCGCCAACAGAGAGGGGGCTGTACAATGGACCAAAGATGGTTTCGGACTTGGCACACATCGCAATCTCAGCGGCTACGACCGATACGCCATGATCGGGAGCGACGAAGAAGGTAAGGTTTCAATAATATTTAGAAACATCTGATACACAACGCCATCTATTCCTAAACTAAACAGAGCTTGTACTATGGGTATAAAACAGTGTCAAGTGATATAAATAGTATTTTTTTGTAAATATTTTACATAGAAAACATCTAAAACTTCGAAAAATATATTTTAAGATCATACAAACGTTTGATTTTAATTGAACCCGAGACCTCATGATCAAGCATATCAGTCGCATACGATATCACTACGCCATAGAGGCAGTTATTTCACTCGGTGTATAGCAACTAGAAACTGTTTAACTTCAGCTTTCTGTAGCATACACTCCGGTTGAGCTGACCTATGTTCCTCTAACCGATTACGGCGATGGCGGCCAGACTCAATGGTGACCAGCCAACTACGCAGGAGATATTATAGTGCACAAGAGTGTGCGAAAACACAAGTGCACTCTCTGTTCCTTCTCTCTCATAATCCGATGGGACGGTTAACCGACACGACCGTGGGAGAGACACGCTTCGGCATGAATGGGGACTGTGTTCAAGTTTTCACTTCTGCCGGTACTCCTGAAATTGAAACCAGTTGGTTTTTTTACTTATAATGTGTTGTACTTCATCTATACAAATAAATAAAATTGGAGTGTCTGTTTGTAATATTAAAAGAACAGCTTTTTAATCAATGCATATGTACGATATATATACTCGATACATATACCAAAAATATAGTTAAATTTTTTTTTGTCTGTCTGTCTGTTTGTTCCGGGTAATCTCTGGAACGGCTGGACGGATTTTGACGGGACTTTCACTGGCAGGTAGCTGATAATCCGGGGAGTAACTTAGGCTACTTTTTTTAGACTAACTTTGTTACGCGGCGTTGCTCGCGGTACAACAATAACCGTGGGTAACACCGCGGAGTTCAGCTAGTCTATACATACAAATAAATAAAATTGGAGTGTCTGTTTGTAATATTAAAATAACTGCTTTTTACTACATGCATATGTATGTATACAGGGTACATATACCAAAAATGTAGTTAAAAAAATTTTTGGCTGTCTGTCTGTTTGTTCCGGGTAATCTCCGGAACGGCTGGACGGATTTTGACGGGACTTTCACTGGCAGGTAGCTGATGATCCGGGGAGTAACTTAGGCTACTTTTTTAGACTAACTTTGTCCCGCGGCGTTACTCGCGGTACAACAATAGCCGCGGGTAACACCGCGGGGTTCATCTAATATATAAAATTCTCGTGTCACAGTTTTAGTTGCCAAACAAAGTCGGCTTGACCGATTCCAATGAAATTTTGTGAGCATATTGAGTAGGTCTGAGAGTCGGCCAACATCTATTTTTCATCCCTCTAAATGGTAAAGGTCACCCATCCTTAAAAATTTTTTATGGCAAAACGACGTTTGCCGGGACAGCTAGTTTGTCATAAAACTGGCGCAAAAGGGATGTAAAAATGGGTGATCTATACAAATAAATAAAATTGGAGTGTCTGTTTGTAATATTATAATAACCGCTTTTTACTAAATGCACATGTACGTATACAGGGTACACATACCAAAAATGTAGTTAAAAAAAATTGTCTGTCTGTCTGTCTGTCCGTCTGGCTGTCTCTCTGTCTGTCTGTCTGTTTGTTCCGGGTAATCTCTGGAACGGCTGGACCGATTTCGACAGGACTTTCCTTGGCAGGTAGCTGATGATCCAAGGAGTAACTTAGACTACTTTTTTTAGACTAGCTTTGTCCCGCGGCGTTACCCACGGTACAACAATAAACGCGGGTAACAACCACGGGGTTCAGCTAGTACCAAATAAAATCGCTTGTTCAAAGTTAATTAATCGGTTTCGTAGCCATCTATCACAGAGATCAACTTATAGATTAAAGATTGTACATCTTATAAACGTATCGCAAACAAAAGCTTTATTAATTCTATTCCAGCGAAAAGCCCTTCGTTTTATATACAATATTATCCAGCATTTTACCCTATTAGCCTTCTTTTTCGTATCTTTTTGTAACCTAGTTTGATTTTTTCATATAATGATTATACAATATTTGCTTAGAGAATTTAATAAGGGCAGGGCAGACAGACTGTAATAACCCGAAGATTCTTTACAAAAAAATATTATTCCTTATAGCAATAAAAGAAAATATTCTCGCCGGTCATCGCTACGCGTTACGTCTGTGACTCAGAATGTAAATAAAACGCACTTTTACACACAGCAACTGAAATGAAATTTTGAATTTCAATCTTACAGCAACGTGGTAGAGTTGAATATTCAAATTTGTTAGTAAACATTGTGTACCAATTCGCACAAAGAATTTTATCTTTTAGAGTTCCGTAATGAAGAAGAAAAAATTAAGAGTTTCAAATTAACATGCTTTTGACATTCGCATAAAATTTTACACTGAATACAATATTAAGAAATGCTGAGAGGTACTTGATCTATCATTTAGCAATAAGAAGACTAGAAGATCGTTATTAGATCAACACTTTACCGACTTCAAAAAAATTGAAGATTTTCGATCGACCCTTTAGAAGTCATTTATATTTTTTTAAATCCAATGTTGTGTTATCAGCATCGCATCAGGAATGAGCTAATCCGGCAAAGAACCAAAATTATCGACATAGTCCATAGGATTAGCAAGCTGAAGTGGCAGTGTGCTGGCCATATTTGCCGTAGAACCCGTTGCTACGAAAACTGTTGGGGTAAACAGGTTCTTGAGTGGAGACTGCGTCACGGTAAATGTAGTGTAGGACGTCCGCAGGCCAGGTGGAGTGATGTTTGCGCAAGACGGCTCTCAAGAGCTGGATGCAAGAAACCGAGGATCGAACTAAGTGGCGGGAATTTGGAGACGCCTATGTCTAGCAGTGGACTACGATAGGCTGAAGATGTTGTGTTACAAACTGAAATGTGAAAATTTTAATCAAAATATGTATGATTAATTATTCATCAAACAACTTATTCTTATTATTTTGTATTTGAAAGCCTGCCAAAGTAACTCTACTCAGTCTGATGGAAAACATAAGTAGAATTCAAGAGTGAACGCCACACATACTCACTGCGACTGAAGACAATGCAATGTAGCGATCAACACCATGGAAGCCTATTTAAATTTCGATATAAGGAACCCGAGTCGTATTGTAAACATAAATAATAAAAAAAAAATTGGCAAGAGCAACGGACGGAATAATATTGTGCCACGATATTTAGGTTCAGTACTCACTGGGATGTTATTTAGGCTAAAACTGAAGGCTATATTTGCACGTGTTTTAACACAAATCAATCAGAGGGATTGTGATTTATTTATGCTTACACTTCATAAAATAATAAATCACTGGTAAGTGATTTATTATTTTAAAGATATTTTAAGAAACTTCTTAAAACAGTTGTCAACGTCTTTTTAAAAACTTGTAACTTGTTAAGAATTATTTTAAGTGCTTTCAGAAGTATTTAATTTAATATTTAGGGTCAATGACATATATCTTTTCACTATTCAGTATTCCTTTAAGTTTTACATTTTGACAATCATTCGCACTTTCCATTAAACGTTTATTGCAAAATTTGAAACAGAAATTGTTAACAATTATTTTTACGGGAATTAACGCGATCACTTATTAAAAGGTATTACACCGGTCACAGGCTGACTGTGACCACGGCCAGTGCAACCTGGTCGAAACGTCAGGCAAATCAGAGGTATGTATTACCTTTTAATAAGTGATCGCGTTAATTCCCGTAAAAATAATTGTTAACATATCATGGAACGCGAAAGTTTAAAAGTTAGTACAGAAATTGTTTTTCATTTTGCTTAAATGAAAGTATTACTAGTAACTATACATATATTTTACTAGTTCTTAGTTCTTTCCAAGTCATCATCATTATTTAGTTAAGAACTACGCATTTGTCGATGCAGCTTTGTCCAGTTCTCTCTATCTAGAGCCACTTCCCTGCCTCCTTATACGTCGCGACCCTCATTTTTTCCTTAATAAAATCGTGGGATTGCCACGCTTCGGCATGGATGGGCCGGCTCGACCGAGGTGATACCACGGCCTCAAAGAAAACCAGTATGACACAGTGCTTGCGCTGTGTTTCACCGAGTGAGTGAGGATACCGGAGGACCACTTTTTTTAACCTTTGGAAACCCCTTCGGGTCGTCACCCCGCCGGGGTTTGCGGTGGGGCGGTGTGTCAGAGGACCATAACCCAACCCCTCCCCGTCCCCCTCCCCATCCCCCAACGGCCAGCAACGCACTTGTGACGCCTCTGGTGGCGCGGGTGTCCATGGGCGGCGGTAATCGCTTACTATCAGGCGATACATCTTTTTTTATGTTTGGCCCTGCCAAAATGACTCTACTCTGCCAGATGGAAAGCATAAGCAGAATCCAAGAGTGGTGGTCAGATGCAACAATGCAGCATGCTAAACCATACCATGGCGGGCTACTAATACTTTTGCTAAAAAGTAGCCTATACTTGAGGAAGGCTCAAATATAAAAGTATATCAATGAAAATTTTAATTAATAACCCGTTTTTTTTTAATAGAACAGAAAAGTGTACCTTTTGTATGTATAATATTAGTAGATATATTAGATTAAACAAAGAAATCCACTCTTCATCTAAAAGGACCAATGATGCAGAAGCATATCAATAGGCCACCATAGTGTGGGTCATAATGCTGCACTGTTGTATTGTCTCCATTCACAATGAATATAGTGACCACCATTCTTGGATTCTGCTCCTGTATTCCATCAGGCAGAGTAGAGTTTTCTACATAAAAAAAGAAACTTGGCAACATAAGAAAACAACATTCGGTTTCTTAAAATGTAATAGTTCTTCGAATTTGTTGACACTCATAACTAGAATTCCCCAGAAACAACGATCTAAGTACAATAACTTTATGGTTCTAAGGACATATAAGAACGGTATGAAATTTCTAATGACTACTCGTATATGCCGTTGTACTTGTAATGCTAATACATAACTGCTGCGGAAACACAAAATCGATACTGTAAGGTTTATGGTTTCCTTTCAACTAACATTAATATCGATATACCATGTTTATATCGAATTCAAATATTGAGAATAATGTTCAAGGGTTATTGTAAAAAAGAAAATAGTTACTAATGAAATAACCACCATTAGCAAATATATAAATTTTAGTGAATTCATTTCGTTTTCGATGATTTTACAACTTGACTCGTTTCCCAATCAATTTAATCATTGATATTTATGTAACAACACAAAAATGTAAGATTTTGTCTTGTTCATTTTCTCATGTAACAATTCTAAACATACAATATTCCAAGAAACAGTTACTAACCGACGAAGATCTAACCAATACAATATTATCTAGCATGTAATATATCTACGGAAAAGATTTTCCAAGAAAGCAATAACCTTCGGGTAGTAATGAAAGCTGGCGACTGATAATATCAAGATATAATAAGCGAAACTGTTACTATCGTAATAGCGTGATAGTAAAATATCAGTATACCTACATGTACAGTACTATTTATATTTTCTTTACTACCTAATAATTGTAATTTAATACATCATGTTCATAGTTCAGCTGCACTCAGTGATTGTAAACAATCACAGAGGGTAAGCGTCGACGGCACTGTCGGTACCTGGATGGGTGACTGCTAGTGGCATGTTACCATAAGCGTCTCCGTAATTCGGAGGTCACGTTAAGCTGTCGGTCCCGGTTGTTATCATATGATAACAGTTGTGAAGCTTAGTTGGAGGTCTTTAGGTGGCTTAGAAACATCCAACGGCAAGATGACGTAGCCACAATGTTGTTTTGCCAGTCCCCAACCCGCACTTGGCCAGTGTGGGAATGTATGGCCTTAACCCTCTCCTGAGAGGAGACCCGAACTCAGCAGTGGGACGTTATGGGTTGTTGATGATTGATGATGACATCATGTTCTAATTTACTATATTTCTTTATGTTTTCGGAATTCTATTGTATACAAACGTTCCGCAAATGCTGTGATATTATATGTTTAGTCTTTATAACACGATCAAAATGATCGTGAATGTAGTAATAATGACATAGGTGATAATCAACGAAGTGATAGATATACTTTTTAAACCAAATTGTTTAACTTTGTAGAATGCAAATCTTGACAGGCTTTTTAATTTAAGATTAGACATCCATTTCTTATAAAAATTATGTTCATTACAAGATTTAAAGTACAATTTAAATACTCACTTTATTTAAAAATGAGTCAAGGTGTTAGAAAAATAAACGAAATCAAGTTTCTTTTTTCATGGCATTTCATAGGCCAACGAGTCACCTGCTGAGAAGTGCCTACCGTTGTCCTTGAACACTTGTATCTCAAAGATCATAAATATGATTTATCTGCTTTATATCTGCATTGACCTTAGGGATCCCAACATCTTATATAGACCAGGTTGGGCTAAATAATAACAACTGCGAGGTTAAAAAACTAACCAATACTTGTCTAATTGTATTGAAAAATGAGGCTTAAAGGAAGAACAGTAGAGACATTATAGAGAGACGTAGAAAACATAATCTTTTCACTTTTCATTTCATATCTATTATATTATTAGATTTTTACGCAACAAGTCAATAAACTCTCTTGGCTAGCAGCAGTAATAACTATTACTTGACGAATAAAAAATAGATTCAAGGTTTCAAAAGATTTATTTGGCATCTCCAAACAATATTCATTTTAAGAACAGTACTGTTTGTATTTTCATTGTTGTATCTTTTATCTGTTCTAGTATTTATTTTTTCTATATCAGAATTTCATCCCCTATTCATCCGATAGGTGTCATAAGAGCCGACTAAGGAAGCTAATTTTCTAGAAAGTTTGTAAGTATGGATGGATGGATGAATGTTTGTTACTCTTTCACGCAAAAACTTATGAACGGATATGGATGAAATTTTACAGTAATATAGCTTATACATCAGAATAACACATAGGTTACTATTTTCCTCGATAACCGACATATATGAGGGCGGAGCCGCGGGCAACAACTAGTATTATAAATGAGAAAGTTTGTAAGTATGGATGGATGTTTGTTACTCTTTCACGCAAAAAGTTATGAACGAATTTGGATGAAACTTTACAGTAATATAGCCTATACATCAGAATTACATATAGGTTACTATTTGTCGTGATAACCGACATACACGCGGGCGGAGCCGCGGGCAACAACTAGTATAGGATAAATAGAACTCCAAGGAGTGTACCAAAACTCCCTTTTCGAAATAGAGGCCCATTTCCAACAGTAAACTATTCAAGGCTGATCGTGATGATGTCATACATGTGTCATTTCCTACATATATTTTTGACATTAATTAAGGCTTAAATATTAGACTTCAAAGAAATTAGGGTATTTCTACAGAATACGTAATATCGTCATTAATCTTACAAAAAAGCCCTCGAAACAGTTGTGAAGTGTTCTTGAAGTTATCTGAGAATACGTAAAATTCAAATTGTAATTATTGTTTTGTGGAAAATTAAAACGTAGACGGCAGCGCTTTTCAAGACCATGCTAAAGCTAGGTATTATCTGTTTATTTGTGTATCATATTTTCGATATAGGTATACGTTTTGACTTCAATAAAAAATTGCACAGGGGTCAAGGGCCGATGACAATATAATAAAAACTTTTAAACTTTCGCGTTCCATGATATATTAATAATTATTTTTACGGGAATTAACGCAATCACTTATTCAAAGGTATTACATACCTCTGATATGCCTGCCGTTTCGACCAGGTTGCACTGGCCGTGGTCACAGGCTGACGGTCATGGCACAGACAGTCAGTCTGTGAAATAATTGTTAATATATTTTTTATTTTTTATTTTTTTTTTTATGTTTGACCCTGCCATAATGACTCTACTCTGCCTGATCGAAAGCATAAGCAGAATCCAAGAGTGATGGTCACCATACTGCGAACGCAGACAATGCAACAATGCAGCATGGTGACCCACACCATGGCGGGCTAGTGATGCTTTCGCATCATTGGGCCTCCGGTCTCGCACTCACCAACGAAACACGACAGCATGATCGCTGTCATTTTACGTTGATTTTCTGTGCGAGGGTAGTACCGCCCCGGTCGAGCCGGCCCGTTCGTGCTGAAATCAGCGTGGCTCTACTACCTTGCAAAATATCAGGGAACGCGAAAGTTTAAAGTTTGTATTGTATTTTCATCGGCCCTTGACCCCTGTGCAAATTTTCAAGTTAATCAGACTCCTAAAAGTAGGTGAAAATGAAGTTAAAAGATTTTGTTATATAGATACGTACAGGTCAAGCTAATAAAAGCGTGTTAAAAATGACTAGACATAATACTAAATGGTAAATAGAATTTAGTCAAATTATAATAAACTAAGATTAGTATTTTTATATCTCTTAATAAAACATACTTTTAAAAATAATATATTTATCGTTATGGCCTAAATTTTTAAATGAATCCATGGCAATTTCAAACTTATATTTTCTTATTTTTTAAACTATACCAAATTATTACCATTGACTGCCTCGGTGTCGCAGTGGTAGCGTACGCGACTGCTGTTCTTGAGGTCTCGGGTTCGATTCCCGGGTCGGAACAAATGTTTGTATGATCTGCAAATATTTGTTTCGGAGTTTGGGTGTTTTCTATGTATAATATGTATGTATTTACAAAAAAAAGTATATAAGTATTGATATCAGTTGTCTAGTACCCTATAATACAAGCTCTGCTTAGTTTGGGACTAGATGGCGATGTGTGTTAGACGTCCGAAATATTTATTTATTATTAAATCATTAAAGCCTCTGTTGTGATAGATTTTTTTAATTTATAATAAACCGGTAAGTAATAATACTTATTACTCAGGTGATATCAGTATTAATTGTTAATGAATAACATTAAATGGAACAACACGAACCTACGTCAGTAAGAAAAACGACTTTTAACATTTTCAAACGACGATGAAAGATCGTCTTAAGTGGGCTGAAGTGTTCTTACGGAGTTAAAAATGAATTCACCTTATTTCTGAAGACTTGGTTTTTTTACGCTTTCTTAGAATATAAGGAACAAAGTAATAGTTAATTTGTGAGGATAGAATCATAACATTTTTTTATCTGGGGATTTTTTAGAACCAGGTCTTAGAGGTCTCACAGACCAGGATCTGAGAAAAATTGTATCGTTGGAAGAGATTAATTTTAAATGTGACGCAACTGTTTCTCATTAAAAGGTTCTTAACATGTCGGAACCAATTCGGTATATTGATTTTCCAATTTCTCGTAATTCAAATGCACTTCAAACATTCAGTAACCACACATACCTTACTTAGATAATACATTACGTCCACCATCAAGGTATTATAACCCTAACCAGAAGGTAATGTATGCAGTACCTGTCCAGGTCTCGAAGGCCATGTCACCTCGATTGGCACTCGCGTTTACCTTAAAGTTTTTAACAAAGAATAATTTCTTAAAAAGCAAGCAGGTCAAGCA
The DNA here is from genome assembly GCA_905220595.1 of Spilosoma lubricipeda. Taxonomy (NCBI): domain Eukaryota; kingdom Metazoa; phylum Arthropoda; class Insecta; order Lepidoptera; family Erebidae; genus Spilosoma; species Spilosoma lubricipeda. Next base: position 6,545,624 of record HG992300.1, read on the forward strand.
TCTCAAGGTAGTAGAGCTACACTCGACCGGGGCGGTACTACCCTCGCACAGAAAGTCAACGTAAAATGCCAGCGATCATGCTGTCGTGTTTCGTTGGTGAGTGCGAGACCGGAGACCCAATGACGCAGAAGCATCACTAGCCCGCCATGGTGTACGTCACCATGCTGCATTGTTGCATAGTCTGCATTGGCAGTATGGTGACCACCTCTCTTGAATTCTGCTTATGCTTTCCATCAGGCAGAGTAGAGTCATTTTGGCAGGGCCCAACACAAAAAAAAAGCTCTATTTTGCAAGTAGTATTTTAAATAGACAGCTATTTTTGTTCAGCCACTGCGAAATGAAACCGTGATCTAGACGCTTTAGTCTGTATTTAAATCATAATATTATTTAGAAAAGAAATCTTTTTATAGTGGTTTACTCAGTGATACTTTCATACATATTTTAGTTGTAAACAGCCAGTGCTAAATCTTTTGGGAAATTATAATTTTCTTATTTTAGAGAAGAAAATTATATTTTCGATATTTTTTCCTTTGGTGGCGCACTGGTAGCGTATGCGACAGCTGTGATTGAGGTCTCGGATTCGATTCGTGGGTCGCACCAAATGTTTGTATGATCTGCAAATATTTGTTTCGGAGTTTGAGTGTTTTCTGTGTATAATATGTATGTGTCGTAGTCACAGCGGGGGCGATCGATCGAAGCGGTTTTTAAGAAATGGTGACGTCAGCTTCGCCGACGTCACTTGGATATTTTGTCAAGTGGCACTCATGATTTAAAGTATTAGAAATCGCTCTTAATCAAGTCTAGTCTAGTCTAGTAATCAATCTTCATTATTACACAAGTTGGTAGGTAGGGTTTATTTGCACAGCCAAAGACAGTATAAAATTCCAATAGTTTATTGAATCAATGAAGCTACAGTTAAAATCATAGATCGGCACAGCATTGTCAAAGTGAATTAGGTGAGAACACCAAAATCCACTGAACCTCCGTGTCGACCTATAACCTCCAGTTTCCAAAATGCGTAGAGCCTTATGAGAAGAATACTGGCAAAGAAACTCATGGCCACTCTTTTAAAAGTTACATCTTAACTTATTAGTTACAAACGTTTAACAGTTAATTACAACAATTAAGAAGACTATGTACTTAGCTTATTTACAGCTTGTCTTTCCTGGTACAATGCCCGTACTAAACTGATCTGTTGATTCTATTTTACTTCAATACGAAACGGTGGGTAGTTAGTTTAAGAGCCAATAGGTTAGTAGTCCCGCAACTCGTGCGGCCGCTCTCTTTTATACCGGCTGCTCGTTTTAACTAGTGGTGACACCTACCACTATATTCGGTGTTACCCGCACACATTTTAGTAACATTTAATTTAATATTGCTTACAGAATCGACTAAAACTAAAACGACATTATTAAATCAAGCTGTAAGTAAACTAAGACGTAATCACATCGTTAATAACAAATAATCAGTGCGCCTTCTTTTGCATACACCGTCCACAGATTCCACCCAAACTGCCATGTTTCTCGATGCACAGTTTGACGTTTCGAATAATCGATTGAAATAAACACGAATTCAAATTAAAACTTAAGAAAACTACTCGTTCTCCGACACGGCCATCCTGATGCATCATACGTCCTCGTGTGAGTCATCTGTAAACAAGGAAAAAAGCAACCACAGTAGCTCAATTTATTCGGCCGGTATTGCCTTTCAGGCATTCTGATGGACTTACACGTCTACGTGTTTGTTAACTGAGGAAACATCTGGACAGTGAATCCGTCCTCTCGGCTATTCCTGACCAAATTAAAGATTCATAGAAACCAATTTCAATGATAACAAATTACTTTGCCTTCATGATTTTTAATTTTAAATTTGATTTATCTATTCACGTCAGTATCGCGATAAGGTTCTGACCATGCTCATTTATGTCTCTACCAGCATAATCACAAATCTTAGTACAAACAATAATGATTGTTAACCTAGGTTCAGCACCTCTGTCTAAATCGCCAGTAACAGCGTTAAGACGTTTTGACTTAGTCGCTTAACCAGCAACTGCGTATAACCACTTAACCAGCGGCATTTTGCTCAACTCTTAGCCAGAGATCGAGATCTTTTTATTGTCACTTAACCAGCGACTGACATTCGCATAGCCACATGCGCACCGCGCACTCTCTACAGATAAGTACTGCACGAGCTACGGCTACAAATGACCAGCGAGACCTAAGTAGGTAGTGAAACCAGGCTACCAACACTACATGTCTTTTAATCAAATAACTTTGTTTATTAATTAAAGCAAACTTAAAGAGTGTAATCCTATCTCTATCAACAATTAACAATGGTCTGGTTAAACGTCACAAAATACATTCCAAATAATTGTTCACGAACAAAATAATCAAAACAGAAATAAAACCTTCGATTAAATTAATAAACCATTCAAGGATCATTGTTTTCTACATCATGTTCATTGGACAAATCAATAGGGACTTCACTAGTGGGTATCTGATGGCTTGTATTCACTTTGATTACTGCGAGTGTAGATGATCAATGGTTGGTAGAAAATATGTGTGGGTAGAAAATATGTGTGCTAATATTTCGGCGACCACGTAAGGACCTTAATACTGTGGGTCTAATTTCATTTGATTGCGATCCTCATTTTATAAGAGAACGTAGGCACCAATAGAAACGATCTTATTATTTTTAAGAACTTTTCAAAAATTACAACTGTAAAGCCTAATGCAAGCAGATTTTCATTCTTTTATTTAAACAATTATGTCGTTTGAAATACAGTAATCGTGTACCTACTACAGGAAATGCTATTTAGTGCATTTCTTCAACCCGGGTTTCATGACAGAATTTATTGTTTTATTAAAAAGACAACTTTCCCATTAGGAATAAACATCCTATGTCACGGAAGACCTTACTAACGTACACAAAGATCACCCAGACTAAGGGCAAGAATTTGTGGACCACACAATACTATGTTACAATAAGGGCGGGCGTTACCTGCCCTCAATAACATTACTGCACCATATTGTCGTTGGCCCAGAAATCTATCTCACAGAATTTGTCTTATTAAAGAGCATTTGAAACAAAATGAAAACTTCTCACCAAATCTTTCTTGGAGCTGACATTCACTGGTTACTCGGTTTGTAAATCACATGCCTTGGCATTCATATTGGAACTGCATCTATGACACCACACTTTTCAAGGTTCAAGTAATCGTCTTCTGCGCTTTGGTTTCCTTCAACTGTCAGGCGAGGTAGTATCTGAAATCTCAGATTATGTGTTAGCAATATTGTCACGACTAAAATTGTCCTAATCTTTACTGGATAACGTAACCTTTTTGATTTTGGCATAGCTGTGACAGCGCTTGTATTTTTCACACATCACTTCACTTTTACAGTCTGAGTAGTTCTCTCACTAGTTGACGGTTCTCGTATAGCACAAATTAATTACGTATCGAAAAGATTTTTTTTTTTAACGTAGGGTAAACGAAAATAAAATAATAGCAATCTGCCCTGTATTTTGTGCCTGATCTGTTATGGGTAACCCATATGGGTAATCCATAGGAGTAGTACATAGGAGTAATCCTCAGGTAATCTCTAGGGGTAGTCCACAGGGGTAATTCACAGGTAATCCATAAGGTAATTCACAGGTAATCTCTAGGGGTAATCTCTAGAGGTAGTCCACAGGGGTAATCCATAGGGCAATTCACAGGTAATCTCTAGGGGTATCACAGGTAATCCACAGGTAATCTCTAGGGGTATCACAGGTAATCCCACTTCTGATGTCGGAGTCACAGCGGGGGCGATCGATCGAAGCGGTTTTTAAGAAATGGTGACGTCAGCTTCGCCGACGTCACTTGGATATTTTGTCAAGTGGCACTCATGATTTAAAGTATTAGAAATCGCTCTTAATCAAGTCTAGTCTAGTCTAGTAATCAATCTTCATTATTACACAAGTTGGTAGGTAGGGTTTATTTGCACAGCCAAAGACAGTATAAAATTCCAATAGTTTATTGAATCAATGAAGCTACAGTTAAAATCATAGATCGGCACAGCATTGTCAAAGTGAATTAGGTGAGAACACCAAAATCCACTGAACCTCCGTGTCGACCTATAACCTCCAGTTTCCAAAATGCGTAGAGCCTTATGAGAAGAATACTGGCAAAGAAACTCATGGCCACTCTTTTAAAAGTTACATCTTAACTTATTAGTTACAAACGTTTAACAGTTAATTACAACAATTAAGAAGACTATGTACTTAGCTTATTTACAGCTTGTCTTTCCTGGTACAATGCCCGTACTAAACTGATCTGTTGATTCTATTTTACTTCAATACGAAACGGTGGGTAGTTAGTTTAAGAGCCAATAGGTTAGTAGTCCCGCAACTCGTGCGGCCGCTCTCTTTTATACCGGCTGCTCGTTTTAACTAGTGGTGACACCTACCACTATATTCGGTGTTACCCGCACACATTTTAGTAACATTTAATTTAATATTGCTTACAGAATCGACTAAAACTAAAACGACATTATTAAATCAAGCTGTAAGTAAACTAAGACGTAATCACATCGTTAATAACAAATAATCAGTGCGCCTTCTTTTGCATACACCGTCCACAGATTCCACCCAAACTGCCATGTTTCTCGATGCACAGTTTGACGTTTCGAATAATCGATTGAAATAAACACGAATTCAAATTAAAACTTAAGAAAACTACTCGTTCTCCGACATATGTATTAGTAGCTCGTATCTAGTACCACATCGTGTACCATAGCACAAGTGCTGCTTAGCTTAGGAATAGGTAGTGTTAGGCATTTAGATTTCTGTAATACTGCATGCCCTTGTTTATTAAATTCAGCTTTTTGTATGATACAATAAGTAGATTACCTGCTGGCCTGGGGTCTAGTGATTAGTAATTTTGAATGCTAAACCACAGGTCATAGGTTCTATTCTCACGTTGTGTTCCTCCGTGCATGATTATATTATGTGTTTGCGTGTAAGTAATTGTGTTAAGAAATACCTAAGTCACCCGAGTCTTTATTACGAATTCAATATCTATTGAAAATCGGTTTAGTGATTTAGGCGCTACGGCGGCACATATAAACATACATGGACTGCCAAACCAATTACTCTTCCTTTTGGCTTCGGCGTACTCGAGCACAAGGGATTTAAAATTTATTGCAAACTTCCCATTTACGAATTAATTTCTTTATAAACTTTTCGACATGTATTCATCACCTTCTATGACTTTATTAAATATCTCCGTTGTATAAGTATGTTATAAGACCTAAAATACTTTAGAAAATGTTCTTTTGTATTATAAAATGAAACTCCATTAAAATGTTGAACGATTTTAATATTAAACCGTTACAATAGCTCGAGATTTCAATAAGAAATATAAATTGCAATGGATCTGAAACTAGTACGAATACTGAATAATCCAGCAATAGTTAATTAAGTCATTTGAAGAATTTTAATCCCTAGCTGGAACGATTTTTATTAGAATTCGAAAAAGGCCAGTCAGCTTATTAAATAGAAATACCCAGTGGAACAGAATTTTACTAGCGTAATCTAGAACTCTAGAAGGAAGAAATTATTTTGAGACCGTAATACGTTTGAAATGTGGTGCATTATGAACTTTTTGAGTTCTAAAGAAACACATAACAGTCATAATGGCTGCCGATGGAAGAAAACTTAAAACTATAAACAAACAGCTGTTGTAATAAAATATTTAAATTAATATCCATATGTAATAGGAACTGCACTGCCCCAAGTGTTATGTGTTCGAATCGCTCATGGGACAACACTTTATGTGGTCCATAATTGTCATTCTGAGGGTGAGTGCCATTTGCGTCGGTTTCATTTATATTTGTAAAGTCCCGCGCGATACAGAATGTACATTACTATTGCGAGAGTTATAGTTAAAGAAATATGACTGATTTTAATCATAATTTGTCGATTTGCGTTATAGTGTACTGGCTACGCGTGCACTAGTAGATATTACTTTCATAGAATTTGCTCCTCATCCAAACTTCCAAACCTGCTTCTAGAAGTTGCTACGACAAAAACACTTTGGTTTTTCTTTTACTATATCCGATCAACGTTTTTATTTCATAGACAAGGATCGGATGGTTTCCTTTAAATTAATTTACTTGCAAGCTTACAAAATTCTATTTAACTATCCACATATTTTTTTCTTGTGTAGGAACACAATTAGAATGTTTTACCAATTGCAAAAGAGCATATAACTCCTACGTATTTCTATTTCAAACTCATTTGAGTAATTGCGATCACGATCAGCTAATCATGTTGGCTACTGTACCGTACATATACTAGTATAACTTTCACACACTAACCCACACTTAACTTACTCGATAACAAGAAACAAATTGCACCTGCAATGATGTCCATCTTTACAAAGAAACGCAGTAGAATGCTAGTGCGTTTCTTTGTAAATATAGTAACTATTAAATATATTCTGACTCGGTGCCTTGGTAAAATTGACTGCCACCGTTTCGTAGTGGCAGCGACCGACTACTGTGTTTTAGGTGAACTATCCGATGGTTCGATTTCCGGGTCTATTTATCCGGTATTAAGGAAAAAAAATAGGAAAAAAAGTAAAAAAAAATAAAATGAAAAAAAATATCGTTACTTTGCACCGAATGAGTGAAGTTACGGAACCCCTCCTGCTGATTCTGGAAAGACTGAAAAGGGCGGCAACTTGTGGAGTTAAAAATAACCATTGGCAGCTGTATTCACGAAACGAGTAACTCAGTAACTCTTTGGTTTTATTATTCAACTACCCTTATCTTATTGTACATTAATTATTACTTCGGCTGCTAAATGAATTGTTTGTTGCAGGGGACTTCTCGCTAGACATCAAGGATGTGACTCTAGATGATGATGGGGTGTATCAGTGTCAAGTGAGTTCTGCGTTGAAGAACGGTAAGTAGACTTACTACTAACAAAGACTTTGAAACTCGCATTATCATATAACAGTTATTTATACATATATATATATTGCAATTTGGTTTCTAAATGCTTAAATAGCTCTAAGAAGTTTTGCCATTTTATGCAAACCGCTTCAAATATTGTTTCTATGTATTTTACACGATTCATTTCTCGTTTCTCACCGATGCAATCAGAATATGCCACAGTCAGTAATTGGTAAGGATCAGCTAGTTGTCATACATGACGAATTTTCTCAATTAAGTTTATTAAAATGAATATCCATTACCTTCATTTCATGACATTCAGTATTATAGACAAGAACATAACCATACATATAGTTACACAAAATAAAGAAAGATCCGAAGTGATACAGAGTATTTGAAGTTATTATCTGAATATAAGTTAGTCACGTATTCCAACCATTCGTCGATATTGAATATTTTCGTGTCATCGATGTAAATTCAGCAAGTTATTGTATTTTATGATACTTAAAAGTTTAATTTCGTTCAGGAGCTTGTTAGATCTACTTTTGAGCAGTGTAGCAACGTAGTTACGCATAGACCAATTACAAATTCGTAACATTAATCAAACTTATTTTACATATTCCAGTCTTCTTTAAAAGATAGCTGAGTTTAGTATATGATAAGAATTCAGTACATTATTTACAGATGCAGCACCACCTATTCGATCTCGTGACGCACGGCTGACGGTTCTAGTCGCGCCAGATGCTCCTAAGATTTTGAGTGGAGCATTCATAGATGCTATTGAGAACCAAACTGTAAATATCGAGTGTGTATCTAATGGTGGGAAACCGGCAGCAGAGGTTGGTAATCTATAACTTCGAAATTATTTTTTATAATTAAGAAATAAAAGATAGTCAAAGCAGGACTCGCGAAAAAAGTAGTCTATGTGTCAAAAAAATATTCTAAAAAGTATTGTGTTATTACATAACGGAGATACGAGTACTGCCTTATGTTTTCGAGGTACTCACTCTAGTGTACCTTCTTTTTAACCGACTTCAAAAAAGAAGGCGATTCTCAATTCAAATGATTTTTATGTTTGTTGCTTCATAACTTTTGACTGGGTGAAACGATTTTGATGATTATTTTTTAATTGAAAGCTGGTACTTTTCGTGTGGTCCCATTTAATTTGGTTCAGTTCTTGAAGTCGGTTTTTTTGTTAAAATTTTATATTATTTAATAAGGTTTCGAAATATAAACATTCTTAAGTAAACCTGTCGTCAGTTCAGATTTAAAAGAAACTAGCTTAATACTTTTTGAAATAGAGTCCCAAATAGAAATAGAAATAAAAGATGAAGATGATGTAGATCTGACTTTACTCTCTTTGTGCAGATAACTTGGCTCGATGGTAATCAATCGGTGATAAAGAAACCTGTAAATAACACCCAAGAACTTCTACCAGATGGACAACGATATCTAGTGAGGTATAATATTTTTTAAATAAAAGATATTTTAATCATGCTTCCAGCATACGAGATGCCCGACTAATGCTTCAACGCATCAATTTATAAAAATAAATCGGTACCTAATAATGTATGTTATTTAAATTTATAATTAAGTCTGAGTTAAAATTTAAATCTAACTAGATTTTTTAGTTCAAGTTCGAACAGTTCTTTAACTTACGTTATAACTGAGTTTGATTTAATCAAGCGTAAGATACAGTGTGTAACGTTACGGGTTGTCAATGGCAGGTCAGTGTTGCGGTTAACGCCTAACAAGAGTCACCACAACCAGACAATCACGTGTCAGGCTCAGAATACAGCTGACAGAGCGCCGAGGATGGCTACGGTACATATCGAGGTAACAATAAACATACAGATAATTTTATAGAAGTATATGTAACATACTCCGTTTCTCACTAAACTTATTCATGCCATGGATGCTGTAAAAGCAATCTAAGAGAGCAATTTATTCATGACAACAGCATTATAAAGACAAGAAAATTTTAAGACAAAAAATTTTAAACAAACCCTATACTAACGCATCTGCCAGTGTAACATAATAAGTTAACCCTCTTTACAGCAGAGGTCTAAGTCGACAACAATTATGAAATATACCAGCCGACCCACACAACCTCGTTTGCGTCTTCTATTGCCCGTAGCGTGATAATTTTCCCCCGTTTTCGAAACATTTTTCATTGGTGCTTCGCTCCTATTGGTCCTAGCGTGATGATATATAGCTTATAGCCTTCCTCGATAAATGGGCTATCTAACACTGAAAGAATTTTTCAAATCGGACCAGCGGTTCCTGAGATTAGCGTGTTCAAACAAACAAACAAACAAACTCTTCAGCTTTATATATTAGTAGAGATTTTATAGCTCCAACCCTTACCCACAGGTAAAATATGCACCAAAAGTGAAAGTAACAATAAGTTCTGGAATGAACAAAGGCAAGATACGCGAAAACTCTGAGCTCAGAGTGCGATGTGATGTAGACGCAAATCCGAAAGCGCAGAAATATTTGTGGTACATTAACAGCAATCCTGTGGTTGGTGACTATACTGATGAAATGGTAAGTTCCTAACTTGTTAATGTTTATTAAATAATGGAACAAATAGTTTTAATGACACCGATCATTGTGTAAAAAATACATGAACAGTAGTTAAACATGAACCAGCAATTTCAAACTTCAATAAAATAGTTTACACCCACTTGAAAGACGTATAATGTCTATGAGCTTCAGTAGCCACTTAGACTCAGGTGACACAAAAGTTCGCTTGCTCTTTCTTCCATAGAAAAGCTCACTATTATAAAGTATCAAACGAAATATTTGTTACTCACCCAAACTAAAAGTAAAAAAAAACTATTTTAGATTATTTGTTTACGAAACCTCTTAACATAAAAACAATGTTAAGAAACACTCTATCACTTAGAAGTTTTGATTACGACAGTTAACTCAAAAATTGAATTCAATTAATCTTTGACAGTTATAAGCAGTCTAAATAACACTTGACAACAGATATATATGTTGTAAACCTGGATTTCGTATCGTTATCCCTGACCTACCGACAGGTTATAGTGTTCGGCCGACAATGGGTCAGGATCAATACATCTGTTGGAAGCTTCATATCGTTGAATTGAATGTTTACTTCAGTGATTCGGCTCAAGTAATAATTTGATATCAAGATCTTAGTTTTATTTAGTAATATTTCATCTACTTATTCAGTACGAGTACTAAACTTTCAAGTATAACATTCTAAATTTAAATTTATCTAGTTTATAATGATGACCTTTATTTTCAAAATGATGAGCAGCATCAAACTCGCACTCAACCTGACATTCAAACTTCATAAAATTACACACGTTTTAAAGCAACAGCAACATCCGGAAGCTTATAATTTGATGAGCTTTCAAATATACTGACTACAGTACACTGCAAGCAATTCCCGTGAATAAAATAACATGCTACTACTGTGTTTTCGTAACCTTATGCCTCCAGAAAGTTATACGTGTAAATTTTTGAGCACAACAGTCACATACGTAGTAAATGGTCGGTACTCTTGTGCCGTGAAATTGAGTTGAATGGCTAACTTAACGTTTATTGCACTCAGTTGCTTAATTAACGACATCAAAGTTGAAATTGCTGCTACTGTTGCAGTTTGTTGCTTTTGTTCTCTCTATCTTTGTTTAGGTAATGTGTTATTTTAGTTTTGGGGATAATATTTCAAGTTGTTTGTTATATTGAGTTAATCCTACAATTGGACAGTATCGTTTGTGTATAAAACTTTGTCGATTGTTCCTTCAATACATTGAAATATTTGAATAATCAGCTATTTAAACTGACATACGGCAAAGAGAATATTTACGAAGGCTTACTTTTATTTTCATATTAAAAACACAATAAAAGTACTTCCATAAATTGCTACTACGCATATTGTGTTATTCATTACCGTCAGTCGTAGTTCTTTATCATGATGGTTACTTCCACTATGATTTTCAAGAATTTGAATTACATAATTTTCATGCTTTTATATTTTGTTTTAGATCATCTTCAACGTATCCCGCAAGCACCATAACGCTTTGGTGAGATGTGAAGTCACCAATTCTGTTGGGACGAGTGAGGGAGATATCTCCTTGAAGGTCACATGTAAGTAGTAGTTCAAGGTTACTGTACGTTTTATAATATATTTACTATTATCTTATCAGCATCCTAATAAAAAAATATGCAAATTAATGACTGCACAGTTGAGCTAGTGGTTTAAGTGGCCGACCCGTCGCTTTATACTGCGCCTAGAGTTGTAGGTTCAATTCCAACATAGGACAAAACTTTGATTGATCCGTAAATTGTTGTCCTGGGTCTGGGTGTTCTTTCACGTATCACATAGGATATATATTCCTAAGGCGAGTGTTATACAAAGAAAATTAGCTGCCAAAATTTAAGATTGTAAATTGCTCCAACAATTTGGGCTCTGTGATTTATGAAACCACTTAGTCAGAGCAAGTGATTTTATATGTACACACTATTTTCCGTTCATTTACCCTCTATGACGTAAAATATAATTACCCCTTTTTCATTAATAATAGCAATAGTCAATAGCAATACTAATAAACATCGTTGTCAATGCTACAATAATTATAATAAATAAACCTTTTTAAAATTGTAAATCAGGGGCAAAATTAGGAGATTAGGTCGCTGTATCATCTAGATCAGTATAAAAATATATTTCTACCGAACTATTCAAGATACTAGGCCACGTCGAAAAACTTCTTAAAACGAACCACTCGAATAATTAATACATCCACACTATAGGTGAAGGTGTTGTAGTGCTTTGGTAAAAGAGAACAAGAGTATTTATCCTATTAAAACTTTTACAACATTTTGCATGGCAACTAATTTGTGCCTTACTATATGCACTAGGGCATAGTGCAATCACAATTTATAAGAACCTTACAGATGCATCCAAGCAGTATGTTAGATGTTTGACGATTCACTATTCACTATTTTTAAATAGTCAGATTGCGTTAAAATTTTGTGGCATTTTCTAAAACACTAACACATAATACCAAATACCTGGTAGATGATGGTTCAAGAACTATCAAAAGTTTACTATTTTTTGCTTCTGTGAAGAAACTTGCTACAAAAGTTATCACCTCATCATTATCTTGAGTTATGTATGACGTCAGGTGCCCATGATGTGGGCGCTTCAACGTTACAACTTTAGCATATTCGATCATCAACATAAACATTCTGGCTATTTCTCGAACTGTGTTGAAAAACTACTAGTGACTAGCAAGAAAAGTATGTAGTTTAATCTAGGGACACTGTTCTCATAATTTTTCTGCTGAATTTAGATAAATGCTTTGGAAATTGTGGTACATAATTATATAGAATATAATGATGAAGACAAAAGACAAATCAATTAATTAATTACTTAGTTTTATGTTCGCATAGATGACTTTGAACAAATATGCTAATATATAAATTCATAATATTATAAACTACGTACATAAATAGTATTTAAAATATAATTCAACTAAACAATATTGCCTCCAGATCCACCCAAATTCAGAACTAAACCAGAAGACGTAGCAACAGAAATTGGTTCTTCTGTAGTTTTGAACTGTGATGTTGATGGACAACCACAGCCTGAGATCAAATGGCTTTCTGAAGTTAAACCTGGACAGATAGAGGTAAGTGAATACCATGGTGGCAAGACCTACCACCGACTAAATATTACTTTGAACGTCCTATAAAATCTATCCGTTTGCTGTTGTTTGAAAATACGTTGATAATACGTATGCACATAATACGTTGACAAAAGAGAATCGATACTTTAATGTTTACCTTTTTAAGAACGTGAGCACTCAGTGTTTAATCGTTTTTATAGAAATAATTTGAACTATTGTAAACTTAGACAGTATTGTGTGAACCTACTGTTTTTCCAGCAGTTAAGAGTGAGAGCTCCAAATTTAAAGCTGCACGTTACGAAAAGTACAGCGGGTCGGTACATCTGTAAAGCAAATGTCGATGGATACCCTGAAATCGAAGCTGAGGCTACTGTTTTTATTAAAAGTAAGTGATAACCTCACTTTTTACAAAGATCTTACAGGTTTGACACCTCAATTGTTTAAGATATTTTTTCTTGGTTGATTTTTTATTCACCTCTACATTTGTTTATTTCAGCTATTTTATTTTCTATTTTTAGTAAATAATAAAACTTTTTAACATAACCCATAGTTTTCATTTAAAACGTTACTTCTCCTGTTAATGTTTCAAGAAAGTAACTATTAATAGCGAACACAACGATTTCCTTTATCTATGCTTAGAAACCATGCAATTTGATTGCCTAGGTTTATGGGAATGTGCATAAAATAGAATAATGGCTATGAAACTTTGCAGTTTTATTAAATAGTATCATTATTTTTTATTATAATTCTGAAGAGTATTTTGTATAGCGTCACGAATCCCAAATTATATTTTTAAAATAAAAGTTAAACATGTTCTTTTTTTCTATAGGTGCTCCAAAAATTTTGTCAAACCGAACACAATTTGGCATGGAAGGTGAATATGTAACTTTAGAATGTGCGGCACTCTCAGTACCAAAGCCTGATGACATCAGATGGTATTTTGAAAATAGGGAGATTAATATCATCCAGGATCCGGTAAGTAGTACAACAAGATGCTAAAAGTATTTCTTGCTATAAAGGCAGTCAAAGCAAGCTTTACTGAAAACCATTTGTTACAGGATTATGCGACATTAGAAGAGCGTCTACCAAACGGGATAATAAAATCAAGCCTTGTGATTAGATCAAGTCAGTCAAAGCACTACGGGCAATACAACTGCAGTGTTGCTAATGAATTCGGGAACGCAAACGTGGCAATCATGTTGAAACCGTTGAGTGAGTTACTATATTCTAGAAACTAAGTTTGATTCAGTATCTTTATATAGTTCATCGGTATTTTTAAATTTTGTTTTGTTTGTTTTGTTTCCTTTACATATTCTCTTATTTTCTTTAGATTTGAAAAAATATACTCAAAGATTGTGTTCGAAGTTACTGTTAAGCTTTAATATTGGTGACAATAATGTTTAAAATTATAAAATTGTTATTTTGATCTGTTATTATTAATTTACATTCTTTAAATATTATGTTAACTCTAGTCTGGCAGGCTAAATATTCAGGCTGTTTTGTATTTTTCAGAATCTCTTCCTCTTTACATAATATTGATTGGCGTGACTTCTGGTATCATTATTTTCTCTGGCTTCATTATCTTAGTCGTCGTCTGCCATCGACGCAGACGTAAGAAGAGTAGGATGAATGAGAAACCAGATGTGACAGTAACCACAGGAGATATGTATAAGGAATCGGATAGGAGTTCGAATATCAGTGATCTGAAGCCGCATTTACCACATAGTGATGGAAGCTATGAATTAGTAAGTTTATTTTTAATAACGCGCTGTCTTTTCTTTCTCTTCTTTTACACTGTGTGACCCACACTATGGTGGCCTCGTGATGCTTCTACATTAGAATTTTGCTATTTTCTGTTATATTTTGGCACCCAAACCTTGGGATTAATAAAGGCTAAGTAGAAGTAGAGGTTATATGATTCTTTCGTAATAGAATAGTATTCGATTCTAGTTATTTGATCACATTTTAACAGCAAAACACGCTTTTACATTTGAATTATGTATACAGTTAAATTCCCAGAAAGTATCTACACTTAAATTACTGTACATTATATAAATGACCTGGAATCCTAGGAGTAATTTTATCCGCGTTATCATTTAGAAACATGTTTTCGTAACAAAATCTGTTCAGCAATATTTATTTTGTTCTAATTTTTAACAAAACGGTTTTCCTTCAGGATTACACAAGCTCGGAGCGTTCAGACAGCAAGATACACGCGGGCTTACCATTAGCCGGTCCTGTACATTTGCCCAACATACGCCACGATGACCCCTTAATGCAATTTCGCTACAGCAACGACTACTCTGATCCTACTTACAGCGACACTTATTTTAAGGTTTGTAATTTTACCATTTTATTTTGTTACTAGCTGAACCCCCGGTGTTACCTGCGTTTGTAGTTGTAACCGCGGCCAACGCTGCGGGACGAAGCTAGTCTAAAAAGTAGTCTAAGTTACTCCTTATATCATCAACTACCTATCAGTGAAAGTCCTGTCATAATTGGCCTATCTTTTCTAGAGATTAGCCGGAACAAACAGACAGACAGACAGATAGACCGACAAAAAAATACATTTATAGTATATGTACTGTGTATACATACATATACATTTTGTAAAAAGCGGATATTTTAATAGCGACACTCCAATTTTTTTTAGTTGTATAGATGTATAGATTTTTTTTTTTAATTCAATGTCCATTTGTTTTTCCTATTAAACGTCGAAACTATTCAGTAGTAACATGCCACTGTACTGAATTTTGTGACTTCTTCTTTTGATATGTTATTTACTGCTTTAATTGAGAAATAGAAACAAACATAAAATTAATATGACTAGCGACCCGTGCTCTTTCCTTGCGCGTTTAACAATTCCAAGCAAAACATTTATAATTGGAATATTTTTCCCTTTATTGTAATTCAAATTGATTCATCTATACTAATATATAAAGCTGAAGAGTTTGTTTGTTTGTTTGTTTGTTTGAACACGTTAATCTCAGGAACCGTTGGTCCGATTTGAAAAATTCTGTGTAGATAGCCTATTTATCGAGGAAGGCTATAGGCTATATATCATCACGCTAGGACCAATAGGAGCGGAGCACCAATGAAAAATGTTTCGAAAACGGGGGAAAATAATCACGCTACGGGCAATAGAAGACGCAAACGAGGATGCGTGGGTCGGCTAGTAAATTAATATATAAAAGTAGTTGTTAATGAATAGGAAGAAAACAAAATAAGCTTTATAAACTGCAAATCCTGTAGAAATAATTTCACGAACCACTTTGTTAAGACACCAGTCATGAATACGTATCTGTACTTTAAAAGACTGAGATTGCAAACATAAGTCCCCATTCCCAGTTGTTAATGTAATGTATTCCTTGTGTTATTTATAATGTTTTGTAATTTTAATGTCAAACTCTCATTTAAATATCTTTGTGAGCCGTAAATGTAAAATGAAAACCGTGTTGTTTTCGGTTTAATTTGGGCGGTGTACCTACAATGTTGTTCCATTAATAAAATAATTATTATTTGGCGTTGTTTTTCTAAACTGTAAAAGTTTATTATTTTTTTTTTAATATAGTTTAGTAACTTTAAAGGTTGTTGTAATATTATTAGTATTTATTTATTCCAATTTAGTGACTGTATGTATAATTGCTATGAAATTAATGGCACGGGGTTCCTTGTACATAGTCAAAAAATTTAAAAATGTTTCAATTTCTTTCGAATAAAATGAAATTTTTTGTTCTATATGAATATAACGCTAAATTTGATTTAGGCATTACTAAAGCGACGTCGGTAAAATATACTGTTGTCCTAGGAATGAAAAAAAATTTAGCTATTTCATTACTTATTTTAGAAGTCCTGTATATACAACTCAATAGCAATGAAGTTGCTATGGACAAAGTTATAACTCAACTAGTTTTACACAAATTTAAATTATTTATGTAAAACTGAAATACTGTTAAGTATACTAGTTTAAGTGTTAGCTTCTTACTGCGCTAAATGTTGTGGATTCGAAAAAACATTGTTTCTGAGTTCGGATATACTTTGCATCCATTTTAGAACGTATGTGAATTACTGCGAGATACAGGACATACAAATGCGAGATTTGTCTTTGAAAAAATATTATTACAATTTAATATAAAATGTCTTTTGGTTACGAGTTTCGTAGCAACTAAATTGATACCTTAATCTTTCATGCTAAGTCTGATAATGTAACGCAATTTTTTTTTCTATAGAATCCAGCAGGATATGTATATGACTACCCACAAGGATATGCGCCTCCTCCTCATTTAAGAGTGCAGTCCCCTGGGCTTGAAGTCCCTCCACCCAGGTGAGTGTTACTTATTGTTTTAACCATAACGGAGAGTAGTTGTTCATTTGTTTACTTTGATAAGTAATTTGCTAAGTCTCTATAATTACGAGTATATATATCAAAATTATGTCAATATTTCAAAGAGGGTCTCTGTTAAAAACTTTATGAGTATCTTATCTTTATTTTTTAAATAAAGTACACCATGAACTTTTTTGTTTTTAAAATAAGTAGAAATGTAATTTTGTAATAAAAAAATATTCAAAGAGTAGTACTAGTAGTACTCCTAAAGGTATAAATATTAGGAAAATTAGAAAATTTAATTGAACTCCTTATTAAGTCAAAAACTAAGAGTAAGTCTTCTTTAGATTAATAAAAAAATAAGTCAAGGATGTAACACAATGTGTTGTTGAAAATGTTTTATGTTCCCACTCTTCTGTTTGAAAGTTTCAAATTCAGAAAGACATTAAAAATGTCATTGAAAATAAATTCGACGCAAAATAAAAATAAAAGTGAAATGTAAATGGAAGTCAACGATTGTGAAAAATGGTTACAAATCTTTTAAAACTTAATGATTGTGGACACTTTATTCCTTCAAAAGCGTCAAAAAAGGATTATTACACCAAACGGCAGTGTAAAACGTCTTTATTCCGGCCTAAAAACAGTCTCTCACACAAATCCCCCTCTAAATCCCAAATCCTTTGTTAAGACTTGACAACATCATTCATTCAGAACCTTTTCCGACACGCAGGTCACTTCAAGGTTCATTGACGCGTAGCATCGACACCACTTCCACATTACCGTTGTCAGCGGGCAATGGATCGCAAAACAACACTTTACAACGAACGAGCAAGTCCCCAGACGAGACAGACGCTATTAATAATTTGGGACTTCCAATTGGCGGAGATGGTAAGAGCAGTTTGATGTATTTTTTGTTTATTTTAAACTAATTTTATTAGTGTCAAAATTTTCAATTAATGACAATACCTTATCACCATCTTCACAAAGGTCCTCTTTCAGTCAACAAGCGACGTGCCTAAATTTCGATTTTGAACGTGAAGCGACTGCTATTAGACCATCACAATCTAAGGTCTAGATGATATCAAGACTCTATAGATGCTGTTATCTATCATTAAAGGTTCAATTTTTCATAATCAGTCACAGATGTTTATATGGCTACTGGGAACACAGGGTTAACGAGCTCACCAAGGCTCAGAATAGTTACCCAACCATAAAGTGACCCGGCTAGGATTAGTGAACTTTGCAATCGGCTAAATATTTTTTTTTTTTTTTTTTAAATATCACTTCAACATAATCTAGCCTTTAATTGTCCACTGCGGGATGTAGGGCTCTTCCCAGGAGATATGGGCCTACTAGAATCCAATCTTTACCTTTTATAAAAGAAAAGACACCACAGGAGATAGAAAAGTAAATTTTTACACATATTTTTCATTAGATAAAATATTTTAGTCTACTTAAACATACTTTTTTGTTATGTGTGGTCAATCCAAGAGTGGTGGTCACCATACACATTGCGAATGCAGCCAATGCAACAATGCAGCATGGTGACCCACATTATAGCGGCCTAGTGATGCACAAGCACCACTAGGCCGCCGCTCCGGTCTAGCACTCACCAACAAAACACGTCAGCCCGATACTTAATGATATTGAATTTGTGGAAGTTAAGCTATACAGTTGAATGCTAATTTGCGGAACCACTGAATCGCACGAATGCGGTACAGTAATTGAACGCAGACGGTAGCCAAAACACTAATCAGTATTGAGGTGTTTGTTAAACCGAGCGACGAGCCATCGCTAGCTAGACATGAGCTACGACTTTGTATTGGCACTTTATAGTTTTTATTTTCATCACCAAAGCCTTTAATGACCCGTGTCTTTGAGGACTTTATATACATACATGAAATGGAGACAAAAAATACCCAGACCCAGAACGAAAATTTGTGGTTCATACAAAATTTTGTTCAAATGGGTTTTGACTCTTCAACAGTCAGAGTAATAGACAAAGGTTTGGCGCCAGTTTAAACCACTGTAAAGTATAAAGATCCAAAAATTGTTGTTCTGAGTCTAGGTGTTCTTTATGTCTGTTTCATGTATGTTTGTAAAGTCTCCCGCAACACAGACTGTATATTAGTAATGTGGGAGTTGTCTTTTAGAAGAAAAAACAAACAAGAAAATTCAACAAGAACAAAATCAAATGCTTGATAAAGAAAAATGGTAATTTAAACAATATATTTCATTTTAATCAGTCTCTTACTTTAACTGTTTATTTCCTAGCAGTCCCGCAGGCGCCCATATACGCCCAGCCAAATACCAAGCCTCAACAAAACGTGGACTTAAGATATGCGGCCACTTATGGGAATCCGTATTTAAGAAATAGTAATGTTGGTAAGTTCTCTTTAATTTATATTCAACTAGCTTTTGTTTTTCGTATCTGAGATGTATTTTTCATTTACCGTCTGGAGGATATTGTCTTTAAAAACTTGCTCGATGAATATACTATTGAAAAGTGATAAGTTACTTAATAAATAAATATACATTATTCTTATTACATTTAAAAAAAAAATGTTCTCTTTTATTGAATATCAAATATGTATTACGTTGTAAGGAACTTATTTTTTTTTAAATATTACACCTATTTCACCTTTGATTTATAAGAACTAAGTTGTTATAATTTCTTTAACAGGCTACGGTAGTCAAGTCCATACGGCCAAGCCGGCTGCAACCCCTGCACCACCACCATACTCCGCAGTGAGGAGTTCAGTGGTTATACCAACAGGTAATTAGCTGCTAGCAATCATCTGCCGTTGTGGGGGTAAGCATTACTTGGTTACTGAGAATGCTGTGCCTGGTAGACTGGACCTTTCTTCCTCTTAATTTATTTTTTCAACTTTCTAACTTAATATTACTAAGGCAAAAATCAAAATAACATTTTACGTCTTTTTTCTATTTTTATGGGTTTTATTTTTGTGTAGTCTTGTTCTAATACAAGTGTATTTACAATTCCTTTTAACTGATCTAAATTTAACTGTCTAGTTACTATGTTAACAAATCTTTACTTTTATTTATTGCTATTTCAATTCGCACATAATTAGAGTTGTATTTATGTTCCACATACATTATATCTTTGTAATTAAAGAAAAACAATTATAGACTTGAAATAAATAAATCAAAATTGAATTAAGGATTATTCAATTTGTCTGGCAATTTTCGTGACTGTATTTTTGTAGAAGTATATTAATGTAAAATAAAATATCATTATCATATAAATGAACTCGAAATAGTAAATTAATAATTTACTATTTCGAGTTCATTAATTGAATAAAATAGTATATTATTGTACAGAACTTAGTAGTTAGTATTTACAAATAGCAAACAAAACTTTGCTATGACCGGCAGTAGTAAATTTAGACTATAATAACACTATTTTATTTTGCAGTAACACCATTTCTTTTGCATGAGATATTGTCTTCAATAAATTTTGCACTAAATTAACTTTATTTTAAGTAAGTTTGTAACCACTAACACTACAAAATGGTACCACCTGTGTCACACGCTTCGTTTTCATGCTTAAGAGTATTGTTGCTTGATTTAAATGCTTCTAATACTTCCAAATTTAAAATTTTGAAACTAATAATGATTTCATTTTTAATTTCAAATAAAAATAAAATGGTATTTCAATTAAACTTGAAAAAATGGGACTTTTTTAATTAAACGTTTGCCTTTCGTTCGTTTTTGTTTCATACGTACGAAAATAAATTTTTTTTTCGAAATCAACACGACCTATACCACACTATGTCTTTCTAATTCTTTACCCAAATGTGTTTATTAATCAAATAGAACTTATGTCAATAAAACATTATGTCAATGTACATTTCAAGTTGCAACCAGACATCCAGACAGTCTGTAAAGTTATATTACTAAGTTCCATCGTAATACCAGCCAATTGTTTGTATTTTGAAGTAACTTCGAAATTACGATCGATCTGGCCACAACAGGCTTCTAAGTCGAAGTCGCATAAATCTCATTGCATTTGGAGTGTATAATTTATTACTACTGGTTTCTTGCTTCGGTTTTATTTTATACAGATCTGAGTTTCTTGTAGTAGCAGGTGCATTTGACTTAGAGTTAGGAATGATTAATTAGGTTGAAATTGGAGGATCATTTGAACGAAGTAATCATATAGTTGACTAGGCTGAAATTAATTGATTAATTGAATAATTATTTCTATATTTCTATTTGAAGTATAAAACTTTATTTATTTATTTATTTTATTAGTTTTTGAAAGTCACCCAATGGAAAGTGTTAGAGACGAATATGATACATGCTTATCCAGAGATAGCTCCTATTCAAGAGCCTGCTTAAGTTAGTTACAAGTTACGGGAATTGCGTAAAAATACATTGAGAATCTTATTACTTTATAAAAATAACGCTTAATGAAATTAGCCTTAGACTATGACATAACATTTGACATAAGCGTCGTTACGATTCCAATTTATCGACTAAACATAAGATAGATAGACCCATCAGGCAGTTACACCTACCAATAAAGATTATATTTCATTACATCATTTGCCAACCAATTTATTTACAAAAGCCATTCTCCAACCAACCGCGTCGTGTTATTAAAAGATTTTTTTTTACTTACGGAAGATGCCAGTTACATAAAATATCTCGCCCAATTTGTATTCCGTATTAAAAATAATAAATGACCTCTCCCGCCTAACTAGAACGCTTTTTTCTCAATATCACTTAAGTTAATTGGTATAATTTTTCACAGGTAACGGCCGGGCCCAAGCCACCCACGTATAGCGGCAAGTACTGAGACAAGACTTGTATAGTGTACCAAAACAAAGTCAGTAAATATCACATGAAGCAGGATTAAAGCGAGAAATGTACATTAAATGTATGAGAATTCACTCGCTGGAAAATGACTTTAAAACGTTAATGTGTTTGATATCTGCTCTTGTTAGCGTTACGATGACTTCTTACACTAAGAACATTTTTATTAAATACAGTTCATTGTCTTACTGTATTTATAATATATTATGTTCCTATATTTTCAATGACTGAGGTGTATATAGAGTAGATTAAGTCTGACTGTCTGTTGACTTGTATAATTTTATTATCGAAAACAAATTGTAATTTCGAAACAAATTAATAAAAAGGGAAAAATGTAAAATGATTAAGGTTTTTAGGCTCTTTCCAACTTGATGTTAAAAGCTTTTATTAAAATTTGACATGGCAATATAAAAAGTAACAAAAAAAAACTAGGAACAAAACAAGTTTTTTTTCTTTTCTCTTTTTATGATTTTAATGCATTCTAGGCATGACTTGATAATAACTAATATAAAATTTCAAAATGTTTCTAGGAAACTTTCAAAATGTAATTAAAATAAATTGTATTTGTAAAAGCAATATTTTTTTTTGTAAATAAACACAATGCATGAAAAAAATGTTTGTAATTTTATGTTAGTAAAATATTTTTATTACAAACTGTAAATAAAATAATGCATTTTGGTGTGATCTTTTCTTAGTTATTGATTTTTTTTATTTTTTCAAACAGATGGCATTATGATTGCTCAACAATTGATCGATTATCGATTTTAAACGATTCCATTATTTTCCATTTAGTATAAATATCACTCGTTAAATGAACTATGCAGACTGAAAGTAAAATATTTTATAAATTTTATAGAAAAATAAAAACTAGTAATATTGTTTTTCATTAATAAAAGTGTCGTTTAATTTCTTGTACGACAGATTAAATATCTTCTTTAGATAGATTAAAATATTTAGATAAAATAACAATGATGTAGAAAAATCATATTTTCTGTGATAATTTATATAGTGAAGAAAAAATTAGGATTGCATACTTAGTTTCATACTGTAGTTAAGATCCCGAGAACTGTGTGACAATCTGGAAATAAGTTAATAAAGATTTTAATTAATTTTAATTTTCGTGTGCCACTTTTAATTGTATTCTATTTTCATATACCTAATGTAAATATAAATAAATATGTATTATACTTACGGAAAAAGCTTTACGAAAAATATCAAAACCTCAATATATGGGCATAATAATGGCAAAAATATATTTTTGTTTTGTTGAAAAATGAACAAAATGTATAAAAATATTGCATGAAACGGTGTTTTTGTTCTTTGCATGCGAATTATTATTTGTCATTATTTTTAAATGGATAATGATTCTGTAATAATAAAACTTTGATTTTATTATAATTATTGTTTTATTAGTATACTTGGCACCATTTTTTTGTATTACCCTCCGAACGGATCTAATCAGGTTTCTATTCCAATTAGATTTAGTAGGCCTCATTTTAGGGTTCCCTGCCAAGGGCAAAAAACGGAACCCTTATAGATTCGTCATGTCTGTCTGTCCGTCTGTATGTCTGTCTGTCTGTCCGTCCGTCCGTATATTACAGCCACTTTTTTTCCGAAACTATAAGAACTATAATCTTGAAACTTGGTAAGTATTCTGTGAACCACATTAAGATTTTCACACAAAAATAGGAAAAAATAACTATAAATTTTGGGGGTCCCCATACTTAGAACTGAAACTCAAAGATTTTTTTTTCATCAAACCTATACGTGTCCTATCTATGGATAGGTCTTCAAAAATGATATTAAGGTTACTAATATGATTTTTTTCCAAACTGAATAGTTTGCGCGAGAGACACTTCCAAAGTGGGAAAATATGTCTCCCCCTCCT
Source organism: Spilosoma lubricipeda (assembly GCA_905220595.1). Classification (NCBI taxonomy): domain Eukaryota; kingdom Metazoa; phylum Arthropoda; class Insecta; order Lepidoptera; family Erebidae; genus Spilosoma; species Spilosoma lubricipeda. The sequence goes on from HG992300.1 coordinate 6,569,273, forward strand.
GTAACTTCTAAATTAAGAGAATGATAAAACTAAAAAAATATATGATGTACATTACCATGCAAACTTCTACCGAAAATTAGTTTGAACGAAATCTAGTAAGCAGTTTTTTTTAATAAGTTATAAATCGTAAACTGCAATTTTCCTTTCATTCAATCAACACAAATATAAAAACAAAAAAATATTATCTTACTTGTTGCTGCGGAACCCATAATGGGCGAGTCCGACTCGCACTTGGCAGCTTTTCCTAAGTCTTAGCCTACTGTGCATCGTTGGACAGACGAGGGATTGAGTCAAGTTTTCCTGCTCTCTTCAGTACTGTTGTCATGTGTAGTTTACTCGTTTAATTGGCTCTTACGACACCCTTGATACCCCGTGGGGTTGCTTCAGTGGCCAGCAGCGAAGAGGCAACGTGCGTGTCTGTAGTACGTCGCCTAAATGGAAAGTTTTTAGCCGCTGTCCGCGTCAGTGGGGGCAGGCGCAGGAAGGGGTCCGAATGTCTTTTACAACAGCAATTCTCGGATCATTTCCTTCCCAATATGTTTATATGATCAGCAAATATTATAAATACTTACATTTTAAAATGGGAGAGCTACGCTTCGGCATGAATGAGCCGGCTCGACCGGAGTGATACCACGTACTCACAGAAAACCGGTGTGAAATAGCGCTTGCGCTGTGTTTAACCGAGTGAGTGAGGATACCGGAACCCCATACTCCTTCCCACATCCCTTTATGCATCCTCCCAAAGGTCGGCAAGGCACTTGTGACGTCTCCGTTGCGGGTGTCCATGGGTGGTGGTAATCGTTTACTATCAGGTGATACGTCTGCTCGCTTCTCCCCTATACCTAATGAAAAAAATGGTTTGGAGTTTGGGTGGTCCTATGTACACGTATAACGTTTGTATTTATAAAAAAAATATTATTTTAATCAATCCAGCAGTAGTACAGCTAGATAGATATTGTGTGTCAGATGTCCGAAATATTTATCTATACTAATATATAAAGCTGAAGAGTTTGTTTGTCTGTTTGTTTGAACACGCTAATCTCAGGAACCGCTGGTCCGATTTGGAAAATTCTTTCGGTGTTGGATAGTCCATTTATCGAGGAACTACTAATAGGTGCGGAGCAACAATGAATAATGTTTCAAAAACGGGGGAATTTTTCACGCTACGGGCAATATGAGGCGCAAACGAGGTTGCGTGGGTCAGCTAGTTTATACTATAGGTGGTCGAAATTTGACAGTAAAATTAATTTAATTTAGCTTGCTGCACTCCATATAAACTTTAACTGTTTCATATTCCTTCGTTTGCAAAATTTGCTTAAAAATGACTAATACGACCTTCAAATTTTCAAGGTAAGAACGTCAACGTACAACACTCCTACGGGATCGGGGCGGATTCCCGAATCCTAATCCACCAGTTCACGGTCGATCGCACAGCAATTACATTAAGTTATACAATCAAAGCTATATTATAATAGTATGGTACCGACCATAAAACACGTTCCTATGCGTATACAGTTATTCGCACACGAGTTTCCAGAGGTCATGAACTTAGCGAAATAAATTTTGACCTAACCTAAAGTGTATTTATTTATTTATTTATTTATTTACAACTTTATGCACAAATGCATGCATCGGCGGACTTAATGCCTAAGGCATTTTCTGCCAGTCAACCGGTTGGGCAATGTAGAGAAAACATGAGGTAGGTGCACTTCAAGGGCGAAAACTAGATGATAGTAGCTTTAAAACAGTTATACTATTATTTTAATCTAATAATGCTAATAAATACAGTAAGACACATATATACACATACATATATATTCATACATATACCACAATAGGAGATAAAATGCAAGATTATGAACTAAGAGCTCGCCAGTGCCGCCAATTCACCTAGTAAGAGCTCCTTCACTTTCATTTTGAAGGAGTTACGGTTCCTAGCCATCCTGGCTTCCAGAGGAAGCGCATTCCACAAGAGAACAGACTGTACTATAAACGAAGAGCCGACAAACCCAGTGGTGTGAGAAGGACAAAGTAGAAGGAGATTGTTCGACGAGCGAAGGTTTCTGTTGTGGTTGTCACTTAAAAATTGAATTTGTGATGTTAAATAAGTAGGAGGGGATGGGGAATTGAGGATAGTATACAGGAATGTGAGAGCGCGCAATTTCCTGCGTTGACGAATAGGTAACCATTTGAGCTGGGAGCGAAAACTGGAGATATGATCATACTTACGAAGGTTAAAAATAAATCGAATGCAGTTATTGAGAAGACGGTCTAGCTTGTTGAGGAGATCTGCATTCAGGTCATAGTAGCACACATCACCATAGTCGATTAAGGGGAAGATTAGAGATTGCACGAGCGCTACCTTAGTTTTCGTGGGAAGGAAATTTTTTAGGCGGTATAACGTTCTTAGGATGCCAGTTACTCTCTGACATACGTATGTAACTTGATCACACCATGTTAGACTGCAGTCGAGTTGTATTCCCAAGTCTTTTACCGTTGTGCAGATGGGTATAGCGGTACCATTGAATATGATTTTCGGTAGCATTTCAGTACTGACTTGGGCCATCGAACGGCGACTGCCGATTATTGTGGCTTGGCACTTTGTCGGGTTAACAGATAATCCAAACCTCTCCGACCAATCCTCGACGGCCTTAAGGTCTGTGTTTATTTTGTCGATAGCTGTTGCTAAATCCCTCACGTTAGCTTGTGCATACAGTTGCAAGTCGTCAGCATACAGATGATACGCACTACGAAGTTCAGGTGTTAAGAGGTTAATAAACAGAGCGAAAAGCAGTGGAGAGAGTATACCGCCTTGAGGAACGCCAGTGTCAACGTCTCGCCAACTCGAGGAGAGATCATCAACTCGTACGGACTGCTGGCGTCCCCGAAGATAAGATGAGAACCATTCCAGTGCCTCAGGCGAGATCATAAGATAGGAAAGGACGGATAAGAGGATGTCATGACTAACGCTGTTAAAGGCATTTGAAAAGTCAACCAGAACCAAGACTGTCACTTTCGTTTCCTCCAAAGCCACCCTGATATCACCAGTTACTTTGAGGAGAGTAGTGGTAGTGCTATAGCCAGGCCTAAAACCGGATTGAAATGGGCTTAATAAGTCATTTTTGTATACAAAACTAGAAAGCTGCTTATGCACACAGGCTTCAAGAATTTTGGAGAGGAATGGAAGGATAGATATGGGTCGAAAGTGATTAGGGAGATTGGGCTTTGTGACTTTAGGTAAGGGCATGATGTAAGCTTTACGCCAAAGCGAGGGGAAAGTTCTGGAATATCCAAAGCGAGGGGAAAGTTCTGGAATATTATTTACTGTATTTATAAGTGTCACTTATGTCAAATCCTAGTATCAAAATCGGCCTTTCCAATTTCCCACCACTTGTTCTATCCTCGGCTTCTCGCATCCAGCTCCTGCCAGCCATCTTGCACCGTGCCAGCCGTCTTGCGCCAAACCCTAGTACGGTCAATACAAATTACGTTTACTACGTTCAATTTCGAACACTCCTTCTTAACAGGCCGGCAAAGCACATGTGATGCCCCTGAGATTGTCCGGTGTCCATAGGCCCGCCGCTTATGGACACCGGACAATCTCAGTGGCATCAGTTTATCGCTTACCGACAGGCGATCCATATGCTCGCTTGCCCCCTATCCCATAAAAAAGGGGTACAAACTTTTTGTTTCACGAATTAATATACAGATAACAAAACGTTTCGAGTCCAGTTTCTTATTCTTGATCATAATTAATTGTTCCCTGTCGACTAATATTTTCCCAGTCGTTAGTTTCTGATGATTATAGCTTCAATCACTCTTATCTCACTTAGGCTCACCGTTATAACTGTTACAGACAAAAAACCAGTAAATGAGCTTTTGATGAGCGCTGGATTATTGTGAGACATGTTTTAAGATCATAGGGTAATTATTTTATATGTTTAGTTAAACTCCTATTACATTTTTTTTTAAATGAAAACACTAGCCGACTCACGCAACCTCGTTTGCGTCTCTTATAGCCGTAGCGTGATAATTTTTTCCCCGTTTTTTTAACATTCTTCATTGTTGCTCCCCTCCTGTAGGTCTTAGCGTGATGAGATATAGTCTATAGCCTTCCTCGATAAATGGGCTATCTAACACTGAAAGAATTTTTCAAATCGTACCAGCGGTTCCTGAGATTAGCGTGTTCAAACAAACAAACAAACTCTTCAGCTTTTTATATTAGTATAGATTGGTCATAATTTTAAAGTTTAAAGCATTAATGTGAAACTATTGCAACTCTTAGTGGTCTAAATCGACCATAATTCATTTAATTTTTAAACCCCGACGCAAAAAGAGGGGTGTTATAAGTTTGACGTCGATGTCTGTCTGTCTGTCTGTGGCATCGTAGCTCTCAAACAGATGGATCGATTTCGATGCGGTTCTTTTCATTTGTAAGCCTTTTTCTTGCGGTGGTTGTTAGCTATGTTTGGTTAATATCGGTCTAGCAGTGTAAGAGTATCAGCTCTTTTTCAAAATGATGAAAGGCATTTTTGGGGTATGATTACTCGATTACACTTGATTTTACTTAAATTTAGTGTGCCAGTATAATCTTTGAAAGACAATTATTTGATAACTTCGACCTGATGCTGCGTAAGGGGTTTTTGGATTTTTTAATTTTAATATTATTTACTCTTTTTTAACCGACTTCAAAAATGGAGAGATATTTAAATATGTGTGTTCTTGTTCTGTTCTGTTCGATAACTTCGTCGTTTATGAACCGACTTTGATGATTCCTTTTTTAATGGAAAGTAAATATTCCAAAGATGGTATCATGATAAGAGCACTAAGATCTGATGATGGAATTCAAGAAAAATAGAGTCGAAACTTGAAGACGGTTTTATTTTTGTTAAAATTTCACTTGTAATTAACCGCACTGATCGTCTATTTATTATTTAACTGTGTCAAATTTCATACTAAATTTCTTCACAATTTTCTTAAAAAGGGTATAATAGTTGTTGGTTCACTTATTAAAATAAAGATTAAAATATTGATCCTCCGACCTCCTGATATGTGGGAAAGTGTTATTTAAAATTGTGTAAGATTTTTTACCCGACTACGGCAAAGCCAAAGGAGGGTTATGATTTTGACAGGCTATGTATGTATGTTTGTATATATGCATGTTTTCTCACAGCTCCTTAACTACTTATTAGAACTGGATAAATGAGGTGTCGTTAGAAGCGTCTTAATCGTTCTCTGGTTATATATTATAGGTTCTGGTTATATATTTTCAAAATAACACATCTCTTATATAAATTCAGCGCGAAGTAATACAAGAACTAAAATAAATAGAACACAATATACTAAAACGTGGCAAGCGAATCACAAAGTAAATTAACTTTCCTTCAAGGCCTACCAAGGCTAAATGTCTAAGATCGTAGGGATATTTTGAATAACTAGTAAATCCAACGAGTTTATCTTGAATGCTTCTCTTCTATGTGTTTTGACTGATCGATTATACTCGTATTATACTTCAAGAATTGGAATTTATTTTGTCGATTTCAACTGCAACAGGAGATAAACTTGCCCCATATTTCCAGAGTTATAGCCTTGACTATTATTATTGTAGAGAATTATAAAAACAAAATAATTTATAACAATGGAAATGGAAGCGAACAAATATAGAGCCAGCCTCCATAAACCATTTAAACCACAATTCTCAAGTAAAACTATAACATTCACGTTTATTTTTATCACAGATGTATTGATAAACCAGTCAGTCGGCATTGCTCTCAAGCATGTCAACCACAACGCCATCTCGTGGTTGGCAACTGATATATTAACTTCTATTTCAGGTTTAACAACATTCCTGTCTGTTTCCTAGCTATGATTGCAGTGGTTTCCTAGTCCTACACCTAGTTTCGATACGAAATAGCAAAATAGTTGAATTGAAAAGTGATGGAGAAATATTCTTCAGATAAATTAAAACTTGAGATCATAAGAAAACTAAAAACGACGGGATAAGAATGATTTAAAAAATCTCATGTTTTTATTACGTTTGCTGTTATGTTGGGTGTTAAGAGACACGTAAATGAAACAGCAAGTACCACTCTGAGCCTGACCTTTATTTCGTTTATCACGGGCGGCGCCTCGCGCCCACTACCCACATACATACTCAAAATTAATTACAAACATCTACATTTGCCATTGATGAGTGCAAGACCGGAGGCCTAATGATATAGAAGCATCTCAATAGGCCACCATACTGTGGATTAACGCGTTGCATTGTCTGCATTCGCAAAGAGTTTGGTGACCAGTATTCTCGGGTTTTGCTCATGGTTTTCATCTGGCAGAGTGGACTTACTTGGACAAGCTGATAATATACAAAAAAAAAACAATAAATAAATTTAGCGTAAATTAAGGAGCAAAACAAAAACGCTTAAAACTAAGAATCTGTTAACAAAAATGTGAATTACTGATTTTGAACAAAATTTTATTGCATATAATGATGCAATAACTATTATATTATATACACACAGGATAATAGTACCAATTTATCTATTTACACCTTTTCATTCTATTTAATATAAATACTTGTACCTATTGAAATAAATAAATAAATATTTCAGACATCTAACACACAACGCCATCTAGTCCCCAACTAAGCAGAGCTTGTATTATGGCTACTAGACAACTGATATGAATACATATATACTTGTTTTTTGTAATTACATACATATTATACATAGAAAATACCCAAACTCCCAAACAAATATTTGCAGATCATATAAACATTTGGTCCAACCCAAATTTCGAACCCGAGACCTCATGCACAGCAGTTGCCGTACGCTACCACAGTGAAACCGAAGCAGTCAGTCAAGCTTTGATCCCAAAACTAAATGAAAAATTAACCAGCTTATTTTTTTTTTTTTATATTTCGTCCATCTAACACACAACGCCATCTAGTCCCAAGCTAAGCAGAGCTTGTGTTATGGGTACTATATAACAGATACAAATACACATATAGTTTTTTTTTTGTAAATATATACATATTATACATACAAAAAACCCTAAACTCCGAAACAAATATTTGTAGATCATACAAACATTTGGTCCGACCCGGGAATTAAACACATGATTAGCAGTTGCACACGCCAACCGCGAGACCAACGAGGCAGTTTGCTTAATTTCGTAACTTTAAAACTCAAAGAATACCAGAACAACAACAAGACAATTATTCGCAATATAACATCTACCTATAAATCCGCTTCACAGCTCTCTAGCGAACTATTTGACAAAAACATTAGGCTAGGAAACCTATGCTTATACTTCCAGACCTCATAAAGTCATACTGAAGACATTAGCAGTAGCATTAATGAGAAAAGACTGAACTCCATAACAATAAGTTACACAATACTCCTGGGAGTGACTGCTAAAATGTGTCTGGCCAATGCACTTGCTAATGTCGTTTCAGATATAAACTAACTAACTAGATGTGGCAAGGGATTTTAATAAGGATAAACCCACTGTCCCATATATAGGATGGTAGAAATGAAAATTTGTTACATCACAAGTTTTACTACCAATTACACTGCTGTCCTATACTCGTATGTAGATAGTATGTCTTTTTATATTACTTTTGACCTAATTAACCAAATTAGTGTTCGCCTAGTGGCGAAATGCAAACATAACAAATTTTATTCTGGCTTTCTGCACTCCTCCTACATATAAGCTTTAACTGTGCGAAATTTCATACTCCTCCCTACGCATAATTTTCTTAAAAAAGGGGTTCAAAGCTTCTGCTTTACGTATTGAAATAAATAGATAAAATACATTTTATCAATGACTTCAGATGTTAATAACTTCAGGCTTATCTTGGTTAAAAGAAGATATCCGAAGCAGCTTTAAAATATTGCTTATTTATATCTGAAACGGACAATGCAATCAGTATATATATATATATTACCATAAAGAAAAAACAAATGACATACCAAACCAATATTCCGTCTTCGACTACACTTGTATCTTCACTTATCTAGTTGATAAGTTGATGATACCTTTGGCATGACGACCTTTGCCGATTATACCTTTATGAATCTACTGCAGGTATAGGCCAGGTTTTTGTTTACACTGCTACCCTGGCCAGGTGGGTTGAGTTTGTTTTAAGTTTTCCTTCTTTTCTAGTGCTGTTGTGCTACGTAATTTGCTCCCTATGTCGGCTCTAATGATAACCAAGGGCTAAATGAAGTTGGCGATGGTATTACGTACTATATTAGTAATCTAATAGTACACAGTACACTACCACTACAGAACGTATATTTAAGGCATAGTTAACTGTACTCTAACTTAAACAAACTCAAAATCAATAAAACTAAAATTAAATTAATCCATGAAATTAAATATCTATGGAAAAAGTTATTCACAACTACGAAACTACTGAAGGAGGTACGTTTAAACCACTTTACTTTTTTTTCTTTTTTTATGTATGGCCTGCCGAAATGACTGTACTCTACCTGATGGAAAGCATAAGCAGAATCTAAGAGTGGTCACCATACTCATTCCGAATGTAGACAATGCAACAATGCAGCATGGTGACTCACACTATGGCGGCCTAGTGAAGCTTCTGCACCATTGGGCCTCCGATCTCGCACTCACCAACGAAACACGACAGCACGAACACTGTCATTTTACGTTGATTTTCTATACGAGGGTAGTACCGCCCCGGTCGAGCCGACCCGTTCGCGCTGAAATCAGCGTGGCTCTTACTACCTATTGTTTATTTCTCATTCCACTGAGACGAGTTAGTAGATGAGACGAACAGAAAATAATATAATGTGGATCCAAAAAATGTCCTAAAAATCGTGGCTAAGCTTAGTATACGATGAATTGCTTTTCATGAACTAACGTTAGTAAAATAAAATCTTCGTAAGCGTCATTAAACAACACGCCACATCCAGTAACCCTTCATCCACGATTTTATTATCCAAAGGCTGTAGAAAACGCCGTATCAACAAATATTTGTTCTTCTTACCGTTTTATAGTCTTCGTTATGGTATTATTTTAGTAGCCATGAACGGCCTTATGGCATCAAATAGCTTATGAAAATTATAGGCCAGTAAAAGCTTATTATTTTTCACGTACATGGTGTATTATACCTACGTAGCGTATGTTTTTTGAGGTTATAGGTTGTAAAATTTATGGATGTTGGAAACAAGACGGGTGGAACCAGGAAATTGTTAATAGGGAACTTATTTAATATGTATTTTTGTGTTGTTTGATATACGGCGCTGTACAGGTACATTTTTGGTGAGTGATTTACTGTTTTTGTTACACTATCTTTCGCCTGTGGTTCCACCCGCGTGTTTGTTGGTTATTACGGTAAAAAGTAGGCTATGTCCTTTCTCAAGAATTAAATACAAAATTTCAGTGAAACGTTATGACAGACAAAGATACTTTCGAATTTATAATGCACTAACATTTACACGCGGCTCCGCCCCTATGTTTGGGGGTTATGGCCGCAAAGAGTTGCCTATCTCCTTCCTCAAGAATCAAAGTATCTCCATGCCAAATTTAATTTAAATTGTTGCAGTGAATTAGTCACGACAGGACAGACAGACAGAGACGGTTATTTTTGCATTTATAATATAGGAATGGATTTTAGTAGGTATGGATGAAGTGAAAAGAAAAGTATCAGGTTACATTATTTCAATCTTAGCTTTTTCTTATTGATAGACTGATAAGACTAACAGATAAAATCTTTCAATTTTCTACTTCACAGAAATATTATTTTCACTTACATCGCTGAATCGTAGCTCGACAATGCCACGAAGCGTCCTCAAGGGTTTCCTTTCCTATTTTTGCCATAATTCAATAGGATTTACAGCCATGCCAGCTGATTTATTAATGTAGGAAATTGGAAGTCTAGAATCTCTATATTATAATTCCGACCCCGCCACTAGCTTTGGACGGAGGCAATGACAAGCACAGCTTAGGGGCACCACGCCTTCTGTATACATCGACCACATTAATTTGTCACCACAACGTTAATTGAGAGTGTTTTATAGAAGAAAGAACCATTTTGTTTATTTTGGGTTTTTATAAAAGGAATAGAATAAAAAAAGTAAAACTATGACGCATATCCATCAATTATTTTGTTAACATTTTTAATATAGCCTATACCCGGGCCATTGTAACGAATCTATTGACACTCATTTGGCTGCCTCGTTGTTGCAGTGGTAGCGTATGCAACTGCTTGTTTGAGGTCTCTGATTCGATTCCCGGGTCGGACTAAATATTTGTATGATCTGTAAATATTTGTTCCGAAGTTTGAGTGTTTTCTATGTATAATATTTATAATATATTACATAATATATTTTGTATTTACAAAAAAAGTATATATGTATTTATATCAGTCGTTCTAGTATCCATAACATAAGCTCTGCTAAGCTTAGGACTAGACGGCGTTGTGTGTTAGATGTCTGAAATATTAATTTATTTATTAAAATCGGTTCAGTAGTTAAGGCGCTATGGCTTTACTTATAAAAATACAAGCACTGACAAGACTATTACCCTTCCTTTTGGCTATGATGTTCTTCTAGAAAACATACATAATATGATATATTAGTATTATTTTGAGAAAGTATTTCAATAGTTTTTTTTAACAAAAGTATATGTAACTTTCTTCAAGATTTCTCAAAAATAAAAATATACCAATGTGAAATTAAATTGCAATTAGTGTAACGGTTTAGACGTGAAAGCGTAATAGACAGATAGACTGATTTACATTAAAATTTATAATATTAGCATCAGTGAGTATGTTAGAATAATGTGTGAGAGACAAGTTATAAAACAAAATTACTGTCTATTTGAAACATATTTTACGAAACATAAGACGACTATTTGGAAGTTTGAATATATAATACGTCCTTTTTTACGCCCCGGTCGATTCGGCCCGCTTGTGCTGAAATCAGTGTAGCTCTACTACCTCCTTGTCTTTTCTCAGACTTGTGTGTACCTATAAATATGCTCTATCTTTCCTAGCCTGTTTTTACTTGACTACGGCGAATATTCAACTTCTCAACATTACACCAACCTTTCGGGTACCAACCGAACTTCTCAACAATATCCGTTGAATTGCGACCTGCCAGGTATGATCACCTCACTTGCTCGGAGGATCCTCCCCTTTGTGATCGAAGGACATCATAACCGTTCGTGCCTCCACAGTTCTTTTATGATTAAACTAAATTATAATTACTTTTTAAATAAGTCGTAAATAATATGTAAAGTTATAATCTAAGCGAAATAATACGTCATAAGTAGTGTACCACAAATGTACTAAATGTACAGGCCAACCGAAGTGCTTATAGTTCCGCAGTTAAATTGCACACTGAACTTGCATTTCCATAAATTTTCTCCAACTTCTAAACTATTGTACTGATTGTGTTTATTGTCGGTATATTGAAGTAATGGGTTACGTTACTGTGAACGTATAGTTAATTACCATGAGTAGATTTATGTTTCAACTTCTTAAAAAACATTTAACAATTCTGTAAAATACGATTTGTATTACGAGTACAATACAAGTTCAGAAGATTATTTATTTACAATTATTATATATTTAGGCTTTCTTACCTAAATGGTAAAACGGGATCTTATTACTAAGACTCCACTGTCTGTCCGTCTGTCACCAGGCTGTATCTCATAAACCGTGATAGTCAAACAGTTGTTGTTTTCGCATATGATGTATTTATGTTGGCGCGATAACAACAAATAAAAAAACAGAATAAAATAAATATTTAATGGGGCTCACAGACAACAAACGTGATTTTTTTATCACGCTTAATAGATAATGGTGCGGAACCCTTCGTGCGCGAATCCGACTCGTACTTGGCCTGTTTTTTATTATTCATCATCATCATCAACAAACTTTAATAGTTCACTACAGGACACATACCTCTACTTTGAGGGGAGATTAACATAACCTCTTAACCTTTTAACCGTAATAAGGCATTCAGTAATAGACCCATAACTTTTAAATCTTTGTATAAAGGAGAATAGATGAGGAGAGCTTACAATACTCTATAAGTTACTGGCCATACATTTTTAGGTTCTTCCGAAGTTATTAAATTTTTATTATTAAAACTAGCGGTTGCTTAAAAATATCTAAACTTTTAGTCTATTATGAAATAATTTAAATCTAGCCGTCGGGATTTCCAGTATGCTAACACGCTATTTAATTGTCTGAATTTAAATCAAATACGCTCCGATTCACCGTGGACATGATGCGAGGAGTGTCCGGGAATCCACGTTATATTCGCACGGTCCGAAAATCCGTAGCCGTATATACTGTATTAATATTCCTTGCATAAACCCATCCTTTGTGAGGCGTTAATTGAAGTTATGTCGGACGGACGGACAACTGAACCGTTTTCTTGTAAATAATTCAAATGTGTTAATACGTAGGTTGTATGTACGTCAAAGGAAATAGAATTAGCAAGCTCTTAGTAATGGTCGCTGAAATGATGGAGGGCTTTTTGTGAGCAGTGAACTGATATTATTGTATGTACGAGTATAATTGTTCACAATATTAAGTGGGGATAGGTTGAAAAGGCAGTTCTGTTAATAAGGATTTCGGATTAATTATATGAAATATCAATATGTATACTAAAAGAGGTGGATGCGAGAGGCTGAGGATCGAACCAAGTGGCGTGCAATTAAAGAGGACCATGTACAGCAGTGGATTCTGATAGGCTGATGATGATGATGATAATGGTGATGACGATGGTGATACCATGCCAATATATATTTTAAGAAAAAACTTTAGTAATACTCGTATGATGAAATGCACTATTTTTGTTGTTTCAAGTATGGTTTAATATGGCAATGTTTTATTTAGATGCTTTCTGTTAATATTCTGGATTGTACTTGATATGTATTATAAATAGGGTATTCAAATAATAATGATTTGTTTGTCTACCGACCTTTCAAAAAAGATCGGTCTCGTTTCATAGTTTTTTTAATTGCGTTCGTTTTCCTATAATATTTAGTACTAGCTGACCCGTGCTCACCTCGTTGGGCAGTAAACACTTTTTTCTCCGACTTACTTTGCAAATTCAGCTACCATGAAAAAGTCTTTCCACTTTTCGGGTTATTATATAGCCTATGCCACTCACAAATAACGTAGCCTGTAGCCTGTAGCCGTCTTCGGTTTAGTAGATCCAGAGATTACCCCCTACAACGTCACGAACTCACAAACACACAAACTTTACCTCTTTATATAATAAAGTAAAGAGTATATATTAATGAAGTATACAACTCACAGATACCGAGACACAGTATGATATGTCTACCACTTCTGACATGCACTGGAGTAGACTTAGCCCTTCCAAGGTGCCTGTAGTTATCCTCCTGCATTTACTATATCGATCCCAGTGTCGATTATGATTGGGTAACAGTAGGCTAAAATTTTCATACAAAAGTTTCAATTCTGGTAGGGACAACCTCCCGTCTAATGCTATAGCTACTTTACCTCTCATTGCCACTTAAAACAGTAACTCATTTATTCTATTGGCCCCGTCGTAGTAGTCATAGGAACCTCAATCATAGTCCAATAAGTCCTCTCAATGGTTCAGACAAGGAAATATGGGTGTGATCGTTGATGAAAGATAGACTTTCAATAGTTTTAGAGGTGCGTATGAGATGCGGTAGCACGTTATTAATAGGGCTCTAGGTTACAGTATAATTTCGACGAAGATTGATAATCATCGAGGTATGAAAACAGCCACAAGCAATTCTATTTTTTCCTATCTTTTCCCCTTACCATGTCTTTTTTTCTACCAATCTTCTCGGGGAATTGCCACTTCCTACCTGCTTTGTTTATTACCAGGAAAGATTGGAATTGTAAACCAGAATAATAGTCAAATTCAAATCAAAACATATTATATTCATATTAAATCTGGCGAGCTCTTAGTTCATAACCTTGCATTTTATCTCCTATTGTGGTATATGTATGAATATATATGTATCATATATGTATGTGTATATATGTGTTTTACTGTATTTATTAGCATTATTAGATTAAATAGTATAACTGTTTTAAAGCTACTATCATCTAGTTTTCGCCCTTGAAGTGCACCTACCTCATGTTTTCTCTACATTGCCCAACCGGTTGACTGGCAGAAAATGCCTTAGGCATTAAGTCCGCCGATGCATGCATTTGTGCATAAAGTTGTAAATAAATAAATAAAATAAATAAATAGAATGAAAAGGTGTATATAGTTAAAGTGGTACTATTATCCTGTGTGCATATAATATACTAACTGTTGCCCGCGGCTTTGCTAGCATGAAAAGCATAAAATCATTATGTATTTGATTAAAACTGTAAAAAAAGTATGTATGAATGCTTTTAAACGTATTTATTTTTTATGAATATCCCACTTAAAAGAACTTTCACACAAACGTTCGACCCTTTTATTAACAAAATGCACCCCCAAAAGCCTACCGAAGCTCAGCAACGACAATTAAACAAAACAAATCATCTCAACGATAAATAAGAACGTTTGCCAACAGTGGCCTATAACCGTAAATCTATGTAATTAATCTCTTAGGCACTCCGCGTAGACGTTTGGACTAATGCCAGGTCGAAATCCTAGCAATTAGAATTACCTACCTGAATATAGACGTAACAGTTTTAGATAAGTTAATTTGTGCCTGCGAGCTTTCTATAGTTTTTTTTTATTACACTACGTTTTAACCGACTTCACATAAATTATATTAAAAAAATGAGAAGCTTCTCAATTCGACTGTATTTTTTTATGTTTATTACCTCAGAAGTTTCGACTGGGTGAACCGATTTTGATGTTATTTTTTATTAAAAAACTAGCGCTTCCAATTCCAATTTAGTTCAGTTATTAAAGTCTTTTTTTTGTTTTTTTTTTTTTGGATTTTTCGCTGATGGCGTAAACGACAGTGAATTGAATTTGCCTTATGTGGACGGTAGTAAACTAAGTATTAGGGCTCCCACACATAACTGCGAATTTGCAACGCATCGCAAATATCTGCGAGCACGCACGCATGTACCGCAAGAACTTTACGCCGTAGTTATGTGTGGGAGCATTTATGATGTAGATAACTTTGCACTATCTTTATTTCTAGGTATACTGACCGATTAATCTGCGTCTCTATCAAATGTGGAAAGAGAGAGATTAGAGTACATCTCATAATTCACAATCTCTTTACTTTTGGGTTTCCCTATGAGAAAAAAAATATAAACCAACACAGTCTAAGGATTCCTGGACAAATTAATTCTGCATAGACACAATTAATTACAATTAATTACAAAGTGATATTGTAAATAAAGCATATTGTATCTTATTTATCGTTTTGTGTTTAAATATATGTATATTATTACAAATGCATTCCTGATGTTGAGTAGGGTCACCAGATTTTCTTGGGTTTCGAATACCATTTGTTGTCGTAAATTTATATGTAGCAAAGAAGTAAAATTTTATTTAAATTAGACTCAAGACTGACATAAAGCTCTAAATTAGTCAGTTGGTTTTCCTTCTTTAGTACCATTTTAATCTTCATAACATAGTACTAATTTAAAAAGGACAAAATTTATGGATCTTTGAATTAAAGACGCATCTTTATCTTATAGATTAAATTTGTTCAACACTGCGTCACAGATACTTTTGTCTATATACATTTGACATGCAATCTCTTGTGTTGAGATCTCATATAGTCTAGTTTCCAATCTGGATATTAGTTTAGTTTAAAAAATACCTTAGAGATCTATCCCAACAGTACAGAGTTTTAAATCTTGCCAAAATGTAGCCATTACAGAAATTCACGATTCTACTGCATGGAAAACAGACATAGTGCCCTATAATACTGTATTGTCAATAATGAAAGCCGTGGCTTACGACAGTTGGGCTCTTGCCAGGTCACAATCTATGCAATTAGGATTACCTGCGTATGTAGAGTACAGTGACAATAGCTTTGGGAAGATTTATTTTTTATGTATTAGCCTACCAAAGTTACTCTACACTGCTGGGGAAAAGCATAACCAGAATCCAAAAGTGGTGGTCACCATAATTGCGAATGCAGCAATGCTGCATGGTCACTCATACCACTTCTGAATCATTGGGCCTCCGGCCTCGCGCATGAATTTATAATAAAGCATCTTACACTAAGGCAATATCTTCAATTTATATAATGATTGAAATCTAAATAGCTAATGTATCTCCTCTTACAAAAAATAATTCCACATAAATACCAACTTTTATTATAAATTCACAATTTTATGAATATATTACTAATTTTGATAATACATTAAAGAAATGTCCACTCCTTTTCAGAATACATAGTGTTACTACTAGTACTACTTAGTACAGTTGTGGTGAAAGGTGTTATGCAGTATATATCAGAGTAGTTTAATATTACTACAGATTGGAACATTAACGAGTATATAAGGGGATTACATGATTGCGTGGCCTGTAGTTGACATAGTAACATTTTGCATAAACAGAATATTGGTTAAAACACAATTTCGTAAATAGAAATTCGGATTAGGGCCATTCGAACAATATTAAATAGCTGTTGTGATATGCCTTTTTTTATGGAATAGGGTGCAAACGAGCAGACGAATCGCCTGATGGTAAGCGATTACCGCCGCCCATGAACACCCACACACGCCTTCTATATAAGCATTTTTAATTTCAGATAAATTTATCAAATAAAGTTATTTATTGTATAGAAAATATAAAAGACACATCCATCGATCTACGCACAGCTGAAATCCTTGGATCCACTCGTAAAAGCACGACATTTTGTACAAATTTTACTTAGGTGATGTAGATGGTACTAACAAAAGATTTTTATCACTAAGGGTATGAAATATGGTCTAGAAATTAGTAGTAGTAGTGGCGCTTTCAAACTAACACTAAAACTTCTTTGCGAAGTAAAAGCAATAAGACGTAAAATTATTGCGTTGTCACTGCCGCCGGCCGAGCAAAAATAGTAGTTGAGGACTCAGAAATACTAGTCTTATTTTAATGCGTTGTATAGTTTAAGAGACACACATACATACATTATTATTCGTGTGAAGTCGATGTGGGTGGCTAGCATACGTATAATGATTTCTGATGTAAATGTTGAGTCAGAAGAACTTGTCTTCTGATGACGTAAAAATTCTACTTCGTCCGTACACCTATAATTACAACTCAAGAGCCATGATTATACGAATACAATATAAATAATGTTTACATATATAAATATATTAGTGGCCCGTCAGTTTTCGAAATGTAAGCATAATAATAATTATTAATTTTTTACTTTTCCTTCTCATGATCTTTAAGTGTACCAAATTTCATGCTCCTCCGTTCGCATTAACTTGCTTAAGAAAAAGGGATACAAAGGTTTTGCTTCACTTATTAATATACACTGACATAGGTACAACATATGTAGGTATATAACCTTTTGTATGTATTGCTATGTAATGTATTCTTTAGTAGTTACCTACCTCACAATATTACACCAACCAAAAATTAACTGTTAGAGCATACTCTGGGCATAAACTCATGAAGTCCTTCGATGTATATAAGAGCATAAAGATATAAACATATAATCGTATTGAAAAGGTAAGACTTGTTCACTTAGAGTCCTAACGTACAATCTTGATTAAGTCTTCCTTCTACAAACGTAGTCTCAGAGCTAACTCTGTAAAAGTACCAACAAATACATCCTTTATTTCACATAGGCACGTACATAATTTATACAGTATGTAGTTCAATACATTTTATTTCCTAAACCCGTAACTCAAGAGCTCAGGTATTCGAGGCACGTGTATCTACAATAATGTACGTCTGTACATCCGTTCAGCTAATATGAGGCTGCGTGTAAAATACATAATATTTATGTAGTTTTATTTTAGTTTTGGCTTGTTCGGGTTTCAATGGCACTAAGTCTGTAGAATAAAGTCCGCCGATGTACAATTTTCATTTTTGAATAAAGGTTTCATTCATTTTTAACACGCAATAGGTAACTAGTATTTATAGAACTTACGAACGGGCCGGATTGGCTGGGGCCGTACTACCTTCTTGCAAAGGGGCAACCTAATACTATAGCATTCGTTTTGTCGTGTTTTGTTGGTGACTGCGAGACCGGAGGCGAATGATGCAGAAACATCTTAATAGGCCGCTATAATGTGAGCCACCATGCTGAATTGTTGCATTGTCTGGATTCCCTATCATGTTTCCTATCAGGCAAAGTAGGGTCACTTTGGCTGACCAATACAGTATATTTATACAAATAAATAAAATTGAAGTGTCTGTTTGTAATATTAAAATAACCGCGTTTTACTAAACGTATATGTATGTATACGTACGTACACGGTACGTACATGTATGTAGTTAAAAAAATTTGTCTGTCTGTCTGTCTGTTTGTTCCGGGTAGTCTCTGGAATGGCTGGACCGATTTTGACGGGACTTTCACTGGCAGGTAGCTGATGATCCAGGGAGTAACTTAGGCTACTTTTTTTAGATTAATTCTGTCATGCGGCGTTACTCGCGGTACAACAATATATAAAACACCGCGGGGTTTAGCTAGTAAATTATAAAAATACAGGTACAGAAACAACATTTAATTAAAGACAAATAGTTTTGAAATAATGGATACTTTTGAAGTATTATGAGTAGAAATCCATCAAAATAAATTAAAATAGTTACGTTATGCGTAAATTAAATATACCAAAAATTTTGAGAACACACATGTAACTAATGTCAATATAAAAAGGTGAGATTAAAACTGCCGGGAATGGTAAAGTTGTTATTGGCCTATGAGTTTCCGGCTATACTGAAAAAAAACTTTAATTTGTTTCATTTTGAACACCTTTTTAAGCTGCACGAATATGTTGAGGAACGAGAGTCGTGTCCCTCCACCACAAAGACAGAACCCTGCGACCAGGCGAGGTAATCATGCTTAGTGGACCGCAGTCTAACTTGATGGAAGTTGTATAATAATGCTAATAGGCGCGAGAATTTCTAAATCGCGAGGCAGGATTAATAGTTATTCCGCAGTTCATTATTTCATAGTTCCATAGGTCTTCGGTAGATGGCGATGTAAATGTGTAGTGAATTCTAAAGTATCAGGAACAATGTTCTCGTAAGTTATTGTTGATCACTACGAATAAGATTAATAAAAATACAATTACTCAATTGTTGGTACTTATTGTTTCTATTATCTTAATCTATTTAAAAAAAACTATACTCTCCAGTACCTAGCTAATGTGGGTGAAAATTTTGTAAGTTAAAATTTAATTTATAAAACGACGTAGTCCATAATGAATTTTAGTAACTGTTCTTAAAAATAAATCGCCAATTTACGGGGAAAAAAGAGTGCGAAAAAACATTGCTCTTTTTTTTTTAGTTGTAAAAATATAATATAAATTACAAGGTATAAAATTAACCCTTTCTCATCATAGGAAAACACAACGGTTAATTCGTTTGAGAGTTTCAACGTTTAATTATTTTAACTCTTTTACAAGATTCAAGCTCATTTCCTGGATGTTAAACGATAACAATGATAGGGTTACCACTTTACTGACTACGTTGATTATTGATATATATATATATATATATATATATATGATGTTTATTTGAAGAAGTTTTGTACCATATTCATATAAATAAGTATATTGTATTGTATTCTACGTTGAATTTTTATTTTTAACCGACTTTTAAAAGGAGGAGGTTTCTCACCGTATATATATATATTTTTTATATAACGCGGATAACTTCGTCGTTTATGAACCGATTTTGATGCTTCTTTTTTTAATGGAAAGGAGATGTTCCAAAGGTGGTACCATGATAAGAACATTATTATCTGATCATCGCATCCAAGAGAAATCGAGTCGAGCCTTGAAGTCGGTTTTATTTTTGTTAAAATTGTACTTGTATATTTCTTTTATGTTTGGCCCTGCCAATGTGTAAGCCTAACGAAACACGACAACACAATCGCTGTCATTTTACGTTGATTTTCTGTGCGAGGGTAGTATCGCCCCGGTCAAGTAGCATCTTTACAACAACAACCGCGGGTAACATCGCGGGGCGAAGTAGTCTAAAATAAAAGTAGCCTCAGCTAGCTAATAATAAATAATGATTCTTTAACTGTTGGTTAAAGGTGTCTTTATTCTAGAAATAAAGAAAATATTCCCATAAAATTCTGCACCGGGAGTCAAGCCTTATAAATGGACATAAATTATTTTATTACTTCTCGAGCTATGAACAAAATATTTTCAAAGAAATAAAACCACGGGTGATAACTAGTCAAAAATAAATAAGAAACTATATACAATTTCTTCCAGGCAACCTTTCAATGAATAAATCGACAGGAGAAGCTTTGAAGCTATGGTGGTATTATAGATTAATGTAATATGGCCTACACATACGCAGATACACATGATGTTCTCCTAGCCGATTACGGCCACGGCGGCCAGTCTCAACAGAGACCAACCAACTACGCAGGAGATATTATAGTGCACAAGTGTGTGCGCGAACACAAGTGCACTCTTTGTTCCCTCTCTCTCATAATCCGATGGGACGGTTAACCGACACGACCGGGGAGAGATCAGGCGCAGGACCGACAGCTTTACGTGCTCTCCGAGGCACGGGGGTTTAGACCCCAACTTCCAAACTCCGAGCTGTTATTTAGTGTTTCTATAATCAGAAAAACTCAATAACACTTTTGGCCCGACCCGGGATCCGAACCCGAGACCTCTTGATTAGCAGTCGCATACGTCAACCGCTAGACCAACGAGGCAGTAGACACATACACACAATATAAAAGTATATAGTAGACTAGCTGAACAGCAACATCGCGGGTGTTACCCGCATTTATAACGCGGGTAACGCCGCGGGAGAAAGTTAGTCTAAAAAAAGTAGCCTAAGTTACTCCCTGGATCATC
Source organism: Spilosoma lubricipeda (assembly GCA_905220595.1). Classification (NCBI taxonomy): domain Eukaryota; kingdom Metazoa; phylum Arthropoda; class Insecta; order Lepidoptera; family Erebidae; genus Spilosoma; species Spilosoma lubricipeda. Next base: position 6,590,214 of record HG992300.1, read on the forward strand.
AGCTACATCCCATCAAAAATTCAAGTAATGTCATATTTAGCAACTACTCATTTGAGTAAATTGAAATTTTCAACAACAGAACCATCAATATCGATTTTCAACATCTGTTCCATTCAATGCGAAATCATTTCCTTTGTTTTCGTCCATTGAATGAATTAAAGTGGTACGTCAAAAACTTTGCTTATATTTCGTAGTAAATAAGTAGGTGATTGCTTGAAATAAATCAATACAAGCAGGGAGTGACTTGTCAAACTTCTAATTGAAATGTTTGGGGTCGTGAATTTCATAAATCATGCTTGTTACATGGATATAAAGATGATTCTGTTGATAAATTGAATTGTGAAGGAAACAGCTTTTATATTACGAGGGCGGCTTTGGAAGTTGTGTGTGATATAGTATACTAGCTGACCCACGCAACCTCGTTTGCGCCTTAGATTGCCCGTAGCGTGAAAATTTCCCCCGTTTTTGAAACATTCTTCTCTTTTGCTCCGCTCCTATTAGTAGCAGCGTGATGATATATACCCTATAGCCTTCCTCGATAAATGCACTATCCAACACCGAAAGAATTTTTCAAATCGGAGCAGCGGTTCCTGAGATTAGCGTGTTCAAACAAACAAACAAACAAACTCTTCAGCTTTATATATTAGTATAGATTGAGATTTACAACTTGAAATAAAACTAGTATGATCGTGTATTTTGTAACTAGTTAACAATGAGTTTTACAGATGCTCAAAAGAAGATTTTTATGAATGACTAGCCGACCCACGCAACCTCGTTTGCGCCTTATATTGCCCGTAGCGTGAAAATTTCCCCCGTTTTTGAAACATTCTTCGTTGTTGCTCCGCTCCTATTAGTAGTAGCGTGATGATATATACCCTATAGCCTTCCTCGATAAATGGACTATCCAACACTGAAAGAATTTTTCAAATCGGACCAGCGGTTCCTGAGATTAGCGTGTTCAAACAAACAAACAAACAAACAAACAAACAAACAAACAAACAAACAAACTCTTCAGCTTTATATATTAGTATAGATATGAGGAATCACCAATCACAAAATCAACAATGTTTAACAGTCCATTGCTGGATATAAGCCTCTCTTTATAGAGAGGGTTGTGATTTCTATAATCTATCTATACTAATATATAAAGTTGAAGAGTTTGTTTGTTTGTTTGTTTGAACACGCTAATCTCAGGAACCGCTGGTACGATTTGAAAAATTCTTTCAGTGTTAGATAGCCCATTTATCGAGGAAGGCTATAGGCTATATATCATAACGCTAAGACCAATAGGAGAGGAGCACCAATGAAAAATGTTTCAAAAGCGGGGGAAATTTATCACGCGACGGGCAATAGAAGACGCAAACGAGGTTGCGTGGGTCTGCTAGTACTAATATATAAAGCTGAAGAGTTTGTTTGTTTGTTTGTTTGAACGCGCTAATCTCAGGAACCGCTGGTCCGATTTGAAAGATTCTTTCAGTGTTGGGTAGTACATTTATCGAGGAAGGCTATAGGCTATATATCATCACGCTAAGATTAATAGGAGCGGAGTACCAATGGAAAATGTTTCAAAAACGGGGAAAAATTATTACACCACGGGCAATAGGAGACGCAAACGAGGTTGCGTGGGTCGGATGGTATAACATATAACACATGTTGGATAGACGGGTATAAGCTTATCGCGTTTTTCTTCTCTGTGCAGCGCTGTTTGTTCCCTTAGATGACACCCACGGGATGTACAGGAATGGAGATCATAGAGCTATTATAGATAGAGTAGGGAAGACTTACGGCTGTCTGTAAGTGGAAACGTCTAACGGTTAGAATGAGAGAGAAGATCGCAGTACCCCATCTGTCTTTCTCTACTGACGCATGCGTAATAAAGGACTAATAATAGTAATCCAATCCCAACAAATAACTGTCGAAGCGTTTTATTATGCTGCTTTTCTGCGCCAATAACGCATGCGCGAGTAGAAATGAAATGGAATGGTAAAAAATTATTTTGGTACACACTATAAAAATATTTGTTTACAAACAAACAAAAATAGGAAAGCACATAACAAAAAACTAGAGAGAGACAGATGAGTGCCGCGATCGTCTCCCTCTTTCTAACCGAGGTACGGCTGGAGGCCTGGCTCCGCTGCTCTATCTATAATACCTCTATGGTGGTGACAGTCCATATTCTTAATCCACACGGGTATGATATGGCACACTCACACCCGTTCAAATCGTCGTCAGTTTCACTACTATCTAACTATGGACTGAAAACTGATAGCAAATAAATCTCCCCGGGTATCAGGCAATATTACAACAGCTCATCAGCTAGACCGGTCGACATAATATATATTCCTGGTAATAATCACACATATGGCATATTTAGCAGGACCATTATCTAGTAGTTGACTGGCCCAAAAAATAGCAAATATGCCACTGCCAAATAAGCCAGCTAGCTGACTGGTTTGAGTACCTTACGGTTTATGAAATAGAGGCGTCTTTTTTTCATAGACCGCCAGTAACTTCGCTATCATTTGTATGTAGTGTGTGAAGTATACACATTTGTTCCATTCCTATTTTTGATCGAAGTGATATCGGAACTGAAAAACGTTTTAATAATATTCTGTATCTTTTTTTTTTATGTGGGTAAACGAGTAGACGTGTGCCTGTAACACCAGAGGCGTCCCAAGTGTGTTACCGGCCTTTGGGGGATGGGGGGGAGATAGGGGGAGGGGGGTTGGGGTATGGGCCTCCGGTATCCTCACTTACACGATGAAACACAGCGCAAACACTATTGCACACCGATTTTCTGGAAGGCTGTGGTATTACTCCGGTATGGCTGGCCCATTCATGCCGAAGCGTGGCCTTCCCACGGTAGATATAAAGTAAACAAGGTAATAAAAGATAAACTCATTTAAGTTTACATTCTATTTTCTATTAGCAAGACAGTCGAGAGCATAAGTATGGTATTCAGTTTGAAATAGTTGTTATACATTAATTTTAACAGAATCGTAAACAAAACACATACATTACTCGAGCTGACATATTTACCAGTAGTCTCTTCCAGTTTTCTATATCTTGTTAAACCTCGCAAAATTTCCTGCAAAGAAAGGTGAAAAATGCTACCATTCGATAGTAATTTTTCACGTCACAAGCCCCCACTCTTGCAATATCATAATACACAGTTGCGTTGCTTTGTGTAGTAAATACATTGTTCGTAGTTTCTTATTTATTTTTAACTAGTTGTCGCCTGTAGCTTTATTCATGCGAGAATTTGTTTTTTTAGATTAGATTTTTGGGTTGAAGGTGTTGTGTGTCCTATGTGTTTATCTGAATTAAATATCTATTTAACCAACTTGTTTGTCTTACGAAGATTTTGGTCGTCGGTTGGAGCATAATAAACGAAGGAGAGGTGCAAGGTATTCAGATAACGATGCAGAGTTAAGGCAAGAAAAAAGAGAACCAGTGATCGCAAACTGCAGCAAAGGTCTGCATTCAGGTTAAAATTTATTTTTGAAGTGATTCCACAAAAATTGAGATATAGATCGAATCACACAGTATTGCTTAAAGTCGGGTTACCATTTCTAAAAAAAAAATCTTATATTATATGTCTTAGATTTTCTTAGAAACCGATTCTTTGAGGGAGAAGGTCGGGACTCAATGGGCTGCTATGTACTTGGGGCTATTATTTACACTTACAATCGTTGGTACCCATTACAAAACCATTAGACATTGAAAAACCTACCTTAAAGATACAACGAAAGGCTCATATTTTGCTGTAATCCCTGATTATTTCTATGTATAGTGTTAACAGTGATCTGTAAACCAGTATGCTTAAAAAGTAAATACAAGTAAAGTATTGATTTTATTACGAAGGAAATAGATTTGCTTGTAATATGATTAGTATGGGTCAATCTGTTTATTTAAATTGAATCTCTATCCGTAAGAAATAAAACACAATTTTAAATATTCTCTGGTTCATTACCCGTGACATAATGATTTTTTATTCCTAGTTCGCGAGTTCGCTTTCATGGTGAACGGTCAATGGCTGGAAGACGACCACAGATTGATTGATTGACAGATTTATTGATGAAATTCAATCAAAGGATTGTTCATCCCACTTCTCAGGGTGTAACCTTCATTAATCTTGTTTAGCTTAGGTTTTTTGAACCTTAAGATCTACGTTATAGATATAAAATTTGTAATAAAGAATTAATCAGCTGGTATGTTTGATGTCTGGTATATGAGTACCAATCACGTAAGGCAATGATACAGTTTTACACTTGTAGTGTTATAAACTAAGGCTCCTGATAAATTTAGCGACATCTATGTCCGAACTAGATTGAATTATCTATATTCCGAATTTGAGTAATTCTACAGAAGTTTTATATCAATAAAACATTAAACAGTCGAGAGCTTCACTGAATAACACAAAGTAATTCTATTCGAAATGATAATTTTAAAATCTTAATAAAATGTGTGTGTGCACTGCCAAATCACTACACCGATTTTAATGAAATTATCTACGAAGATACTTACTTTGATTCTTGAGGAAGAACATATGCTACTTTTTACCGCAATAACTGACTAAAGCGGAGCCTTGAGCAAAAACTAATTTTCTATATTTTGAACATCGGAGTTTATTTAGAAGGTTCAAAGCACAAACGCAACATTTAACTACCGATAGCTTTATTGAATTATGTAAATTTATTCCAACTGAAATGATAGTTTTAAAATCTAACAAATGTGTGTGTGAGTGTATGTGTAATCTATCTATACTTAATATATAAAGCTGAAGAGTTTGTTTGTTTGTTTGTTTGTTTGTTTGTTTGTTTGTTTGTTTGTTTGAACACGCTAATCTCAGGAACCGCTGGTCCGATTTGAAAAATTCTTTCACTGTTAGATAGCCCATTTATCGAGGAAGGCTATAGGCTATATATCATCACGCTAAGACCAATAGGAGCGGAGCACCAATGAAAAATGTTTCAAAAACGGGGGAAAATTATCACGCTACGGGCAATAAGAGACGTAAACGAAGTTGCGTGGGTCAGCTAGTACTAATATATAAAGCTGAAGAGTTTGTTTGTTTGTTTGTTTGAACATGCTAATCTCAGGAACCGCTGGTCCGATTTCAAAAGTTCTTTCACTGTTAGATAGCCCATTTATCGAGGAAGGCTATAAGCTATATATCATCACGCTAAGACCAATAGGAGCGGAGCACCAATGAAAAATGTTTAAAAAACGGGGGAAAATTATCCCGCTACGGGCAATAAGAGACGTAAACGAAGTTGCGTGGGTCAGCTAGTGTAAAATAAGATTCTGTTTACTTTGGGTTAGTAAACAAGTAATTGACTGCTATCAGAATTATATTTATTTTTATTATAATATTCACACTACATCTTAGACAAAGACAAGCAAAGTATTATTACCTACTCAATTATCGAATTCAAAAGTTTAATTTAACCCTTCCAACGCCATGATGTGGTGATCACGGGGCCATTACAATGACACAGAGGTGTCACAAACCGGTAATATCCGGATATATCAGCTTTGTGCTCTAAATGTATGCGTGGGTATACGTGCGTGTGAGATAATGAATAATGGACTTATTATGTATGAATGTATTTCCTCTAAATTTAGAAGCATATATTTATATTTTACTTTATTTTCATTTTGGTTAAGAGGTTAAATATTATAAAGATGTATGAGGTGTTTCACCCTCGGTTTCAGATACGTAAATATCCATTTGGTCAATCAATTTTTTTTAGTCCAGAGCAGGGCGACGCAAGTCTAAAAAAGAAGTCTAAGTTACTCTTTATATATCATATAGCTTTGTTAACATTCATTTAAATCTGTTCAACGGTTTAACAGTGTCAGAGTAACAAATTTCTGTATATAAATAAATATTAGGTATATATATAAGTCAAAACAACTTCCTGTAATAACTCTCTGTAACAGTCAGCCAACTAGTCTGCGAATAAACGCCCAATAGTTATAAGATCCAGACTTCTCTTGATATTCTAAAGTGTTGAACTTCCAAACTTTCGCATTAATACGTTTGTTGATAAATTGGAACACATTTATATAATTGTGTCGCCTTTAAAACTGACGTCTCTACTGTTGTAAATGCAACTCATTTTTTTCTTTTTTTTAAGACAACTCCCGCGCTAGGAATATACGTCCTGTGTCGCGGGGAACTTTACAAACATACATGAAACGAACACAAAGTACACGCAGACTTAGAATAACAATTTGTGGAACACGCAAAGCTTTATGCCTCGTAGTATTTGGATTCACAATACTTGGCGCAGTAGAAAGCGGCGTGGCAACCGCTTTAACCATTAGGGATACCGTGTTGTCTTTCATCCATTCATCAAGCAATCTATTGGTAGGTATGAGATGCGGTAACCGTATGTGGTGACTTCCACATACAGCGGCAACAAAAACATATAACAGCGCCATCTACCGAAGATATGTCGAACTACGGAGTAACAAAGGAAACGTAGAAACTGCCAATCCTGAATAGCACAATAGAAGTTCTCGCGCCGATTAGCATTGTGTGTGCATGGGTGCATGAAAGTAGCCCGCCAGGCATGATCACCTCGTCTGGTCGGAGGATCGTCCCTTTGTGTCAGAGGGACACCACACCTCTTCCTCCACATGGTTAAAACTATTGGTTACTGCACCTTTTTGATGCAGACTTCTATTAAAAATATAGTATTTGTAGTTTATAGTAGTGTATTTCGAGGATGGTGGAGGGATTTTTCGAGGGATAAAACGTGCCAGGAGATGCAGTGATTTATTTTTCCTGTAGACTAAGTGTGTAGTACCTGTGGCGACTTACACGTTCTTTTCTCTCTTCATTCTACTTGTACTGAATATAGAACATTACTACACGGAGTACATAACACTGCTAATCATTAGTCGTGCAATAGAAGTTCTCGCGTCGATTAGCGTATAAATACAACACCAGACAACAACATCAACCATTGGGCCGTGGCTCGCCAGGCATGATCACCTCGTCTGGTCGGAGGATCCTCCCTTTGTTTTAGAGGAATATTTCATCTGTTCTTCTACATACTTATATTTCTTCAATAGATGTAGCAGTCGCTTCATACTGTGCAATTTTAAATTTCGCACTGTTCTCTCTCTCCCTCTTCCATCTTTTTCCTTTGATTCCTTAATAGGCTCCAATAGACAATATACCGCATGTTGATTCGAAAACCTCCAAATAAGGTAGTGGAGCCATGCTGATTTCAGCACGAACGGGCCCGTTCGTCCGGGGCGGTGCTACCCTCGCATAGAAAATCAACGTAAAATAACAGTGTTCATGCTGTCGTGTTTCGTTGGTGAGTGCGAGACCGGAAGCCCAACGATGCGAAAAGTGTGGGTCACCATGCTGCATTGTCTGCATTCGCAATGAGTATGGTGACCATCACTCTGGGTACTACTTTTGCTTTTCACCAGGCGGGGTAGATTCATTTTGGCAAGCTCCATACATAAAAAATAAAATAAAAAAATAACACACTACCAACAACTACGGATTATAACATACAAATGAGTACAAATTGAACTTCTTTATATATATTAGGTATTTATTTTCGAAAAGCAATGCAAAAACCTACCCTACAATAATCACCTGTTATATAAATTCTAGTGTCTAAATATCTAGTGTTGATAATAAAATCTGACCAAATTGTTCTACCTAACATTTCAATACCAATGCTGGTATGTATTATTTTCGGCAGCATTAGAGGGTTTACGTAGCAATAATCGCATCGTTTGGCGAGAATAATTATTACTTAGCATTTGGAAAGGGCCGCAAAGTGCTTTGCACTGCAATTTGCGAGTTCTAAGGCAGCAAGAGGTTATATTAGGGTTGGCGTACAGTAAGATTGTTGATTCTTCTATCCGATAATCTTTTAGAATGAATATTGTTTTTTACTTATATATAATTACATTACGTTTTTCTCAAATCTTTCATTTACTAGATGTGTTGTTGTTTATCCACACTCCTAAATATTTACTGATTTAAAATAGAATTAATGTTATGATTAACACGTGTTAACAGTAAATATATATAAAAGAAAAAATAGATTTATGGTTTCCGTTAATCTAGTTGCCAGTGAACGAATATATAAATTGTCCGTGTTTATAAAACTAACACTGAATTTTAGTCCAATATTATCAATTCTACCATGACCAAAAATCTTTTCTAAGAGGAATTATCTCCAAAAACATTAAGCTCAAATAAATCTATTAAAATAAGTTTTAAATGCGTTATTCAATTTATTAATTTCAAACAATTTTGTAGTCCGAAAACCACTGAGAAAATTGAGTTAAAGTTTTGTAACAAATAACTAACCTTTAAAATTAATTGGGTGGATTCAAAACCCGATTCACTCAATAACCTTCGACACCCTATTACCCATGAATGCTCAGTGCCCGCTCACCCTAACACGATTCCATTTTAATGCGCTCGTTTGCTAAGCTCACCTCCCACGGCGCTAATGCCGTGAATGACGTCATACGCTCAATGATTCCACTGAAATACTACTGGGGGGCTGTAGGGTTTATTGAGGGATGGCTATGCACAGGTTTTTGTTATGTTTTTGGGACTATAATTATCTGATTTCTACATTTAGGGTCGATGAGGAAAATTTAATTTGTTAATACTTTGACTGCCTCTTTGGTTAAGCGGTTAGCGTATGCGATTGCCAGTTACGGTCTACGATAGGATTCCCGGGTAAGGCCATAAGGACAATAGTGTTGTTGGATTTTTTTTTCTAAGAAATTCTTAGTGACAGTCCATTAGTGTGGAAGTTTGGTGGTATTTCAAACCCGTGCCTCGGCGAGCACGTCAAGCAATCGGTCCTGATTGTCAAAAATATCTATGGCAATCATTATTGGGACGTTAGTATCCTCAATTATACGGGCAGTTCTTTCAGGTAAACCCGGTTGAATTCTTGAAGCCGACTCCAATAAATTTTGCGAATAGAAAAGGCTAGGAAGATGATGACTATGAGAGTACAAGTATTTGAATTTGATATTAGCTTAATGACTTCAGGGATGACGTAGTGGCTTATACAATCACCTGGCCACTTTCTACTTCACTATACTATTATATTATATATATTATATATACTATATTATACAATTAAATTCTACCCATGACGTGAAAAGCTTTTTATGAGGGAATATTTAAAATTAAATTACCATAAACCGAGAGGAAATCATTTTCTGAAGATAAAAGCATCTTATCCTTCCTTGAAACAAAAATAAGATTTCATAGTCCATTATTTATTAATCGGAAGAGTTTATTTGGTACTAGCGAGGCCCTGCAGTATCACACGCGTTCATATTATAAAAGTACAACAACAATCCCAGGAAACGCCACGGGCTGAAGATAGTTTATAATAAAAGTTGCCTAAGTTACTCCTTGTATCATCAGTTTACTGCCAGTGCAAAATCACAAACAGACAAAAATTCAAAAAAAATGTGTAAGTAGGTAACATAAAAAAACAATATTTATTTCATAATATAGAAACCTTTTTTTAATAATGGCTATGTACATCATAGCCATTATTAAAAAAAACAATAATAATATTTACATACAAGCTTTAAAAAACTCCACATCTTCGGCTACTGGTAGCATTCCCAAATAAAATTAAATTAAGATGCTTATAATAATAAAAGAAACAATAACAATATTTACTTACTTATCGCTTACTGGTAGCCTATCTACTATATGTACGAGGATACTATGTTTATATTAATAATTTAGTGAGAAGCTGTTAGAAAAATTACAAACAGATATTTCAATTTATTTTATTTGTAAATAAGAAGCAAAAGGCAGAGGGGCCTCAAAGCACTTAATGGTCAGTGACAACCGAAAACAACTGACAAATGAACTACCACTAATCTTGTTTAACCTTTAGATCAGCGCCGATAGACGAAGTGGTAGCAAAGAGGTTAATTCAGCAACAATTTAAATTCATTCTAAAGTTTTCATGATACAACTGTATTTGATGCAACGAACTAAAATGACGGCGAGTGACGCGACAGACAGATTTTATTTTAGGCAGAGAGCAAACCCTTGTGTGTTTTGTGGCAGATACAGGCTACCGATGAATATTTAATTTCAATAAAATCAGTATGAAATCATCAACTCCCTGCGCATACGTAAAAATTTTTGTGTCCAGTTGCTACTATTTAACACATACTCATGACGATCAAAAAGTATTCAGTGTCGGTAACTGGAAACTAAAATTCGTCATTTGAAGACACAAGCAACGATTTCCTTACAATTTATCGACGTTCGTCGTGAGACTGGCGGTAAACAAGCGACGAATTGTGGCCAGTGCGACCAGTGACTGTGTCCGATTGCCACCACCGGACACAGTAACTATAGTTACCAGTGAGAGTGTGCCGTGTCGGCAACAGAAAGTGTCAAATTTTGCGAGGCACCTAGTCTCGAATAAGTCTCTTAGCCGCCACTCCGTCCGTCAGCGCTAACCCTTAGAAGAACACAACTGTAAAGACTGACAAATTTCATTTACGATGTAAACGCTTTCAGTTGCATTCTAAAACAGTGCTGATGCACACGTCTGTTTCTCTTTGATTGACATACAAGTCCATGCCACTGTGGAATTATAAAGCGACGCTTTGAAATGCCAAATGCCATTCAACTCGGTCAACATCATGTCGAGCGATTCGACTTTAAAAGTGTACTAGTTCTGAGAAGTCATGAATTGTGCGGCTAATGTGCCTGATTACATGAGAATAGAGTGTGTTAGAAATGCTGCGTATTTTCGTAGGTCAATCTTTTACAGATATTTTCACAAGTCGGCTTTTTCCAGCATATTCTAGGACTCATTCTCGGAAGAAATGCAAAAACAAAATATAACGGTTTTTTATTAACTTCACGAACATTGATTAAATTAAAGCTATGCAAATATAGTATAAAGTGCACAGTTTCTGTTATAGTTTGGGCTATATTCAACAATTCCTGATGAATTTAACACATATATATGCATGTTTACCTGACATAAAATGTGTATTTAAAACATGAAAATCTGTAGTTTATCGGACATATAAGTTCAGACTCCTTAGCCAAGTTGCAAAATTTTCCCTTCGATTCTCTTTCTGCAATCTTAAACGTCTCTATTCTCCTCTATTCATCATCATCATCATCTTCCTAACTTTTATAAAAATAATAAAAAAATCTATTCATTCCACAGTGTTGTATTACACATCTGTGTAAATAATAATAATAATAATAAATATTTTCGGACATCTAACACACAACGCCATCTAGTCCCAAACTAAGCAGAGCTTGTGTTATGGGTACTAGACAACTGATATAAATACACATATACTTTTTTTTTTGTAAATACATACATATTATACATAGAAAACACCCAAACTCCGAAACAAATATTTGTAGATCATACAAACATTTGGTCCGACCCGGGAATCGAACCCGAGACCTCATGATCAGCAGTAGCACACGCCAACCGCTAGACCAACGAGGCAGTCATCTGTGTAAATTATAATAATACATTGTTTTTGCTATTATTATATTTATTTTAATATTATATTTGTTGTTAATATATCGAAGGATGAAAGGCTATTTGGTTTAAGCAACATCTAGGGCAATATTGAGTTATATACATATTCAGAATCAGCTAATTTTTCTTCGTCGAATGATGCCGAAACAATTACAATCAGAGCACTTGTTTGGCTTCGAAACACTACTATTTTTAGATTGTTTCCAAAGTGGCAATGTGTTATATATGGTTCGATTCCCGGGTCGGAACAAATGTTTGTATGATTTGCAAATATTTGTTTCTGAGTTTGGGTGTTTTCTATGTATAATATGTATGTATTTACAAAAAAAAAATGTATATAAGTATTCATATCAGTTGTCTAGTACCCATAATACAAGCTCTGCTTAGTTTGGGAGTAGATAGCGTTGTGTGTTAGATGTCCGAAATATTTATTATTATTATTCTCTTTATTAACATTATAAATACATATTAATTACATTTTTAAATATAAATATAAAAACAAATACATTTAAAAATATAAAAAATAGTAGACCACCGACTTCGGGTACAGGGACCAAGAAACCGGTGGTTAGGGCTCCAAAGACAGGAACCTCCTCACTATACGTGCCGTGTCAAGGAGGACTGCCTTCTGCATCAGACCCTTGATCCAGCCCTCTAACGTGAGCCTCTTAAGGTGTTGGTCGAGGCTCTTGGCTATCAATCCGTGAGCAGAAACGACTATCGGAACAATGATCGCCGAATCCACATTCCACATATCGACAATCTCGTGAGATAAATCCAAATATTTTATTTGTTTTTCTTTTTCGACTTTCACGAGATTCTCGTCATGAGGAACGGCGATATCGACAATCATTGCGCGGCGCTCCAATCGATCTATCACCACAATATCAGGCTTATTGGCAACAATAGTCCTATCTGTGATAATAGATCGATCCCAATATAACGTAGCACGACCATTCTCGAGAACTGGGTCAGGCACATATCTATAGTATGGCACCTCTGAACTCACAAGATGGTATTTAAGGGCAAGTTGTTGATGTACAATCCTGGCTACTTGGTTGTGTCTGTGCAAATATTCGCCGTTAGCAAGACGAGAACAACCAGAAATAATATGCCTGATAGATTCTCCAGGACGGTGACATGCCCGACAGATGTCGACCGTACCATCCTTCAGGATATATTTCCGATAGTTATTCGTCATGATAACTTCGTCCATAATCGCACAAACAAAACCTTCGGTTTCTCCGAAGAGATCACCATACCGTAGCCAGGATGTAGATGCTTTAAAATCTATATCAGGCCCATTGAGGGCCCGATAAAATCGACCATGAAGTTCTTTGCCCTTCCATACCTCCCTGCGATCATTAGTACTAAGTACTACAGGTTTGCGCCAATTCTCTTTAGCCAAAGCGAGCGGAGTGAGTCCGATATCCACTGTAACTACACTGCGATGCATTCCCACATCAGTATGAAGGAAATATTCTCTAAGATTGTATATCTCGCGATTGTGTAGGGTCTTGGCATTTAATAGACCACGACCCCCAAGCTTTCGCGGGATATACAATCTCATAACCGATGAACGTGGGTGATGCATTCGAAATGCAGTCAGCAGTGTACGGACTCTCCTGTCTATGGCATCTAATTCGGTCTGAGTCCATCTAAGTATACCAAAGGAATACATCAGAACCGGCATGACCCAACCATTGAAGGCTCGCACCTTGTTACCGCCTGATAAAAGACTTTTAAGTACTTTTTTCAGGCGGCCAAAGAAGCGTTCCCGCAACGACTGTTTCATGTCAGGTTCTGGTATTCCTAAGGACTGTGAAAAACCTAGATACTTGTAGGTTTCGGTTGCAGACAGAGATCTAAGTCTTGTAGAATCCGAAAGCTCTGTTCCTTCAGATTCCACAATCACACCTTTCTTGACATACATGACTGCACACTTGTCTACACCAAACTCCATCTTGATAGAATTACTAAAGTTTTCAGTGACTTTTAGTAACGCTGTCAATTGTAATTTAGTGGGGGCAAGTAGTTTTAAATCATCCATATAAAAAAGGTGAGATATAACTTGATCATCTTTCTGCAACCTATAGCCTAACCCTGAATCCTCCAACAGAGCGCTTAGAGGGTTCAAAGCTAGACAAAACCACAAGGGACTCAGACTGTCACCTTGAAAGATGCCCCGCTCGATTTTTATAAGTACGTCGTTCATCGTAGACTGCCGACATCCTGGATAGCGAAGTACTGTTCTCCATTGCCCCATACATGACTTCAAAAACGTGCACAGAGTTGTATCAATTTTATACAACTCCAGCACCCTCAAAAGCCATGTATGTGGCACCGAGTCATAAGCCTTCTTGTAATCTATCCAGCATGTCGCCAGGCTCTTACGATTGCGACGTACCTGCTGGCTAATGGTCATGTCTATTATAAGGAGCTCTTTAGTGCCACGGGTCCCACTTCTACATCCATTCTGAGAAACGGAAATTATCGAATTATTATTAATATGAGCAGTGATTTTGAGTCTCAGAATAGATGTTAGAAGTTTATATAACGTTGGTAAACAAGTAATAGGTCTAAAGTTTTTGGGATCCGTGGTACTGCCAGATTTATGGAGTAAGTGGGTTATGCCAGTGGTTAAAAATTGTGGTAATGAACCTGAATCCAATGCCGTTTGGAATTGAGATGCCAAGTACGCATGTGAGCTACGGAACCATTTAAGCCAAAAGTTGTGCAGTCCGTCTGGACCAGGTGCTTTCCAATTCGCTAATGAACGGACCGCACAACTTACATCCTCCTTATCAATCCTAACTGGTTCCATAGGTGTTATTGAATCACATGAGCGCTCGACATCCCGACACCAATGACCCTCTGTATGAGTGACAGGCGTTGACCAGATGTTACGCCAAAAATAATTTGTGGCATTTTTATCTGGTAAATGCTCATCACTCATACAGGGACTCAGTTTCTCCCACTTCTGGTACACCCACTTCTCATTTCTTTGGAAAGTGCGATTCTGATTATACCGATCTGTTCGTTTTCTATAGCGCCTAATTCTATTTGCCCATGCATAAACTTTTTGCTTCAGAAAGTCTATGCGCTCTGTGACACATGACATGTATTGTTGAGGACTGACAGTAGTCCCCAAGAATGCCTGTTTCACAAAGCGCATCACTTTTGGTCGCGTATTACCTGATCTGAAGCTAATTAGCTTACCAATGAGTGTCCTGGTCCCAGCAATACGACGTTCAATTCTACACTGCCAAGCTGGCACAGTATTTTTTGGTCGAGTAGCAGTTTTACACTCTACAAAATTAACACCAGCTACTCGACAAACTGCGATAGCCGCACAGTATAGAATGGAATGTGTATCACTGAGATCTTCGCTATTATTAAAATAATCTGGCAATAACGAATCCAAGGCACTCACCAGCGCTAAATTTCGTTTATGTATGGGCAAACGAGACAACCGGGGTCTGTTATTAGAATCTACATATCGGTATTCCCGAATCGCATCCTCCAAAGTGCTCCTTATCGTATCATTACACTGGGTACTTACGGAGATAATTTCACTGTCCACTCGTTCATCAATGTATTCACTTCGTGGTAATTGTGATGTGGTGTTTACTATCGTATCCACAACATGTGATGAAGAAGGGACAGCCAAGCTATTCCGTATGTCAGAGCGTATCCTCTCAAGTACAGCATCATCCAGCAGGTGACAACGCTGTATAGCTCGCACTTGATCCGACAGTCGTTGTGCCGACACGTTGACAGCTGGCTCAAGCTCCTGAAACAGAGAGACTAGTCGAACACGGTACGCAGTAAGGTTCGTTCCCAACTCTGTAGCCCGAAAATATGCCCGCATGACATTCTCATTAATTGAATGTGTCCACTTCATGCGGCGCACATTACCACCGGCAGCGGGGGCCCTATTCGAGGTCAGTGGTCCTCGGAGTCCCAAGCTATCTGGTGGCCGGTATCTCTCCTGCCGACGTACAGGTGTTGGCGACGTCGGCGGAGAGAAAAACTAGTCACTTGATGAAGAGCTCGACGCCTCTGCGACAGTTGGTACTTCTGTTCTGGCATCCGAAGACGGCAAGGCGGAGTGTAGCGACGAGTCCGGAGTTAGTAATTGTGCTCTCGATCTAGCCCTTGTTAGCATTTTAGGAATTTATTCACATAGAAAATCATTGTTGTGACTTGACGTTCAAAACGTCATGTCTTACTTATCGGATGTTTTCTTTTATAACGTCCTTTTTGTTCAATTATGTTAATATATTGGCAACTCGTTTCTATGTTTAAAACAATAGTTAATTGCGTGTATATTGATTGATCTAATTGGTATAATAACTTAATTGAATAATTTGACATATGATTTGATCACGTGTCTGATAGATTCTCTAACTAAATAATTTGAATCTTTATGTTTAAGGCGTATGTATTCCCCACTTTTCCAAGTTGCAAGTGTTTCACGTCAATTCTTTTTCTATAGTCATTAATGCCTTTATTCTATTGAGTAATCTTATATAATATTCTGTTTTGATCACGTGATTTAGCGTTTAGAAACGTCATTCCCATATATTTGTTAGTTTCGTATTAAGGTTTAGGTTTGTAGATTGTAACTTGGCTATGGGCGTAACCGTTGTTATGAAAACGTTCGTAACGGTTACTATACCTAATACCCATTGGGTAAAGGTAACATTTTAGGTACCTAGGTTACGTACTATGCTAAGTATGATTCTAATTAAAAATTAGGTAAAAAGAGAATCTGCTTACCCCTTCTCGCTAAAGACCTCAATGTATGTATGTAAGTTACTATTAAATATTTGACATTGTTCCGTTACCGTAAAGTATATAAATCGTAATTCGTAATTCAGTGTTTCAATTTTCAATGCTGGTAATAATCGTCGCAAGGGGCAGCCTTAAATGGTTGCAATTGCAACACTGACTCGTAATAAACATGGAGGCACTGACGGTTGTGTGCAAAACCTCCGACGCGCGCGCGACTTGTATCGGTCGATTTCCTGCTAGAAATCGAAATCTACTTGCATTTCTCTCGCGTGTGACGTACACAAGAACTGTAACCCCTGAATTGTCGACTCCTGAATAAGTGAAGGTGGAAACTCAACGAATACCCGTGGCAGTCCAAGGTAAGTGCATTATACTTTGCGAGGGTTATGTCGAGTTATTGAACAACGAAACTACACGAATACGTATTTGTCCCAGTGTGGTGTTGATGCCACCCGCTATTTCGGCTGGGTGCGTACGCCACATCTTAATGGTGCCGAAACCCGGGAGTTCCACCTAATTTCCTGCCTATCATCGTATGTTTATGGTATTTATGGTCAAAATCGTAGTGTTTTATCTTGGAATACACATGTCTATCGTTTTATTCGGCTAACTGCATTCCAAGTTATTGCATCATCTCCAATTCTTAACAATTATCGGGCTGACTTACCTACCTATATACATATTATTACGCATATTATCGTTCACTAGTCACCAACAGAGTTTATTTCTATATTCATTTCACACAAATCGATTATTGTAGGATCTAATTAAGCAATCACTAACATTTATCGGTGCTTAATTCTATCGGCCTACGATAATTCTATCATTAAAATCATTAATCGCATTCATAATCGTTTGTAGTAACTAAATAATTAAAATAATCATTTTAAACGTAATTTTGTAAGATATTTCTTAGTGCATTCATTTCTTAAACTTGTAAGGTGGTAGGAAAAAACTTACGCGACCGCTAGCGGTCGGTAGCACGAAACGTTCCTTACCTACCGTCTAACGTCTAGTTATCGTGAATGAACATATTTTTATTTATCGTTAATTCATACATTTATCGTTCAACTACCAAGTTGCTTTGGACCTGCGCGGCGGGTTAAATAGTGCTTATTACTGTGTTTTAAGATCGTAAATGTTCAGTACATTTTCACTAGTAGTATAAATCGATCTTTGTTATTGTTTACGTTCCGCTTCACTTTTTGGAACCTTCATAGTTTTTAAATAAGTTTTTCACTATAGAAATTTATCGATCAAACAACAATGTCGTTAATAGGTAAACATTCCACTCGCAGATGACCTTCTCTAAAGAAAACGAAATCGAAGTCCGTAGCAGTTGAGTATACGATTCAGGACTTATCTTCTTTACGTAGAAAGCGGACTATTGCATATAAACGGTTATCTAAGGCTTTGGAAATAGGCGTTTTGACTACGAGTGATGACTCTCAGCGCGACTTATTTTTGTCTTATCACCAAGAAGTGGAACAAATTGCTTTAACGTTTGAAGAATCGCACTTCGCGGTTTTAGAACTTTTGGATGACCCCGAAAATGAGGATATTCAAATCCAAGAACGTTTTGATGAAATGTACTATCAAGTATTATCGATACAACGTAGTTTATCAAGAGGCGAATCGCCTCAATCGCCCAGTAGTTCGTCATCGAATATTCGTCTTCCGAAAATCGTACTTCCGTCCTTTTCCAGAAATATCAAATCGTGGCCGGAATATTTCGATACTTTTAACGCGTTGATTCACAACTGCACCTCTATTAGCGATATGGAGAAATTTCATTACTTGATTTCTTCTCTCAGTGGCGATGCGTTATCAGTAATCAAAGCGTTTCCCAAGACACACGAACATTAGCACGATGCGTATCAAGCGCTTGTCGCTCGCTATAAAAGTAAACGTACCCTAGCTTTTACATGTTGGTGGGATATTTTAGATATCGAATTTAAAGGCAATAATGCGCACGAGTTACTGACCTGTTCGAGGAGAACTTGAGTATTCTAAAAAACTCTCGAATTACCGATTGCACATTGGGACTTTGTTTTAGTTTATCATATTTTATCGAATCTTGACAAAGAATTACGCCGTAAGTTTGAAGAAAGTTATTCAAACGTGGAATTACCGTCTTATGAACAACTTAAAGATTTTTTGAGATCCAGATGTGAAGCGTTATTGCGAGATACTCATTTTTCCGACTCGTTGAAACCGAATAAGCCTATGTTCAAGTATTTACCTAACCAGCCTCAATCAAAGCGAGTCAGCGCACAGCACACTCTTGTGGCGGCGACTGATAAAAATCCTTCAACTAGTGCTAGTAATAACAAAACCGTTTCTTACTCAAGTAAGTGTTCTTACTGTAACGAGTCACGTCCTATATTAAAGTGTCAAGAACTTCTTAAAAATTCGGTTGACGAACGTATGACGATAGCAAAAGATAGAAATTGGTGCTTTAACTGCCTGAAGCCATCACGTCAACTAAAGAATTGCTATTCAGTATTTTCATGCCGCACATGTAAACGAAAACATCACACCTTTCTCCATCGCGATAAATCTAGTATCGAATCAAATCAAATCGTATCGTCTTTGGTTTCAAGGTCACAACCGAACATAACCGTGTTGCTAGCTACTGCCATCGTACAAGTTCAGGATGCTTCAGGCAAGATGCAATCTTTTCGTGCTTTGTTTGATACAGAAAGTCAAGGTACTTTCATAAGTGCTTCTGCAGTTAATCGTTTAAACTTAACACCGACTAAAACAAATGCGAACGTTAGCGAACTGGGAGATGCGGCTGCGCCGATTATCGGTAACGTTACTTGTTACGTCGGAACAAACAATCGTGTTTTATTCAAATTAGATATGCACGTCATATCAAAAATATGTGGCGATCAACCTATCGCGCATTTGAACACATCGGGATTGTCACATATTAAATCGCTGCCATTGGCTGATCCTGGATTTGATATTCCAGGACCTATAGATATTTTATTTGCTGCAGACGTTTTCGCGGATTCTGTCCTTAATCAACACGTCAAAGGAGGTGGCAACCAACTTACCCCTTTTAATTCAGTATTCGGTTGGCTTCTCTTAGGCAAAACTAGCCTTTCATCTAGTACTCTGCTGCATACGTTGCCTGATGTCGATAGCGAATTGAATTCTTTGGTTCAACGCTTCTGGGAACTCGATTCTCTACCGTTCCCATCGATGTTGACTCTAGAGGAATTACTTCGAGCATACTCACAGAGCGTCTGGACGATGCTTGGTCCGCATCCCTTTCAAAGACAATTCAGAAACGCAAACTGTGAAGGTTCTGGGTCTTAAGTGGGATCCCTCCTCGGATGCGTTCCTTTTCAAAATTAAACCTTCAGATCGGCCATGTACTAAACGTTCCATTCTCAGCGAGATCGCTAGAATTTTTGACCCGTTAGGCTTTTTATCCCCCATTACAATTCAAGCTAAATGCTTAAGCCAAAGGCTCTGCATTCTCGGTATTGGTTGGGATCAAACTCCCCCTAACGACGTCATTTGTACATGGAACACATATCAGGACCAATTATCGTTATTATCACAACTAAAACTACCTCGGCAACTTACTCACGGATTTTGTGACAGTTCGGAAATGGCATTTGGAGCAGTTATTTACCTACGCGTTATCGACGCAGATGATGAAATCCACGTATTTCTAGTCTGTTCTAAGGCTCGAGTAGTTCCTCTTAAACGTATCTCTCTGCCTCGACTCGAACTCTGTGCCGCAGTTCTTCTCGCGGATCTATTCAAATTCGTTCGTGACACTTACCTCTCTCGTATCAAAATCGATGCTGTTTACCTGTAGTCAGACTCCACCGTTGTGCTCTCATGGCTGCGATCACATTCTTCCCGTTGGGCTACATTTGTCGCCAATCGTGTCAGCCACATACAAGACATTGTCTCTACCGAATGCTGGCAGCATGTTGCTTCAGGCGATAATCCTTCTGACATCTGCAGTCGTGGTCTGTATCCGAGTGACATACTTCAGAACAGGCTATGGTGGGCGGGGCCACAATGGCTATCTGAAGATCGTAAATCTTGGCTATAGGATTAAATCAACTATCGCGCGAGGAGGAGGTAATCGTTGACGCTGAAATACGAAAATCAATCGTTTTAACTTCCAATGACAGTCAGAAAACCGAACCTACAATTTTCGAAACTCTGCTGAATCGATTTTCGTCTTTGCCAAAGCTAATCAATGTACTGACTTACATTTATCGTTTCATTGGCAATTGTCGCAATTCGAATCAGGCTAATCGTAATAATTATCTCAATAACGTCGAGCGTCATAATTAATTAATGCAAATCGTCAAACACGTACAGAGTGGCACCTTTGCAGAAGAACTTAATAACTTAAAAACGAACAAACCATTATCGAAACCGTTTCGCAAGCTTAACCCGTTTATCGACGCTCTGGGTATTCTCAGGGTGGGCGGCAGGATCTCACGATCAGGTTTAGAATACGAACAAAAACATCCAGCTTTCTTGCCGTCTGATCACTCACTTACAGTCTTAATCATTGACTATATTCATCGAAGCTACTTGCATCCGGGCATTAACACAACTCACTTTCTGCTTTTGCAGCAGTTCTGGATCGTTTCTGTTAAGCGCGCTATTCGTCGTCGTCTCACCAAATGCGTTCAATGCTATCGGACTAATCCCCAACCTTTGCAGCCGTTTATGAGCGATCTTCTGTCGTACCGCGTCAATCAAATCAAGCCTTTCTCAATCGTAGGCGTGGATTACGGTGGTCCTTTTCGTATCAAACTCGGCCCGCATCGGGGCGCTAAGATTGACAAAGCGTACCTATGCTTGTTCGTCTGTCTCGCGACCAAAGCGGTCCACCTAGAGGTGGTTTCAACGTTATCGACAGACGGATTCATCGCAGCTCTACGGCGCTTCGTAGCACGTCGCGGTCGTTGCAATGAGATACACGCCGATTGTGGTACCCATTTTATCGGTTGTAAAAATCAACTATCATCTCTCATGCAACAGGCTTCTAGCGCGGAGCGGATAGATTTCAAATTCAACCCTCCATCAGCTCCGCACTTTGGTGGCGTTTGGGAAATCCAGATTCGAGCTTCAAAATCTTTCCTGCTTCATGCAGTAGGCAATCAAGTTCTAACCTTTGAAGAGCTTACGACACTCTTCGTGCAAATCGAAGCTATTTTAAATTCGCGACCTCTTTGCCCGATCAGTACTGATCCTAACGATCTATCAGCTTTAACGCCAGGACACTTTCTCACTTTGGAGCCTCTAACGGCTGTTCCCGATCAAGATCTATCGAATGTAAACGTAAATCGGCTTAATCAGTGGCAGCTCATACAAGCTTTTCAACAGAATTTCTGGTCTAGATGGAAACACGAATATCTCAACTCTTTAACGCAACGTGCCAAATCTATCAAAGATTCGAAGCCGCTGCAAATAGGTTCGCTGGTGATTATCAGGGACGATAACCGCGCTCCGCTTCTCTGGCCTCTCGCTAGAGTGGTGGATCTTTTGCCTGGTGCTGATGGTATAGCTCGGATTGCAGTAATCAAAACAGCAAATAATCACATCATTCAAAGACCGTTGGTTAAGTTATGCCCTCTCCCTATCGAGGACTAGCTTAAATCGTTTCAAATTCTATGATATCAAAACACCTCATTTAGTATTTAATTTATCTTATTTAAGTATCTTTATTTATCGTTTTAGCATTATCTAAACATATATCGTACTCACAATATCGATCTTTGTCCTCCAAACCTTTGTCGTTTAACCAGAAAATACCATAGGCATTTTGGTGGGCGGGATGTTCCGTTACCGTAAAGTATATAAATCGTAATTCAGTGTTTCAATTTTCAATGCTGGTAATAATCGTCGCAAGGGGCAGTCTTAAATGGTTGCAATTGCAACACTGACTCGTAATAAACATGGAGGCACTAACGGTTGTGTGAAAAACCTCCGATGCGCGCGCGACTTGTATCGGTCGATTTCCTGCTAGAAATCGAAATCTACTTGCATTTCTCTCGCGTGTGACGTACACAAGAACTGAAACCCCTGAATTGTCGACTCCTGAACAAGCGAAGGTGGAAACTCAACGAATACCCGTGGCAGTCCAAGGTAAGTGCTTGCATTATACTTTGCGACGGGTTATGTCGAGTTATTGAACAACGAAACTACACGAATACGTATTTGTCCCAGTGTGGTGTTGATGCCACCCGCTATTTCGGCTGGGTGCGTACGCCACAGACATTGTGTCTTAGTGGTATCAATAAAAATAGACAAAATTTCTTTTTCTGTTTGACACCACGGCCGAATGGTGTAGTGCCTTATTTAACGGTTTTCTACATCATAAGTTATAGGTTTGAATTCCAACATCAAACATTAATGTGCACGAATATGGCATGTTTTAGATCTGGATGTTTCAATGTTGTATGTATACTGTATAGTATACTAGTTGTTGCCCGTGGGTCCGCCCGCACATATGTCGGTTATCGCGGCAAATAGTAGCCTATGTGCTATTCTGATGAATAAGCTATATTACTGAAAAGTTTCATTAAAATCCGTTTAGTAGTTTTTGCGTGAAAGAGTAACAAACATCCATCCATACTTAAAAACTTCCGCGATTATAATATAAGTAGGATATTTAGAAAAACAAGAAATATCTATTTATATCAGTTGCTAGTAGTCATATTACAAGCTCTGTTTAGAATAGATCTAGATGGCGTTGTGTGAATGTGGTACTACAAAACTCATAATGTAAAAAAGTATGAAATAAGTCTAGACTAAAGTCATCGCAAATAGGACTCAAAGGTTTTTACATTAAGGTCAAATATCGACCAAACGGTAATCTCTAGCATGTCGACTTATGAATCTCATTATAACACAATGAAAACCCAAATAACAAAAATGAATGAGTTAACAAATTGTAAAACAAAATACTGAGTATTAATATGTTAAGCCAATTAAAAATATTTCAGTTTTCCAACTCAAATGGAGAACGGCACTCAGCATACATATTGAATTTATATAACAATACAACATACCTATTAGAGTAATATCGGCCATATTTTTCTTTGTGAGCGAATCAAATTACAGTTATACAAATATTTCTTTTATACGCCATCTTACGTTTTGGTACTTAAGTTAAAAAAAATCAATACTCATAACAGGTAATTGATTATGGGATATTATGGCAACATTTACGAAAGAAAACCTTTAATAAGCTATTGAAAAATTAATGTAATCTTGCTTGACTGATTAATTTTAATTAGAAAAGTGATTTATGGTTTTACTTTTTAAACTTGGCACAGTCGACTATAAAGTAGGAGGTTCAACTTAAAGTATTAAACGAGAAATATGTCTTTCTGTACTAATCTTTATTCCTTTTACACAGAGTTTTTAATTGGTTATTTATTATGGCTAGCCGTCAGTCTGACGCTAACCCATTTCGGGAATTTACAGGACAATCAAAGAAGGTATAGGCGAGCAGAGGACCAATTGCTGTGGGGAGCTTTTATTAGCCTGTATGTTTGTTTGTTTGTAACCGATTGCTGTAGGCGTCTTTTTAGTTCTATTATCTACTACTAGCCAAGAAAAGTCGGTGAAAACTGGTTTGCAAAAGCAAAAGACAGACAGACATGGAGCAAAATGGAGGAGGCCTTTACCCGTTGAGGGGTCCATACTGAATTATATACACTGGACATATACAAATTAATAGAATTTACATATAATTTATAATTTTATAATAATTTTATTAAGTTAATATTTCTAATCGGGGGGCACGGTAGTGCCCCCGCCAAGTCGAGCGCGAAGCAAACACTGCCGTACCATCCTTTACTGGAACCATTTCGACGCATTTTCAGGCCCTTATTTGAGAACCTCTGGATAAGACTAGAACCCAGAAATTCTCGTCATCCAGTAAGCTATAAAATCACACTTATAATAAAAAAAAACAAGTCTGTAGGTCATTTAGTTCCGAAGCTAAGCAAAAGCAAAGTTTCGCATTTATGACACTCACTCATTCACTCACTCATGATCATCATAATAGAACTAGTACTTCCCATAATCTCAGATAGATGAAATTTGGTACAGAGTTAGGGTTTAATGGCAACATAAAGGGAAAACTATAAAAACTAGGATAATCGAAGATCTGAAGTACCTGGTGACCCTTATTCGAAAACACAAGAGCCCAACCAAACTAATAAAGATTGACATATACCGCCTTTACAAAAAATATTCAAATTTGTTTGCCTCTTCATTTGATGTCAAAAATATATCCGGCCTGTCGCCCACGCTGTTTCTTCTGCATATAAATGACATGTTAGCCCTAGGCAACATTCATTGCTATGCAGACGACAACACAGATCATGGAAGATATTTCGGACACCCTGCAGCAAAGTCAGAAGATATCGAGGAAAAACGACAGGAGCTTGTTGCTGAAATCGACCAGGTTCTGGGCCGCATTTCTCAATAGGGCTGTGCGAACTGGTCGAGTTCAATGCCAAGAAAATACAAGACTTTTCAGAACACTCAACTACCATTACAAGACAGACTCGATATCTTAGGCATGGGTATCTGCCGCGACCACAATCCGCGCGAGTACGTTGAGAGCATCACTAAGGGGGCCTCACGGAAGTTAGGTGTTCCAAACAAGGTGAGACGGTTGTTCTCGCCTGGGCACCTGTCTCTTCTTTATAATACTCAGGTTCCCTCGTGCGTGGAGTACTGTTCTCTCCTTTGCGATGGTGCCGCGCAGTATCTGTTCGGAAAATAAGGCCAATTTAATAATCGGCAGAAGAACTTCTAGTTAATTTATTAAAGGCCGGCTTATGTCAAAACATCCTCAATTTAGATTTAACCAATAGTATCAATTTTTCTTATTGAGTGATGCTAATATGCGCCAGTTACGACGAAATTATGTTGAATATGAGATAACTGGATGATTCTACTTTTGTAGAAATGTTAAAAAGAATCAGAGTAGGAGTGAAAACTCAATCAGACAGAGATATTCTGTCTCATACATACTTATATACATACATACTCATACCGTAACCGATTGATACATCAGCTCTCGCATTACAATGAAGGAAGGTTAATGAAAATAGCACAACGTTTGAGGGACTTACCAGAAGATACTGTTTGTTTACTACCGACCGACCTAAATATGTGTATGCAGTTAAATAATGCTATGTTAAAAGCGATGCCGCACCCCGAGATATAGTTAGTAGCTAAAAATTCCTTGGATTATTCAAAATATATGATAACGAAAGCCAGGGCGTGTTTACAAAAATATGAAGATGATGCGTCAATGACTGATGGACTGAAAGAAAGTATAATGATTAAAGAGGGAGCAAAAGTAATGTTTAGGAGAAACATTGATGTTAGTTTAGGTGAATTGGGTCGATAGGCGTTGTACAAAAAGTGAGGTGGGACCCTGAAGACCAAAGAAAGACTAAACAATTGGTACTAAAATTCGCTAATAATTTGATTCACAAATTATTGCATATTAAGTCAAAATTTTAGATCATAACCCGGGCATACGTGTACAGAGAACAATTCCCAACCTGTGTGGCGTATGGCCTAACAATTCACAAGAGCTAAGGTCTAAGTTTAAAAAATGCCATCATGGACATTGGCACCACCGTATTCTCTTGTGGCAAAACCTACGCGGCGCTTTCAAGAGTAACCAATATTCATGGGGAGCACCTGATAAATGTTGACTTCAAGCTTCAGCGATTACCAAATACAACCGGCTTAGGTGTAAATACCGCGTCGATCTTTCAGAAATCAAACCGTCTAAAACCATCTAAAATAATAAATAATGAACGCGAATGGGCAATACGAAAAAATATTGCTACTGTACAAGAAGCAGAACCAGAAAAAAAGAAAAGAAAGATTTGTAATAATAAAAAAACTACTCCTAAAAAGAAAAAAATGTGTCAAATAAGAAAATCTAATAAAATAAATTAATATGCTTACGTTTCTACAAAAAGAAGTGAAATCCCACCAAAAACATTCTGTAAACAACTAGCCAAGTCTCAAAGGAGCTGCTGGTTTATCTCTAAAAAGTAATGAAATCTATTCAAAGTTGTACCAAGTCTAAGGTTCCTTACTGTGATTTCTTTATTATTATAGTTAATGTTGTGTGACTTGGCCGTTGAAGAGTACACAAGGGTAGAAAACCAGGTGCCCCATGACACCATTGCACCAATCTGTCGCCAAAACCGCTACCCATTGACGATGGAAAATTGACACTTGGAAAACGTTGATTCAATAACCAGTCAATTGTAGGCTTGATAAAGCTGCGTATACATATCAATAATACTTATGTGTAGGCGAGTCTGAAACAAACAGTAAAAATAAAAAAAAACCAGTACAGACGGACATATAATCATTAATAGAAGTTCGTCTGTACGTCTAATTTATGTTAGATCGATGGTCGATTTGATGCTACAAAAAGAAAAGAGCAGAAATCAGCATTGTCAATGATGAATGCATGTGTTGCACAATCAACAACAGCCTAAAATGAGACAGTAGCGTCCAATTATCAATACCAGTATGGGTTATTATCTCGCTTAACAAACATAGGTAGTTAGAACAGATATAACATCACGTGTAAACAAAATTGACTTGTACCCACTAACGTATAAAAAATGTTCAACGGCCAAGTCACACAACATTAAATATAATAATAAAGAAATCACAGTAAGGAACCTTAGACTTGGTACAACTTTGAATAGATTTCATTACTTTTTAGAGATAAACCAGCAGCTCCTTTGAGACTTGGCTAGTTGTTTACAGAATGTTTTTGGTGGGATTTAAATTTATTTAAATCATGTAATTTTTTTGAGCAATTTGAGTAATTTTTTTAATATATTATATAATTTATGCATGCACTGAATAAGTATTAATCAGTCCCAATACATTTGTTTTATAAGTTATTCATTATGGAAATAAAGAGACTTTATTATTATTATTATTATCTACTACTAGCCGACCCACGCAACCTCGTTTGCGTCTCCTATTTACCGCATGATAATTTTCCCCCGTTTTTGTTATAATCTTCATTGGTGGTCCGCTCCTGTAGGTCTTAGCGTGATGATATATAGCCTTCCTCGATAAATGGGCTATCTCACACTGAAATATTTTTTTCAAATCGGACCAAAAGTTTCTGAGATTAGCGCTTTTAAACAAACAAGATAGATTAGATCTATTTGTTTGTGCTGGAACTCCCTTGAATACTATCTAAGTTTTACGTGCAATTACACAAGTACAAAATGTACGAAGTAAGTTCTAAAATGACGCTTGTGATTATAGTCATAGAGATCAAACTTTATTAGTAAAATTATGTTCCAATTACCTACTCGTAGAAGTCTAGATTACGCTATTCAGAATATTATTATATTAATATTCAGCATATGAACACTGGAGTAAATACTAATTTAGAACAGAATATTGTAACTGAAATTGTTAATTAGAACCATCCCTTAAATATTTAATCAGCACAATCAGAATGTGAGTTTGAGTTTCAATTATTCAATGACAAAGAAATTTCTACATTTACAAATGGAAAGCTGGTATCTAATTACATTTGCCAATGGTTTTTAATAGCATATCTTCTACATTAGAATTTAATGTGTAAAAGAACATTCGTTTAGTTCGCGTAAATACATATATGCTCAACTTATTATGTTTACGTTAAATTTGTAATACTTTTATCCTATTAATTATTAACTTAATCATTATGAAATTTGGTATCACGTAGTCATGAATATTTAGAAACCGATATTGGACACCCTCATTACATACTGGGTGTCATCATTGTTCAAGGGGATCCTTTGAAATAAAAATAAATAAATATTTCGGACATCTATCACACAACGCCATCTAGTCCCAAGCTAAGCAGAGCTCGTGTTATGGGTACTAGACAACTGATACAAATACATATATACTTTTTTTTTGTAAATACATACATATTATACATAGAAAACACCCAAACTCAAAACAAATATTTGTAGATCATACAAACATTTGGTCCGACCCGAGAATCAAACCCAAGAACTTACGATCAGTAGTCGCACAAGCCAACCGCGAGACCAACCAGTCATCATCATACGATTTGTAATTGTAAAAATCATTACAAAATAAATAGGACAATTATATATAATAAACTGCCTCGTTGGTCTCGCGGTTGGCGTGTGCGACTGCTGTTCATGAGGTCTCGGGTTCGATTCCCGGGTCGGACCAAATGTTAGTATGATCTACAAATATTTGTTTCGGAGTTTGGGTGTTTTCTATGTATAATATGTATGTATTTACAAAAAAAAGTATATATATGTATTTGTATCAGTTGTCTAGTACCCATAACACAAGCTCTGCTTAGCTTGGGACTAGATGGCGTTGTGTGTAAGATGTCCAAAATATTTAATATTATTTATTTATATTTAATTATAAAATTAGTACAAAAATAAAACCAATAACAATACCTGATTCAAAATCACACACTCAACAATCAATATTCGCGTCTAATATCGCAGGGTAGCCCCTGTGAAATATAAATTTAATAAGATCAAACTATTCCATTTCTAGTAAAAAAAGGATTCACCCATTTTTCAACAACATCCTCGAAGATAAATTTCTAACGTGAACACACAAAAAACTTAAATAATCTCTCTTTCATCCACCTCGTACCCAATGTACCGTAACGGCGTGCTTAAAAAACTACTGGTTCGGAAAAAGGTACGAAATTCTCATTGTAGTCGCTGAGACCATCCTGGCTATTACTTCACTATCGAATGCCGTGAAATGTAGGTCGTCACTATAGGAAAACCCTTCGTAGAAAATGTATGTAAGAATTGTGGATGAATTAATGAAGGGTGCCTTGTTACGACATGTTTTGAGGTGTGTGTAATGGATGGAGCCTGTCAGAAGGTTGACATTGAAGATGTTGGAATATGATGATGAGTTGTTGTGTTGCTTTTGAGAATTGGTTATCAAATATGTTATCATTATCATCATAAGTGTATTGCACAATCCATTGCTGAATATTGGCCTCTCTGATTGCAGACCACTTTATTAAACGACTTCTTTAACATTATAGTTTACTAGCTGACCCGACGAACTTCGTACCGCAATTTTTTCTTTCGTAAATATTTTCTAAATTTCTGAAAAACTTATTTTTAGTAATTGTGAACGCCTCAGCTTTATCCGTTGCAGTCGAGGACAAAAAAAACCGTTAACTTTTGATTTTCTTCTATACAAACCTTGTCCTAACAATAACAAAAAAGAATTATCCAATTTTATGCAACCGATCGTAAGTTATGCGCGTATATACATTTCGGCGATTCATTTTTATATATATACCTAGATATGTATTTGGAATATAAGTATGTTCTTGAGCACAGACAGAGCCTGGCTGCACAGGCTCTGCCTAGTTTTGAACTATCGTGAAAATGAATACGGTTAGTCAAAAAATACTGCTGGTTATTTGATCTCAATGGGCTTGTATGCGTGAGGTAAGTTGAATATATAATTTATCGTAATTGGACTGAAAATTATTAATATCGCGATTAAAGATTAGCAGTTACCTTCTAGTTCCGCGAGCTTTCGTTAGATGGCTCTAAACTATATTTTTGTTTCACCGTAAGTGGAAATCGCTATAATAAAAGTATCACAAATAACATACGAACTGATAGCATTCTCTTGAAAAAGCTAGTTCTAATAGAATAATATATATCTACAGTTATACATGATCTACCTTCCGAACCATCATCACTATCCAGATTAACACCAAGGTACTTTTTACGCGGTAAAAATCTAACAGACCCTTTAACCTTTAGCTCAACGAGAGAAGGACGTTCAGCAGGATCTTCTAACCTGAAATAAGGTCAATGCATGTGTCGATCATCATCAACATCCATTTTCAACGAGTCAATCTGTCTTCCCTCACCGATGCCGGTAGCCAAGCCAGCCAAGACCGATGCTGTTAGAAGCCAGTAGAAGCACCACAAAAAGGTGTTCTTCAATTCATTTACTTCGATAAACTGTGTTTCTTATCCATTTTATATTGTTGTTCTTGTTATGTTATGGTTGTTTAAACTCCATCCTCGAATCGTTGAATAAGTGAAAAACACAAAAGAAAACAAATTCTAGGTTTATATGCGCGGCTATTTTAGTATTTTTTTAACAGTTTCCATATAATTTTCTACAATACATAATTAATATGAATTCATAGAACACTGAGTATCATAATAGATTAATATTTACAATGAATATACATCTACCCAGCAGAAATTATTACATGCCTTTAATTAAGTTAAAAGCTTACATTTAACGGAAGACTGAGGAAAATTTTATGTTCTTTTCATCTTTTATTAAATAACTTATTGCGCGTTAGTTTAATAACTTTTTGGTACCTAATTAAATTACTTTAGGGCACAGATGATGTTCCTAGATATTTCTGTCTAAATTTCTCCTGGCCTCATAGCCAAGTTGACATTTTACAATCTTAAAACTAACAAATATATGGCTTCCCGAGTGTCATAGCTCGGTGTGTTCGTGGGTCACTGCTGTTGATCCTGGTGTACAGGAGTTACGGTGGTGGGCGTACGGGCGCGATTAATCCCTAAAATAATCACAAAATTTAACAAAAAGAAATGATTTCAAGAACTGGACCAAATTGAAATGGGTGCAAACAGAAATCGCCAGCTTTTAACGTGATATTGAGTTATTCGTCCATTTGTTGCGCACATATTTAATGTAAATTCAAGACTACTAGCCTTCAAGTAAAATAAGAATCATCAAAATCGGTTCACTGAGTCGAAAGTTATGAGGTAACAAACAAAAAAATACTGTCGAATTGTTAACCTCCTTCTTTTTTTGAAATCAGTTAAAAATGTATGGCGATGATGTCATATTAATGCTAAAGTCATGTAGTAAAAACAAAATACTAGCCAAATAAACAAATAATTCCCGAGAGGGTTCCTAGTTCTTGGTGCCCGAGAAGGCGTATAATTTTGCACCGTCTTTAATGTAGTCGCTTCGAGTCTGATATGTTCATCTTACTGATGATCGTCTGGGGTATCCCTCAACCTTCTAGAATATTCCTAAAAAAAGCCACTGCTGAAGGTGATATAGTAGAATTAAAACGAATATATTGTGTACTAGCTGAACCCCGCGTTGTTACCCGCGGTTATTGTTGTGCCGCGAGTAACGCCGCGGGACAAAGTTAGTCTAAAAAGTAGCCTAAGTTACTCCCCGGATCATCAGCTGCCTGCCAGTGAAAGTCCCGTCAAAATCCGTCCAGCCGTTCCAGAGACCCGGAACAAACAGACAGACAGACAGACAAAAATTTTTTTAACTACATTTTTGGTATATGTATCGTGTATACATACATATGCATTTAGTAAAAAGCGGTTATTTTAATATTACAAACAGACACTTCAATTTTATTTATTTGTATAGACTAATCAATTGTGTAAGGAAATAAAATTAAAATAAGTATTATGCATTTCAAATGCATTCAATTAAAAGTGCATTTCGGCAACTATAAAATTACCTCGGGTTCGGTTACCGGGTCAGATCAAATGTTTGTACGATATGCAAGTATTTGCTTTGGAGTTTGGGTGTATGTATATTATGTATGTATTTACGAAAAAAATATACATATGTATTCCTATCAGTTGCCTAGTACCCATAATACAAGTTCTGCTTAGTTTGGGACTAGATGCCATTGTGTTTACTAACGCGTTATAGTCGCGTTTACAACGCGCTACTTACGGCTGCAGCATCGCGACTATATCGATGCAATACGCGAGCGTGTCGGACGATATCGGAGAAAGAATGGAGGGAAGGTGACGTTTGCAGCGCGACTGAATCGCGAATATGTGGGCGAGATAACGCAGGTTGCGACCGCATTGCGACATCGCGAACGCGCGATAGCCTCGCTGCTGTCGCGCTGCAAAAAGTCGCCGTGGGCGAGCGCCCTTACATGTACGACAATATTTATTTATTATTATTGATTTATCTATAGAAACTTTTATGACCTGCGAATTTATTAATGATACATGATTCTAATGTTATTATGTCACACGGCAATTTTTGTAAGTATAGTAATAGTTGAAATTTATTTTATGCCTACTTCCATAGATAGTTAAGCTTAAATGTGCGGCAATGAAAGTAAAATTTTCATTATAAAAATACTGAAACAGATCACATGTGAACAAAGTCTATTAAAACAATAATTTTGGAACAAACATATTTAGGAATATCATGCTTAAGTTCCCGAAGTACTTTCATCGAGATAAACCATTAAAATATTTTGGTTGTCACTTGCAAATTAATTTTCCCGTTACACCGTTACCCTACTAATATTATAAACGTGAAAGTTTATAAGTTTGGATGGATGGTTGAATGTTTGTTACTCTTTCACGCAAAAACTACAGTACGGATTTGGATGAAACTTGACAGTTATCTAGATACGCGGTAGCATGTCAAGCCAAGCCAAGTTCAAGCTAATAACAGAACTGGCGAGCAGCCCCGCGTGTATATTACACGAACCATTTGGAGCTACTTAATGTCTAAGTTTTAATACTAACTTAACTATGTACTTATGACTAAGACTATAGCTAGTTTCTACCATCAAACCAAATTTTTAAGTACAATAAAATAAGTACTTACAGTTTTAGAATTTGCGAAGGCTATTGTATGAAAACTGGTCAAGTCAGACTTTAGGCTTGAATATAATATTATCCTAAGTTTTAAGAAGCAACGATAATTTTAGTTGTAATACAATATTATATGTTATTATAAATAGGTTTAAGGACTAACCATTGAACCTGGTACACATTTAGCTCTCACTTTTTTTGTCGTTGTAGTGAACAGCCAAGCCATATATCACAGTTTTTTTTTTTTTTTTTTTTTTTTTTTTATGTTTGACCCTGCCAAAATGACTCTACTCTGCCTGATGGAAAGCATGAGTAGAATCCAAGAGTGGTGGTCACCATACTGCGAATGCAGACAATGCAACAATGCAGCATGGTGACCCACACCATGGCGGGCTAGTGATGCTACTGCATCATTGGGCCTCCGGTCTCGCACTCACCAACGATACACGACAGCATGATCGCTGTCATTTTACGTTGATTTTCTGTGCGAGGGTAGTACCGCCCCGGTCGAGCCGGCCCGTTCGTGCTGAAATCAGCGTGGCTCTATATCACAGTATCGAACTTGGCTGTCATTTCAGACTTATGTTTTTGATGGGATATAACTTATACATCAGAATAACACATAGGGTACTATTTGCCGCGATAACCGACAAACACGCGGGTGGAGCCCCGCAACAACTAGTTTGTTTATAAAAGTGCTATCTTAATAGGTTTCCTATCTTCATTCTTTTACAAGGAAACTTAGGGAAGATAATAATACGCAAACTGTTACAAAGGTTATAAATCGGTCAACTAAGAACGTGGCATGAATAAACGCGGTATATTTACCTGTATGCGAAAACACACGTAGCCAGCGACCAGGTATGTATTTAAAAATAGGCGACACACGCACCGAAACATTCGCTTAATTTTAGAGTTTATTATTCAAACTAAAACGTTGTTCAAAGACTAGACAGAATTTTTAACAAAATTTATGAACATTTTGCACAGTTTTTGATCTGTCTTAAAGTTAATGAAAACGTTCTCGATGAGCTTCGAAACTATTTAACCGATTCCTTCGTTTTCTTAATGTGTGTTGCTTGCTAGCATGTCTGATGTACGAAACTTAACATCACGCTTAAACCTAGGGGCCGAGCATGATTAAAAAAAGACAAATACCATAAATAGCTAACGAAAGTAAGTTGTAGAATTTTGTGTAATCTTAATACGTACGCACGTTAAAAAGCTTTCTCGAGGAAAATAAAATCGATTATAAACAATAAAAAAATATGGGTAGCTTACGAACAGCGGTTATCTCCCTCAAGGTGACGCACCGCCCCCTTGCCCTTAAAGTAAATACGCCACTGTCAGTGACCTAATTGTGAATACGTCCGGCCGTATTAACGGATGGACTAGTTCCCAATCATTTGCATAATACGAAGGCTTTTATACCTACAAATTAATACACGAACTATGTAAAATTGGTATTGTATTCATGTAAATGACCTGTTAAATGAAACGTGTGGAATTTATTAAAGTTAAATTGTAAACTTTTAAATGAATGTTTTTAATAGAGTTACTTAGATTATTAAGTCTTTCTTGCTGAAACTAAACATAAATAATAAAATTAATCTAACTTATTGACTAACATCTGTTTCCCCGGTTTAGTGATCAGTGTGTCTAGTGACACATAGGCCTGTTAAAGCTGTTTCCACTCTTTTATGGTCTCTAGTTTTCCTTGACTAGGTATCATCTCCGACTTTCCTTATGTTGTCCATTCATCTTTTTGCCTGCCTACCTTTTTTCCTTTTCCCATCGCGTCTTTCTTTTTTCTTTTCTTTTTATTGTTTTTACTCTTGTTTTCATTGGTTTTATACTGAATCTGTTATTATTTTCTGGCATTCAGCTGCATGGGATTGGAGATTTGTATAACCTATGAGTATTTTTTATTTCAAACATTTTGTGTACAGCCAGTTGCTGATATTTATGTTGAACACTTATCAGATCATGTTATTGACAGTGAGTGTTCTTTTGTTATTTAATAGCTTTCGGTAAAATATTGTGGTGATTATTTTACAGGTTACTATAGATTAATAATAATTCTGACATTTGACACATCCTACTATTTTTATTATTATCACATCACACTTCACATCACATCACATCACACTTCACACTAATATATAAAGGCGAAAGTTTGTGAGTGTGTATGTTTGTTACTTCTTCACGCAAAAACTACTAGACGTATTTGGATGAAACTTTATAGTAAAATAGCTTATACGTCAGAATAACACATAGGCTACTATTTACCGCGATAACCGACATAAACGTGGACGGAGCCGCGGGCAACCACTAGTAAACAATCTGGCTTTCTAATGAAAAAAGAATTTTCAAAATCGTTTCAGTAGATACAGAAATTACCTCTTATGACTTCACAAACCTCTTTATAATATTACTATAATATTTACATTTATTTATTTAGAATTTCATTTACTTATGCACGTCATAGGGCTTAATTATTGTTTTACTTTATTTACCTTACTTACATTTTTATTTAAATCTATTCAGTCAAAAAAACGCATCTTAAGTTCGGATGGTCTATTAGCTGGATGCAAATAATTTAATTTCCGAGCAACCTTCGCCACAGAGGGATCACAGACACACGGCTCAGTGATTATTTAACGCCTCCTGATTTATTTTCACCCCTTTCACACAGATTGACGTTTATTGAAAGTATAAAACAAATTATGGAAGTGCAAGATTCTGTCTTCTGACTTTTAAATGAGATTAACCGGAAAGTTTGTGATTTAATTAGGTTCGTTTCATTGACTTTATTTAGAAAGATTATCGTGTGGCGAAAAAAGAAAATTGGTAGACAAAATTTAGGATGGGTAAAAATGTTAAACTCGCAACAGAACACGTCGCGACAGGACACGACTAAGACGGCGAAGGGCGCTTGCGCGAGTGAGCTTGGTGTCAGCTTCTGATGGCTCGACTGTCTAATATGACATGACTGGTAATATACTTATACTGGTAATATGATTTTTAAAGTGGGAGAGCCACGCTTCGGCATGAATAGGTCGGCTTGACCGGAGTGATACCACGGCCTCACAGAAAACCGGTGTAAAATAGTGCTTGCGCTGTGTTTCACCGAGTAAGTGAGGATACTGGAGACCCAAACCCCCCTCCCTCTTCCGCCCATCCCCCAAAGGTCGGCAACGCACTTGTGATGCCTCTGGTGTTTCGTTTGCTCGCCTATTACATAAATAAAAAAAAAGTATGTATAGCATCAACCTATACACATGCAGGGATGAGTACGAGCAAGCTCTGAAACGCATCAGGCTTTTAGAACGCCAGCTATATGAAGCACACTGTACCATTACATCATTTGAAGACCTCAAGGACAGAATAGTAGCTGCATCAAACTAGAGTCTATACGAGGAGCTGGTCATTCCCAATTCACCATTGGTAGCTAAAAACCATAATCCAGCTATAATTATAGATCTTACAAATGACAATGACTCCTTCAGAGTTAATAGATCTCAAAAAGTCATCAAGAGTAGTATGTAGTAATGAAAATGTAAAATGTAGTAAGAACAAATTAAAAAAGTACATTCGTGTTAAAAAATTTATTACAAAAACAAAAAAGCTAATTTATAAACATAAGTTCTTTATAGATAGTGTAGCATTAAATAGGCAGAGGATGCAATTAATAGATCAGGTTAATATGTACTCCATAGAGGTAGATAATATGTCTTCACAATATTTTGATGACACACGAGCTCTTCAAACAGAAATACATAAACTTGAAGAGCAACTGAGAACTATCAGTAGTAAATATGAGATTTCTCAAAAACAAAGTAGGGAACAAGTTATGGCTATAGGTAAATTAGTTAATTCATGCAATTGTAGGAATGATTCATTGTTTTCTGATAACCACACTGAAACCACTACTTCTTTGGACAGTTTGACTGTAACATGTCCTGCTAGTATATTGCCAACAAACAACAATAATATAATTAGTATACAAAATAGCAATAAAAATATTCAACATCAATTACACTATAGCAATAATAATATAGTAATGTTTAGCGATGAAATTGGTAAAAACATGGGCCATATTTTGTGTGAAACTTTGGGGCAACCAGTGACAAACTACTGTAGTCCTAATGCAAACTACTCTCAAATATTATCTAAAGTAATAGAGAACAAAAATTGTTATAATACAAATACTACCTTAATTATTGTTATTGGGAGAAGAGGAAATGCAAACATAAACAAATTTAAATTTTTCTTTGAAAATCTTTCTTATTTAAATGTTAAAAAAATAATTTTATTTGCCTTTCCTTACTGTAAGGGCTTGCCACAGACGGAAAATAACATTAGATTTAAATACAATATTAAATTACAAACAATGACATATTATAATGATAAATTTGAATTTATTGACACTAATGCTGTTATTAACAGTAATTATTTTACGACAAAAGATAATTATTATCTTTCTGGATATTTTAGACGACAAATAGCTTCTTCGCTATTCTATTTTATTTTTAAATTAGCCAAGTCGTTGGCTGTGACTTCTGCTTCTATTGAGCAGAACAATACTAGTTGTAGTAGTGTATTTTTGCCTTTGACATCTGCTCCTATTGAGCAAAATAATACTAGTAGTAATAGTTGTAATATAGTCCTGACTTCAACATCTGCTTCTATTGAGCAGAACGATAGTAGTTATAGTGTACATAACCCTCAATCTATTTCTAGTCATTTAAACCAAAGATTACGACAATAGAGTGTACCTCTAGCAACACTGTATCCTCAAAAACTTCTAATAAAAACTGTATGAACAGAAACAAAAATTGTTTGAACCTGGTACATCAGAACATTCAGGGATTGATGAGTAAAGAATTAGAATTAGAGCTATATCTAGACTGTAATAATATTGATATTTTATGTTTAACTGAACATTGGCTTAGTAGTCATCAACTCTTGTTTAATTTCAATAATCACCAGGTTACTAGCTCGTTCAACAGAACCAATATGATACGTGGTGGCTCATTAATAATCACAAAAAAGAGTATTAAAGTAAATGAACGATCAGATATTGTCAGTCTGTCTGTTGAGCGAATTATAGAAATAGCTTGTGTAGAATTTGAGCGGTTCATTGTAATGAGTGTATACAGGCCCCCATGTAGTTTGTATGATGTATTTGATAAAATCCTTGAAGATGCATTATTTAGGGCTACACAATGTAATAAGACGGTTTTTGTCTGTGGTGACTTTAATATAAATATTCTAGTAAAGTCGAATATAACTGTAAAGTTTCTAACTTTATTGAAATCATATAATCTATGTAACCTTTTCTTTGAACCCACACGTATTACAGCCAATAGTGCCACTTGTATTGATAATATTTTTACAAATATCAAACCAATTAATAAGTGTCTTGTAAGTGAGCTAGATTCAGATCATTGCGGACAGTTCGTTACCTTTACGCGAACAAAACTAGAGGTTCAAAGGAAGAGTATTAGTTACGTTCCGATTACGGAGAGCCGCATGAGCCTGTTCAGAAATAATATGGCGGATAACTTGTTAAGATTGCCCTATGATAGTGACCCTAATCAAGCTTTTACTTTGTTATTTAAAATGATTAATAATGAATTTCAATTAATTTTTACATCAAAAACACTAACGATTAGTGATCGTGTAGTATTCAGTGACTGGGCCACTGTAGGTATCTATAAAAGTCGACAACGGCTATATGAGTTGTATTATGAAAAAACATATAATCATAACTTAGATTTTAAAGAGTATGTCAGAAAATATTCAAAGACGTTTAAACGCGCCTGTTATGTTGCCAAATCTTTATATTTAAAAAATAAAATAAAATCATCTGGTAATAAAATAAAAACCACATGGGATATTATAAACGCTGAAACCGGAAGGTCCATTGTAAGAAATCGTAACTTCTATTTAAAAGTTAATAATGTAGATATAGGAGCGGATGTGGAGGTTGCGACTGAGTTTGAAAATTTTTTTACCAACATTCCAATTCGAACAACCAAGACTCTCTCGTCATCCTCTGCCTCTGCTTGTTTCTTATTAGAAAATAGTGTAAACCGGTGTGATGGAGGTTTTGAATTTTCAGTTGTTAGTGTAAATGACGTTATCAAGGCTTTTAAAAGTATAAATGTAAAGAAAACAACTGATTTATGGGGCCATTCAGTACATACTATATCTGCAATAATTGATATGATATCCCCATATTTAGCAACTATTTTCAATTCTTGTATTGCATGTGGTGTGTTTCCTGATCTGATGAAACAAAGTAAAGTGATTCCATTGTTCAAATCTGGTAGCAGTTCAGATCCATCAAATTTCCGACCTATCTCAATACTTCCAACATTGAGTGAAATTTTTGAAAAATTGCTTTTAAACCAAATGCTACAACATTTTATTAAGCACAACTTGCTTCATCAAAAGCAATTTGGTTTTACTAAAGGTCGTTCAACTACGGACGCGGGCGTGGAATTGCTTAAACACATATATGGCGCCTGGGAGGAGTCACAGGATGCGTTTGGTATATTCTGTGACTTGTCTAAGGCCTTCGATTGTGTCCATCATCCTACACTCATCAGGAAGTTACAACACTACGGAATAAGGAATAATGCTCTAAATATTTTAACGTCGTATTTGAATCAAAGAGTTCAAAAGGTTGACATTAATGGTAAAACATCTTCGGGATCACCTGTAACGATGGGCGTCCCACAGGGTTCTATTCTAGGGCCATTTCTGTTTCTCATATATATAAATGATCTAGCTTATTATGTAAGTGACAATCATGAGATTGTATTATTTGCGGATGACACATCTTTAATTTTTAAAGTTAGGCGCCAACTTGACAGTTTTAATGAAGTCAACAGTGCACTCTCGAAAGTGGTACATTGGTTTAATACAAATAATCTTCTCCTTAATGAGAAGAAAACTAAATTCATTAAATTCTCTACACCAAATGTTAGGCATGTTAAAACCAATGTTCGATTGAATGGACTAGAATTGGATCCTGTGGAATCTACTGTATTTTTAGGTATAACTATTGACGCTAAGTTACAATGGGGTCCCCAAATAGAAAAACTATCTAGTAGGCTAAGCTCAGCGGCTTTTGCTGTGAAAAGAATTCGACATTTAACTGATGTTGATACAGCTAGAATAGTTTACTTCAGTTACTTTCATAGCATAATGAGTTACGGTATCCTACTCTGGGGTAACTGTGCAGATATTAATGCGATATTTGTTCTACAAAAACGCGCTGTACGAGCCATATATCAATTAGGCCCTCGAGCTTCTCTCCGTTCCAAATTTAAAGAGATAAATATTCTGACTGTATCTTCACAATATATATACGAAAATTTAATTTATGTTCAAAAAAATATATCAAAGTTTCTTAAAATCAGTGACGTTCATTCGGTAAATACTAGAAACAAACATAATATTAGTGTTCACGGCACTCGTCTCCACAGAATAGGCAACTCGTTCATGGGACAATGTATACGCTTTTACAACAAGCTCCCTATTACTATTAGGAATTTGCCACTAAAAAAATTTAAGAATACCATTAAATCGAAGCTATCCGCAAAGGGGTATTATACCATAGCAGAATATCTACATGATAAAACCACCTGGGATTGAGCTGCCCACTCTGCACATGCTGTTTACCTTGAATGTTTAAAATTATTTTGACGTGACGATAATTTATACTTTGAAATAAATTGATCTACTATTGTTATAGTTGACATTTTTTTAAATTATCTTTACAGATTATTATAATTGTGACTCAAATTGTAATTATCGCTTTTTTTTATTGATATAATGTCTTTTGTTTTATGAAAATTGTCTGAATTTTAAAAGAGACGTTGATCCCTGAGTTTGTTTCGTCCTTTCTTCTCAGGGCTAGTCCAGTTAGGAAAGGCCGAACTCATCTGCTCAAAAAAAGTTTAACTTGCAAAAGTGTTTTGTATAACCTAATTGCACAATAAATGATTTCATTTCATTTCATATATTTTTATAACATCACACTAAGCATTTTTACGCCGCGATATCACTTAATTTGTACCACATTTTTATGATAGTAGTTTATTGTTAGATAATATAGATATTAGTCCGATATCCGAAGAATTGTATGGTTCGTAGCACAAGTATAAATTTGTACTTCCATAAACTTAAGTGAGTTATACCAATACGATTGTGTAGTGAGTTGACGAATGCAGGCAATGCAACAATGCAGCGTGGCGTCCTAGTGATACTTCTGCATCATTTGGCCTCCGGTCTCGCACTCACCAATGAAACAGGACAAAACGAACGCTGTCATTTTACAGTGATCTTCTGTACGAGGGTAGTACCGCCCCGGTCGAACAGGCCCGTTCGTGCTGAAATCAACGAAGCTCTACTACCTCCCAGCGTATTAGATTAGATTTAATATAAAACAACTT
Source organism: Spilosoma lubricipeda (assembly GCA_905220595.1). Taxonomy (NCBI): domain Eukaryota; kingdom Metazoa; phylum Arthropoda; class Insecta; order Lepidoptera; family Erebidae; genus Spilosoma; species Spilosoma lubricipeda. The sequence continues at coordinate 6,631,719 of HG992300.1, forward strand.
TTAAAAATGTAATATTCATAATAACATATTTAATTCTACCGTAATAGTAACTTCATACTTTTTATATACTGCTATTATTCTTGACGCCGAAATACATGTTTCAAATTATCTCTGAAGCCTACCATGAGAGCGAGCTGAGAATTATGTTTATGACTTAATTTATTTTAATTTATACTTGTCACAAGACAGAATAACAAGCCCGTTTAGCATCAACACAGCTTTTGTATGTCATGCAATGTTGAGTTCAAAGTAACATGTAACTGATTAAATCTTTTGCAGTAAAAAAAACCTTTCAAAGACGAGTTTTTTAGCATAAAATTACTCACCGTCGCTTTGTCCGGCTTCATTAGGATTCTGTTGTTGTTTTGGTTGAAACTTTCATTTATTGTGTTACATACGTTTGGCTTGCTCGTTCGTCGGCGGGCTGGTTGGCAGGCTTACAAAGTCAAGGTATTGTGTAAGCTTTGTATAAAGTTTGAGAATAAAGAACTTTCTCGAAGTAGATAAAACAACTTTGTTAGTAAATTTACAAAGAGAAAAACGATGTTCATGTTGAGGTTAGGGGTCTGTTGTTACAGAGAGTATTTCACAGCTTAAACTTATTTAGACAATAATAAGTTATTTTTAAATATTAGTTATTTTATTTCTTAAGTTTTAAACAGAAATTTTTTGCGTGCAACTTTGATTTAGTTACTTTTTGCATGAGTTGTATTAGATAAACATACTTTTTGTTTTATCTTCAAATGTTTCCAAGCAGGTTGTAGTTCTAAATGCATAAAGAATAAAACAGTAGAAGAGTTAGCCCGGGAAACTATAACCAAGGGAAAAGTATGAAAAACTTGCTTTGCATCGATATTTTGATAGGCAAAGGTATCACTCTGGTCGCACCAGCCCATTTACACAGAAGCATTGCTCTCCCAGTGATATCTCTTCACTCTCTACAAGTGATAGTACTTAAAAGACAGGTTTTCAGTCGATTAGCATTTTGCTGGGCAAATTATATAAACAAGATTCCTTTTTAGGAATACTCTAAACAAAGTTTCGAATCTAACCATAAATATCATAATTAAAAAAGTAGTTCTTTAAAGTTTTCAAGATTTGGGCCTGTGAAAAACTAGATTAGTAATATCAAATTCATTTTCAAACACAAAAAGTACGAGAACTATCTCGCTTCAAAAATAATCAATAGAAAATGAATGTAATGCAAATACATTTAAGTCTAAATCCTCAATTTGGAAATCAAAAGCAAAGTAAATATTCCCTCTCTCTTCCCAAAAAAAATATAATTGTGTAAAACCGACGAAATACGCCTTGAGTCTTCGTTCCATTTCCTTGCCCCTACTAAGTAAAGCGAACTCATTTTAACATGCAAATACGCGTTAGAATTCAAGCTAGGTATATCACGTTGATGGAGTACAAATTGAATTTCTTCGCGAAAGAACTCACGATGTGGTGTTGTCTCACTCGTACAGATGAGGTACACTATTCGTACGATGTTGTCTTATAAATTACTCAGTACTTTTTTCTTCTAGACTGACACTGAATAGCTAAGACTGAATGTCAGCTTTTGACAGTGGAATCTAATCAGCCTTGGCATTCGTATGATACTTTACAGGCTACATGTAAATCTCTGGAATTTTAAGGAAATGCTGTGAGATCAATAAAGACGTGATAAAATTCAATCTGATTTTAATAATCTTCAACATTTCATGAAACTTTGATCTCGAAAGCTCTCTCGAAGTTAGTTATCACCAATATTTCCCGTAAGTTTTTACGTTCTACTTAATACATAACAGTTCTTTTGTTCTTTTGTATTAGTTGTAGTTTCTCTTTTCCACTAAAACTTGAATTAATAATTTGTAAATAATGTCCTCCAAAGAACCGTGTGTTTGAGGGGTTTTTTTCACTATTTACTTTTAATCACTGTACTTTTTCCATTTTACTATATTGTTTATTTACAGCTTCTTACTTATTGGCTTATATGTAAAAATATATCTTTTTGTTTTTGTATACTCATAATCGGTCGTGATCGGCAACTACAATTTTGTACAAAAAATAGTTATAGCACTATTAACCTACACTTACATTACACTACACTTAAATCAACAGGTGCTTATACTTTAAACATTTACAAAAACTGTGCACTACAAATTAAATTTTGCAATGATTGATTCTGTAGTTTTAAACGACATTGATTCATACTGTGTTCCAAATTCACTTGTGTGTACTCCTGAATCCCTGAGAAATTTTGTCAAGACATCAACAAATTCCATAAATATTCTACACCTTAATATTCGTAGTGTGAATTGTAACTTCGACAAATTTGTTGTGTTCCTTCATAGTATTAAAATTACATGTGAAATAATCGTTTTTACTGAATGTTGGTTAAAAGTGGATTCGAAAATTCCTACATTACAAGGTTATAATTCTTATCACACGAGTGTGCCTCGAAACCAGAACGACGGTGTTATTATTTATGTTAAATCTAATTTAATGCATACTGTTAGGGAGCCGTTGGATTTTGAGAGTGGTTGCTTGATGTGTGAATTGCGGGATGTAAATACTACCATAATTGCGGTATATCGTTCGCCTTCAGTACGGAACTATGATAGTTTTGTAACGGGATTAGATCATATTTTATCGTCTGTAGCGTCTCAAAAAAATATACTGGTTGTGGGAGACATTAATATAGATATTATCCCCAATAATATATCACAACAAACACGTGAATACCTCAACATGCTCGCCTCTCATGGTCTTTTACCTTCTCATACATTCCCTAGTCGTGCCAACTCCTGCATAGATCACGCTATGATCAAATCTAATTTAACCACTACGACGATGGTCATTGATACGTACATAACTGACCACAAACCAATATTCGTATGTCTTGATTATGAACGTCCTTCTGCTACACCTACACTTTATCGCACCACTGTCGATTACGCTTCGGTTATTTCAGACATACTTTCTCGGGATTTTAGCAAAATAATGAACTGTAAGGATACTTGTTTGGCGGCTGATCTCTTGGTATCCGCCATTGTTTCGGTAATTGAAAATAATTCGAAAGTAGTCTACATACCCTCAAAACGCAGAATAACGAAACCTTGGATCACAAATGGTTTGCTACGCTGCATCCGCAACAGAGATGAAATGTCACGTCAACTATCTAAAGATTCCGAGAACTATATCTTAAAAGTCACATATATACGATATCGCAACTTCTGCAATAAACTTCTTAAGAAGTTAAAGATTGCATATGAAAGCGAAGAACTCCGGAAAGCAGGAAATAATCCAAAAGCAACCTGGAAAATTATTAAAAATATTACCAATACTCAGCGGCACACTAACTCTCCTAAGGAGCTTTTAGATGTATTTGATGATGATTTTTCTAGTATTAATTATGTCAATAGTTATTTTGCAAATATTGGAAAACATTTGGCCTCTAAAATTACTCCTACAAAACGTACATTTGAAGGATTACCAAGTCGCAAATCATGCAATTCTCTTGTTCTTCTGCCTACTGACGAACAGGAGGTAAAATCAATTATTTGCTCATTACGTACAGATGCTGCCGCAGGTTGGGATGGTATAACACCAGGAATACTTAAATCCTGTCAGTCTGTTCTTGCACCAGTGATCACCCATATCTGTAATTTGTCCATAGAATCTGGCTGCTTCCCATCTGCCTTCAAGAAGGCTGTTGTATACCCAATCTTCAAGAGTGGAGACAGACACAGTGTCAACAATTATAGGCCTATATCAATTTTACCAGCGATCTCCAAAATACTGGAAAAAATCATCAACAAGCGTCTAGTAAACTTCCTGGAAACATTTAATCTCTTGTCTCCAAACCAATACGGCTTTAGAAAATGTAAATCGACTGAAGATGCGGTGGCTGCACTTATAGATCAAGTTGTTTCGAAACTAGACACTAAGTCTAAGTGCTTAGCTATCTTCCTAGACCTTACTAAAGCGTTCGACACTGTGTCTGTTCCTCACCTCTTAAACACGCTAGAGGAAATCGGAATTCGTGGCCTCGCACTTAAACTTATGAAAGATTACCTCAGTGGCCGCTCTCAGTGTGTCAAGATTGATAATTTACTGAGTGACGATGAATTTCTGAAGTTTGGTGTGCCTCAAGGCTCAATCTTGGGCCCCACGTTATTTTTAGCTTACATAAATCCTCTCTGTAACCTGTCGCTAAAAAATTGTTCCATAATTACTTATGCTGATGACACGGTTCTGTTGGTTCATGATGATAATTGGCAACGTGCGCTTCATACAGCCGAGGAGAATCTAAAAATAGTTATGAGTTGGTTAGGCAATAACCTATTGACTCTCAATCTTTCAAAAACTGTATACTTACCTTTCTATTTGAAATCCCCCACTTCGAATATATTGGACTCACTATTTCTTACAGCCCATACGTGCACAGCTAGTTCTGATCGTGCACCAATTACATCTTGTGATTGTCCTCGAATTTTGAGGTGTGCATCTACAAAATACCTGGGTGTTCACCTAGATAGTTCACTAAATTGGAAGCCCCAAATTGAAAATCTATCATCGCGACTTCGCAAGTTGATATTTATTTTTAAAAAACTAAGATGCTCTGCTAACTTTCAACTCTTGAGGTCAGTTTATATCACATTATGTCAGTCACTTGTCACATATTGCATTACTGTATGGGGCGGGGCTCACAAAACGCACTTACTTCCAGTGGAGCGGGCACAGAGGGCTGTTTTAAAGGTCATGACCTGTAAACCTTTTGGATATTCGACTGAAGCTCTATATAGCGATTGCGATGTACTCACTGTGAGACAGCTCTATGTGCTACAGTCTGTACTGCGTAAACACGCATCATTGACTTTTGTAAAACCTAGGCTAAAACGAAGAAACTATAGAGTCTGCCCTGTCTTAACATTCAAAACAGCTCTCGCTGGCCGTCATTATTCAATAATTGGCAGCCACCTATATAACTTAATAAACAGTAAATGTAATATTTATTCTCTGCCCAAAAAACAATGCAAGGAGAGAGTTCGTAATTGGTTAGCATCCTTAAACTATGCTGCTACAGAAAATCTTCTTAGAGTCTCCATTCTGTAACAAGAGGCTCAATCATATGTACGCCTACACTAATACACACACACACACAAACATACAAATATATACACATACACTCGCACATACATTACATAACATAGCTATAACTGATAATTTTAAAAGTTTTTATGTTGTATCTTTACTTCCTCATTGGCGATCCACTCTGTAAAAAGTAAGAGATGTATAATCTGAGAGAGCACTGGTACCCGTAACACAAGTTAGATCTTATCATGGGTACCAGAGTTCCACTGCCATTGACACCACTAGTTTTTCTTTTATGTACATTTTTATGCCTGTATAAAAGAGTGTTATTGTTTCAACTTTATATGAAATAAATTATTATTATTATTATTATTATTATTAATAATTTGAAGACTAATAAAATGTATCCTAATGATGATGTCATCAATATTTTGCAATAAATTAACTTCATAAAATTAACTGCTTTTAAATTCAATCTGAATGGCGTACAGATAGGAGTCACTATTAAACGTGTCATATTTTTCATATCTCATATGTATTTATAAATAAAATAATATGTCATTATGACTCATGATTATATAGAATTGTAAATACTTAATAAAATTACAAACAAGACCATTTCTTTTGAACTACTCAAAATCGAATGATTATAACAAAATGCTTGCAACGATATTCAACCAGCCTTCGCATGCCTAAGTCAATTGAATGAATGTCGGATGCATTATGTAGGGTTAATTCCCTGTCTTAATTACTTATTGAACAATAAAGGCATTGCTCATTTTTTAAAGCTTATGGCAAGACTAAAATTATTTTAGCTTGAGATCTATTTATATTACCAACCGACTTCTACAAAAAGGAGGTTTTAAATGCGACTGTATTTTTTTATGTTTGTTACCTCATAACTTTCGACTGGGTGAACCGATTTTGATGATTCTTTTTTATTTGAAAGCTGGTGATTCCCGTGTAGTCCCATTTTAATTTGGTCTAGTTCTTGAAGTCGGTTTTTTTTGTAGAGAACACTTCGGATGAGAATATCTATAAAATAAAGAAGGAAGGAAGTGTCTAAGCATCGAATTTTAGATGTCTGTCTATGTTCAGACTGCCTCGGTGGTTCAGTGGTAGCGAATGCGAATACTGTGCTTGAGGTCTCAGGTTTAATTCGAGGGTCGCACCAAATGTTTATATGATATGCAAATATTTGTTAAGGAGTTCGGGTGTAATATGTATGAATTTACAAAAAAAAGGATAATTGTATATCAGTCATTTAGTTCCCATAATACAAGTTCTGCTCACTTTGAAACTAGATGGCGTTTTATTTATATTTATTTAAGAAACGAGTAGCTACCTATACTAGCCGGTCTGAAAAGGCTCCAATCTCAACACAAAGATGGCAGCACTCGTTAATAAAACTAGTGAACGTAGTTGTACATCTTTGCATTTGTATTGTGCATCGCTGGGAAAAGAAGAAGAGAGAAGTATGTAGGAGACTAAAGATAGAAAAAAATGTCTTGTATCAACTTTAGATCGAAACTTTTTACATATATAAATCACTAGCCGACCCACGCAACCTCGTTTGCGCCTTATATTGCCCGTACCGTGAAAATTTCCCCCGTTTTTGAAACATTCTTCATTGTTGCTCCGCTCCTATAAGTAGTAGCGTGATGCTATAGCCTTCCTCGATAAATGGGCTATCTAACACTGAAAGTTTTTTTCAAATCGGACCAGCGGTTCCTGAGATTAGCGTGTTCAAACAAACAAACAAACTCTTCAGCTTTATATATTAGTATAGATAAAAGTCAAATCTGTCAGGTATTGACGCTTCTCCGATTCTGAAAGTGTTTTGTAAAAGACTGCGTAAGATAATGACAAAGCTGTATAAAATTAACAATGCCCCTAATTTAAAATCTCGCTGTAACTCGGAAACATAAATCAACCTTATTACGACTGTCACAGATACAAAATATAAGCAATGTCTCCAATTACTTACAAAAGAAAAATATGTAGAAACCTAATCTAAACAGGCACATACACACGTATAATGTTGTTGTGACAATTCATCCAATTTATGAGCGGTTCCTACCCCTTTTTATAGTCTGTGTGTAAACAACCGCGTCTGCTTATACAGTCGGCGAAATAGGCCCTATGACAAAACGTGCTTAGATTTCTTTTTCACGGCCCCATAAAGTGTCCATGAACACTGAGAAATGGATATGCTTTACGATTGTAAAGAGTAATAGATTAATATTTTGTTAAAACAACTAAATCACTTTTACCTTTTGCACTTTTAACTGCCTCGGTGGCGTAGTGGTAGCTTATGCGACTGCTGTGCTTGAGGTCTCGGGTTCGAATCCCGGGTCGGACCAAATGTTTGTATGATCTGCAAATATTTGTTTCGGAGTTTGGATGTTTTCTATGTATAATATGTATGTATTTACAAAAAAAAACTTTATATATGTAATTATATCAGTTGTTTAGTACCCATAACACAAGCTCTGCTTAGCTTGGGACTAGATGGCGTTGTGTGTTAGATGTCCGAAATATTTATTTATTATTATTATTAATATTTATTATTATTTACTTTTCTAAAGAGACACTCAGATCAAGGAACATAGTTTTCCTAAAAACCTAATTAAAGCCAATTTAATCAATGTTTATGTCATCCCCATCATCGATTTTCCTTTATTAGTCTATTACTGGATACAGGTATCTTTTTAGAAAAGAGTTTCTGATCTGTTATACCATACTGCCCGGACGGGTTACTATTATATGTTCTCACGACAGTAAGAAGAAGTAGAAGTAGTCTAATTTCAAAACTGTTCTAGGACAAGTATAATAATTTAAATGCTATTCCGAGAAGTATAACCAAAACTGGACCTTTTGAGTTCTAAATTCTAATAATACGCTATATAATACGAAATCATACAACCAGGTAGAATATAGTTATCATCAGTCTTTAACAAATCACTACTGGATATTGACGTTTTGAAAGGTAGTAGAGCCACGCTGATTTCAGCACGGTTGGGCCGGCTCGACGGGGCGATACTACCCTCACATAGAAAATTAACGTAAAATGACAGCGATCGTGCTGTCGTGTTTTCTTAGTGAGTGCGAGACCGGAGGCCCAATAATGCGGAGGCATCACTAGACCGCCATGGTGTGGCTCGTCATGCTGCATTGTTGCATTGTCTGCACAAGCAATGAGTATGGTGACCACCACTCTTGGATTCTACTCATTTTGGGAGGACATACATAAAAAAAATATAGGCCTCTTCATAAAAAGGAAGCATGGGTCTAATATACCACGTTAGCCTGACGACTTGATAGAGGGTTTGTGTTATAGAATTTTGTTTATAGTTTTCCTTCCTTTTGCAGTGCTGTTCTCCTGCGTAGTTTGATCCCTGAGTCTCTTCTTACAATACGCTTCTTACATTTGATAAATAGATATGGCGACTCTGTGAATCCTTAGTTCGTGACCACATTGAGAAGGTAGAATGTGATTGCGTAAAATTATAAGAAACTAGCTGAACCCCGCCGTGTTAGCCGTGGTTATTGTCGTACCGCGAGTAACGCCGCGGGACAAAGTTAATAGCCTTAGTTACTCCCTTTGTCATCAGCTACCTGCCAGTGAAAGTCCCGTCAAAATCCGTCCAGCCATTCCAGAGATTACCCGGAACAAACATACAGACAGACGGACAGACAAAAAAATTTAAATAAATTTTTGGTACATGTAGCGTGTATACATACATATGCATTCAGTAAAAAGCAGTTATTTTAATATTACAAACAGACACTCCAATTTTATTAATTTGTATAGATAATCTATTATTCTGACATGACAACGCTGAGCGCCGCCCTTACCTCCCCCCCGCATCAATGAGGACCAGCCCACGCGTTGGTCTCCCCGAGCCTCACTACAGCGAGCTATATAACAGCGCCCACATCGTGTCTCAGCCCTTTCTCTGCCGGCTGCCTTCAGTTGAGTATCCTTTACTTGGAGGACCGCTGCTGATCGAATCTCTCAGGATCCTCACCCTGGGATCAGTACCTGTGTCTATCTATACTAATATATAAAGCTGAAGAGTTTGTTTGTTTGTTTGTTTGAACACGCTAATCTCAGGAACCGCTGGTCCGATTTTAAAAATTCTTTCAGTGTTGGATAGTACATTTATCGAGAAAGGCTATAGGCTGTATATCATCACGCTCGGACCAATAGGAGCGGAGCAGTAATGAAAAACGTTTCGAAAACGGGGGAAATTATCACGCTACGGGCAATATTAGACGCAAACGGGGTTGCGTGGGTTGGCTAGTCCTTTATAAAATCATTCGATTAAATTGTAATTGCTCGCTTTAAATAAATAGTGTGTAAATCTTAGTGTTAAGGTGTATAATTTATCTTCAATTCAACCTTGTGGCCTCACCACCATCACCTTATTGCTTCCTTTAAGCCCTATAACGTGACATTATCTATAATTCTCGTGTCACGTTGCTGCTCACGATGAACTCCGAAACTATCTAATAGATTTTCATATTTCTTTAAATATGCGTTTCTAACGTGCCTGAGATAGGATATTTCACATCGCGTAGACCTGTAGGAATCAAGGATGACTGAAATCATTGAAAAGAGATGCAGATAAAGATGCATGGGTCAGCTTGTAATAATCCATACTAATATATAAAGCTGAAGAGTTTTTTTGTTTGTTAGCACGCGCTAATCTCAGAAACCGCTGGTCCAATTTTAAAAAATCTTGCACCGTTGGATAGTACATTTATCGAAAAAGGCTATATATCATCCCGCTAAGATCAATATAAATAATAATAAATAAATAAATAAATATTTCGGACACTTAACACACAACGTTTTCTAGTCCCAAACTAAGCCGAGCTTGTATTATGGGTACTAAGACAACTGATATAAATACTTATATACTTTTTTTTTTGTAAATACATACATATTATACGTAGAAAACACCCAAACTCCGAAACAAATATTTGCAGATCATACAAACATTTGATCCGACCCGGGAATCGAACCCGAGACCTCAAGAACAGCAGTCGCGTACGCTACCACTGCGCTACCGAGGCAGTAAATATGAGCGGAGCACCAATGAAAAATTTTTCAAAAACGGGGAAAAATTATCATGCTACGGGCAATAGGAGACGAGGTTGCGTGGGTCGGCTAGTAATATATATAATTTACATTTTATTCTTAATAAAAACTTCTGAAACATGTAGACTACCTCGACCGTAGTGATGAAACGGTCTCAAAGAAAATACCTGTTAAGCAAATTTTAACTTAAAACAATCCCTTCAAAAACCATTATCATGAGTCAACGAACTAAACTCTCACAAAAAAAAACACATATTTTTTCATGCCATGTCGTTCTACAACGGGGGACGAAAAATAAACAGTATACATTCCTCCCGCGCACAACACATAAAATATATTTATTTCTACCTACTTGTACATCGGTTTTTATTTTATTGTTATTGGCACAATAACAGTATATTACCTGCGACTCGGATTAACCGGCTGTCTACTAATTGTGGGCATTTTATTGGTTCGTGAATGAGGGAATTGGCTTTTTCGATTGGTGTTTTGCTGAGTGGAGACGTTGAAAGAAATCATTCGCGTTTTAATAGACTCCAAATTAAAGTTAAAAAAGCAGCTAAATTTACATCACAGTATAACGTATAGTATCTAGTTAGATCTGCTATAACCTGCAATATTGAGGTTTACTACCTTTTTATATCACACTAGCTTTTGCACGCGGCTTTGCTCACGCAGACTTTCATCCCCTGATTTACCCCCTTAGAGGTGGAATTTCAAAAATTCCTTTCTTAGTGCTCACTTACGTTACATAAGGATCCTACATGCAAAATTTCAGAATTCTAGGTTCAGCGGTTTGAGCTGTGCGTTGATCTCTGGGTATGTCAGTCAGTCACCTTCCTCTTTTATATATATAGATTTGTTTCAAATACCGATTAAATTTTAAGGTCAAAAAAAATCTCGAAACTTACCAGACTTTTGAAATATATAATACACATACAGTCATGCATCTCCATCTCTATTAACGCATGACATTAAGTAAAGCCATATTAACCGTCAGTTTCAAAATACTATTATTTGTTAAAAGAATCCTTTAATATCAGTAACGGAGAATTTCTGACGAAATTATTAATTGCAACAAGCCGTATTCTAAAAGTCTTTTCATGGGTCCCTTTGTACCTTATTTCTCGTAAGACTTTCTTTTTGTACCGTTCATGGTAAAAGTAGATTATGAAAATAAATATGAATTGTATTATAAGTGACAATAGTGACAACATACAAAGAATACTCTAGATTTATTTATACATAGCTCTCACTTCCTGTGAACAAGTTATCTAAACCAAACGTATTGAAAGTTGCGACCATTAAAATTGAAACAACTTTTCAACTTTGAATCGTCGAACTAAAACAATAGAATGTTTCATATCTCCATAGAATGAAGAATCAACACGACGCAGTACAGTAGAACAGGAAATTAAAAACTTTAGCGTTTCGCGGCTTCGAGCGATGTGTATTGAAATCGTTGCTTTTCGATACACTCGATATACATAGAAAAGTAAAACTGGGTAATTGGAATAGTCACAAACATGACCTATATACGGCTGCAGTCAGGAAACTTGAGTGTGAATGTTGAGTTTTCACGGAAAAAGTTTGGAAAAAAATAATCCATACAAATAAATAAAATTGTTTGTAATTTCATATAAACAGATTTTATTAAATGCAAGTTAAATATATGCGGAATTTAGATAAAAAAAAAAATGTTTTTATTGTTTGTCTGTCTGTTCGGGTTAATGTCTAGAACGACTGGACAGCTTTTTATTAAAAAAAATTGGTTGCCTGTAAAGTCGGTATACGGGCGAAAGTTTTACGTGACAACGACTTTGAGTGGTAAAATAATTTTAATGTGAATATTCATTCGTATAGTAGGAAGAAGGATGAAATAATAGTAACAATTTAAAACATTTATTTATACAAAGAATTATATTTAAAACATTAATTTATACAAAGAATCTCGCACTGAATTTCATATTAACAAAATTTTATTTTTACCTTTACACATACATACGTATTTATATACAAATATACATACAATAAACTTTTTATGTCTGTCTCTCTCGCTCTTAGGCGGGCTAACCATGCCCGAGTGGAAGGGACGCGTGCCTCTCACTCGCTCTCATTGTGAGCGCATAACGTGAGCGGAGCGTAACGCAGTTTCTTGAAGTGTCACCCGGCAAACCAATTTATAAGACGTTGTCACGTCAAAAACACATAACAAAATTTACACATTTTTACCTGATTTCAAAAGTGTATATGTATTTTATTTTTCGGAATTCAAATTAATTTTAACGTCGGCAAGAGTGTACTTAGTAGGTATGGTAGGATTATGATATTAGTGATTTTAGTTCATTTGTTTTTAATTAAAAGAGAAAGAGATATTTAAAAAAAGTTGTGTGGTGTCATGGGACACCAGATAGGAACGAATATTCTGATCAAAAAATATATGCAACTGGCTACATAAAATACATGCAACTTACAGATGGCATTATACAACATTTTAAAAACGTTTTTTTACCGTCTAGTATAGGCATTAAGGAACTTCGTTTCAATTTTTTTTTAAATTAACCTCGAAATGTCGAAACTGTTTATTTAACAGGCCAGAAGGCTACTTGTTCTATGGATACGTAGGAACCATCCGATCACGTCATAAAGTCAGAATTTTGTCTAAAAATTTATAATTTTGTTCCTACGTATAGAATCTACAAAAATTTATAATAGTTATAGTCTTTAGAGGTTGCTTTTATATCACTCGATTATCAAATAAGTATCAGAAGTGTAGAGTAGTTTTACTAATTAGCTTCACCTTTCTTCTTACTCATATGTTGAAATTTCCACAGTGCCAAAGTTAAACTAGAAAATTTATCTTCATATCATGTGTTAGAGACATCATCAATATTCCTATAAATAAAATAAAAAAAAACAAAATCACTAACTCCCATCTATCATAGGTGGGAGTTAGTGATTTTGTTTTTTTTTTTATGGTATAGGTGGCAAACGAGCGGACGGATCACCTGATGGTGATCGATTACCGCCATCCATGATCACCCGCAACACCAGAGGTGTCACAAGTGTGTTGCCGAATTTTGGGGGATGGGGAAATGGATGTGGGGAGGCGCTGTGGTATGGACCTCCGGTATCCTCACTCACTCGGTAAACCACAGCGCAAGCGCTATTTCACACCGATTTTCTGTGAGGCCGTGGTATCATTCCGGTCGAGCCGGCCCTTTCATGCCGAAGCGTGACTCTCCCACGTAAATTTTATATAGATAATTCATAACATTTTATGTCCCATCCTAGGTTCATATCGAATTGCAGCACGTTCTAAGTTATGGTTTGGTGGCTCGCGGTTTTACCCGTATTAATGTCGGTTAACGCGGTAAAGAGTAGCTTATGTCCTTCCATCTCCATCCAAACTTCATTAAAATCGGTGCAGCGGTTTAGCCGTAACAGTCTACATATACATAGTTACTCTCGTATTAGAATGGATTAGAATGGATAAAACTTTCTAAGAAGAAACCCACGACTATGATCAGCATTAGATTATTAATGATAATGAAAAAATATTCTGAAATAAAATAATTATCAAAATTGAATTATTATCACATAATAGTTATTTTTCCTAATCTGTTAGATTGAGCTCAAGTTAAACAGTTGTTTGACTTGTTACATTTTATGGGGGACAAATTAGGACAGAAGTCACCTTGATGGTGAGAAACTATTCCCTTCCCTCTCCCTCATTATGTGCAGCCTGAGTATATGCACCTTAAAATGATTTCAGACAAAAACACAATAAATGATTATTCTATAAAAATAAATAAACCCCATAGCAATCCGTCTGGCCAACACGGTAAATAGACCAAAACTTTCTTTCGAAGGCGAGGCTTACGTCCTGGAGTAGACTGTTGATGTAATTAAATTTAAAGCATGTATTTCTATTATACTAGCTGTCCCGGCAAACGTCGTTTTGCCATAAAAAAATTAAGGATGGGTCACCCTTACCATTTAGGGGGATGAAAAATAGATGTTGGCCGATTCTCAGACCTACTCAATATGATCACAAAATTTCATGAGAATCGGTCAAGCCGTTTCGGAGGAGTATGGGAACGAAAACTGTGACACGAGAATTTTATATATAAGATGTACGTAGTTATTTTACCTACAGATTAAATATTCCTCAAATGTAATCTGTCTGGAAAACTGTCACCGAGTCAAGGTTTCAATACGTCTTAGGTATCTTCTTAGATATGAAATGAAATGAAATGAAATCATTTATTCTGCAATTAGGTTGTATTAACACTTTTGCAAGTTAAACTGTTTTTGAGCAGATGAGTTCGGCCTTTCCTAACTGGACTAGCCCTGAGAAGAAAGGACGAAACAAACTCAGGGATCAACGTCTCTTTTAAAATCCAGACAATTTTCATAAATGCAAAATACATTAATTCAATAAAAAAGCGATAATTACAATTTGAGTTACAATTATAATAATCAGAAAAGATAATAAATAAAAATAAAAAATGTCAGCTATAACAATAGTTTAAGATGAATTTATTTCAAATTATAAATTATCGTCACATTAAAATAAATTTAAAGATTTAAAGACATAAGCAGCATGTGCAGAATGGGCAGCTCAATCCCAGGCAGTTTTATCATCAAGATATTCTGCTATAGTATAATACCCCTTTGCGGATAATTTTGATTTAATTGTATTCTTAAATTTCCGTAATGGCAAATTCCTAATAGTAATAGGGAGCTTATTGTAAAAGCGTATACATTGCCCCATGAACGAGTTGCCTACTCTGTGGAGGCGAGTGACGTGAACACTAATATTATGTTTGTTTCTAGTATTTACCGAATGAACATCACTGATTTTAAGAAACTTTGATATATTTTTTTGAACATAAATTAAATTTTCGTATATATATTGTGAAGATACAGTCAGAATATTTATCTCTTTAAATTTGGAACGGAGAGAAACTCGAGGGCCTAATTTATAAATGGCTCGTACAGCGCGTTTTTGTAGAACAAAAATGGCATTAATATCTGCACAGTTACCCCAGAGTAGGATACCGTAACTCATTATGCTATGAAAGTAACTGAAGTAAACTATTCTAGCTGTATCAACATCAGTTAAATGTCGAATCCTTTTCACAGCAAAAGCCGCTGAGCTTAGCCTACCGGATAGTTTTTCTATTTGGGGACCCCATTGTAACCTAGCGTCAATAGTAATACCTAAAAATACAGTAGATTCCACAGGATCCAACTCTAGTCCATTCAATCGAACATTGGTTTTAACATGCCTAACGTTTGGTGTAGAGAATTTAATGAATTTAGTTTTCTTCTCATTAAGGAGTAGGTTATTTGTATTAAACCAATGTACCACTTTCGAGAGTGCACTGTTGACTTCATTAAAACTGTCAAGTTGGCGCCTAACTTTAAAAATTAAAGATGTGTCATCCGCAAATAATACAATCTCATGATTGTCACTTACATAATAAGCTAGATCATTTATATATATGAGAAACAGAAATGGCCCTAGAATAGAACCCTGTGGGACGCCCATTGTTACCGGTGATCCCGAAGATGTTTTGCCATTAATATCAACCTTTTGAACTCTTTGACTTAAATACGACGTTAAAATATTTAGAGCATTATTCTTTATTCCGTAGTGTTGTAATTTCCTGATGAGTGTAGGATGATGGACACAGTCGAAGGCCTTAGACAAGTCACAGAATATACCAAACGCATCCTGTGAATCCTCCCAGGCGCCATATATGTGTTTAAGCAATTCCACGCCCGCGTCCGTAGTTGAACGACCTTTTGTAAAACCAAATTGCTTTTGATGAAGCAAGTTGTACCTAATAAAATGTTGTAACATTTGGTTTAAAAGCAATTTTTCAAAAATTTTACTCAATGTTGGAAGTATTGAGATAGGTCGGAAATTTGATGGATCTGAACTGCTACCAGATTTGAACAATGGAATCACTTTACTTTGTTTCATCAGATCAGGAAACACACCACATGCAATACAAGAATTGAAAATAGTTGCTAAATATGGGGATATCATTTCAATTATTGCAGATATAGTATGTACTGAATGGCCCCATAAATCAGTTGTTTTCTTTACATTTATACTTTTAAAAGCCTTGATAACGTCATTTACACTAACAACTGAAAATTCAAAACCTCCATCACACTGGTTTACACTATTTTCTAATAAGAAACAAGCAGAGGCAGAGGATGACGAGAGAGTCTTGGTTGTTCGAATTGGAATGTTGGTAAAAAAATGTTCAAACTCAGTCGCAACCTCCACATCCGCTCTTATATCTACATTATTAATTTTTAAATAGAAGTTACGATTTCGTACAATGGGCCTTCCGGTTTCAGCGTTTATAATATCCCATGTGGTTTTTATTTTATTACCAGATGATTTTATTTTATTTTTTAAATATAAATATTTGGCAACATAACAGGCGCGTTTAAACGTCTTTGAATAATTTTTGACATACTCTATAAAATCTAAGTTATGATTGTATGTTTTTTCATAATACAACTCATATAGCCGTTGTCGACTTTTATAGATACCTACAGTGGCCCAGTCACTGAATACTACACGATCACTAATCGTTAGTGTTTTTGATGTAAAAATTAATTGAAATTCATTATTAATCATTTTAAATAACAAAGTGAAAGCTTGATTAGGGTCACTATCATAGGGCAATCTTAACAAGTTATCCGCTACATTATTCCTGAACAGGCTCATGCGGCTATCCGTAATCGGAACGTAACTAATACTCTTTCTTTGAACCTCTAGTTTTGTTCGCGTAAAGGTAACGAACTGCCCGCAATGATCTGAATCTAGCTCACTTACAAGACACTTATTAATTGGTTTCACATTTGTAAAAATATTATCAATACAAGTGGCACTACTGGCTGTAATACGTGTGGGTTCAAAGAAAACGTTACATAGATTGTATGATTTCAACAAATTTAGAAACTTTACAGTTATATTCGATTTTACGAGAATATTTATATTAAAATCACCACAGACAACAACCGTCTTATTACATTGTGTAGCCCTAAATAATGCATCTTCAAGGATTTTATCAAATATATCATATAAACTACATGGGGGCCTGTATACACTCATTACAATGAACCGCTCAAATTCTACACAAGCTATTTCTATAATTCGCTCAACAGACAGACTGACAATATCTGATCGTTCCTTTACTTTAATACTCTTTTTTGTGATTATTAATGAGCCACCACGTATCATGTTGGTTCTGTTGAACGAGCTAGTAACCTGGTGATTATTGAAATTAAACAAGAGTTGATGACTACTAAGCCAATGTTCAGTTAAACATAAAATATCAATATTATTACAGTCTAGATATAGCTCTAATTCTAATTCTTTACTCATCAATCCTTGAATGTTTTGATGTACCAGGTTCAAACAATTTTTGTTACTGTTCATACAGTTTTTATTCAATTTTTTTGAGGATACATTGTTGCTAGAGGTACACTCTATTGTCGTAATCTTTGGTTTAAATGACTAGAAATAGATTGAGGGTTATGTACACTATAACTACTATCTTTCTGCTCAATAGAAGCAGATGTCAAAGTCAGGACTATATTACAACTACTACTAGTACTATTCTGCTCAATAGGAGCAGATGTGAAAGGCAAAAATACACTACTACAACTAGTATTGTTCTGCTCAATAGAAGCAGAAGTCACAGCCAACGTCTTGGCTAATTTAAAAATAAAATAGGATAGCGAAGAAGCTATTTGTCGTCTAAAATATCCAGAAAGATAATAATTATCTTTTGTCGTAAAATAAGTACTATTAATTACAGCATTAATGTCAATAAATTCAAATTTATCATTATAATATGTCATTGTTTGTAATTTAATATTGTATTTAAATCTAATATTATTTTCCATCTGTGGCAAGCCCTTACAGTAAGGAAAGGCAAATAAAATTATTTTTTTAACATTTAAATAAGAAAGTTTTTCAAAGAAAAATTTAATTGTATTTATGTTTGCATTTCCCCTTCTCCCAATAACAATAATTAAGGTAGTATTTGTATTATAACAATTTTTGTTTTCTATTACTTTGGATAATATTTGAGAGTAGTTTGCATTAGGACTACAGTAGTTTGTCACTGGTTGTCCCAAAGTTTCACACAAAATATGGCCCATGTTTTTACCAATTTCATCGCTAAACATTACTATATTATTATTGCTGCAGTATGATTGATGTTGAATATTTTTATTGCTATTTTGTATACTAATTACATTATTGTTGTCTGTCAATATGCTAGTATCACATGTTACAGGCAAACTGTCCAAAGAAGTAGTGGTTTCATTGTGGTTATCAGAAAACAATGAATCATTCCTACAATTGCATGAATTAACTAATTTACCTATTGCCATAACTTGTTCCCTACTTTGTTTTTGAGAAATCTCATATTTACTACTGATAGTTCTCAGTTGCTCTTCAAGTTTATCTATTTCTGTTTGAAGAGCTCGTGTGTCATCAAAATATTGTGAAGACATGTTGTCTACCTCTATGGAGTACATATTAACCTGATCGATTAATTGCATCCTCTGCCTATTTAATGCTACACTATCTATAAAGAACTTATGTTTATAAATTAGCTTTTTTGTTTTTGTAATAAATTTTTTTACACGAATGTACTTTTTTAATTTGTTCTTACTACATTTGATGACTTTTTGAGGTCTATTAACACTGAAGGAGTCATTGTCATTTGTAAGATCTATAATGATAGCTGAATTATGGTTTTTATCTACCAATGGTGAATTGGGAACGACCAGCTCCTCATATAGACTCTGATTTGATGCAGCTACTATTCTGTCCTTGAAGTCTTCAAATGATGTAATAGTACAGTGTGCTTCATATAGCTGGCGTTCTAAAAGCCTGATGCGTTTCAGAGCTTGCTCGTACTCATCCCTGCATGTGTCAAATGAGTCAACGAGGAGCTGTAGTCTGTCCCGAGCATTGGTATATCTATATATATATCTGGCGCCTTCGACAACGCGTGGTGGCCCATGTTATTGCTAAAATTAAAATCAAGAGGATGCTTTAAAAATATTTATTCCCTTATCTCCTCATACTTCACACAAGGCACAACAAAATTAAGACTTGGGCATCATTCTGTGTCGAAGGCGCTTACGATGGGGTGTCCTCAGGGCTCGGTGCTAGGTCCATACTTGTGGAATATAGGCTTCGACGATTTTCTTACAATACCTATACCACCCGGATGTACTCTAAACGCGTATGCGGACGACGGTTTATTACTGGTGGAATCTGATACTAGAGCGGGGCTTGAGAGTCTGGCTAATAGATGTTTGAACTTAGTATCTCTATGGGGTGTACGTAATCGCTTGACTTTTGCACCAAACAAAACCTTCCAGCTACTTCTGAAAGGTAACCTCAAATCACCGCCGTGTATTAAATTTCAAAATGTTACTGTTAAAAATAAAACCTCGGTTTGCTATTTGGGATTAGTTTTAGAAAGAAATTTTTCATTTATCGAACATATTAGAACAGTTAATGAAAAGTCTAAAAAAAGTTTCTTTGCTCTGACGAGAATATCAACTGCCACATGGGGTCTTTCATTTAATACATTAAAAATCATATATGGAGCTACTTATTTGGGTGCTGTTTGCTATGGTGCTCCCGTATGGGCCGATAGAGCGACTGTAGGTGCTGTCCGTCGCAAACTGCTACAAGGCCAACGACTTGCATTAATCTTCTTATGCAAAGCATATAGGACGGTTAGTACTGAGGCTTTACCGGTGTTGGCGGGTGTTCTTCCGGTCGATCTCGAGGTGCAAAGACGTGCAGCCATGTACTATTCTACAAAACAAAACATGGAATGCGATTTTTTGGGCGTACGAGACCGCGATAAAATCATAAGATTGTTTCAACAGCAATCCAATGTCTATGACGACCTAATGGATGAATGGCAACAACGATGGGACGAATCATCTAAGGGGCGCCACCTCTACCAGTTCTTTCCATCTGTTCGCGAACGGATGTCGAGGACATGGCTCGAGGTAGATCACTGTGTCGCTCAATTTCTTACGGGCCACGGTAACTTTAAGAGCAAACTACACTCATTTAAATTAGTCGATTCACCATTGTGTCAATGCTCAACACCCGATACTAGCTGTGAACAGTCGGCTCATCATGTTCTCTGGGAGTGTAGTCTTTGGTACAATGAACGTAACACAATGCTAAATAGCTTACAAATGACATCTGGGGCGGTATACTATGGGGATCTTGTGTCAACTGCGGTGAATTTCCGTGCGTTTAGGCGATTCTGCCATACATACTATAGTAATCAAATATAGCTCACTTAGGACCTCTAATACTTTATCCGTGGTGCTTCCCGGTTTAAAAAAAAGGTGTCTGCCTATTTTGACTTCATTTTGTCTCCCGCTTTGCTAAGGAGGGAAGTGGACTTATCATATTTCCAACTCCTCCTGTTTTTCTTCTGATTAATTTCGTTGCGGGTTCCAAGACAGTTAATATTTTTTCCTGGGACTTCCCGAGTGTCATAACTCGGTGTGTTCGTGGGTCACTGCTGTTGATCCTGGTGTACAGGAGTTACAGCGGTGGGCGTGTGGGTGGGATTAGTCCCAAAAAAAAATGTAATCTGTGGTTCAACTAGCAATGATCATAAATCTGTTATCATGCGAAATAAACCGATCTATTAAAACCGTGTTAAGGTCGCGCAATCTTATCAGGAGCGAAACTAAATGATTCATTTAAAGTAGTTTGTATCACGCGAAGTTGCTAAATGCAATTGAAGTTCATTTTCACAAAGAACGTGGAGAACGGGTTTGGTCAATATTTATGGTGATGTGGTTTAATTTTATGTTATCTATTAGACGTGATGTTTATGATATTTTATGGGATGGGAGGGGTCTCCTTCTGTGAACTTTATGGGAGGGTATGGTGCGAAAAGCATTGCCTGCATAAAGAAAAAGGTATTTTTTTGTAAAATATACTGTGTACGTTTGGAAATCATTGCTATTAAGGTTTAATAATATCAACTATAGTAGAATATTATTACAAATAAACATTTTCTATTCAGATCTATTTCCTTCAGAGTCGAAAAATATTAGATTCACTTCATGAATACCAATATATAAATACTTTTTTAAATATTTTAAGGATTTTAGGAATTATACACATACAAATATGAGAAATAATCTTGCGTTATTATTATAAAGTTAAATAGTGTGTTATTAGTGTAAACAGTAAGTATTAAAGTAGTACTGTATTAATAAATTTGAAAATTTTCATAATCATACACTTCACACTGACATTCGTCATTTAAACAGATTCTATTTATATCATTTCTGAAATCATCTATACCAATAAATAAAATTGGAGTGTCTGTGTTTGTAATATTAAAATAACCGCTTTTTACTAATTGCATATGTATGTTTACACGGTACATATACCAAAAATGCAGTTGAAAAAATGTTTGTCTGTCTATCTGTCGGTTTGTTTGTCTGTCGGTCTGTCGGTCTGTCTGTCTATCTGTCTGTCTGTTTGATCCGGGTAATCTCTGGAACGACTGGACCGATTTTGACGGGCCTTTCACTGGCAGGTAGCTGATGGTCCAGGGAGTAACTAAGGCTACTTTTTACAGACTAACTTTGTCTTGCAGCTTTGCTCGCGGTTCAACAATAATCGCGGGTAACATCACGGGGTTCAGCTCAGATATAAATGTAAGTGCTAATATAAAAGCATATGACATCAAAATGTCAGAACATAGCCATATATGAATTGAGGTTAAAACGCTCAAAAATAAAAAGGATAAAATTTATTAGGAGGCTTAACCTGAATAATTCCATTGTTATCATGACAAGTCAGATTAATTTGAGTTCATTAAATTAATTGCTGACATTTTTATTTTTAGTATACAAATTCTCTTGCGAATAAAATAGCAAAAAATTTTTTGAATATTTTTGCAGTTCTATAAATGGCTTCATTTAATAACTTTAGCAACAGTTATTAGTGGTTTTGAAACCTGGTTATGTTTATTTAGTTTATTTATAACTTTAAGCTCTTTTGTACATCGGCAGACTTAATGCCCAGAGCATTCTCTAACAGTCAATCTGAGGGTGGTGTAAAAATCTTGTGAGGTAGGCGCACATAGGTTTCGTACTTAAGTAAAATATACATATATACATTACACAGTATCTTTTACCATTAACCCGGTAATCGGCTCAGAAATAGTAGCTTGACTACCTATTAATTATTTATTGGATAAAATATAATAAAGTACAGTACAGTACACATTTGTTTTTTTATATTCTTTTTTTTTTATTTTGTCCTGTTTTTGTCGAGTTCGACAAAAAACAGCAATTGATTTTATTGATTTTTACATATAACGTTACCTATTTGTGTATACAACAAAGATAGATAAATAAATAGATAAATATATGTAGGAGTAATTCGTGTTTTTCATAATTTAACATTAATAAGTTTTACATAAGAAGTAAATTTGAATATCAATATTGATAATATTATAATATTTTATCCATAGGTGTAGTAATAACAGATCTTGACTGCTAAACTAGAAATCGTGAATTGGAGTTCTTGAAGTATAATAATATGTATTTAAAAATATAAGTATAAATCTATCAGCATTTGGGTTACTATAGAACAAACTTAATAGTTTGAAATCACACTACCGTATGTGATATATTTCAAGTGTTGTTATTATCTCCTAAATACTTTTACAAGAGTCGTGGTTTTGGATTTAGTAGTCAAATAACTGGAACAATAATGATAGTCTCTTCTCCGGCTAAAATATAAAAATACATTGCATAATTGCACCACAAGTGAACGCAAATGGAAAAGTTTAAAATAAAACAAGAGTAGAAGCAATTACTTGTTGATCTTGGATCTTGTTTTACTGTTAAGCGTTTTGATAATATTCCAAGTAAAATAAGGCCGATGGCAGTCTAAAGTCAGTTGTTATGGAGATACTTGGGGGAGGCCTTTGGTCAGAAGTGGACGTCTTTTGACTGAGATGATCATGACGCCGAAGAAGAGTACAGAAGAGTAAACTAGCAGACGTGTCATATGATAAGTAACTACACACGGATACATCTGCCTTCAAAAACTGTCTAAACTAAACAAAAATAACTAAAAATGAGTCATATCAAACAACGTTCTAAATTTAAAATTAAACCATTAATGGCACATTGGTCACAACGATGGCCGATGGAGCCAAACATTTCTTAAGTGGCGACTGCGCACTACACTCCATTTTTAACCGACTTCAAAAAAGGAGGAGATCTCTCAATTCGACCGTATACATATTTTTTTTTATGTGTGTTGGCGGATAACTGCGTCGTTTATAAATCGATTTTAATGATTCTTTTTTTAATAGAAAGGAGATGTCCCGACGGTGGTACCATGATAAGGACTTTAATATCTGATCATGGCATCCAAGAGAAATCGAGTCGAACCTTGAAGTCGGTTTTATGTTTGTTAAAATTGTATAAATGGAGTATTGTTAGGTTAGATGGTGGAAGCCGTTGGATGATGGCAGCACAGGGCCGGTTGTTATGGAGATGCTTGGAGGAGGCCTATTGTCTCTATGGACTACGCCTTTCATCAGATTTAATATATTATTTATGGCTTTATATCTTTGAGTTTAAACATAATTTTGTAACATATTTTTATTTAAATATGCATATAATTATGCGTAAATAAAATAAATGATTGTAAAGGGAATAATTTTAATATTTAAATATATTGTCGTTGTCACAGAATTATTAAATTACGTAAAGCTATATAATTTAGACATGATACTGCAGTGCATGTTGTATTAACCTATTCTGTTACACATATAAATCAATTGCTATTCGTTTGTCTCGCTAAAACTCGAGAACGGTTGGGCCGATTTAGCTGATTTTGGTTTTGAAATGTTTGTCGTAGTTCAGGAAAGGTTTAAAAAGTAAAAAAAAAAACTTAAAAATTCAAATGTCACGTGTACGAAATAGCGGGCACAGCTAGTTAGTTATAAAATTAGTTTTAAAATCATAATAAAGTTGCATAGCTGATGGTAAAGTAAATAAAAATAAATGTCAAAGATTGAGTTAATTAAATTTAGATATGCCATACTAAAAGTTGACGTTACAACTAGTAGGAAGTCGCTTCACTTAAATAATGTTTTTTTTTAAAAAACATTCTCTTAGTGTTGCCGCAACAGAATTATCACCACTGACTTAAAACCCAAGACTCATAAGTAAGACTCCAGAGTAATTGAGTCACGTTCATTAGCAGCGGAAGCCATTCTCCATCAGGAGGCCCGTCTGGTCTTTTTCCATGTTTCTAATAAAAAGAAGAATAAAATAAAATTGTACTCCTTAACATGTTTTCATAATGGCGTACCTTAAACAGGTAATTTGGTTTGTTATTAAGTTTATCCTGTCCACAATTAACGTGACACAAAGATGCGTTACATTTAAAAAGTAAAGCTTTTAGAACCCTAAAGGTGGGGTCTAACTGACAGCGATAAATAAATTGTGATTGTTTTTATAAAAAAAAAATTACACTATTTTTCTGTGAGACCGTTTTATCGCTGCGGTCGAGCCAGTCTACTTGTGATGAAGCATAGCTTTCCAGGATAAAAAGGGTATTGTGTTGCCACCAGCTTTTAATAGTCTACTGCTGCACATAGTTACCTCCTTATTTTGGCTTATAATACTGACTGACTGGCTGACCAGATTTTATTTATTTTATTGATTTCATTTATTTATTTATTTGTACACAAATTACAGGTTTAAACTTATCGTCGGTTTCTGCACTAAGCTCGAGGCTTGTGTCGCGGCAACCAAGACCAGATTGGACATTATTGATTGGTGCTAATTCTGTAGTTCCAAAACCACTCCATACAAAATCGGAAATCAAAATAAGATGGTTAGGGTTTGTACGTTTTTTTTTTTTTCATGAGCAGACGTATCGCTTATGGTAAGCGATTGCCGCCGCCCATGGACACAAGCAACACCAGAGGCGTCACAAGTGCGTTGCCAGCCTTTGGGGGATGGGGAGGGGGTTTTGGTTATGGGCCTCCGGTATCCTCACTCACTCGGTGAAACACAGCGCAAGCACTATTTCACACCGGTTTTCTGTAAGGCCGTGGTATCACTCCGGTCGAGCCGGCCCATTTATACCGAAGCATGTAAGGTTTCTTTCACTTTGCAGTAATATTGTCTTTCGTAGCTTGCTCGCTTGCGTAGTCGGCTCTTACGACACGACACTTATGGGATAAATAGGG
This sequence comes from Spilosoma lubricipeda, assembly GCA_905220595.1. Taxonomy (NCBI): domain Eukaryota; kingdom Metazoa; phylum Arthropoda; class Insecta; order Lepidoptera; family Erebidae; genus Spilosoma; species Spilosoma lubricipeda. Next base: position 6,657,243 of record HG992300.1, read on the forward strand.
TTGGACACCCTGTATTCTTAATTCGTTGCCACTCGTATGTAATATCCTAATCCTTTAGAAATAATCTCATAGAATATCAGACTAAGAATAATTAAAATTTAACTGTCTATTCTTTGTAAGATTATACGAGTTTAATATAACCATCATATAAAGAAGATTAATAAAACAAAAAACAAATAAATAAAAAAAAAAAATTAGTTCATAGTGATAAGGGAAACTATATATTTACCGTGTAGTTTTGTACTAAATTTTAATCTAAATTTTCGACAATTATAACACCTGTTAAAGTATAATTACATCGAAAGGTATCTCATTAAAATTGACTACCTTAACACAAACGACCACTGCTTACACACGGTCTGTACCCGAAAATCCCCTAGTTAGAATAAATTAATTTCATCTCCACCTTAATTGAGAGGGTAGGTTGAATTCTTGTGATCCTACAGAGGAGTGCCTCATTATTTATTCTTATAATGCCCCTTTAACCCGACAGCTTTCGGGTTAATTTGCCAAAGGTCTTGCGACTAAAAATTCGTGCTCGGAATCCTTAATTTTACATCTAAAACCTATTTTAACTTACTTTTTAATTGTATGTTATATGTTTTTTAATTGCTTTAAAAGCTATGTAATAATTATGTCCTGTGTATGTCAGAACAAATGTTTTTTCTTTCTTTCTTTCTATTATGTGGACTTATGTTCGAGTACCTGCAATTTCACTGGGAGGAGGTAGTATTCATATGTGTCCACGGGAATTACATCATGTTCCTTTGCTTGATAACTATAAATTAAAAAACTTTAAAAAACTTCTTCGCAGCATCAGGTGGAAGTTATCAATTAATTGTCATTTAACAATTATACTGGTACGACAAACAATCGAGTAATCATACATCATTTTGGAAAAGAGCTGATACTCTTACATTGTTGTACCGATGTGAACTAAACATAGCTAAGAACCACTGCAACGAAACTGGCTTTCAAATAAAAACTACAAACTTTACATCGCAGTCAGGCCATCCGTTTGAGAGCTACAATGCTTCAGAAAGGCACATACACACACACACACAAAAAGACAGCCTTCTTTTTGTGTCGGGGGTTAAAAAAGGACTTTACTTTTTTCTAAACACACTAGGTTATATAATGTAAATAAGTATTAATAATTTAATAATAAAAAAATCAGACGTTAAATAACGCTATCCAATCCCAAGCTAAGCAGAGCTTGTTTTATGGGTACTAGACGACTGATTTAAATATATTTTTTGTAAATACATACATATTATACATAGAAAATACCCAACTTCCGAAACAAATATTTGCAGATCATACAACCATTTGATCCGACCCGGGAATCAAATCCGAGACCTCAAGCACAGCAGTCGCTTACGCTACCACTATGCCACCGAGGCAGTTATATTCAAATATAAGGTTGTTTAATCTTGAACACCAGTGCTAGACCCTTGGAGTGAAGGGATACCTTAGTGAATAGTCATCCGGGCCCATAGAGACAAGCTAAGCACTTACAGTTCGATCACCGGTATGCAGTTCAAACCTAGAGGCCTTTCACCCCGTTAAAAGTTACATAAAATTATAATGTTTTCCATAGGGTCTGTGATGTGAATGATTTTCTTTGTTCTTTCTTCGCTACGCAGATGAGGCGCCCCAGGTACGACCATCAGCTTCATGACACACACATCACAACTATTTCACTTCCCTAACAAGGTCGGGCGGAGTCCCAATTCTAACCTCTTATGATTAAGGTTATACAATCAAACAGTGATCGAACCATTTACGCAACTTCGATACTACGAGACACTGTGAACGATTATCACACGCTTTCGAAGCAGAATTCACAATTAATAGACCCCGACAGCCTTCGCGTTCCATGAAGTTTCGAGTTTATACAATGGCCGTTCCAACGGTTTCGAACAGTTTATTTAGCCTGTCAAACCACGATGGCCATTAGAATCCTCATCTAGAGCTAAATACAACGAATCCAAACACGACACTAATCAACATTATCTAACAAAACTAGTTCCCAACCGAAACAAGTAAAATTTTAACAAAAATAAAACCGACTTCAAGGTTTGACTCGATTTCTCTTGGATGCCATCATCAGATCTTAGTGTTTTTATCATGTTACCACCATGGTTAGAATATCTCCTTTCCATTAAAAGAAGAATTATCAAAATCGGTTCATAAACGACGAAGTTATCTACGAACACACATAAAAAAAAAAAAGTATGCGTTCGAATTGTGAAACCTGTTCCCTTTTTTGAAGTCGGTTAAAAATAGGCGCCGCCGCCATACTGTTCCAACAGGTTCCAACAAGTTCTACCCGTAATAATGACATGACATTTTAACTTTGACATAACCAAAGACAATGTCACTTTACCATGGAGCATACAAATTTACTTAGAACAAGGCATTGCCTTAGAGCATATATATATGTAGAAGGTTTGGTTTTGAACAAAGGTTATATTTGAATAAAATTTATATCGTCAACGATTAGATTAAATATATTTTGCTCTTTAAATTGATTTAAACTTTAACATTATTTTGTTGTAATTATTACTAATATTAAATTATGGTAGGTCTCGTAATCTTTTAAATAAGTTCATTTTTAATTTTGCAATTGCGAGTTAATAACGACACTAATTAATTAGGATGTAAAAAAAGTTTGCTACTAAAATCCAATTGTAGTTGTTTTTATTTTTTATAGAATAGGCGGGCAAACAAGCAGACGTACCGCCTGATGGTAAGCGATTACCGCCACCCATGGACACTTGCAAACACCAGAGGCGTCACAAGTGCGTTGCCGGCCTTTAGGGGATAGGGAGGGGAGAAAGGGGAAAGAGGGTGAAATTAAAAAAAATAACTTAAGCGTAATATATTATTATGAAATAGTTTACTTCTTTACATACTTTAAAATATTTCTTGAGTACTTCAAATAATTTTATTGCAACAGAAATGCGAGCTACAAGATATTATTAACATTAAAAGATCTTGAAAATTACTAAACCCTGCAGGAAAACTAAAAGATGAAACTTTTTCGTTCTTAGCTAAATCCTTTTCATAAATTATAAGGCTAGTATTATTTCGTCTCGGTAAATGTTTAGTTAATAATTTAACCAGTTAAATAGAGTGGGTAAAGCGGGTTATTTTAAAGCCAGCACTCTGAGCACACCAATAATTAATGAGTCGATATTGGTTTGCTTATAGAGCTGCTATTCGACAGAGTTGGGAGAATTTTTAAACAGTTAAAAGTTAGAGATTGATTGAATAGGATTGTATTTTATTTACATACACTATTGGTTTTTTTATTGCACTATTGGTGCATTAACGGACTTAATGCCTAAGGCTTTCTCTACCAGTCAACCTTCGGGCGATGCAGAGAAGACAAGAAGTAGTTGCATTCTGGCAACATATTAAACATACGTAATATATATAACATTTCAAACACACAAATTTGAAGATTGAGTTCGAAATCTGTTGGAAAACTGAAATATGTAATTCACAAATGGAAGATTACTCGATATTCAGAAATTTGAAGCAGATTTTGGAGAAACTTTAAGTGACATTAAATTACAAATAGAGTTTAGAGATTTTTACGTACAAAAACTTGGAAATGGTGTTTGTTGATCTGAAAAAGGCGTAAAATAGGATATTCGGAAAGATATTCTCACTTTGAACTTACAAAACCTAGCAAAGAAAACCATATATCTGAAATGTGAATTTTAAGATGTACGATGGGGCCCCGGTACCCTCTTTATCTTTCAATGAATAATCTCACTTCACTTGGATAAGTTATAAAGAAATGAATATCATAGTTTCAAATTTGTTTTCTTTGAAATGAAATTATTAACAAGGTTTTATATGAAGAGAGTAAAATTTTCGGTTTCTAATTTAATTTATAAATCACTGTTTCTATTGTACCTTTTAACAGGAAATAACTCAATTTACAAATTATCAAAGTTTCAATATACTACAATATTGCGTAAAAAACACATGGTCAGTTAACTTAATTAAAAGTAAAACCTCATTAAATTTTAGAATTATGTATTACTTGCTATTGTGTTTTTGCCCACAGTTTGTTACCGAAGTAAAAAGTAGCCTAATGTCTTCCTCTTGTTGTTCTTCTTCATTGAAATAGTTGCAACGGTTTAGCCGTAAATGCATAACAGACAGAAATACAGAGTTACTTTCGAATTAATAATATTAGTAAGGCTAGGCTGCCTAACAACTTTGTTTAATTACTGAAATGGACTGAAATTCTTCTGGTGTTTTTTTTTTTAATTTTTCGACATCAAAGTATTTATTTTGTCGACAAATAAAAAAAAAACATTTTCTACTGTCACAGTCGTTCAGTAATCAGGTTTATTCGAAATTCAACGACAACATATTATGTGTGTACACATTTAGCAATAATTGTACAACCTTATCTAATTAATTCCCTTAAGACACAGCAATAACTATCCTACCAGCCAACCACAACCCGCCGGCTATCACTAAAGATATTAATCTTGCAATGAAAAGGGTCCACGGCCTGTCCCAGGTGTGAAACCTGGCCATAAGCCTGCACCGTCTTTTAAGTACGTTTTAAGTTGTCAAAGTGGATCTACTGTATCCCTTATTCGATTTTAACCATAGTTATGGGCTTGTGGTTAGACAGTAAAATGTATTTGTCCTTTGAATATATGCCTACATGTGTAAATGTAGCTTTTGGTTTTAATCGAAAATGTTGTGTGTATCAAAACATTAATAACAAACAGATAAGACCTAACTCATGTATTCTTAGGTTGTGGATTAATAATAATTAATGTGTAGAATAGTACCCAAGTAAGCTGAAGTTAAATGATACCTGATTATATAATTATTCAGACAAGATAGGTAGACGAAGTAATAGCAATGGCAAGAAAATAAATAAATAATAAAATAAATATTTCGGACACCTAACACACAACGTCATCTAGTCCCAAACTAAGCAGAGCTTGTATTATGGGTACTAGACAAGTGATATAAATATTTAAATACTTTTTTTTTGTAAATACATACATATTATACATAGAAAACACCCAAACTCTGAAACAAATATTTGCAGATCATACAAACATTTGGTCCGACCCGGGAATCGAACCCGAGACCTCAAGAACAGCAGTCGCGTACGCTACCACTGCGCCACTGAGGCAGTTAAAGAATGGATACTTACACAGAATGGTAAGCTTGGAGTTAGCTTTTAGTTTTAAGTTAGGAGATCTATACTCAGAATGGAGTCTCAATAACTGAATATAATAAACACCTAGTTAAATATTTTTATAGTAGGTATATTCTAAAAATATTTAATTAATAATGATACAATGATTTACTTTCAAAAACCAGTGAAAACAAGTCTACTTTTTTTTTCTCTTAAAACTAGGTGTTTTTTTTTTTATAAAAAAACGACTTCCCTATAAGGAATATACATTGTGTGTCGTGGAAGACTTTACAAACATATATGAAATGGACACAAAGATTTCCCAAACTCAGAACATTAATTGTGGATCACACACAGTGTTGTTCTATGTGGGATTTTAACCCACAACACATGGTGCTGTAGAAAACGACGTGGCGACTGCTAAAACTACTAGGCCAGGTCAAGAGGCCAGAGATGTTGTCGATACAAAATTATCCGTAAACGTAGTTTTCCAATCTGGTTAGAAAATTAATTCTGTTAGGTGGCATAAATATATATGACTAGCTTTTGCACGTGGCTTCGCTCACGCAGACTTTCACTCCCAGATTTACCCCCTTAGGGGTGGAATTTAATAAAATCCTTTCTTAGTGCTCACTTACGTTATATAAAGAACCTACATGCAAAATTTCAGGATTCTAGGTTCCGCGGTTTGGGCTGTACGTTGATCTCTGGGTATGTCAGTCAGTCAGACACCTTCCTCTTTTATATACATATAGATGATGCAGATGATGCCCAATCATGCTGAATCATAACTAGGCCACCATGCTGCAGTATGGTGACTCTTGGATTCTGCTTATGCTTTCCGTCAGGCAGAGAAGAGTCATACATAAAAAAATGTATAAGCTTGTATATGAGCTGACGTACCAAAAAAACGTTTACCTATTTGCTGAACAAGCAAACCTAATTTGTCAGTGCAGAGGATAAGATACCTGCACATTCATTCCCTTTTAATCTTTAAAACAATTTTTACTCATATCGGAATACATTTAACGTATTTGTGTACTTACATTTATTTCCTAATCTACAAACCTATTTATATTCATAATGATTTCGGGCTCCGAACAAAGAATATCTTAATCCACAAAAGAAAGTAAAAAACCAAGCTCTTTGGAACATCTAACCCATTCCCCTAACCGTTAATTGCAGTGTAAAATGTTCCAATTTAGTTCATTTTGTTCCATTTTGTTTTAACCCGATGTAAATGATTCATTATAAAACGCTGTAGCATGATTTATGGGTTGAGAAATTAAACCAATTACTATGGGATTTTTTGTCGGTTTTAGGCTAGGAGGTAGCGTTTAATTTATAGCTTTGGTATTAAACTTTTCTTAGTGAAAATTATTTCTATTGGTTTTTTTCTTGGGCAGTTTATGTCACGGGCTTTTAGCTGCAACAAAGTTAGCAAAAATAATGGTGCTTCATAAAAATGATGTAATATCTAAAAAACATTTTACTGTTTTTTTAAACGACTTCAAAAAAAGGAGGAGGTTTCTCAATTCGACCGTATATATATATACTAGCTGAACCCCGCGGTGTTATCCGCGGTGATTGTTGTACCGCGAGTAACGCCGCGGGACAAAGTTAGTCTAAAAAAAGTAGCCTAAGTTACTCCCCGGATCATCAGCTACCGCCAGTGAAAGTCCCGTCAAAATCCGTCCAGCCGTTCCAGAGATTACCTGGAACAAACAGACAGATACACAGACAGACAGACAAAAAATTTTTTAACTGCATTTTTGGTATATGTATCGTGTATACATACATATGCATTTAGTAAAAAGCGATTATTTTAATATTACAAACAGACACTCCAATTTTATTTATTTGTATAGATGTATAGATTATGTCTGTTTGCGGATAACTTCGTCGTTTATGAATCGATTTTGATGATTCTTTTTTTAATAAAAAGATGTCCCAACCGTGGTACCATGATAAGGACATTAAGATCTGATGATGTCATCCAAGAGAAAACGAGTCAAACCTTGAAGTCGGTTTTATTGTTGATAAAATTTTACTTGTAAATATTCGCGCGATTGAATATTTAATTAAATATACACGGTATTTTTATTAATTACAATGACATAATTTTATCCAATGTGCACCTTGTATATGGCGTAATCATAAAAAAATTCAAAGCCTTAAGATTATTGTTTTAGCTCACGTGTGGTTTGATGTGTGGAAGTAAAGTGTATACGAACTCCTAAACTAGCCATTCACCTGTTTCACTGTTAAAGTACCACAATATCTATGTTAATTTTTATTTAAGGAAATTAATCTTCTTACTTTGTGTAACACCGGGACTATTTAAGCAAATGTTTATTAAAATCAAGTTTATAAAATGTTCACGACAAGTATCTAATATTTTATTTTTCTAAATTATACATACTAATAAAATAATGAAAATAGTACTGTTACTTTTTTAATGTTTTCGGACAACTGTCGCACAGGGCCCTCTTGTATTAAACTTTAAAGTGCTTTTGTAAATACATTCATATCATAGGAATCATCCGAAGTCCGAGATAACTATTTGTAGATCATACTAACATTTGGTTTGACGTGGCAATATAATCCGAGACCTCAGCACAGCGTATGTTACCACTGCATCACCGAGGCTATCAAATAATGACTTTATTTTATTTATTTATTTATTTATTAACTTTGTGCACTTGAAGTACAAAGGCGGACTTAATGCCATTAGGCCTTGTCTACCAGTCAACCTTCGGGTGTTGCAGAAATATGATGCGGTAGGTGCAAGGACAAACTATTGAATTCGACAGATAATAATTAAACAAATAATGGATAAACCTACATCAGATGTAACAAACATACATAAATATAATAATACAAACATAATATACACAAACATACACATATACGCTACTGCCAATATATATACACATACATATAAACTACACGGGTACTAGCGTTGAGACTGTACTGCCATTTCACTCCGAAGAAGTTCACGCACTCTTTTCTTAAATGTGAGGCGATTAGTGGACATCCTGATGTCGGTGGGAAGTGCGGTGGGAAACAACACTTTATGGTGTTATTTTTTAGGTAATGGTATGTTTCATAGGCTTCACACATCTCACACAGGCGGTCTCATCTCAAATCACACATAACCTCTATTTACTACGGTGCCGTAGCAATCGTGCTGTCGTGTTTCGTTGGTGATTGCAAGTTCGGAAGCCTAATGATGTAGAAGCATTTTAATAGGCCCCGTAGAGTGGGTCACATTGTCTCCATCCGCAATGAGTATGATAACCGTACTCTTGAATAGGATAGACGACACCTTAGTTAAATAAGTTACTTTTTATCATCTGTCAAATCTATAACTTTGTATGAAAAATGGACTAAGTCTAAAACAGTGACGTCTGTTTTAGAGTACTCAATTGAGTAATATATTTCAATGTTTATTTGATTAACATTTGTAATAGAAATAAAAAGCTGTAATAACTATAACATATTTTCCAAGATGTTTTGTAATATTCCTTTTAAGGAAGGTTATATAGGTATTTATTTACGATACAGTCAACCACTTTACTTTCCACCAGGCGTAGTGGAGTCACTTTGTTGAGCTCAAATAGAAAAAAGGTAACCAGATTCATGGTAAACATACTTATAGATAAATTAAACCTACATAGAACAAAATGAACTGACCTAGATAGGAATCGATTTTAAGATATTAACTCTACCTACTTCTGCTACCATGGGGATTCCTCTATACTGTTAGACCAATAAAACCTTAGGTACTTTTATATAAATAGAACAAGAAAATATAATATGACTGGTTCTCGCCCGCGGCTCCACCCGTGTATATGTCGGTTACCGCAGCAAATAGTAGCCTATGTGTTATTCTGATGTATAAGCTATATTACTGTAAAGCTTCATCCAAATCCGTACAGTAGTTTTTGCGTGAAAGAGTAACAAAGATCCATCCATCCATATGTACAACCTTTCGCGTTTATAATATTACTAGCTGTTGCCCGCGGCTTTGCTCGCGTGGAAATTGAAAATATGTGTTTAATTAAAACTGTGTAAAAGTATGTATCAGTACTTTATTCATGTTTTTGAACGTATTTTTTATTTTTGATCAATAGCCCATTTAAAAGAACTTTCATACAAACATTTGACTCATATTTCATCCCCTTTAGGAAGAGAGTTCGCATAAATGCTGATATAAGTATTCATCTATTTCGAAAAATGACGGAATGCCAGACTAACCTATGTACGAAATGTCAACCCCTATTTCACCCCTTAGGAATAGAATATTCAGAAACACTGCAATACGTATTTACTCATTTTTAATTAGCAACCCAAAAGTAAAGTTTCACCTTTCTTATTTCTATGTATTCTTAAATATGACGGATTTCCATAAAAAAAATCAACCCCAATTTCACCCCCTTAGGGGTAAAATATGCAGTAACTCTAAATATATATCTAGTCATTTTTAATCAATAGCCCAAAATTAAAGTTTTTTGGTACTAATTTAAAAAATAATGGACTTCCATACAAACTTTCAACCCATATTTCACCCCTTTAGGGGTAGAGTATCCAGAAACGCTTAAATTTATCTTTACTCTTTTTTAACCAGTAGTACATGAATAAAGTTTCATGGTTCTAACTTGATAAATGACAAACTTTCATACAAACTTTCAACCCCTAGTTCACCCCTTTAGGGGTAGAATATCCAAAAACGCTTAAATACGTGTCTTCTCATTTGAAATCAGTAGCCCAAAAATAAAGTTTCATGCTTCTAACTTAAAAAATTACGAACTTCCATACAAACTTTCAACCCTTATTTCACCCCTTTAGGGGAAGAATATCCAGAAACTCTTAAATACGTGTCTACTCTTTTTAAATCAGTAGTACATGAATAAAGTTTCATGGTTCTAACTTAAAAAATGACAAACTTTCATAGAAACTTTCAACCCCTATTACACCCCTTAGGGGTAGAATATCCAGTAACGCTTACATATGTATCTTCTCATTTGAAATCAGTAGCCCAAAAACAAAGTTTCATGTTTGTAACTTCAAAAATGGCGAGCTTACGTACAAACTTTCAACCCCTAGTTCACCCTCTTAGGGGTAGAATATCCAGAAACGCTTAAATACGTGTCTTTTTATTTGAAATCAGTAGCCCAAAAATAAAGTTTCATGCTTCTTACTTAAAAAAAGACGAACTTCCATACAAACTTTCAACCCCTATTTCACCCCCTTGGGGGTAGAATATACCGAAATGCTTAAATACGTATCTACTGTTTTTAATCAGTAGCACATAAATAAAGTTTCATGTTTCAGACTTCAAAAATGACGGACTTTCTAGACTAACCTATGTACAAAATGTCAACCCCTATTTCACCCCTTAGGGGTTGAATACTCAAAAACGCTGAAATACGTGTTTATTCATTTTTAATCAGCAGCCCAAAAGTAAAGTTTCAGGTTTCTAACTTAAAAAATGCCGAACTTCCATACAAACTTTCAACCCCTATTTCAACCCCTTAGGGGTAGAATACCAAGAAACGCTTAAATACGTGTTAACTCATTTTTAGTCCTTAGCATATGAATAAAGTTACATGTTTCTAACTTAAAAAATGACGAACTTCCATACAAACTTTCAACCCCTATTTCACCCCTTAGGGGTAGAATATTCAGAAACGCTCAAATACGTCTCTACTCTTTTTAAATTAGTAACACATAAATAAAGTTTCATGTTTCAGACTTCAAAAATGACGGACTTCCAGACTAACCTATGTACGAAATGTCAACCCCTATTTCACCCCTTAGGGGTTGAATATTCAAAAACGCTGAAATACGTATTTACTCATTTTTAATCAGCAGCCCAAAACTAAAGTTTCAGGTTTCTAACTTAAAAAATGACGGACTTCCATACAAACTTTCAACCCCCATTTCATCCCCTTAGGGGTAGAAATTCCAAAATTCCTTTCTTAGTGCGTGTCTACTCAATAAAAGGATTCTACTCACCAAATTTCATAGCCCTAACTATAATAGTTTACGCTCGGCGATAATGAATCAGTCAGTCAGTCAGTCAGTCAGGACTTACTATTTTATAAGTATAGATAGTATAGTATAGATAGATATCTTTTGTTCGCAGGTTTTACCTATTTCTAGGCCCTTACATATATAATAAGTTAAATAGGGCTATTCGTATTTACGCCTTAAATAAATTAAACTTAAAAAGGTCAGCATCCCAATGGCTCAGCAAACTTACATATAATGCTACGGAATACTTACTGGTTATCCTGGCTTAAATGAGACATAAAAATCATACTTTCTCATGACAATTAATTAAGAGAGAATCTAATATCTGTTCTATAAATCTACACACCCTCTGACACTCACTCACTCATTAATTCATTCCACACACCCAGAGGATCCCAACAATCAACAACTACAATTTAATATTGCACTCAATATGCATTGATAATCATAATTAGAGGATAAGTTTTTATATATAATGCTAAGCAATGTACGTGTAGCTTTGTTGCATAAAAATGTATGGTTCATTTTAACGGGTGAGGGCACTGCCTCCTGTAATACAGGTGTTATACCTAGCACGGGAGACAGGGACTTCAAATAATTGTTTTTATATTTTATGACAATAAAGATAATTATTATTATTATATTATTATATTAGTATTAATTATAGTTTTTGTGAACATTTGTAGTTAATAACTACCATAAATATGGTAGGATTATCCTAAATTCCTCAATTGTTAAATCTATAATATTATATACTAGTTGTTGCCCGCGGCTCCGCCCGCGAATATGTCGGTTATCGCGGCAAATAGTAGCCTATGTGTTATTCTGATGTATAAGCTATATTACTGTAAAGTTTCATCCAAATCCGTTCAGTAGTTTTTGCGTGAAAGAGTAACAAACATCCATCCAAACATCCATCCATCCTTACAAACTTTCGCATTTATAATATTAGTAGGATGTACAAATACTTGTCTTATCCGCGCGGTGGCAGAGTATTAATAATGTAAGCTATTATTATTTGGTATATTTAATATGTTTGTGTGTGTGTTTGTCTATATTCTGAATGTAAACGTATAATTTCTATTATTATAAAAGTTATCCTCATATTATTACGAGTCTATCCTCATATTCGTTGTTTCACGTTTTGTAGTTAGTTATTTTAAGAATTTAACCACTTAAATTAAATAAAGAAATTGTACAATCAAAAATGATTTTCAAAAGAAATAAATATACGTCAATATTTTAAGTTTTAATCATAACCATTGGTTTTAAAAATATTTACTGATTAAAATAACTACGTAAAGCTCTAACTTCAAAAGATAAACCTACTTCTAAAAGACCTGACATTATAAAAAAATCAAATATGTACCAAAACCTGTTTCGGCCAAACACGTATTTCTACGAAATGTAATATTTTTTTCAGCACCCTCACCTCAGTTCAGCCCTGGGACGCGACATGAATAATTTAGTTCGGCCCTGTATTAACATATCATTGTTTTACATTGATTTTTTTTGCAAAAGGGTTGCTAAGGGGATTTCAAATAAAACTCAGAGCGTGATGCTTGGGTGGAGAAAATACCTTATTTGAGCTAAAAGCCAAGAGAAAGGTGAGTTCAGACAGCGTAGAGACATTATAATACACTTTATATTGACTAGACCTGTTAAGTATTCTAGTATTATTGAGCTCACAAGACTTTACATTTTACTATTATATTTTTATGTACCTACTGTGGACTTATACAGGTTTCTCTTCCAGAACATACGGAGCACGTTAACCTTTTATAAAACAGTATTTTTTGTTGTGAATCAGATTAAATGGATTCGGAATAAGAGGAAAAATAAAGAATCATTAACAGCCTTTAACAGTCCACTGCTGGACATAAGTTCTTCTTAGGAAGGAGGTTTTGCCTACTAATAGAAAGAATACTTGACATAAACCTTATACCAACCGGTTTGGCTAACCTGGTTTAGTAGCCAAAAATCTCCCTTCTACAGAAAAGTTTACTTCCAGATTGTCCAGCATTTGACTATTAAAGATTACGATTACGATTAAAACGTCGATTAATAGAAACAATATTAAAACAGTTATAATAGACGGCAATTGTATTTATGTCAAGATTTCCTTCTCCTTGCAGGTCTATGGTCCCGCGTGGTTTGCTCCTTATTCGGCTCTTATAACACCCACGGGATCAATAGGGGTTGTGATAGTCCCAATCATGTCTGATTACAAGAATATACTCAAATAAATTAAAATAATAATCAAGTCAATGAAACATGCTTGTAATAAAAGGCTAATATACAAAAGCAATAACGCAAAGAAAACTTTAATAAAACCTATGTCTGGCCAAGTAATAAAACACAGAAAATATTGGACCTGTTGCTCTGAGCAAAGTAATTTGTTGCCGAACATCTAGACCGGCTGTTAGCAAATTAAAAAGCCGCAGACTTTCATTATTCCACTTTTGATTCAGTAACAGCCTCCGAAAATTATTAAAGTATGGAGTACTACGAATAAATTCTACTCTACTGGGTTTAGATAGGTTTATTGTTTGTATAATCTCCGAATAGTAGCATTGAAAAGAACATTGATTATTATTTCATCAACATAATCTACAGCCCGTAACGTACCACTGCTGGGCTAGTGAAGGGATGAGGACTGGCAAAGCAACGTTGTAGCTACGTAATTTTGATAAATCGTAAAAGATGACAAATACTGACGCAGTTGGGTTATTTATTTTTATTATTTTTTTTTCCATGTGAGCGAGGTTATGGGAGAACCTGTGTTTAAGAAATCCTGAATAAATAGAGTCTCTCGAGTAGCAGATGCCCATGGACAGCGATAGTCACTACATGTCGGTAGCTACACTTAGCCCTTCTCATTCTCAACAATTATTTGGGGGCGGCTCCTAGCTCAACTGGTTTTTTTTTTATTTTAACTGCGCCAAAATAACTCTGCTCTGCCTAATGAAAAGTATGAGCAGATTCCAAGAGTGGTGACCACCATCCTCAATGCGAATAAGGACATTGCAGCATGGTGACCCACACTATGGTCGCCTAGTGAGATGCTTTTATACGCCTGCTTAAAGGACCCAGGATCATAGTGGGAGGGAAACACGTGCGCTGGAAGTGAGTTCCAGGTTTTGACCGCTCGGCTCAGAAAGGAGGAACCGAAGCGATTAGGTTTTACATGAATATCAGGTTTTCCACGGAGCGGCAGGCGTCGGACCTCCATAAGGGTAAACTGAATTCATAGATTGATCCAGTTGTCATTATAATAGAGGGCACTGACTTCCTAATAACGATTGCAGTAGATGTTCATGTCAACCGGGACCGACGCCTTAATGTGCTCTCCAAGGCAGAGGCGGGAAACACCGCCATCTTTTCTTGTACTCTTATGTCTACCGATACTAATAAGTATCATAAAAACAGTATATGCATCAAATTACCTGTTTATTCATTTGTCTTCTATCCCATAAAAAATTTAGTCATCACAACTCACTATTATATTCGTTTTGAACATCATATTGCTTCCGAACCGACTAAGTTCTTAACCGCAACAAACGCGGTGCCTCGCACGCTTTCCAAAGCAATTTTAAATACAGCTATCACTGGATCTACGTTCTGAAACTTTACGTTTTCTAATTACAAGGCAGACCGGGGTAGTTCGCTTATCTGCTGATGTAACATTTAAACTGATGTTAATAGCTTAAGGTATATGTAGTTTTTTTTATGTATGGCATACCAAAATGACTCTACTTTGCCTGATGGAAAGCATATGCAGAGTACAAGAGTGGTGGTCACCATAATCACTGCTCGTACAGACAATGCAACATGGTGACCCACACTAGGGCGGCCTAGTGAGGCTTCTATATCTTTGGGTCTCCGGTCTAACACTCACCAACGAAACACGACAGCGTCATTGGTGAGTGCTCCTTACCTGAATTCTAGCAGAATCTTCACAAACTATAAAATTTGTGATATATGTATATAAGTAGGTATGGGTATGTAACCCTGTATGTGCTTAGGAAAAATGAAGTGTAGTGCACTTTTTTATTCATCTCTACACAACCTCGCCGTAGACTAGTAGAGAATACCTAATTTGTACCATTGTACTTTTGTGCATAAAGTTATTAAATTAAACAAACATTAAACAAACTAACTATTATTTAAAACAAGAAACCTAACTGCCGTTTTCCTCAAATTAGTATCTTTATTAAATTAAGTTTTTTTAATAAATATATTCGTAATCACCGTTAAAAAATCTTTATTTTGATATCACATACGATGTATTTGGAAAACATTTTTTTTGAGATTACTTTTTGCCGCCAAAAATCCTTTATTTTGTTTTTTTTTTGGAATTTTGATGTAACCAGTGTAACTCTCACGACTTAGACGAATCTATTGACAACACTCACATAAAAATACAACAAGCCGTTTTGGTTCTAGGGCGTGCCAAAGAAATATACATACATAAATACATATATGCACTCGAAAAACATTACCCTCCTTCTTTCGCAGTTGGGTGAAAATTAAAAAGCTGGTAAATAAGGTTCTATCGATTAAGGAGTTCATATGTCAAAAAGACGTGTCAATATGACTTAATATCATTTTAACTTTATTCTGTTACCGTCACCATTCTGTTATCTCCATAAAGCCAGCACCATAACTCTAAAGATAAATATTCATAGCCACCCCACGTGGTGCAATTATTAAAGGCAAGTTTAAAACAAACAAGTCGCATTAATTTAAAAAGTTGTTAGTACTGCCCTCACACCCCCTCTGGAGTCATAAAGAATGAAAAATCTTGGTTATTTTATGTAATTTGCACGGCTTTTCATGGTAAGATGTTAAAAAGTGTAATTTATGTATAAGTAGAATGTCAAAGAGTAAAATATCGTTTTGAATTTTACCTTTGGAATTCTCATTCAATGGGAATTAAAAACCAGTTTAGATTAAACAGGGCACAGCGGTAGCATTGCTTTGTTACATATAATTTTAAGCCTGCTGAAGTGACTCTGCCTAATAGACATCATCAGGAGACTCCAAGAGTACTAGTCAGCATACTCATTACGAATGCAGAAAATGCGGCTTGGTGTCCCACAACTTGGTGGCCTATTGATATGCTTCTGCATCATTGGCTCTCCGATCTCGCATTCACCAAGGAAACGGGACAACACGAATACTTTAGGGTAATCTCTGTGAGAGGGTAGTACTGCCCCAGTCGAATCGGCCAGTTCATCAGTGTGTCAATAGTTTTAGATAGCATTTCAGTAAGACTTTTTAAAAACTTTGAGAGATTTTAGACCCGGCAGTTGAAAAACTATCCCAAGTTTTCTGACGTGTGTAATTTGACAGTGAAATTATAGAATTTTGAATTATGACGAAAACGCGATAGAAAACGTGTAAAATACAATTTCAAAAGAAATTATTTTGTTTATGTTGCTGACAAAAACATCATTATTACCTTTAACAGTCCACTACTGGACATAGGTAGAGACCTAAAGAGAGCTTTAGAACGGGGATTTTGGTCTACCATACAACGCTCAGCAGACGGGTTGGTCAATTTAGGCCTACAAGGGAACTATATTAATTTATGTTAATTTAAATTTCGAAAAAATACCTACAGCACTTTTCTGCAAAATTAAAACATATTTATAGACGTTTGTATTTACTTTTTACTAGTGGGCACCCAGTGGTCGAAATAAGATCATAATTCATTTATTTATTTTAGGCCTTTTGCACCACTCCTCCATTTAAACTTTACCTGTGCAAATTTTATACTTCTTATTACTTTTACTACAATTTTGTATAATTTTAATAAAAGGAGTACAAAGTTTGTATTCGTATATGGATGACAAAAGTGTCAGTGTTAGTATAAAAGGATTAACATTTAAAGATATCAAATTTAAAATTTTCTACCAAATTGAATGAATAAAAATTTTAGAAGAGATTTCGGCCGTTCTAACTTCACACGGTCAAATTTTAGCAGCAGTTAATAGCTCGTACAGTAGTAAAAGTTCGTTGAAAATTCATTCTACATTTTACGATAGCCGTAAATCTATTTATTTTACGACATTTATTTCATATTTCTCTTCATTTAATGGCTAAGCTAAGTTATATTTAATATTTGTAACATAATATAAACACAAACCTGATTAAAAGTTTTTTACTAGGACTGTTGATAATGTTACGTGTTAGGGTTCGATGTATTTGAGAAATAAAACTTCAGATAAGTAAAATATACTTTATTAAAAACAACCTTAAAAGCACAATATCTCAACATAATAGTCCTTAACTGTCACCATTATTAGGTTTATCACTGAAATCGCTCAAATATTTGTCGCACAGTTTGTTGATGAAGTTGACCCTTCCACAATGACTCTACTCTGCCTGATTGAAAGCATAAGCAAAATCTAAGAGTAGTGGTCACCATACAGCGAATGCAGGCAATGCAACAATACAGCGCGACGACCCACACCATGGCAGGCTAGTGACGCTTCTGCTCATTGGTCCTCCGCTCTCGCACTCACCAACGAAACACGACAGCACGATCGCTGTCATTTTACGTTGATTTTCTGTGCGAGGATAGTACCGCCCCGGTCGACCGGCCCAACCGTGCTGAAATCAGCGTGGCTTTACTACCTCCATACTGTAGCTCAAGACGATTCCTATATATATTACATGCCATTATTACTACTACATTCAAGAGAGGTCGATGACCGGTTCTAAGAAGGCATCGGCGAATGTATCAACCGCGCGACAATCAATCTAAATTCGACCGGATGTCGGTATAAGGTTCATTTTTCAGTGCCTTGAGAAGTCAACGAGAACTTTCGTGATGTTTAATTGTGTCGTGTCTTGTTCTGGAATTATCTTTTTTCCTAACAACCTGATCCATGCAACTTCGTTTGCGTCTATTTTAAAGATGCTCGGTTTCTATTGATGTAAGCATGATGTTTACTATTTTGTCTTCGGCACTCCAGAAAAACACACAACAACATGACGTAATAATTATATATAATAATAACACGTGTAGATGGACAGAAACAAAATCACAAATAACTTTTAGCAACTCTTACTTATTTCTGATCTTCAATTTATTAGTTTTCGTCTGTCAAGACCCTCTTTTCTTAGGTACATGTTTAAGGTCACTTTGAGTTGAAATAAAAATCTAGCTTTAAATTAGTGCGATAAAGGCGTAATGGTTTAATGGTCACCTCACCACCTTCTTCCGCGCGAAGTGTTGAGGGTTCATACTCTAATTGGGACAACACTTTATGTGATCAACAAATTACTGTTCTGAATCTGAGTGTTCTTTCTGTCCGTATGTTTGTCAATGTCACATTTGTGAATGTATGTAAATTAATTCAACTTCTTTAATTGTCTCCTTTGCTGTAGATTATTCAAACTATTAAGCGAGTTATATTATACAATAAAATAATATTTCTTGTTTTCACAATTTTTTTAATATTATATTCTATGTTATCCGGAATATTATTACGAATCAATTGACACTTCATTGACTATTTAAAACTATTACCCTTCCTTTACGCTTCGCCGTAGTCGGGTAAACATATTATATAATTACCTTAAATCTATTATACAAAATTAAAACTTGAAATTTCAATTGAAGCAAGCGATGCGTCTCTTTCTTTCCTTCTTAATATATTAAAAATATAAAAGGTTTTTCAAAGAAACGTTACTAATTCACCAATCTGCAAAACGAGTAATCAACATTAAACCAAATTATCATGCTAAAGGCTTATAATACATAGGTGACGGAAATTTCGCTACGTCGGCGATAAAATGAAATTAGCATAGAAATAAGGGAAACACACTTTGTTTATTTATTACTTGGGGCTTGCTTGTATAACTGTAGCTTGTTCTATTTAATAAGGTTTTTTTAAAGTATTTGAGTCACGTTTGAACATGATTGTAAAGGCCTTGTAGAAGTAGTTAAATTATTTGGTCAGAATAAAAGGATTTCTAAGGTAAGATAATGATCGATTCTATAATGATTAGAAGTTAAACAAAGACTAAATATATAAATCGTTTATAATATTAATTATATATATTATCAACCACTCTACGATAGGCTAAGTAAGAATTCCTTGTTAAAAGTGCGAAATCTAACAATGATGCGTTTAGATTAGGATAATCAGGAAATTGCATTCATTGAAAATAAATATGTTTTTATGAGTTTGGAATTTTAAACTTGAAACCTAAAAAAATAGTAGAGTCACGATGGTTTTAGCACGAACGGGTCAGCTCTGCCAGGGCGGTATTGCCCTCTCATAGAAGACCATACTAAATTGGTATCATTCTAGCTGTCATAATTCGTTGATGAGTAAGAGACCGGAGGCTCCCATGGTGTGGGTAACCATGCAGTATTATTGCGTTGTCTGAATTCACAATGAGTATGGTGACCACCACTCTTGAATTCCTCTCTCACAGAAAACTGGTGTGAAATAGGGCTTGCGCTGTGATTCACCGAGTGAGGGACGATCTGGAGACCCATAACCCAAACCCCTCCCCCTGTCAGCCCTCCCTATCCCCCAAAGACCGGCAACGCACATGTGACGCCTCTGGTGTTTGCAGGTGTCCATGGGCGGCGGTGATCGCTTACCATAAGTCGATACGTCTGCTCGTTTGCCAGCATATTACATAAAAAAAAATTGGCTTATGTGTTACATCACGCAGAGTAGAGACACTTTGCAAGGGCTCATACATAAAAAAAAAAATTGAATATTATGTTCCTACATTTGAAGGATGTGAAAACTTTTACTATTCTGAAATCATATAAAATTTTACCAACATAAAATAAAGGCCACTCAATTTATAAATTAAATTTGTAAGCACCACAAACTAATTGCATTATCGTTCCTTTGACCAACATGTAAACACACACAAAGACAAAATGCAACTACGGTCGAATTAAAATATAGTACTAACTATATATGTTACCTCAATAGCTGCTTCGCTGGAACATCCGTCAGCCAAGCGCCATATTATATTTGATTTATGTCTGTTTGTTCTTCTCGTTCCTGTGTTTCTACACATACATTGTTCTACATATAGTAACACAGAACAACAAAGTAAGCTTAAACAGTTCTCAGTTATGAACTGAGAACTGTTTATTTATTACTAGCTGCTGCCCGCGGCTCCGCCCGCGTGTATGTCGGTTATCGTGGCAAATAGTAGTCTATGTGTTATTCTGATGTATAAGCTATTTCACTGTAAAGTTTCATCCAAATCCGTTTAGTAGTTTTTGCGTGAAAGAGTAACTAACATACACACTTACAAACTTTCACCTTTATAATGTTCGTGTAATTGATGATAAAAACGGTTAAACAAACAAAAACATAATACCATGTATAATTTAACATATAATATATTTGGTGCTAGTCGCATTTGAAAAATATAACAGCCTGACACTGACAACTTACCTACCTACAACCTATGTAATGTAATTAAAATAAAAACGAAGTTTGTACGTGGAATTTTGCACGTGTAACTTCTAAAAAAAACTGTCAATACTTAACCTTAGTCCTATATTACTTTAAGTAAAATGCGTTTTTAGCTAATTGTAAATGCCTTGAAAATTCGCAAAACGGACACAACCAACATCGTCGTCTGCCCTCACGTGTCAACCTACCTACCCGCGTTCGGGTCGCGCACTCAGCGATGAGCAACCTATTCCCCGCGCCAACCGCCATGCGCCATCGTAATATCACGCAGTCGGTTTGTCATTATCGCAACTATTAATTTTAATATTTATTTATTTGTCTCTATTTGTATGTATTTATTTGTATAAATATTTATTTGTCCAAATGATGAAGCGCAAAAGATATATTTTATCTACTTTAAATACCAGAAGCGATAAATGTGTCCATTTTCATTTAGGAATCAACTTATTACTATCAGACCAAATGTGCATTTGAAATAAATCATTAATTTTTATTTTAGTCATGGTTCACTATGTTGGCTTTAATGGCTTACACATTTTAACTATAACGGCTTTTAAGATAAACATTTCCATCAAACATTACATATGTAAAACTTTAGCGATTTTGGCGGCGCACGCCAGTATAGCTCACAGATGGTAGATTTTTTCTACTACCTACTTGACACTTATCGTCATATTTTAGAGAATTCACACACTATCTTTATTATTTGTAGCATATGTGCTAATCTGAAGTTTATGTTAAATTACTGTAGTCTTATGAACCAATTTAGATTTATTAAAAAAATAAATCAATGTAGTACTATTTGTTCGTTACTAAATTATTTAAATAACAAATTACGATATACAGCACTTAGATGTTCACACTTCGACGAACGAAAGGTAAAAAGCCCCCAGAGCGCGCGCGCCACGTCTTTTATAAACACACAATGTCGGTTTGTCAAGATGGCGTCATTATAGATGTCGCTCTGAGCGCGGGCAACGCCTGCTATAGACGTATTATCTATTACAGTAGTGTAATTCAAATCCGTTCAGTACTTTTTGCGTGAAAGAGTAATAAACATCCATCCATCTATCCAACCATACATCCTTACAAACTTTCACATTTATAATATTAGTAGGATTAAGCAACGCTATGATCCGTTGCACTTTGCAAGACTTTCTTTGTATTTCTCAGAAGACAGTAAATCAGGTATGTAGTTTCTTCATTGTGCGTATAAAATACTGAAACAAAGTGCTTCGTGCGAGTCTTTATTATTTCATGTGTTAAACGTTGTCTCTTTCCCGAGGCTCTCTCGTAATATACATATAAATATATTAATCAGATATCAGATAAATCTCAAAGTATTCCAATACTTTAACGTTTTTTCGTAGATGCCCATGAATAAAAACTATAATTAATACTGAGCAAGATTGCAACAAAATGTCAAAAAATGTATAAAAGGAAAGTTCATGCTAACCGAAATTGGGTTAAAAAATCATTTTTTTTATACTTACGCATCCCGTCAATAAACTCTTATTATGTGGTAGCGGTTTTTTTTTCTCCCGATTTCAGGGCTCGAACTCACGGTAATAGTTATGAGTATTTCTTTTTATATGTATGTATTCCCTAACCCTGTATAAGCATGCTATTTCACTGGTATGTCCACATATTGTGACATTGTTACCTTTATTTAAAGAGCTTCACTGTATACTATGTTATGTGTAATGCCATTGGAACAATACACGAACATATTAGCAGCATCGCTCACCCTCGACAGAGCCACATAGAGCTTTCCGTTGCTGAAACAGTTTGTGGTGAGGTCTATGCCTGCGGTGCGCAACGTCTGACCTTATGTCTTGTTTATCGTCATCGCAAAGCATAGACTCACATACTCACCAGACACTGCACGCGTTTAAAGCGGAAAGGGAAATAAACTATGGATTGTGGTCATCCTTTAAGATAATAGTCTAAAAAGACATATAACATAAATCAAACAAAATAATTTAAGTTTCTCGCAGATTGCACGAAATAAAACTATAAATTTTTTTGAAATTTTGTCTGCGACATAAACGCCTTGTGATTGGTTGCAACTCTGGTGACGTCACATGCTAATAAACGAAAGATTCCTCTATTGAATATTGTTTGCGTTTTATGTTTTCGGAGTGGTAATAATCGATCTGTGAGCTAATTCTGCAGTACTTTTTTTTAATAAACTATTTAATAAGTGGTTCGAAAAAAAAGGAACCAAATTTTGTGCGTGCCGATAACAGCAACCTACATAAGATAGACGCTTTTATGTTTGCACTTTTCTATCTATACAAATAAATAAAATTGGAGTGTGTTTGCAATATTAAAATAACCGATTTTTACTATATGCCTATACACGGTACATATACCAAAAATGTAGTTAAAAATGTTTTGGTCTGTCTGTTTGTTTCTTCCGGGTAATCTCTGGAACGGCTGGACGGATTTTGACGGAACTTTCACTGGCAGGTAGCTGATGATCCAGGAAGTAACTTGGGCTACTTTTTTTTAGACTAACTTTGTCCCGCGGCGTTACCTGTGGTACAACAATAACTGCGGGTAACACCGCGGCGTTCAGCTAGTACATAATAATAACACTGATAACTATGCTGCAGAACTGAAAAATGTTAAAGCAGCTATGTTGCACTTGCATAAGTACAACATAAAATTGTTTCTGTAATAACCTCTGGAAAAATTCATTCATTATTTTTGTAAAATCTAATTTACTTTATGTAGGTAGATATATCTCAATGCTTTTAGGTTACATTTTGAAATAGTACAAAGCGTGGTATTTAAAGATGTTATCTGACCCGACGGACTTCGTACCACCATATTTTTCTTTCGTTACCAGCTACCCATGGGTAGGGTGTAGTCACGGACAAAAAAACTTTTTCCTTTATTTTTTAATTTTTCTTGTACACAAACCTTGTCCTAAGAATAACTAACACATAAAACAAATATATAATTTTGTGTAGCCGATCGAAAGTTACGCGCATACATACATTTCGGCGTAACACCGCGAGACAAAGTTAGTCTAAATAAAGTGGCCTAAGTTACTCCCTGGATCATTAGATACCTGCCAGTGAAAGTCCCGTCAAAATCGGTCCAGCTGTTCCAGAGAATACCCGGAACAAACAGACAAACATACAGACAGACAGACAAAAAATTTTTTAACTACATTTTTGGTATATGTACCGTGTATACACACATATGCATTTAGTAAAAAGCGGTTATTTTGATATTACAAACAGACACTCCAATTTTATTTATTTGTATAGATGTATAGATTTGTTCACTGTGGCACTACACACCATTTATTCGACATTTTAATTAATAAAATTGGGGAAAACTGATAAAATTAACTTAAACTGCGCTGTTTTGTTTTGTTGTGGCTACAGTGTGACGTCACGCGTCTCATGTGACCAGCGCCATTACAGAAATATCGTTTTTTGAAATGGTTGTCAAACTTGAACTTTATCTTAAATTTAAGTTCATTTTATCAGTTTTCCCCAATTTTATTAATATTATACTATTATAATAGTTTATAATACAGTTGAAATTCTGAAAAATATCGGAATGTGCTAATTATGTAAAAAAGAATAATTTAAAACGATTTCCAATAATTACTCAAATAGCCTATTATTGGGTAAAAGTGGTAAGTAAAGTAACGAATTTAAAAATTTGATCCGGTAAAGTAGTCATTTCACCACCCGATGGATGAAGCAATATTCTGTACTTTGACCAGACATGCGACATAATCTCTTATTGTTTAAAGCTGTGCCCGCGACTTCGTCCGCGTGGATCTTCTTTTACAATAATGTTATTTTTGTAACTATAGACTATTAAACTACAATTTAATAGATAAATATGACGCTGCCTTTAAAATCTATTTAATTACATTTATTCAAAGTGGACGCTTCCGGTACGTATGCATAAAGATTTGTGGAACTGCTGACCCAGGAAAAAGCGACGTACAACTGCCCATGTGAAAAACATCTGAGACTAAGATCTACTCCAGCAACGCGGAAAGTCTGATGATGCGATTTATTTATTGTCATTGCATAAATTTACTTATTTGAAATTATACTTATTAATTTTACAACTATAAATATAAAGAAAAGAAGGAGAAAAAAACACTAAACAAACTAATTATATTATTATCTAATACCTACTTTAAACTGATATCTAAAAACTACGTATCTATGTATTTTTTAAATCTAAAGCGCGCTTATTCCGAGAAGAGTCAATAAGAACCACGTTCGTTCGCATTAACAGTGACAATTCGAGTGGAGTCAGCGCGTGAGCGCTCCCGCCTTTTTCCCGCCGCTTCGCGTGTTAAACAAAAATCAACCGTAATGTCGTACTTATACTGGTGCGGCGAGATTTGGAAGTTTTATTTCATCTATATCTTGTGTGTTTATTAATTATGATTTTATAATTCTGTATTTTATTTTAAAAAGATATTAAAGTGTATAGTGATAAAGATATATCCATGTGAAATACAACATATTGAAGTATTTAATACACCTTGAAGAAATGCCTAACACTTAAACACGCTATTGTGGCTAATTTATAAAAGATAGAAATATACTATTTAGGACTTTTTTGTAGATCTTTTGAAGACCATCATTTTTGTAGTACATATTTTTGGTGTATGATCAACGTATGCGAGGATAAGAGCTCGAAAGCGAAAATTTACATCCGACTTGCTTCAAATTTATCGTCACTGCTCAGCTCCTATGCATCTTAGCGTTATGTTATATAGCCTATAACCTGCCCAAGAGTATGGACTACAATCGTACAAAGTTTGGTTAAAATCCCTTCAGTAGTTTTTGACCCATGCGTGCACATACAGACAGACAGACAGACAGACAGACAGACAGACAGACAGACAGACAGACAGACAAAAAACTTACTGATTACATTTTTGGCATCAGTATCGATAACCATTCATCCCCCAATATTAATTTTTAATATATATTCAATGTACAGAATTGACCTCTCTACAGTTTTATTATAAGTATATAGATTTACGCTCACTTTGTTGTTAACCCCTTTATGAATTGTTAAACTAACTCAGAACTGCACTTAAATATAATTATTTGAAATAAACTATTTTATTAAATGAATAACTAACGACCTATTCGATGGCTCCTACGTAAACTGCCCTAAGTGAAAAAACCGAACTTTACAGGAGAGCAGTTTGAAGGTGCCGGAACTGCTTTTTATGTCATATCTCGTACACTATTGTAACAATCTTAATGAAAATTTGCAATAAGCATTATAATACCATGTTAATTACATTGAAGTTATTTTTCTTTGTATATTTATATTAAATTTCGAGATTTTGCACATTCGACTTTTTACATGGTCGTTTTTTTATGATTAATAAATTAAATAGACGTAAAAGGGCTTTAGTGACCTTCCTTCCTTATACTAGCGTCAATATTTATATACTATAATAGCTTTGTGTCATATATTTATAACATTATCTGTTATCATTACTAGAAACCATTATTAGATCCAACCAGAAAATGGTATCTAATGTGTCGTAATTTCATTTTGAAGCATATACGCCCTTATACTGTGTGTAAATTATAGTTATGTCCTTGTGTCACATACAAAAAGGTATTCAAAAATAAAATAAATTTGTATTAAAATTAAAAATTTTATTACAATCGAGTTTCTGTATCACCACCTTATATCACAACCATCATTGTACAGAGTACATCGTTCGATTGGGCTTTATACGTAGCCAATTTGTGCTCATACGCCTATTTGCCTAAAATTTTATTTTTGATCTAGACAAAAAATCATTTTTTTTGTTTTTTTTATATCTTAGAATAGGGCAAAATAAACCGATTGAGCTAATAATTGGAAAAAGGCTTAAGCGGCAGTTCCGCCCCTATACGTAGGAGCCATCGCTATTGGTGAATGCGACTGCCTATCAAAAGGTCTCGGGTCCGAATCCCGAGCTAGGCCAAACAGTGGTATTGAGTTTTTCTGATTACCAAACAGAGTTTGAAAGTTGGGGCTTGTATGCCCGTGCCTCAGAGAGCAGATTTACGTCATCGCCGTCGATCCTGAACCCGATCTCTCCCCCATCGTGTCAGATATAGTGCAGATGTGTTTGCGTACACACTTGTTCACCATAATATCTCCTGCGTAGTTGGCTGGTCTCCGTTAAAACTTTCGGCCACCTTTGGCCAAAATCGGCTAGGAGAACATCATTATCAAACATGTTTCTCTTTTATAATTTTTTATTTTCGAAGGTCTAAAATATGTGAACGTACAAGAATGGAAGCTCTTCATTGTATATATTATGTAAAATGACGTTAAGTGGTGGGAATCCCCAAACGATACATAGATGATAAATTAAGAATTGCGCAAGCTGTATAAATCATCATCATCATCATCATCATCAACAACAACCTTGAGTAGGCTACTGCTAGGCAAAAACCTAACTTTAATTTTAAGAATGCATTATTAATTTTTATTTGCATAAATCACCTTGGGAGAGCCACGCTTCGAAATGAATGAGCCGACTCGACCGGATCACGTCCTTACAGAAAACCAGTGTGAAATAGCGCTTGCCCTGTGTTTCACCGAGTGAGTGAAGATACCGGCGGCCTATAACCCAACCGCTCCCCACATCCCTCTCCCCGTCCCCGAAAGGCTGTCCTCTGGTGTTGCGGGTGTCCTTGGTTGATAATCGCTTACCATCAGGTTATAAGTCTGCTCGTTTGCCCCTTTTCCAAAAAAAACAAAATATTTATCATATCATTGAAGTGTATGAAGGCCCGTGAGTGATGTGATAGATAGATAGAATAATACATTTGAACGTTCCCAATGCTTTTGGGCACATAATATAACGTGCAGAGACTATAGAGGAGTCCATAGTTTCTCTGTGCAAAGGCGGGAAAAGAGATTAAGACGCACGCGTGTGTGTGGGCGAGACATAGTGAAGGAATTTATTAAATAAAGCACAACGAGTACATGATAATTATAACGCAAATAAACTTTTAAAACAATTTTTAATTATCAAAATACTATTCGTAATAGACCGTTTGTAGTGTAAAAGAAACGTAGCAATGAAAAGCAGGGTCCTAGTTGTCTTGGTCTTATACTGTGGGACTCAATCCTTAGAGCGTTTCAAGAGTAAACATCATGTACACGAAGTACAGTCGCTCACAAAGTAGAATGAAATGTATAACAGTATAGGACAAATTTATTTAAATCAGTTTAAGTTGTACTCATAACGTTTACTAGATTATTTAGTGCCAGACGTAGCCTAATTAAAAGTTAAAACAATTTGTCTACTTTGTTTCTAATCAGACGCGAAGTTAAATAAATTAAAACAATTCGAATAAAAATAAATCAAGAGTTAATGTTAGAATTATTATATTTGACTATCTCGATGGTTCTTTGGTATCGTATGCGACTGCTGTGCGCTATCCAGATTGAACTAAATGTTTTTATTGCTTTAATATTTGTTTTAGAAATTGGGTGTTTTCTGTGTATAATATGTATTAACAGCATAAAAGTATTTATGTAGCTATATAAGTTGACTACTAGCCATATTATAAGCTTTGCTTAGTTAGGGACTAGATGACGTTGTTTGAATGTTGTAGAATATTTTATCATATTTGTTTATTACTTAGTTTATAAGCCATATTTTTAATTTTTAAAATACTTTATTATTATTTTAGTTATTTAAAAAGGTAGTATGTCAGTTAAAACAATTTTGTGCGATACAGTACCTCCAAATACTCTGCTTGACACATGCACTTGAATATGTCAAGAATCAACATGTACACAGTCTGTGAAGAACGATACTAGATGCGATTCACAACGTTCATTATTCATTCTGTAGAGAGAGTTAGCAATAATTGATTTTCATTCGGGATATTGCAGACGGGGTTCCGCACTAACGTGTCTATATTTTAAAAGCTCGACATACGCAGCGTCTGTAAACCACAGTATTGCCTATGCTTCAGTACTTAGGTCATGTCTGGAGTGGTAGTACAGGGAACGGTGGTAGGGACTAGGTTTCGCAGCAGGCAATCAGGTGAAACCACCGACCAGGTGAAACTACCGACCAGGCAAAACCACCGACTATGTAAAATCCACAATCGGAAACCGCGTGTCTAATTATAACCGACAGTCTGTCAACGCGAAGAGATTGTACGGAAGAAAATAGTATGAAGGGATTTGTCCACCTCTTCCCCCACACGTACATTTCTATGTGACCACGACTGGTCTGCCAAGAGCGACACGACAGAGAAAGACTGTTACTGTCATTCGAATTTTAAATTTCATGCATTATATGGAGTCAGCTACTAGTACTAATTTTCAATTTCCGTGGATATAATTTTTCCACGGAGTGACTGATATCTGCAAACCTAAGGTTTGTTTTTTTAGTATATTTAAGTGTACTGACTTCCCAATAACGATTACCATAGATGTTTATGACAACCGGGCTGTTATTAAGAATTTCTTGTAAGACTAGTCCAACAACAGTTTTGGCCCTAGATGGATTGATCCCGAGTCTTGATCGGCTGTTGCATACCCTAATCGCTAGACCAACGAGGCAGTTTTTGTTCCTAAACAATCTAATTTGTTTTTTTTTTTAGAACATTATTTGCTAACAACCATCTAATTTCAGTCAATTACACTCAATTAATTCAGTTATATCCAGGAATAATGTAAATCTATTTGCCAATTTAAATATAGCAACTATAACTTATTTATATATTTTTCTATGTTAGTTTCGGTGATGCAGTAAATTCTGTTTTAAGTTTGTCCATCCGATAAATTTGTTACATGTATCAATAACAACTGCGCAATTTCAGTTGACTAACTTTAGCTGTGTTTTATATTGGATACAAATATTTGATTGAATTGAATCGTTGATTGTCACGAATCAAACAGAGCCACGAGTATCAATACCACTGAATCTAACAGTAGTTAAAATAAGCAGATTGACTGTCTAAGAATCAGGAAGAGTTTTTTATTATATCTTAGAATTATGTATTTGCAATGTACATTTCATTTTATATTTTATTCCTAATCATTAGTTTTTTGTATACATTTAGAGAAAAAATGTCTATCATCGTTGTATTCTTAGAGCGTATCGATCGGATGTTAGCATTATTTAAATAAACAAATATTTTCTTGGACACCAAATACACAAACGCCTTCTAGCCTTAGACTAACGAGAGTTTAACTATGGGTACAAGACAATAGATATAAATACATGTATACATTGTTTGTAAATACGAGTACATACATATCTTACGTAGAATAAACTCAAACTTCGAAATCGCAGATCATACACTCCTTTGGTCCAATCTCAAGCATAGCAGTCGCATACTACCTCTGAGCTACACAAACAGTTGAGGGTATTACTTTATTTTTATTCAAATATAGATATCATTATTCAGTAGCATATACAGATTTTAATAAGTGATAACTACTACTTTAGTTTACTAAGCAATATAATTTACAATGATATTGCTGATATGATACTTTACAAATATTCACAGTCAAATGAAAATACAGACAGACATTTGAATAAGGAACTATCTCAGTGGCGTCAAAGCCGGCGTATCATTGTCACTAGCAACTGTCTATCGCGAGACTGACTTCCGAGCAACAATACTGCCGGAAATTCGTCAGTCGCCAGTCAATCATCTTACTGGGCGTTCGCCTGAGTATGAGTAAAAATAAACCTATTCAACTAATCTAATTTTGGATTTTGAATTCCGCGAGTTTTGTTGCTTTTGAATCGGACTCTTGACTTTTAATTGGTTTTAATTTTAATACATCATTACTGTTTTTTCTTAAATAAAATAAGCATAAGTCACTTATTATTACATCTGACTTTTAGTTCAGTCAAAATTGGTTCAGTCATCCCAGAGACTAGCCGATACAAACAAAAAGAATAAAATTTGAAAAGCTATTTTTGATGTAAAACCTTATATTCTTCAATTCTTATATTCTTTCATTTCTTATATACTAAAATTTAGTAAAAAGCTGTTAATTTGAATGTACAAATAGACACTTCAATTTAAATATTTTTTTTAGATTTTCAGGATACACTTTCTGCACTTGAATTCAGAAATAGTATTTTATGCTAGTTGCTAAAAGTTTTCTCTAAAATCGTTTCGTTAATGAACTTACGGTAAAAGTGTACACCGTTGAGTTTTTATCTCTCATGATCATTAAAAGTGCACAAAGTATAAAATAATGAAGTTAACGATGCAAAAAAAGGAAGAAATCATAAAATATATATGCTGATAGTTAGAAAACACTTCAGTGCGTGACAGTACGGTGAACATGTCAACACACGTTGTATGCACGAAGTGAGGCACGCTACGGTATTTTACAATGTGCACGAATTTTCAGACTTCGACACAGACTCTGAGCTAAGTTAACAATTTGTGTGACAATGCAAAGCGGAATACTGATTTGAATAGAATTGGAAATAGGCGCACTCTCAGTGAAAGCTACTACTAATACAACTAGTGATAGTTGACTCAATATTTTAACATTAATAGATGTGACGATGTATAAATTTAGAAGATTAAAATTGCAGAAGACACCACTTATTCATATAAATATAATAGCATAATAATAAAAAGTATATTTTATAGTTATCTAGGTTGCAAAATATAAAGAAAAATTAGGCTAATTTTTATCCAGAAAACGTTATCTACTAATTTAAAATAAGTAAGTCGAACATAATTATGATATTTTCCAAACATTCATATTCATCGAAAATCTATTAAATTATATCAATATCGCAAAACGCAATCGTATTTATTTTTCGTCGAAAACTATTAAAGAAAAAGATAGAACGGTTCGTATATCTATCTGTCACAGTTGGCAAATCTGTTTTCTGGATCAATTAATGGTACATTCCCACATTACCATATACTATTCAAAAAGTCGTAGAGTTAAATGTAATGTATGTTCTGTAAACATGATAGTTTCATATTTATTCCGCATTCGAGACAAGGAGTACTGAGAAGATGCACGTAGTTACTGCACAGAATACATAATGCGCTCTGAACATAGCTGCAAGTGGCACACCTTTGAGCTCCAAACTTTATTAGAACATCATCATATCACCGAGATCACTCGAGAAACTTTGAGTATGTTAATTTGCCTGAACATTATAATAATTTGTATTTAGACACGTGAATGAAGTTGTAATTAGATGGGCGTTGTTGCACTGCAACTTCAAGGCGGTAAACTTGGTGTGATGGTGTTAGATCAATAAATTTTGATGTTTGTTTAGAGGGAAGATTTATTTACGATGGAGATTCCTAGTTTCAAAAGTGTTTCATCAATGCGCTTCGTTTTTATTGATTTATTTTTTATCTTGTAAATGTCTTCCAAGGTGTGAAATTAATCTTGATCCCCAGTATGTGCGTTTTGCATTCGAATCCCCTTCACATACAAATTAGTTGCAAATGGAAAAGAAGTACGTGTTGTAGTCTTTTTTAGTTACTGCGTATTTGGATGGACTGTACACTGCAGTAAAAGTAGCCTTTGCTCTCTCTTTAATGAGTACTTTTAATGACGTTACTTGTATTTTGTTTATATTGTGTATTTCCGGTCTTACTGTTTCATATTATTTTTAATAATTACTGCAGTCCCAAGTGACACTTTTCATGCTAAGCACTTATTGAACTCACATTTTTAATACGATGTACAAATATGTATCTTCAAATATTTTTTGGGTCAGTTTAATTCGACATTAGTAATCAATGGAACTACAACGTGCACAGTGCATCGTGGCTGGGTACAGATGTTTATTATAAAAAGGTTTTTGAAGTGAAAACTTCATTAAGTAAACTTATGGAAGAGCATTAACAAAAATTATGGAAATCCGATCATCGTCACCCTATGCTTTTCATCATCTATATAGATGTATACTGTGTATATATGTACATAGATATACCTCCTTTTTCAATTTCGATTTTTTTTTATGAATGCTGATACAAATGCAACTGCTTTTGTTCTATTCACATGAACTTAAGTATTAAACCTCTACATCTATAGTCATGTATAAAGTTTTCTCAGATAAATGTAAAGAACCATATTTCCATACAACGTCACGTTCACTCACAAGTCAGGAATAAAACTGAGATACGGCTTGGTATACGTAATGTGCTATGACTCTAGTGAAACTGCACCTTTTTAGTGTCAACTAGTGAATTGTGAGGCAAGTGAAAAATGTGTTGATGACAATAGTAATAAAATTACTATAATATATTTTTACATACGTTAAATACTTTTGATTATATATTGTGAAATATAGGGCAATACCCTAAGGTTTTATTTTATAAATGACCTTAAGAACTACAATTAATCTATTTTAGACACATTCATCAGGATTGCTGAATCATTTCTTTTGGAACGCCATATTTATACATTATACATAATCTATGTAAATAAAAATGAAATACCGAAATGTATGTACTTGCATAACTTCCACTCGACAGCACCCAATTAGCTTAATTCTTTTATCAATATATTAATATCAGAACAAGGTTTGTACTAAACATTTTAAAGGAAACCGGAAATGTTATAGTATCTTAGTCTACGACTATACACTAGCCGTGGGACGCTGACGCAGGCACAAATTCTAAATAAAGTTTTTCAGAAATGTATAACTATAAAAAAATAGCGTTACGAAGTTCGCCGGGTCAGGTAGTTGTATTTAAATACTAGCTTTCTGTTTAAACTTTTTAGTTTACGACATTCTTTAATTGATATTCGAACAAGAGTTTTTTGATATTGACAAATGTCATGTGACTTATATAATTATATAAAGATTTTCCCTGAGCAAACAACGTTTTTTGCTTCCATATCCTAGTTATCTAGTTACCCGCGGCTTCGCTTGCATTTTATAAAAACCCTCATATCCTATATTACTTCTAATACCTCCAAGAATGTGTACAAAATTAAATGATGATCGGTTAAGCAGTTTTCCCATGAAAGCGTAACAAACAAACTTACTTTCACCTTTTTAATTTTAGTGTGATTCCTATCATTTAGCACTGAACCAGCATGTACTTTGCATGCCCACTCAGAGCTTCATGATAGAAGTCTCAAACCTTTTATGTATAATCTAAAATATAACCTTAAAATAACAGCTAGCACACGAACTCATTTATGTCACTAATTAGAAATCAGTTGTGACAGTCAAATTTAAGCAACTTCGTCTAATGTAATTACCTGTGGTGTAATTTGATAGTAAATTAATCACGTTTATGTTTTAATATAATTATTCAATAAATTGATGAAAATTAAGATCTATAATGTAGCTATTAATATATAATCAATTACATTTATTATTAGAAATCTTTTGAAGAATGATTCTTAACGATTATAGTTTTTTATTTGCTATTAAATATTTAATGTATTGTGAATGTAAATAAATGTAAGCCTAAAGATATGTATTACAGTTCAAGGTATCGCGCAGTGTTCGAAATTCGATCAAAATTCATTAATCTTTTTCCGTTTTGATTCTTTAGGATAGTTTTTCTCCGTGTATACCTTAACTGTGCCTAATTTCAAACTCCCCGGTGCACATCTTTTTTGTTAAAGGGCGCATAAACTTACCCATGCATTTGTGATTGTACTGTCGATTTGTCCATCTAAAGACCGCCTGTAAGAAATAGCTTTTCTACTTAATTGATGAATGAGCCCCGCGGTGTTACCCGCGGGTAAAGCCGTGACAAAAGTAGTCTAAAAAAAGTTATTTACTCCTTAGATCAACAGCTATCTGTCAGTGAAAGTCCCGACGAAATCGGTCTACCCGTTACAGAGATTACCCGGAATAAACAGACAGAGAGACAAATATTCAAAACAAATTATTTTGATACATGTACCGTGTGTACATGCATTCATAAAAAAGTGGTTATTTTAATACTACAAATAGA
Organism: Spilosoma lubricipeda; assembly: GCA_905220595.1. Lineage (NCBI taxonomy): Eukaryota > Metazoa > Arthropoda > Insecta > Lepidoptera > Erebidae > Spilosoma > Spilosoma lubricipeda. The sequence continues at coordinate 6,691,895 of HG992300.1, forward strand.
CACTCCAATTTTAATTATTTATATAGATGTAAACTGTATTATTCACAATAAACTTTGTTCTGTTCTATAACATTCTACATTGCTTCTGCTTCACGTATTAAGATATTATTATATGCATATATTCACAAAATAATAGGTATTTTTACAAAATATTGCGTAAAATTTTGTTCACCCTGAAACAATATGTTCGTAACACCTAACCAATCTACTTGCTCTTTCCTTGAAATCGAAAAAATAAAACAATATTTCACTAAAAAGTACTTTTACCGCATTATTCATGTAATCCGTCAAGTATCGCACAATCGGACAGTCGGCGTGAGTGGTACGGACAAAGACGGTACGAAATGGAATTTTCTAGTAGCAGCACTTGTGTGGGGGGGTGTACCGCAGATGGATTACTTTGATATCATTGTTATTGTGGTACTTGTGATATTTTCTCTTCGCACTTTTTCTAAGTTCAGTAATAAGTAATTCGACTTTAATTTTCTCGACTGCATATAACTAACCTCGAATAGATAAAATGAGACGTTTATATTTTATTGGTTGACTAGCTGAACCCCGCGGTGTTACCGCATACGTTACTTCTTGGATCATCAGCTATCTGCCCCAGTGAAAGTCCCATCAAAATGTCGTTCCAGGGAATACCCGGTACAAACAGACAGATAGACCGACAGAACGACAGACAAAAATTGAAAAAGATGTTATTTTGGTACATGCACCATGTATACATACATATGTAATTATTAAAAAGCAGTTATTTTAATATTGCTAACAGACACTCCATTTATTATTTATTTGTATAGATTTATAGATAGACGTATTCTAGTATGTAGGTTCAGTTCTACTTTTATACTATCTTGCTCTATGTGATACTACAGATTTGAGTGCACGTAATCTAAAACTCCTTAATATATAAAAAAAAAACAAAAAAGCGATAAAAGATTTCACAGCTCTAAGAGTGTGTGATTCAAAGATGTGATCAATCACAATTTTGTGTCTAAGTATTTGGAGATAAGGTCAAACTAAAAGTTTCATGAAATCTTTTCGAAGAAAGATGACCACTGTTGCCTAAATGGTTATCTTTAAGGATAAGGACAACTTTAGATAAGGATTAATTTAAACTGCCTCGGTGGAGCAGTGGTAGAGTATGCGACTGCTGTGTTTTGGGTCTCGGTTTCGATTCCCGAAATGTTTGTATGATCTTCAAATATTTGTTTCGGAGTTTGGGTGTTTTCTATGTATAATAAATGCGTATTTACAAAAAAAAAAGTTACTTTGTATTTATATCAATTGTCTAGTACCTATAGCACAAGCTCTGCTTAGCTTGATACTAGATGGCGTGGCATTGTGTACCAAATTCATGAACAGTAGTTTTGAGAAATTTGAGTTAAAATAGAGTTGACTATGTTACCTCAGTTACCATCAGTCTATCGTAGTACATTACAAAGGCTTCTTATTCCACGCTACTTGGTTGTTCACCTACATCCTCGTTTGAATAGAGGGTAAAGGGTATAGCGTAAATAAATATAATATTATTTTGAATGGTTTAACCGGATTCTACCTTAAATAGTCACTAATAAAAAAACGCATCAAATTAAAAATAAATGTTTTATTTACTTAAAAACCTAATGTTACTGACCTAAATAAATATTAATAATAAAAAGTATATTTTCTACCTAAAATTGAGCTGCTATAACAAAAAAAGAAACAAAGCAGTCATGAGGACTACTGGCAGAACTGAAAACTCAAAATTATAAACAAACTAAGTTCCACTAAAATTAACCTCTTACCCATCCTGAAATAAATTTTGCTAAAGTGCACAACTAAAGAAGTTTTCACTTTAAAAATATAAAACGTTAATAGCACATGGGGTTTCAACATTAGTATTGGTTACCAACATTGTTATTTTTTATATATGAGCCTTCCAAAGTAGCACTACTCTGCCTGATGGAAAGTATGAGAAGAATCCAGGTTTAATGTTAATTTAGTAGTTATGAAAGAAAATTTCAGAATCAAAGCATTAAAGTAGATTATCATTTAAGTATGTTATCAAATCCTATTATTTGTTATCCTATAATCATTCGAGAATGAACGACAATAGCTATTAAACAATTGTTGCAGATCATATGATTTTGATAACCTCATTTGAATATGTGAGTAAAGCAGCTTTTATAATAAAATAAAAGTGGTTTTGCGCGTATGTACAAAACGTTTATTGTAAGGGACAGAACATCGGGAGCTGCGGTGCGATAATTTCATTTTGCGAATGATTGTTCTACACGCGTAAGATACGGCTACGGAATAAGCGATTTATTATGGACTTACTTCTATAAATTAAAAAATGCAACGAAGACGTCATAATGTGTCTGGTAAACATCGTTATCTCCCTACCCTTTTTCCAACTTTATTTGGGTTCGGTGCAATGAATTTTATTCTTCCATGCTCTTATATCACTCGTCAGTTCACTGCTTGTTCCTGGCCATATCTTCTTTTAAGCAGTTCGTTCATTTTTTACTTGGTCGTCCTCAACTCTTGTATCCGTCGACTTCCATATGCCTGATACAAATAATATTACTATGATATTAAATATATATATACAATATAGTAATGAAGTAACTGGTGTAATTTGTTTTTAGTTGGATACATTATTTGGTTTCAATTTACAAAAATAGTTTTTAACTCTCGCATGCAAGTTTAAACAGAAAGAAAAAATGACGGAAAGAGAGTTTGTGATAAATAATAATAGTAATAGATCTCTTTATTGCACATCGTATTTATTCCAAGATTAACTTTGAATTAGAAAAGTACCATTGGCGACCTTATCCCGGAGGCAATAAGGCAGACAACAACAAGATTTAGAGAAAGTGTTGGGTGCCTAGTACAAAACTGGGTAAGACGAAAAATTTAAGTAGTAATGTTTATCATATACCATTTAGTAATATATAAAGGTATATGATAAATTAAATTACAAATTATATAAAAATATTAATACATCCTATTTCATCAAATTTATATAGTAGGCATGTGTAATTTTCTTAAGTAAGAAACATTTGTAGACATAATAATATTTTTCTAGTAGACCTTCTAGTAGGAAAACGTTAATCTGTAATTCAGTACCTATTATACTTAATCAAAATTCATTAATAACATATAAGTTGTAAGTACGTTCTGAAATTGTTTTTAGCCAACAGTACTAGCTTATTTAGTGGCCTCAAAGCTGGCCCGAGATAACGTACGTTGCGTAATGGCAGAGAGGAAATTAAAGCAATGTTGTGTTGTTTGCTTTTATTACTGTACGAGAATTTGAAGTAGGGGCTGTAGCCGTGGAGCCACGAAAATTTAGGATAAGATTTGTTTATTATACTCCGGTGAGTAAACATCTAAGAAAGAGAATTTTGGAAACAAAATTTGTTAGCTGGAATAACAAACATAGCTATTAAAGTCAATAATTTAGAGGTACGGCTTGTTTGAATAACTGGTAGGTATTTTAATGGATAAAACCTTGGAGAATTGTGATCTGTATTATTTTATACTGATTTGTGCAGAACGGCACAACAAACTTCTTACAGGATTTGACTTGACTGAGTTCTGTGAAGGTCAATTGTCAAGTTATTCGCCAGTTTTTATACAATATTGGTGTATAAAACATTATTTCCTAAAATAATATATATCTCTGTGTCTCCCCATACCTCTCCCATCCCACACAGGTCGGTAACGCATTTGTGACGCCCCTGGTGTTGCGGATGTCCATGGGCGGCGGTAATCGCTTACCATCAGGCGAAACGTCTTCTTATTTGCCCCCTATTCCATAAAAAAGTGATTTTATGATATAGACGTAGAGTTATGTACCCTTTATCTATATAATAAAAATATTTATTTATTTTTATTTTCAGTTATATACGAAGTTATACAAAGGTTATCTTATACATAGGTCACAGAATAAAAAAAATAAACTAACTAATATAATAGAATGGCATATAATCTGGCAGTCAAATCTGTGCAGTAGCCACCAGGTTGTTGGAGTTGTCACACACTCGCCCCAAGGACGCTATTTCTACAATACATATGAAAAAATAAATAAATATTTCGGATACCTAACACACATTGCCATCTATTCTTAACCTAGAGCTTCTACTATTTATTTGAACCTCCTTTTTACTGTACAAACAATATAAGAAACGTCTTAAGTTAGTTAAATATCCAAACAGAAAGCGTTCGTTATATAATTCTTCCTACATCAATGTTTTAGTGAACTGGTAATACAAAATCTTCTATCCGGCCACGTTTGTCATAGCGTCCTGAAGAATCGCCAATCGCGATACATTTGGATGAATAAATATCTACTATTAGAATTCCAACATTAATTTTCTTCAATACTCATCTTTATTTCCTCTGGGAATAACAAGATTTACGATTTGTACAACTATTTTGATAAATATAAATACCGAATGACATTATTTATATTTATGTTTTTATCAACGGTTTACTTATTGACATGAAATCTATATTACTGATGATGATGTTCTCCTAGTCGATTTTAGCCATGGTGGCCAGTCTCCACAGACCAGCCAACTATGCAGGAGATATTATAGTGTAAAAGTGTGTGCGTATATACAGGTGCACTCTCTGTTGATCTGATGGGACGGTTATCCGACACGATCGGGGAGAAATCAGACGCAGCACCGACAGTTTTACGTGCTCAACTAATAATTCAATTTCGAATCAACTCTGTCAGGCTGTTACTGCTAAGGCTACTCCGCGAAAACCAACACACACGCAGGCGGGACCACAGGCAAAAGCTAGTGGAAGATGAGAGTAATTTGAGTCCCCTTTGTTTCAAAGTCCATGAGCGGTAGTAGTAACTAAACGCCAGGAGGAGGGTACCTCCTGCTGGTGAAAGACTTTCAAGGTGTAGGGAGCAAACAAAGTTAACATTTCCTACTTTTTGACTTTGTTCCAAAAACAAAATACAATCGTATTGAGAATCTCCTCCTTCTTTGAAGTCGGTTAAAAGTAAATATACAGTGTGTTGTAATGTTTGTAGTCTTAAATACGTTCCTGTTACTATAGTTTTAACCTGTGTATGCCGATCCTTAATATATTTTGTGTTTAGTGTATTTTTTTATTATATAATACATGTTTTATTGTTGAAACTGTGCATGTGTCCGTGATGTGCTATGTTGGGCTTCAGCTAAAAATCAGCGCTGTGGTCACTTTCAGGATCGAAGCATAAGCTGAGCTGTGGCTTTTTAGTCACACAGCTAGGCATTTCACTGTTTTCACTTTGTTTTGTAAATTTTTTTTTTGGTTATTTAATCTAAGTTGAATGTCTTACTTTTCTCTTTTAAATGTTTAATATGTATGACTAATAAATGTATTCTTTCTTTCTAAATAATACTTCCACTTCATAGATTTTGTATATTTTTAATAATAATAAAAGCGTATTGTATTTAAATGATAATCTTGTAACTATAACCTCTGGGTGGTGATAAAAATAACATTTATTATATAACATCATTTATAGTACTGACTGATTCTAAACATACTAGATGCATGGAGGCGTGAACTAGAGTGAGTGACGGTTTGCACATAGCTACAGCTACGGCGTAGACCTATCAGTCGTAGCCAGCCGGCATGTTATGACTTCAGCCGACAGCATGACGTAAACTTTGAAACAAATCAAGGTGAACTCATAGCAATTTGCCAATCCTCAATCTGAGTGAAATTGATATTAAACTAGTTAATAATTACTTTTTTAATCGTTTGGAGTCGAGACGTTTGGTTCGTAGGGCCGAGTTGTACTGCTATGTTTAAACAACTCAACGACGATGCTTCTCGTGACCAAAAGACCGGAATTTTTCTCGCACAGAGAATTAGCATTACCATTCAACGTGGCAATGCTGCCAGTCTATTGGGAACGCCACCACTAGGCGATTATATGGAGCATTTTTGTGACGTTTTTATAACATTTTTGATTGTTTTTTTTTTTATTATAATATTAAACCAAAATTACGTAACGATCAAAGTGTGTCTATAAAGCCTTCACAACCGATTTATTAAAAGTAATAGCCTACTAGAAGAAAACACGTCAGCACTGTATTTGGTAATTTTGTAGTTTAAGATATGTAATGTTTAAATTAAACTTTTGTTTCACCTTATTTGTTTACAAAATCGTATTATATTCTCTTTTGAATCAATATTTTTTTCAGAAAATACAAATTTATGCTGGTAATTACAGTTCAATGATTTAAAAACGACTTCTTCAGTGCGAATGATGTGAATTTTGTTTAGAAGTTAATGCCATACTAAGAAACCACAGACGTGAATAACAATTGTTCACGCTTACGTGTTTATTTCTTATCATAGTTAAAGCTTTTTGAGATAACGGTCCAAGACCTAATAGGAAAGAATTGGGTGATTTTAATGACCACATTTATCCATAGCCTTCTATTATATAGTATTTACAAAAAAAAAAGTATATATGTATTTGTATCAGTTGTCTAGTACCCATAACACAAGCTCTGCTTAGCTTGGGACTAGATGGCATTGTGTGATAGATGTCCGAAGTATTTATTTATTATTTATTTATTTATTAAATCAATAGCAACTGGGTACGTAGAATAACCAAGTAATAAGTTCAACTCTACTTGTAACATTATAAATTCGAAAGTAGCTTTTGTTCGTCTGTCTATAATGTTCTTACGGCTAAACCACTGCAACGATTTCAGTGAAGTTTGACCTGAAGATACTTTGATTTTTGAGAGAGGACATAGACTTCTATTTTACCGCGAATACAGACATATACGCGGTCATAAAGTTAGAATCTTATATTTTAAAAAAACATACGAAGAAAAATATTATAGTACACATCAATGGCATGACAACTCTGCTTACACGACTACACAAAAGTCCTTGAAGATAACAATAAACATAAAATTAATCAACCCGTTAAAACAAACATTAGGGGCATAGCGAAAATGAACATAACACTTTCATATAAAGAAATTAATTTAAAGTTAACCCTAAACCTCTCCACCATAACATAAACAGCTCATGAAAATTCCACGTCCGAAGTGCGGTGGTTAAGCAATAGAACCGTGGAATGTAGTCTACCAACATTCTGGTGGCCTTGGAAAATTCTGGTATCTAATAAAGCGATTCACTGACCACAATCTGGGTATTCGGGAGGTCCCAGGAATCTTGAGCGTAATATCGGCTGGATTAGAATATCATGAATTGTTTGCCAGTATTTGAGTTTGGAAGGTTTATTAGGGTATTTTATTTGGGATGAGGTGAAAATTTAGAGAAAGGTACGATCTAACTTTTATTGAGTTTGGTTTGGCGTAATTGAAATATGTGTATTGGGTATTTGATAATTTTAAATTTATCCTTCAAGGTCATGTTAACTAACTGATTAAACAAATTGTCGCATTAAAAACATATAAGTACTAGTGTACTGGAAACCGTATTTTAAAGGTACACGAAAGCCTGTTTAGTATCCATTTCAGTTCAACGACAGAATTTAGATACCTATTTTTTCCTTTTCTCGGAATATGACGGTAAATTCATGATTTATTAAAAAAAAAAGATACTAGCATTATTAGATCAGTAGCTGTTGTTCTGCATTATAGTACTAGCTCCATCCGCGTGTATATCGATTATCGCAGCAAATAATAGCCTATATGTTATTCTGACGTATAATCTATATTACTGTAAAGTTTCATCCAAAGCCGTTCAGTAGTTTTTACGTGAAACATACACACACAGATCCTAATAAACTTTCACATTTATAATCATCAACAACCCATAATGTCCCACTGCTGAGCTCGGGTCTCCTCTCAGGAGAGGTTTAAGGCCATACGACCATTTATAATACAAGTAGAGTATATATTAGATATATTCAATAAAATAGACCAAAAAAATAATAAAAAGAAATTAACACACTTCACACTCTCTGTCTGATCACAAACCAAAATGACTTTTTGACCTGTACTTTTCAATTTCTTTTCAAAAACATGCGTACATTATATCTGAGATAAATTATATTTAGTTATTAATAAATCCTTATTACCATGTCTTTTAATAAACTACTACTAAAACTATTCAATTTTGCCTATTCTTTAAACACCCCATAATCTGCAAGCAAAGACTTAAGTGTTATGTCTTGTCTAACTCAAAACAGTCAAAACAATTTACAAATAGCAACAGTCAACATTCTAACTTAAGTATTGCTATAACAGTTAAAGTTGGCGATGGCTGGTACAGTCGCGCTGTTAAGTTTATTATCGTATAATTGCTGTGCTCTTCATTTCAGATAAGACTGCACTATCAGTATCTTTGTAGTTTGCTTTTGTTATAGAGAATGGTTGTGGCTTAGTTAAGTATTCAAACAGTAATACATAGTATCGATTCATCCATACTAATACATTAACTGCCTCGGTGGCGTAGTGGTAGCGTATGCGACTGCTGTGCTTGAGGTCTCGGGTTCGAATCCCGGGTCGGACCAAATGTTTGTATGATCTGCAAGTATTTGTTTCGGAGTTTGGATGTTTTCTATGTATAATATGTATGTATTTACAAATAAAAAACAGTATATAAGTAATTATATCAGTTGTTTAGTACCCATAACACAAGCTCTGCTTAGCTTGGGACTAGATGGCGTTGTGTGTTAGGTGTCCGAAATATTTATTTATTTATTTATTATACTAAAATTATAAAGTCGAAAGTTACTTTGACTATCTGTTTTTACGCCTTTACGGCAGAATAGCGGCACTTTTGTCGCGTTAACCGACACATGAAAGCACTGTTTATGTAAATTTTGAAGTGCAATGTAGTAAATGCATAAAATAAGGTCTCAAAAACCAAGAACATTCTTAAAATCGATATTTAATAATGACAATGGTTGACATACAATCGTAAATATTTAAAAATTTCAGTAGGTTCTGTTGTATCAGAAATGAAAGCAAAACAAGCGATTCTGACCACCAAATTTGTTTTTTTTTAATAGTTCTATAATATGAAACAATAACACATTAAACCACACCTTCAAATCATCGGATAAAATATTCTCCATCGCGTCCATTCAGTCATATCAACTTTTTTATTATATTTTTAAAACATTTTCATAGGCGTTAGGTCTCCTACATGTGCGGCGATAGGCTCCGACACGACATCCGAAACAAATGTATGCGCATATATTATTACGAGTACTGATAGGCTTGAGCGGCGATAAAATGATGATCATACAGTTAAGCTTTCTTTCTTTAACGATAAGTAACCGAAAAATCGATTTAAGCTTCAGTGAAGACTAAATCGATTCCATCACTAACACAACATAAAAAATTTGAAGCCCAAAAGTCAAGACAAATTTCTAAGTAAAATGCAGTAAAATGCACCTTACCTTGGTTATTAAATAACAATATTTTGCAGTGACTGAGTGAATATTAGACATCTTATTGACATTCATACAAAAAAATTATTGACATCGCATGGTAACAGATCCTTAATTGTCAATATTGCATTCTCGAGACAAGAATGTGTGCTAGTGGTTAATGTTAATAGACATAAATATTTTATGTTTTTATGTCGAACATACGAAATAGATAAAATTGAACTTATTATAAAATTGAAGAACTTACATTTCAACTTTCAATTGATATGTGATATAATTGTTATGAATTTAATATATTTTAGTGCCAAATGTTCTTAATCAAACACTTGTTGCACTTGCACTTGTAAGCACTTGAAAGCCGTTATTATTACGCGCCTGTTTTTTTTATGCAAAGCAAATATTCTTTATACTAAGCGTCATTTTATCGGCAGCCCCAAACTCATGTTGATAGGCTTCCGATCATGAATATGTCGGACACAAACAAAACTGCGTTGCGGTCGTAGGTTTGTGGTGTGCCTATTATGATTCAAAAACTCAAAATATGCATGTTGGAATATTATTGAAGATTAATGGGTTATGAAGAGTTATATGCGGCAAATCAGGCCAGGGTAAGGGTTAGGTTAGATTAATTCGAGTTTGAGGGAAATAATTGGACTCTTGGGTTAGGGACGAAACACGATAATAGAAGCAACATATGAATCTTTTGTGGGGCTTTGAATACCTGTGACATTACTTCGAAGTATTCAAAAGCTCAATATTAATATGCCGGTGAATGGTATACACTCATATAATATGTACTATAGAGGTAATATTTTAGGTTCTCGGGTATGAATTTAATTTTGACATGGTAAACTTAACTATGCGGGAAGAAGTTAGATGCGGGCACAGAACCAGTTGTTATGGAGAACGATGAAGCCTTAAAGATTGACATTCATGTAGTACAGGAATCCTCAAGAGCAATAATTGAAAATAATTCAGTTGAAATGCACAAGTTCAAATTCTATGGAACAGTTTATTAATCTTGAAACTTTGGCATAAACACACAAAGGAAATCCAAGTTCTGTTCTACTCAACATATGGCGGTAAAGTTAATATGATAGTTGTGTATTTAGTTATGTTAACCTTGGGAGCACTGGTTTAAGTAAATACTGAAATTATGGAACGGAGGCGGCCACGTGTAAGAGGCTTTTGATATCCTATTTATACGCACTGGATTTTTTTCACCGTCAAATTAAAAAGACTCATTGATGGAAGAGTACTATTTAATACAAAAAATATTTTTGAAAATGATTCAAGTATAAAAATATTAGAGACTAACGTTTGCCTGCGGCTCCGGCCGCGTAAAGGTCGGATATCGCGGAGATTCTTCAAACTGACATAACTTTTTTATTTATGAACCGATTTAGATGAAACAAATACTTAATGTTAAATGAAGTAAACCATATTACATTGGTGAAAACCGCATTAATATCGGATAAACCGATCTTGAGATTGGCGCGCACAAACGCACAGACAAAGTTTCAAAAACAATCATTATTTTGGGTTCTATTGCGGTTACAAAGCCCCTCTATAATAGTTTTCCTGATATATCTTCCATGAACAGACAGCGACCACTTACGTTTTTATTACATGTATTGATTTCTATGGCAAATAATACAAGTGAAGAAGAAAATGAAAAGCACAGAAGGTTATGGTATTGAAACTTTTAACCCCATCTCTCTTCGAATGAGTTATTTAATTAATAAACAGTACAAACAATGAATTCAGATAAAAAATAATGCTTGTTTTGTCTGTATATTCGTTAAAACTTTACGTATCAGTAACAAGGTCATAGACCTTGTTCATGAGGATATATGATATTGAGAAGGTGCTATTACTTTTAAGATACATTTATGTTTTCTTACGGCCATAAAAAAGATAGTACGCATTTTCTTTCGACGTGACGAGCCTTCTACACAAAAGTGCTTTAAGATAAACTTATGTATACTCACGCTTATAACTCCGCAAGGATAAACAGAGACGTATTAAATGACATAAATAATTTTATTCTTATCTATGTAACGGGGTATAAGCTTGTTAATGAAAGACGTCGGATAAATATCATCTTCATAATCATTGCCGTCACACTTATCATTACACCATCCTATTCGTTATATATTTCCATAAATAATAATAAATAAATATTTCGGACATCTATTACACAACGCCATCTAGTCCCAAGCTAAGCAGAGCTTGTGTTATGGGTACTAGACAACTGATACAAATACATATATACTTTTTTTGTAAATACATACATATTATACATAGAAAACACCCAAACTCCGAAACAAATATTTGTAGATCATACAAACATTTGGTCCGACCCGGGAATCGAATCCGAGACCTCACGATCAGCAGTCGCATACGCCAACCGCGAGACCAACGAGGCAGCCTCAATTTTTTCTCAATATCCATTTACAGTTGGTGCAATAATGTGTTAATTTAAAAATAGTTAAATTGAAAAATTCGTCCATTTTATAGATTTCAGCAGTTTGAAAGAATTCCACTATATTTTTTTAATGTTAATATCAAAAATTACCCACCGAGATAAGCCCTTTTAATCCGTTGGATGATGGTAGAATATTCCATAAATTCCGTCAGCTGCAGATTCAACGCATTTATCATTGTTTTATTGTTTTCACATAAATCTCAGACTTACTTTTTTTACGTTCATTTGCGACCACTGAATACCATTCTGTTTGGACCTTCTGTTCTGCCTTCATTAATTTTAATTGTTTATTTTTGTTTGACTTCGTAGCTTTTATATAGGTTTTCGCATGATATTTTAAACTGGAAATTTTGAATATGAATAGCGGTGTGGAAGCTAATACGAATTTTGTTTCATTCGGATTTATATTAGTTATAAATACGTAACTATTTAAAAAACGGTTCGTGTTATAAGTTACTATAATTGGTTTTTAGTTCTTTAATTCTTTATTTTTGTCGTATACTTCATCATTCATCTTTCATCAAATACTATATAATAATGCATCATCAGATGATATAACTTAAAAATTGCCTGCCCTTATTTCTATCTGTAATTACATTAACTCCTTCTAAATGTCACAACGGCTTTAGAGTTTTCACCACGATGAAATTACAGTTTGCCTTAAAGTTTGAAATAAGGAAAAAAAACAATGCACCAAAAGACAACTTTGTAATATATACGTGGCGACTTCCAGGTACAGCGCAACAAGAAAACATATAAAAGCGCCATCTACGCAAGATACACTGAACTACCGAGTAACATATAGTACAACCCTACTAATCCTGCATCGTGCAATAGAGGTTATCGGGCCCATTACAATAAATACAACATCCCATCATAATCCTTTGGGCAGTGGCCCACCAGGCATGATCACCTCGCCTGGTCAGAGTATCCTCCGTGTTGGAGGGACATAACAACCGTTCCCTCTACATATGTATTTACAAACAACTATATATGTATTCTATTAGTCAATCTAACTTTCCTAATTTGAAGCTGGAATAGTGTTGTATGTCGGATGCCCTAAATATTTATTATTATTAGTTCTTCTTCTCACTCGTTTCACTCTTTGCAGAGAGGTCGTGGTCACGTAGAGTTGTCTACATTGGAGGTTGAGGCGGACAAAACCCCTCGTATTATTTTCCGCCATCTCACCCTGTCGGCAGAATGTCAGCTGACGATTTCACCTGAACGATCCAGCTAATGGGTGGTAATCTTTCCTTGAACTACCAGTCGCTTTATGGAGTCATGAGCCATGGACACATGGTCAAAGTACTACAGTACACGCGACCGTACTATGGTTGACAGACACTATGCACTAATGAGTTTCTCTAGCACAGACATGTTGGTGCGGAACTTCGTCCACGATATCCCGAGCATTTTTTCAGATTTCCAGAGTATCTATCTTCCTTGTTTCCAATTCGCGTACTCTCGAAGTTTCCGCGGCGTATAGGAAAATAGGAAATATAAGTGTTCGTGCAAGCCTGATCTTGGTAGTTTTGGTATGGTTCTGATTTGTCCAATTTTTTCTCAACTTATCCATTACCGCTCTAGTAATGCCATGGTCGTTTTATTACTAATACCTTAAGAGGTAATTAAGAAGTAAGAATAATGAAACTACATGCGTCATAGTTTTACTTCTTGAACCTAGATACTAAGTTTCAGCAGATTCTCTAAACTTAATATCTACAAGCACATTAATAATTATAAAGTTAGTTTCCAACCCTTTCAAATCACAACTTTATTTTAGTGGACTCCACAGCAAAATAGTTTTGATATACCAAACCAAAAGTCTTAAGTGGTCTGTCGCAGTCATCCTGTGAGATATAACGATGGGTACTTTCTACATGAGCTATATGAGTTAAAGTAGGACCTAGCACGGGGTTATAACCACACAAACGTTAAAGCGTGGTATTATATATTTTTTTTAAATCATTTATTCATAAAATTCTAAAATAAACATCACCAAATACATCGCCAAGCTACACAGCTTGTTGGCAAGATACGCTCGTTAACATATCACTAAATATCAACTTCAACAACTTAAAGCTATATTTAAAAGTATATATACTTCAAAATACAAAATTAATAATATATAATTAAATACCTATAGAGCAACTGCACCACTCCAATGGATGCTATTGCCATCGCCCAACAGTAGACTCTTTAGTTTAAAATTATTTTTTCTTAGTTTAGGTTCTGTTCTATAAGCAAGAAAAAGTTTAGAAAATTATAACTCGTAAAGATTTTTGTTCAAAGTTTTATATCCTACGTCACGCAGGCTATTGCTACGAATCTGTTGATTCCTCATTCATTAAAATTGGTCCAGTAGTTTAGGGGCAACGGTGCAACATACAAACATGCGTATTTTGCCAAAACTATAACCTTATCCTTTCGCTTCGCCGTAGTCGGGTACAAAATATATTTTTAGTATGAAGCAACCCAAAAAGATTTTATTTTATTATTTGGTTACTTGTTTAAATGTTAATTAGACTTTTACAAAATATATATGGAGATATTTTATATTCGTAACTATCAAAAGTCCTTTCTTAGAAGAAGAATAAAAAAAACTTAAGAAAAAATGTACGTTCATTGAAACCTTTTATTGATCGATTAATTAAAATCCTTAGGATAAAAATTGGAACTGGAAATATTAAATATTTGTGACTAAGAATAACTGACCTAGAAAATTTTCATCAAAAATAATTTGTTAGGAAGCAAAAATACTCTTTTTGTATCATAAAAATAATGATCTTTGAATAAACCGAAACAGAGAGTATCAATTTAGCTAGATTTTTCTAAAAGAATAAAACACTACAGACTTTTATAGACCTCAAGTGATTAAAGAATTCAGAATAATCTAATAAGACTATCCCGTGCTAGGTTTGATTTGGCGATCAGCCAGCAGGCTAATGTAAAAAGCGCAGTAATAGCCTAACTCGGCTGTGTTCTGTACGTCTTTATTGGTATGGAATTTAAGAGAAAATTAGTTTTGTCTACGAAGTTCGTGCGACTGTTTATGTTTTGTTTTGTAGCACAAAATGTTTAAATATTCTTTGTAAAGGACTTTGCTAAGAGACTTTGCGAAATATTACAGATCAAAAGAAAAGACGGGTGACCTCATGACTAGTACCCGTGTATAGTTGCAAATCAAGAGTACGTATGTTGCCAGCTCTTAAGGTGTAAAGTAAGCTTACTGCAAGAGTCTTCTCTGCTTGTAAAATGTCTAACAAGAGAAAGTGTAAAAAATAATAATCCGACTGCGTAAAAACTTTTCATGATCTTACCGTGGCCGCGTGGGAGAGCCACACTTCGACATGCGTGGTCTGGCTCGACCGGAGTGATACCACGGCCTCACAGAAAACTGGTGTGAAACAGCGCATGTGCTGTATTTCACCGAGTGAGTGAGTATACCGGAGGCCCACTCCCCACTCCCTTCCCCATCCTCCAAAGACCGGCAACGCACTTGTGACGCCTCTGGTGTTGCGGGTGTCCATGGGCGGCGTTATCGCTTACCATCAGGCGATACGTCTGCTCGTTTGCCCCTAATTCTATAAAAAATAAATATGTCTATATCACCCCGGCTATGAATACGAATATTCAACTACATAGCAATTGGTTGTTTCAGTATAGTGTTTGCAACTTAGTGCTTCTATCCTGGAGTCAGAGACAGACTACATAGCACTTCACTAATTACATCTGCATCTGCAAAGTTTCTTGCAAATACATTTCATTTTCAAAATAATTAGGGTAGTAATTTGACACAAGTCATACATGGCCGATCGTTCCCAAACTAGACTTTTTATTTTATTTACGAGCCTGCCAAAGTGTTTCTACCTTACCTGATGGAAGGCATAAGCATAATTCAAGAATAGTGGTTACCATACTTAATTACTCAGTGCGAATGCAGATTTCTGCATTTGAGCGGCCTCATGATAAACATATATATATATTACGAACTAGCTGAACCCCAAGGTGCTACCCGCGATTATCGTCGTTCCGCGAGTAACGCCGCGGTATAAAGTTAGTCTAAAAAAGCCTAAGTTGCTCCCCATCAGCTACCTGCCAGTAGAAGTCTCGTCAAAATCGGTCAAGCTGTACCAGAGATTACCCGGAACAAACAGACAGACAGACAGATAAAATTGTTATATGTACCGTGTATACATACATATGCATTTAGTAAAAAGCAGTTATTTTAATATTACAAACAGTCACTCCAATTTTATTTATTTGTATAGAGTATAGATGATTGAATCTATGAGTATGAAGATCACAAACCACTGGACTAATGGGGTAATCAAATTACTTTACTATGCAAAGTTTAAGACACAGTTTTAAACCTTCCTTATCAATCGTCGTCCCTAAATGCTGCTCATGAACTTTTCTTATATACTTCTTAACATCGTGTATGTAACTTAACAAGTATTTCGGTGTGTGTGTTTTACAAATTACACAAAAGTTTCAAATCTTGCCCCAAAGCATTATATAATGGTTAATATTCCCAGACAATTTAGCCATTGTAAGTACTTTACAGCAAACTTTGTGTTTTCAGTTTCACATTAAGACGATATACTGCCTAATTACGTGTCTACACATAATTACTAACTTGAGGTCATTAGAGACACGAATTTGTAGGGCTGCCCCAAGAACTTATTCTACGCGATATTTGGCCACGACTTACTGCGTTTACAAAGCAATTTCGTATTTAGTGCGATGTTCGTAAATTATTGTAAATTATCGATCTTTATGGTGACGAATTAAAAATACAAATAATCACCACCTCTATCCATCCCTTGGGTGTCATAAGAAGTATCGAAGGGGGCAAACTATATAGGACAACTAGCCGACCCACGCAACCTCGTTTGCGTCTCTTATTGCCCGTAGCGTGAAAATTTCCCCCGATTTTGAAACATTTTTCATTGGTGCTCCTCTCCTATTAGTAGTAGCGTGATGATATATACCCTATAGCCTTCCTCGATAAATGGGCTATCTAACATTGAAAGAATTTTTCGAATCGGACCAGTAGTTCCTGAGATTAGCGTGTTCAAACAAACAAACAAACAAGCAAACTCTTCAGCTTTATATATTAGTATAGATTAAGAGAAGGAATACCTGAAACAAGCTAAACCAACCCAACTAGCCAGCGTGATTTATTGGGCCAATGTCCAGAGTATAGTAAATTATGTGTCAATATGTATTTTAAAAAAGACAAAAAGAGGGGTGTTATAAGTTTGACGTCGATATCTGTCTGTCTGTAGCACCGTAGCTCTCAAACGGATAGACCTGTTTCGATGTGTTTTTTTTTAAATTGAAGTCCAGTGTCCTTGTGGTGGTTCTTAGCTATGTTTAGGTAATATCGGTTTAGCAGTGTAAGAGTATCAGCTCTTTTTTTAGAATATCAGCAGTTTTAGCGTCTGATTACTCGATCAAGTGCTTGGGTAGGGTGATTTTTTTTTTTTATTTAAAACCACCCTTCTAACTTCATAACTCTATAAGAGTTATGAAGTATTAAAACCATTCATAATATCGTAAAATTTTGATAATTAAATTCAAATGCTGTCACAACCCTTAAAATAATATTGCTAGTAAAACTATGGTAATACTATTAGAAAAAGTAGAAAAATATTACAAAAAGTAAAAGTAGTATTAGAAAAAAAAACGATTTACTAAAATTTTTGTATCCCATCACTAGCCGATTAACTTATTTTGTTAGTAATTTTTTTTATAGATACGCTATGAAGCCATAATGGCTACGAAAAGATCAAATTACTTTGTAAATACAGGTAATATTTAAATGAGATCAAATTATTTTTAATCCAGAAATTTTCTTGTTATCAAATTGACACAAACATAAAATCTATTTCTCAAATAATTTTTAATAGCCTTTTAACGTGCAGATTAAGGAAACAGGCTCACCTTTTCATTCCTTTGCCGATTTTACCTCGGTTATTGAAGCCCATGAATTATAAGTAAACAAATATAATAGAAGCCATATTTTCTGATGAAACCGCGGAGGCACTTAAGCACGCGGGGACCCTTTTATGCCAGCCTCAGGGGTGGTGTTTAGAAACAAACTTACCCTTTGAATTTTTTTTTGCATATTTTATTTTTTCCTCCGGGGGTTTCTGAACGGAATCTTTTGGCAATATTGTTTATTTTGTTTCTCTTTGTGCGCAAAATAAATTATTCTGTGTATATTTAGGATCCTTTCAAAGAAACTACTAACACGTACTTTTGTCAAATTTGGTAAGTATGTAATGTAAGTATAGGTATTCATATATCAAAGTGGAACTTAAATACATTTATATATGTTGAAATCAATGACAGATCTTATACGATTGATTTATTTACATATTCCAAAAAAAAACGGCCAAATACGTATATTCAGCCAAATGGTTTCGTAGTAAGGGCGTTTTCTTATTTTGTATAACTATTAATGCCTATCCAATCGTATTTACTATTTGCCTACAGTACTCTAAGAACGTGTGCCTGACATAAGTTTTGATAAGATAGATAAGATTTTTCTTGGTGAATAACTCTGTACTTCAAGACATCTTCCAATAAATTTAATATACTTTGTGAGACTTCTCCGTCGCAAAAAGTAAATATGTGATAACAAAGGCAAGCAAGTAGACATTATAATAAATTTATACTATTAATTAAACCAATCCACACACTCAGTATACTTGCAGCATTTCCTAATTCCTTCTTTGTTTATTTAATTTAGTGTGCTTAATTTTTACTTTTCCTTCTTTTTTCTTTTTTACTTAATCTATATTTAATTGTTGATATAATTTAAGATTACATAAATGCATTGTGCTGAAAGCATCTACATACCTACATCCCATGACACAGGGAATCTTAATGTGGTTTTTAGGGATCGAACTCTACACCTATATTTTGGAAAAAACAAGAAAAATACAAATATTATTATTAAAAACCAAGTATTGAAGTTTCAATTAATAACTCATCCTAATTTCAATTTATCTTACCAAAGATATAATTTAAAAAATATATCCACTTACGCTTATTATCCAATATTAAAAGAGCATTTAATTTGATTCTTCCAAAAATGCGGCGCAAACCGAGTAATTAAATAAAACTCAGCGTCCTACGTTCACAGAAATTCGTTTGAGCAAGTATTGGCGTTAGAAAATTAAAGGAATAAAGCAAGGATACCGTAATAATCTCATTATGAGGATTTTGTGTAGATTATAGCACCAAAGGAAGACGGTGTAAGTGACAAAATTTTAGAGATTCCATCGATTGAGGCTATGCCTATTTGGGCCGTTTATATCTTCTGATGTCAAATTTGATAGTGTTACTTAAAGATTTTAGGAGTCCTACTTTCAAGGAAAGGACTCAGAATTTGAATTAAAATAATCTTGATTAGCTTTAATCAACATTATCTACCATTATTGTAAATATGATCTCAATTTTCACATTTAATCGAGGTTGACTTCAATAGGATTGATTCATATTGTAAGTAAAATTAAAGTTATTCTTGGGAAATTTAGCCTGTCAAAATGCCTGGTGGAAAATATGAACAGAATTCAAGTGTAGTGGTCACCATACTCATTGCGAATGCAAACAATATGGCATCATGATCTATACTACGGCTGCCTATTGACATACTTCTTCATCATCAAAAACCCATAATGTCCCAATGGGCTTGGGTCTCCTCTCAGGAGCGGGTTAAGGCCATACGTCCCTGCACTGTCCGAGTGCGGGTTGGGGACTGGTAAGACAATGTAGTGGCTATGTAATATTGCCGTTGGATGTTTTTAAGCCACCCAAAGGCCTCCAACTAAGCTTCACCACTGGGACCGACTGGTTAACGTGACCTTCGAATCACGGACACGCTCATGGTATAATGTCACCAGCGGTCACCCATCCAGGTATTGACCGCGCCATCGTTGCTTACCCTCGGTGATTGTTTCTAATCACTGAGTGCAAATGGGCTATGAGCACCTCCTTCTTCATCGTCTAATTTCAATGAGAGGACTCGGAATTCGAGTTGAAAGGCCCCTGACCTGGCGAAGTTTTCTTTTTTTTCTCGACCGGATCAGTCCGCTAAAGCGACAATATTTTCCTACGATAACCTTTCCTCTTATCTACTATTACTTTTAATATACTCCCTAAATAAACTGACCGAATTCAATAGATTTGCAATGAATAATTAATATTTTAATATAGGCAAAAATAGGAATCATTTAACAAAGCGTTGATCTATGAGCCCTTTCCTGTTTTGACAGACATCTTTCAATTTCTTCTAGAATCTTTTGTGTCTTATAACTTCGACCATTACCTAATTACGTATTTATTGTGTCATGTTTATTTAAAAGCTAATTACAGTACGTGTTCTTATAATAAAAGAAATAATATTTGTTTCCAACAAAAACTGAATGAAATCTAAATTTTTTTTTAGATTTGTGTGTTGGTGAAAACTAACACCAGTTTCACGTAATAATATGTATTCGTATATATATTTTATAGCTCGACATATTTTCTGTCGTAAAACTTTTATTTTCAACGATACTACCAAGATTTTTTTAACACCAATTTTTATGTTCCTCGAGCTAAATAAAAAACTAAGCAATATGTGACATACATATATATGTTTATATGTAAGTAAGAATGAATGAACTAAATAATTAATTTTAAAAAGCACGTCAGATAAATAGCACATCGAAGATATGTTTTCATCTTCATCGTTATTTTCGAGGACTATACAGAAAGTACCTACATTATTAAAAAATATGTTTTCCAAATGTATTTATTTATAAATAGGTATAGATAAAGCCATATACAAAGTCTATAAATTCAAAACATTTATAATTATAAAGTAATCAGAGAAGACGTCAAGAAAGAAAGTTTAAAAGGAAATAACTTCACAAAAGTTACCCCTGGGATTTCGCTTTTGCCTAATAACATGCATTAATTACTTGTTAAAATCCGGATTTACATTTTGTGACTTATTATTAAAGGAACATTCATTCATTTTATTAATCCTAACTTTTGATCTAAAATATAAAAAAATATAATAAAAATATTTTTTTATTTTTTATTTCATTGGCTACCACTTATCTTTTATTCTTAAGATACTGACGCGTCAAATGTAGTCAATGGTAGAAACACTAGCAAATGTTTGAGCCTGACAAATGCTATCGGCATTAATGCTACAGAACCACATTACAAAAAATCGAAACAATTTGATATTTGTTTAATTTTATAATTAGCATACTTACACTTAATATAAAAGTTCTTCAACTAACTTACTTAAGATAGATGAAAAACTTTATTAGAATATGGAAGATCCTGAAGGGATTAAAATAAGAAGTAGTGAGTCGGTTTAATAACTTCAAAGTCATATGTTTTATCAAAATAAACAGCAACACAACTAGAAACATTTTTAGTACCTACTTTTATAGAATTACCAGTCTTCTAAAATTACAGAGACTCCAATACCTACTCAGTTTTTAAACGGGAGATCATAGAAAAATATAATAATAGGACAACGTTTCTTCAGATGAGCTTCATACTGCTACCGAATTTATTGGGATCTGAATGTATTTGTGAGAAAACCTAGTCAATACTTAGAACTATTACAAAAGTATTAGTCATGTAATAATTGACAGTTTCTATTCTGTCCATGCAAGACAAAGTCAATGATCAATTAGAGAAATTCAGACTTACTGTTCGCATGTCAACCCTTCAATCACTCAAGTCAAACTTATGCTTGTATAAGACCCCTCTTTGAATTATTACACAAACTAACTTAGCATAACTATTAAATAAATTACGGAGGAAACAGGGTTCGACACAGTTTGTGACACTGACACGTCTTTCGGAAACAATTAGTCAATATTACAAGTTTATGTTTGACCCTTCATTTACATAGCTCGGAGACATACGGGAGAATATTTTGGACGTGCAGCGGACGTAGCGGCGGCTGAGCTGCATTCCCTCTGCTGTTTTCTCAAGGTAAATAAGAAGCCTTTGACTGCACGGTTGGCCTATTGGTTTAGGCAGTCGCCACGGCGCTTTCTACTGCGCTAAGTGTTGTGGGTGAAATCCCATATGGGACAACACTTTGTGTGATCCGCATATTTTTGTTCTGAGTCAGGGTGTTCTTTGTGTCCGATTTATGTCTCGATTCTAGTCCCCGCGACACAGGATGTTTGTTCCTAATGTAGGAGTTGTCTTTTTAAAAATAAAAAAAAATCATAAAACAAAGAAAAGGTTAGTATATTGCATGGGTCTCAAACCCATACTTTCCCACTAAATATTAGACTGGCTTTCTTGTTGCTGTTAAATCTTTTGAATAGGAAAAAAACAGAGCATTACAAAGCACATTATTACTGCAAAAATACTTCATTTTTATTTCATTAGTTTGTAATCTACGTAATCTCTTTTGTTTTGAATATCAATAAATTGACGAGCTAAAAAAATAAAAGTTATAATAAATATTTTTACTTTTCTTAAATTAAAATGAATGTATCCACTAACTTCTATAATAGGCACATGTATGTTAGATCACCATAGTGTAATAATACACCCAAGTTGGATAGTGTGCCTTTTTTGAACATGAAGTCAGAACCTGCTTGAATTGTCTCCTGTGCTGTATCTCCTATACCTGTTCTGATAAAAATAAATAAAGTCCAAATCCAAAAGACCATTATTATTTCTATTCTACATTTAAAAATACAAGTTCTCTTTCAAGTCTGACATTTCTAATATCTGGATTATTCTGTGCAGACTCATATTATTCTTCTTCTTCCTTGCCTTTACGGTGGGTCGACTTTCCAAATAAGGTATATACATTTTTGGGTTAGACTCATAGTATATTAGTTAAAGTTAAAAATATAATTACATCTACTGTCGAAAACGGTGACGTCCAAATTTCGTCTTCGTATATTCTCGATTGACCCTTTCAGGGTACCGTCACGTTAAATATCGATCCGTCACAGTGCGCAGTACACTTAATTATTCTATCAGGTAAAACTGACAGAATAGGTCACTGTTTGCTTTTATTAAACCCCTTTTTAGCAAGAGAACAAATTTTTTGGAGCTTAATGAATGTGGTAATATTTTTATGATATGTATAGTTTTTATTTGTTAATCTTAGGAAGATCTTTTACATATTCCGCCCGATATAATTCTTTAATGAGTTCCTCACGAATAGTGGTTTTGATAAGGTGTTTACCAACTTCCTAATGGTTCTTCTCTGTCCTTTAATAGACTGATAGATAGACAGAGTTACCTTAAAATTTATGATATTTGTATGGCTAGAAATTTCGTTTACTTTACTGATAGTATTTGTCTTTAATATATTTTTTATTACTTTATTAGTCTAAAAGAAGAACTAGGCAATTGTCAAAAGAATCTAAAAAGTGAATACTTTATTCATTGCTTTCTTTTGCCGGAGGCTAGTTACATAATGTTTCTATTAGCACGATAAACAAATTGCAAAAGTTCTTACTCAAGAATGAAACTATTTATATGCCAAATTTCATCAAAACTGATTCAGCGGTTTATATAACCATAAAAGCATAATAGTCAGAGTTACTTTCCCATATACAATAATAAGTGAAATATTTCTAATATTATTTATAATACATCAACTGCTCCCTACACTTAGCCAACACGTACAGCGAGTGTATGTCGATTTATAACGATTAACAGGTACATAATGGGACAGCACTTAAACTATCTACAGTAAAACACAACACACAACACACAAATAAATATTATTAAACCGTACTTAACATAAAAGCACAATTCATTTTGGTAGTAAACATACACTCAGAACAAAATATAACAAATGGGGTATCGGAACCCTTGCAAAACTAACACAATAAATAAAGATAAACCAACAAAATCTTAGAATGAAGAATACATGCAAACCATAAATCCTTGAGAAAACATCGCAGATCCGAAACGCTATAGCAAATATTTTCGTAGAAGCGTCGTCAGTCGCGAGAATGTCGCCGTACTCGTCTCAGAGGGTAAAACAATGATAATATTGAGAGCTCCCAGTGGAATTGTGCCTACGGATACGAGCATACTCGGTACTGTTGTAGGATTCAAACCTTGATTTTTTTAAAGTATTTGAATTTAATTGTAGTTCTTGGATTTTTAGATAGTTATAACTCTCTGAATGTGATTGTTATTATGTAGAAATTTATGATCACAAGTATCTTAGAAGGCATAAAGCATTGGAGATGCTTAAATACATGTAGGTACTCCCATCTTTTCTTCCCAGTGTGATACAATGAGAAAGAAAGAAGAAGAAAGAAAGACAAAACATTTATTCGGACATACACAGGACAAATACATGTTTTGAAGCATATTTGAGGTTATAGAACATAATAAGCAATTATAATGCCGTGTGCAGTGCCAGAAAAGGCACCTATCTCAGCATATTTCGACTACACTTTTAGTCTCACTTACAAAATATGGGCAAGCCATTAATCGGGTACATATGGTGCTGTATTAATATATTGATATAAATACATAGCGTATATAAATTACACCGAACAAAAATAAATGACGTTGCTCATTATAAAATATTTATCTAATCGATGAAAATGTAACCCACAATTTCTGTAGCCGACACTTAAATATATCGACAATTACAACGGTTCAGCTGCATAATTATTACTTTTTACTTAAACTGGTATATTAAATCTTCTATGATAATATAAGCAACTTGGGTCTATTACAGTGTTCGTACATCGAATACCTTAACTGAAAGGGTCTACTTATTGACGTGTGACGACAAACGTCAATTCGTTTGTCAACGTCACTCTTCTATCTAGAAGCAAAACACATTGACTTCAAAAGAAGTTGAACGTGATTCTTCTACTAAACAGTCTGCTTCTATTAATCTTTTTTTGTTGAATTCTTCTTCTTGGCGATTAAATTGTCTAAGCTTAATATAAGTAGATATTTATTCAGTACTGTCGAGCTGTCCTTATCTCATTTTGAGAGTAAATAAATACTCACACAAAAAAATACAGTCATATTAATTTTGGTTATTCATTGGATATAAATAACGTATTCATTCATTCATTCATTCATAGCGTGTGACCACGCTTGTTGTGTTTGGTGTTTATCAAACTGTCTAAGTCTGCAGGGATTCTCGGTAACTTCCACATTACAGCAGCTCACGTCCTCTACTTACCAGCCGTGGGAGAGCCACGCTTCGGCATGAATGGGCCGGCTCGACCGGAGTGATACCACGGCCTCACAGAAAACCAGTGTGAAATAGTGCTTGCGCTGTGTTTCACCGAGTGAGTGAGAATACCGGAGGCCCATAACCCAAACCTCCTCCCCCAATCTCCGCTCCCTATCCCCCAAAGGACGACAACGCACTTGTGACGCCTCTGGTGTCTGCAGGTGTCCATGGGCGGCGGTAATTGTTTACCATCAGGAGATACGTCTGATCGTTTGCCCGCCTATTCCATAAAAAAAGATCTTATTTGTGATGAAATACCGTGTGATTTCATTCAGTTGGAGTTCCATACGTTAGTGAACCCTCGGCTGCTCTAGCCATGCAATGACACGTTAAAAGAAGGGTGGGTCATGTAACGTGAACACAACAATACATTATATTTAATAATTTAAGACTACTATTAGTATCCGATCCAATCGTAAATTAATGTACTCATGACAGTGTCTGATTATAAAGTAAATGTACGACCTAGAAGTACAAATTGGTAGTAAAAATCGCTTACCTATAGACCAACAGGCCGATCTATTAAACATTTAAAATAGGTCAATTAATTAGTCACTTACTGAAATTTATCACAATATACATTTACAGGAAAGTTGACTGTATAAAAAATAGTGATATACTTATTGGATAGAGGTTTGTAAAATTTTTATCCATCCAATTTGTTTTCCAAATCTCGCTTACACAAAAGGCAAAGACAAGTGTAAGCTATTTATTTTGGCTAACACTCAACCGCTCCGATGGTTTTCCGACAGGAAAATGTAATTTTTTACCGAACTCTGTCTCCGCATAACGCAATGGTCCGTGGATTTCATGTCCATTTGTCAAAAACGACAGCTTGCTCTTGGAGCTCTCAGAACGGACGTTCCTAGTTCTCTAAACTTTTTTCGGAAATGGCTGGTGTTAAATTTACTTTACGTTGTAGATATTTGTCTCAAATGGTAGATCTATGTCGTCTAATGTGTTAAGATAGGGCTCAAATGATATGAACACGTTCTTCCCAGAAAGAATTACCAGAATTAGGGCAATAAAAATATTGGAAAATACCTACTGTGTAATGTATTTTACAAGATTTTTGGGGCATCTGTTTTTTTATTATTATTATTTATTATTTCACGATCAATATCAACGATGTTCTTAGAAATTGATATAACCACATTCTCGTGGAGGAGTAATTCCATATTATAGTGTTTTTAATAGTAAAATTATTAGCGTTTGACAGCCAAACGTGAATTCATTGCGTAGCAATGTTTCTGCCACTGAGACCACTAAAATATACTATTTTCTTACTGGCATTAAAAATTCTTTAGTTTATTGACACGTAAATAAAAACGAACACAATATTTTTTATCTAAACTTCAAGATTTACAATCCATCAATTTACCTAAAAGATAAACAGGTTTTAAAACTTGGTATCATATACTCTGCTAACTTCGTACAAAGAGCTGTCAGAACTCAGAAGTACTAAACTTATAGCCGACGAAATAAAAAGGTGTTCAACGACAAGCTTCCAACTTCTTGTCATTAGTTTAATCTTGGTGTATCCTAAGGTCTAGGGGATATGGTTGAGAAAGAATATTGACTTCATATGAAAATGATTCTTAAATTTATAAAAAGTTTTTGACGTGATAACATCTAATATAGCCGGTACGAATACCGGCTGCACGCACGAAAAAGCATGACGAATTGTCACGTTCCGTCTGAGACGAGCGTGCAAGCTAGAGCGCGGAACAAGCGATAAAGAGGCACTATCGGTCTAAGGCTTAGACCTTAAGCCGAACGCTTATGACTAATATTTTTCATCAATGTTTACTTATGACGTTATCACGTAAAATTATCATCCGTAAATCTATTTTACAGACAACCAATTTTTAACCGACTTAAAAAAAAGGAGTAGGTTTCTCAATTCGACCGTATATTTTCTTTTTGATTTTTTTTTTTTTATGTTTGTTGGCGGATAACTTTGTCATTTATGAACCGATTTTGATGATTTTTTTTTAATGGAAAGGAGATGTTCCAACGGTGGTACCATGGTAAGGAAATGAATATCTGATGATGGCATCTAAGAGAAATCAAGTCTAACCTTGAAGTCGGTTTGATTTTTGTTAAAATTGTACTTGTTTAGGTAATCAATAGCTAAAAGCAATCTACCCCAGACATTACAAACTAAAAGTTACCTTCAATTAATCGATGCCGTTGGTCGTGCAATTCGAAGCCATTCATCCTCCAGTCTGCACCAGTCATTAGGAGCACCTCCACTTAGAGCTTTATTAATATGACGGCAACTTCGAAACCACATTAGCAGAGACTAATGTTCTAATAAAATATATTCAAGAAGTTGTCGTTGATAATTCTTAGAGAGATTTAGTTTTATACTATGTTTCATTTTATTTCAATATCCAGTATAACTTGACCTCTGATTATTAAAAAAATATCCACAGATTGGAGTGTAATGCACACACAGGGGGAGTAGCCATAGCGTCTTTTTGTTAATATAAATAGCATATCTTCATACATACACATTTTATAGTCCCAGTACACGTTGGTCCAACGCGCTCGGCGAGTGCGTTTGGCCAACTTGTACTGGACCATTTTGTGTATATTTGTCGTTTGCGACCAACATTGGCCGACGACCCGATTAGTGTCGTTTTTTGTGCACAGATCAAAGTAATTAAAAAACAGGCCAACGTGTGAAAAGTACCACGAAAATCTGCCGAGCACACTCGCCGAGCACGTTCTTCCAGTGTGTACTGGAGCTATTAGACTTACATATAAAAACAATCATCAGTCAATACGAACTCACCCATACTAATTAAAACAAAACATTTACAATTCCACATACACACACATAAATATATTCTGTGTCTTAATAGTGTATTTTGTAGGCCCATTTGGGCCCACAAATTACACTGTAAATAAATTATTTCCTAATTATAAATTATTGTCCAAATAAATTTTAATCGATCACATTCACAAATCATTGGTTCAGATTCCATTAAATTTTATTTAATTGTAAATATTACATAAGAAAAAAACTACGTTAGACTAACTTGTTAACTTCTTTACTATTTTACAAAATGACATTATCGCTTATTATAATTATTATTAGTAAAATATACAACCGTTAAAAATATGCAGTAAGTTCAAAAAGATGTTTACAAAAATATTCATCGGTAGCTGCAAATAATAAGTTGTTATTTATACAAATATTCTCTCAAACCCATAAAATAAAATTTCACGATCGAGTTTTCAGATGTCTTTTATAAAAACACTTTTAAATCCATAACAGTAGAGGCTAAAGTCAATTTAACGACTGTAACCAGCAAAATTGCCAATGTACGTTATAAATATGAAACAAGCAAGTTAGTTCTGCAGGTTACTATGAAATATAGTTATTCGGTAAATAAAATATGGACACTAAGATATACTGGCCAGATTATACTTGCTGGTTTTACACTGTTTCTGTTTTTTAGGGTTCCGTACTCAAAAGTTAAAAACGGTACCCTATTTGTAAGACTCCGCTGTCTGTCTATCTGTTCGTCCATCCGTCTTTCTGTCACCAGGTTGTATCTCATGAACCGTGATAGCTAGAAATTTTAAATTTTCTCAGAAGATGTATTTTATTGCTGCTACAGAAAATACTAAAAACAAAATAAAATATGTATTTGGGGGCTCCCATACAAGAAACGTGATTTATTTGCTCGATATTAACAACGGCAACAGTTAGACGCTTCAATTGTATAGATAAATAGCTGACCCACGCAACCTCGTTTACCTCTTCTATTGCCCGTAGCGTGATAATTTTCCCCCGTTTTTGAAACATTATTCATTGGTGCTCCGCTCCTACTGGTCAAAGCGCAATTATATATAGCCTACAGACTTCCTCGATAAATGGGCTATCTAACACCGAAATAATTTTTCAAATCGGACCAGCGGTTCCTGAGATTAGCATTTTCAAGAAATAAACAAACTCTTCAGCTTTATATATTACTAGCTGACCCACGCAACCTCGTTTGCAACTTATATTGCCCGTAGCGTGAAAGTTTACCCATTTTTGAAACATTCTTCATTGTTGCACCGCTCCTATTAGTAGTAGCGTGATGATATATACCCTATAGCCTTCCTCGATCAATGGACTATCCAACACCGAAAGAATTTTTCAAATCGGACCAGCGGTTCCTGAGATTAGCGTGTTCAAACAAACAAACTCTTTAGCTTTATATATTAGTATAGACTAGCCGACCCACGCAACCTCGTTTGCGTCTCCTATTGCCCGTAGCGTGATAATTGTCCCCCGTTTTTGTAACATTATTCATTGTTGCTCCGCTCCTGTAGGTCTTAGCGTGATGATATATAGCCTATAGCCTTCCTCGATAAATGGGCTTTCTAACAGTGAAAGAATTTTTCAAATCCAGTAGTTCCTGAGATTAGCGTGTTCAAACAAACAAACAAACAAACAAACTCTTCAGCTTTATATATTAGTGTAGATTTAGCAGGCGGCGGAGAAGGCCCGGGAGGACGACGTCCACTCGGACCCGATCCGCCGCCGGCGAACCGGGCGGCGGAGGCGCGCATACCAGCGCCTCATGCCGCCCTGAGTGTGGCCGCGGATGGTGGGGACGGGTTTTCCCCTCCATCCGCTTTAGTGGTCACCCGCGAGGGGGTGACGTTACGCGTGTGCCGTACGTGACCTAAATCAGAGAGTTTACCAGCAGACGGTGCCCGCTTCAGTGCGGGCAGGCGCTGGGAGGGGTCCGGATGTGTTAATAACAGCAGTTCCCGGATCCCTCCCGTCTCAGGCGCAGAGTTGGCACACCGTGTGGTTTTAGTCGGTTCGATTCCGACACACCGCCCCGCCGCAAACCCCGGCGGGGTGACGGCCCGAGGGGGTTTCCACACGTAAAGGTCTTAGCGTGATGATATATAGCCTATAGCCTTCCTCGATAAATGGGCTATCTAACACTGAAAGAATTTTTCAAATCGGACCAGCGGTTCCTGAGATTAGCGTGTTCAAACAAACAAACAGACTAACTCTTCAGCTTTATATATTAGTATAGATAGACAGAAGATGATATGCACTTAATAAATTTTTATTTTGTATGTTGCTGTATATATTATGCTGCTATAGTTAGGTACTTTACAGGTATAGAAAAAAAAGATTGCCAATGGCTGGAATGTAACGGCTTATTAAACGAGATTTGAAATATATGTACATAAATATAATTTAATTCCCTTTAATAACTTAATCGTACAATAATATGTTAATTTATATATTCCTGATCAATGAGTTTCAATTGGTGGGAGGCTTAATATTACCTCAATGGTAGATTATAATGAAAGGATAAATCTATACTGTACAGGAAATTCGTCGATTGATTAAACATTATCCGTACAATATAGTAATATGTGTCGATTAATGCGAGCTGAATGTGAGTGAGCTTGTTAAGTGATTATACAGATTCATTTACATTCAAATCGATTGTGTGTTGATTGAAACAGTAGTGTAACAATCGAGAGATGTTTGCTCCACTATTGGATAGGGGCCGTCAGGCCTGAACTATGTAGGTATGCATTCCCGAAAATACTTCTTACATCTCTACTAAACACTCGGTTTTCGGTTTCTGGCCTGTACTATGCCAAACAGACTGCTTATTTTTACACTCTAAGTACTGTTACGTATTAGTGTCCAAACAATTTGAAAAATAAGCCTTGTGACGACTAAAAATACTTAATTTAAAACTAGCCGACACATGCAACCTCGTTTGCGTCTCTTATTGCCCGTAGCGTGATAATTTTTCCCCGTTTTTGTAGCATTCTTCATTGTTGCTCCGCTCCTGTAGATTTTAGCGTGATGATATATAGCCTATAGCCTTCCTCGATAAATGGGCTATCTCACACTGAGAGAATTTTTCAACAACGTGTTCAAACAAACAAACAAACAAATTCTTCAGCTTTATATATTAGTATAGATACTCTAAAAACCACAAAATAGCTTAAAATAATCGTTCTTAATGACGTCGCTGGGTTATTGACTTATAACACTCAAATAAATATTTATCGCATTGTAGCTCAAGCTGAAATGAACTGCGGTCATCGAGGTCCGTTCTGAAAGATTCCAACCTTCGACCTGTTAACCAAAATATTCTTGAACATCCTCACTCCGAGAAATGTTTACCTTACGCCTATTCTGTTACGGCTCAGTGTTATTTAACGCAATGTATTATTATTAAAACTTATCTAGAATTTGTACCGCCGAATTGACTGTCGCCGATTTTTCCCGAATATTCAGGTTTGTTCGTCGTATTGTCAAAACAAAACATCTGTTATTATAGTTGAATTACACTCACACGCAGAACAAATTTATGATCGTAATTATCACACAATAATTTAGTCTGAGTGAAAATCAATTCTATGAACAGTAGGTTAAATCATAAATAGTTACAGAACTTTTATACAAGTAGAATGACCTAATATAACGTTGAAATCCAAGTTTAGTTAGAAAGAAAACTTAATATTGATTTGGAAACAAACTTTCTTGACTTTTAGTGCTTATCAATAAATCACTAGTTCATAAGTACTAACATCAGTCACAGCATGAATACGGCAAGTTTTAGCAAATTAGACGTTATTTATGTGTATGTAAGATCTGAATTTAATTTAAACTTTTTATTAGTCTAGAAATAAAATACAAATGAATTTAATTAATAATGATATATGTGTATATATGGGTATTTCGTTAGATATTTCTTTTGTTCTATTCAAAAACGATTAGATGCCGATAGAAATAATTCATTAACTTAATTTTAAAAATAAAAATTAGACACCTTCTCTCACTGCAAACAGAAGAGGCAACGGAAGTCAGAAAATGCATACTTACTGAATGAATGCTCTCACACGAGTCAATTGAGAAAGTATGGCATTAATGCCACACACACTCCCTCCGCACAATCTACGGTACAACAGAATCATTAATAGTGACCATGGATACACCGAAATATGACACTTGGAAAGATAATGCGGGAACAACGAAATTAATCAGAATAAAACTGGAGGAGTTTGAAATATGCTTGACATAGAAAATATGGCACAGACTGGCCACACAAATTTTAATATAGCTAATTAGTTGAAATATTGCAAACATAAGCTAGCCCAAGATCAAAACCAACTATATGACGATACATATAGATATGTTCTAGAAAATATGAGAAAAGTTTATAAGATTTTTGTTCACAAGGAATAGAACAATCTTAAAAAAGGTCTTAAAAGGTATTGTTTTTCTCTAATCCGGGAACACAAAGTAACAGTAAGTTTAAGAGAAGAAGTTTGAAAAACTTTACTGTATTTTCTCGGCAGAACGATAATCCTAGTTAAAATGTTTTCCTTTTAGATGCTGAACTTAAAAATAAAATTAAATAAGCAATAAATCGATACTAAAAGGAAAGTTATCAAGTCAACATTAGAAACTTTCAAAGTGCCCATTACAGTGTTCAAGTTATAAGAAATGGTAAGGTTTTAAAGAAACCATAATGTATTAAAAAATGTGACTGAAATATCACGGATTCATAGTCGTAAATTGATGTAATTTGAATTACAGTCGTAGGTTGATGTTATTTTAAGATGATCTACTCGAGAAAAACATATTTTACTTCTAGAACTGAATTTATGGAACTATATATACATATAACTATATATCATTCGATACTGATGAAATGGAGGGATGAATAATATTTCCAAAGCTTGTTGTTTTTAAAATGGTACTTCTATTTTACTAAGTATTGTAATAATAATGAAAACCTCAAATGATATTAAAACTAAAGAATGATATGCATAACATGGAATAATTCGATGATTTTATTTTATTGTTTATTAGTTAATGCTTGTCACAATGCATATTTTGTGGTTAAATAATCATTTCCAGTCTTCATCTTAGACCAACCTCTTGTAAACTAGGTCAAGTTGGCTGAAAAGGTTTAAGCGCAGATTTAGACTTCGCCTTTGCCGACTCTAGGAAATGGAACTTGAGTGTTCGCTGAAAGAATATTTTAGCTTTCAGTCGAAGAAACATCAGTTGTGGTGCTGAATTGTCATTGGGATACAGCATTACATAGACAAATCATAAAAGTGATCATATTGGCTCAAAAAGAGTCTTCGATTCTGTGTTACTTTGGAAAATTTTAAATATGTCCTTAAGGAAATATAAGGGCATATTTTTACATTTATTATTTTCCTCGTGAAGTATTTACAGTTTTGTTTGTACAGTTTTTGAAAAATTTAGATTTTTTAAAGACTACTTTGTTTAACGTCACTACTCTAATGTATTCTAGAGTATTTTCGATAAACCCATATTTGTTGAGATTTAAGTTGTATCACTAACTGTGAATACAACTTAACTTCACAGTTAGTGATTAATCTGAAGAGATTAAATCACTTTCAAATATGTAATATTTAAAATTTTATTTTCAAAAGAGAATATGAACTAAAACTAAATATGATGTCAGTAGTATATAGGACTCTTTAGAATTGGGTTTAAAGTCACTGAGAAACTCATGCCTATAATTCATAATCTCATCGTCTTAGCCCTCATTATCATCAACCTATTGCAGTTCACTGCTGGACATAGGCCTCTCCAATTGTACGCCACTTGGTTCGATCCTCGGCTTCTCGCATCCAGCTCCTGCCAGTCGTCTT
Organism: Spilosoma lubricipeda; assembly: GCA_905220595.1. Taxonomy (NCBI): domain Eukaryota; kingdom Metazoa; phylum Arthropoda; class Insecta; order Lepidoptera; family Erebidae; genus Spilosoma; species Spilosoma lubricipeda. The sequence continues at coordinate 6,725,735 of HG992300.1, forward strand.
GCGCAGATCATCACTCTACCTGACCTGTGGACGTCCCACACCACGTTTGCCGAGACGTGGTTTCTACTCAAGAATCCGTTTACCCCAACGGTAATCAGTTCTGCAGCTAATAGTGCTAGCCCACTGCCACTTCAGCTTGCTAATCATGTGGCCTAGCCTTCAATATTCCTAATATAATTTTTGGCTACTAGTTTAACCGGTTTTACATGAATATCACTTATTTCCACGGAGAGACTGGGGTCGGACCTCCGCAACCTTGACCTTTAAAGATTTCAAAGTTTTCATAAAAATTATAAATGCAAGCAAAAAAAATCAGTAACAATACTCAAAAGCATAAATCAAAATTAGAAAAATAATTTCAGTAAAAAACCTGGAATAATATAACCAAAGCGTACCTGAATCAAAACATGTAACCTTTACGAAAAGCTAAATACGCCCACTGAAATATATTTTCATTTGAAAAGCTAAAACGGCCTAACTTTAGGCAACTTCGTTAACAAGCTAATCTTAACGAAAACAAATGTTGCGATAGCCCCAGTTTATTTTACCTTATTGTTTAGTAAACGGAGTTTTTGAATGGACTGGCTTGATTAGAAACTCTTGAGCATTTAGCTACGCGCGATGAGGAGTTATATTACTCATTATAAAATTAATCATGGTATAATAAATCTTACTTGAACTTATTAATCGTAATTGGTATCAATGATATATTTATTTCTCGCGCTCCTGCATTTTTGGGCCTCCTGTTCAAAAAAATCACTCAAAATCAAAATCAATCAAAAAATCAGACCTGATTTTTAACACGAATGCGTACTTTTGCTATGCCTTAACATTTTTTTTTACATTTCATTTTCATTGTCAGTACAGAATTCGGATTTAAACACATCGAACATACTTAAAGCGAGGCTGGAAGATACGTCACAAAAAAACCTCCCCTGATTACGTTCCGTAAGCACAAAATATCTCCTAGAAGAACGACAAAATGGTCCTTAAACATCACGTCCACTACTTGGTTTACACCATACTTAGCAAGACTTTTCAAGCTTAGAAAGTTATGTTATGTAGTTGTATTGGTACTATAAGATGAGATAAGTTGTTTTTAAACCTTCACCTATACATATTATTCGACTGTAAATCGGGACTTAATTATGATAATATCTACAAGGTACAATACCATTTTTGGTTGCCCGACGTTTTGATCGAATTGCACCGATCGTGGTCTTCTTTATTACGCCGTAAGTGTATGTCGAAGTGCCGACAGTGCGAAAGATAATCAAAATAAAGAAGAAAAGTGAAGAAATAAAGAAGGGTAGTTGGTGAAACTCGAACTTCACGGAGGCGTCGTTAAGCTCTCACCAGACTACGCGTGACCAGATTGGTGCACTTCGATCGAAACGTCGGGCAACCAAAAAAGGTATAATACCCTGTAGATATTATCGCAATTAAGTCCTGATTTACAGTCGAATAATATGAGATAAGTTAATTGATATTGGTTAAATTTAAATAACCACAATGTAATCTATAAAATATAATAGGTAGATATCTCTCTTAATCTATAAGTGACTATGAACATCAATATAATTAAAAATTACGTAAAAACTCTTATTAATAATGGTTACCTAATATATTGAATGCACAAGAAATTTATACAACAATATTAGTTTATTAATGTACTACCGATAAACATCACAAACAATTCTTCAACACCTTAAAGTCGATTTGTTTAAATCGATATTCGATACAGAAACATAATACTAATACGATTAATTGATGATAAATTTTATCGATTAAAATCTATTACCCATTTACAACTTTGACACCTTATAAACTTTATACTACTTTAAGATTTATAGATACAAGGTAGGATTTAATGTTGCGTTTTAATGGTTTTCCCGGAACAAAAGGTCAACAAAGAAATAAACATGTTGGAACTGCTGTAGAGTACCACGATAAAAAATAAAAATAAAAAGTCAATAGTGAACATCACTACAGCTTCATAAAATAAATAACCTTCAGAGGGCTTGATACATAACACTATTTAGTTACATATAAAGTCTGTCGGAAACTTTGCAAACATGTAGATATATGTATTTATTGTTCTCTTTATTATAATTATTTATATATATATATATATATATATATATAAATAATTATTTATTTATATATATATTTTTTTTTTTATTTATATATACAATTACATATACATGACTTTAAAAGAATATGTATATACGTAATCTTTCGTTTATTTAAAGTCGGTTTTTCTTTTTTTATATAATTTACCTGACAAAATGACTCTGCTCAGCCTGATAGTAAGTTCAAGCAAAATCCAACCGTTGGATACCACCATACTCACTGCGAAAGAAATAGAGACCGGGACACAATCGGGATGGTTGGCGCTCCTAGGGGGAGATCTTCGTTCAGCAGTAAATGACGATAGGTTAATACATAGAGTATCAGATATTAAATGTGAAACAGTTACATCATAAACTATTACGGTCTTGAGCATTCATCATTCTCCTATCACCCACTCACTTTCTCAAGGCAGCGTAGCGATCTATCGTTGGTAGATGTTTTTGTAAATAATCATATACTATAAATGTGAATGTAAGTTTGTTTGTAACGTTTTCACGTGAAAACTACTTAGCCGATTATCATGAAACTATGTGCACATACTCTTGGAGGTATTAGAAGTAACATAGGATACTTTTTATTAAATGCGGGCAAAGCTGCAAGCGAAAGCTAGTATGATATATATATATGCCTAATGATTTTAGTTTTAACAGGGATGACACGTTGTGCCAACATACTTGTGCTAGCCAAAATCATCATCATCAATACATTGGTAGCAGTAATAAACAATACCATGGCAGAGCCACGCTTCGGCATGAATGAGCCGGAGTGATACCACGGCCTCATAGAAAACCGGCGTGAAATAGCGCTTGTGCTGTGTTTCACCGAGTGAGTGAGAATACCGGAGGCCCATAACCCCAACTACCGGACCATGCGGTCATATCTGTAAGGAAAACTGTCACCGAGTCAAGGTTTCAATACGTCTTAGGTATCTTCTTAGATATATCTGGCGCCTTCGACAACGCGTGGTGGCCCATGTTATTGCTAAAATTAAAATCAAGAGGATGCTTTAAAAATATTTATTCCCTAATCTCCTCATACTTCACACAAGGCACAACAAAATTAAGACTTGGGCATCATTCTGTGTCGAAGGCGCTTACGATGGGGTGTCCTCAGGGCTCGGTGCTAGGTCCATACTTGTGGAATATAGGCTTCGACGATTTTCTTACAATACCTATACCACCCGGATGTACTCTAAACGCGTATGCGGACGACGGTTTATTACTGGTGGAATCTGATACTAGAGCGGGGCTTGAGAGTCTGGCTAATAGATGTTTGAACTTAGTATCTCTATGGGGTGTACGTAATCGCTTGACTTTTGCACCAAACAAAACCTTCCAGCTACTTCTGAAAGGTAACCTCAAATCACCGCCGTGTATTAAATTTCAAAATGTTACTGTTAAAAATAAAACCTCGGTTTGCTATTTGGGATTAGTTTTAGAAAGAAATTTTTCATTTATCGAACATATTAGAACAGTTAATGAAAAGTCTAAAAAAAGTTTCTTTGCTCTGACGAGAATATCAACTGCCACATGGGGTCTTTCATTTAATACATTAAAAATTATATATGGAGCTACTTATTTGGGTGCTGTTTGCTATGGTGCTCCCGTATGGGCCGATAGAGCGACTGTAGGTGCTGTCCGTCGCAAACTGCTACAAGGCCAAAGACTTGCATTAATCTTCTTATGCAAAGCATATAGGACTGTTAGTACTGAGGCTTTACCGGTATTGGCGGGTGTTCTTCCGGTCGATCTCGAGGTGCAAAGACGTGCAGCCATGTACTATTCTACAAAACAAAACATGGAATGCGATTTTTTGGGCGTACGAGACCGCGATAAAATCATAAGATTGTTTCAACAGCAATCCAATGTCTATGACGACCTAATGGATGAATGGCAACAACGATGGGACGAATCATCTAAGGGGCGCCACCTCTACCAGTTCTTTCCATCTGTTCGCGAACGGATGTCGAGGACATGGCTCGAGGTAGATCACTGTGTCGCTCAATTTCTTACGGGCCACGGTAACTTTAAGAGCAAACTACACTCATTTAAATTAGTCGATTCACCATTGTGTCAATGCTCAACACCCGATACTAGCTGTGAACAATCGGCTCATCATGTTCTCTGGGAGTGTAGTCTTTGGTACAATGAACGTAACACAATGCTAAATAGCTTACATATGACATCTGGGGCGGTATACTATGGGGATCTTGTGTCAACTGCGGTGAATTTCCGTGCGTTTAGGCGATTCTGCCATACATACTATAGTAATCAAATATAGCTCACTTAGGACCCCTAATACTTTATCCGTGGTGCTTCCCGGTTTAAAAAAAGGTGTCTGCCTATTTTGACTTCATTTTGTCTCCCGCTTTGCTAAGGAGGGAAGTGGACTTATCATATTTCCAACTCCTCCTGTTTTTCTTCTGATTAATTTCGTTGCGGGTTCCAAGACAGTTAATATTTTTTCCTGGGACTTCCCGAGTGTCATAACTCGGTGTGTTCGTGGGTCACTGCTGTCGATCCTGGTGTACAGGAGTTACAGCGGTGGGCGTGTGGGTGGGATTAGTCCTAATAACCCAACCCCTCTCCCCTATCTTCCCCCTCCTCCTATCTCCCCAAAGATCGGCAACACACTAGTGACGCCTCTGGTGTTGCAGGTGTCCAGGGCGGCGTTAATCGCTTACCATAAGGTGATACGTCTGCTCGTTTGTCCGCCTATTACATAAAAAAATATAAAAATACAATATAGCGTAAATTATATGTGTCTTAACATTTTGAAATTAGGTTGGCAGTCAGTTTACAGTTGAACTAGAACTACCAATGCATAATGATAAGTGTGAAACTCCTTTAAATTATGTCAACAAGGTGTTTTAAATTAATAACATTACTATCATTATTTATCTTTATTGCCATAAAATTCAGTAGCTTATAGCATATTTTTTCCACTCGGTGCACCATTCAAGCCTCTTAGCACAAGTTAGCACACATTTATCATTGAGTTGTTGACAAGTCATCACTTCTTCAGGTTTTACTGAGTCTCCTCGTGCGCGCTTCGTGATTCTGATCTTTCTAATGTTTTCTGGATAATATTTGTGCCCGTGAAATTGTTTTATATCTTCTTTATTTATTTTCTCACCAATCACTTGTAAGGTTATCTTATTCTCATATAAATTATCACCTCTCGTTCTAGTACGATGTTGTTGCTTTGAGTCTTTGATATTTAATTGATTTGATGTCCTCAATAGTGAATGACTACTATCCATATCATCGTTGGTATTATCATTGTAATCGTTATTACTCTCGTCTTGTTGATTTTTTTCTTGCAGAAAAGTTGTCAAGTCAGTAAAGCTTTTGGGTTCAGAATATATTTCCATAATTTTGTCAAATCTGCGGTTTGGCTGTAATTCATAATGATGCAATAAAATTTACATATCATTTATTTGTTGCGAACCTTGATCATGATAACAATCTTAGGTCGTGGTCTGAGATATTTCCTTAAAAATTTAATATTATAAAATACTATTTCATGCTTTTTGAATGTTTTTGTCTATTGTGAGAAATGCCATTAACATAGCAGTTAAGTCAATATATTATACTATTAGGGATTAAGATTATCTTACCTCGAAGACAGCTTCAATACTAACCTGAAATCAAAAACTCGATGAATATCAAAAGCAAATTACGGCCTTATTCTAACTCTAAGCAAACCGAATAAGGTATTTATAGACATCTTACACGGCCTTGGAATCCTTACAAATGACAGATGCAAGTTTTAAGGAACTAAACCATAACCGATTTTTGACGCTCCTAAACTGACATACAATAGGGAGTAATAAATAGGTAGAACTTACCATAAACAGATTTATAAGAAATAGTAAACTTAAAACTTATGTTCTTGGTAGAAGTAGAGTCTTTAAAAATTTGCAATAAAATCTCAAAAATAAAATGTAAATATACCTACTATGGCGAAGCCATAGTATTATAATAGTTTAGATCTGTACGCGGCAACGTGCTACATTAATTGTTTTACTACGTGCCGTCAAATAACAATAAGGAAGCATAAATAATATTGTCAATTTAGCAATTTAAGTAAACAGTAGTTCATAGTTACCCCCACCTAAACCTGTCCATATTATTGTATATAAACTTTAGTTTAAGTTAAATCGAGGAGTCATAATTAAATATTACAATCAACGTGTCGTCTAATTGTCTCCAAGGGTAAACACGCAATACCTACTATGCAGAGCCATGTTCCAGTTACGATATAAGCCAACATTATATTGAGTGTTGTAAGCTACGTATTAATTTCTTAAATTCGAAAGAGAAGATAACATTTACCATTGGGATTGTTATTTTCATTTCATACTAGGTAATGGATTTATACCTTGAAATGATTTCCCTTATCTATCAGTTATTATCGAATAGCTTTAGTCTTTATCATTTTTTTATTATGTTCTAGGAATATACATTATGTTAACTAATTTACAGTTCCTCTAATTATATGTATGAAATCTAAATTTAACGATAAATAGACGATGTAGGCCTTTTACTAACCAATACTGCTTGTTATCATTTAAGGTGTTTCTTGGTATCCCAGGTGATAGTAGTCTAAATTTGGAATGTCGTTGTCTTTCCAAAAAATACTTAAAATTAATCAAAAACTTGCTCAAAAACTAGTAACCGATCCAAATTAATCTTGAGAATAATAAATGGTCAGGAAGATGATGACTGATGAACCGTGAGAATTAATGAATTAATTCACGTACCGAAAGGCAGCCAACAATAATTAGTTACATAATATATGAAAACTGCGTTTTATGTTCTGCATTCTGAGGATTTAAGTAAGATTATATCGACAGCTTTTAGGTTAGGTTAGGTATTTAGTAGTAAAGTTATACTAGGCAAATTTGTCTAAATTAAAAATGACCCACATTGCAGCCATAGATAAAAAAAGCTAAATCAATAGATATTTTACTTTAGACACGCTACAGAAATTTCAACCAACTAAAAATGTTGTTTTGTTTTGAGTAATACTTGTTTGGATTAAAGTTAGGAATGATTACTTTACCAACCGACTTGAAAAAAGGAGGAGGTTCTCAGTTAGACTGTATGTTATGTTTGTTCCCTCAGAAATTTCGTTTTTGGATGTTCCTTTTTTAATTGAAAGCTTGTGCTTCCCGTGTACTTCTATTCAAATTTGGTTTAGTTATTGAAATCGATTCTTTTTTTGTTAAAATTTTAAATAGTATATACTTGTTCTATTGAAAATTGTTCTTTAAGGGAAATTGGTAAAATAAAAATGCAAAAATTAGTATAAATATCTTTTATTATTCGGAATCATAATTTTTCATTAGCAAACTTAATGTTTTTCAAAGTATTATAACAATTACTTAAAGGAGAAAAGATGGTTGTAAAATATGCCCGCTCGATGTTGCTTCTCTTTCTGATAATCTCAACTAGAAAAAAAAACATTATAGTTCTGAGTAGCACGCTCTGAAAATTATGTTTATTCGATTTTAAATTCAACGTATTTAGTTAACCTCAAATTTAATTTAATTGGTTTAATTGGGTATGGTACATTTACGTAATTCTATTATCTTCGTAAATAGTGCGCTTTAGTTACCAATCTCAGGAACTGATAGCCGGGGAACGAGATGCACCCTTAATCCATATCCAATAAAAGCATATTATGTAGGGGATAACCTAAAAACATTATAAACTATTTTTCGGTCTACTAATTTCCAGTCATGTGAAACTACATATATATCTAACTCTAAAGGACTAGTATGGCAGTGGAAGAGCTACGCATCGGCATGCATGAGCTCGACCGGAGTGATACCACGGCCTCACAGAAAACCAGAGTGAAAACGTTCCTTGCACTGTATTTCACCGAGTGAGTAAGGATATCGGAGGCCCCCTCCCCCATCCCCCTCCCCATCCTCAAAGGCCGGCAACGCACTTGTGACGCCTCTGGTGTTGCGGTGTCTATGGGCGGCGGTAATCGCTTACCATCAGGCGATACGTCTGCTCTTTTGCAGCCTATTCCATAAAAAAAAGGTTTTTATATTGCTATTGTATACTAACTTACCTGCTATTTTGATAGTACGGATTTTTCTTTTTCTCACACATTTCTCGTTCCCAATTACATTTTTTATAACACTCTTTTTTTAACTCACAAAATTGGTCTGGGGGGGAAAGCGTAGTTGTTGGTCCCGGTGTAGGTTTTATACCTATAAATTCAATGTCATCAATAATATCATTGTCGCCAACGTAGTCAAATGGGTCCGTCTCATTAACAACTTCTCTAACCTTAAACGACAGGTTAACATTAATATGTTCCTGATCCGCCTGTAAAGTGAAAGTTACATTTATTAATATTATTGGAATATTACCCAAATATTCTTGAATCAACAATAAGATACAAGCTTCAATTACAATATTTTATTACAACTAAGTAATAACTTCTCAATCTCTGACAAGATGTCAATAAATTGAGAAATTGTTTTTATTGTTTAACCTATTAAACAACTACTAGAAGATATTTGGTTCGAGTATTGTTTTTATGCCATTGTTATCAGGATTGGATTCTGAAAAAAAAACTAAACTTGTTCTTTATGTGTTCATCTTTCATTTAGTCAAGTGTATTTAATATTATAACATTAATCGACATATGAAACTTATATCTTAGAAAAGGATATTGATTTGATTAAAATTCAAAGGTGATAATTTTACTGTTTATTTTAAGAGTCCTTCATTTTTAACACAACCTATAACATTTGGGAAATAATAATATAATATAACATTCCAGATGCAATTCTATAAACCCTGGGAATGTCAGGAATTGTAGAGAATTAAACATAGAATTAAATATAAGTCAAATCATACTTACAACATGCAAAAAAGCTACTATTAATAACAGAACTTCCATAGCCAATCACTTAATGGTTATGAGTGTCGATTTCATGGATGATACATGTCATACTGATACCAGTTAGCATATTTGTAGTACCTAGTAATTTCAGGGTATTATGGTTTCATTTAAATGTGGGGTTTTCTGTTATATATTCATGATGGCGTTTCGGTCGATTTCAGGCACTGCTACCAGTATCAACGGAGACCAGCAAATTACTCAGGAGATATTATGTTTCATAATTGTGTTTGCAAACACAGCTGCACTCTCTGTTCCTTGACACTCGCAATCTGATTTTCAATGAGGAACCCTAAGATTTAGTAAGCACTGACTCGATGAAAATCATAATTTTGTACCTGTATGGTATCACTTTGGTAATATTTGGCTCATATGTGTCAAAATATAGCTCTTTCAAGGTTCTTAAAATGAATTCATGAAAAATGAGAGTAAAATAAAATAAAAATACAGGCAATTATTTAGTGAAAGCTTTACTATTCTTAAAAATATTTAGTTATCTTCGTATTATGTTTGTAGTGAAAAGACACTTACTAGCTCTAACATGTCAAAAGTATTACAGAACTTTTTTCCAGTTCATAGCTAGAGTACGTACACTTATTTTACCTTAGCGTAAATATTTACAATATTATCGTTGGCTTATATTTGACTCCACTTTGATGCTAAAGACTAATAAGGAGAATAGTCAATTCTCTTGTACTTATAGACCTTTCATTACATCTTACATGGATTTATGGTTTAAAACTATTAGCTATATACAAGTACAACTTGAATTGTTTCAGAAAAGGCAAGAAAATATTTTCACGTTGTACAACCGATGTGTTAAATACAACATAAGATTTTTTTTGCGTTCTGTTTAAGATAATTCAAGTTTGTCTGTAACATAGACAAGTGAATATATTTTTAAAAAATAAAAATCCGATTGCGTCACTATTCGTAATCTTTATTAAATTCATTTTTTTTTATAAAACATATAAGCTTTATATATATTCGTAATCACCTTTAAAAAATATTTATTTTAATACCACACTCGATGTATTTTGATTTTGGCGCCAAAAATTCTTGACTTTGTTTTTTTTTTAATTTTCATGTTCCCAGTGTCGCTCTCACGACTAAGACGAATCAATTGCCACCACTCACATCGAAATACGATAAGCCGTTTAGGTTCTAGGGCGTGCCAAAGAAATATACATGCATACACTCGAAAAACATAACCGGACTTTCGCAGTCGGGTAAAAAAGCTTCTAACGCCATTTAAGGTGTCAAGGTGAAGGTCAATAAATTTAAATAGCTTGCGATATTTATTACATTTCATTGGTTACTTGATTTGCATACAATATTTTACGTAAAATGAAGTATGAGTTTTCTTAAGCGGATATTTATATTAGTATAAACATTATGTCTTGAAGTCTCTTTTGATATAATTCACCAGTTTTCACACACGTGGAATTGTAGATCACAATCTTTAAAACATTTGTCTTCATCTCGTTTGCAACTTATATCCTCAGGTTTAGGAGGTGATTTGATGGTGTGTGGTTTTGAGTGCTTAGCTGCTTTTAAATCTTTTTCAGTTCTTTCATCTGAAAAATCTTCTATATTGTACCTAAAGCTGAAAGGTTTACTTTGTCGAGTTACATGTGCAGATTTAATCCCCTTTGGTTGTGTATTTGCCTGGAAATTTATTGTTTTTTTTTGTTATGATTTTAAATAATGATGTTTTAAATAATTATTATAAATGATTATGTTTAATATAAATAAATATTTTCGGACATCTAACACACAACTTCATCTAGTCCCGAGTTAGCAGAGTCTGTATTATTGTGTGTTAGAGTGCTAGACAACTGATATAAATTCATACATATTTTTTGTATGTACTTATTGTACATAGAAAACACCCAAACTACGAACTATGAACGGGAATCGAACCCTAGACCTCAAGCACAGCAGTCGCATACGCTACTACTGAGCCATCGAGGCAGTCATTTTATAAATTTGAATTCCTGCTTATTTTTAATACATTTTTAAAATTATTGGGTAGTAGTTTATTGAGTTCTCGATACATGCATACGTGTACATAAATTTTTGTCAAGATTATTTACGTCAGTGTCAAAAATATACAAATAACCGCATCAAGTGGTACTGCAATGTAACAATATTAACTTAATGCCTTATTTAGTATCTACTAAATAAGGTATTAAGTTAATATTGTTACATTTTCATGTCATCAAGTTAACACTTAGAAAAAAAGTACTATCTATTTTTCAAACGATTTAGATTTAAACAACAAAAACAGCTAATTTTCTTTAAGCACCCTCTCTCTAAGACTTAAGTTCACCACAGGAATAGCTTTCCCTCATTAAGTTAAGGTTGGATGATTTAAATTTATATTTCGTACTAAATAGACAGGCTCGCAACAGTCCACCTATTCGAATGAATAAATAACAATAATAAATATTTCAGACATCTAACACACAATGCCATCCAGTCCTATTCGAAGCAGACTTTGTATTATGGGTACTAGACAACTGATATAAATACATATATACTTTTTTTGTATATTCATACATATTATATATACATAGATATATATACATAGAAAACACCCAAACTCTGAAACAAATATTTGTAGATCATACAAACATTTGGTCACAGTTAATAAGTGGTAACATTACTCCATGTTGTATTGACACTTATGAAGGACATTGAACTCCATCAGAGTTACATTCTTAAATTGTGAGATATATTGATTAATTCTGGTTGTATTATTTTTTTAAAGAATAATGAACAAATTACGGACGGATATCCTGGTGGCAAACGTCTACTCGCTTTTGCTGCCCATGGGTAGACTTATTTGCATTTCTTTAATGTTGCACTTTAGTTATGTTTAGGAAATCAAAATCAATCGTATTCATTACAATTCTTACTCGACTCAAAACATAAAATAATTACACCGAAAAGTAAATATTTGCTAACTTACAAAGTATAAGACCATTATAAAGATTGCCAGAACCTTCATATTAAGAACATTGTAAAATTACTGCAGCTGAAACAAGTGATGATTACTTGAACGATAGTTTCAATAGATTTTTTAATGACACAATTTCAAGGTATATCAGTCTCCATGAAATCGATGATAACAAAAAAATGCTATTTCACTTAGACGATAACACGAAAAAGTTACTGTTAACAGTTTTTTTTTTTAAATATGCAGGCCTAGTAATTGGAAGTACTTTTAATTACATTCCAAATATTACAACGTTTATTAATTTTATTTTTCAAAAGCAGCAAATGCATCAATGGACAATGCAACAATGCAGCATGGTGACCCACATCATGGCGAGCCATCATTGGGCCTCCGGTCTCACACTCACCAACGAAACATGACAGTACGAATTTTACGTTGATTGTCTGTGCGAGGTTGCGAGGTGCGAGTGTGTCTCTACTACCTTTTAGAGTATAGTAAAAATGATTTGATTTGCGTATATATAACCTCTCTATAATATATAATGAATTCATTCATTAGGGAATTAAAATTCATTCATATTAGATCTTTGTCGAAAATATACATTATTATTTTAGCTGTATATGTTTATGTTATAAATTAACATTATCTAAATGATCTTTAACATTTTTGAAACATAACAATTTATAATTTACCTCCTGTATTCGTGAAAAAAAAAATAGAAACATTATATTTAAATATTCACAAGCCAGGTCTTGCAATAAACGTTACAATATATCTGTAAGGAGGTTTTTACGAGCGTATTACCATTCGCAAAAGCTATTAGTTCCTATTCCAGTTTCATAAGGATATCCTTATTTATGTTCATACAAAGCGATATAGAAGTATCTTTTAGAAATTGGATTGCTTTTGTGTTAGGTTTTAAGTCAGTAAAGGTTTGACGAGAAATAAGCATTCTTTTTTTGTTGGAAGCCATGTTAATAAATACTAAATAAATATTTCGCACATGTAAGACACAACGCAGAGTCTTAAACTAAGCAGAGCTAATGTTATGGGTGTTAGACAAGTGATATCAATACATATATACCTTTTTTTTTGTTAATACATACATATTATACATAGAAAACACCCAAACTCCGTAAACAAATATTTGCAGATCATACAAACATTCGGTCAGATCCGGAAGTCGAACCCGAGATCTCCAGAACAGCAGTCGCATATCGCTACCACTGCGCCACAGAGGCAGTCAAATATTGTTCATATGCTATTCGTTTCAATTTCATTTTTATGAGGAACTCTTTAGAATTTCTGCCTCCATTTTAGTAACGTTTGCCGGTTCTAATTGTTATGAACACCAATGGCAACGGTGATTGCCATAGATGATGGCATAAATGAGTGATGATGATGGTTTGTGAAGGTTAGGATCAGTCGCTCCGTTGAAACAATTGATATTCTTTTAAAACTGGTTAAACAATAGTAGCCGGCCCGATATGGGATAAGAAATAAAACATATCATGTAAATTTTCTAGTTAAAATTTAGTTTCAGCACTGCTTAAAACTCTTAAAATACAATCAGAAAACGAAAATTTCGAGTTTTTGTTTTCTGATTGAACAAAACATGCTCGCTCAGAATACTTTTCTGTGTTCCGAGCATGTTTAGTACCTATTTAATTCATTCTTAATTATACTTCTTGCGCTGTAGAATGGTGCGGGACAGTTTCAGTAACTTTTCCATTCGCTCTTGAAAGTTGCCGCGAATTACAAATTATGACTCAGTATTTCAGCTTTACCACATTTGTAATATATTAAATCAATCCCTCCTCTGATATTCTCACTCACTCGGTGAAACACATCATGCCGTGCCGTGCCGTGGTATCAATCCGGCCCATTCATGCCGAAGCGTGGCTCCCGACGGTAATATTATGATAGGATAATTTAGGCTCGGTCTACTCATAAAATATGTGGGAAATTTTAATGAATATATTTTCAAAATACATTTGAGTATTACGATTACCGCAGCCTATAAATATATTTAACCTTTTAAATAAGAAAAGTAATTTTATCACGATTAAAACCCCCTCGGGCCGTCACCCCGCCGGGGTTTGCGGCGGGGCGGTGTGTCGGAATCGAACCGACTAAAACCACACGGTGTGCCACTCTGCGCCTGAGACGGGAGGGATCCGGGAACTGCTGTTATTAACACATCCGGACCCCTCCCAGCGCTTGCCCGCACAGAAGCGGGCACCGTCAGCTGTTAACTCTCTATTTAGGCGACGTACGGCACACGCGTAACGTCGCCCCCTCGCGGGTGGCCACTAATGCGGATGGAAGGGAAAACCCATCCCGACCATCCGCGGCCACACTCAGGGCGGCATGAGGCGCTGATAGGCGCGCCTCCGCCGCCCGGTTCGCCGGCGGCGGATCGGGTCCGAGTGGAGGTCGTCCTCCCGGGCCTTCTCCGCCGCCTCCTTCTGCGAAATTACGTCTTCGCAGAAGGCTGCGACCGCGGTAAAACTGCTGTCGCTACCGGCCATGGATCGAATGATGGCCGGTAGCGAGAGATCTCCTCCGATGACTGCAGTGAGGGCCCGGCGCTGCGACGCCCAAGCGGGGCAGATCGCCAGCGTATGCTGGGCCGAGTCCTCACTGCAGTCGCAGTGGTGGCAGGCGGGACTCAGTTCCCTCCTGGCGACCGAGTGCAGGTACTTTCCGAAGCATCCGTGCCCGGAAAGAACCTGCGTCAGTCGGAAGGAAAGGGTCCCGTGCTGCCGCCCTGCCCACTCGAGGATGACCGGCTGGAGAGCCTCCACGGCGGCAAAGCCAGCGCGTGGAGTCTCCAGCCGGAACGACCAGCGAGCCATCGTGGCTCGACGGGCGGCTTCACGCCACTCGCGTACCTCTTCGGGCGGAGGGCGAATGCCTCTCTCCGCCCGGAATTCAGCCACCCGTCGATAAACTTCGGCGAGCACTTCCGCCTCCAAATCCCACGGAGGTGTTCCGGCCAAGGCGCACGCCGCCTCGGTAGACACCGTGCGGTATCCGCGTATGGCTCTGACCGCCAATACCCTCTGAGGCCGCCAGAGGCGAGCCTTATTGAGGGCGGTATCACGATTAACTTGTACCAACGTTCCTACCTACGCAACAATATAATAATGAAGAAGAAAATATTCCTGGTTGACCTTTAATACAAATTTATGCGGCCCAAGTTAAAGATAGGACCATTTAACGTAAATAATTATAATATATACTGATTAGATAGTAATAAATAACATTTCAGGATTTACTGATTTCCTGTAGCCGGCTTAGTAAAAGATAAGTAGGTACGGTATAATATCGTATAATCATACCGAATCTAGTGAAGAACAAAATGAAATAGCGCTTGCGCTGTGTTTCACCGAGTGAGTGAGAAAACCGGAGACCCATCCCCCAAACCCTCCCCGCATCCCTCAAAGGCAACGCACTTGTGACGCATCTGCTGTTGCGGATGTCCATGGGCGGCGGAAATCGCTTACCATTAGGTGATAGGTCTGCTCGTTTGCCCCCTACTCCATTAAAAAAAACGGCTCGAAGGCATTTTACAAGCACATATCTCTCTCTGGCTGGCTGTAATGCTTTCATGGCTAATACGCTGCATTGATTGCAATGGTAGATACTTTGATTCTTGTGGAAGGTCATAGACTACTCTTTACCGCGATAATCGATATTCCCGCAGGCGGAGCTGCGAGCAAGAGATAATAAACTATAATTAAAACTAAAAAGACGCATAAATCTTTGTATACCTTTTTATACCATTAATATCTTTGTATACCTTCATTTCTGCAAATAAATGAATTCAATTTCATTGAACTAAAACTATGATCGGTCAAATTTGTGCGTGATAGTACGCCTCTGTCTGCTCCTATGGGTATAAAACGTGGCTGTACTTTGTAAATACAAGTATATTTTTAATGTGTTACAAATGTTTTTTTGAAAATGCACACTGACAGTGGAACAAGACAACGATACACAAGGTTCACCTAGTTTTATATAATTCTAAAAGACTCAGAAACTTTATACAAATCTTTATTTATGTTTAATAGTATTTATGTAATTATCTTAAGTAGAAAGGAAGTTAATTATTAATGATGTAAGAAAAAGCTTCCCATAAAATAAACCAGGTTCATTTCAAAGATATGAAATACTCTGACACACTGACATCGTTGATAGCAAAGCCTTCTCCACAAAGTGGCCTCCAGTAGCACTGCTTTGTGCTCTGTCCATTGTCTAAAGCCCTCTGAGCAACTACAAAGAAAATTTTATTTTTAAAACGCTTATAGCCATGAAAATGTTTCTCTGGAAGTGAAATTTAATAAATAGTTTAATTACATGTTTACTGACTACATCTTATCTACTTGATCTAGAGGAATACGTCAAGTATTCGACTGCTGATCAAGAGGTCTCGGGTTTGAACCCCGCGACTGGTCAAAACTGTTATTAAGTTATTCTGGTTATAGAAATACTTAATAACTGTTCGGAGATTGGTAGTTGGGGTCTGAACCCCTGTGCCTCAGATAGTACGTAAAGATGTCGGTTCTACACCTGATGTCTCCCCGGTCGTGCTGGATAACCGTCCCCATTATAAGAGTGAGGAACAGAGAGTGTACCTGTGTTTGCGCACACACTTGTGCCAGTTGTGCACTATAATATCTCCTGCGTTGGCTGGTCACCGTTGAGACTCACCGCTCATTTCAGTTTAATGTTTGTGGCTAAGTCTGATTAAAGGTAAACAAAATGATTGTGACGAATGTCCGTGTAGCGAAATTTGTTAACACTACAATGCGTTATAGCAATTGTTACAATTGTTATAGCTGAACCCCGCGGTGTTACCCGCGGTTATTGTTGTACCGCGAGTAACGCCGCGGGACAAAGTTAGTCTACAAAAAAAGCCTAAGTTACTCCCTGGATCATCAGCTACCTGCCAGTGAAAGTCTCGTCAAAATCCGTCCAGCCGTTCCAGAGATTACCCGGTACAAACAGACAGACAGACAGATAGACAAACCGACAGACAGACAGACAGACAGACAAAATTTTTTAACTACATTTTTGGTATATGTGTATATATAATAATAATAAATATTTCGGGCATCTAAACACACAACGCCATCTAGTCCCAAGCTAAGCAGAGCTTGTGTTATGGGTACTAGAGAACTGATACAAATACATATATATATTCTTTTATTTTTTTTAATACATACATATTATACATACATAGAACACACCCAAACTCTTGTAGATCATACAAACATTTGGTCCGACCCGGGAATCGAACCCGAGACCTCATGATCAGTAGTCACTCACGCCAACCACGAGACCAACGAGGCTGTCCATATACATATACATTTAGTAACAGACACTCCAATTTTATTTATTTGTATAGATATAGATTACACTTTCACCTAACTTCAAATCACCATTTTATCTTACTTATGTTCAGTTTTATCGCACCTAAAACATCTTCTCCACAGCATATTGTCCTAACCACTAGCTTTAACTTTCTTTTTCGTGCTTTACTCTCAAATAAGAAAATAATATTTCTTAATCAATTTTCCACAACACTTCGTCGAGCTGCTGTTTTCTTCATTTTCTTTCTAACGTCACATCCAGTTATTTTTGTTATCTCATCCACTTGTCGTTTCCGGTTTGAGGGTAAACTAAGCGCTTGTTACTAAAGCGACGATGGCATTGCGCTATGGACAAGTCACTTTGTAATATACTGCATCGGACAAAAGAACGCTAAAGTAACACAATCTTTGGAGTAGGCTCTTTACTTATTTAAATATTAAATTAATTACGGTTGAAATAAGAGCTCAAATGTAAATATAAGAGTTCTTTAAAAAAATAAACAGTATTTATGCCGATGTATTTTAAGTTTACTTTTTAGGATACGAACTAGTTTAAAAACAGTTTTCTCTAAATGGTATTTAAATTTATCTTAATCAATAGAAGAATTTAAAAAATACTGACTGTGATGTATGAAGATGTAACAATAACAAATCATAAAAAGCCTTAGTTGTATCTGCCTTTGATAGATACATCTGTCAAAGGCAGTCATATCATAAAAATCAATCACAAAAGGCCTTAAAAGCCTTAAAAGCCTTAGCTGCAGCTAAGCTCAGTGTGCTAGGTTTTTTATGATTTGTATGCTGAATATTTAAGACGTAATTAAAACAAACAAAAAAGTGGTTATGATTGAGCAACATAGCCTTAATTGTGGCTAAGCTCCTTAACTAAAAATTAAAAAAAACTTGAGTGAATAGAGGATGGCAGAGAAACGTAAGGTCCTCGTCATTTTATCGTCAAGTTTACATTTTCTAAGCGGTAGAGTAGTAAGTAGTTCAACCTTCGAATTCAGTTCACATTCAGGGTTTACGGGACTAATCCCGCCCACACGCCTACCACTGTAACTCCTGTACACCAGGATCAACAGCAGTGACCCACGTACACACCGAGTTATGACATTCGGGAAGTCTCAGGAAAAATTAACTGTCTTGGAACCGGCAACGAAATTAATCGGAAGAAATAACAAAAGGAGTTGGAAATATGATAAGTCCACCTTCAGGGTTGCGGAGTTTCGATCCTTTTAAAAACTGAAATTCAAACAAAGCCGGTTGAACTAGTAGTCGATCCCAATTAATCTTGAGAATAATAAAGGCAAAATATAGATGAAAGTAATAAAATTCTTAATAATTTTAACAAAAGTGTCTATGCCGGTACTGTTTAAAAATGTTATCCAATAATTACTAAAGATACGTAATTAGAATTTATCATCGTATTGGGATTCAGCCATTACTTATCCGTATCATCTTGTCACTCATCTGCAGCGTTACAGCAAGGACACTATCTGTGTAATTATCGTGGGAATAATCTATCACTTACGTACTGATTTTGATCGATTGACAAATTTTGACTTATAATCGGCGCGAGATTTGTTTAATTAGTATACTGTATTAGCTGTTTCTGGTATTTTTTGTCCTCGCCTTAATGCAAAAGACTTACTTAATATATCGTGCTGATAATTGTTAAATATGCAGCTGAAAATAATGGAACAAATTAATGGTTCATAGACCGCCTCGATGGTGTAGTGGTAAGATATGCGACAGCTGCGCCCAAGTTCTTGGATTCGATATGCGGGTCGGGCAAATAAAATTATACCAGAGTTTGGTTTTTTCCATGTAAAATATGTATCTAGGGTGTATATCCTATAAAAAAAATTGAGTGTATGCTTAAGACCGCACGGCAGAAGTGATATTGGCAATCGCAATCTTATTACGTACCAATAACAACTATTACTCTAGTAATGACAATTATTACGTACGATCGAGCCTTTCACCTCAGAGTGTGATGGATCAGCCTAACTTACTACCTATGAAAAAATGTGTGTCCGGTGCGCCAAAAGAAGTTTTCCCTTCAAAATCTCTGTGATAACGTCAGTTGTCTAGTACACATAGTACAAGTTTAAAAGAAAAACTACCTGAAATCCAAGATTGGGCCTAATTCATTAAAAAAATATATTGTTCAAAATTAGCAAACTTATTAGCAGAATGAATCCAGGTATTTTTTATTGCAATTGATTTTAAAATAGCAAAAATATCGCCTAAACCACTCACAAAAAAAAACAATTGAATAAGAGAGTAAATTTTGAATGCAAACATATTCAAGTGTACAGTCAATACTTTGTATGAATAACTTAAATGTTAAACTCCATTTGCAATAACTGTAAATTTAATATTACGAATAGTTACTTGCACGGGATTCAAGAGAAAATAAAAAGCAAATGTACTAAATCTTGCACTTATATCACAATAGTTGTACAGCGTGCGACAGATTTCCAATAATGATAAAAGACAGATATAAAATAAGATTTTATCTATATTCACTATTGTCCTGAAAGCGGTTCTGAATGTCAAAGGTTTGAAGACACCAGTTTTTGTAGTCTTAAGAATTTCGGTAAACATTCTGAGAGAATGTTACGGAGTTTATTTTTTTGAAGGTGTTTTTATATTTGCGTATTTATTTTATCAATTTATTATTTCAAAGATTCAGTTTAGTTTTTTGACATTAAATATGACTGTATGGATAGCATAGCGGTAAAATCACACGTGGGACAACACTGTGTGTTTTTCGTGCTCGTTTCAAGTATAATTGTAGTGGCCCCGCGATACAAGAAATATTCCTAATGGGAGAGTTGTAATTTAAAAAAAACTGAGACGTGACTCAAGCAGCAAAGCATATAAAATGTTTTCGGATTGGAGGTACGATAAGCTATCATTATAATTTATTTTAAATCAGCACTACACGTCTTACCGTGGATAGACTTAGTTTTGTGATTATACTTTTAACCCTATAGTTTGTAAACTCGCAAAAGTCACCTTGCTGTTAGCTAACAATATTACGTTGAATGACACTTTTTTTATCTCTAAGTAAGAAAAAACCCATCCTTTTTCATAATCCCGACGTATACAAGGAATTTCGATCAATATTTTGCTAGTTTTTCTCAAAGAACTTTTTTCTTTTTAATTCATACATGACGTAATTATTTACATATACGTATTATACGTTACTCATATACATATGTACACATAAATACATACACGTTGTCAAACAAAACCACTGACAAATGTCTGTGATTTACAAAGTGACGACCCTTATGTTACAACAAACTTTTAAGACCACGGAACAAATGTGCGCAATTGACAACTCCCAAGTTTTGATAGAATATCATTTGTCATGCTATGTTTTTAAATGTATTGCGGATTTGCTGGATTAAATGGGTCTCATTCATCTTGGTTGTTCCGAATTGCCTTTTGGAATTATGATTTTCGAAATCTTGTCGACTATTTTATCTTTGTTTATTGGCTGGGATAATCATTTAAGTTGTCTTTGTGTTGTAAGTCATAGATTTAACTTTGTAACGGATAGCAATATTAAAAGTTTTGACTCAATTAAATTAGTGTTTTTGAAGAACATATCTAACAATTATATGTTTTAATATGATGCTCAAATGTATATAGGTCTTGCACGTAATTTTATTTACTTTGTCTTGTGGAATTCTTCTTAGGGCTTTTGCAATGGAAAGTTATTTCTAAACTGGGTAAATGATTAAGTTAGTTTGTGTAAATGTTTAATTAAAGACATATTAACTCACACTAAACAGTATTTACACGTTTAGAACTTAATGCTCTTATGTATATGATCCTACAGTGATATATAATATTGATTAATCAAATTCCATTTTCATTTAACTTAACAAATATCAGGTTACAAATACAGAGTAGTATCTGTATTTGTAACTTAAGAGTTCAAGTTCCCATTACAAATATGTGTGTGGTTAAATTGATACGTCATATTGACATAATTTCGGAATTCGAATCTTATATGTGATCTCACACTGATATTTGTTAGTTAATAAGCAATCTTCACCGTGTACATAAAACAGCAAACTTAATAATGATATTATATATTACATTTTAGTCCTAAAACGCTCCTATGTCGTTCAATGTCGAAAACAAACGGGTCACAGTTAGCTAAACGAAGTTAGAACTTTGTGATAAAATTGCCTTTTGGGACTTAAATGGGTCTTCAGGCCAAACAGGGATAGTAGCAAAGCTTATCCCGAATATTCTAAATTAGATTTGGACCTTTCACAATTGAGTATACCATGATCAAAGTGAAAAATATTTGTGTTACCAAACTATGCAATGTGTATAAAATGTTTTCGACAAGTTGTGAATCGTCCGTCTGCTTTATCGTATCGTACCTATCTATAAATATATCAGTCCTAGGAATACCATTTATAAAGTAATCTATATACCCAGATATATATTATTTTTCTACGTTTTTACAACTATCTGGTAAAAATTGTAGTATTAAAGTATAGAGTTCAGTAAGTAATTGTCACTAGATTGAGAAATTAAAGAAACAAATGTAAATGTTAATGTTACCTATATATTACTTTAAAATTTAATATTTTTGTTAAAAGTATTTGTAAAAAATTAAGAAATTAATTAAGGTTCTGTGCTGGCCACATTTAACACCTAACACACAACGCCATCTAGTCCCAAACTAAGCAGACCTTGAACTATGGGTACTCTGCGACTAACATAAATAGACGCCTGCGCCTATTTCCGGATCCTTCAAACCTTCAAGAAAAGAGTGTACTCCTTCAGACCAGCAACGCATTTGTGACGGCTCTGGTGTAGCGGGTGTCCATGGGCGGCGGTTGAACCGTCCACAGAGGCAGTTCCAAAAGTATAACTTTTGGTTTTACACCTAATAGCCTTCAAGGTTGTGGATGTCCGATGATAGTGAAACTGATATTCAAATAAAATCGATTGAACTACTAGTCAACCCAAATAATAAAGTTCAGGAAGATGATAAATATAAATATGGATATTTAAAATCTCACGATGTTAAATTTCTTTAATCAGCATAGTTTCAAATTTTAAATGAGCGTAAAGTCAAAAACGAAAATACACAAACACTACTTACAATACCTAAATGGGTAGGTTACAAAAAGGTTTGGAATGATACCACAAATACAACATGTAAAAATGCAAGTTTCGCATACGGTTTTTCTACCGCAAACACTGGCGTGATCTAATTGCTGCGATGTATGACATGGCAACAAATATTTGAGCTCACACTCGTATAGAAAACGATTTAAGCACTGTACCGCATACTACATTCACGAGTGTAGATATTTTTTTATTTGTTAAGTGCAGATTATATTGCCGTGTCTGAGTGAAAACTACAAAAAAGTAGAAATATACACGCTGACTGGGCGTGCATAAATAAAGTCACCCGATTTACTCGGGTTACATCTTTTTGTGTAAGTTTTATTTTAATTTTTAATTACATTTAACTAACTAAACCATTTAACTGATATATGAGCTCGTAGAATCGCTGTTCGTTATGAAACGTCAATGAATAATGTGAAATCACTTGCTTGCTGCGATACAAGTCACGCTAGTGCGCTGATAATTTCAAAATTTGAAACTCCTTGTTGTATATGTATGAATGAATAAACTAAAATGTAAACAATTACTAGCAATCGAAGAAGTTTGTTGCAAGACTTACAGTTAACTCATTTGTGTTCTTGATAGGTAATATAATATCTGACTATGACTGCACGGTTTGCGCCGGTTTTACTGCACCAAATGTTGTGGGTCCAAATCGCACAAGTCCGGGTGTTCTTTGGGTCCGTTTTTTGCATGTTTGTAAATCCTCCGCGACGCAGGAAGTATATTCCTATGTTGGAGTTGTCTTATGAAATAAATATGTACCCAAAAGTAAGTAAGCTTATTCCTTTATCTTTTTAAAAGTCGCAATGTCAACATTATTCATTTACGGCCTTACCACCGAAGGGAAACGCGAGCAGTTTTAAAAAACAAGTGATTTTTTCTAAGCAGAATAACAAAAGAATATAATATTCTTCTATTCTATTCAAATCGAATAAAGTGCCTTACAACCATGGAGCACGAAGTTTCTCTTTGTTGGAAAATTTCCCAAAAAGTTATGCCTGTTTGTTTAGGACATGGGTGTTCTTCGCAAATCAATGTGGGAGCCGAGAGCGAGGCGTATAAACAAAAAAGTTTTATGTAAAAGTTTATCCAGCACCAAATTTGTTGTTTAACTTTGGAGGTCAAAAGGTCATGTATATTGTGTATAAGCTTATAAATGATATCAGTATTCTTCAGAAGCATTATTTAAGCCTCTTGTTTAGCATAGCACTTAACATACTTTGCTATCATTATCTGGTAACCGCGTAAGATTACATTGTAAAGTTAAGCAACCCTAGCCAGATCAGTCTGTGGATGGGTGACTATTCGACAAAAGTCTCCCTACAGAATTATTACATATTGCCTAATACTTGGGTTTGTAGAGATCTGATGACAGTTCACGTTAAAATCGACAGCCGTATCATTCTTGACATAGATGGGTTTGGGGAAAACGAGCTGAAGAAGAAGCTACCATCATCTTTTATATCTGAAATACAGTCGAGTTCAGGTGATCCATGGCTCCAGCATCGTTTTCAGTATATGTTTTACTATCACACAGTGTGAAAATATAGCCAATAAAGAAGTAGACGGTTAAGATTAAATCAGGGACAAAATAAATCCTAGTCTGAGCCATTCCAGCTTGTCTATATGTCAGTTATCGTGGTAAAAAGTAGCGTATTAGCTAGGAGACTCTTTGATTCTCAAGAAATCAAAATATCTCTATGCCAAATTTAATTGAAATTGCTGCAGTGCAGTAAAAGCATAACAGACAGAGTTAAAAAGAATTATAATGGAATAGTAATTGAATTAGATAATATGGAAGAGTATTATTTAACTTGATAAATTTAATAAGCAATTGGAATCAACTACTTTTATGAGTGAAGACATAATGAAAATACTGTAAACTTTGCACTGATAGGGAATTTAGAGAGAGGCTTTAAGAATAAAAGTAACCTCTAAAACCGACTGTATTCCACTTTTTGGGTTATTATATATGCTATGTTACTCACAAAAGCGTAGTCTTCTATTGGTAAAATAATTATCAAAATCGGTTCAGTCAATCCAGAGATTACCCCTACAACGTCACAAACTCACGAATTCACAAACTTTACCTCTTATAATAAAAAAATATATAGTATAAAAGTATAGAACTATAAATATCCTACCTATTATTTAAAATACCTATATTGCGTAGGGAATTTGAGCTTTTCAGATACAAATCTTCGTCTGTCAAAAACATTTTCTTAATTTGAGATTTTCTTTATTTGTCTCAAAGTGTTTTCTATTATTCCTATTAGGTTAATTAATTTTCTTGAGTACATTTAATAATATTTATGCTGTTGGTATACCGAACAAAAAAAAAAAATCTTGTCACGTTGCTGTTCACGATGAACTCCTAAAGCAGGATAGTTCACATTGTGCTTAGACCAATTGAGTCGAGCATGACAGAAAATAGACCCAGATGAACTTCCGTGGGTCAGCTGGTTCTGGACTGCCTGCTGGACTGCCTCGTTAGTCTCGCAGTTGGCGTGTGCGACTGCTGATCATGAGGTCTCGGGTTCGATTCCCGGGTCGGATCAAATGTTTGTATGATCTACAAATATTTGTTTCGGAGTTTGGGTATTTTTTATGTATAATATGTATGTATTTCCAAAAAAAAAGTATACAGGTATTTGTATCAATTGTCTAGTACCCATAACACAAGCTCTGCTTAGCTTGGGACTAGATGGCGTTGTGTGTTAGATGTCTGAATATTTATTTATTATATTATTACTTATTATATAAAGCTGTGTTTGTATGTTCACTTTTGGTTATAAAAACCAAACGCACCACCGTATACACCATATTAATAAAATATTTAATCCTCGTTATTAAGGGCCGTAGTACGAAAACATTTTCAGAACATCACATTAAGCAACGTCATAAAATGTCACACGTGACGTCATTAATTCAATCATTACGTCACAGCGCAATATGGCGGACACGTTAATTCTCGCAGATTAATATGACAGCTGAGGTTTCAACGTCCAATGAAAATAATTAAAATATATTGTAATTGCATTTCAATTCCATGTGATAAAATTAATAATGCTGGTTTAAGCGGTCGCCACGCTGCTTTCTACTGCGCCAAGTGTATTTGTGAAGTCGTGTGTTTCAAGTATATTTGTGAAGTCCTCCGTGACATTGGATGTATATTCCTAATGCGGGAGGTATTTGTATTTGTATTTATTCTTTATTGTACACATAGAACATATAAATATAAAAGAAATACAGCGAAGTGTCATGTACAAAGGGCGTACTTAACCCAAAATTGAATTTTCTTCCAGCAAACCCGGAGTGAATAGAGGATAGTAGAGAAATGTAAGGGCATAGTCATGCGTACTTAAGAATCAGCAGAGAAATGAATGTAATGAAAAATGAAAACAAAAACAATTTTTAATAGTAATTATGGATTTGGATTGGATGGATTGATTTATACCTATAGGAGGTGTCTTTTAAGGTAAGAACTGCACGGGTTCACCGAGTGATTTAAGAGGTCACCATACCGCTTTTTACAGCGCCAAATGTTGTGAATTCAAATCCCACATGGGACAACACTTTGTATCAGTGTCATTCACAAATTATTGTTCTATGTCTGGGCGTACTTTGTGTACGTTTCAGTGACACAGGATGTATATGCCTAATGCGGGAGTTATGTATTATTTCATTATTCAGGTGTAATCACGTTTCAAACACCAATTTGCGACAATTCCCCGAAATGTAGCGAAATTTAGTAGGGTCTCTGTCACCCATGAAGTGAAGTGAAGTTAAGTCAGTGACAAACAGATTCGTTGATACGTTGTTCGGAGCAGCTCATCTTAATCCCTGCAAACTTCAGGTGTCTGGTTTTTGTGTTACGAAATTTCTTGATTCGGTCGCCGCGCCCAAAGGCCTCAAAGCCCGCGATAAAAGCTATCCAATAGCTTAAGAACCAAAAAAATATATAATTTTCGTAATTCATTACTAACGAACTTTTGGACTCCGACTGAGTGTATTTCGGTTATCGCGATAAATAGTAGCCTACGTCCTTCTTCAAAAATCACAGTATCTCCATGTCAAATTTCATTGAAATCAGTCTAGTGGTTTAGCCGTGAGAGTGAAACAGATAGACAGAGTTACTTTCAAATTTAAATATTATTATGGAGACAGTCATAGTCTAAAGGTATTTAAACTTTGAGTTTGTTACTGCGTTAGCAAGTGACGTGACTTTATGTTGTAACGAAAACACGTCAATTCACTATTTTATGCTTGCGAATAAAAGTCCCAATCTATGTAAAATATGTATATGTATATGGATGTGTCACATTACATTGTCACTACATTGTTTAATCCATAATGTGAATGTGTTAGTATAAAATGATCATGATTGTAATCAAGACGATGAATACATTTTCGTAAAAAAAAAATGAAAAGATTGATTTTCACCAGTTTTCTGTAAGTATCACGAAATCTCTAAGGCATATATGATTGCAAAGTTTCATTTTATATTTCACTATTTTTAATCACCTTTCTTTAGTTGTACTCTAGCGGGCTTTGTACATTTCTGTTATTTACATAAAATTATTTTTAAAGGGAAAACTTCTAAAGACTGGTATGGATGAAGAGCTCCCACACATAACTATAATGCGATGCGATGCGACGCCACATCGTAGGAACTTCGATGCGAATTGCTACGACAAATGGATGATAAAAATTTAATAAACATAATATAAAATGTATGCATACAAATAAATAATAAAATAGTTCTGTAAATGTTATAAAAAAAATGTTTATCAAATATTTTGTTTATATTCTTCAGTATTTGAATCGAAATAAAATAACATTTCACATCCTGCAAATTATGCGTAGCGTATAGTTACCTAGTTATACACTACATAATTATGTATATCTAGATAGTGTTGTGTGTTAGATGTTCTAAACATGTATATTATTATTTTAATAATATACATATTTAGAACATCTAACACACAACACTATCTAGTAAAGGTAAAGTAAAGAAAAAAAGATAGAAATAAAGTAGTACCGTTTAGTAAAGCCTCAGAGTGCACCAAAAGTGTTGTCTACAAGTGTGACGTAACATCGCACCAATGCACGATGCGAATATTTCGAATACATCGGACGTTCTTGCGGGATAATATGTAAATAAATACAAAAAAAAAATTTGAGATCAAATAATTAATTTAAATATTCAAAAATTACTACTGTTTATTTAATTTAAGTTTCTCTTTACTATCAGCAGTCCTCATAACTTTTTTTTTCTAGTCCAACTTTTTTAATTACAACGTAAGTTTTGTTAAATATAACCAAAGTCTAAATGTAAATTCAATCCAAAGTGCATAGTTAGTTAGCAAAAAATAAATGAAGTAAAAACAAAACGTTCATTAGCACCGTAGTGACACAATTGAACCCTCCCTCACTTTTCACGTCTGTGTGCCGAGTACAGCAACAATCGGTCGTCGGATTTGTCTGACGCGGCAACTCACCATGTAGCCCTTTGTAACTTTTTCATTTCAACGTAGAGCCCGCGTTGACGTAAGTTTGTGAAACGTTGGAAAATTCAGCGTCAATTTGCATTGTGACATTGCTTGAAACGTGTGATATTTTCAAGGGATAAAATATTTTATCCGAGAAGTAAAAAGTTTTGAGAGTTTTAATGCTTTTTCTTGTTTTAATGACGCTGTCTATGAACAGATATGGGACAGATATTTTTGGAAGAAACTTATACAGTTTAAATAACATTTTTTTAATTTTATATCAAGTTTTAAGATGGTTTAAATTATGTGAAGATTTGTTTTACAAAGTTGTAGCTTCTGTTAAATTTAATGTGTTTATTCCTGAGTAACCAATGATACTATATACAAAAAGCAGATATGTTATCAGCAACTGAAAAGTGAAGACTCGTTTACGTTCCAATTGACGTCTCTCTTAATTATAGTACGTAATGAAATTAAAGAATTCATTTGTAATGTGATAATGAAATATAGAAATCTATTTCTCTTACGTGCTGCTTCGTATCATTGGTACTATTCATCAATGAAATACGTCAATGCATGCAGCTTCAGACAGCACAGCCACGGCCGGCACGGCATAGATTTCGACGCAAATTATTAAGTACGTAACATATCTATCGTTTTAAAATATCACTGTAAGTAACTAAATGATTTACTGTTTTTAGATTTTCGCGACTACAACACATAGCTAGTTTTGTTGCGAAGTCGATCTTATTTGCTAAACATTTTAAATAATTTTGACGAAATGTCCCGCTACGACAAAAAAAATATTACATCCTAAATTGCCAAGAGACGTTCTTAAATTTTATTTCTTTCTTTGTATTCTTGTTGTCATCTAATGTACAGTTTAAGAGAATATGTAAACAGACATCAATCAGAACCTACATCAAAAGAAACGAAGATCTTTAAAATTGACCCCACAATACTAAAAGATCCCTAAAATTCTAAGAGTCGTATAAATCAATTTGAAAAGGTTAAAATAATTTTGTTATTATACAAATATCGTTAAAGCAATCATGCCTATAATGTACACGGGTGATAAGTATACAAATCAGTTGATGTAAATTCAGGGTATCAGGCTTAACCGTGTACACATACCAATGAAAAGTAAATAAACAGAAACCGTCGGCAATATGATATGAAGAACCTTTTTTTTGTAAAATTTATTTCAGTTCTTCGCTGTTTTCTTTAAAAACTGATATTGATTTTCCTTTAGGTATGTATCCACGATGAGAGAGCCACGCTTCGGCATGACTGGGCAGGCTCAACCGAAGTGATACCACGGCCTCACAGAAAACCGGTGTGAAATAGCGCTTGCGTTGTGTTTCACAGAGTGAGTGAGACCGGAGGCCCAATGATGCAAAGCATCAACTACACTAAAAAAAAGTAGCTATGCCGCCATAGTGTGGATTGTTGTTGCATTGTCTGCATTCGTAAAGTCTATGGTGACCACCACTCTTGGATTCTGCGCATGCTTTCTTTCACAGGAGAGTCATTTTGGCAGGCCTTATGATAATTAAAAATATTTTTACTTCCGTAATTAGATTTACATAAATACGAATATGAGTATATTTCCTCGTTACGCCGACTTTTTTAATATTTTCACTAATGAACAGGTTACATTTTCACTGAGTAAAATAGGCTACTTTCCATGTTTAATTTATTTTATTTTAATATATGTGGCGGCCAAAATGACTCTACTCTCTCTGGTGGAAAGCATAAGCACCCGAGCACATTTATATATGCGGGCAATAGTTAATAATTCAAGACTACAAAAATATAATCAAACCAGCTAATTGACGGCATTAGACTTTCTCAACAATAAACGATAGAATATAATAATCTATTTCAAATAAGCTGCTTCAAAACTTTACAATCCGCCTTGTTTGGGTTGTTTTACAAATAAGTGAAAACTTTGTCAAATTTCAAAGTTTCATAAATAAACCGTTTCATTTTATTGTTTAGACGAGGTTTGTGATTCTTAAAATTTAATTTGCCTATTCTTGGTAGTGGACATTTTAAGATTTGAACATAGATGAAATATTAACATCGATAAAATGAGATGAGATCATCTTTGTTTACCATTAGAGAACATGTTTTGACACGTTGTTTAACGTCCGAGGCCTGTAAAACATTTGATTGCGAAAGTGAAATTATAGAAACCTTACAGGGTCTACTTATGTTATTGAATAAATTCAATCAATACTAATTCACGTACCGTATTCTAAAAGTACTAGATTTCTGCGCAGCTTCATCCGGATAGTTTCCGAAACATCACTTATCGAAATAGTGACAATCATGAGTTCATTAATAACCTTAGAACTGTTTATATTTACTACCTATATGTATCAATGTTTGGCTGTTCCCAATCTTATCAAGAGATGGAACCAATCACCGCTCTCAGTGAACCGTTTCTTGTTGCTTCAAGGGTATTTGCTCCTTTATACGTTGCTAAGCTGAATCGATTTAGAATTATGACTTTGGATGCATAACATACACCTACAGATTTCAGTACATTATTTGTTGGCTATAAATTAACATTCCTTTGGTGAATAAGAAAAGTATAGGGTCATTAAAAAAAAAATATAAATTATTATAAAATAAATAATATGTGAAGTACATAATTATGATGACTAGTGATCGCATAAAGGTCGAAATTCGACCATAATTGTTTTAATTCCTTAGTTAGTA
The DNA here is from genome assembly GCA_905220595.1 of Spilosoma lubricipeda. Taxonomy (NCBI): domain Eukaryota; kingdom Metazoa; phylum Arthropoda; class Insecta; order Lepidoptera; family Erebidae; genus Spilosoma; species Spilosoma lubricipeda. The sequence continues at coordinate 6,756,532 of HG992300.1, forward strand.
CTTTTTAGGATTTCTTACACCTCTTGAATCAAAGTTTTCATCATGGCTACTTTTGACATTCAGTATGACGGTCCATACCGTCATACTGGCGTAATGAGGAGTATGAAATTTCACACACTATTAGGTTATATAGAAAAGGATTGCAGAATGCTAATAGTTTTATAAATTATGCATAAAAATACATTTCATTTATAAAAATCACTTCCACACACTATCATATGTAAGACACTCACATTAGCCCTGCGAACCAAATGACGATGCAATGAATGAAACCTGTATACTAAATTTCATGAAAATCATTGGGACCGTTTCTGAGATTTAGATCATAGATAGATATTTATACAAGAATCGTTCATTTAAAAGTATTAGATATATTATTTTAGTACTGCCTCAAGTGATTTGAACCTTACATTCTCATAATAATTTGCTAACTATTGTTTTTTGATACTTAAAGGTGTACTTTAGGATATGTGACAAACCTTATTTCGAAAAGTCCCTGTAACATGTCAGAAGCAGCCTTTACATTGAATCTCATTTATCAAAGCCCTTATAAATCCCTCTCAATAAATTTAATACCATGTGTAATAGATTCATATTTACTTGCTCTTACAACCCAATATAAACGTATCCATAATGGTTTGTCAAAGCAAATAAGGTATGTTTACCTCTATTTGAGTTACAAGTAATCTAAGTTCGAATTTTGGAGACGATTAGGTCGGAAGCAAATAGTGATACTGCGAAGTATTTGTAACTTATAATTAGTTCTTTCAAAGTTATAGTTTTCAAATATATGTACGTATTTCGTTATCAGTCTTGATCGACTTATCCCAAGTTTCATGCTTTGATTTGTCTTAAAGATAAATAATTTTGCAAGTCTTGATTATCTTCTCCTTATTAGCGCTTTAACGCACTCAGTATTTAACTGGTTCTCAACTTGTTTTCAAAAATCCGTAAAATCAAACTCAAGATAACATCAGAAGTAACAATTTAATTCCGTCTGCCAAATATCACAGCCATATATCAAAGAACAGCTTGACCAACTGTTCGCTGACTAATAAATCCCCGAAAACTCCAAAAAAATCTCGCGAACAAGAATAACTGCATCTGTAAAATCTGTGTGAGATATAAATCATTTCCTATAAGATCCTATCGGATGAAGAACCCACGTCACTGTACGTTCGCTATGTAGGTAACAGATTATAGAACAAATTGCTTTTACGGACCCTTGCGGGTTTGAGGGCGTGAATTCTAGTATTGTGTTTCTAAGAATAAAATCGCTTCCTTCGAATGTAGGGTAGCAAATTTTCTTACAAAGTCATAAAATGTCGCTACAACATTTAAAAGAGCAATGATCTTAAACAACCTGAAAAGATATTCAAAAAAAGAAGAAACCTAATAAATATTTTAGTAGCTATGACGCTACAGACAGACGCACGATAACCTTGATTGAGTGGTGATGTAAATCCGACCGATTATTAGCCGACTCCAAAATAATCTTGGGAATAATATAAGCTCAGAAGGTGATGAATGTTTTTGTTTAATTTAGACTTACTAAATCTTTAAAAATATGTTCGATGCTGGTTTTACTATGTAAATCTCACACCTTTTTACACATAGTATATCCGTTAGTATCCATAGTCATGCATACATAGTCGCGCATATCCGTTTTTTGATTGCAAATGTCTATTTTATAAAATATATGAAATTATTTTTGTATTTCAGTAATTATGATATATATGTTCTCCGGTTACCAGGGAGAAATTGTTTACTCACTCAGGAGAATCAGGTATGTATTAATAAATAATAAATATTTCGGACACTTATACACAACACCAAATAGTCCCAAGCTAAGCAGAGCCTGTGTTATGGGTACTAGACAACTGATACAAATACATAATACAAGTTTTTTTTTGTAAACACATAGAAAACACCCAAACTTCGAAACAAATATTTGCAGATCATACAGACACTTGGTCCGACCCGGGAATCGAAACCGAGACCTCAAGCACAGCAGTCGCATACGCTATCACTGCGCCACAGAGCCAGTCAAACATGTATTGTATGTTTATACCACGCCAAATTCTTCTGTTACGCGGTTCCACCCACATATATGTCGGTATGGTACAGTACGCGGTGGAGTTAAAATGTTTTATTGGAATCGGTGCAGTATATAGATAGGGAGAACCACGCTTTGGCATGAATGGGCCGGCTCGATCGAAGTCATATCACGGCTTAACAGAAAACCGGTGAGAAATAGTGCTTGCGCTGTGTTTCACCGAGTGGGTGAGAACACTGAAGGCCCATACCCCCTTTTTTATGGAATATTATGGAATAGAGGACAAACGAACAGACGTATCGCCTGATGGTAAGCGACTATCGGTACACCGGTCACAACTACGTTGCCGGCCTTTGGGGAATGGTGAGGGGGATGGGAGAAGGGTTGGGGTATCTGCCTCCGGTATCCTCACTCACTCGGTAAAACACAGCGCAAGCGCTGGTTTGCACCGGATTTATGTGAGGCCGTGCTACCACTCCGATCCAGCCGGCCCATTCATTTCGAAGAGTGGCTCTCCCACGGTAGGGTAGACCAGGCACAATTGGGTCAGTCAGAAGAACAGTCAGCTCGACCCAGGATTCGAATCATAGAACTCACGATCAGCAGTCGTTTACGCCAACCGCTAGACCAATGAGGCAGTCAATTTCAAGCTACCTCTCTAAGTACAAGGCACTTATATCGATTTTGGCTTCTGGCATTAGATGTATATATTTTATTGAACAATAACCATATCCATTAGAAGTATTTACATCATTCAGCCGTCTTACTTAACTTGTCAAAAGTCAAAGCACTCTCAATTTCAAAAGAGCTCAAATAGGAATAATAAATAACTAAGCCTCATTTCTTGTTAATTTTTTGTTCTCACTTCATTTGCAGAGAGAGATGTTTTTAAAGAAATTCTACGCTGCAGTAGCGACCCTTGTCAGTGTAATGAGCCACCCCAATCCACCCCATTATGCTTTGGTAGACTCGCAGACTTTTTTATTTAGATTTTGCTTATGCTGACCGAGCAGAAAATTGGCAGCTAGACAGTTTTTGCTGCCTTGGCAATGATTGCTTTCTTTTAATGGTGTTGGTATTTCTCTTTTAGTTTATTCCGGTTTTTGGCATCCGTATCACTTGCCTACACTATTAAATAAAAACCGGCCATGTGCGAGTCGGACTCGCGCAGGAACGGTTCCGTACCATCTATACATCTATACAAATAAATAAAATTGAAGTTTCTGTTTGTAATATTAAAATAACCGCTTTTACTAAATGCATATGTATGGTACATATACCAAAAATGTAGTTAAAAAATGTTTGTTCTGTCTGTCTGTCTGTTTGTTCCTAGTAATCTCTGGAACGGCTGGACGGATTTTGACGGGACTTTCACTGGAAGGAAGCTGATGATCCGGGGAGTAACTTAGGCTACTTTTTTTGACTAACTTTGTCCCCCGGTGTTACTCCCAGTACGACGATAACCACGGGTAAGACCGCGGGGTTCAGTTTGTTCTCTATACATTTCAAGCATCTACCTGTCGCCGTTATCAGTTTCGAGCAAAAACGATAAAAAAAATCACGTTTGTTAAATGGGAGCCCCTTAAATGTTTATTTTATTCTATTTTTAGTGTATTTTGTTATAGGGCGGCAACAGAAATACATCGTCTCCGAAAATTTCAAATGTCTAACTATCACGGTTCATGAGATACAGCCCGGTGACTAACGGACAACGAACTCTTAGCAATAGGGTCCCGTTTTACCTTTTAGGTACGAAACACTAAAAATTGAGGTTGGCTCAGAATATTGTTCTTCCATTCTAACATTTTTGTATTCCTCGATGATACCGCACGTCAATGAACATACATAATAATATCATTCTTGAAAAGGTATAACCCCGGATACATTTAAACTTTTGATTCAATTCAAATAGCTTATATTACGAATCAATTGACACCACCTTCATTAATGTTGATTTAGTAGCTTAGGCGCTACAGTGGTATATACATACATATAAAGACTAAGAAAACTATTACCCGTTCTTTTGACCTAGCTGCAGTCGGGTTAAATCAAGATTATTGAAGGATATAACCCTAAATCTGTATCCTTCAATTATTTGAAATTCAACTAGTTGAAAAAAGAATAAATCATAAAAATCATCGTAATATTTATTATACTCTTTACTACGGCTTTTTGTGGACAATACATAATATAAATATATCTGTGTATATTTTTATACATGATAATGAATAAAGCAAAGTAAACATGACATAATAGTTGAAGTCTTTAGTTAGACACGTATTTTACCTCTTGACGTCTGGTACAGTCGAAGGTTTAGCAACGGCAATCGTAGTTGGCCTGAAAATAATTAATTAAATTTTACACGGGAAATGTATAAGGGTCAAGTCATAAAATATCACTACAACATTTAAAACAGTAATGATCTTAAACAAGCTGAACAGATATTCTATCCACTTTTCGAAAAGGAAGAGCCAAATATTAAATGTTTTAGTATCTATGACGCTGTAGACAGACGCACGATAATCTTGATTGAGCGGTGATGCCAATCGGTCTGTGGAAAAACTGATATTCAGGTAAAACCGATTGAAGTATTAGCTGACACCAAATTCTTGGGAAAAAATGGTGATAGTATTCTTATCCATCATACACGGATAAGTTAATCACCACATGGACAATCCACCATCACCTAAACGCTTTAACATAAGTTAATAAAATTATACGTAATTACGTTGGTTTAAATGGTGTTCTTGTTAACTTTATACTGTCCAACCGCCATGTTAATAGTTTCTTAGGCCGTAGAACTTTGACTTTTTGCGTTGTTCTTGGACTGTAACAATAATATCATTCATAATATTAAAATCTAAATCTATAATTTATACAAACCTCATTCAAGTTCAGACGTTAACATTTAAGTCTTCACTTACAAAAAAACGTATATTTCAGTTAATTTAAACTAAATTTAAGTTAGCTAATTATCATAAAGTTCAATATACTTAAAATAGCTAAGACAAAAACCTTTATCAGATATCAAATGTGTGGCTTTGAGTGATTTCCACTAACTTTATTAAAGTGGAAATTACTTCGATGGTAATTTCGTTTTACGTTATTCGCGGAACAACGAGATTATAATTTAGCAATTAAAGTGGAATGGATGTCTGTCTGAAAATGTCGCATATGACTAGCCACGTTGAGGACCGTTCAATAATGTTTAACAGTTTAAACACCGCAATGTCCGAATTTCAAAAAACTTGAAATTTTTGCAGTATAACACGGGATGGAAATCAATGCACTTCTTAACAAAGTCCTCCTTCCAACTATAAATTTTACATGAAATCTTTAAGCTATTTGATTGGGATTACGCACTTAAAATGTACTGCTTACCTCACTCAAAAATAAATGGATGTAAAAAAATCATTTAGTAGCTTTCTTGGCATTTGTTCCTTTTAGAAGTGCGAGTCATGGTCTGAATGGCTTAAATAGTTTTGATTTCTTATCACTATTAATGTTTCCCATCATAAAAGGCAGGAACATAAACTCTGCACTAAGACTTCTGGGCATTTTCTTCCTTTTAAAGTTTACTTTGCGTAACGTGTGCCTTACATTAGGTATCTTTCCGCCAAGGCCAGAAAACTTTTCTCCTAAATCTGACATCTTTTCACCTAGGTCAGATATTTTTTCACTCATACTAAACTTTTTTAGACTAGGCATACTAAGGTTCACTTTTGGCATTTTGAGATTTATTTCAGGCATTTTAAGTTTCATATCTGGCATTTTGAAATTCACATGCGGCATTGTTAAATTCATCGAGGGAAGAATTTTTACGTGGAATCTTTTTGAATAGAAAAGAACCTGTTTTAAAAATCACCCTTATGTCTGAAACGCTAAGATCCATAATGTAAATACTTAAATACTTACGTGTTAAAATAATTTTTCGTAGCTTTCGCCTTTGGGCGTTTTTGTCTTAGGACGTATTTTTTCTTCCTGAAAAAAAAAACCATTTGTGGCACAACTCTTATAAAATCAGTTGTTTGATGAAAAAAATACATGTATAAAACGTTATAGTTCTGCTTAGTTACCTACAAGTATAAAATAGATTAAAATTTACAATGTTTGTTATTACGTAATCAATTAATCAATTTCGTAATACACCTTAATAAATTAATACCAAAAACTGGTGAATAATTTTTGGCCTCAAAATTTTGCACAAAATTAAGGAGGTAACTTAAAATGTGTTTAATATTTAGAATGGTTGCAAAATATCTCACTTCGGCTGTGGATAATGTATGGTGACACCGTTAGGGGTAACTTTCTGTTTACAGGGACCGTCGTTACCACATGGACATCCACCTTTGCAAACACCTTTCGGTAAAGGAACAATCCTGCAACACAAAATTTTAAATACCAAATAAACAGAGCAGAAAATGCTTAAATTTTGAAGTTATTTTAAACTGAAAAAATATATTTATCAGTAATGTGTCGACCATCTTGAATTTATAAAATCACTAGCTTATGCCAGTGGTTCATCTCGCATGTCTGTCAGTTATCGCGGTAAAAAGTAACCTATGTCCTCTCTTAAGAATAAAAGTATCTTCATTCCAAATTGCATTGAAATTGGTACAGCAGTTTGCCCATGAAAATTTATTAGAGTTCCTTTCGAATTTATAATAACAGTGGTTAGCTATAAATAGAGGTGCCGAGAAAATTATTTCTACTACAGAAATAATTTAGAATAGCAAATACAGTAGTAGAAATAAAAGAAGTTAGTTGTATAGTAGGATTGGTAAAGGGGTCGACTATGTTGCTACATTAAATAGCAAATTTCAAATAGCAATTTGTGCTAAAATATGGCTGCAATCGTCGATTGTTGTGCGATGAACAAGTGGTTTGTTACCAGAATGCAACAGCCTTTAACCACTCAAGTAGAGAATTAGATGTGTTACTTGTATGTAAACTACCCAAAAACTTTTGGATACTGAAAATCCGTGTCTTGGTTGTCTGGAAGAGATCGCCGTGAGCGATAAGACCGCCTATTGTAACATTTGCATATTTTGTAACTCATCCTTTGTTTTCTCTTTATAATTTTGTATGTATACAATAAAGATATAAATAAATAAATAAATAAATAAAATAAAACAGCGTATAGTCATAAAATTGCCAGTAGCCAATGTTTCGGAGAAAGTATTGGGTAATAATAACACCTTGTTGTGAAGTAACGATAACATTTTAAGGAAACGTTAGAAAACAATGCAAAAGAGTTTTGGGACTAATGGGACATACATATCAGATTGTTTTCTTTCAAATACTGACAGAATATCTCAATTATAGACAAAATATGTTTCTAGCTATGCCTTACATGATACATTCAGGTTCTTACGTATCAACGTTATTAAAGAGATGTGAAACTTTAGTTTTACATTTCTTCCTTAGATTACTATTACACTTATATTCTACTAGCTGACAGGATATAAACTCACTCTTTCTTTTTGAAAACTTTCCATTTTGGTTTCTCTGTGATCACGTATCGTAAATTCGATAAACTGAAATAGAAATCACATCAAAAAGACTAGGCAAAGGGCATATGAGTACAATAAAGTATTTTAAAACATCAATGAATATAGTTTTTGGCAAATATGATTTATGTACCTGGAATTGCTAGTTGATTCATCTATCCTTCTTTTATCGTCCTTGCTATTGACCATTCCCATCTTTGAAAGCCAGAATGTCGGTTACCAGATGTATAATCTAACCTGGTACCTACATATATATGACCTGAACTGTTATTTTTCATTCATAGAGGCTTCGTTAATAAGTTATTGCAAAATTTGTTGAATGATTTGGATATAAAAGCATTGTGATCTATTTTTAATATGTTATTTTATTCTGTATTATTTGCTTGCATGTTTCATTTTTTGACATTTTATTTTGACAGCTTCTTCTTCTTTTTGTTAAATGGTCTTAATATGTCTATAAATTGGACAATCGACCTACAAAAATAAATAGTTTATGTTTTATTTTTTATGTTTGGCCCTGACAAAATGACTCTACTCTGCCTGATGGAAAGCATAAGCAGAATCCAAGAGTGGTAGTCACCATAATGCAAAGTCAGACAATGCAGCATATCCACACCATGGCGGGCTAGTGATGCTTCTGCATGATTGGGCCTTCGGTCTCGCACTCACCAACGAAACACGACAGCATGATCACTGTCATTGCAATTAAAAGTGCAACTTTTACTGATAGGTAACTAGGTAAATGATGATATAAGAAGTAACTTAGACTACTTTTTTAAGCCTAGCTTCGCCCCGCGGCATTACCCGCAGTACAACAATAACCGCGGGTAACACAGCAGGGTTCAGCTGGTTTGAAATAAAACCTATTTGATTTTGATTTCGAGCCGGCACATTTATGTCGCAGCACGGATCTTAAACGACATGTCTAATATTTTTCTGTATCTTCTTAGAGAATTATCTCTATCTAATCATCTAATCATAAGTGTACCAATTAAAGTATTAACTTTAATTGGTACACTTATGATTACGGCAAATATAATCATAATAGAGGTTTTCATCTCCAAAACATACTAAGAAAAAGTAAAAAAACTATAATCCAACTACGTAAAATTTTTTGATAAAATTTGTATAGCCTATATCACCCGGGTTATTATGACATACCTATTAATACCTTACTCCTTCAGATCGGTTCAGTATTTTAGGGACGATGGTAGAACATACAAACATACTGCTGCCAAAAATATTACCTCTTCTTTTAGCTTCGCCATAATCAGGTAAAAATAACAACAAATGTATTAAGAATAAACTAATATCCTTAAAAAATATAAATACAATTATTTGCTTATTACGGTAGGTGTGAAATAATTTCCAGGTGAATTAATAATTTATTTATAATTAATTAACGAAACATGAAATTAATTTACCAAAGTTAATTGACATTATAACGAGAATTGAACATGAAATACTGAGGATTTATATATACATTCTATGTGTTTAGAAATTTAAATCTAAACGTTAATAACCAAAAGTTGATTTTAGGTTGACTAGTATTTACGTTAGTAGTATAATATTAAATTGAAAACGAGTTCATAGTGATATCTTTATATATGGCAGGTAATCAAGAAATGTAAAAGCCAAACTTATAATGCCTTAAATTAGGTACTGTTTAAATTCTATTAAGCAATTAGGTTCTGCCCGGGGCTCGACCTACATGTTAAGAGTATCTACGTCCTTTCGCAAGAATCAAAGTATCTGCATGTCAAAATTCATTGAAATCGGTGCAGCAGTTTAATCGTCAAAGCGTAGCAGACAGACGAGTAACTTTGGAATCTATACATATAAATAAAATTGGAGTGTATGATTATAATATTAAAATAACCGCTTTTTCTAAATGCATATGTATGTATACACGATGCATATAATATCAAAATCACATTTTTTACGATTTTTGTCTGTGTATCGGTCTGTCTGTCCGTCTGTCTGTCTGTTTATTCCAGCTAATCTCTGGAATGGCTGGACCGATTTTGACGGGAATGGGACGACAATAACCGCGGATAACACCTCGGGACTCAGCTTGTTTATAATATTAGTGTGGATGCTTTTGTAACAAATCTGTTTTTTAGTTGAACTATTTGATTTGAAAGTACTATTTGAATTGTAACTAATAATAGTATTGTATAATATTATTAAGGCAGGATCGGATACAAGTTTTAGAAGAAAAATGAGGTTGTAATCAAAAACACTTCAAAGTGAAACGTAAACTACGTTTTTATTATCGTAAATGTAAGTTTCACTTTACACTGAAAAGCTCAGAACAGAGCAGGAAACAAATTCAAAATAAATTACGAACACAAAGTTGCAACTTGCATTACACATATTCTACATAAATACATTTTTGTAACAAATAAAAACAAGTTTCTCAAGCTTTTTTTTTTCAAGAAGTTAGCAGTTGTCAGGTCATATAAGAAGTCAGACTAGCTCTAGTTTGTACTTCTTTCTTGTGTGCTCAATTTTATTTGTACCGGAAAAGTTTTGCATATCCGAGAAACATATACATTTTGCTAGACTTTTGCGTTTTGCATGTTACACAATGCCACTGGATGATTGTGTGCAATAAAAATATCATTTATCCTAGTCCTCTGCCATTTTTTTCAAGTTCTTCCTACTGTATTTAGTTCTCTTGTGCAAACATAACCAGGTATCCTTTTTCCATTTTTTTATGAGTCTGCCAAAATGTTTCTGCTCTGTCTAATAGAAGAAATGAATATAATCCAATAGCATGGTGACCCACCCTTAGGTGGTCTAGTAAGAGGTTTTTTTTACGCCCCGCTTGAATGGACAAATGTGCGCTGGTAGGGAGTTCCAGGTTTTTATTGGAATACACGGGAAGAAAGAGTTAACCCTTTTAGTTGGAACGGATTAGAGCGGATGTCTAAAACGATGTTTATTTCGATTTAAAAGTCAACATGTGTTGTGGTCAGAACACTCTTCATCTCCAAAGCGATAGAGAACTGCCATAAATGTCACATATTTCGTCAGTTACGAGGCTTTAAAACTGTTATTAATACGGACTACTCGCCGCTGCAACCAATGGAGAACGTCTAGCAATTACTAATCTATCGCTAAGGTGAAAACAATACTCCACGCAGTACCAAACCCGGGTCTTACAAAGATAGCACTGATGCTCAGGTGAGAAGAACCGTTTCACTTTGTTCAGTACAACTAGATTCCGAGATTTTATATGATATTCTTCTATAGAGTATACTAGAGACAAAAATATTAAGCTTATTGAACAAAGACGGAAAAAGTCTGTAGAATATCAGTTCTAGAGATATTTTGCACCTTTGCTCGTTTCTGAAAGAATAACAGATCTAACAGAAACAATTGCATTGTCTAGTACATATTTACCGCAACACCGTTATGTATTTTAAAGACGGTAAGTAAATGTTCTATGTTTGGACAAGTAAGTAGTTTTAACCATGGGAGAGCCACGCTTCGGCATAGCCGGATACCGGAGGCCCATGCCATAACCCCTCCCCACATCGCTCTCCCCATCCCCCAAAGGCCGGCCACGCACTTTTGACGCCTCTGGTGTTGCGGGTGTCCATATAATCACTCGCCAAATGTCCATGCGGCGGTAATCGCTCATCTCTATCAGGTGATTCATCTGCTCGTTTGCCCCTATTCCATAAAAAAAGTAATATCATCTTTCCATTAAAAAAATAATCATCAATGTCGGTTCATAAACGATGAAGATATTCGGTATATGTCGATGAAGATATAATTATATTCGGTTGAATTGAGAACCTACTCCTTTTTTGAAGTTGGTTAAAAATAAAGAACTTTATTTATATTTAATAAATTAAAAAAGAAGGTACAATTTATTTGTAAAGTTTGAGAAATACACTTTAGTATGTGGTATGAAGCTTACTTCAATAAACATAAATAAGGGAAACACTTCTGAATAAAACCAATTACTATAAAGAAGGATCAATAAATGTTCCGATAAAAACAATGTTTCATTTCTGTATAAGGTTTGCGGAATTCGAATTCAATGGAATTGAATATAAAGTTTGTAGTTTAATGAAAGCTAGAGATTTTTTAACAAAAAAAATTTGTTTAGTTGTTGATAAAGTATTTCTTGATGTCATTTTTCAAAGGTGTAAATTAACAGCAGATTTCTACTAAAGAATCTTATCCATACAAAACGGTAATGAGATTTTGATAAACGGCATTCGCAAATGTAATTATATTTTGGTAATGTGTCAGTAAGGGATCTTCTATTGACACCTACAGACATGTATTTTAATGGCAATGACAAATGAGCTAACTTGTCGAAAAATAAGGGATTACACACACACACACATACACATACACACAGACACACACTTAGACACACACACCCAAATATATACACATACATTATCTCCTAAGGAGTTGAACTCCTGGTAATCTCACTTACTCGATCTTTTTTCTATGAATCGATCCACAAATTTATCCGGAGTAGAAAGAGATTACAGACTGATCAAACTTGAACCATGTTCGCATCTCTTCTCTTTCCATCACAAAATTGTAATAAATCTATCGTACGGTAATATTACGATAGGTTAGGTTGTCAGCGCCATCAATTTTGGTTTCCAAATATGAGAAGAATGCAATACTTGCGAGGTAACCGTCTCTTAATAGCATAAGACTTCAGGAACCGATAGAGCATCTTATGAAATGGGTTCTACCTATGGTTCTCATAATTTCGAGTTTAATAGGTAATTTAGAATTTTAGTTTCCGTTTATTTCTCTCTCACATATCGAGAAAGGTATTATGAAGATTTAAAACATAGTATTCTAGCTTTTAGTTTCGTAAAGCATGTACTTTGTTGCTTTTGAGAAAATTAAGTAAGTAAGTGTAACTTTAGAATATTTGTATGTTTGCCAAAATGTTTCAAATGCTTTACTTCTAATTATATCTCAAAATTGATGACCTAATTTACATTTAGACTTCCTCGATGGCGCAGTGGTAGCGTATGCGACTACCGTGCTTAGGTCTCGGGTTCGATTCCTGAGTTGGGCCAGATGTTTATATGTTCTGCAAATATTTGTTTCGGAGTTTCGGTTCTATGTAGGTATAAAATGTATCTATTTACAAAAACAGTATATATGTAAATATATCAGTAGTATAATACCCGTAACTCAAGCTTTGCTTAGTTTGGGACTGGATGGCGTTGTATGTTAGATGTCCGAAATGTTTTAAAACTTTAATGGGTAAAAACGTTTCATAATTTATAAAGAACATTATAATTATATAATTCTATGATATATACTTACAGTACAAACATTATCGGATTGATCCTTCATACATGCCATACATAGTCCGTAGTACATACATACCGAATACATAGTCCGTAGTACCTCCTAATACATACCATTGTATGTATTAAGAGATACTACGGTGATGTTAAATAAATATCCTATATATTTCAGAATTTACATGTTTGATATTACTTCTTGAATATTACACCAGTCATATATTTTTGACAATTACATCCACAAGAAAAAATAACATTTTTTTAAGAAATTTATGCGTTACATGGTAAAAAGGTGAAACGCATAAATTGTTCTCTCAAGAGACACTCACATTTCTTTCGAGTTCTGACCAATAGTAGTGACATCGACCGCACTCAGTTTTATCACCCGATAGATTTTCCGAGCGATTTCAACAAACAAACGATTCACAATTTATCGTAAAATGTGCAAACCGTAAGATTTATCGTTCATTTACTCGTATCATAATGGCGAGGCGAATTCGCTTCTAGTTAAATTACACGTCCAAAAATTTATTTAAACGTCGGTTTGCTGGATTCATAAATTTAAGTGATTGATATATGGATTTTTACTGTACGTTGATACCCAACCGTGATTTTTTCGTACATTAATACCCTTTAATAGTTTAGTATTGGACATAAATCTTTCCTTAGAAAAGTGGTTTCAGTTTGCTGTAGCACGCTCGTCATACGAATTGGTATATAATATATGTCAAGTTCTCCTGCGCAGTTTGCTTGTAAGTCGGCTCTTACCACGGGATGAATAGGAATTGTCATACTATATCCCTATTCTTATTTCGTCACCACAACGACACAAATACTTACATTAATTTATTGAAATTAAATAATCATTAAAGTACCCGTGCAACTAGTCGAACTTCAATCCTTCGATGAATAGGTATAATTTATTCTTTAAGGTTAAATTGTGAGAGTTTATAACAGTCTATAGCTGTGTTTGCGCTGCCTTGAAACTGGCGGCCGTGGCCCAATTTGGCTAGGACTACATTATCATTAATTCATTAGTGTTTGAACTATTCCTGAAATTAATACAACGGTGAACATTGTTAAGAGTGGTACTAAGTAAACATAGCTGTTTAAATCGTTTTAACGGACAACCACTCATACAAAAATAACTTAACCTTTTCGTTCTGTATTCCAAACATAATCCAAATAGACGAGGTTCTACACAAAAGATTTAAGATAAGTCAGTATTTGAAGATGGTTCAAATCATAGCAGAATGATACGGCGACATTGATAAACACGTTGCCGCAAGAAATACACGGCCTAAGGTAAGAGAAACAGACTGCTTAAGAATTCAAATTTATATCATAAATATTACTTTTCTTTGTATGCTTTCTTTTCTTATGTACTAAAAGCTGAAAGTATAGGCTTATAACACATAAGTCACCTGGAAAAATATAATGTTCCAAAGGGGTTCTAACAAAATTTAGAATGTTTTTTTTAGTGGTTCTTTATTTAACATTTATTCAGGGATCATCATCAGCCTATCACCAGCCTATTTCCGTCCACTATTAAAGCCTCTTTCAAGAAGCGTCGACTTACACAGTCCATATCTATCTTCTGCTAATTAATCATCACTGATAATTAATCTATACTAATAATATCTATACTTGCAACTCTTTCTTTCTTTCTTTTGACTGCCTCGTTGGTCTAGCGGTTGGCGAGTGCGACTGCTGATCTTGATGTCTCGGGTCGAACCAAATGTTTGTACGACCTACAAATATTTGTTTCGGAGTTTGGGTGTTTTCTATGTATAATATATATGTATTTACAAAAAAAAAAGTATATATGTATTCATATCAGTTGTCTAGTACCCATAACACAAGCTCTGCTTAGCTTGGGCCTGGATCGCGTTGTGTGTTAGATGTCTGAAATATTTATTTTATTTATTTATTTCTGTCGTTTTGTATCTTTGTCTATCTGTTACGCTTTCCTGAATAGATAGCTTCACCAATCTTAATGAAATTTGGCGTACCAATACTTTGATTATTGAGCCGCGGACAAGCTGCTTCTGTTATAGCAAAATGTTAAAGTGATGTTCATCTTAACTCCGTTTATATCAATGTTATATGCTTCTAAATTTATATGAAGCAATTTTTGATTTCAAACTACGAAAGATAGTTCCATGTGCATCTTTTAATCACCATTTTCCATAACAATAATATCTACAGTAATGATAACCATTTATTATTGCATGTGATAACTACCTTTCATGAAACAGGCGATTTCTGGATTTTAATTGAAGCGTTAAATTTCTACTGTTGACCTATTTGCCAAAATGATAATCTTTAATGCTTTATAATTATGTCATATTTATTGACCACTCGTATCAAAGGGAACTAAATACACATCCATTGTATTTACTTCACAATGGAAATCGAAACGATTTGTCATAGTAAAATTTGCTCAAAAATTAATTTAGAACAACTTTTGGCTATATTCTCAGATTTATAGTGCGGATTGTTTTGCTTTCTTATCATTGTTCATATTAATATTTCAGACGAATGACACACAAGGCAGTCTTGCTTCAAACTTAGCAGAGCTTGTACTATGTAGTAATGTCTATTATTCCTACGTCATATATTATTAAATCAATAGACTGTATACATAGATAAGACCGACCAGCTAGGTCAGCAGATTACAGTCACGCCGTATAAAGACACGGCTTATCTCATCGAGAATAAGACGTGATTAAATGCATTGTAACGAATCATTTTAGTACATAAATAATGAACTGTTAGTGAGTAAGAAAACAGACGCCACCATGTAACAATTACAGTATTATGGAGCCGTGGCTCCTGCATAATAAATAAGCTCCCAAAGTTATTCATGCATATAAAAGTTCACTATATCTATCTATAAATATAAAAGCAAACTCAAATATTGGCAGATCATAAATATGTACCTTGGCTCTGACTCTACATCGAACCCAAGAACTCAATCCAGAAGCCGCATACGCTACTACTTCACCACCGAGACAGAAATTTATGATAGTTGGGGGCAAATGAGCAGATGGATCACCGACGGGTAATTTCATAATAAGTGACTCCCGTCGCCCATGAACGCTTGCACACTTGCTTGCTGACTTCTAAGTCACAAGTGCACTACCGGCCGTGTATGTATCTGAAAATTCGGTGTTCCATCAAAACATGATTAAATATTTGTAACCGAATTCACACGACAAAAGAAGCGGAGAAAATTTAAAACAATAAGAGAGACGTCCTGATGCCCATATGAATTAGATGGATTATATGATTGAAATGATCAACGTATATAAATTTATCGTTTTCACTGACATACATATTATGGTGAGATCCCTTTTAAATTATTGATACTGCTATTTTGTAAACAGTTCACCAATGAATAGAGTTGGACTTTACAAAATAAACATTAATTAAGATTACAAAGAGCGCGTATTCTAAATGTTCCATTCCTTGTAATTTTCTGTTTGTAAGAGATACTTACACGTCTTATGCGTCTCTAGAAATGTATGTATGTGTGTGTGTGTGTGTCTTTTTTATTTCTTGAGTTGACAGATAGTATCTTCTATCTTACAAATAAGTAGTATTACATAATTTAAATAAAAACTGCAGTGCCAATTTAGCCAAAATATCAGTTTAGATAGGTATGATAAAATAAAGATAAAATTTTCCAATTGGCATAAAATAATCGATTAGATTGGCGTGCGATGGGAGATGCCTATGTCGAGGCTAATGATCATTTTTGAGTAATGTCTATATATTCTTATAGTCATTGTAATAATAATTTTATGTTAAAAGATAGTGGATGATCGAGGTTTGCTCGGTATTTTATTTTATTTAGTAAATTTTCTAAAAATTAATCATAATTAGACCGATTTATCACTAGTAAGCCAATAAATTTCATGAAAATCGTTAGTGGTGTTTCCGAAATCCAAATCTATACAAATAAATAAAATTGGAGTGTCTGTTAGTAATATTAAAATAACCGCTTTTTACTAAATGCATATGTATTTTTTGTCTGTCTGTCTGTTTTTTCGGGTAATCTCTGGAACGGCGTATACGGGGAGTAACTTAGACTACTTCTTTTAGACTAACTTTGTCCCGCGGCGTTACTCGCGGTACGATGATAACCGCGGGTAACACCGCGGGGTTCAGCTAGTTATACATCTTTATATATATAATTCTTCTGTGAGTGTGTATGTCACTGAACTTCTCTCAAACGACTGGACCGATTTTAATGAAATTTTTTGTGTGTGTTCAAGGGGATCTGGGAATGGTTTAGATTCACAATTTTGTCCGCTGGACAATGTTTTTTTAATTAATTTTTAATTTATTAGTAGTTATGGCAAAACGACGTTTGCCGGGACAGCTAGTAATATATAAATATAAATTTGTGTAATAGGTTTATTCATTTCTAAAATATTCTATTCTATTTATGTATAAAAATAAAAACCTTCCTTTGTATATTCGTGTAATATACAACCTTTTTATCACAATACTAAATAAACTAAAATTTGTCCTTTTCAAACATAGTTTGACCCAAAAACGCTGTAACCTAAAAACTAACACATTTCTTTGAAAGTATGACTATTTGACATGTTAGGGTTATCCCTAGCGGTTGTACAGAACCCTCTATGTTTTTAGAGATATTTTCCTCGAGGGATGCTGTAGGACTTTCAGAGGCGCTATTTATTATAACTCCAGCTACGTTCAGGTCAAATTGATGGTTATCTTCGAAGGGTCTTCGTAAATGGCCTGGGTGGTTTAAATGCTGTTCCTGTGAATGCGTAAAGAATAGTTGTTTTAGAGTATTTATGTGTACGCTAATTTTAGGTATCGTATTTACTATTAGGAAATGTATTAACGTCTTATTTAAACTTAAAATGAAACCTGACTATACTAGTCTGTGTTTTTCATACTTACTTTTTTGTTTGAGGTTTTAAATATTGATATCCATACAAATAAATAAAATTGGAGTGTGTGTTTGTAATATTAAAATAACCGTTTTGTACCAAATGCTGTCTGTCTGTCTAACAAACAGACAGACAGACAGAGAGACAGACAATTTGTTAGACAGACAGACAGACATTTTTTTAACTACATTTTGGGTATGTGTACCGTGTATACATACGTATGCATTTAGTAAAAAGCGGTTACTTTAATATTACAAACAGATACTCCAATTTTATTTATTTGTATAGATTATATGCGATATAATTATATCTATAACTAACCGTTCCACGCAACCTCGTTTACGTCTCCTATTGCCCGTAGCGTGATAATTTTCCCGCGTTTTTGTAACATTATTCATTGTTGCTCCGCTCCTGTAGGTCTTAGCGTGATGATATATAGCCTATAGCCTTTCTCGATAAATAGGCTATCTAACACTGAAATAATTTTTCAAATCGGACAAGCGGTTTCTGAGATTAGCGTGTTCAAACAAACAAACAAACTCTTCAGCTTTATATATTAGTATAGACTAGCCGACCCACGCAACCTCGTTTGCATCTCCTATTGCCCGTAGCGTGATAATTTTCCCCCGTTTTTGTAACATTCTTCATTGTTACACCGCTCCTGTAGGTCTTAGCGTGATGATATATAGCCTATAGCCTTCCTCGATAAATGGGCTATCTAACACTGAAAGAATTTTTCAAATAGGACAATCGGTTTCTGAGATTAGCGTGTTCAAACAAACAAACAAACTCTTCAGCTTTATATATTAGTATAGATTATATCGTCGTATAACTATACGACGTATCCGTAACACTATACCATATATCATACCATATACCAACGTATCAGTTTTCATCAAGGAATCTTTAGATTCATTCATCACATGATTGCCATTACTTACCAATTATTTGATGTCAATTTGGACCTGTTTTTATATAGGCACGCGATGATTAAAATAATATTTTTTACTTTGAGTTGAATTTATATTCCCGTCGCAATGGACAGGGGGTGCGAAATTGCATTTTTTATCGATTGAATATCAAAAATGTTGTATTTTTAATCGGCTTTAGCGCGCATCGCAAATATGGATGCAAATGATGTATATTTTGGTGACACTTGATTAATGGCTTGTTTGCTTTAGTTTTTTTGTAAAAAGACCGTTCGATGTAGACGATGTAGAGTAAGAATTTTTGAAGTTTTTCCTCAAGGAATGATTTTCATATTTAGTACGACAATTTTATAAATATTCAAACAAGCCCAAACTAAAGAAATAAAAAATCCTACTCAAGCACTTAATCGAGTAATCATATGCCAAAAATGCCTTACATCATTTTGGAAAAGAGCTGATACTCCATTACTGCTTGATCGATATTAACCAAACATAGCTAAGAACCAACGCAAGGTAACTGGCTTTTAAATGAAAAAAAACAGCATCGAAATCGGTCCATCCGTTGGAGAGCTACGATGCCACAGACCGACAGGACAGACACACACACACTGACAGACAGACAGACATCGAATTCAAACTTATAACACCCCTATTTTTGCGTCGCGTACCAATCGAGCGTTAACTATTAGTAAGGTTTTTCACTACAGCACCTTGTCTTTAGTTGTATTGTCTAATCTTAAATATAAAATTCTCGAGTCACAGTGTCAGTTACCATCCTCCTCCAAAACGGCTTGACCGATTCATATGAAATTTTATAAGCATTTTTAGTAGGTCTGAGAATCGGCCAACATCTATTTTTCATACCCCTAAATGTTTATTTTACGATAAAACAACGTTTGCCAGGTCACCAATCAAACAATGTCTTTTTACTTTGCCTAAAGCATTAAACTTTTTCATAAAGCCTATTCTTCATTCTGCCGTATGTATTGACTACTTTAAGAGTATGCATAAAGCCTTTCTCAAAACCACCACAGTATTATATTCATATAGGACCTTTATAGTCAAAGATAAAGTTGAATAAAGCATCACAAAGGTAACTCAGTAAATAAACTAAATGTAATACGTCGTGTATTTCAATTTATTGAAAGTATAAACCAAACGAAAACATATTTTTATTTCGCATTTCCCCCTAACGAAATTTTCTACGTGTAAGAAAATAAAATCACAACATATTTGAGCTTTGTCTGTCTTAGCATTTTCCGGAATACCACGCAAACGATAAAAGAATAAACATACTTAGTATTCGCTACGTAAACGCATCAGACGTTTTAATAAATTCTGTTTAATAGATTTTAAAGACGTTGTAAGAAATATGGATTGACGTTGACGTTGTAAGAAATAGTCTATTATATAATGTAACTAGATTTTTGCAGTGGCGTATATGTCGGTTATCGTAGCCTTTGTCCTTACTCAAGAATCTAAGTATCTTTACGCCAATTTCATTAAAATCAGACAATATGTAAGCTCACAGTGTTTAACAGATAAATAGAGTTATTTGCGAATTTAGGATATTAGTATGAATAACATAATACCTTTGAAATGGGTTGTCAGTACAAGTGTTCTTATAATTCTGTAGTATGGTACAAACACTTAAAGTGGTCGGACGACCGGGTTAAGGTCGTGACAATCCTTTGGATGCGAGTAGCACAGGAATAGTTGTTGACAACCTGGGGGAAGTTTATGTCTAGTAGTGGACGTCTTTGGCTGAGATGCTGATGACTTGAACAGTTTGCAGCAACTGAATTCAATTTATTAGAAGATAATTTATTGTTCTTTGAAATTTATTTAGATTAAGCATCTGTATTGTGCTGCATACAGTTATGATTACAAACAAACCGTTATTATTATTATTTACGATAGATGTAGTAGATATCGGATTAACAAAATGTTTGAAAAGTTCTTTTTTAAAGTTGCTTAGCATATAAACACTTAGCAGGCTTTTCATAATACCGTTACTACACTCTTTGTTTTATGCATATTATATAGCATTTATTTATTTAATGGTAAAGACTAAAAGAGATTTCGTATTATTGGGCACCGTTGTAAAGTTCTAATTGATATTTTTACTTTACCTAAATAGTGAAATCGTAAATAATATTTATTATACTATAATAATAAAATATAATATATACTGAACGTTTGGTTGTATATTTTTTGTCAGTTTTCGAATAGATAGATGAAGTTGATACGATACTCCACAACAACGACATGCATTGAGAATTGGTCAACATTTTTACTGCATAATATTTTATGAATATGCTATTTGTTACGTATTATTCATAAATAGACAGGACTAGCTTTGGCTTATGAATCCGTCCGTGTATAAATAGTAGCTTATGAGTTATTTTGAGACATAAGCTAAATTACTATAAAGTTCCATTTTAGATGGAACTTTCTAGTAATTTTATTTAGCCAATTAATTGGTATTTGCTCGAAAGACCAACCAAAATTCATACAAACATTTGCATTTATAATGGAACATATTTGAAACAAGTTGTGAAAGTTATTATCAGTACGCAGTCAGAACCACGAATTACTTTAATCAAATTCGTATTGTACCTTAAACATTACAATCATCACAAACTTTTTTATGCATTTTTCTATGTATTTTAAGTCGTCTTATACTATTTAATCCGTCAATTCTACTCTCCAAATTATTAATTTTTCATTCAGTCATTCCCACCCAGGATAACTATAGCGAGATGAGATCGACCATTTAATTGTGTTATGTGTGCGTGTTTATACGTACGTACGTTACCGTGTTTTTTTTTCTTAGACACCCGCCATTGCAGGGTGTTGCTGCCTTACTGCATCCTGTAAGTGTCACAGATTGTTTTATTGTATTTTAATATTATACACTTAAATGTTTATTTATAATTGATGTAAAAAATTTCAGCTTACACCGTTACCGTATTTAAGACGTATTAAATTTTTACAATGAAAAATTGTACACAAAAATACTACTACGTTTCTATATTGCTAATTTCGGCCATATAATAAGTCAGTCACCTTTTCAAAGTAACAGACAGTAATATAGTGACGTAACCTAGTTGTGTCTCAACGTAAATCAAGTACAGTCGACGCCGATGTCGGGCCTCTCTCTGAATGTGTCACGGCGCCATTCGCCCGTGATTTTGCACCAATAGAGCTCATTATCGTTTCTCTATCGCTGTCTGGCTGTTTAGAAGATGGATTTACTATTTGTTGACTAAGAACAAATTGGGGAGACTTAATAAGGATAGTTGATTTGTGTTGTTTATATTTACCTATCAAATTGCAGAGTTACGTAAAGTCAGGTGTGATTGCCGTGCGTACTTATTCATTCGTAACTCGTTTTTACCAAATGGATTTTAAGAACATTTAGTTTTAAGAAGTAATATTTAACCATGAATCAAAGAATACATGAATGTCATTTATCTTAGTTATAGTATTTATTTGAAAATTTATGTACTTATGTATTATATGTATAAGTTTTAGTGTATGATAAGTTTGTATTTGAGAGTTAAAAATCTTTCAGAAGTAACTTTAATCAAAATGTAATTACTTCCAATTTTCTCTGCATCGGTCGCCAATGGAGAACTGTTCTCTATTGATGATCTCGCTCTGCACACGAACGACTTTGAACAAAGACTTTAAGAAACTGTTTAGAAATAAAATACCAGAATTGGTGATGATGAATTGAGACTACTACTTCACTTGTCTTTTTCATTATATGTATACTTGAACATGCCAAAGTGATTCTACTCGGCTTTGATGGAAAGCATGATCCAAATAAATGAAGATAAGTGGTCACTATACCCACTGTGAATGCAAACAATGCAATAATGCAGCATGGTGCCCCACACTATGGCGGCCTATTGAGATGTTTCGTTTCTCTTTAAGTATTTAAATGACAATTATAAAAAAATACTTTTTTAAAAAGTTATACTTTATATTACATAGTTTTGTAAAGTACTTCTGAAGGCTTATTTAATACAAGGTAGTTTTCTGCCCATTCTATTTTATGTTCAGATCCATAACAACACCAAACACCCGTAAAATTATACGCCAAAAATCTTGAAGATCTAAAAGCACTGTGCCACCTGTGGAGCCGCTTAACCGGACACTCGGATACGACCATGATTTACCCGGATTACACCCGGACAACACGGTTACGGGGACTAAGCTCCATCCGGTTAAAACTTGAATTGATTTAGATTTACATATTTTTTAAATTATTTATTTGAAGTGTAAGTAAAGAAATGAAATTTGATTGAGGAATGGGTCGGTTAGGTGTCTGTCTCTTAACGTTATCATCAAATATCCATCTCTTATTTATATTAATACGTAAACTTAAATGTAATGAAATTATAGTTAAAGTTTATTTGCAGCCCACCTGCAAATAAACTTTAACTATAATTTCATACAGAAAGCGGATAAAATGCAATAAAATTAATTATGGTTGGATTTCTTCTGTATATGGTATTCACGCTTCAAAATTATCTCATTATTTTTAATTAGGTGTCCTTTAATAGTTTAGATATTATTTGCCTAAATCAAAGACCCCCGAAAGCCAATAAACGGGACTTCGTTTTTGTTCAAAAGCAAATGTTTCACTTCACCTCACTTGTTACTTTTTAAAACTTTATGTATAAATAACAATGTTTGTAAGTTTCCTATCGAATTTATGTTCTATATGTTTAGTATTCAAGGTTATTTAATTGTTAATTCTGTATTTCAATTTTTATGGAAACTAACTTGGAATTAACAAACGGAACATTAAATGTGATAGATATTGGAAATTTAAAGAAACATTAAAATCTACTTCTGATGCCTCACAAATCAATAAAACTAGGAAAACTTAAGTGAAAATAAACTTACCAATATCGTATCGTAACGGTATCGATAGCATCCGAGAAAAAGGGACGTCACACTAAACTATAAAACATTTGAGATAAAATGGTATTAGCGAAATGCCTCTGGGGGCAACATATCCTGTCAAAATCACTTAAATTATAGCTTT
The DNA here is from genome assembly GCA_905220595.1 of Spilosoma lubricipeda. NCBI lineage: Eukaryota > Metazoa > Arthropoda > Insecta > Lepidoptera > Erebidae > Spilosoma > Spilosoma lubricipeda. The sequence goes on from HG992300.1 coordinate 6,780,323, forward strand.
AGGCGCTATTTTATGCCTTATCAGAAGAGTTGTGACCATAATGGGAACCTTTTTTAAAAAAAGTTCATAAAAATTTGTCAAACTATTTTCGACTCTTTTTCTCTATGGTAAGATGCCATTTTCTTTGAGATGGTAATGGTATATGTACTACTTATTTTTGTTTTGCCGCATCAGGCAGGGCATATCTGTGGAACTGATTTATAGGTATTATTGTGTATCGCTGCTCAATCTTAGTACTTGTATACTTATAAAAAACACCCAAACTCTGAGATAAATACTTGCAGATCACACTAATATTTGGTCTGACCCTGAAATCGAACTTGATATTCAACACAGTAGTTGCATACGTTATCACTGCGCCACCGCCACTTCTTTTCTCCTTAATACTACTACTTGATACTTGTATAGAGTGCCATTTTTATACACATTATGTACCTACATGTTTAAGACATCAATTTATCAACAACCTTCAACAGTCTACTGCAGCTGGACATAGGCGTCTTATTTTGCATACTAATAAAAAAATCAACATTTCTCGGTTCAGCATCACAAACTCATTTGATGTATTTTATTACTCTTCAAAGGTCCAAAGTTTATTATATTTAACTATTTTTTTGCCCGAGTGTATGTCAGTTATCATGATAAAGAGTCTTTGCGTCGTTGGTCTCGCGGTTGGCGTGTGCGACTGCTGATCATGAGGTCTCGGGTTCGGTTTCTGGGTCAAACCAAATGTTTGTATGATTTACAAATATTTGTTTCGGAGTTTGGGTGTTTTCTATGTATGTAATACAAAAAATGTATGTATTTACAAAAAAAGTATATATGTATTTGTACTAGTTGTCTAGTACCCATAATACAAGCTCTGCTTAGCTTGGGACTAGATAGCGTTGTGTGTTAGATGTCCGAAAATATTTATTTATTTATTATATCGTATCTCAAGAAACACAGTATTTTCATGCCAATTTTCATTGAAATCGGTGAAGTAGTAAAGACTAGGAAATATAATAGATAGGCAGACAATTACTTTCGAATTTATAATACTATGGATGGGGATAAAGAGAGTTTTTCTAAATTATTACATTTCTGAGAATGTGAATGATTAATATTATGAATAGTTCTATGATTCGTTGAATAGTTGTATAAATGTATCGCAAAAGCAGACAGAAAACCAGACAGACAGGGTTACTAAACATATTAGTATAGGCTAAAATGTTTATACTAGTAAACAGTGTAAATAATAGTACGACAATGTTTTGAATTGAATTTTTTATCCTTTATTGGTTTCACAGTATTTGAATTCGAAATTCAATATACTCGTGGTCTGAGAATGTAAATACTTTTGGCCCAAATGGTATGTCTCGATCATCTTTGACTTACACAAGTTCGGGTTCATGGTTGGTATGTACTATAATTTTCGTATATGTTGAAAAAAAAGGTCTTGAAAAGTTTTGTTCTTATTTTTAAGATTTTCTTATTTATCATTAGTTCCTACCAACTGTTAAATTACATTATGGAAGCAGGAGAGTATTTAAGATATTAATCGTATTAAATGTATATCCTTATAGATAAACCAATTAAAACCAAATTTTTATTTTGATCAATAAAAAAACAAAAATACCGATCGCTTGTTTTTGGACATCGGTTGAAGCAATTTAAATGAAAATATATTTATGCACATAAAAATCGACAACCAGCGAGCGCGGTAAATCAATTACTTTTTCATTGTAATCCTGATTGGCTAGAAGCATTATAAAACCCGAGTGAGGAGATTGAGAGAACAATAGATGTTTATGAGTTTTGAAACATTTTGTAATTTTTAAGTATCAACTGCAAAAAAATCTCTGGTTGATGGAATGCATGTGTGATGGAATGCAAGGGCGGTGGTCATCATCCTTAATGTGAACGTGGACAATGCAGTATTATAACCCACACTGGCAGCCTAGTGACATGCTTTATATTATTGATATAGAATGGTTGGTGGATGATTTCAATTATTATTTCTTTAAGTTTATCACAAAATCAGACACAAACACAGACAGAATTACTTTCGAATTTATAATATTGGTATGGATACAGTAGCTAAATTATCATCTTTCACTTAGCGATTTCGAGTAAATAAAAATTTAAGAAATGCGACAGGCTTTCATGATAAAATCTTAATTAACGTGTATGTCTGTAGACTATTTAAAAACTGATAAATTTTATCTGGAACCTTTTTCAGTCTGTGTTAAGAAATAGCTATTTATAAAAGACCGTAGTCAACTAAAAATCCCCCACCCAAAACTCAGATAAAGACAATTTATTAGCAAGATTAAGTCCAATTGTTTGGTAGCGCGTCAATCTGGAAGCGGAGATAGGATGCTTTTCTATGTATGGTCCTCGTTCTTTCGATAATTAAAAGGTTCGGATAAAAGTAATAGCATCTGCGTCCATAGTTAATTGGTTTCTCCGGATTGTCTTCTTAGTAAAGATTGTATAAGTTAACTATCTTTTTTTCACCTGATGGTAATACGTCTGCCGCCCATCACAAACAGCCAAGCCACACATTTTTACTAAGATGTAGAGTTTGTGAAATACCTTTATCAGGGATTTATATTCCTAAAGGGTAAAAATGAGTGTTGCAAGTTTGTATGAAAGTCCTTTTTATTGAATTAAATAAAAATAAATATGTTTTAAATATATCATTATATAGATTAAATTATTCATACACACTTATACAGTTTTAATTAAATACATATAATCAAATTTACACGCGGGTAAAGCGCTTACTAAGGGGACTAATGTGTTGCTATTACTTTTTTTAAAGTACATAAAAAGTAAAATATTGAAAAAATAACAAGTAACAAATTCTATTATATCCACTTTACCAGGCTTCACGAGTAATCTGAGTTCTAAAACAGTCTGGAAAGCGGACAGTTCCTTGTGTTTCATAAGTAGCATCCTCAGAAACACTATTTGAATATTAAATTAGCATCTGATGGATATTAGTTATTCGTGTACTTATTTCTAAAACCTTTACATGAATCAATGAATGAAAAACATAAGAAACGCATCTATTGGATGACACTAAGATTATCACAAAGTATGTACTTTAGAAATCGGTATCAGGCTTAAAAACTATCAGCCAAAATGGTCACTATTGTACACATAAGATTCAAGGTCACGTTTTGGTACTCAAAAGTTCCTACGAGTTGATCTGTGATGAAGTCAGCACTTCCAATCAAATTGACATTCTACAAACGTTGTTAGAAAACTAACAAATATAGAAGTTTTTTTCGGACATTAAACACAACGTCATCTAGTCCCAAACTAAGCAGAACTTGTATTATGGGTACTAGACAACTGATATAAATACATTATATAGTTTTACTTACAAAACACTAAAACTCCGAATCGAATATTTTCAGAACATACTAATATTGGGTCCGACCCAAGAATTAAACACGAGACGTTATGCACAGCAGTCACGGATGCTACCACTGAGCGAACGAGGCAATCAATGCTAAGTCGACGATAAAATGAATGACGATACACATGGTCAAAATAAAATAGTCGCCAACAGAGGCGATAGTGACTGTAGAAAGAGAATCAAGGTGAAACACTTGCATCCTGACCCAGGGACTTGATGTTGTTACAGTGGTCTACAAGAATAGAAATCATAGAAACTCACATTTATAGTAAAATAATTGATCAACAGTAGAACGATAATTGTAGCTGATTTGCTTTTTTCCATCCAATTTATTTGTTTTACTCACATCTGACTACAAAAGTACGTACGGAAGGCAAACAAAGTTCCAATAATACAAAAATTCTAAACATACAATACCAAAACAACATATGTTTAATAAGCGTATACTTTTTAAAACGTTGTATTTTTACCAACTTTATTTACTCGTATAATAGCTCACCATGTCAAAATACGTTAAGTCAGTGTACGATGGTAAGACGAGGGGAGGTACTATCCTCCTCCGCTAATAACTTGCTTTTAAAATGAACGTTAAGTAGCATTTCAATCTATTTTATCTCCCGCCTAAATTAAGACGGAAATTATTAGATGTTTTTTTCAAAGCATCTGAAAAAAATCGGGGCCAAATAATTTTCGTTACATTGAATAAATTGACTGTGGAACAACAATAGCCTAATGCTTTCAGGGCGATCTCTTTTTTTCAGGTGTTGTCTAAAACGGCCCATTTACCTCCTGAAAAGGTCTGTGAAAAATTTGTCTTTTCAAGACCGTCAGGGTTTTTGAATTATTTTATAAAAGCTACATCATGGCAGTTAATGTATTTTCAATTAATGAAATTCTTCTGTGGTACGCTTTTTGTAAATATTTCATGCAAAAATTTGAAAACATCAAAAGTTGAAGGTTCTTCTTTCTCAATAAATACTTCGTAATATTACTTATTAAGGGGCAATTTAATATTCCCAAAGGATAATAAACGAGGGAAAAAGTAGGCTCTCCTTTCTGGGTTACCAGTTGGAAAATCGGTTGTTTCAAAAGCATTTAATCTCTTAAGGAAACAAAATATGAGAGATTTTATCAAGTTTATTTTTTTAACAAATTTAGTAAACTTATCTAATAAATATGTAAGAATTATTAATTATTTTTTACTTTGGTAAATCTCTTGAGATTTAAGTAACTTGACGGCGTCTATCATCAAAAAAATATGTAGAAATATAAACTTAGTACTTGTAGCCCGCGGCTCCGCCCGCGTGTATTTCGGCAAATAGTAGCCTTTGTGTTATTTCGATGTATGAGCTGTATAACTATTAAGTTTCATCCAAATCTGTTAAGTAGTTTTTACATACTTTTAAACGTTCGCCTTTATAATATTAGTAGGACTAGTATGATTAATTTCGATTAAAACAATATTTTTGTTGTTTTTTGGATATACTTAGTATTATTATAAATAAACTTTTTATTAGATCAGCTTATTTATTTAGTCGTGTTAGTAAATATAGCTTCTTAATCTACTAGTAGTGTGAACAGTTATCTGTCTGCGATGTGTATTCCATTAAGGTGAAGGCTTCGTTTTTTTCTTTGCAGAATCCTCTATCTCTGTTTTTTACAAAAATATGGCATATATGTCGGGGGTAAACAGGCAAGGGGGTCATATGTTGGTACCTGATTGTAACTGCTAACTGACAAAACAGAAAAATCACAAATGCGTAGCTTCATTTGTTTGTAACGCTGACGCATTTGGTCTACCTTTCTTTCTAATCCCAACATGAATGGATGGATGAGTAGCCCATTGGCAACGTTACTTCGTGAAATTATTTTTGCATCCAGTTTATTGCCACTAGCTCTGTTACTAAAGTTATTCCGCTATCACAGTGAAATACGAGGAGAGAATTGTGAAAACATTTATCTGTGAAGCTTAGATATGATTGTGGCTGACAACATGCCTCCCGCTCCTACCGAGTTCAACTGCTTTAAAAACATCCTGTTTAAACTAATATATTTTTTTAGAAATACATATACCTTAATGTAACATAATATTGTACAAACAACTTTTCATATCAGCCTATCCAAGTTATTGATATTACAGCCACATTTAACGTTAAACACAAACACCAGAACCGAATTATTTAAATAACCTAATCATATTTAATTAATTAAGAAACTCTTCTAATTGGTCAAAATGAAAGCTTCTAATTGATTAAAAAACTTTCCGACAGCTTCCCCGCTTGTTTTTATATTAGAGGCTGTAAGCTAACCTTCTCAATCCATAAAAAGAAACCATTCTCTCGACTAGTACTTACTCCACAGCTTCCAACTAGCGGGGTGCATATTGAAAAAAGAAGGATTTAAAATACCTCGTAACCAGTAGCGTATCCTGTCCAATAAGCGTAAATTATATCAATACGTATTAATTAGTTGCCACTATCAAAATCAGATAACCATCAATGTCTCGAGTAATGCGTGTGAAGAAATTTGTCCATAAATTGTTATTGACTAGACCCGTTAAGATAATCGTACAGGCAGTTTAAGAGGCCTTTTTGTCATTAAAAAAAAGAATACTTGCAATGTGAATTATACTGGTATTATTTAGTATTCATGGTGACCTCTTCACCTTTTATATGTAAAAGATATTACCAAATGAAATATATTTTTAAAGTATAGTTCATAAGTTAATTAAAGCATTTTTTGGATTGGATGTTTGCTCTAGCACATAATAGGATTAAGACTGTATTTTTTTTAATTTGATTTTTGTAGTGAAAAAAAAACAGTATCGTTGTGTGCACGGTGATAATGATCCTAATGACCACAATTATTGGGAACTTGAGATCAGCACTAAAAGAAATAACAAGTAAAATTTAAACAAAAATAAAACCTACTTCAAGGTTCGATTCAATTTCTCTTGAATGCCATCATCAGATATAACTGTCATTATCATGGTACAACCGTTGGGATATCTCCTTTTCAATAAAAAAAAGAATAATCGAAATCGGTTCACAAACGACGAAGTTATCCGTGAACACACATAAAAAAAAATTGAATATGCGATGGAGAACCTCCACCTTTTTTTGAAGTCGGTTAAAAAGAGTTTTAATTGTAGCACCCAGTATGGTAAAAATAAAATATATTCAGTAATATGATATTACGTAAAGTTGCTCACTTTTTTAACCGACTTCAAAAAAGGAGGAGGTTTCTCAATTCGACCGTATACATTTTTTTTTATGTCTTTGTCGTTTATGTACCGATTTTGATGATTCTTTTTTTAATGGAAAGGAGATATCCCAACGGTGGTACCATGATAAGGACACTAAAATCTGATGATGGCATCTAAGAGAAATCGAGTCGAACCTTGAAGTCGGTTTTATTTTTGTTAAAATTGTGTATTACTTATTCTCTTCACAGCAGCTTTCCATTTATTTATTTGCTTCAATTACCATTTCGATGTTGGAAACGAATAAAACTTGTACGAACTGTTTTTCCATTATATCTATACTTTATAAATTATAATACAACAGATACTTGACATCGCGTTTTGCTTAAAACTACTAAATAACTAGTTAGTTAGTATGAGATTCTATCAAATTATAATAATTTGATAATGTATGTAATGTATTTCGCATTTCTACCGCCGATCGCTTTGAGGCCCCAACACTCAATTTGCAAATAGCGAAGTATATTATATAATTTTGTATATCACCATAGTACCTTATAAATGAAGAGTGTTTGCATATACAATGTAGATATGCATATGTTGAATGAAACTGATACGTTTATGTCAGAAATAAGTGTGCTAGCAAATGTATGTGCGATTGTGTATGCGTGTTTTTGTGTGTGTATGTATGTATGCATTTGTATGCGTTTTTTGTATTTATTAATGAATAGGCGGGCAAACGAGCAGACGTATCGCCTGATGGTAAGCGATTACTGGCGCCTATGGACACCTGCAACACCAGAAGTGTCACAAGTGCGTTGCCGGCCTTTGGGGAATGGGGGGAGGGAAGATAGGGGGAAGGGCGACTCACTGGATGAAACACAGCGCAAGCACTATTTCACACCGGATTTCTGTGAGGAGGTATCACTCCGGACGAGCCGGCCCATTCATGCCGAAGCGTGGCTCTCCCACGGTTTTTGTGTATTATAGAGTATATAGCATTATAGAGTATTTTTATTGATTAACGCAGTACCAACTCGGACTGATTAGGATTCAGCTGTGTGTGAAATGTTGCAATAACCTGATTATGAAACAATTTTGCTAGTAAATGTGTCGATATAATAATAATATTTTTAATAATAATATTTATTTCTCACCATAACCATACAAAAGTGCATTTTTACAATTTTATCTTATAGTACACATAATCTGATTATGGTGGGCTATATATATTATATAATTTCAATGTCGATTAATTCAAATGTCAAAGTAAATTGTTTTTACTATTACTTACAATTTCCTAATGTGCAGATAAAAATTTTAAAATAGAATAGAAGAGATTAAAAGAAGAGGTAACTAAACTTTTGTCACCTATATTCCATAAAATGTACGTACTATTAAAACTGGTTAAGTATGAATAAAGCCATTAAAATTACCGCTGAAATTCACAATGCAATTCCTATTTTGTCACGAAACCATTTGCTTAGATTAAATTTGATACAGGCTTGAGGCAAGACAGGCATTAGTTAGATCAAAACAAAGCCTATTCCAGGCTGGTAGACTCATAAATCGTTAGAAATCAACCCCTTGTTTATTTCTATGCAAATTCATCCTTTGTTATCAGGCTCCAACAATGAATCTGTCGTTCTTCCTTAAAACTCAACTTTACGTAATATAGCATAAAGGTCAATTTTAAACATAGCTCTGATTTTTTCTGTATACGCGATTTGAGTTCGTAGTAGGTGTTTCATAAAATGGTTCTTATTGCGTTATAGATTCAGTTGTTATTTTATATTCCTTGATAAATTCTATGAATTAATTTTCACCTGTAAAAATATCTAAGAACAGTTGTCTGCAGTTATTTTGTGTTTTAAACCCGTGGTTTGAAGAGTAAATGTGAACATGGAAATAACAAAATGGTTCTACCTTTTGTGTCTCATGGGAACAGTTGGATATACGAGCCGTTTAAAGATATTTATGTTATAACAAGTGCATTTAACCCTCTCTGTACCCGGATTTAGTTTATCTTCTACATAAATAGAAATTAAATATGTGAATGCTTTGTGCCTATGCCTTTTAGTATCATTGACTAGATAAGATAAAATCTATGGTAGGATTTTTTGAGGATCCTAAACAGTCCATACAAAATTAAACTTCAAGAAAACTGTTTTCATATTATGACCACAGAGAGCTTAAATCGGTGGTAAAATTTTGTATGATCAGTAAATACTTATATATGCTTTTCCTCCTGGCAAAGGTAGAGTAGCAAGTTCAATATTTTTTAGTCTTTCTATCTAGTTTTTGTAAAAACCAGTGACTAGACATTTTATTATTTTATTTGGCAATCAGTAACAATACTTACTATACAATGGTTTCATTTAATGTTAGACTTTTAAGAAATATCTGTTGTATAATTTATTATTTGTTGCCCGTTTTGTCATTAAAAAATAATAATTGACAACTATTTCTAAAAACGTCAAGGGAAAATGCACTTTACATTGTTTCGTTTAGATACTATATGACTATTAAATCAAACTATGTTTAGTTGACTTTACTAATTAATACAAGTTCTATATACATAACTAAAAATACTTTTTCTGTATGTTAATCGATTCAATACCTTTCACATCTTGATCGATTTTCTTTGTTTATAGAGTTTTTTGCCATTTCCCATAACCTTCAGTAAAATAAATTTTGTGACAAATTTTACATAGATACAAATACATACATATATACATACAACACGTGTAGAGAAAGAATTATAACCGTGATTTAACTTCAATATATTATTTTCCGAGAAATCATAATAAATCATTCAAAGCCTCAATTCCTTTTAGCAAAATCAAAGAAATCAAATATCTTGGTGAATCCATAGAAAATAACTTCGTAAAATATTTATCAATTTATTTGTTCAGAAGTTTGAAGGATTTAATTTCGTTCGGAAACAGAGCGTGAACGAAACACGTGGATTTGCTTAGTAGCTAGTACTGTGTGCATTTAACAGTGTGAATTATAAATGAGAAGGTTATTGGTGTGTACATAATGCATGAGTTAGCAGAATACACTTATTTCCACAAGCTTTTTTCCCTCACCCAATCATATCACTTTTTGCCTAAATTACTTTTAAAAATGAAATCTACGCCTACAGAATAGTTCTACACGATGATGTTTTAAACGACACATTTAATAAGACGCGAGCGCGAATAAAATTTTCTTTAATATATTTTTATTTATACATTGGGCGAGTCATTGATTTCAAATTAAGGATGCCTCAAATCTATAAATGATTACAGTTGAAGTAATTTCATTGTGAGGGTTCATAAGATGGCTACAAACTGTAGAAAACAATTTTATGTCAAGGATATCTTTATTTCTAATCGTTTAAAAAAATCTATACAAATAAATAAAATTGGAGTGTCTGTTTGTAATATTAAAATAACCGCTTTTTACTTAATGCATATGTATGTATACACGATACATACAACCAAAAATGTAGTTAATTTTTTTTTTGTCTGTCTGTCTGTCTGTTTGTTGCGGATAATCTCTGGAACGGCTGGACGGATTTTGACGGGACTTTCACTGGCAGGTAGCTGATGACCCGAGGAGTAGCTTAGGCTACTTTTTTTAGACTAACTTTGTCCCGCGGCGTTACTCGCGGTAGAACAATAACCGCGGGCAACACCGCGGGGTTCAGCTAGTAAAAAATAAAATGTCTGTCAAGGAATGACTTTTAATTAAAAGGATTGAATTTTTTAGACGTAACAGGAAAGTGACTGTGACTGAATGTTACAATAATGTTTATTAACAGTTAGGTAGTTTAGAATTTCCAAAATAAAAATGTTATTTGCTGCAAATTGTTTCAAAGTTTTGAAATTAACTCATCTATATCTATACTTTTATCTCTGAATCTACAAAACCGATTTAAAAAAATCTTTTACCGATAGAAGGCTACGTTACTTGTGAACGGCATAGGATATAAAATAATTCGAAAACTGAAAATACTTCTTCATGGTAGCCGGAATTGCAAAGTAAGTCGGAGAAAAAAATATTTACCGCCCAACGAAGTGGGCACGGATCAGTTAGTTGTATATATAGGCGCAAAACTACATGCGACAGGTTCACTCATCGCTGTAAATTTGAAATGACGTCGCGTCGTAAAGCTACATCACATATTTGGACGTCACCACGTTTGCCTTTATAAAGCCGCCCGCTGCAGAGCAGAAAGCATTCCTTTGCCTGCGTTTGGCTAGTAAACACTATAGATGATATGATACATGTTAATAACACAAAATTTTGGGACCTTTTGTAAATCTTAACTATTTTTCTACAACAGATAAGTATGGGTAATGTAAAAATAAGGTTAAAACTGGACACATCATTTTTACAATCTGTACTCATCAATTAACAAATAAATAAAATTGGAGTGTCTGTATGTAATATTAAAATAACCGCTTTTAACTGAATGCATATGTATGTATACACGGTACATATACCAAAAATGTAGTAAAATTTTTTTTGTCTGTCTGTCTGTCTGTCTGTTTGTTCCTGGAATCTCTAGAACGGCTGTACCGATTTTGACGGGACTTTCACTAGCAGATAGTTGATGTTCCAGGAAGATACTTAGGCTACTTCTTTTAAGACTAACTTTGTCGCGGTACAAAAATAACCGCAGGTAACACCGCGGGGTTCAGCTAGTTAAATAATAATTATATTTGCCGTTGCTAGTCTAGTCTATTTGCAGCTTTATGTTTTTAAGAATACTAATGCAAGATAGAAGTATATTCTTATGAATATAAAATATTTTTCTGTGATAGTTCTTACATAGCTCTGAGTATAGTAAATAATTATTAAAAATAAACGTCATTACAATCCCTAAACAAAAGTATGATAAATATTAAATGTTCAAAACGTAATATAAGTTAACACGTGACACATCGCATTTTCACTTGACTTATCAACTCACCTTAAAATGTGTTTTTATTTCAAAGCCGAATGTAAAAGTTAAAAGCTCCATGAGACCAGTCTAATTAAGAGGAATTTGTAACGGTGACAGACTTTCGACCCTGCAGCGGTCGGTGGAGGGAATTAATTCATCCGGGGCCTATATGACCGTTGGCATTTAATACGACTCTGCAATTTCAGAGTGGCAATTTGAGAGAAAAATTTTAATGCTTTACGGTCTGTCTTGGGGGTCGCAAATGTGTTTTTAATGCAATTTTGAAATTAGAATATTAGGATGATACTTTATGAGTATAAATTAAAAATAATTTAGGCATGTTGTGACAAGTTGTTTTAATAAAAGGATTTATTTGATATGTATAATGAATTTCATTCATTTATTCTTAGCAATACAGTTAAGTAAAACAGAAATTAATACAAGAAATCATCGTAGAAGAAATGAGATCTCCATGAAACATACCAAACATACCCCCTCCTCCTATCAGATTAACTAAGCCTAACAGCTTTTTAATCAATGCATACGTATGTATACACGATACACATACCAAAAATGTGGTTAAAAACTTTTTTGTCTGTCTGTCTGTCTGTCGGTCTGTCTGTTTGTTCCGGGTAATCTCTGGAACGGCTGGACGGATTTGGACGGGACTTTCACTGGCAGGTAGCTGATAATCCAGGGAGTAACTTAGGCTACTTTTTTAGACTAACTTTGTGCGGCGTTACTCGCGGTACAACACTAACCGCGGGTAACACCGTGGGGTTCATAAAACATAAAAATAGTGACACATTAGACTAGAGGTTGAATAGTTGATATATTCTAAATGGATTAAAAGATGACTAAAGAGAAAGGTAAAAATGTTAATGACTTCAGCTAATCCTACTAATATCATAAACGCGATAGTTTGTAAATATGAATAGATGAATGGATGGATGGATGTTTGTTACTCTTTCACGCAAAAACTATTGAACGGATTTGGATGAAACTTTACAGTAATATAGCTTATACATCAAAATAACACATAGCCTACTATTTGCCGCGATAACTGACATACACGCGGGCGGAGCCGCGGGTAACAACTAGTTTATAATAACGGAAACTGAAAAAACTTTAACTCATACGCCAGGCAAATTAGGAAACTCGCTAACTACTCTACTATTTTCAACTAAACAAAGCTCATAACTGTGAACACAAATGTAAAATATATTAATTGTCAATTGACAACAGGTTTGTTCAATTTGCATGTTATTACTAACGTCTAAATAGGCTCGTACTCAATTCCATTATGATATAACATCACTCTATTTTTAAAGCAAATTAAGCATTCAAATTTCAATTTGAAGCGTTGTTATGTCAAAAGCGGACTGTCTTAGTCTCTGTTACGCCTATGTTCATTAACATAATGTCTTTTAAGGGCAAAATATCTAAAATGAGTTGTAAACTGTTTTGCATAAGGTATATATTCGAACTTAAGAACAGTTTATTTATTTCTCTTGTTATTCTCTATTCTTATGATAAACATTCGGACCTGTTTACAAATGCCCAAGTTTATCATTTGGTTTATCGTCATTCTTTCATTTTATCAAAAAATCTTAAGTTTTTCTGCTACAGATACCCGAGACGCTGTTTTAGTAGGTCCAAGTCAGACATAACCATAACCACTAAACTGATCATTCGAATGCATTGAAAAAAAGGTGTTAAAGAAAGGGTGCTTCAGCTGACCCTGTTAACTTCGTACCGCCTTAACTTAGTTTCTGAAGAACTTGTTATAGTGTTTATAAACGCATCAGGTTTTCACGGGTAGTGTACAGACGCGGACTAATAAAATATAACCTATACGGCTTCCTAATAATTTTCTTCTATTCCAACCTTCCCTGACCGTAACAAACACATCTATACAAATAAATAAAACTGGAGTGTCTGTTTGTAATATTAAAATAACCGCTTTTTACTAAATGCATACGTATGTATACACGCTACATATACCAAAAACGTAGTTAAAATAATTTTTGTCTGTCAGTCTGTCTGTCTGTCGGTCTGTCTGTCTGTCTGTCAGTCTGTTTGTTCCGGGTAATCTCTGGAACGGCTGGACGGATTTTGACGGGACTTTCACTGGCAGGTAGCTGATAATCCAGGGAGTAACTTAGGCTACTTTTTTTTAGACCAACTTTGTCCCGCGGCGTTACTCGCAGTACGACGATAACCGCGGTAACACCGCGGGGTTCAGCTATACAAAATAAAATCATCCAATTTGGTGCAGGCGTTCAGAGGTTATGCGTGTACATACATTTCGGTGATTTATTTTTATTTATATAGATTTCAAAAGTAACCAAGCAACGATTATTTATTACCCAGGCATTAACTTTATACATAAGTCTTTACATCGAATAAGTTAAACCAAAATTTCAGATGATCTAATTATGTAGACACCAAAAACCGGTACAGTTTTTTTTTCAGACAATAACCATTATTTTTCAGTACACCCGAGTTTTCAAAGCTTTAAAATAATATGTGAAGCTTATTTAGTCCTGGGGGACTAAGAACTTAGTTTTTACTGCACTGTTTCTGAGGTATACAATATCAAAGAATTTTAATTAAGCACGTTTTCGAGATGAAATATAGTTTTGTTAGATTATATACAATTTTATTACTAAAACTTTACTAAAACTGCTTCAATGGAAAATAAAACATTCTTCTAAAAAACACCATCATCGTCATTTTTTATAGCTAAAGGTAAAAATTGCAAATATTTTTTTTATCCTAAAGTCAGTTAAAATGAAGTCTAATTTTTTTTGCATTGTTTGTTCTTTAGATTATTTGTTAGTTAAGAAAGGGATACATAAGTGTTTTATGATAATCATTTATTCAGACCACTTTGTGTCCATTTTGTTAGATACAGCAAAGCTTATTCTATGTTTTTGTTAGCTTATTCTATGTATTGTTAGTAAAAGTCATCACAATAAGATAAATCAAATAATATTAAAACATTTAAAAAATTCTAATAATAACAATTACAATTAGAAAAAAAATAACAATTAAAATCAATCAAAACAATTCTCAATTTGAATCAAAATAAATTAAAAATATAAGAATTAAAACAGACTGAACAAAATTAATAACGTACATGTTATCAATAACTGTTAAGCAATCCCATTGGCGATTTATGTTACACTCAAAATAGAAAATTATTTCCTTCATTAATGTAAAAGAAAATAGAAAAGTAGAAAAAGAAGAGTGTATTTTGAGTTTTACTTCCCAATGAAGTTTTTCTCTTGCGCTCATAACCCAGTTACACTCGGTGATTAGAAACAATCACACTACCTGGATGGGTGACCGCTAGTGGCATGTTACCATGAGCGTCTCCGAGATTCGGAGGTCACATTAAGCAGTCGGTCCTGGTTTTTATCATATGATAACAGTCGTGAAGCTTAGTTAGTGGCTTTTGGGCGGCTTAAAAACATCTAACGACAAGAAAAAGTTGCTATAACGTTGTCTTGCCAGATCTCAATCCGCACTTGGCCAGCGTGGGGACGTATGGCTTTAACTCTCTCCTGAGGAGAGACCCCAGGCCAGCAGTGGGACGTTATGGGTTGTTGTTGATGATGATGAAGTTTTTCTACGTAATTTGCTTCCTTAGTCTCGCCTTACGACATCCACAAAATAAATAGGATCAATGACACTCCGTTTCAAATTCGTCACAACACAAGTCAAAGGTATGCTTTTATACTATTCTGAAATTAACTTGACCGTAGTATTACGATAATTTCTTATATATTATTAGTGTGGTGCCAATTATCGATAGCACATTATCCGCATTAAACTGAACAATGAACGTTAAACGCATTTTACATTTACCAAATGATAATGAAATGATTGCCACGGTTATTGTATAATCAAATTACGTTGATAGCGGGAGGTAATATTTGATTTCGATCGAATAGTGGTATGGTTATTTTCATTTCAGTCGTTATTCAGTTTACTTTTATTTTATTCATTTTTGTATTTACAATGTTTTTTTTTCATGTGCCATCTAGTCCCAAACTAAGCCGAGTTTGTATTATGAGTACTAGACGATTGATATAAATACTTTTTTGTTAATGCATACATATTATACCTAGAAAACACCCAAACTGCGAAACAAATACTTACAGATCATTCCAACATTGTTCCGACCCGGAAATCAAACCCGAGACCTCAAGCAATATCAGAATTGAATGAGTGCATTTTTGAAATTATTAGGACAACTGCTGTACTAGGAATGTCCCTTTATGTTTTAAAGGGAGAGATCAAACAAACATAGATAAAACGGAGATAAATAATACCCAGAATCAGAACAACAACTTATGAATCACGCAAAAAGTGAGATGCAGATCATGTGCGATTTTAACCCACAAGACAAGTAGAATACGTTGAGCTGAGTGCTTAAGCCCATACTCTATCCGTGCAGTGTATGATTAAATTAATTGAAAGAATGATCATTAAAAGGCTGATTTTTTAGAGCCATTACATTATGGCTTTTACGGTTGTGGAAGTTCCCTATGGCTCTTATAAATAATTTCGTGTTTAAAAGGATCTCATCCGTTATCAGTACTGATCCCTTTTCAACAATCTACAACTCGTATTTTTTTCTAGATCTTTACAGTCTAACTTTTTTTTTTCTTTTTTTTTATGTTTGACCCTGCCATGTTGACTCTACTCTGCCTGATGGAAAGCATAAGCAGAATCCAAGAGTGATGGTCATCATACTGCGAACGCAGACAATGCAGCATGGCGACCCACACCATAGCGGGCTAGTGATGCTTTCGCATCATTGGGCCTCCGGTCTCGCACTCACCAACGAAACACGACAGCATGATCGCTGTCATTTTACGTTGATTTTCTGTGCGAGGGTAGTACCGCCCCGGTCGAGCCGGCCCGTTCGTGCTGAAATCAGCGTGGCTCTACTACCTTGAATAACTTCCTTAGGCTTGTTGTTTTGAATGTAACTATTTACAAATAAATAAAATTAGAGTGTCTGTTTGTAATATTAAAATATCCACTTTTTACTAAATGCATATTTATGAATACACATATATACCAAAACAACATTTCTTTTCAATTTTTGTCTGTCTGTTTGTTCTGGGTAAACTCTGGAAATGGATGGACTGATTTTGACGGCACTTTCAGTAATTTTACTACTTTTTTTAGACTAGCTTTGTCCCGCGGCTTTACCCGCTGTACGACAATACGGAAACACCGCATGGTTCAGCTAGTACTTAATATGCTATAAAAACTTAACAAGTCAAATTTAAAATTTAATTATTATGGGTTTGGTACCTTAGACTTGAAATTTACTGGTTTAAGAAAAGATTAAGAGTCTCTTAATTACTGTTTTACTCAGATCGTTTTTATAAGTTGGAATTTTCATTATACAAGTTTTGATGTACCGTTATATTAGGGATACTTCCTAAAGAAGCTAACTGAAATTTATTTAAAAGATTATAAAATTATTTTGTGTACTGTATTTGATAATGGATAGGCAGAAGAAGAAAGTGTCAATGTTGCAGACAGTAAGATTGATGACTTCAAAAACTTTAAAAGCTCTTCGTAAAAGAAAATTAAACATTCTCTTATGTAAGACAAGGTTAGCAACCACTACAGGATACAAACATGTATATCCATGGCCATTAGTAATCCGGACAGAACAAACATAAAAAAAAAACTGGAGATCGTAAATTTGTTTTTTGGCGATTGTTATAAGTAGTTTAAGTGTAGCAGTTGAATGGTCTTCATTCTCATCAAACAAGTAGATATTAAATTACACGGATTACTTGAACCATTTATATTTTATGTGTATTCCTCTGCATTGAAAACAAACATACTTTGTTGTTTTTTGGGTCTGCCGAAATGACTCTACTCTGCCCAATGGAAAGCATAAGCAGAATCCAAGAGTGGTGCAACAATGCAGAATGGTGACCTACACCATGGTGGCCTAGTGATGTTTCTGTATCATTGGGCCTCAGGTCGTAATCACCAACAAAACACGACAGCACAATAAATGTTGTCATTTTACAGTCATCTTCTGTGCGAGGGTAGTACCGCCCCGGTCAAGCCGGTCTGTTCGTACCGAAATCAGCGTGCCTCTACTACCTCAAGTTTTACTGTTTACAGTCCATTGTGACTGATAGAATAAAAACAAGATTACTAGAAGTTTTAGACCATGTAGTAAGTAAGTAGTGTAAGTTGAAGCTTAACCTGATCGTGATCGCGATCCTGTAGTCATAGCGAATATTGCCAGAGTGTATCTGTGCACGCTGAACAGTTGTAGTTTATTGTATTTTAAACTAAAATTATAATGCTGAAGAGTTTGTTTAGTTTTGACTTTTGACTGCCTCGTTGGTCTCGCGGTTGGTGTGTGCGACTGCTGATCATGAGGTCTCGGGTTCGATTCCCGGGTCGGATCAAATGTTTGTATGATCTACAAATATTTGTTTCGGAGTTTGGGTGTTTTCTATGTATAATATGTATGTATTTACAAAAAAAAGGTATATATGTATTTGTATCAGTTGTCTAGTACCCACAACACAAGCTCTGCTTAGCTTGGGACTAGATGGATGTGTGTTAAATGTCCGAAAATATTTATTTATTTTATTTATTTATTTATGACAAGTACTTTAAAGTATATGATTATGACAGCCCTTAAGAGTCCACTAAGCTTACAATGGGCCTCTCCTGGAAAGGAGGATTTGGCCTACTTTATCACGCTGTCTGGACGGGTTGGCATAGAATGGCCAAGAACGGTTTACCGCGGTCGCAGCCTTCTGCGAAGACGTAATTTCGCAGAAGGAGGCGGCGGAGAAGGCCCGGGAGGATGATATCCACTCGGACCCGATCCGCCGCCGGCGAACCGGGCGGCGGAGGCGCGCCTACCAGCGCCTCATGCCGCCCTGAGTGTGGCCGCGGATGGTCGGGATGGGTTTTCCCCACCATCCGCTTTAGTGGTCACCCGCGAGGGGGCGACGTTACGCGTGTGCCGTACGTCGCCTAAATTGAGAGTTTTAACAGCAGACGGTGCCCGCTTCAGTGCGGGCAGGCGCTGGGAGGGGTCCGGATGTGTTAATAACAGCAGTTCCCGGATCCCTCCCGTCTCAGGCGCAGAGTGGCACACCGTGTGGTTTTAGTCGGTTCGATTCCGACACACCGCCCCGCCGCAAACCCCGGCGGGGTGACGGCCCGAGGGGGTTTCCACACGTTAAAAAAAAAAAAAAAAAAAAAAAGAATGGCCAAGAACGGTGCCCAAAACCACTCCCCACCCACCTTCTAGTGGGATTTACTTATGCTTCTTGAGTTGCAATTGTTTATGGATAACATTATGTCACTTCCCATGAAATGCTTTATTTTTTAACCGGCTTCAAAAAAGGAGGTTTCTCAACTCAACCGTATATTTTTTTTTATGTGTGTTCGCGGATGGCTTCGTCGTTTATGAACCGATTTTAACGATTCTTTTTAAATGGAAAGGAGATGTCCCAACAGTGGTACCACGATAAGGACAGCAATATCTGATGATGGCATCCAAGAGAAATTGAGTCGAACCTTGAAGTCCTTAAAATTGTACGTGTTATAATTCATGCTTCCTATACCAAAAATATTTTGATATTATATAGTTCCGTGTTTTTGTGCATTAGTCCGGTAACTTAAAAATGATGTATGCTCGATAGTAAGGAACCTTCAAGCATATAGATATTGCCAAGGTAGGCTTTTTTAAAAATAAAATAACTAACTTTTGTCCGTGGTTCAGCCCGCGTTTATTTCGGATGTCACAGTTTTTTCTTAATAACTTATAAACACTCACAAATAATGTGACTTTCTACTGGTCAAAGAATTTTCAAAATCAGTTTCGTAGATCTCAACCTCACAAACTTTACTTGTTTATATATTAGTATAGATAACATAGACAAACGAACATCGTTCCAGACAATAAATGAAATTATTTCAGTACACATTCACACAAAATTCAATAACGTGTATTTGAACTGACTAAACAAACGTGTGCTTTCGAGTTCAACGTAAATGCGTGCGCCTGTAGAACAATGGGAACGCGTGTCTGATGTACAAACAAATGCGTGCCTTGCTAACTTAACCATAGATACGTATGCACGCATACACATGCAGAGTAATCTTGTTGATTGTGCAGCAGCCGAGCGGGTCGATTTGATAAACGTTCTCTTTGGGACCGTTTCGTTTCCCCTTAATTTTCAAAATATAGTGCTATTTCGAGTAGAGCATGGACCGTAAAGTAATCAATGCTGAAGTATATTGCGAGATACGCTTTACGTATGGATTAGGGCAGGACGGTACACTAATTGCTTACGAATGTTTAAGTGAAATTGTAAAATCCAGATACAATTTATATTATAGTAGCTGAACCCCGCGGTGTTAATCGCGGTAAAAGAATAGCCGCGGGTAACACCGCGGGGTTCAGCGACAAAGTTAGTCTAAAAAAGTAGCTTAGTTACTCTCTGGATCATCAGCTACCTGCCTATGAAAGTCCCGTCAAAATCGGCCCAGCCCTTCCAGAGATTACTGTAATGTACATGATTTAAATAATCTTAATGTATGTTTCCGAACGCACACTTTTGTTGATCTGTGGCAAGAAGAATAAAATGTCTCTCGATATGGCGGTGTTTCATTGTGTCTGCACTCCTTAAATTATTGTATTTTCCGGCGTTAAACATATCATTTGGCGACGAGGAGTTAACGAATCCGCTGATACAAGGTGTAATAGCAATTTATATCATGTCAATTGGTAAAATTGCAGAATTTAATGTATCAACAGACGATTGGAGGCTGTACATAGAACGTCTAGAACAATATTTTATTGTGAACCAAATAAAACCGGATCTACAAGTACCTACCCTAATAACTGTAATGGGATCGGCTGGTTATGAATTGTTGGTTAATTTATGTACGCCGTGTAAACCAACCTCAAAATCTTTCAAGGAGTTGGTCGAGATTTTGGGCAAGCATTTGCAACCACGACCCAGTGTACTGGCCGAGCGGTTTAAGTTTCATCATAGGAAACAAAGCATGGGAGAAAAGATAGCAGACTATGTTGCGGAACTCAAAAAAATGTCTAAAACGTGTGAATTCGGCCAGTGGTTGAATGAGGCATTACGCGATCAGCTTGTGTGTGGTCTTACAAGCGAACCAATTCGTCAAAGATTATTTGCAGAGGAAAGAATAGACTTCCAGAAAGCCTGCAGTCTAGCGATCAGCATGGAAGCGGCTGAAAGGGACGCCGCCTTGGTAGAGAGTGATAAAACCGCATCCATTAATTATCAGGCAATGAAAAATAACGCGATGACGTCACACACTCGACGCGTAGCGCGTGGCACGTTGTCAGGTGGCAGGGGGGCTGCCGTGCCAGTAAGCAGGGCGCCGGCTCCGGCGCGGCGCTCGACCGGAGCGCGCGCAGAGACCGCGAACTCACGTTGGGAGTGCCGGGTCTGTGGTGGTGAGCATGACACCGTTTCGTGCAAGTATCGGCACTATGTGTGCCGTGTCTGCAACCAGCCTGGACATCTACGTCGAATGTGCCCGAAAGACAGCGGGTACAACGCGACCTACAGACACAACTACGTCAAGGAGACAGAGTTGAGTAGTGACAGCAGTGAAGAGGTAATAAATTGCATTTATATTAATCAGTTATCGTTAGAGGATTGTCCACCTATTATGATATCTATGAGTATTAATAATAAAATGTATGAAATGGAATGTGATTCGGGCAGTGGTGTGTCTTGTGCAAGTTACGCAATGTACAAACAATGTTTTAGTGAGATGGAGCTGAAAGATACAAAGTTAGCACTGAAATATTATACAGGTGAAATTGTCCGACCCGTTGGTGTAATTAGACCATTGGTATGCTACAAGGATAAGAAGCTATATTTGGATTTATACATTATAGACAGAGGGAAGTCTATGTTGTTGGGTCGACAATGGTTGTTTGAACTGGGTATACAGATATCCGTGCCCTGTAATATTAATAATATTTCGGACAATGATTTTAATTTTGAGCAATTCAGTTCCAGATACTGTAAGGTGTTCTCTGAGGGCCTCGGGCGGTTCACCGGTGGGCAAGTGAGCATCCACCTACGTGAAGGCGCCCGGCCGGTGTATATGCGGGCGCGGCCACTGGCATACGCCCACCGCGAGCCCGTGGAGCGGGCGCTGGCGCAGCTGGTGCGGGATGGTGTGCTCACACCGGTGCAGCGCTCCGACTGGGCTACTCCTATAGTAGTGGTACCCAAGAAAGACGGTAACATTAGGATATGCGCTGACTATAAAGTTACTTTAAACAAAATGCTAGATGTCGACCACTATCCTCTGCCACGGGTGGAGGACCTGCTCGTTAGGCTGCGCCCTGGAAACCGATTTTCCAAAATTGATCTCTCACAAGCGTATGTACAGTTTGAATTGGATGAAACGCGAAAATACACCGTTATAAACACACATAAGGGTATGTTTCAGTATAATCGATTGGTATACGGTTTGGCGTCTAGCCCAGGCATTTTTCAAATGATTTTGGAACAACTTTTTAGCCATTTGCCACAAGTAGGGGTATTTTTGGACGATATCATTATTACTGGAATTTCAGACTCTGATCACTTAAATAATCTAAAAAAGGTATTTGATATTTTACAAAAAAACGGTCTCAAGGTACACAAAGACAAATGCTCATTTTTCAAAGAGTCGGTGACTTATCTAGGCTATGTCATTTCGAAGGAGGGGGTACATACATGTCACGACAAAGTCAAGGCCATAATAGAGACGGCTGCACCGACCAATGTAACGGAACTTCGCTCTTTTCTGGGTATGGTCATGTATTATGCAAAGTTCATTCGGAATATGAGTTTCATTGCAGCACCATTATATGAATTGCTGAAGACAGGCGTCGTTTATTCGTGGAGTCGCGCATGTCAGGCAGCATTTGATAAGATTAAGGAGCTGTTGTCGTCGAGTAATGTCCTAGTACATTATTCCACGGAGTTACCACTAATATTGACAGTGGATGCTAGTAGCGTAGGTGTAGGCGCTATCATTTCACATGTCACGAAGGCAGGTGAGAGGCCTGTAGCTTACGCGTCTCGATCGCTTAACAAAGCAGAACGAGCTTACTCTCAAATAGAGAGAGAAGCACTCGCTATTATCTACGGAGTACGTAAGTTTCATCAGTACCTGTATGGTCGAAAATTCAAGTTACGAACCGATCACAAAGCTTTAACGACGATTTTTGGTAATAAGGTCGGTATTCCGGTGATGGCGGCCAGCCGAATGCAAAGGTGGGCGGTTGTTCTTTCAGGATATAATTATGAGATAGAGTACGTTCCGTCATCTAAAAACTGCGCAGATGCGTTATCGCGTCTACCTGTAGGGAAAGGTCACGATGGGGTCACCGAGGTCACGTATCTTAATTTTGTTGAGAATTTTTTGCCGGTGACGCATAGCCAGGTACAGAAAGCGACGAACGCAGACCCGCTACTCAGTAGAATACTTTTGTACATTCACTCGGGTTGGCCATCTGTTTGTGATGACGACCGTCTTAAACCGTTTCATATCAGGTGGAAGGAATTATACGCGGATGCAGGCTGTGTTATGTGGGGCTATCGTATGGTGATTCCGGAGTCACTGCGTCCAATAATTTTAAAGCAATTACACAGCAGCCACATGGGCATCGTTAAAACAAAGTCGTGTGCCCGCAGCTACGTGTGGTGGCCCAACATCGACGCTGATATCGAGCAGGTGTGTCGGAGCTGCGAGACGTGCGCCCTGGAGCAGCCGGAGCCGCCGCGCGCACAGCCCCAGCCGTGGCCCTATCCCGAACAACCGTGGACCCGATTACACCTAGATTTCTTAGGACCTATACACGGTATCATGTTTTTGGTAATTGTTGACGCCACATCGAAGTGGATCGAAATATTCGAAATGACGCGTACGACGGCTGCCGCGGTAATTAAAATTTTACGTGGCTTGTTTGCTAGATTTGGGTTGCCAGTGGAAGTCGTTTCGGACAACGGCCCCCCGTTCCAGAGTAACGAATTTGAGAAATTCTTGAGTACCAACGGAATTAAGCAAAAATTTTCTCCCGCTTATCATCCAGCATCAAATGGCGCGGCGGAAAATGCGGTGAAGTTATGCAAACGAGCAATAAAAAAAGCAATCACGGATAAGATAGATATCGATACTGCATTGCAAACGTTTTTATTAAGTTATCGAAATTCAATTCACAGTACAACTGGGACGACCCCTGCGTGCATATTACAACGTAGATCGTTGCGCTCTCGGCTAGATTTGTTGCGTAGAGATAGGGCGATCCTGGATCGAGTAAGCGACGCACAGTCAAAACAAATAGAGTTTGCGGGCGGCAGTCATCAAAAATTTCAAAGCGGAGATGAGGTATGGAGTAGGAATTATCGGGGTCGCGATAAATGGCAGAAAGGTACGGTGATTGAGCAATTAGGGTCTCGCAGAATAATAGTAAGAGAGGAAAGTGGTCGTCAAGCCTCTAAGCATGTAGATCAATTACGTCGCAGGTCGCGCATGTCTTTTGTTCCATGTCCTAGCGAAGGTGAAGTGTTGTCAGCCGTTAGAGACAGTGTACTAGGGCAGAGTACGTCAAGTACTCCCCAAAAAACGGCCTCTCGGGATATACCGACGGAACCACCACACACCCCGGAGTACATGCCAGGTGAGCACGCCAACGATGAGCGGTTGCGGGCGTCAGCGCCGGCTCCACGGGCCGCACCTAACATCGGCACTACCTCACAGCCCGACACCGAACTACCGGTAAACCGTCCTAGGCGCCTGCGGAAACCAGTTACTAGATATGAACCATAGTAATTTGTGGAATTATTGTTGTTAGTTTATATAATATATAAAGTTAAGATGAATAGTTGTTCACGTTATTAGAAATATTTTATCTTGTTATTTTGGTTTGTGTAAATGCCAATTGAAGTCATATAATGTTACATATCTAAATGGTGTAAATACTTGTAGGGTCAGCATGATAACGTTTAAGGAAGAGCGTGTAATGTACATGATTTAAATAATCTTAATGTATGTTTCCGAACGCACACTTTTGTTGATCTGTGGCAAGAAGAATAAAATGTCTCTCGATATGGCGGTGTTTCATTGTGTCTGCACTCCTTAAATTATTGTATTTTCCGGCGTTAAACATATCAATTACCAGAAACAAACAGACAGACAGACAAACAAAAAATTTTAACCACATTTTTGGTGTATGTACCGTGTATACATACATATGCAATTAGTAAAAAGCGGTTATTTTGATATTACAAACAGACACTCCAATTTTATTTCTTTGTAAAGATAATCAAATTTTAGTTTACGTATAGGCTTATGTTTTCTTCTAGACCTTTTAAGTATCTCGAGTATAAAAGATATTGCATATTGTCTAAGAAAATCAAAGCCAAATATCATCAATCTTTCTGCCAAAGGTGTTTGACAAGATTATTTTCACCGCAGACATTCGATTATAGAAGCAATTTCCTTTAAAATAAACAACATATTTGTGCCAATAATTTGCAGTAAATATCCCATCAGATACTCTTAATAAGAATTTTCACCCAAAAGTATGTTGATTGATATAATTATGTTGCGTAGTCGAAACGTGTGCTATTTTTTCTTATTTCCTCTTTTCTTCTACCACAATAGAAAAGCAGATACAGCAAAAAAAAGTCGCGTGGTATCGTGGGACACCAGATAGAAACGTACCTTATCATAAAATATAATAATACATGCAACTTACAGATGGCGCTATACTAAATATTTCGTTCACGCTGTTTAAAAACTACAAAATTGTCTTAACACCTTTATTTTATTAAAAATGGTTTTATAAAAATATGAAATAAAAATAAATAAATAAATATTTTGGACATCTAACACACAACGTCATCCAGTCCCAAGCTAAGCTGAGCTTGTGTTATGGGTAGGTACTAGACAACAAATACATATATACGTTTTTTTAGTACATAGCTACATATTATACGTGGAAAACATCCAAACTCCGAAAAAACAAATATTTGCACATCATACAAACATTTGATCCGACCCGGGATTCGAACCCGAGACCTCAAGCACAGCATTCACATACGCTACCATTGTGACACCGAGGCAGAAATCTTACGTTACGGACGCTTTTTATCGGCTAGAGTATCCCTCCACAACGCCTCATAAGGCACTGCGTTCCAATAACAATAAAATTAGACTACATGAATAGAGCAGTGGTTAAAGCGAATATCTCGTCCCTTTTTAATGCGCTAAGTGTTGTGAGTTCATCCCACATGGACAATACTTTGTGTGATTCACGAATTGTTGCTCTGAGTCCAGGTGTTTTTGTGTCCATTTTATATGTGTAAAGTCATAGTGTTGTCACTCGGGACTATTCTTGAATTGATTATCTACCCTACCGAATAAAAAACAATAAATAATTACGTGAAGGTTTTTTCGAAGCGAAAGTTATTAAGTAAGAGTTTGTCAACTAACTGATCGAATAAAAGTAGACTAGAAAATATACTTACACCACACCTAGAATGTTATAGACTTTGCCTTAAGTTATCTACCTGCATTTTTTTAGTTAACAGTACAACTGTTACTTTACTGAACAGTTTACTGTATACTCCAACAGTCAGTGCAGCCTAGATCTAAACGACAATAATTTTTTTTTATCAAAGAAAGGCCTATATGATCATTATCATCTCGTATATAAGGCTTTCTTGCACACAAGCTTCACACATTCCACGCTACTGTCATCGATTTTGGGCTTCTTGCATCCAACAGTCTACCAGCCATTTCTCACTCCACCAGCCCTGTGGACTTCTAACACAAAACATGAAAAGAATATAGAAAACAAAACCTTTTATAAAACCGCAGCTAATTCTTTACAAAAACATCTTTCCACTTCGCGCATAGGTTCCGTAAGCTTTTTATCTGGGTGCCAATTATTTTCAGGATCAACGCAGCTCTTGTATCTGTCAATATGGCGGCGGTATTATGAACTCGTCTCGCAGATGTTGTTATTACGATCGTGTCAGTCTTTTCTGTCTTATATTTTATATTCGTTACGTCGAGGATTTGGCCCGTGAATTTGTGCTGGATTAATTCTTTTATCATTCTTTTATTTATTTACTTTTTCGTGTGTAATTTTATGTTATTACAAGTATGTAGTAGGAACAGTGAGTTTTGTAGAACAGGAGATAGTGATTTATGGATATAGGAAGTTAGTACATTCATAAGTGAAACACATGAACGTTACAAGTTTTCCATGAGTCATGTTGAGACCCAAATAAAGGTCGGATTCGATAGATTCATGGGGAGAGGGTTTTGAAAGGCGGCACTGCACTTGCAACTCTCGAGTGAAATTTGCAATCCATCAGCCTATTATAAACCATTAGGTAATCTGTTTAATCGTTTGCCCAAAGAATATAAATAAATAAAGAAAACACAAAACAGTCATGAGGACTGCCGATAGAAGTGAATACTCAAAACTCTAAACAAACACTTGTTTAAGCTCACCTGAAATGAACCTCTTTGCTCTTTAATTAAAATGCGCGACAAAAAGAAGTAAAAATAATGCTTATTTATTATTATCTTATAAAAATATAGGTTAATGCTATACAGTATAAACATATTACCAGTCATGTCAAATTTGAGAAGCTGTCACCATGCACAATCGCACAAGCGTATTAGGTCAGGTCAAGTATCCTGTCACGATGTGTCCTGATGCGAGTTTAACATTTTTGACCCTTCCCAAAATAAATTTTACTAAAGTGCACAATGCCGCTAAAGAAGTCTTGACTTCAATGAATAAATATTTCGAACATCTGACACAACGCCAGTGCCAAATTAAGCAGAGCTTGTAGTATGGGTACTAGATAACTAATGTAAAATATTTATATATTTTTTTTGTCAATACATAG
This sequence comes from Spilosoma lubricipeda, assembly GCA_905220595.1. Taxonomy (NCBI): domain Eukaryota; kingdom Metazoa; phylum Arthropoda; class Insecta; order Lepidoptera; family Erebidae; genus Spilosoma; species Spilosoma lubricipeda. The sequence goes on from HG992300.1 coordinate 6,807,862, forward strand.
GTAAATATTACACATAGAAAAAACCCAAACTCTGAAACAAATATTTGCAGGTCATGAAACAGATATTTTCGAAATAAAGCAATTTCATAACTGAACAATATCACTGCCTCGTTGGTCTTGCGGTTGGCGTATGCGACTACTGATAATGAGGTCTCGGGTTCGATTCCCGGGTCGGATCAAATGTTTGTATGATCTACAAATATTTGTTTCGGAGTTTGGGTGTTTTCTATGTATAATATGTATGTATTTACAAAAAAAAAGTATATATTTATTTGTATCAGTTATCTAGTACCCATAACACAAGCTCTGCTTAGCTTGGGACTAGATAGCGTTGTGTGTTAGATGTCCGAAATATTTATTTATTTACTGAGACTGTTAAAGCATAGTGATATAACCACAACTTTAAATTTAATTTTTAAATTCTACAAGTCCATTGTAGAAGTATTATTAAAGTAGCAAACGAGTTTTGTCCTAATAACAAACAAGAAACTCTTCTGACATGTTTCCAAATCAAGCAATTTCACTCGCTTCTTAAAGTTATAATGGTATTATGGGAAAACTCTATACCCAAAACCTTAAGCTAATAAAACATCACCCACATAATTAACATTAATATGTCATTCTCGGGGGTTACCACAGAGTAATCAACTCTCTACATCACACAACGACATACATGTGGTAACATTAATAATAAATACACTCGTATAGTACCTAATTTATATACACTGGTAACATTACAACATCATCCCTTGTTATAATAAGGGATTTATATCAAACTAGCTGAACCCCACGGTGTTATCCGCTTCAATTGTTGTACCGCGGGTAAAACCGTGGGACAAAGTTAGTCTAAAAAGAGTAGCCTAAGTTACTCATTAGATCATCAGCTACCTGCCAGTGAAAGTCCCGTCAAAATCGTTCCAGAGATTACCCGGAACAAACAGACAGACATTTTTTTTTAAATACATTTTTGGTATATGTATCTACTTATGCATTTAGTAAAAAGCGATTATTTTAATATTACAAACATACACTCTAATTTTCTTTATTTGTATAGATGAGATTGAAATTTATAGTTAAAATGATAATCTGCATTGTTAGCTTTTAATTAAACAGTTCTCGCACTATCAATATTTTTTATAACGGGAAATTTTACAAATGTACATTAAACGGACACAAAAAATATTCAGACGCGGAACACCAGCAAGGTGACCGAATAAATTTCTACCTACACCCCCGGTTCTCCGGTTACTTCTTTTTGTTTTTAAGTATGGCTGTGCCATAATTACTCTACTTTGCCTGATGAAAAGCATAAGTAGAATCAAAGAGTGGTGGTTGTCATACTCATTACGAATGCAGACAATGCATTAAAGCAGCATGGTGACAAAATATAGCCTTTGTCACTTCTCAATAGTGTTGCTTTCTGTTGGTGAAAGATATTTTAGGATCGGGTCAGCACTTCCTAAGATTACCCCCAACATTCATACATACAAAGTTAGAACTTTACCTCTTTATAATATTAGTATAGATTTTTATGTATACACTAGCTGTCCCGGCAAACGTCGTTTTGCCATAACTACTAATAAATTAAAAATTAATTAAAAAAACATTGTCCAGCGGACAAAATTGTGAATCTAAACCATTCCCAGATCCCCTTGAACACACACAAAAAATTTCATCAAAATCGGTCCAGTCGTTTGAGAGTAGTTCAGTGACATACACACTCACAGAAGAATTATATATATAAACTAGCTGTCCCGGCAAACGTCGTCTTGCCATAACTACTAATAAATTAAAAATTAATTAAAAAAACATTGTCCAGCGGACAAAATTGTGAATCTAAACCATTCCCAGATCCCCTTGAACACACACAAAAAATTTCATCAAAATCGGTCCAGTCGTTTGAGAGTAGTTCGGTGACATACACACTCACAGAAGAATTATATATATATAAAGATACAATAATAAATTGACGTCACGGTAAGAAAATAATCTCAAAATATGTTACTTCAATGTCGATTGCATCAAAAATAGTTACATTTAAATACACATTTCAACTAAATTAAAAAACTAAGAGCTTTGCCAAACATCAGAACATGAAAAATACGGCTGGACACGTTCACAAACATGAAATCCATTTAAATTAATTATACAGAATGACTGCAGACTCATGGCGGATGTAATTAGGCGGGACACTGACAAACTTTTCCGTAGCTTTTAAAGTTCTGTCAGCGGCTAAAGTTAAAAACAGGCGTAGGATTATACTACAACGAATACAAAAAAAACGGCCAAGTGCGAGTCGGATTCGCGCACCGAGGGTTCCGTACAAACCTGTAGGTATATTATATGAAGTAACTAAAAAAATATGATTTTCGCAACTTTTCCTTTATCTGTGTTATAAGATATTACTTCGTACAAAATTTCAAGAATCTGTGTTCACGGAAAGTACCCTGAAGGTTTTGACTGCCTTGGGAGTGTCGAATCTTTTGATTGCGTTGGCTTAGAAGTTTAATTTTTTTTAGCTCGAAGAGACAGTAGACCTGAGTATTAGATATGAATTTCAACTTGATACCTCCACGCGTTCCTGAGAAAAAGCGAACGACAGACGGACAACAAAGTGATGCCATAAGAGTTCCGTTATTTTTCCCTTTGAGGTACGGAACCCTAAAAATAACTTAGTCTACATAGTTCAGAAAATACTTTGTGATGGCTATTTAGAGAACGAATGTAGTCAAGTTTGATTAGGTACCGATCTATTACTAGTTAACAAATAATAAATGTTTATATATTTTAATCTTTTTGAAATAGAATTTAAAGTTTTAAATTTAGAACGTCACTGAATATAATATGTATTTTTACAGCTATATAATCACATATCTATACTAATATAAAAACCGATTTGAAAAAATTAGTTGGATAGTCCATTTATCGAGGAAGGCTATAGGTTATATATTATCACGCTAAGACCTACAGGAGCAGCAATGAATAATGTTACAAAAACGGGGGAAAATTATCACGCTACGGCAGTAGGAGACGCAAATGAGGTTGCGTGGGTCGGCTAGTAGTAATATATAGAGCTGAAGAGTTTGTTTGTTTGTTTGAACACACTAATCTCAGGAACCGCTGGTCCGATTTGAAAAATTCTTTCAGTGTTAGATAGCCTATTTATCAAGAAAGGCTATAGGCTATATATAATCACGCTGAGACTTACAGGAGCGGAGCAACGATGAAGAATATTACAAAAACGGGGGAAATTTATCACGCTACGACAATAGGAGACGCAAACGAGGTTGCGTCGGTCGGCTAGTTTATAAATAAAATGTGGTTCAATAAGCTGTGGCAATTTTGAGTATCTGTAATTATCAGTAGCTTTTTTAGAACTCTTATTCATTACTACGTAAATGGAATACAAAGATATGGTATTAGAACGAAACGCAGTAAAGATTATTCACTAATTCGATGTTTCGTGGATTCGAGACTTCAAAGTAATGATTCGTTTATTAGAAGCAGCGAACAGCAAGGCGAAAAGAATATATTCCCCATGCGGAACCATTAATGCGCAAAGTGAAATCACATCCATCCCCTTTTTTAATTTGGCCGGAGTTTTGCAGCCCCTAAAGGCAGTTAGCCAGACTAGCCTTTGGGACAAATTGAATGGAATACATAATCTGATGGGCCAGATTAACTTGCTGAATGAAGCCTGTTGTAGTAGATGAGTTCGTGTTTAATTACTGTTATAGCATGAATGATTTAAGGGCGGTAAGTGACTACAACTGTTGGTTAATATAGTTTGAACATCTAAATCACATGTAAAGAACATGTTTTGTTGTACTTAAAATTAAAGCATTTATGTAGAAAATGCAAAAAAATTGTAGTTGTATATCCAGTTGAGCATTTTCAGTTCACAAGCCTGTTCTATGTGAAATAAAAATATTTTATAATTTCGTCAATTTCATATCTATACAAATAAATAAAGTTGGAGTGCCTGTGTGTGTCTTGGCACATGTACCGTGTATACATACGTATGCATTTATTAAAAAGCAGTTATTTTAATATTACAAACAGACACTCCAATTTAATTGTTTGTATAGAAAAGCTAGGTAAACGTCTTGAATTAATGATATACTTTAATAAAAATAGATCATTTCATGAAGATTGTTAAAGTTGTATTTTCTAGCAAACAGATAAGTAACCATAAAAAGGTAAAAGTAACTCATCTCATCAACTTTAAAATGGTCATGAGAATATACGTTTAAAAAACTGAATAAACGTCTTGAATTACGAAAACTTGAAAAAAACAAACATTTAATTATATAAACTACAACAGATTTAATCTTATAATGAGTCTTGAAGATTACCTACTTTAAAAACAAATTAATTAACTCTCACACCAAAGGAATTCTAAGAAAGTGACGCATACAATCCCTTTTCTAAATCTGTTTATTTTTACATAGCCCTTTCTCAGTAATCTCTAGAACAAAGAGACAATTATGTTCTTGATAAGACAAAAAATAATTTAGCCGGGGTTTGTGCTGTTGCCGTAGATTTTAAGAGGGTAATATACCTAAAGTAGCAAGATTTGCAGAAATGTTTGATGAAGTGACGTTTATTGTGTAAAGTCTGCGATTTCTCAGGAGGTTTCCTGACGCTGTAATTATGTTCTTGATGTTAATGTCTTACAATTTTAACTTTTGTTGACGACTGAGTTTCAGAGCTATACATATTTACAAGACATATATACGCTATACTAAATTTCAAACTTTCGCGTTCCATGGTATATTAACAATTATTTTTACGGGAATTAAGCCTGCCACAGTCAGCCTATGACCACGGCCAGTGCAACCTGGTCGAAACGTCAGCACATCAGAGGTGTGTAATACCTTTTAATAAGTGATTGCGTTAATTCCCTTAAAAATAATTGTTAATATATACGCTATATTTTGAATTTATGTTTTAGTTTGAAAAAAAACGGGCTATATACATCAAAAGATCCCTAAAAAATTTAGCATAATTTAATAAAACATAAAATGCTTTTTATCTAAACGTATCGCTTTAATGGTAGTGTGGGTCACTGGAAAACCGATGGCGATTTAGAATTAGCCGGAGAATTTCCATCCTAAACAGTTCCACTGAATTATTCTGCAGTTCGATAAAACATTATCATGACGCAAAGAAAATACCTACTTATTTTTAAAATAAAAAACACTTTTTGCCGCGTGGACTGCGATGATGATATGATACATTACATACTTTTCTTTATATTTATTTTTATATATTATTATTTTATATTTTTTAGTCACTTACTGGTAAAAGAAATAAAACAAAACATTACATTCGTTCGAAATTTGATTACTGCGCGACTTTTATAAAGATGGGGAGGACTCCCTAAAATTTTCTTTGACTGCTGTCTCTAAGCATTTTATATTAGTTAAACATTAAATTACAAACTAAGCAATCGCGTTAATAGTTGCTTCACGGTGACATTTTATTATTAAGCTAAGTTTATGTTCAAAGACCGTTGCATCCGGATAACACGGTGTGTTTCGTGTTAACTAAATTTAGGGTCCCTTAGTCTAATTTTTAAGTAACCATTAAACTATTCAAACCACTTAATTTGCTACAACGTGCAATCTATAACAATCAGGTAACAATCATAGATACAGCAAAGACTAACAGTACTGTTCACGCTGTACTGAAGCACAGCACTGGTTTTCAGATGGCCCCTGGCTTTTACGCCAATAGTTACAGAAATAAGGGCAAAAACGCAAATCGCAACAGGGCAAACATAAAATTTAAATACGTTCATTGCAAATCAAAAATAAACAAATAAGCACCCACATTAGAATAAAATAAAAATTGACCTATAATAAAATACAAATAAGAAATAAAAAAAAGAGAAATCAGCCATTCATGTACACACTAAATTTAACACTGTTAAGACGGGGCCGATAGACTCACAGTTTTGCTACTGTCATTTTTGTTGAGCAAGAAATTACTCAAATTCTTATTGAAAATATTATATTTAGATTCATTTTTTCTTAACTATACAATCAAGAAATTAACTGACCGAAAGATATCTTGAACTGAATGTAGTTAACCCTAATACTTTATCTAACTTTTTATCTTCTATCAGTTGGGGTTATCTTAAAAGAAAATGTATAAATGGCTTATTTGAATAAAGTTATTTACCTCATTGCAGTGACAACTTATTTTCGATGAGGTTATCCTATAGAGTATTGCTTTAGTTTAAATCTACTATTTTATCTTCTATCGTTTATCTAAACTAATATCATAAAGATAATAAAATTGTTTGTTTGCAAGCTAACACAAGTTAAATCTTATCATGGATACCAGAGCTGAACTATACTTGTGCCCTGAATGTTTATTGTCTTATTTTTGTGTGTATAAACCGAAGTTGTGTTATCTCGTTTTAAATAAATAAATTTAAAAAAAAAGCTCCAATTTCAGGTCCTACCTCCTGTTTATTTTTTATTCATCAAAGTGATCATAAATTCAAAAAAATCTGATCAAACGATAAACGGACAAATAAATGCGTTACAAAGTACTAAATTGTACAATGCCTAATCCATACTTTAATACTATCCATACTAATTTTATAAATCCATAAGAATCTCTGTCTATTACGCTTTCGCGGCTAAAACACTTAATCGATTTAGATATATTTCGACATAGCGATAGACTGGATCTTCGAGAACGACATAGTTGACCTTTTGTCGCAATATCTGATAGTTAAGCAGGTGGAGCCGTGGGTAATTGATAGTATCCTTTTAAAAGTTGTCTGTAAGAATTTTACGTAAGTGCACCTCTTCGTGGGTTATTGTAAATTGTCTTCTTGTTTCATTGAATGTGTGTACAATTAAGACTTAGTAAGTAATGTTATCCATACATAAAATTTTTAAGTACAATACTCGTGGAGGAAAACTGCAAAACATATTCATACATTTACCTCTGAATACTAATACGGAACCCTTTTATGGTAACGTCAGCATCATCCTCCAACCTTTTTTATTTCAAAGACAATTGTCACCCGCGTGGTAAGCGGAGCGTTCAAGAGACAAAAATGTGGGGAAAAAGTAGGGAAATAAAAAATAGAGAAGTGCCGCTCAAGGGACGGCTATAATGCAGGTTATCGTTTGAGTTTCTTAGTTCGCACGTTAGTAATTAAACTTATAGTATATAATGGGACTGAAGATAATTTCTTAATATTAATATTTATTTTTTTGTACAGGGGCAAAACGAACAGACAGTACACCAGATGGTATGCGACTACTGTTCCCAATGGAAACCTTCCCCCTAGAAAAGTTGGCATTCTAAAACAATAACAAATATGTATGGGAATTATGTTATTTCAAAGCTAAGTTAAAACAAAATAATAGTTAATTAATACAAGAGAATAGAGACGTTAGCGATTGTAGAATCAGAATCTACCACAGTAAAGATTAATCTAAAAATACTTTTCACCTGCTAAGCTTTCCTGTTACATATAGTGTTTTACATTTATCCTAAACTAGCTGTACCCACGACTTCGTCAGCGTGGAATAGTAACTATGGGTAACATTTGTGCAATCTTTCTTTCCCTTTTCCACCCCTTACAATCCTTTTTTCTCATTAAGGAGTAGCCAATGTCCTTTTTAGGCTCTAGACTATCTGTGTACCAAATTTAATTTAAATCGATTTAGTAGTTTTGGCATGAATGCGTGACCGACACGCAGACAGACAGAGTTACTTTTGCATGTATAATATTAATAAGGATTACTAGTGTGACTATGAACATTATCAAAGAAAGCTATCAAATAATCCTAATATTAAAAACGCGAAAATTTGTAAGTATGGATAGATGGATGTATATTTGTTACTCTTTCACGCAAAACTACTGAACGGATTAGAACGAAACCTTACAGTAATATAGCTTATACATCAGAATAACTCATAGGCTACTATTTGCCGCGATAACTGACATACACGCGGGCGGAGCCGCGGGCAACAACTAGTATTATATTAAAACTGATGGTGGCAATGTTAATTCACTTTGGTACCTAAATAGTATCGAAAATACTGTGATTTTCTAGATTAAAAATTAACTAGTTGGACTCAAGACAAGTAAAATTTTGTATTTAAAGAATGAATGGAGAGGAGTTTTTTATTTTACTATTGAAAACTGTTGATTATAAAGGTTTAAAACTATGTAAATTGTAATACAGTTTTATTATTCAAGTCTCTAAGAAATTCGATTGGTTTTATTGTTTTGCTACTTGTTGGCCGCGGCTCCGCCCGCTTATATGTCGGTTATCGCGGTAAATAGTAGCCTATGTGTTATTCGGATATAGAAGCTATATTACTGTAAAGTTTCATCCAAATCCGTTCAGCAGTTTAGCGGGTAAGAGTAAAAAACATCCATTCATCTATAGATTACTTTTATGGTAATATTTTACATATACTACACCTGGCACTAAGCGTGCCGCATGAATGTGACAGCGCTATATAACTTTCTATCAATGACAGAGACATCGATACTTTATTGGGAGTCGACGATCAAAGTTCATAAGCGTAAAGTGTTACTAATTCATGGTTGTTTATTTTTAACATCGATTAAGTGTGCGTTAACCTTAAAAGAGGCAATAAATATTTTATTGTAGTATATGTTTGTTATTTTTATTTTATTTTATCGGTATAATGAATGAGTTTAAGGGGTGGTCGCTTGTTACTTTTTACGTTTTGTAGTATTGTGTTCTAGTTATCTCTGTATTCAGTCATTTACAGCTTACACAGTTTTGTTACTATCTAGAGGTTATAGACATTATTACTCTTCAATAGTGCTTCGTTGGTCTAGCGGTTAGGGTATGCGACTGCAGATCTAAAGGTATCGGGTTCGAATTAAAATTTCAAGAAATTCTTATTAACGTCCCGAGATCAGAAGTTGGCGCCATTTGACGTTGTTTTATATTTCCTGACGTTTGAAACGGGTAGACAGTGACTCGTTTGAATGTAGAAGATAAACAAAAATAATTTAATCGCTAATAAGACCCGCTATGTAATGAAAACTATGAATTTGTTTAATTCGAATTGAATATAAAACCCTTATGTCTTCTTTGCCTCCGGTACTCAAGGTTTCATACATAGGAAAGATACATACACCGAACGTAGTGACCTCTCCAGTGAAAAGGGTTGACAATCCCATCGGAATGGGAGTTTTGATCTACACGATGACTGAAGTGACTGGTGTTATTTGCCAGGTTTTTTGGTAAAATTCAAAGAATTCCTTTCAGCAAGGAATCAATATCAATCTAGATAAAAATAAAATCATAATTCAATCGTGAGCTTGTTTAGGAATTTATTATATATTATACAATTTGACATTGCTTTTACATCATTTATGTTTACTATCTATGCTATCTTCCATACTTACTTATCACATCAAATCACACTAATACATAAAAGCGATTATTTGTAAGTATGGGTGGGTGGATGGATGTTTGTTACTCTTTCACGCAAAAACTACTGAACGGATTTGTATGAAACTTTACAGTAATATAGCTTATACATCAGCATAACACATAGGCTACTATTTGTTGCGATAACCGCCATACATGCGGGCGGAGCCGCGGCCCAAAACTATTATATATATATAGATGCCAAAATAAATAATAATAAAATAAATATTTCGGACATCTAACCACAACGCCATCTAGATCCACGCTAAGCAGAGCTTGTGTTATGGGTACTAGAAAACTGATACAAATACACATATACTTTTGTATTGTAAATACACAAATATTATACATAGAAAACACCCAAACTCCGAAACAAATATTTGTAGATCATACAAAAATTTGGTCCGACCCAGGAATCGAACCCGAGACCTACGAGGCAGTTTTGAAAACTACTCTACTCAGCCTGATAGAAAGCACGAGTTGAAACCAAGAGTAGTGGCTACCACATTACTGTATACATGTCATGTAATATTACTTGTACTGACTCAGGGACTGACTACTTCATTATCGAAGAGAATAAACCGCAAAGACTTTTAACTTGCAGTTTAGACAAATGATGCTTCGTGTGTTGTAAGCATTCAATATGAAAATAATACTGGAAATTATGCTTTTAATGAGGTAAATTAAAGTAGCAACGGACATATAATTTATCACGTTCAAAATGAGGAAGACAAAAAATGAAGCTATAGCTAGCTAAATAAGAATGTAACTAGTACCTACGCGTATAAAATATTCATTCTAAAATTCTACCAATATGAAGAAAAACATAGTCCATACCTATTATCCAATTAGAATAAATACATATGTATATGTGTGTGCATCATCGCCACTTAGAATGAATCATACATCTAAAATATGATATTCTAAAATATCAACATCCATTAAAAGAATAACATTACGAAAAAACAATAATTTAAAAGACAAAACGCATAATATATTTCAAGATGGGTGACTCACTCCAGATGTTTACGTAAAAAGCCATGGCATACATGATTTTTTAAATGCATAAAAACAAATAAATGAATCACAATGTTAGGTTGCGTTTCCACTACAGAGATGCTATTAATAGCATCGTTTCATATTTACAGCTTAATTTGTTTGATGAAAGTTTAAGATTAAGAAAAAAAAATAACTTTCTAAAAAGTGTTAAAGAATGGGATTTAAGTATGCATATAGTAATTTATAGTATACTTTCTGAAAGTTATTACCCGACTACGGCAAAGCCAAACGAGTGTTATGATTTTGACACGCTATGTATGCATGTATGTTCATTTATTCTCTCATAGCTCCTTAACTACTCATTAGAACTGGATAAATGAGGTGTCGTTTATTCGATAATTGTGATATTTCTATGGTACCTATTTAAACTATACTTTGCAAATTATACACAGTCCATAACACTTTAACAACGCGTGACTACGGCTTTTGAAACTTGCTTCGTGCTTTTTTAGCGTCGTTTTTTGTCGTAGTTGGATTTTAGTTTTTACTTTTTTTTATATTAGAGATCAAGATGACCTCTCCCCGGTCGCATCGAATAGCTGTTCCATTGGATTGTGATAGTGAAGGAACAGAGATTACACTTGTGTTAGCGCACATATTTGTACACTGTGATATCTCCTGCGTAATTGATTGGTCTCCGTTGAAACCGGCCATCGAGACCGAAATCAGCTAGGAATACATTATTATCATCATTATTTTCGTATTGTTCATTCTCTGCGATGGTTTATTCCTCTTTGAAAAAAATTTGTTCAATCTTAAATATTTTTGTTTAATCTTGAATATTTTTGTTTAATTCGAACATTCTATTAAAACATTAATACCTTAAAATTTTCATTAAATTAAAACTGTCGTGTCTCAAGGAAGGTTTTGTTTGCCAACATATTCTCGAGCCAAGCCCTCACCACAATGACTGACACACAATTTAATTACACTAAGTAAGTAGAAAGCATGTTGTGGTGGTTAGTGGTTTGAGGTAAGTTAGTTGTTTTAAATAACGCAGCGTAAATAGGTGCAAACGTAAATATTCATCTGAATAGCTGAGATAGAGTGCAGACTCTATCTCAGCTCTATCTCTCTCTACCTCTCTATCTCAGAAGTAAATAGAAAAATTTGTTACTTATATCATGCTATCAGTGTAAGTAGGATATAACAAGCAACCATTCCGACCTCTATTTATACCAAACTGAGTCTATAGGCACAATAAAAGGTTGTTGTGTCCTTTAATTTAAAAAGCTGCTATTATATATTTCTTCTTCACAAAACACTTCGTCGGAAAGTGTACAGTTACATAATATATAATTACTAATCAGAGATAGGCAAAATATTTAGTTAAAACTGTTACCATAAGAATAGGCATTCAAGATAGCCTTTATTCAATATAAACATATTTAAAAGTAACACAAATTTTGATCCATCCAGAACTATTAAATATTTGTTTAGTTCAATATCGCTGGCAGTAAAGTACTACCTTTATCTACGTCACATTCCGACATCAAGTAGTCACTTAAAACTATTGATCATTCAAAAATGTACCGCTGATACGTATTCCATACACTTTAAAAAACGGGACTTAAAAATGAAATTTCAAATAGTTCAAATTTCTTAACTGTTAGTAATACACATTTTTGACATGCCGCTATGATAACATCTGTATGGTGACGGATATCAGTGTGGTGATAGATTAGGAATATAGAGAGTCATCACCTCTAATTCATCCTATGGGTATCGTTAGACCCAACTAAGGGAGAAACTATCCAGAACATTACTGGAAACAGAAGGAAAACTAGGAATCAAAACATTCTAGAATAAAACTCACTTGTACTTATTCCACTATTTTGTTTTATTTTACACCTGACCGGTTTGCCTTATGGCATCTCAAAAAAATGTAAAATAAAATAAAATAGTGGAATAAGTACAAGTGAGTTTTATTCTAGAATGTATTACAACAAGTTCCATCAAGTGCCGACAATCGAGAGTATAAATTATATAGGAATCAAAACCTTTACCAATCAGTTTACATTTAAAGGTATAATTGAATGACTATGTACTAATGTCATCAACAGAATCCTTCGTTCTTTAATAAGCTAAATTGCTATTGAATATGCAATTGTTTTCTTATTCAATCAAAAATGTGTCACACTTTATTGTCACTTGATATTCGGGCTAAAATTCTTTTCGGCTCCACGAATGTCCAAAAAATACAATAGAAATGTGCCACTATAATTTTATACCATTCATAATGAATATAAAAATATGTAAAAAAGTAAATAAACTAAATCGCAGAGGAAAAGACAAATAGAAAGGAGTTATTGAACCTACTAAAACTTTCAAAAATCTAATAGACCCTTACTGAAAGCACTACAACCCTATTATAAATTGTCAACTTACGCATACCCGTAAGGGTGTGTTTATAACAATGGAATAGAATATTTATTTATTATACTATCTATACTTCTAACGTCAACCTGCTAGTCTAGTGATTACTGATACTGACTGCTAAGTTAGAGGAGTGGGTTCGACTCGCACTCAAGACAAATCTTTGTGTGATAACGATCATTTGTTCTGTCTAGATGCAATTTATCTATTATATAATAAATGTATATACATCATCACCTTCCTACCCTTTTCCCAACTTTATTTGGGGTCGGTGCAATGAGTTTTCTTCCTCCATTCTCCTCTATCACTCATCAGTTCAGGGTCCTCTCCCTTCCTTTTTTTATGGAATAGGCGGGCAAACGAGCAGACGTATCGCCTGATGGTAAGCGATTACCGCCGCCCATGGAAACCTGCAACACCAGAAGCGTCACAATGTTGCCGGCCTTTAGGGGTTGGGGGGAGATGAGATAGGGGGAAGGGTGGGGTATGGGCCTCCGGTATCCTCACTCACTCGGTAAAACACAGCGCAAGTACTATTTTACGCCGGTTTTCTGTAAGGCCGTGGTATCAAAAGCTATCCTGGCTATAACCTCCTTTACGCAGTCCAGCTATTTTCTCTTTGTTCGTTCTCTACTCTTTTATCCGTCGACTTCTATACCTATAACTTTATTAACTACAGTCTGCTCATCTCTACGCATCACATGTCCATACTAGGGAAACCTGTTGCTTCTCAACTTTTAATCCACTGGTGCTACTTTCAAGCTTCCTCTGACATAGAAGATTAGAAATATACATGCATGTTTAACAATAGTATTGTTAAAATATATAATTATACAGCAATTCCAACAGAGATTTTTAACAATCGCGCAGTCCAGTCGGCTGGAGATCATTTTATATCACAGTGCATGGTCTGCCTACTTTGGGATTAGACGGCCATGTGCGATATGTGTGAAGGAGATATACCAGTTAAGTATTAAATAGCCACTATATACAATATTCCATTAGACACATTTATAAGGTATATTTTTTAAGGCAATTCTAATAAACCATTATTATCAATAACAATATTTAATACTTCACTGATTACTAATACCTCTCTATATGTAAGTGTACCCATAGAGATTTCACCAGTGACGGTACACAAGCTGGGTGCAGAGGCATCTGAAAGTATTAATAACCTCTCCTATCTCAGGCACAGAGTAGCATACCGTGAGATTTTAGTCGATCCGATTCCAACACACCACACCGCCGCAAACTCTGGTGAGGAGACGGCTCGAAGGAATTTTCATGCTTAAAAAAGCATTTGTTTTCATATTTCCTTTTCTTTACAGTGTTTATCTTCTGCGTAGTTGGTTTCGTTAGTCCTCGTAGACAAAAACATGTACGGCGATACGATTTGGAGAAGCCTTTCTAAACTATATTGTGTACGGACCACAAGCGACCCGAAATCTCTTTGAGTGCAAAGTTTTGTGTGCAAAAGTACACCACTAAATAATATTAAGAGTTTTTTCCTTATTCCCTATTTGGGACCTCTTTGTTTTGAGTGTCATGACACAGCGAGGGAATTTAGAACGAAATGGGAATACTAATTCTGGATTTTCTCAAATATTATGTGATAAAGTTCTATACTTCTTGAATTAGAACTGCTGCACATTTTAAATTTGAATTAAATACAAACTGTGTAAAAATTTGTTTGAATCTAAAGTTTACAAATAGGTCTTACAATATTTAAAAAAGTTGAATTTAAATGAGGTGTGTGAATCTTAACATAGCCTAAAATTACGTCACTGCCGTTGTTTGTTCGCTTAGATCTTTTAATTTACTCAACGAACTGTAATAGATAGATTGATTCAAGAGAAACATTTATATGTATAATACATTCATTTTATAGTTGAGAAAACTCGAGAATTTCATAGACTTCCGTACAAAACGGGGCTGGGTCGCTGGTTAGTATAACTTCTTTAACAAAAAAGAAACGAAAGAAAGAAAGAGTCGCGGGCAGTAAAAAGTATTATAACTTAATTAATAAACTTTTGAACGGCATAGAAAATAAAAACAGTAGTTCTTTGCCACAAGCTTATCACCAAGATACTAGAATGGTCGCCGCTCATGTTTATAGCTTGTATCGGAACGTCTTACCACTTGTTGTTTATCATTTGGTGTGTTGGTAATGAAGTGGCTTCGGCGATATTTGTAAGGGGGTGTTCATATTTACGTAAAAAAATATGGATGTATTTTTTATTATCTTTATATATGTAGTATGTATATAATATTATATAGTCCAATGCTTAGGATTCTGAATGAAATACCCGGGGTATTTAATTTTGAAGCATCTCAATAGACTCAACAGTGTTTGTCACCACACTGCATTGTCTGCCCTCGGGGCCGATCAAGGGGTATGTATGGTAACCACTACTCTTGGATTATACTCATGCTTTCCATCAGGCGAAGTAGAGTCATTTTGGCAAGCTCATTAATAAAAAAAGTGTAAACTGTTTAAAAACGTACCATGCATATAGGTCTGATTCTTTTAAAAGAGTTATATAAAGTACAAATAAATAAGAATTTGTGTATCAGGAACGAAGTGGAGATCATTGTTTCTACCTACCCCGCTTTGAAATAGGCGTAACGTTAAGTATGTATGTACAAACAAATAAATAGAACCATCAACCTTCTCTCTATAAGATACTTGAGAAATTGCCAAAATCCACTTGTTATTCATATTAATTTATTTATCTTAAGCTCACTTTGTGTGGTGTTTAGGCACCATAGTTGTGTTAAAAATTCCAATGCAAATATACCTGTCTGTCTTTCAGTGCATCTGTTACTTTTTTACGGCCAAGCCGTTGTACCTATTTCAATTAAATTTGTCATGAAGATACTTAGACTGTTGAGGAAGGATAACCAGTATCCACGCGGGTATAACTGCAGGCAAAATCTAGTTTGTTATAATTGGGTACATAGGTAACTGTCTACTCTTTTCTAATGTAGAAACATCTTAATCAAAACACTGAAGAACAGAAAACGTATGACGACACTAATCATGATCCATTTTAATGTTTCGTAACAAAAAACCCTTGATAATGTTTAATTTAATTAATCTTTTGAAGTAGACATTAATGAATTAGAAATTCAAATTTGGTTTTGTTTTACGATAGTAATGTAGTTATTCTATAAAACAGTGACTGTACATGTATGGGTTTAAGTAACGCTTGTCTATAACTTATAAATTCGAAAGTGGCTCTGTCTGTGTTTTTACGGTTTCACTACTAAAACGCTGCACCAATTTCAATGAAATTTGATATGGAGATACTTTGATTCTTTTAAAAGGACATAGATTTTTTTATTTATATAAACTTCCTGCAAACATATTGCACAAGGCGGACTTAATGCCACAGGCATTTTATTCCAGTCAAACCTTTGGGTGTTACAGGACTGAGATTTTGACTGTAGACTTTACCATAATATAACGACGACGAAAACTAGTAAATAAAATAAACCGTTTCTAGACGTTTTCTTGTGATAGGAAGAAGAGAAATAAAAGTGTAATGCAAATGTACGGTATACGTTTTTCGGTGTTGGTATTACAAATACTTTATGTTTGGTCGCGTTGAGATGTCTCGAGACAATAGGAAATACATAGTTCTCTTAAAAGGCTAGAATAAACTGATTGACTAGAGTGAAATCCTTCTTTTCATGAAGTAGATATCGATATGTATGGACATTTATAATGACAAATTAATAAATTCTTTATGCTAATCTAGATAGTAGGGATACATTTTTTCAGAGCCTACAGGGACCGGATCACATTTTTATTTTATTACACTAGCTTTGGCCATCGGCTTTTGCCCGTGTGCTGCCGATGTCACAGTAAAAAGTGATAAATATGTTATTCTGTTGTATTAGCTATATTACTGTACAGTTTCATTCACATCAGTTAAATAGTTTTAGCGTTAAAGAGTAACAAAATTCAATATATCCTTACAACCTTTCACATTCATAAATTAGTAGAAAGATTAATAAGTGTTGGCAAAAACACCTGTTTTGATAGTTGATTGCATAAAATTACTATCAAATTCATCAACAGTTTCAATTTCCAGATAGTCTATTTATTTATCCGTAACACAAGAGAAATCGTTTATCCGTTTAAACATACGGATCCCAGTACACGAGTAAAGCGTTTTATTATATCGTTACTCAATTTATTACAACAATATTTTTATGAAAAGTCCATTGTACCCCCGTTTATAATCCGACTTTTATGTTTCTAATGAAATATAATCTTCTCAAAAATGGAGTCTTAAAGTTATTTATTGATTTTTATATAGCTGTTATAAAGATTTTTAGGTATCAGAATCCAGAATACGAAAATCGATGATAACATTCTTATATCATAGTGAGATGAATAAATGTTTAGAACTTGACGGATGGACTGCATGAAAGAGGATATGGCGAAGAAGAATTTAAGCAGTAGAGTGACGAGTAATAGAGGAAAATGTAAGAATAAAGTTGGCAAACGAGGAAAGAGTTCGGGAGTAGCCAGTTGTAGTAATATTGGCTTCAGCTAGAAGTGAAACCCTCGTAATAGCATATGGTTCTCCACTTTTTCACCTTTAGTTTGTATACATTTCAAAAATTTAAATAAATCTACAGTGATTGAACTCCAATTTTAACGCGAAATGCAAACCGCTTCAAAAATTGATTCAATCTATTTTTCGTGACAGTTTTGTTGTCATTTGTCAACAACGCAATCAAAATACGGGTATGGATAGTTTTTAAAAGAATCTGGATATTGCTGGGTGATCAATATTGATAATAGTATTATGAAAGAGATGTACGACACTTGTTCACAAGTAGTTATTATAAGCTACCTTCAAAAACTAGTAGTTTATGTAAACAATGACTACCGGATACAAGTTTCTAATTTATGATAACACTAGCTGAACCCCGCAGTGTTACCCGCGGTTATTGTTGTACCGAGAGTAACGCCGCGGGACAAAGTTAGTCTCGAAAAAGTAGCCTAAGTTACTCCCTGAATCATCAGCTACCCGAGAATGAAAGTCCCGTCAAAATCGGTTCAGCCGTTCCAGAGATTACCTGGAACAAACAGACGAACAGACAGACTAAAAATTTTTCAACTACATTATGGTATATGTACCGTGTATTCATACATGTGTATTTAGTAAAAAGCGGTTTTTTAATATTACAAACAGACATTCCAATTTTATTTATTTGTTTAGATGTATAGATAACCGATGATTTGAATCTTTAAGTATACGTTATTGGTATATTTATACCAAAGATCAGTTTTATAGTTTTAATACTACCTATATGTACTATTTAGAGCTGGAAATTACACCGTGGGGTTTTCTTTACGAAATAAGTTTTATTTACAGAATAAATAAAGTTGCTGAGTTTAAGTGTGACTTTCACTTAAAACACTTATTCATCTTTCAAAGGCACTTGTTAGATAAAGTTAATTATAGTTTAAAAAACTAAAAACATGCTTAGATAGCAATCAAACAAAAAAGTAGAAAATAATTTTAATGTAAAAAGCGTGGGGTGCTTTCTGAAAATATTTCAATAATGTCGCCCCACGCTTTTAATATTAAAATGATTTTCTAGTTTTCAATTCGATTGCTATTAAAGCGTGTTTTTTTAGTTTTTTAAACTATAACTTATTTTCTGCTTTTAGGGTTGGTATATTTACAAAAGCGTGTTTGTTTAGTTTTTTATAAACTAATCGTTTTTTTTAGAAAAAAAAAATCCTTTACGTACATACAAACAGGTTAAGCTAATAAAAGCGTGTTAATAATGTACTCTACTAAGATAAAGAAAACCTCGATACTTTTCATTTATTTTTAATAGGTACTTTTAAAAGCATTAATAAATTTTTATTTCCTAATTTTTTACTTACTTCTAGAAATTCAAGAGAAATACCAATGAACCACTCTCTATTTAAAAAAAGCTCTTTTACCAAAAACATGTTACCCATGTTCCCGAATAGATTAATTAATTAAAAATTGTTTATTAAATAATTAAGAATTAACAGTCGTTAAATATACATAAACTGTTCGTTATCTGTTGCAGGGATGGCGTCAGATAGGATAACGGATCAGTGTGACTAGTTCCCATGGCAACTGGTATTATAACGCGTATCGTAATAAAACTTGATTAGACACCTACTGAGCGTCTTCCATGGATGAATGGATGGATAGATACAGGGTGATGTTCTAGTCATCATTTATTTTTCATAGAAAGTATTTCATAAATGTGACTCAAATAAGCAATGTAAAGTTTTGAATCTATTAATTAGATAATAGAAAATAAGTAATTACAGTTAATAGTTTAATTTTTATTTTATGCTTAGCGGAGAACTGCAACTAGTCTGATGATGATGACGAGACCGATTTGTAGTTTACGCAACATCCTTTTTGTATATAAAATATGTTATTACAAAAAAAAATATTTCAACCATTTAATTGCTTTCAACATATTACTTTATTAATAAATTATCTGAATTTACAGGCAATTACACAAAAACGCACGAACGTGTTAAATCCATTAAGATATGATACTCAAATTCCACAGCCATGGTGGTTAATGTACGTTTAGACACTGGCATTAATCTCATCATTTACGCTGAAACAAAAACACAACAAAAGGTCGGAAACAAATACGGCCACCCTGTATACACCCGAAACTCGAAACAGATTCATTAGGTGTCTGGGTTTGTCGGACAATGCTTGCTACACCTGCCGGTGCCAGCCAATAGCAAGCCGTATTGGGACCACATAAATATCGGCGCTACTTTATCTGATAACAGAAAAGGACATAGTCAAATTATTTCTCAGTTAAAATGGTTGTTTTATAATCAAGACCGACTTTTCGATGGCACCATAATATGTAACATTGAAGATCTTGTTTGTTTTTAATGGTGTAATTCTTTTATTTGCTTAAATTATGGATAAGTTGGAGTGTAAAATATGTTAAAGGTTCTTTAGATGTCATCGGGTTGACTCTACAAAACGATGCTGGAACATTAATTTGGTCGTTTAGAAATATATAACTTAAAATTAAATAAACCATAGCAAGTGGGAGTCCGAGTCGCGTAACGTTGGTTCCATTTGTAAACTAATTTATCTGTACGAATAAAATCTATCTGAAATAAGTTTCAGGGCTTACGTATATGTAAATGATGATGTTGTTCTGATGCCAGATATATTAAGAGAAAATATACTACTAAATAATAATTTTTTATGTTTGTGCCTGTCCTAATGACTCTACTCTGTCTGATGGAAAGCAAAAGCAGAATCCAAGAGTGGTGGTTACCATACTCATTGCTAATGCAGACCTGTGAGCTACACCATGGCAGCCTGGTGAGGCTCTTACATCGTTGGGCCTCCGGTCTTGCGCTCACCAACTAAACACGACAGCACGAACGCTGTTATTTTACGTTGATTTTCTGTGCGTGGGTAGTATCGCCTTGGTTGAGCCGGCCCTTCCGTGCTGAAATCAGCGTGACTCTACTACCTACCGAATACTTATTCCTGAGGTCACATGGACTTGATGAAAAAACTATTTTATTATATAACTCTCATATTACGTTCTTACTCACGTTTAACTCCGAAACTATTAACAATTTATTAACAATAGTTTTAGAGCAGATGATTCAAAAGATGAAGTTGCGCAGGTTGGTTTGTCTATCTCTTATTCGTATACTGATAGATTAAAAATAATGAATGTCTCTACCCCCATTCATCTCAAGGGTGTGACTAAGTAAGTTAACTCAGCAGAACTAAATCTGTGCAAAAAGATGATAAACTTGAAACCAGCCGTATACCCACCCATCTGGCCAGTGTGAAATATAAGAGTAGATCAAAGCCTCCTTTCTAAGAAGAGGCCTATATCGATGCAGTAGACTGCTAAAAGCTGCTGATCTGATTATGTGACATAAATTTAACTTTACAGCTCGAAAACAACTCTCTCTTATATTATTACCTAACAGTCAATTTTCTAGCCACAGAATATGAATTTTAACTAAGCTATTCAGAACTATTTAAAAATATTTTAAATATAGAATATGAAAGAGAACTTCAAAATAATAACAGTGAATTCAGGTTTAGTTAGCGATAAAAACAACGACTATTAACTTTTGTCATGTGAGATTCAAAGCTTGACATCAAATCGATATTAAAGCAAAACAAAAAGTAATTAACAGAATCAAATATAAAGTGCTTCCTTACTAGTGAGAGACCACATCATGCACAAGAATCAATAAATATATCAAATAAAGGATACTAATCTTCTTCTTCTCTACAAAGTTCTGAAAAAACCGAAACAGTAATTAAAGCTCTCACGAACCCGGTCATGTATTTTTACAACAATTGCATATAAAAAGAAAAATCTAGTTGCACGTAAAAGCGGCATTGAAGCGGAGGGGTTAAACAAGGCGTCTCACAAAGAAAACGAAAGATTTCACTGTGAAACAATAATGCACAAAGCCAAAAGAAGTGCACAAAACGGTATGTACGAAAGTAGTGAGCAAAGCTGACAATAGACACGTTATGTAGCAGGTGAAAATAAGTTGAAGTTGCACTTACAGCGATTTACTTACAAATTTGTAAAAAGTCTTTGTCAAAGAACTGATCGAGCTCAATCACCTTTCCTGTGACAATTCTTGAAGTCAGTTATTCTTATCTTTTTTAATTTATATGTTTATAAGATACTTATTTATTCCAGATACTCTTTTGCGATTCCCTTTTTATTGACCCAATCAAACGCCAATTAAGTACACATCAAACAGCTTGATTATATATTTATTTACTTTATAGTTTGTTTCAATATATCATCATAATGATAATGTATTGAAACAAACTATAAATTAAACAAATTCAAAGAGAATTCTTTATTTTCTGTAGTTGCCGTTACATCAAAAGTTTCAAATTTTCTGTATCACTGCTCTCAATATTCATCTGTCTTTATCGTACTCGGTTCCCTGTTGAGAGCACGACGAAGTGATTTCATAGGAATCGAACCAAATGCAACCATACAGTATTTCTCCTTTTAGACCTATGGCAGGAAACACGGATTTCTGCAAAGAATTGTATAAGAAACCAACCTTGAAGTTATTGCTTGAAACGCATGAATTCATAATTTTATTCACTTTGTGACTACGGTACTAAGTGTATAAGAAATAGATAACTTATGATATATTTTAGGTAATAAGCTTTTAACTTTATTACATTCAGTAAGTAAATTCATTCATTATCCGAAATCAATATCCTCCTACTTCAATTGAGATAATCGTTCCAGTAACTACAAAATGGTCAGATTTCAGTGTATTGCAACATACAAATAAAATACCCGTAGTTCTGTTAAGCAAGTAAAATAATGAATATATAAAAAAGTTGAAGTAAATAATGAAAATACCTTGACGTTACTTTGCCGTGTCCATTTTAGAAGACATCCATGTTTTTTAGAGACATTTGCAAAGTAAGGCAATCCTTGCAAAGTGTACGAATCCTTTGTGACTGTAGATCAGCTTAAACTACGTGAAGAGAGCTTGGATATGACATTTTAGCGTTAAAGTTATAAACTCACTTCAAGTAACTGTTTCATTGCTATATTATTTTAGAACAACCGTAAGTTTGATGGCCATTATCAATCCTCAACTGACTGCACAGATGGCATAGTGGTTTAAGCGATCACCACGCCTCTTTCTACTGCGCAAATTGTTGTGGGTTTTAATCCCACATGGGACAACACTTTGTATGATCCACAAATTGTTGTTCTGAGTCTGGGTGTTCTTTTCATGTATGTTTGTTAGTCCCCCGCGATACAGGATGTATATTCCTAATGAGGGAGTTGCCATTAAAAAAAATTAAAATAACTTCTTTATTTAATGCAATATTCACGAATGAAAAAAAGCTACTTCAAGAACAGGACCAAATTGAAATGGGACTGAACAGAAAGCATTAGATGTCAAGTAAAAAATAATCATTAAAATTGGTTCACCCAGTTGAAACTTATGAGGTAACAAACATAAAAATACAGTCGAATTAATAGCCTCCTCCTTTTTGAGAAAAATGTATAATTTAAAAAGTAAATTGATGATTACCGAATGTAAGTTTATACATGTCAAGATAAACAAGTCTATCAACTTAAAAGATCAAGCAACTTTCATTATTATGACTTGCTTGTTATTACATAATAGGTTTCTGCTTACACATTTAGGGATAAAAGATTGAGCATGATATTGGTAACTGCCTGATCTAACAAAGTCTTCCAATCCCTTTGCACTTTGCACACAATTAATATTATCATCTACTTGGCTCTAATATGCAAAAATAAAACAATCCTGGCAAAAAAAAAACTTCTTAACACGGTCTGAATATTTCTTACAAAACTTCCCAATCACAAAAGACACTTAGGAGCAATCGAGCAGTTGAATGATTCCAAATAATTCCGGATTCTAAATCACATAATAAGCCTAGATAACAATAGAATGTCTTCAGGCATTTTAATGAAGAACGCAATCATTCGAATATAGCTTTAGAGGAAAATGCTCAAATAAGACAACAAAATGTTTGAGATGAATCGAAATACCGTCTTACATTCACATTTTTAATTATGTCATGATTTTATTTCAACACTACAAGAACATAGTTATCAATTAGGATAACAGGGAATTGAAAAGCTACGATCTTATGAAAAGTTACATAATTGTAATTTTCGTTCATATATTGAAATATTCTATTGATTTTGATGTTAATGTCCTTGACAGTATGCCAGAACTTGCGGATCCCACCGCAAAATTGATGTTATTTGAGTGTTATTTATCTCTCATGTGTTTATCTGCAGTTTGGGACCCATTGTATAGACTTCGCGTAGTTTGGTATCATTAGACATTTGTGAGAGTCTACAATATTTATCTATAGAGTTTGTAAGCTAAAACAGGTCAAATGGAATAAAGATTAGCGCAAATTGGCTAATAGGAGCTGGATAGGAGGAGCCAAGGAGCGATCCATGTGTTGTGGAAGATCATCCAATGGAAGAAGACTATGTCCAAATGCATAACACCTGGGTGATAAGTTGATTTTGAAATTTTATTTTCATAGTAAAGGCCAAACGAGGAAATTGATAACCTTAAAATTGAAAGAACATTACAGGCCATCAACACATTTAGAATAATCATATTTTGATGAACTTTTGTTCTAGGGGTCATACTCAATTCGATTATTAACATACGTATGTATACGTGTTACATATTGCATACATATAGTTATAGCAAGATCTTAGAACATTGGTTCAAAATTAAAGATTATAGCGATTCAATGATAACATAAATATTTGAGCAAAATTTATTATCTGATTTGGTTTACAATAACAACTCCAGCACTATTACTGATATTAAATCCATATTGACATATATCATTGTTGACACAGACAGTTGACTTTGATGTCTTACTGGGTATATTGTGTTCACTTAACATATCTCCATCAGCAATTGACTGGTTTCGTAGTTACCTGTACGGTCGCCAGCAGCGTGCTTGTATCGATAATGTTTACTCCTCTTGGCGTGCAACATCTGCAGGTGTACCTCAGGGCGGCGTGCTATCACCATTACTTTTTGCAATTTTTATTAACACTATCACTAAACAATTACTTTCTTCCTACCATCTTTATGCAGATGATCTCCAAATTTACACACAAGCCACTCCAGACAGTATAGCGCAAGCAGTGGATGTCATTAATAGAGACCTGCAGCATATATGCAACTGGAGCACGGGATATGGAATAAATGTAAACTCAAACAAAACACAAGTAATGATAGTGGGTAGCTCCAGGTTACTATGTACAATAAACTTTGAGCGGATACCAGATGTTTTTTGCAGCGGCTCGGTTATTCCATACAGTGATAAAGTTAAAAACTTAGGGATCTATATGGATAGGTATCTTTCCTGGGGTCCTCAGATTGGGGAAGTTAGCCGTAAATTATTTGCAGCAGCAGGATCTATGCGAAGGCTACGGAATTTTCTTCCTATTAACACTAAAATTGCGCTCGCACAATCTCTTCTACTTCCCATCCTTGACTATGCCGATGTCAGCTATCTAGATCTCACCGAAGACCAACTGAATAAACTTGAGCGACTTCAAAATCTCTGCATTAGATTCATATTTGGATTACGTAAATATGATCATATTTCTGAGTTTCGTTCTAAGCTCAGGTGGCTACCAATACGCTTTCGCCGGAACCTACATATTCTTTCTCTTCTATACAGTGTCCTGTTTCATCCTCACACACCTATTTATCTTAAAGAACGTTTTGTGTTCTTAAAAAACACACATTGCAGGGACCTGAGATCGTCAGAGAATTTAATATTGAAAATGCCAAAACATTCAACTCAATTTGCAGACAGGTCTTTCACTGTGCAAGCTGTAAGACTTTGGAATAACTTGCCTGAGACAATTCGACAAGCAAAAAATTTGCCTATTTTTAAAAAGCTGTTGAAGGACTATTATTTGTCATTATGATATATTAGATGGATCTGTGTTCGTATTGTATGTATATAAATTGTATATATGTATATGTAGGTATATGAATTAATATATATGTATGTGTGTGTTACTGTATGTATGTGTGTAATGTGAAAGTGAGTGGGTGTTATTTTTGTTCATGATTGTTTAAATGATACTTTTAACCACTCAAGTAGAGAATTAGATGTGTTACTTGTATGTAAACTACCCAAAAACTTTTGGATACTGAAAATCCGTGTCTTGGTTGTCTGGAAGAGATCGCCGTGAGCGATAAGACCGCCTATTGTAACATTTGCATATTTTGTAACTCATCCTTTGTTTTCTCTTTATAATTTTGTATGTATACAATAAAGATATAAATAAATAAATAAATAAATCATCTATTTTCACTGTTCCCAACTTGTATTCTTGGTTTTTGTTTATTTTACGACATATTAAGTAAGTTACATACTTTGCTTTATACGTAATTTGCTTTCGTATCTCTTCGCTTATGTATCCCATCTATACAAATAAATGAAATTGGAGTGTCTGTTTGTAAATTTAAAATAACCACTTTTTAATAAATGCATATTATGTTTACACGGTAAATATACCAAAAAAGTAGTTAAAATTTTTTTTGTCTGTCTGTCTGTTCGTTCCGTGTAATCTCTGGAACGGCTTTTCTGGCAGGGTCTCGCGGCGTTACTCGCGGTACAACAGTAACCGTGGGTAACATCACTGAGTTCAGCTAGTCACATATATTTATACAATAATAATCTAGAGCTCCTCACCTTTTCCATTCACTTGCATAACTTTCAGGATCCTTTTAATGTATTAAATTATAACTATTCCTAATTAGTTGTTTTCTTTAATTCTCCTTTTCTCTCTAATTCTTATTTTAGGAGTCACTTAAGCTTGATTAGAGCTGCCAATTCATTAAAACATCGCTAAAGTTTTCACTTGCACCACTCATATGTAGTAGCAGAACTATTGCAAGTCTAGCAGTTAACTGCCCACATGGGTTTCCCGTACGCGAGGAATTTGAATTTTATCACTCTAGAGACGTGAACCACCAGACACTATTATTGCTGTACTGGTACTGCTGGCTTCGTAGATTGTATTATTTTTAAAACCATTTTGCATATTGAGTTCCAAAGAAAGAGGAGTCCTAAGTATTTTTATTAAAAAACTTTAATAATAAAAAACAATACTTTTTGAACCTTTAGATAATAGTCCTTATGTAGAGAATTTTAATAATAGACCAGAACATACTGGCCAGTTATACCACGCTGTGCTTATGTCAAATTGTTCGTTTTTTTGCCGTTATCCTGTGTAGTTTACTCTCTAGTCGGATAGAATACTTAATTCATCACAGACTTTCTTTATATATTTTACATTATATTTTAAACTACATCCTAATCTAGATATATAAAAGAGTAAGGTGACTGACTGACATACCCAGAGATCAACGCACAGCCCAAACCGCTGAACCTAGAATCCTGAAATTTTGCATGTAGGTCCTTTATATAACGTAAGTGAGCACAAAGAAAGGAATTTTTGAAATTCCACCCCTAAGGGGGTAAATCACGGGATGAAAGTCGGCGTGAGCGAAGCCGCGTGCTAAAGCTAGTTTTTAAAATAGCTCTTTTATATGATAATACACAATTTTATGCAGACAATGTATTTGCATCTACACCAGTGAAGACTTCTTAGAGTTTTGAATTAAAAGAAACCGTCTCAGACAAGCTTGATCTCAATTTACATCCTCACATTTTCAACAAGCAATTTTGTGATAATGTGTCGTAAAGGATAAAGAATCACGTCTGGGACTCTAGACATTCTACTTATTTGTTCTCTTTATAGTAGACTTGCCTTTATCCGTGACTTTTCTTGCTTATTACAATAAAAGTTGCAGAAGTAGATAAGTATTTATTAAGATCAAGATTTTGTTTATTAATTCGAGTAAATATTATTTTGGAATAGCACTTATTACTTACTAATTAGTCAAATATTTCTCGATTATTGGTTGAGTAATTTTGACGTTAGAACGGAAAAAACTGACAAACGTGTATTCTGATTTTGCCTTCGACTTCGCCCTCGTAAATGTGTATTTGCAATGCTTAAAGAGACGCTGTGACTCTTTTCTATATCATGTTCTATTATTGTTTGGGAACAAAAGAAACCAAGATAAAAATAAATTCCTTTATGTATCATCATCATCATCATCATCACTGCTGGACATAGGCCTCTCCAATTTACATTATATATTCATAAGAAGAAGGATAAATTAATTGATATTATTATATATTATTACTGTTATTACTATCTATTAAGTTAGGTATATACATACACACACACACACGCGCACACACACACACACACACACACACACCCACACACACACACACACACACACACACACACACACACACACACACACACACACACACACACACACACACACACACACACACACACACACACACACACACACACACACGCACACATTACACACTTAAAGTTTATTAATTCGGTACAATACAGCAAAAAATTTATGACATGAAATAATTTGATACTATTACTCACCATATGAAAATCAGTCAATTTTCCAAACATAAGTACTAAAATTGATCTAAAAATATATTCCTAGAACATTCTTATTCATCTATGGAATACCGCCTTTTGATTTCATATTGTGTATTGATTTCAAGACTTCATGATTGCAGAAACACATTCAGCACAGAGTATCGCGTTTCAAAATAGGTAATTTACCTTTAAGTTAAAACGTAAAATGATTATTTTCGAGCCATTTAATATGGTGACTAAAAGTCAACTTGATGGTAACTCATTTGCAGCTTTCTCACGTAACACAATTTCCACCTTCCACAATTTGAGGTGACACAATCAACCACACGCTAACTCTCAAACTTAAAGACTTGAATATTTAACTTGCAAGGCAGGTTGTCGCAAACCCATCCATATTTAAGTAACGCAGTATAACTAGGTGAATCTTTTTCGTATTTTATACATCTTTTATCCTTACTGCGGGTGTCCAGTGATTTCTCAAGGGATCTAGATGCGGCGATTTGACCGCAACTGAAGTTAAATTCTTAATAACGGTAAAAAAGTTCCTCTCGCCTTTGGAGGTTTTTTATTATTATTATTTTAAAGCCTGTTCTCCAAGTTGGTTTGGACTCTTAAAAGTTTTTAAGTATTTAAAGAACAAAATAATGAATTAGTGTTCTCTAATTACAGACCGCAATAAATATAAAATTGGAACTGATTAAGCAGTTCGAGACCTACAATTTTGTATTTTTTTTCTTTTATGTAATAGGCGGGCAAACGAGCACAATTAACGCCGACCATGGACACCCACAGGCGTCACAAGTTCATTGTCGACCTTTAGGGGAGGGGGAGAGGGAGGGGATAGAAGGAAGGAGTTGGGTTTCAGGCCTCTGGTATCCTCACTCATTTAGTGAAATACAATGCAGGCGCTGTTTCACATCAGTTTACGGTGAGGCCGTCTTATCACTCTGGACGAGCCGGCTCATTCATACCGAAGCATAGTTCTCCCACGAATATAGGATAGTTAACATCACATCCCAAGATTTAGAGATCAGGTATATTACAATATGGATTTTAATGTCAAAGACGATGGTTGGTGGTTGGATGGTGCCAGCCACACTGCATTATTCCCTGACGACATTAGAACATTTAATTCAGCATCTTCAACAACACACAACTTCCAGACATCCACCATAAATCAGTAAGGCTAAACCAACTGGCGTATAGCCAAGAGTTGACTTTTAACATCAGTTAATCTAACACACGGGGACTGTTGGCAAAAAGTCAACGTTTTTTTTTCAAAATTTGGCACTAGCACAAAATAAAACGAAATACGTTAATTGGTTTGACCCGAATTGGTTGCTCTTTGCATACAGTAGTACGTTAATTAAAAAACCAAAAGAAAGGTTTGACTGCGTTTTTTAAATGAATCTAATTACATTTCATGGCTGGTTAGCTGCATCTGGTGGCCCTTGATTTGTTAGACAGACGAGGAATGTTTTTCGACTGTAACTAAATCACTAATATGAATTCGTAAGCTTAAAATGTTTACCAAGATAGAGCAATCAAGATATCAGGTGATAGAGGCAAAGTAGAGGGTTGGGACCCCTCCCCACTCTCTACTTTCTCCCGGGATTGACCCTTAGTAACCGTACTCATTAAATAATGTAAGAAAATAAAATTTTAGACTTGGTAACACTATTCAATATTGACAGCTTAGTCAATGGAGCGCTTATCAAAACTTTGCATAAACATCTGTTACAGGAACATAAAAGGTCAATAAGTTGGGATAACTTCAAAACTTAAAGTATTTTTTCCTCCCTAACTCAATAAACTATGTATTAGAGATAGAGAATTAAAGTTTATGTAAATAAAGAAACCAAGGCGAAAGCTCTCGAAATTCCCTAAATATTCTAATACGTAGTTACATATTTATATCGTTAGCTTTTACTATTGTAAATTCTGTCTATATTCACATTATATTTATATAATATGAAATACAACAAAGAGCTCTCACAGTACACAACAATAGCTTCAAGAGATTTCTACGTTCATGTTTCTACAATCGTATCTTAGTACGTCTACTATAAGTCGTTGTTGTTCAGGAAATGTTACGAAGTAACAGACCAAAATATATTATTGTATTGAATTAATTCTCTTTGAAATATTTTATTTACTGCCTGATGTGATATTAGTATGACAAAGGGAATACAGTTGAAGTATACTTATGTCAAGTACATTTATGTATAATTAAAAATGATTAAACCTATAGTTTTAATTGAATTCAGTCTCATCGTAGAAAAAGTGATATTATGTTAAAATAGAGAAGAAGAGGATGATGATATTGTTTTTTTTTTCTCTCTTGAAGCAAACTAACCGGAGTTTATATTCTTTTTCATTTGTTTATATACTAAACCTCCAAGTAATACTAACTGTTACTAGTAAAACATTGATAATTCGTGTTTGTTTGATGTGAAACATTCAATGCGTGAGTCATCACGCAATACGATAGTATATGTAATATTTCTCTTTGCGCTGAATATTACATTTTTTATTGTGTTTCAAAGTATTATACCCTGTTAAATTTAATTGCATTAACCTGGGCCATTAAAACTTCATATAATTGAACAGGATGCATAATATAGTTACTTCGGTCGTCATTTCGCAGTGAAAATTAACAGTGTTCGCGAAAGCAGAAAAATATATCAATTTTGTTATTAAAATAATGCTTCAAAGTTGTGTAAATCGAAGTTCCAATAGTTAAGTGACTCATATAGGGATGAATTTTTGATAAAAATTATGGTTCATGGATATATGGATAGTGATGAGTAACTTTCTTATTCTAAACGAAACAATGTGTAACAATAAAAGCTTGCAACAAAACACACTTGCAATTTACTTTTTTCCTTAGGTCAGACTAAAGACAGTTAATTGTATTTCATAAGAAGCACCGAAATCTAAATAAGAAAATAATCTAGTGATTAAACTCGGTTTTTTATGAATTCGGGTTCAAACGAGCAAACAGATTATTTGTTGGCAGAGACCACAGCCCCTAATAAACGCCTGAAATTCAGTACCTATAAGAGTGTTGCCGATGCACAGAAATGACACAGACATGAAAAAACGTTCAATGAAGTGGATTGTGTAATAATATGCAGCATTGTTCAAGTTCTCAATGAGGATAGTGACCACCACTCTTTAATTCTAGTCATAATTTCAATCAGGCATAGTAAAGCGATTTTGACAGCTCTTACAAAAAACACACAATGACAATCAATTATCGATGTCTCAATTATTTTTCAGCCATGGATTGATCCATGTATATGCAGATTAACTGCCACCTAATGAAGAACATGATTTACAGCAAGTATATAATACAACGATTTTATAATTCACTAGCTTTTGCACGCGGCTTCGCTCACGCAGACTTTCATCCCCTGATTTACCCCCTTAGGGGTGGTATTTCCAAAATTCCTTTCTTAGTGCTCACTTAAGTTATATAAAGAACCTACATGCAAAATTTCAGGATTCTAGATTCTGCGGTTTGGGCTGTGCGTTGATCTCTGGGTATGTCATTCAGTCAGTCACCTTCCTCTTTGATATATATAGATTAGTTCTGTTTCTCTATCATAACATAATAAACCTATGAAAAATAAAAATAAATAAGTAATAATGTTCAAAGCTCTATTCCGAGATACATTAGTAGTACACAGTGTGTAACATAGGTGGCGCCACTGGTTCCCAAGACGAACAGGTATGAATTAATTATTAGTGAGTCGCTCTCTTCCACGTTCTATTTCCCCGCGTTCAACAAAATAAAAAATTGATTGCTCAGTTCTGGCGTGAGCTATGTTCGTGGTGAATGTTATAATCTAAAATGCTCAAAAGAACAGCCACTTTATTTTGCTCCTTTGTACAAGATGGAATGGTTTTATAACAAAAATACTATATGACTTTAAAGTGCCTGCTATACGAATAGGTTAAAAGGACATATTGTTTTTTTAAAAGGACATTACATTAAAATATATTCTGTTAGTTAAAGATTTCGTTTTGATTAGCTTTAAAATACAAAAATCATAAAATTCCAGTTTCACTCGACAACATATTGTAACAAAATTTATAGTAAGCTGTGTTAAATCTACATTTTATTATTTAAAAATGAATCGCCAAAATGTATGTACGCGCATTACTTTCGATCGACTACACTAATTATTTTCTTTATATGTTCGTTATTGTTAGGTCAAGTTTTGTTAAGAATAAAACTACAAGATACCCATTTTTTTTAAATGGAAGATGGCTAAGTTTCCTGCTCGTGACTCGGAGAACACATAAAGCAGCTAGTCCTGGTTGTCATGAACACCTATGACAATCGCTATTGGTTTATCAGTGCCCTCCAATATACTGACAACTAGTTCAACCTCCGAATTCAGTTCACCCTCTGGGTTGCGGAGGTCCGATGCCATTCACTCCATGAAAAACTGATATTCAGGTAAAACGAGATGCACTAGTAGACCCCAATTAATCTTGGGAATAGGATAGGAAGATGATGAAAGGAATATTAAATAGCTTTCCCATGCCCTTATGAAACATTTATTCAAGTAGCCAAATAGTACAGAATTATAATGATACTAGCTGACCCAGTGAACTTCGTAACGCAATATTTACATATCTGTCTCAGCTTTCTACATACATTCTTAATGTACATTCGCGGATAAAAAAAAACTTACCCAGCTATATTTGAATTATTCTTGTCATGTACGTTTACATACAGAAAAATATTGATTCAGTCATTCGAAGCGTAAGGCGCTTCGATAACTAATTACAAAAAAAGCAGCCATGAGGACTGCCTGTATTTTTGAATGTTTAATTCGTGTACTGGCTGCGCATGCACCAGTGAGTACATACATGAAGCAAAGCAAATCGGAGATTTTTTAAAGTCGAAGTCGTAAAGTCGTAGAAGTCGAGTCGAGCCGTTCAAAGCGTTTATTTGTTTGAACGCGCGAATCTCAGGAACCGCTGCTCCGTTTTGAAAACTTTGTTCAGTGTTGGGTAGCACATTTATCGAGAAAGGCTATAGGCTATATATCATCACGCTAAGAGTAATAGGAGCAGAGTATCAATGAATAATGTTTCAAAAACGGGGGAAAATTGTTACGCTAAGGGCAATAGGAGACGCAAACTATATATATGCACACTAGCTGACCCTCGCAACCTCGTTTGCGTCTCCTATTAGAAGTATGCCTATAGAAGTTTCATAAACTGTTGAATAACCTTGCAGTATTGTAGAGAAATATAGTTTTTCTCTACAATACTGCAAGGTTTTACTTTAGGTCAGTGTTTAACTTTTATCTTAGTAGATAATCTGTGAGATATAACCACCAGAGTCCGGAAGTAAATCGAAGTAGTTCAGATTACACAAAAAGCGTATGTCAGTACCGGCCGCTACCGCTCAGGTAATTACATAATGTTATTACCTATTTGATGCGGTGGCGATGTGGCTTTTTTACTTTAAGGTCTATGATGGGTAGAAAGTTGTGGCCTGTGGTATATTATGTTTTTGTTTTATTCGGTTCTGGTTTAAAAACATAGGGGAAGAGTCAACCTGTGAGTGACAAATTCTCAGATAATTTAAAAAATTTTAGTCACTGTTCTGCTTTACCCATGTTAAGTTTCATACGCAGCGTAGAAATTTTATTAGATAAATATTTTATATTGTTTTAAACTTTCATGGTCAGTAACATTAAAATAGGAATCTGCGGGATTGCTACCATGTACCTTTTTGTTTGTGATCATGGCGCTTGCAACAGCGCCGAAATATCGGATACTCACAAACAAAAAGGTACATGGTAGCAATCCCGCAGATTCCTATTTTAAATATTTTATATCACATTGTCAAAAAAAAGCAAGGCTACAATTAAACTTTAATAGAAGATTCTTCATTGTCCTACAGGAGAAGCTCATTTCCAAAAGTAGACTAAACAAATCTTAAAAAAAAAACACAAATAAGAGAGTTCAAATATTACAAGTAGAATTTCAATCCTCTCTCAATTTATAAACCTAAAACTGATATGAGAAATACTCACAGACCCGTACTTTTGTCCTGCCGTACCTCTCAACCACACAACAAAGTTATTACAGTGAAGTTATCCACAATTGAATTAAGATAGTGTCATTAACTGTGGTCAGATCGAATCAAAATATTACATACACAAAAAATGTGAGAAAGAATAAATTCCTTCATTCTTTCCTTACATTACTACATACAAGCATTTGTTATTAAGAGACGTAATGTTTGAAAATTACAATCGATAAATAGTCAACTCGATAATCAGTATCATATCTATTATGCATTTCGTTATGTATGACTGACAACGCTAGAAGTTAACAAATTTACAGAATTTCGACGATGCGGTTCATTTGACTACAATCACAATCCATAATTTGTCGTAAATTGTAAAAAAAATATTTTACCCTTATATTTTGTAATCAATGAAAGACGCAGAAATAAACCTGCTGTAATATCATGATTGGATTAAATTCATACCAATATACTCTCTTGTCAATCTTGCCAGCCAACGACTAAAATATTCAATTTAAAACAATCTCAATGAAAGAGAATAAACTATTTGCGATAGAGTTAGTAAGCGGAAAATAGACGATTATCCCCGACTCGAGTTTTGGGGGCTTTGAACAAAATCAATTATACACCGACGTTAAGGGGTTAAAGGGATCTGATACGAGTATCGAATACGTATCGAATGTCTATCGAATCAGGAATTTGGAATTTGAAAGCGAGAAAGGAGTGAAATTTCCAACGTTGGATTTGATTTGACAATACAGTTAGGCGATATATTTCGTTTTATTTTAGTTCTATTTCTTATTTCGATTGAATGATTTTGGAAACAGTCTTATATTTTTCTTCCAAATCTACTATTATCAGATTCGATAGGAGACATTGGAATGCTTTTTTTTTAAATCTCCTGCCGTGTGTGTGTGTTTTTATATCACATGTTTTTTGTTCACGTTCCCTACCAAGTTATTTGACTGACACTGGTGAGAAATTATGGTCATTCACGTTTTGGAGAATAAACCAAGTATAGTTTTTTTTATTAAAGACAACTTCAGCATTAGGAATAAATTCTGTTTCACACAAAGTGTTGTCCCATGTGGGATTTTTCAGCGCAGTAGAAATCAACGTGGAGACCACTTAAGCCAATACGCCATTCATGCAGTCGATACGTAAACACTTCTTATAGTGCAAGTATTACGACTTCCACAAAGAGAGAGGAAACCACAAAAAAACCTATCTGGTTCTTATTATCTGAACTTGTTTACGAAGTGCTAATAATGGATCTTCAAACTAATATCTTATTTATTCAGTATGATTAGTAGGTGATAAGTAATCGTACATTGTTCGCTCAGAAGAAAGAAAGAGATCAATGGATCAATGTCCTTCATATTACTTATACGAATCAAAGAATGGATTATATTAACAATCTCTTTTATCTCATATGGTCGTAATATCTTGGTGGGTTTTGGTAACAGAATAAGATGATATAATAACAGATGGATGTAACCCTTTAAGTAATTGAAATACTACATGAGCTTGTTTTGTGGTCAGACAAATAGTGTAAAGTGTTAAGTAATTTGGTAGGTACTTTTAGTAATACATTTATGAATACGCACAGTGAATTGGGCGAGAATAAAATAGAGATAGAGATAGTCGATATGAGAAGGCGAGCCCACCTATTAGTTATTCGATTTAGAGGCATATTTTATACGCGGCGGTGGCACACATACTAAGGTAGGGCAGGATGATACCACCGCTTGATAGAAAATCGGTGCTATGCAATTATATCGTTATATTTTCTACCAAATGACTCTTACTTTCTTAACTAGCCAAGATGCAAGTGTTTGCATCGATCATCTTTCAACAATCACGAACGCCTCTATTCTCTTGTTTATTGGCTAATATTTATTTTTCGCCACGTGACTTGGCGTTGAGAGATATCATTCTACAATATTTGTAAGTTTTCTATTAATGTTTATTTTTGTAGAATGTTGACTTGGGCTCAACCCAATTCGACTAGCAGTTGACACGGAATTGTTGGAACTCTGTAACACGGTAATAACTTTTGTAAACTGAAGTTTCTCCGGTATTTAAACTTTTCGCAATAAAGATATCCTGTATGACTAAGGTTCGGGATTCCAAAAAAATTAAGTGAATTAAAGTAACCATCAAACAGTGATCACTTATTTTGTTTGATTCACATACTTCCTGTGACTCACTTTGGATCACCTTATTTTGTTTTTATATTCATCAATTGCGTCCGCTATTAGACACAAATGTGCTGTTATAGGTACACTAGTAAATAATTATATTATTTATAATTAATAATATATAATAATTATATCAATTATAATAATCGTTATAACGACAAAAATTAACAACCTCACATAAATTTCCCTATCCGATGTAAAAAATCTATTACACTTACTGCTACGCAAAACTGAGCACGATGTAAAAAGTGCTGGTGGAAATTCAGGTGCCAAATGAACTGGTTTTTGTTCTATCACACAACCAATATGCGTTGAACTACCTTCCTCGTCCCGCCAATTTAAATTTTAGTACAAAGGGGGGATTTTAATGGAATTAGGTGTGTCAGTTTATTCTAGTCGATAGTGTCTTGCATCGTTTCAAGGGTTATCGAGTATAGTAGGTATTCGATTTTAGAATGAAATTGAATAGTCCTGCGGTTGAACTAGTAGCAGTTTAAGTTGTGCGAACCTTTTTTAGAAATTTTGTTCAGTGATTTTCCTATGGCTGGTTGCAAATTTAAGTTGTTTTTATGCGATGTAGATGAACTTGTTAAAATGACATCATTAAAAACTAATGGTTGACTAAGTCTTGTTTTTGAGCGTGAGTGTAATATTGAAGTAAATAAAAAAAAATTAAATTATTGCATTAATTTTTGTTGTGAATGACTACTACATTTAAAAAATATAAAAGATTTTTTGTACTACTAAGTGATAAACATGGGCCGTGTCACAATATTAGAATGAAAAATTAATTTGCAAATTTTATTGCAAAAGAG
The DNA here is from genome assembly GCA_905220595.1 of Spilosoma lubricipeda. NCBI lineage: Eukaryota > Metazoa > Arthropoda > Insecta > Lepidoptera > Erebidae > Spilosoma > Spilosoma lubricipeda. The sequence goes on from HG992300.1 coordinate 6,844,925, forward strand.
TTTGAGTTATTTGTTCTAATTAATGTAAGTTGAGTAAAATGCTTATTTTAATTAGATTTAAGATTTTGTAAGACTAAGAAAACTTCTATGGAAATCAAATATTTGAGGATTGTAGAAATTGTAGGATATATACAGATAATAAGATATACCTGAAGACAATTAACCTGTCATTTTGACAAACGCGATATAGTAATCAGAATAGCACTTTATATGTGTCTTTTTGAATGTGTAAATCCTCGTATGTGTATGTATGTACATTTATCTATTTATATATATGTATGTATGTTTGTATAAATTGTATAATATATGTGCATTGTGTATATATCGATACGTAGAATCCTTAGTTTTGTAATATATTTAATTTATTTTTTCGTATTACCTTTAAAATACGCCTGCACACACAGTGTTGCAACACCCAAAGGTTTGACTAGAAGGAAATGCCTGTGGCATTTAGTCCGCCTTTTGGAATATGTTTGCAGGAAGTTTGAATAAATAAAATAAATATAGGTTGTGAATATTTTTGCAGAAATTTGTAATCAGTAAGCATATCGATCTGTTACGATAATGATATCTTACTTCCATATACTAAAAATAAAGATCTTCTAAGTATGCAGGGAATTGATAGACCTAGAAAATCTTCTTGCATGATATGACTTTAAGTGATATTCGTTAAATAAGTTTCAAGGCTAAAGCTACGCTGATTTCCACACGAACGGGCTGACTGGACTGGAGCGGTACTATCCTCTAACAGAAGATCAACCTGAAATGACAACATTCGTGACGTCATATTTCGTTAAGGAGTGCAAGACCGAAGTTGAATGATGAAGAAGCATTAGTCTTAATAGGATGCCTTAGTGAGGGGCATCACGCTGCAATATTGCATTATCTACATTGACAATAAGTACGACGATCACTATTGTAGGATTCTGCTCATACTTTCCATCAAGCAGAGTAAAGTTACTTTGGCAGACTTATGCATAAAAAAGACCCTAGAATTTAACTATAAACACTATTTTATCCTATATTAATTTACAGTGAACATTTGAATGCCACAGAAGTTTCAAAATGTTTTCTGTTTTACTCTTATATACTGCAGCTCTGATCTGATACGAGATAATAGCAAATATACGTAAGTGTGACTAAGGATTGATGTCAACCAATATCCCGGGAAAAGTAATCTAACAAGTTCACGACCCTTAATAATGAGAACGTCGACATAAGGAAGACTGCAAAATAGATGATTCGAATCTCAAGACTATAATAGAACTTATGAGAATGAATTTATATTAGTTTACGAAAGTCTTCTGTTTATAAAGAGTTATAGCTGCGAATCGCTCAATTGTAATTAATGAAAAATCTAATTTTAAAATAATACTTGATCCAACCGATAAAACTATAAACGAAATATACATACCTATCGATATGTATTTTTAATTAAATAATCTTTTAACTGTTGTATGGGTTTAACTAAAAACACATAAGAAGCAACAGTAAAATAGACCATAAATTACTCAGTTTCTGTGTTGATTAACCCTCCGATGGTCAAACTGTGTGTCAAATTTTGTGCCGAGGAAAGCGAAGGGAACTGAGATTCTCGGCTTTATCATATCATCAACACTAAATCACAAAGGTTAAGCCATTGACTGCTCAACAAATCACGCCAGATTTTACCATGAAGGTTTAGGTATTTCAAGAAATAAATTACTTGAAATAAATCTTTCTCTGTCTAAAATATTTAAGCTTAGGGTTTGAAAAATATGGAAAAGCTAGCTAAATTATAAGCCAAGGTATAGATAGCGGTTTGATTAATTAGTCATCTCTATACCTAATTCCTTGGCCTCGTTTGCGGTTCTTGGTATTTTAGTTCCAAGATTGATGTTTTTCAAGAAATACTAACATTAAACGTTCGCATTTTGTTACATTTTTATCGTAATTTATTTGTAGCTTTTCTTTTTTTTTATTCTCATCTTTCAAGGCTTTTCCCAAATAAGGTTAGGTGGGTGTTCAGTTTACTATGGCACAGCTGAACTTCTATTATAAAACTGTTAAAAAAGACTGTGTTTTTCCAACAGTATCTCTAAAATTTCAGTTCAAAATTTTAAAGTCTAGGATTTTATCACCTTCAGTTTATAATATACAAAATTTACCTTTGCATTTGAAGGGTTTCCTAGTGAAAGAGTTTTTGAAAAAAGAAGAAAATAATTCATCAAAGGATATAATAAAACTTTTGCCGACATAAGGATTCCAATTCAAGTCACTCTGAATCAAGTAAAAACATTTCAAAAACACAAAGAAACAAAAACACTTTACATACACATACATAACCACATAAACCAACAAAAGAGTTGTAATAATACAGAATTACAAAGGACAGACACAAAGCAGTTGGTAAAATAAACCCATATCAATGATCCAGGCGATTACATACAAAAATATAACAAAAATATTTAATCAACAACGAAACATCTAATAACGCATACAAATGCGACAAAACTGTTACAGGTGACAAATAAATGGCAGAAGGTCAACACGAAAAATTATAATTATATGACTTAGGATCTGCTGCTATAGTTTTAAAAATATACTTGATTTCGAAATCAGCTCTAAAACACATTTTGCTCGCGGTTCCGCCCACTTATATATCGGTTATCCCCACATAAATTAGTCTATGTCCTTTTTCAAGGTCCAATCCATCTAAAAAATGATATTAATCCAAATAGGTTCAGCGGTTTAGTCGTGATAATTATGTATAGCAGCGTGTGTAGCGATGTTCGCAGTTTAGTTATCTAATATATTCTTATAAGAGGAGACTTGTAATTGACTTTCAACTTACTACAATGTTATTAAACTGTTTTTGTAGCTGTAAGTCTTCCATAGTGCTTAAATAAATAAATAAATAGCATAACAAAGAAACAGACAGAGTAAATTTTGAATACATAATATTCGTATGGATTGCACTGCACTTGTGATAAAACTGGCAGGTAAAGAATGGAAGTACAGATGATGTTATATACAAATCACATATTCATAATACCTTCATTTGATTCGTAGTCATTTGTCATAGAGATCAAGTCGCAATTTAGGATTTTAATAACTAACAAAAAAGCTTATTGCGTTGTTATTTTTAGTTACTACTCCTATAGCCATATAATTACGTCATTGGCTTTTAATATGTACGCGTTAATAATATCAAGAACTTAACTTGGTTATATGAATGCACCAAAATAGTAACACGACAACGAAATCGTAGAAGTTTATCCTATGATAAAATTTATCACTCTTTAATTTACTTAAATCGATGTTCATTTCATGCTTGTCACGTTTCAAGAAACTCTCAATTTGTATGAAATCAAAGTTCTCCTACTGCATTGTTTTATGTTTAGTTGACCAATATTAGGAAATAAAAAAATACACAAGTGTGTTCCACCATATGTTGCGATTGCCATGACAGATCGTGTGATAAGGCTTTGATGTGTTAATATCGTCTATATCCCTTCAGAAACAATCCAGGGATTTTTCGCAACCCTCGTGTTTGTTGTACAGTATAATAACGTTTAGGGGTGTATAAGGGTTGCGTTTTCCTATCGATTTCTAGTAGTCGAGAAATTCTTTGAAATGTGAGTTGTGGACTTTGGCGGAGAAATTTTATATTCACATTGCAAAGTCTGTGTGGGGCCTTTTCTTCAGAGAAGTTATGACTGAGGTGTATTAAAAAAATCTAATAAATCGGATAAACTGGTATTTAAATGTAAAATATAGTTATGGAAGTTATTTTACGAACTTGTATAAGCAATTATTGTTGTTGCCAGATCATTCATTTAGCATATTACGATAGCTTGCGACTGAAGTTAAAATAAAATAATTGAATTCGAAGTTAAACTATTATAATTATGAGGAAAATGCTCTTTACATCGGCCAATCAACTGACAGAGAATGCCTTAGGCCATTAAATCCATTAATAAGACTTTCATTTTTGCGCATGAAGTTATAAATCAAACGTTAAACATTAAAAAGCACAAGAGTTTTAATGAGTTCTTTAAAATAAATAATAATATTTACCTTGTTGACAATATTCTCGAATACTGTACAAGATAAGTTCGTAATAAAGAATTATCAGGAAAATGTACAAAATTTGTCGAGCTTAGCACCCATTATGGATTGCCGGAAGTTTCATAAGGAACGAATCCTAATGCAAAATTCATAAATTCTTGTTTACTCAAATCTAACTGAGAGTAAGATAAGATTGAAAATATTTTGAACATCTATTTCTTACAATTCCAAAAGGGAATACTGAAGTGTGCAATTTTGTTACGGTCTTCGAAACATTGTAAGTGCTTTTATAAACTTTCTAATTTAACAAATAAAGAAATTAAAGTGATTTATGTTCTTTGAGGTAGTAGAGCCACGCTGATTTAACGAACGGGGCGGTACTACACTCACAGAAGATCACCGTAAAATAACAGCGTTCATACTGTCGTGTTTCATTGGTGAGTGCGAGACCGGAGGCCCGATGTTACGAAAGCATCACTCAGCCGCTTTGGTGTGGGCCATCATGCTGTATTGCTGCACTGTCTGCATTCGCAATGAGTGAGAATATATTCCTATCTGCATCTAACGGCCTATTTGGGATAAGTTCTTTGGTTCGGTGGATTTTTCAACTATGAAAAATACTGAACTGAATGTGACTAAAGATTACCAGCATGGTATAGTAAACCAAAATCTGCTTTCAAAACAGAGGCTGCAAGTCCAGCTGCTAGCCAGTGCACTATTAAATGCTGACGATGATTCCCTATCGCATGTCGACCTTAAGTCACATTCAGTTCAGTAATTTTCATAGTTGAAAAATCTACTGAACTAAAGATCTTACCCCAAATAGGGCGTTAGATAAAATCTATAGCGAAGCTTACAGTTCACGTAATCGATGGGTTACAATTTGTCACTACTTATGCAGATAGGGATCTTGAACTATAGTATATTGTGGCAGTTGACCTCGACGGACCCAAAAGCCCTGGTTTATAGACAGAAACTTGACATCTACCACTTATCGGTATTAGCGTAAAAATGTAATAACCGCTAAGATTTAAAACAAGCTATGCTGGCAAACTAAAAATAAAAAAGTACGGTCGAAGATTTGAGTATCTACTTAAAAACACAAACGTAGTGACCGTACAAGGCAACGATACGTAGAATACAAACCTCTTACAAATGTAAAAAGTTTAATCACGCTAATATACAAAGCGGAAAGTTTGTGAGTGTGTATGTTTGTTACTTCAAAAACTACTGGACAGATTTGGATGAAATTTTACAGTAATATAACTTATACATCAGAATAACACATAGGCTACTATTTACCGCGATAACCATCATGCACGTGGGCGGAGCCGCGGGCAACAGCTACTTTGCAGTGAAAGTCTAGTTACTTTTTGGTTTATACCAAGTAAACATTTTTCATGCATTCGCTTTCAAATAAGTGTGAATTGTCATAGTCGAAAATTTCAGACAAAAAATTCAAGGTCACAAACAGCTTCAAAGAAACGTAAGGTAAATTATAATAACTCAACTCCTGACATGGATTGCCATCAAAATTTTGACATATTTTCCTCTACAAACATAATGACCCAGATAATAAGGCAAGTTATGCTCAACATCAAATTTCATATACAATATCTTGAAACTCATAACAAGCAAAACTTGGAATCGATACCGGATTGGATCGAACATTTCCTATTATTGAACTAAAACGGAACTCTTAAGTGGTTAAGTGATTTGTAACTTAACCGATTCGAGTTAGCTCGTTACCGATGGCCTGTGTGAATTTCAAGTGACGTTTTGAATGGATAATTGACGTGACTGTTACATAGAATCTGGATGGAATTGATAACTTTGTGGACGAAGTTTGCTTCAAATGTAGTGCCGTACGAATTCAGTTGTAAAGAAGACTTGGTGAAAACTTCGTTTGGAGCTTATTCAAAAGACGTACTAGCTCAGTATTACTGACTAAAATCATTTATGTTATCAATTCTGTAAAAAAACTTTATAGATCAAGAGAAAGGTTAGTATAAACGCATCTGTAACAATATACAACACAAAACAAATAAACAAAATTGAAGTGTCTATTTGTAATTTCAAATTAACAGTTTTATAGTAAATGCGTATGAAAGTATGCATGGTACTTCATCAAAATCAATTTCTAGTTTTTGTCTGTCTGTGGGTCTTTGCGTATCCTGCGTAGGAGGCTAGTCTCCGTTGAGACTGTCCGCCGTAGCTATTATCGGCTATATGAACATTATTATTATTAGTTACGTTACCCGCAGTAAGAAGATCCACGGGTAACACCACCGGCAATTATCACATCACACTTTACACTAATATATATACTAATATATATATATAAAAGCGAAAGTTTGTGAGTGTGTATGTTTGTTACTTCTTCACGCAAAAACTACTGAACGAAACGGAAACTATACAGTAATGTAGCTTATACATCAGAATCTCACATAGGCTACTAATAGCCGTAATAACCAACATACACGGGGGCAAAGGCGCGGAAAACAGCTAGTATTATATATAATGATCGTTAATATAACTCTTAGCTCCTTTTTTACGTGTGGATACCACGGGCCGTCACCCTACCGAGGAACCCGGCGGGGTGTAGTGTCGAAATTGAATCGACTAAAATCACACGGTGTGCCACTTGGCGCCTGAGAAGGGAGGGATTCGAGAACTGCTGTTATTAACACATCCGGACCCCTCCCAACACATGGCCGCACTGATGCGCGCTGGCTACTTACTGGTAGACGACCAGTAAACTCTCAATTTAGGCGACGTACGGTACAAGGTATGTTTTAATTGTATGTAAAATTATTCTTCGCAGAATGGTGCAACCATGGTCGATACAAGCCATGGAGTGTATACGGCCGGTAGCGAGAAATCTCCTTCGATAACTGTTGTGAGATCCCATCACTGCGACGCTCAAGCGGGGCAAATCACCAGTGTGTGCTGGGCCGAGTCATCACTGCAGTCGCAGTAGTGGCAGGCGTTCCCTCGTAGTGATCGAGTGCAGGTACTTTCTGAAGCAACCTGTCCGAAAAAGGACCTGCGTCAGTCGAAAAGATCCCCGACTGTTGCCCTGCCCACTCAAGGATGACCAACTGGAAAGCCTCCACGGCGCTGAACTTTTGAATCCTGTAGTAAGCAAGCTCAATAAATCACAAAAAATAAATAAAGTACTACGATCCACGACACCTGTGATATCGAAGAATAAGTCAATTTACGAAGAACACTCAGTATGTGAAAGTAAACGCAATTTTTGTGAAACTTACAAAACATTAGTACCATACATTCATTCTCAATAATCAGTTCCTTCTGCCTCAAATCTACACCATTAGCATTTAACCCACTTTTACTTCACCTACCTTCATAATGAACGGGGAGACAGCATGCATCAAAACCCCAGATTCCCTCACAAAGGAAGTACCTAACCTTTTTTAAAACCTGTTAAAAGTGACCTTTAACAGACTGACCGCTGTAAAACTGCCCTTATCCGGGACCCTTTCTTATCCAACTTGGATTTTTCCATTTGATTTGGCGGACTAAGAATTTGGGGCCCATCTTAAGGCCATTGAATGGAAAGCAAGAAAATTCAATTTATACGATGCCGCGATGCTTTCAGTGAATTTACATATTAAAATAAGAATTGTTTTGGCATAATGTAAGGAACACAATGTTTGTTTATAAATCCTGGTACAATATTAACACTCCCTAAAAGTGTAATTTGTGTTTCGACAATATTAGAACAGGAAGTAGTGAAAGTAAATGTATTTATCTAGATTTGGAAATGATCTTTAACTTCAAGCTTGTGTCGTAGTATGTAAATGCGTGGATAGAAACGGTTTGCCTATTTTATACTTTCTTATTCCCTATTTTGCAACGCGAAGAACTGCCTTAGACTGTTTGTGAATAATTTGATGTCAAAGTTATTTAAAACAACCTGAGAATGAACAATTTACCATAAAAAAGGGAGTAATACATCATACTATTGTCATTACATAACATATACCTATCGACAATATTATGTTTCATGATAAAACGTCAATAGTTCTGTCTGAGTATCATATTCATCATATGATTGCCTCAAATTGATTTAAGTCACAAGTTCTAGGTATATATAATGTCTATTACATTAAAACGCGATATAATTTATGTTAACTGAAACTTCAACTTTTTAAAATAAAAATCGCTATATCCACCTTAGCTTCGTAGATATCATGGCCATCAATATAGCAGCTGAAGCAACCTCACATATTTTATAAGGGTTTACTTTAAACAAAATTAGTAAGTAAAACAAAATTTGAACCCTCTAAACTCATTTAATTAAGCTTTTTATCTGTAATATAACATACACAGCGCAAGATAAACAGAATCTTGAACACATAAGTACACGAGTTATCCGACTCGGCATTTTACGTCTCGTGTCCATAAAAAGTGGGCGTGATAGTATTTCGTACCATTTTTATGGCGTCATCGACATCCCTTCCGGTTATTCCGACCAGTAACATATGGTGTTTATTTAAGGACGTTTTGCTAGTAGATAAGGTAGAACGTTTGTTTTATATTTAAATTTAGAACCCAACACTTCTAAATGTGAATTCAAGTTTAGAGTTTTTTAAATATTTAGCTTTAATTGAATTACTATTTTTGTGTTTTTTGTTGTTGTGTGACCTTTAAGTAAATTTAAACAGTGAGCTTTCCCAGTCCCGTCTACAGTCTGTCTCAGTCCAATAATAGCAAGAAAATGTTCACAATGATGAGTTTCACGTATCTAATGTTTTCGAAAAATCCTTTTGAATTATCTATTGTTGTGTTATATTTTGTTTTTATGTCGATTTCTAGAAAATACTGCGAGAAGAATTAATTGTAAGCTAGAGAAATGGAAATCATAAATATACACATGGGAAGTGAAAGATAAAGAAGGCAGACATGTTCACGAAGTCAACAGATCACAAAAAATATAGAGGCGTGATTATTAGAGAATTGGTTTACCGTCAAGCTCTTAAATTAAAATAATATAATATATATTATTCCAGATGAAAACAGATTTAGGACAAACAAATTTAAAACTTTCAGAAGAACATACAAATCCGCTAAAGAGACCAATTGTATGTAAAAATGTATTAATAAAGACTTTTTAATAATGTTTAATGAGTAAAATTATAAATTATACTCAGATTAAAACCCGTCTAGCCATACATCCTTTATGAACATAAAATTTGCTAACAGACTTTGATGAATGAATGTACGGCATACTACTAAACAACAATGTAACTTAAAATGAAGGAACAGTTAAGTTTTACGATGCTAGTAGCGACTTCACGGGTATTACACTATCTTGTAGTCGACCTATAGCTATGATCTAGTTAATTGTAGCAAGTTTTATCACCGAGTTAATTTAGAACTACAATGAGAAGATAAGCCAACGCTTGGTTTCGCTACTTGTGGGAGGTACTAGAAGGGTTTTTTGTGATGCAGATGTCCATGGGAGGTAAAACTTTACAATAATGTGATTAGTTTGCTTGTTTTCAAGCTATACCATGGAACAACGAAAGAAAAAGTCGAACTGAGAACTTTATTCTAGAATTTAAACTATAGTTATCTCATATATATAATGTCTATTAACACTGTAAGTACAATGTCTATTTCTAGATTTTCACTGAAGTCTAGTATATGTCCGTGTCATCTATGTTCACAGCGGAGTACACAGGAGATATTATAGTGCACAAGTGTGTAGCAAACACAGGTGCACTCACTGTTCCCTCAGTATCAGCGCTCACAGCGCAGCGCAGTGATCAGGCGCAGCTTTACATACTCTGTGCTCTTATTAAGTATTTCTATAATCAAAAAAATCAACAAAAATATTGACCTACCCGGGATTCGAACCTGAGATCTCTTGATCGGCAGTCGCATACGTCAACCGCTGGACCAACGAGGCAGTTTCAGTATTACTCTTGATCTAGAAATAGCAATAACATTACAAAACATTTTAGCTTGGTGACAGATTAAGGCATTATATTTATTTTAATACCTGTCTTGGGAACCCCGCGGTGTTACCCGCGGTACGACTGTCACCGCGGGTAACATCGCGGGGCGAAGCTAGTCTAAAAAGTAGCTTAAGTTACTCCTCATACCATCAGACATGAGAGAGACAGACAGACAAAAATTGTTAAAAACGTTATTTTGGTATATCTACCGAGTATACATACATATGCATTTAGTAACAATCGGCTATTACAAACAGACACTCCTTGACTTTTGATGTTATAATTATTTTATGTTTTGTTTTTGTGTATGACATAATCAAATAAATAAACATTCTAGCCATCGCAAAGCTTTGGCCAAATCCATTAATAGAAAATACTGATTAAATATTTACCTCTAAATCAAACTATCAACAAATAAAATGGGCAAGCCAAGACGTGCCATCCGAACATTCATCTATTTATACTTACATTATTGATATACCTTCATGATTAGAGCAGGCAGCGGGCAAAACAGGATGTTAATTCGACATGAGCAGACGTATTAATTTATATAAATATCCCACAATGATGACAGTCTGGGACAGTTTAAATTTACTAGCGCCAAGCACCTAAAGCGATGGCGCTTTTGGTGCTCAGCGCTAGTAAATTTAAACAGTGAGCTTTCCCAGTCCCGTCTACAGTCTGTCTCAATCCTATAATAGCAAAAAAATGTTGACTGTCATAAGTTTCACGTATCTAATGTTTTCGTAAAATCCTTTTAAATTATGTATACTAATATTAAAAAGCTGATGAGTTTGTTTAAATGCGTTAATCTGAGGAACTACTAGTCCGATTGGAAAAATCTTTCAGTGTTAGATAGCGCATTTATCGAGGAAGGCTATAGGTTATTTATAATTACGCTTATACCTACAGAAGCGGAGCACCAATGAAGAATGTTACAAAAACGGGGGAATATTATCACGCTACGGGCAATAGGAATCGGACGTTATTAGAACACATAAAATAATTGATATCAGATATTTAAGTTCACGTTTCATTGCTGACTCCGAATCATTATTGTTATGGTATATATTTACACACCAGTCCGTCTTATTATTGTATACCCTGTACGTCTCAACTTCTTCTACTCAAAATTACTTAACGTAGTTTGGTATAGTATTCTGGAATAGATAAAAGATTATGCAAATGTGTGTTATGAACACGACACCAGTGTCAAATAAATGAGAAAGTGAATGATTCATTTATATTAAAGTAATGTGATTATTTGTTGCTTTATTGTTTGAGAATTAAAACACAACCACGACAAAGAACGACGGTAAATAAGATTTTCAGGACACTGGATCAACAACGTTACTGAAAAAGCAAGATAATCTATAGATAGTCTCTACCAAGACGCCTTCGTTACAAGTTAACAATACTGTCATACGAAACGATATTATAGTACACAATCGTGGTAGCCCAGCCGCACCCAGCGTCTTGGTGGCGAGGACTAATCTACTTAAATTTGGCTCCTTGTCGCGTGCCATACGGATTATATTAATATTATTGATACGAAAATATACATTTATATTGTAGCTTGCCGAAATGCACTGAAATAGCATAAAATTGCATTATTTCTGAAATAAACAGTTAAGATAAAACTACTTATTCATAACTTTTATTAATACTAATTGGATTTTGTATTATTTTTAGGTTTTTATCTTTTATAATTAGTTTTAAGCTTGCAGTATTGTCTTGGGAATTTATCCTGTTTTAATAATGTGAAAGTTTCTAAATAAATAAATAATTTATTTGGTCACTTTTGTAAGTGCAAAATGTTATTTTTTGTGATCATTGTTTTATTGTTTTTTTATATTTTTTTTCCCCTATACAATTAACATCAGATGTGTGGTGTTTACCTGTAATTGTTTGTTACACTTGAATTATTTAATTGTAAATTATTTATTATTAATGTAATAGTGTAAGCAAATGTTGGTTAACCAAAATAAATAAAAAAATAATCAATTATATCAGTGTACAGTGCTACACATGTTCAAGTTTGAAAAGCCGTAGTCACGCTTTATAAAGTGTTATGGTATGTTTCTATGCAACCTGAAAAGATTTCTTAATCTATCTAATTCTGGAAGCGATCGCTTATCATGAGGATTTTTAAGTTATGATTCTTGGCACTTATAAAAATCCCTCTAGGCTTTTGACTCAACTGAGAACGACTTATGCCTGTGGCTTAGGAAATAATAAAAATAATGACCCCGACAATTGAACAAGGAAAATATAAGTTCGCTATAGTTGGTGACCCCAACGTGAAAGATAATATACTGATATCTGAAATCTGCTGACCTAGCTAGTCGGTCTTATCTATGTATAAATTCTATTGATTTATTAACATATAACGTAGGAATAACTTTCATTGTCAAATAAATACGGACAAAGTCACTTGCAAACGCTTATAACATATATATTTTGAAATGTAAAAGTAATGCACTTTCCAATGATGCCAAACACGGCATTTTTATCTAAATATTATTTTTTAACACTACTTTATGAGCGCTATAGACCCTATAGACATCTATAGGCGCCACATTAGATTCAGTAACACGTCATATATCCAACAATCAAGACGCTTCTAAAGATACCTCATTTGTTCAGTTCTAACAAGTAGTTGAAGAGCTATGAGGGAACAGAAATACATACATACATAGCTTGTCAATATCATAACCCTCCTTTCGCTTTGCCATAGTAGGGTAAAAGTTACGAGGAATGTGATAAATATAAACTAGCATTAAATGGTCATAATACAATTTTACCTTTTTATTGCCATCCAATAAATAATCGCGACGTTATTAATATTAAAAGCTAGGAAATCGGACACTTCTGAAATTGAATATCGCCGTAATCTTGTCTTAGAATTTATTTCATTAATAGAACCTACCTACTTCTGAATTAGTTAATGAAAATTGAAATAAAACAAAGTAAACTCATTCAAATAGAATAGACACAAGATGACTGTTTGAGTTCTCTGGGGGATCACGAAAATTCTAATTTATCTTTTGAAAGGTTTACATTTATTTCGATTAGTCAAAAGATATTAAAAACTAAGGGATGATAATATTTAAATTCTTCTGAACCTGACTACTAAGCTGGGATAGTTAGTTCGATAATTGTGTGATTAGCAAGAATATATTTTGTTCTGTAACTATGTCTATTTTAATATGAAATATTGAGACATATTAAAATAGGTTAATATTATCAGTAAGACAAAAACGTGGCCACTTTAACTGAATCGTCGGTGGCAGCCATCAGATCCTCCCTCGTTTAGGTGTCCGGGCACACAGAGCATAATGAAGGATATCGTTTGAGTTTCGCCGCACAAACAGTTGTCACATTCCGTAAATCCCCATATTTTCTTTGCTCCGACCGACCTGAGTCAGAAGTCCTCGGGACCTCACTAGGTAGGCACTCAGCTGGCACCACAAGCGGATCAGGAAATGACACGTTTTCACTCCACAATTTGCACCTTGCTTGAGATGGGTCTAAGGTCAAGGATGTGTGTAGCTACAATGATATTATACTGATTAAATTATTTTATTTATTTTGTGTCCCTATCCTGTATATTCATATGACTATAAGCTTAATTTATAGTTTTACGTGCAACTTAAAACAATATTGTGTTACAACTACTTTAACAATCACAAACGAAAGTTGTAAGTTTCCTTTGTAAAATGAAAAAAAAAAACGAAAATATTATCTTACTTCAAGAGTGAGGGCGAGGTACGCCGAAGCACCAAAACATACGCGTACGAAGGTAAATCAAAACTGAATTAAAAACCAAACGTGGGTAGTTCCATCTCAAGGAAATGTCACATCAAGTTAAAGAGAAATATCTATTGCAAGTAATCGATGATTGATTGATTGATGTGTATTGTTAGCATTAGACAGATCTGACACTTTTTTTTTTTAATTAATGCAATAGTTGTTGCCCACGGCTCCGCCCGCGTATATGTGGGTTATCGCAGCAAATAGTAGCCTATGTGTTATTCTGATGTATAAGCTATATTACTGTTAAGTTTCATTCAAATTCGTTCAAATTTTTTGGGTGAAAGAGTAACACACATCCGTTCATCCATCCATCCATCCATACTTACAAATTTTCGCGTTTATAATATTAGTATAGATTTAAATACACAGTTATTTTGAATGGTAGAAAACTTCAAAAGTTTTGTAATAACTTGCCTGATTATACAGATTGCTATTTTCTCCCACTCTAAAATTGCATTCAAAATTCAAAAAAGCGCGCGGTAGTGATTTGAAATTCGAATTCGTTCTGTGTCAGTAGACGTTTGGCTTTGCTACAGTTAGCACGTTTTAATGAAGTGCAGTTAGCAGATGGCGTAGAAGTAACGAATTTCAATTACTTTGTCCCCCTTCTTCATTAAGAGTTTTTGTTTCCAGAACTCTTATTTCAACTGTTTCCGTTTCTTATCTGTGAGATAAAGACGTTTCATTATCCTTCGACCTTTTTTGTTTTTATTACCGAAGGCTTTATGGTAGTAATTAAAGAACAGATATTTTGTTGCCCCTTGTACTTTGAAGATTATCACATTCCCTTTACGCACTCCCAAATACTAAGTTTTATTGTAGGGTAGCAGAAGTAACTCCAATGGAACAAAATTGATGTAAACAATGATACTATGAGTTAGCTACGTGGTTATTCTTTGTTTTTATTTTCGATAACTACGTTTTCGACTTTGAACATATTATTATTGAGGAATTTACATTTATAGATAGTTGTTCTTTTTAATACGGAACAGTTATATTCCTCGAACTTTCAATGGTGTTCTGCATCGATTCAATTTCAATCAGTTGATTATCATAGCCTATCAAGACAGCGTGGTATTTTAGGAAAAATCTCCTCCATACGGAAACGCAAAGTTCGAACTATATCCCTCATCATCGAAGCTAATGAACTTTATTTTAAATATACTATTTATTGACAAAATTCTTTATTTATGACTTAAAGAACAATGTATAAAACTCAACTACTACTTGTTCGGAATTCTAAGATGTTTAACTCTCAAGTCAAATGAGTATTTCTTACTAAGATAATACTTGCAAGAGCCATTTTATTTGTTTAAGGCTTAAACGAGTGTATAAAAAAGAAATTTGTCACTTTAAAAATTTACTACAGAAGTTGTTGACAGCAACAACTGTATTCGAATTTTATGAACAGCTTTTGTTGATATTGAGACCTGAACGGAAAATATTTCTATAAGTAATAAACTAAGAGAAAAACAAGAATTTTTCATGTGAAATGAACCCTGAATTGTTCATAATATCAAGCAAGAAATTTAGTTAAATTGGTTAAAATACCTATAGGTACCTACTAATTTTATAAATTCGAAATTCACTCTGCCTGTCTGTCAGTTATGCATTCATGGCTCAACAACTGCATCGATTTCTATTTAATTTCGAATTGCGGTCCTTTTTTTCTTGAATAAGAATAATAAGAATATAGGCCACTCTAAGTTTTTATTTGTTTTGTATGAATATTAAATTCATCAATGTAAACCAATTTCTAGTAAGTATAATTAAATATATGACAACGTTGTTAGAGACAGAAATTAACCAGCGGTCCATAACAAAAGCTAATTTGATAGCAATTAGCGTATAGTATGCTAATAGCTGGTTAACATTGTACTACGTTCGCCTGACAAATTTAAAGTCATAATCATGATACAAAGTCTTCCTATAAATAATTTTGATGAACTGGGTGATAAAATATTTGGCCTTACAATTAGGTTACATTAAGACTTTTGCTAGTTACCTTTTTTATTTAAAGCGCAGTTGACAACGTCATAGTACTTAATACAATGCAGTCAATTCAAAATTAGAAAGTGTTTTGCCATTGCAAAGAGCATGAACACTATCAGTGGCAACAAAAGTTTCCTGAACTGCCACAGTCACTGCCAGCGTTGATTGCGGTCCCTTTCTGTGAAGACGTTTTGCTACTAAAGCAGTCCGCAGAGCGTGGTCGAGACACGTGTCCGGGGACGAATGGGACGTCAAATGAAAGTCGCTGCGGCCATATCTTGGGTAAATGTGACTGCTGCAAACGACCCGGGTCTAAGAGTAAGGTCGGTGTTCCGCCTCTTACTGCGTAGAGCGGTGTGAGGCGTGACAGTTTCCTGCCCTGTCTGCCCCGAGATAGACCTCAGTCCAAGGGTATGGCAGGTGGGACTCCAGAAGCCGCCGATGCGTTCCTGGAGCTCCTCCCGACTGCCGAGGTCAAGGCAGAGGCCGAAAAAAAAGGACTTGAAGAAAAGAACTTGTGTTTAATATTACTAAGCTTTTCGTGCCTTCTGCGTTTCCAGATGAACCAAGCTAAAATATATTTTAATTTTACGCTTTGCACAGTCGAGTTTTTTTTGTTCCAAAGATCATGGCAGCAAAAACAATAAACTGCTATATGATTTTACAAGTTATGAAGTCTTAAAATACGCAAATAAAACTTATATAGAAGAATATATCTATCAGACACATTATTTCCACTGTCGTTAATATCAAGTATTTATTGAAACATAATATTTGTGTACCTTCTGATTCAAGTCTTGATCGACAATTCGATATTGCTCTTGTGTGTGTTTGAATTATTTATTACGACTTTGAAAGGCACAAAGTTAACATTACTTTCTTTATTCTGTTTGTAAGTAATATGATATAAAAATCCTATTTGCTTACCGAAAGCTTTTTTAGTGATAGCAATATCATATCGAAATTCACGATCATATTTTTGTTCAAAGATAAAAGAGTTAACTATAAAGAAAACAAGATGAGGACCCATCTCATATTTTTTTTTTTGTATCACGTCGTTTTAAATATTATGATTAACTTAAAAAAAAACTTATGCAGGTACAGTTTGACAAATTGTAATAAGCTATATTCTGAATGAATTTGGACGGTAAGGAGTAATATTTTTCCTTCCAATTTTAAGGAAACCAAACGAGGACTATCTTTTTCGATTCAAATAAAAAAGATTCTAAGACATTACTTTACCAACGAAGTAATTCCGCGGTAATTTGTGTAACAGTGTCACTTGAAAATACGCTTTTTTCGATAACATAAAGAATTAACAAGTAAACTTTAAGAAAAATAAAACCGACTTCAAGTTTCGACTCGATTTCTCTTAGATGCCATCATCAGATCATAGTGTCCTTATCACGGTACTATCGTTGTGGTATTTCCTTTCCGTTAAAAAAAGAATCATCAAAATCGGTTCATAAACGATGAAGTTATTCACGAACACACATATATATATATATATATATATATATATATATATATATATATATATATATATATATATATATATATATATATTTATTTATATATACGGTCGAATTGAGAACCTCCTCCTTTTTTTGAAGTCGGTTCAAAAACTATCATTTTTTATTTACACAACACAAACAAAACAATACAGTCCTCCAGAACCTCCTCTTTGACGCTGATTATTAATAAATTTATATAACACAATGTAGGCGGAAATCACATGGAAACTTATTTATCTCCTAATTTACAAAATGAGATCTGCTTACGAATTTGTGAATTATTGAGATAGGTCCATATCGAATTATATTATTCATATTCAACATTTAATTCAAAGAAAAAGTTCTCAAGGGACCTGTTGTCAAAAATATCACGTAGCATCTTTATGATCAGACACATTTGCACATAAAAGGAAGTTTACGATCTCCGTACGAAGCATCGGGAGATAAAAGTGAAAACAAACCACAATATTGTATGCCTTATGCTTTTTTTTGTTATCTAATATTTTAGCTGCCGAGCAATAATCTTTACTGGCGCGGGTAAAATTTACTTTCGTCGTCTTCTGGGAACAAACTGAGTGAAAGTTTTGTATTATGTGTTCTGGGACAAGATTTGAAAAACTAAAGATACGCTGATCTGAGCTTCACAATTTTGATAAATCGGTTATGGGTTTATTAAAAATACGACATGACTTAGCCTCGCATCGCTATGGCGTCCAATGCAGATGTTTATCTTATTGTAGTATTGATTATATATTCGTACGTACAGTGTGCTATGTATTAACGGTTTAGATTTAACTATATTGAGAGATCTTATCTCTTGATTCTGTCTCGATTTAGAACTTATTTAATTAATGTCAAGCATTTTACACATATGACAAACACTTGTGTGTTGATCACAATATTATGTTCTATGTCTGTGTTGTGTACTGTGTTATGTATTATGTAAAAAAAACTATTGAAATCATTAGAAAAGCTGATAAAATTTGACAATATAATTTACCTAAATAAATACTACTAAATCTAATACTTTGAAAATATTATTAAAAAGATTTGATGTGTAACCATTCAAACAAAATACCCAAAAAAAATTGATCCAAAACCAAAGAAAACCTAGCCACATCCCATATAAATTCATGTCCCTAAAGGTATTCTAGGAAAACGAAAATAGCAAAGGCTAAACAATCTGGGACCTCTAATATTATGCAAAATGCCGCCATGAGGATTCAGAGGGGACTGTCTAAGGCAGTTTTGGAAACAATAGACGTGAGTGGTACCTCCAAAATGGCCTGATAGGTGGGTTAAAAAGGTCGTATGTAGGCCCCTTTTGACTTCCGCGCCGTTTCTTGAAAAGAGTAAAATTGGAACGAGCAGTGATAATGTGTTATGCTTCATGTCGGGAAAGGTCATTCTTTCTAATGATTTGGCAGCGTATGTTTGTAAGTTATGTGTGATAATATAATAACGTTGAAGAGTTTTGTTGAAATCTTTATTTAGAACAAGATTGAGACTGAATTAAATGTAAATTGTTTATTTTGATGATTACGCTGTGACTTGTTAGCTTATGAAAGTTCTAATTGTCAAAGGATAATTACCTAAAACTTTATCTACGACATTTTGTGTAATTTAAGTTAGGTATTTACAGTACGATAGAGTTTAATAATAACATTCCAATTATGGAATGATATCAGTTTTTAAGATTGGAATTCATAAAAATAACAAATTGAACTCTGTAGTATTTATGTGACTCGACTTTTTATAGAAATAATAAGAGGATTTGTAGCGTCAGCTGCATCATGTTCATTGTTCCATGCTAGATTTCCCACAGAAAGAAAAATTCAATCGAATTTTCAATTTTATTCTCCATTGACATTCATTTGAATATTTCAATACTGATATTGAAATAAATTCACTAAGCAGCAGGTGAAAATTGGCCATTTTTATGAGTTACACCGAGACATTGTATTTTATATAAATCGGTTAGTGGAATGGTACTTTAAATAAGTATGTCTATGTCTGATAAGACAATGAACATTTGTAGCTAATGTTATATTAACCACATTTTTACTATAAACCCAGTTTAATATTTGATTGTCTGTTTATAAAATTGTATATTGCTGTACAGTACAAAGTACATCAAATAAAAAAAAACTATAAAATTCATATTTACTTTTCTAAGTTCGCAGAAAAAACAGGTTATATGTTTTCCATAAAAAATATTTTAGACAATAGTATTACAGTTATGACACGCTGGCCAAACGGATTGATTTAAGGTATTTTTTTTCTCTTTATTCCTTTACTCTATTAGAGTATGCCAGTCCCATAAGGTCTTAACTTAAACAAATATCAATTTACATATTATTTGCTAGACTGTACAATTTAATAGCTTTTTTAATATCGGTATAGCCAAAACACTTTGAATTATACCGACATACAAGGTTTGTTTTAAGTATTCCCTCTGTTAGTAGTTCTGTTATCCTCCTGAGTAATTCGTCTCCTTAGTCGGTTTTTACGTCACCCATAGGATGAATAAGGATGATGATATTCTTTTCTTTTTTTTTTTCTTTTTTTTATGTTTGACCCCGCCATAATGACTCTACTCTGCCTGATGGAAAGCATAAGCATCCAAGAGTGATGGTCACCATACTGTGAACGCAGACAATGCAACAATGCAGCATGGTGACCCACACCATGGCGGGCTAGTGATGCTTTCGCATCATTGGGCCTCCGGTCTCGCACTCACCAACGAAACACGACAGCATGATCGCTGTCATTTTACGTTGATTTTCTGTGCGAGGGTAGTACCGCCCCGGTCGAGCCGGCCCGTTCGTGCTGAAATCAGCGTGGCTCTACTACCTTGAAATTATTCCGTATTCTGAAAACATCACACACATGAAGACGTTACTGTACTATAATTTATTAACCGACTTCAAAATGGGAGGAGGTTATCAATTCGACTGTACTTTTTTATGTTTTTTACCTCATAACTTTCGACTGGGAAAACCAATTTTGATGATTTTTTTATTTGAAAGCTGGTGCTTCCCGTGTGGTCCCATTTCAATTTGGTCCAGTTCTTAAAATGGGTTTAGTTTTTGTTACAATTATAATTACAAGTTCAATAAATATGAACTATCTATATCCGTATATTATTCTTCAATTGAATGAAGGTTCAGACCCACATGGGAAAACATTTTCTATGATACACAAATTGTTGTTCTGAATCTGGGTGTTCCCTGCGACACAGGAATATTCTTAGTGCGGGAGTTGTCGTTTAGAGAAAAATCTTCAACCACATACATGCAGAAGCTCTTAACTTAAACATATTTATTTAAAACGTGAATGTAGTACTATTTAAACGGTTGCAGCACTTAAATGTATTTAATGCTGTTAAAGTTGGAACGCTTCAAACTAGGTTAAAAAAACTTCAGCTTTGACCGACAAATTGTGCTTTTTATGTACCCACCGCATGTAGGAATGTGATTTTAAATTCAGTTAAGCCGTAAGTGAGTTTTAAAACTTGTACGTATTAATGTAGGTTAAACGAAGTGGAAACTGACCATAATTTTAATTCACAAGTGTGTAAGAGTTCATCTGAAAATGGATATTTCATAGAAATAATTAGTAGAAAAAGATTATCATATAACTGTACCGACATTGAGGGAGCCAATAATGCTTAAAGTTGGTAATTTTAAGATTTTTAAGAACTGAAGGAACATTCTGCATCAGAGGATAAATAATTTAAGCTCACAAGTTTGCTGCAGCATCTACATACACAGTTGGTAATGACTTCTATACTCTTCCCGTAAATCTGATTTTTTTATGGAATAGGGGCAAACGAGCAGACGTACCACCTGATGTTAAGCCATTACCGCCGTCCATGGCGTTGCCGGCCTTTGGGGGTAAGTATGGTCCTCCGATATCCTCACTCACTCGGTCAAACACAGCGCAAGTGCTATTTCACACCGGTTTTCGGTGAGGCTGTGGTATATGACCACTCCGGTCGAGCCGGCCTATTCATGTGTCTTATTCCTGAACATGCCGAAGCGTGGCTCTCCCACGGTATATGACTGAACGTGTAACTCTTTGCTATTCTATCTGTACCTTTGTGTTTAGATGCTCCTTCTATATTGATATCTTTAAGTGATATTTATCAATATTGCAAAGCATTTTAGGTCTAAAAGTTATTTCTTTCTTCTGTGACATCCATGCTAATATTATAAATTAGAAAGTTACTTTATCTGTCTGTCTGTTACGCTTTCACGACTAAACCACTGTATCGATTTCAATGAAATTTGGCATAGAGATGCTTTGATTCTTGAGAAAGACCATAGGCTTTATCGCAATAACCAACAAAAACGCGGGCGGAGCCGCGGGTAAAAGTTAACTTTTAAATTTGTATTCCTACCTGTTTCGATGATCTCGTCACTGTTTTCAAAACCATTAAGGTATTAATCGATTCATCAGCATCATCAGCCATAGATGGTCTACTTCTGAACAAGCTGCTGCTCGTTTTCTTTAGCAAAGAGGTTTTATTAATAATAATTGTTTGGTACAATGACAATAAAGATTTTACATCAATCGAACACCTAAATCAGCAACTCACAGTGAGCCGATACTAATATTAAGCTGTCAAACATTAAAATTTTTAGTTTTTATCAATATTGTATAAAATTATGTATCCAGTGGGTACTTTTTGTGCTAAAGTGTACTAATTCTGATAAAATGTTTTTCCTACACGTTCAAGGGTTCTTCTTTTTAGGTTTATAGCTACATTTTACGGTCATGTCCAAAGACAGTATGAATCATAATTTTCCCATGAGTTAGATAAGGCTGAAATATTCAGGAGATACTTTGTTGCGAACATTTTTACTTTTATTACCATTTACTCTTCGTTACAGAATGTATTACTTTAGTCAACTTCTGCGCGTGCTTTGAATTGAGTGTTTGTTTATTTATTTCCACATACAAAAATGTGTGTATTAACCTATTATGCGATAAGAAAATATTATAGTATTCTACCACCAAAGTACACATCGAAAATGAATGTTGGACAACTTTAAACTACCTTTGCTGGTCATTGCTTTACACTGAGCAATCATATTACTGTAACATACTCGAAAGAACTATTTTAATGAGTTCATCAAATAAGCAGAATTCTTTCCGCATTGTCTGAATGTTTAGTAATACGTCATTTTACTAGCTAAGCGACAATTACATGAGAAAATTCAAGGTAATCAAACAAGGGCCGGAGGTTGCAGAACGATCTCCGTCCTCCATTAGGGCATGCCTGGGGGGACAGGTGAGGCCATCTGTCACCCTAGCACAAGCAGGCCAAGGTGGCGGCGCAAGTGCTTATTTCTGAGCAAAAAAGGAACACCGGAGTTTCTGCATAGGAGGGGGCCATCTACTAACTGTAGGTGGCCCGAGGTACGTCGGGGTTCCAGGGATTTCCTTTCGAGGGTACGATTCTATAAAAAAACCTCGATCAAAATATATTAAACTAGCTTTTACACGCGGCTTCGCTCACGCAGACTTTCATCCCCTGATTTACCCCCTTAGGGGTCGAATTTCCAAAATTCCTTTCTTAGTGCTCACTTATGTTATATAAAGAACCTACATGCAAAATTTCAGGATTCTAGGTTCAGCAGTTTGGGCTGTGCGTTGATCTCTGGGTATATCAGTCAGTCACCTTCCTCTTTTATATATATAGATGTGTATAATTTAATGTTGGTGAATCTAACATCTTTATTCGCAGATTCTGTAAAGTGATATATATAAATTACTTAACAGCAACCGTGTGGGCTTCGGACCAATTCGTCTCAAATAAACGCTCACATACACGCCCACGTACACAGGGATGTACAGAATAATGAACTACAACATCTCCTTTAAGGTTCCATTCCGTGCGCCAAACTCATCTTATATTCGAAAGTGGGAGACGAAAATAGCAAATTAGATTCCGTTCGGATAAAAGAAACTCATCTTACATAGGCCATAGTTTCGTTTTATTTAGAAAAGTAGTTTATACAATTTTACTAATTTACAAAGTTGCAACTTTTATATAACTGAATCGTTACACTTTCTATCTAACTTTTCTCACTCCACAAACATAATTGTCCTTTCTTCTATCTTCTAAATTAGTTCACAAAGTTGAAAGCCTTATAGTTCTTATCATTAAATAGTACAATTTTCTTAACAATTTTCACTCACATAGTAATTATAGCGGTTTATATTTACAAAAAACACTTTAATCTATGTATCACAGAAAAAATAATTATTTATCTAGCATATTAATAGTATTTATTACAAGAGGAATTATTAACGACGTAAACCACCCTACACACAAACGTTTTAGCGTGTTCCAAAAGTCAAATCGCGAGTGTGTAAGCAGTTTTATATTTAGCTAGTAAAGTTGTGCTCGATATTTTTTGTATTTTTGATTATAGTGTAAGTTATACGAAATTAAAAAAAATGTAAAACAGGGCCTTTAATTTTGTAAAGTAATATGAGTGATAAACATAATAATTATAATGAAATAAGTTGTACAAAAAACATTGAGCAGCATTTTCAAATTACAAGACGGATGAGATGATTTCTAAGGCGAGTATATTTTAATAAATGTACAACATTTGTATTCTAGGCCTTTTAATAACAAATCAATTTAATTTATATTTTTAGCAATTAAAAGTTTAGACAGCTTTGTTGAATCCTTATATTTTTTGTAAACATTTATTTGTAAAATTCTATTTTGAGATAATAACTACTTTAAACTTAATTTAATAAGTGCGGAGATAACATAGTCACAGTTTAGGTGATTTTATTAATAATTTGTTGAAACAATAGGATGTAATTTAAAGAAAATAAGTTTATTTTTAAAATATAACGATTCAAAAAGTAAGTGTTGAAAAAATAGGCGTGTGGTGTAGGTTAGTCTAATCAGTCTTAAATTGAAAAATTTAAATGAATTTCAAATTCCTATAGATTATTGAGCATGTCGTGATAAGCCGTTTAAATGTATTTTATTATTCTATAATGCATAAAACTTACTTTATATTATAACTGAACTTATTTAAAAAAAAAATGTTTAAAATTATAAAAAGAAACGAATTTAATTGACATTTCTAATAAAGCAAAATTATTTTTCATTTAATATTGAATTTTGAAAAATAATTAGAAAAGCTACTGTTAAAAATTGATAAGTGTTAGATATGTTTTAAGATATCAAGAGAATGGCACATTTCGTAGAGAAATTAAAGCTTATTTTATATCTACAAAATATTACTTCATTGAAAATGTAGGTAAAGTGTATATCTATTTATTTCTGATATGTAATTTCCTAAAAATAAATGTAAGTAAAATACATGAATAACTATTAATATATCATCATTTTATTACTAATTATACAATTAATTAAATAAAACATGTCTATAATTTTTTGTTCAATAAAATTGACTTTGACTCTTATCTACAAAGAACGAAAACATCTTAAGTCAATAGTTTTACGATTACGTGCTATTGAATATTGTAAGCATTATTTTTCATGATATTACCTTTGCTGAGCTATCACCGACATCTTTATTAATGTGTTCACTTTCTAACTCGTTAGAAATTAAGATTATACTGTTGTCACTATGGATACCTCCTTTTTCAGGACAGCCTTATGACCAGCAGTGGACTATCAAAGTCAGGTGATATGATGTGTAATATACAAATATGTCTTATTTGTTTGTTGGTTAACTTTAGTGATATTCGTTAGCTTGTGACTTTTAAGGTAAGATGAAATAAAGTTGTACAAAATAAATCACTGTTTACAGAAAAACATTGATGCCTTTGTATGCGAAAGATACGAGAATACTATGAACCTGATGATTGTACGTAATCCAAGAATTTAGTTCTGAAAGATATAGCACTAAATTCAACTTTCATGAAAATGTGAAATGTTAGATTTAAATTTAGTAAATCAAGATATGAATCAATGATAGTTCATTAGGGTTAAATACCTTGGCTCATTAAATCGTATGAAATAAAATATGACGACTTAAACTATTTAACCATAATGATAGTTCATTACGGTTGAATCCCATGGCTCATCAAATCGCACGAAACAAAATATGACCACTTAATTTGTTATATTAATTTAAAACATTCAAATTTATATAATTTTTAAATATACACACTTTAATACAATCGTAATAAGACCAGTCTCAGTCGGGTTATATGAAATTGACGAGAATTCACAAAATTTAATTAATTTGTCAAAATTTACAACTTTAATAAATTCTGAAATAACACTCTTTTTAAATCAAATTAATGTTCACTTTTAAAAACTAAACTAACTTTGATGGTATTTTTTTATATAATTAACCTCTATATTTAATATTTTAATCAATAAATTAAAAGTAGTGTTAAATCAGAATTATTTATTATATAAACGATTTTTAGTTAACAAACACGAAATGTTTACACTAAATTATGAAACAGATCATCACTAAATTCGGTTGTGACAAAAAGCTTAAGGTAAACTATTCATTATCTATAACCTATTTTTTGAACACTAATATGCTAGTTATATCCCAAGGATATCTGAATGTTCACAAAAATTCCACAAACATTTCTGCCTACGTAAATTTATTTATAGTATACATATCTAATAAAATGACAGATAATGTTTATAAAACACTTGTGACGATAATTTACAAAAATTTAATTGATTACATACTTTTAATTTGACCGTTGAAGTTTTGAGAAAAATATCTCTAAATTAAAATTAGACTATAGAATGAATACACAAATTGTCGCATAGTAAAATTCTTCAAAAGTATTTTTTACAGAAAACTGTTTGATACTTAACTTACACATGAGTCGCTAATGGGGTTTGGTGACCA
The DNA here is from genome assembly GCA_905220595.1 of Spilosoma lubricipeda. NCBI lineage: Eukaryota > Metazoa > Arthropoda > Insecta > Lepidoptera > Erebidae > Spilosoma > Spilosoma lubricipeda. The sequence goes on from HG992300.1 coordinate 6,871,166, forward strand.
TTACCTGAAAAACGAACAATACTGTAGAAAAAACATATCATTGGTTCATCAAATTAGTCTTAACAGAAGAGTAGCTTCAGCACAGATGGACCACTTCGATCAAAATGAAATTAAATGTATCGCAATTACGCTGTTAGCAATTCAATCGTTTTCATTTATGTATACCTACAATACACATCGTTTTGAAAACAATTTCCAACATAGTAAGGGTTTAAATCATTACAGGAGTCAGTTCACGTTGCCTGGTGATACATATCGTATTTAATTTCCGGTGTTGAAATGGTCATAGTATACGAAAGTTATGGATGTTTTAAAGACACCAAAATACAAACTATTCCTATGATATACTTTTATTTCTATTTAAACTGAAAGCAACTTCGAAACTATTAAAGAATTTTCTTACTAATTGGTAGTCTTTAAACGATGTTATATAAATATCTTTGGTTAATTTCGTTCCTGACCAAAAAGCTGAGTTACGTGAGTTAAGTGAAAAGAAAATACAATTGGAGGTGTAACCAGCAAATTATTTTTCCATTATTATGATTTATCAATATTCTAATAATATGAATAATGTTAGTATTAGAATAAAACTCAGGAAACAAGCATTTTACTTACCCTTTTTGGTAACGGTCGCATTACTGATAGTTCTATTTGATGGTGCTAGTATATAATGGGCGCTTGGTGACTGTGGCGTCACTGACGATGTGGCTACTGCAGTACCGATCTTAGAAAAAATAATAATAATCCATTTCAAATGGCATTCAATACGATTTAGAAGGAATAAGGATATATATATACACGTATAGTAGAGTATATGTATTAAATAACTTGAAGGCTTAACTGATATTGTATTTTTTTAAAATGTTAACCAAAATTTCGCTTATAGAAAATTAGGTTTAACAACTATGAATTTGTACCGTATTCATACATTTATAGAATTTTTATTCGGAAAATGTAATTTTAGTAAAATAGTTCATTTCCAATCATTTTGAGTTTACTATTTATAATGTCGTGTTGTAATTTATCGAGACTCCCGCTAATCATTCAGAATATTATTACAGTAATATCGAATTAAAAGTTTAGTCAAAAGGCCTTGAGTGAATAAAAAACTAAATTCAAAAGTGAAATACCAGTACATACAAGCATAATTGAACAGGTAGACAAAGTACAAGAATAGATACATACCGGGGGTTGCGTGCTATCAGTAGACATTGTTGACGTCGTGATAGGGCTTGTCGCACACTGCGGTGACGCAAGACTAGTTGGCGACGTTATTGAGTGCGACGAGTTTCCTGGAGGGGAAAATGTTATTTTGAATTCTATACATTCTACCTAAGGAATATATTTCAAAAAAGAATTTATTGGAGAACTTAATAATGTGATCGTAGTGAAGCATCAACTAGATGCCAGGTGATAGCAAAGTGTGATTTAATTATAGTTATTTGATTAACTAAACGTTGGAAAGACGATATCAAACAAGTAGCCAACATGGTGTCGAATCGCAAAGGATAGGCTAATGTGGAAATCTTTAGAGGAGGACTATGTCGCAAGACAAGCTGTTAAAAAAAGAATCAACCCCGTTACCGGTTGTAACAATTAACTGTAATAAAAACCTAGAGTTAAATTAGTTTAAATTTAAGTTATAGATTGTATCATAGGAATGTAGAAAAAAACAAAAAAAGGTTTATTTTATTTTATTTGAATAAATATTGTAGTTGAACTTTATTAAAGTTGCCAGAAATTTTGATCAGGTTGCAACTTCGGCATTCATGAACCAATTAAACCTGTGAGCATAATTAGTGCAGTCGATATTTTGTAATACTCGTATATTATCATAATAATTATCATTATCATCAACCTATCGCAATCCAATGCTGTACATAGGCATCTCCATTTGCACACAACTAAAATAATACCATCAGGTATTTCTTTTTTAATACATAATCCTGTTAGTCACGTAATAAAGTATAGAATGAATAACTATAAATTTTTATTTTTATTAATTGGTAATTTAAAAATAGCTTGAAAAGTGTTTTATAATTAATGGACTGCTAATAAACATATTTATATGAAGCCTATGTTCAGCAATGAACTGCGATAGACTAATGATGTTATTTATATAATACTAGCTGAACCCCGCGGTGTTACCCGCTGTTATTGTTGTAACGCTGCGGGACAAAGTTAGTCTAAAAATGTAGCCTAAGTTACTCCCTGGCTCATCAGCTACCTGCCAGTGAAAGTCCCGTCAAAATCCGTCCAGCCGTTCCAGAGATTACCCGGAACAAACAGACAGACAGACAGACAGCCAGACAGCCAGACAGACAGACAGACCGACAGACAGACAAAATTTTTTTTAACTACATTTTTGGTTTATGTACCGTGTATATTTACATATGCATTTAGTAAAAAGCGGTTATTTTAATATTACAAACAGACAGTCCAATTTTATTTATTTGTATAGATTAAAACTTACACCCAGACACAAAACAAATTGTAATGCTGAGCATACAATTAGCTATTTGTGTTGAGTAGAAATCAAACAGACTACCTCTGGGTTAGCAGCCAACAATTTTGATATCAATGCTACCAATACATGACGTAAAAAAAAATGTACCAAATAATTTGACTAACTCGATTTGATCTAAAGACTATGAAGGCTTCGATAGATAAACAAACTAAAATTCTAAAATTTTCTACTCTCACTATTATTTAGAACTTAACAAAGGCCCAAGAGTTTGGAGCAGATTCACAGACTTATTTTAAAATCAATAATAGTTGTAGATCCTAGAGAAACTTCGCTGAAGGACAATGGCCGAGGCTCGTGTTGATTGAATTAATTACAATATTATTTGTCGAAGTACATCTAAGGGGAATCTTAATATCATCTTGAGTGGCTTAAGAATGTATTCTATAATAAGAAATCAAATCTGTTGTTCCTTCCAAAATGGCGGAAAGATTTTAGTACCGTAATATAACAAGGTACATATATATTAAAATGAATTATATTTAGCTACTTCAGTAAATTAAGTTAGATTTTACTATGAAATTTATTACTTCCTTAGCTCAGTAAATAATAAATTAAAATTGTACTTGCAGATTACTTCGAATGACCTAATTTTATTAAATTATATTGAACATCTGTAGCACTTTGTATTGGGATTTGAATTTTTCAAAGTAATTAAATACTTCCGTGTTTTAGATGTACTTAAACAGATTTCAAATATTGAAATTTCATATAATTAAAATAAAACTCATCTATTGAAAAGAAAAGATAAATTATGTTTTTTGGTAAACTTATGTAAATTTTGTTTCTAAATTGAATTATACTATATTATTTTACCTTTTTTATATTTTTTATTTTTTTTTTATTGGGAGAGTCACGCTTCGGCATGAATGGGCCGGCTCGACCGGAGTGATACCACGGCCTCACAGAAAACCGGTAAAATCTAGGCGCTCTGTTTCACCGTGTAAATGAGGATACCGGAGGCCCAAAGCCCAATACCCCTCCCCCTATCTCCCTCCCATCCCCCAAAGGCCGGCAACACACTTGTGACGCCTCTGGTGTTGCAGGTATTCATGGGCGGCGGTAATCGCTTACCACCAGGCGATACGTCTGCTCGTTTGCCCGCCTATAATAATAATAATATAGCCTTTTATTCAGATCTCTTAATTAATTACAATGCATTTGACTTACAATATAATAACACTGAACTCTTAAACTAATAAAATATTTAAGCTAATATCTGTTGCTTGGTTATCTTTTCTAGATCTGTTTGCCAATCGGCAAAGGCCTCCTCCAACCTTTTCCATTCTTTCCTTTCCTGTGTCACTCTGTTCCACGTGACTCCAGCCACTTGTCTAATGTCGTCATCCCATCTTTTCTGCGGTCTGCCTCTTTTCCTCTTGCCCTCTCTGGGATACCACTGGGTCACTCTTTTGCTCCATTTATCGTGTCCTCTTATCACGTGACCAGCCCATCTCCATTTAAGCCTTTTGATTTTAACTGTTACATCTGTAGTGTTTGTTTTATTTCTAATGACGGAGTTTCTCAATCTGTCAGACTTTCTGATATTAAGCATACTCCTTTCCATTGCATATTGACAAGTTGCTAGTTTGCCTAATATTTCATTATTTAACACCCATGATTGGCATCCGTATGTCAGAACAGGTAGTATGCAGGTATTAAACAGTTTGCTTTTTAAGTTTATATGGAGTTTTTTATCTTTCATAGCCTCCCTCAGGCTCCAGTATCTCTTCCAGGCATTCGTAATTCTTCTCTCCACTTCCTTTTGCATATGTGCTTTTTGCGTTATAAACTGTCCTAGATAGATGTACTCGTCATTATAGTCTATTTCGTTGCTCCCTACTTTTATTGTACTTTTTTTTCCATTTGTCATTAGTCTTGTTTTTTCCGGATTTAGTGTCAGTCCCACTTTCGCACTTTCTATCGCAAGTTCTTCTAGCATTTTGTTTAAGTCTTCTGATGTTTTGGCAAATAGCACTATATCGTCAGCGAACCTCAAGTGTGACAGCATTACGCCATCTACGTTAATACCGAGGTGTTCCCAATTAAGTCTTCTGAAAATTGACTCCAGTACTGCAGCAAAAAGTTTCGGCGATAGGGGATCCCCCTGTCTAACGCCTTTTTCTATCCTGAAAGAAGCGCCTTTCGTTTCTAGTTGGATTCTTCCTGTACTGCTACTGTATATGTTTTTTAGTAGTCGGATGTATTTATGTTCGATTCCTTGTTCTAGTAGTGCTTGCCATATTTTTTCGTGTAGTAGGGAATCAAACGCTTTACTGTAATCAATAAAAGCGATGTAGTATGTTAGCTGGTATTCGTTGTATTTCTCCAGAACTTGTCGCACTGCGTGAATGTGGTCGATTACCGAATAATCTTTGCGGAATCCTGCTTGCTCGATCGGTTGGTGTTCGTCTAGGGTTTTTTCGATTCGATTTAAGATGATTTTAGCAAAAATCTTATACACGTTAGACATGAGGCTGATAGGGCGATAGTTACCTATATTATATTTATCTCCTTTCTTATACAGTAGGGTAATATTAGACTCTGTCCATTGTTGGGGAATGGTTTCGGTGTTAATTACATCATTGAACATATCTGCGAGAACAGGTATCAGTGTTTCCTGGCTATGTCTTAAAATTTCATTCTTTATGCCATCGGGTCCGGGTGCTTTCTCTTCTTTTTGGGTGTTAATAGCTTGCTTGACTTCAGAATGTAGTATATTAGGGATATTCGAGGGTTCCGATAGTTCAATTTTGCTTTGCGTAGTATCGTTGCAGTATAATTTTTTGTAGTATTCTGTAGCTGTTTCTAAGATGTCTGTTCTGTGTCGGTTCCATTTTCCGTTTTCATCTTTCATTTTTACAATCCAGTGCTTTGTATTTGTCAACTCCTTGAGAGCTTTTTTGGTCCCACCTGTTTTAAGTATATAGTTTTCTATCGTTTGCATCCTCCATTGTTTTCTGTCATTTCTAATGCTTTCTTTGATTTCTTTGCTCACTTTGGCAATTTCCTTTCTTCTGTTGTGAGTGTTTTTTGCACTGAAAAGGTGGTTTCTGTCTTGTAGTAGTTTTATAGTGTTTTTTGATAGCATATTCTTTGGTTCAGTTTTCGTGTTCGTTATGAGTTTTGTCCGAGTTTTAATAATGTTTTCCACGTAACTGTATTTTTCTTGGATTGATAAGTTAGTAGTGTTTTCTTTGAAATCTATAAATTCGTCTCTCAGAGCGATTGCTATTTGTTCTAGTTGCTGTTTGCTGAGTTTTATATTTCTTACGTTTTGTCTTGGCCTCGGCTTCACTGGTTGCTTTGTTTTGAGTTCAGCTCTGATTAGCCTATGGTTAGTGTTGAAATTAAATCTTTTAATGACTGTGAAGTTGGTGAAATAGCTGCTTCTATTTGTCATAATATAATCGATTTCATTTTTTGTTTTGCCATCTGGTGAAATCCAGGTCCACATGTTTTTCCTGTTTTTTTTGTACATAGTATTTAAGATTGATAAGTTGTTTTCTAGCGCAAAATTTATAATTTTTTCGCCATTCCTGCTCCTAGTCTTATTGCTAAATGAAAATGGTCCTAATATTGTATTTTCGCCTGGGTGTCGTGCTCCAATTTGGCCGTTGCAGTCTCCCATTACTATAAGGTTTTTATGGGTGTATTCTTGGATGGCTTCACTTAAATCTCGATAAAAAGTAGTTATTGTTTCTATATTTGACTGTTCTGTTGGTGAGTAAACCTGTATAATAGACCAGGGGTCCTTGTATCCCGGTAGTTTCACATTCATGATCGCTATGCGCTCTGAGATTCCTATAAATTCTTCTATGTATTTCTTAATATGTTCTTTAATAATAAATCCTACCCCGTGCTGGCCTTGCGTCTCTCCTAGCTGGTACAGTAAATAGTCTGGGTGAGAGGTAATACTTTCGCCCATTTTCCTCACCTCGCTCAGGCCAACGATGTCCCATTTGATTTGTTTTAGCGCGTTAGTTAGTTCAGTAAGATTTTCTTCTTTCATCAGGGTAAGTACATTAAGAGATGCTATGTATATTACTGGTTTTTCATGCTTTTTAACCTTTGGTATTGGAGGGTTGTGGTCTCTTTCCCCCACGAGGACCAGTCGGCTTGGGGGAGTTTGCTGTTTCGTTGTTTGTTTGTTGTTTGCCCGCCTATTATATATAAAGAAAATAGCAAATATAACAATACTTGTAACTTTTTGATGAAATTGTCATGGATCACAACTCATAAAGAAGTATTACTAATATAATAATAGATATCTAACTCTAGAGTGAGCTAAACGAATAAACTATTTTGTAAACACTTCATTTCTATTGGTAGTTTTACTTGGGTAGCTATTTAGTTCTTAGATTCAAACATAACTATTTGCATCGAGTACGTATATAAAACAGTCATTAACAAGAATTTTAAGAGTCTGTGTCTAAGTGTAATTTGTTCACGATTACGTATTTAGAAATTAAGCATGTTTTACTATCAGCCTGGTACATATAATAAAGTTTCTGCCTGGTTTGGAATCAGACAATCATATGTAAGGTTAATATTACGATAGAAATAAATTACCTGAAGGTATCACAACCGAACTCCTGACCGATGAATAGGGCGGCGGTGCAGGTGTAGATGCAGGTTTTGCAGTGTTCACAGTATTGGCGAACCCAAGACCTCCTCCAGAACGTAAGTGAGGGTTGCCGTAAGTTGCCGCATAGCGCACATCCACGCCATGAATGAGACCTCCATTGGGGACACGGTTTACTGCTGCAAGAACTTTAGATATTGATTTTTTCCGTTTAAACCTTACCAGTTTGTTAAATAAAGGAAACAATTAACATTTGGGCAATTAGATAATAGATTAGAGAAATTAAGAATAGACCATTATAATAAAAAAAACAGGATTTTTCATTCACGTGGTTTGCATCTAAGAGCTCTTATCGTTAGTATCGAATAGGAGTAACTCCAGTACAATCCTTTAACAAACAGCTAGAATAGATACTAAATGATCATTAAAAAGATTAAAAACTATCGAAAAGCCATTCACGTAATCGCAACTACAATTTTAAAGAAAAATGTTTTCCAATATTGCAAACGCCACGAATACAGTCGATTTCTTCTACAAAATTCTTTCATATTGAAACATTGAGGGTAAATTTTATTGAATATCGTGTGAAGGAAATATTTTTCAAAGATTTTCCTTTTAAACGCATGTAAAGCAAGGTAACGGAGTCACAAAGCGCCAGTTATGGTTGCTTTGTTTAACACACGCTTTGTTTCGAAGTAACGTGAAAATATTGTAATTCGTTTGGAAACTCTAATATTCTGTACCTTTGTTCCAAAGCTTACTTACAAAATTTTTAAGATGAAACCATTGCACATTTTCTTTGTACTAAGTTGTCAAGTACATGGCCCGCGTAATGGTTATTGCCTCTACCTAAGAACCCTGAATTGAAATACTGAATTAAGCTTTGGTAACTTACTCCAGTGTAAAGCTCTATCCTCCAGAAAAAAGAAAAAGACTTCACGATAAATGATGTTTTACCATAATCCTTACTAATACTAAATTCAAAAGTAACTGTGTCTATCCCTCCTTCAATCTGTCTGTCAGGTTTTCATGGATAAACTGCTGCACTGATTTCAATGAAATCTGGCATGGAGATACTTTAATGCTTGAGAAAGGACATAGGCTCGTTGCCGCGATAACCGACATACACGCGAGTAAAGACGGGAGCAAAAGCTAGTCTTTCATATTTTGAAATGGGATATAAAAGGCAGAATATATTCTACAGTACCTCTTAGAATATACCTAAAACTAATAAATAAAAATATGACAGTGCTATTTATATTGCACGAACAGCAAGTGATCGTATTTAGACGGTCACTTTCTATCGTAAATAATATCCCGAAAAGTTATTTAGGAGACCCTGTTGTGAATAAAATACTACGCGCAGAAAATGTTACATACACTGAATGCTATTCAGTGACTCGGCTTATAAATACTTTAGAATTATCTTAGAAAGAAAGTAGTGTTAAAATATATTCATTAAACTGGAGAATAAAAGAAAGTTTGCAGCGAAATTTCTAAAATTAATAGCTTCTAGGATCACGACCCATTGTTTTGCGAGACATGGTTACATTTCAAGAACTTTCTTAATGCTCTTCCATAAATATATTAATTTTAATTTATATTTAATGGTCAATTAATATTTCACAGACTATTTATAAGTAGTTTAATTTTTAAGTTAGTTTAAATTATCATACTTCATGATTACTTATTACGATATTCCTATCACCAAGATTATTACGTATTTTGTGAATTTCAGTAACTATATAAATAAATAAATAATAATAAATATTTTCGGACATCTATCACACAGAGCCATCTAGCCCCAAGCTAAGCAGAGCTTGTGTTATGGGTACTAGACAACTGATACAAATACATATATACTTTTTTTTTGTAAATACATACATATTATACATAGAAAACACCCAAACTCCGAAACAAATAGTTGTAGATCATACAAACATTTGGTCCGACCCGGGAGTCGAACCCGAGACCTCACGATCAGCAGTCGCACATGCCAACCGCGAGACCAACGAGGCAGTGATATATGAATGAAATAGTCGTACGAGGACGGAGAGTATTCAGTATAAAATATTGACCCTCGTATCATAAGTCATGTCAACTAGAAATGAGCTCTAAAAGTGATAACTCAGCAATTTACTTTCACAACTTGCTTTATTTATATAAACACACTTAACATAATGATTTAACTTTTTTTCTACAATTTAACTATATTAATGCAAAAAAAACAAAGAATAAAAAATTTGAAACCGATCGACAGAAACTTCATTTTATTTGATTTATAGCAGTAATTACAGTTATTAATAACTAGCTGTTGCCCGCGGCTCCACCCGCGTGTATGTTATTTATCGCGGCAAATAGTAGCCTATGTGTTATTCTGATGTATAAGCTATATTACTGTAAAGTTTTTGTGTTGAAGAGTTACAAACAGCCATCCATACTTACAAACTTTCGCGTTTATAATATTATTCTAGGATTTAATCTGTATGTGTAGGTACTTATATATAAGGATGTTTCTAAATGTCTATTGTGTTTATTTAACTTTAAATATGTTGTACACTTTGTACATTTTTATAGAATACATAACATGTAACTTCTATGCACCTACTATTTAAAATTAATTCTAGACCACTCAATGGTTATCAGAAGGAGAGTGGGAATTAACTCCACCAACGTAAAAAAAATTGTACATCTGATTTATAACTAAATAAACTAAAAAGAATTAATGTTCCACTTACCATCAGGAGTCGGCAATCCTAAATTGTTCAGAGCGTTGCTACTATCTTGTCGTTTCTTTCTCTGCAAGGAGTTATTCTGCGAGCCTCCGTTGCCAGGATTAAATTGTACGGTTGATGACGTATCCACACTTCTGGGAAGACTGCCGTTTATTGACCTTTCATGGAAATTAATTCAATTTCTTTAAAATAAATACATTTAACTTACCATTAAATTAATCAAAACTTTCCAGACGAAGCAATGAATAGTTAAATTATGAATACGTAATCAATCAAATCGTTTTCTATTCGATTACATAATTAGGAATTACAAATTGCGTACCTAATCAGTATTTTAGTATCGATTATATTTTAATAGTTTCATTTTATGGTTTTATGGAAATTTAAAATGGTTTACATTTTTTTTTGGAGAAAGATTTACCTAGTTTAACGATTTATAATTATTACTTATTTTGCATAATTATGTTAATATAATAAAATTAATATGTTAAATTAAACTGAATTAGATTAAACCTAGATATTTCAACGACTTGTAATTACTACTTACCTATTAGGAGTTAGTTTGTCACTACTCATAGTTGGTGATTGCACTCTGAGTGAGCCAGGAGTGTAATCGTGACCGTAATGTACATAAGTTTGGTATCCATTGCTAAATCCGTTATTCACCTAAAAATAACAAGAAAAAGTTTAAAACTACACCAAGACTACATAAAAACTTCAGATAAAATTTATATAGCCTATGTCATCTGGGGTAATATTGCGAATCTATTAAAACCTCATTCAATAAAATCGAGTTAATAGTTTAAGAGCCACGTTGGAACATATAAACATACATTATACAACATTCTGCCAAAACTATTTCCCTACCTTTTAACATTGCCACATTTGGGTGAAAATCAAGATTTGATGATAACGGCTCGGTTGGTACTTGGATCTCCCAAGTGTTTAACACTCGTATAAAACAATTTATTTAACGCGTGAATGTTTAATTATTACTTTAAAAAACTATCATCATTGTTATCGTGCAAAGTACATGTTGATGTCTAAAACCATTCTCTTCAATAAACCTAACAGGAAAATCATCATAATAGTCAAAAAGAGGAAAATTTCAATGAAGCAAAAACATCGTTCCGTTTTATTTAACTTCCACTTACCAATATACAGAAATGTACAAGGAAAATGGCAAAAAACATACCCCTAGTAGTATATACATATATAGATTATATAGGCATTCACAATCGTGTCTCACAAGATATGGGATAGAATATTGATAGACATTTCAAATTCCATTACCTTATAACAATCAGCATACGCCGGATCTGAGTAGTCGTTGCTGTATCTATACGGTTGATATGTACTACCCTGGTTTATTGACGAGAGTGGTACTGTGCCCGCAAGTGGTATACCACTTCCAAGTTTAGCGTTGGAACATAATGTACTGTCTGATCCTGTGTTGGAATAATCCTGGAAATTAGGAAAATTATTAAATGGTTGTTTTTGGCAACATTTTTATTATTAAGGCATTAAATTTCTGTGAATTAGAATTTGGGACGGTCGTTAATGAAGCAGAAATTGATTTTGGATTTATTATTTCGTTTAGGATAATTCAAACGTTCTAACGTTAGGGTTGGCATAGAACAAAGCTAACTTCAAAATAACTTTGAGTGAAGTCGCAAGGAAATGATTTAACTTACGTAAGTTTCATCAAACTTCAAATCAGAAAGAACAATGACAAACACTTCTTATAATAATCATTAAAGTTAAAGAATTATTATCTAAAATCAATACTTACAATTTCACAACTGCCATTCGCTTGTCTAAGTTCTAATTTCAAATCGCTTATATTTGAGTTTCGATCATTTTCCTTATATAACTCTTCTGCAGTAACCGTCACGTCCGGTTTCTCCACGACTTGAGATTGTTTATTCTTCCTTTGTTTTCTTTGGCAAAGAATCACCAGCATGATAACTGCTGCTACCATTATCGTTCCAGATGACACTCCAAAAAGAATTAGTAGAAGTGGAAATGATTCTAAAAGAAAAAGTAATATTTGAGGACTTTTCAATACAAGCCAATCTAGACATAGATAAAGTCCAAAAGCATTTAATCTAATATAATAATGCAGTGAAGAAAACCGTGATAGATTGACCATACTTATGTGAAGGTTATAAAGTCAAAATGGCGATACATTTACGATAATGCCTGGTCGTTGCGACTGTAATAGCGGTTCAGTCAGTCATGAGAATAATAGTGACGCCCTTTGCAAGATGGACGCGAAGAAAATATTTCCTAAAGGGAATTTAGTCCGACATTTCTTGGAAAAAAATAGGGGTTCTGACCTTTATTGAGCATATAGATCAGTAATGGAAGGCAGGAATTGTACTATTACATACTGTTTTTCAACTTTAAATCTATGTCGATATTGATGTTGTCTATAAACTATCACCTTGTTGGGTTTAAGTCCTAAGACATAGCCCTATCCCTCTCACAATGAAGAGCAGTTTGCGGCAAGTTTTATCAAAATTTGAAATATAACTTCAAGTAATGTGTTTTCTTTCCCCGATAATATAAGTTATTAAAGAGTTCTAATAGGTAATTGGTCCGGCCCGAGCTCAATATACCGGTCTTGGATGTTATGTGCCTATATTAATATAGGTACTTGTTATACATCTACAGATAGCGCACATGAATTAAAAGTCTTATAGTCATGAATCTGTACAGGTTAAATGAAACAAATCCGAAGACGAAGCTAAAACAGAATTACAATGTTTTTATACAAACTTCTGTCAATATCTCTACATTTTGAGTTTATACATTTTGCAAATTCTTGCCAATCGAAGATTATTCTGTGTTTACATTTTCTTGAATCGGAAACGGTCATAAACTCAAAAGTCGTAAAGAAGCTGTCGTAAAATACTTAATAAAAACAATGGAAGTAATGACGATTCCCATCATGTTTAAAGACTAAGCAAAAACATTTTTGTTTCAATTCCCTTGTTTATGGGATTAAGCGTACTTACATTTTGGTGATGATAGATGTTTTTTGGCGTTGTATAATGTATTAGGGATATATTTAATGTATTTTCTAAAGTCACTAAAAACTATGAAATCATCATACTGTATAAATAAAACCACTTACTGTTGGGCCTCAGGACAATTTCTATAGTATCACTTCCGTAATCATTAGAGACATTACATTTATAGACTCCAAAATGCTTTGATTGGCTCTCCCGAATGATTAGCGTCGAGTTCACCACCCCTCCTGGTTGGAGCTCTTCAAGGAATGCGTAATCCTGAGGAAACGACTTGTTTAATTTAGATGCTTTAGATGTGTGCGGGAATGATTGGAATGTAAAGCTATTTTGGAAGGACGATTTGTTTGATTTTTTAGTTTAAGGAGAAATGAAAACGTTTCTGAATTCAATTGCTTCATCAACTTTAAGTTTAGTAATATTAGTAGTGGCATTTATTTAGCTTTTATAGAAGCGATGCTAATATCGATTCTTTGAAAGCATTCCGTACTTGTATGAAAGACAGTAATGGGTACTGGCCTACTTTTGTTATTGAACTTAATTAAATTGCTTTTAGTTTATCGGTAGCTTTAGCATGCCAAGAACACCTATTAGTTAATCTATACTAATATATAAAGCTGAAGAGTTTGTTTGTTTGTTTGAACACGCTAATCTCAGGAACTGCTGGTCCGATTTGAAAAACTATTTCAGTGTTAGAGAGCCCATTTATCGAAAAAGCCTATATATCATCACGCTAAGACCAATAGGAGAGGAGTAACAACGAAAAATGTTTCGAAAACGGGGGAAAATTATCACGCGACGGGCAATAGTAGACGCAAACGAGGTTTCGTGGGTCTGCTAGTAATACATAAAATGGAACAGAAAACATTTTAGTACTCCGTAAATAATTCACAAACTAAGAAGTGTCGAAAACCTTAAGACATATTATTTTAGTGTCATATGAAGCTGCATCATATTCATGTTTCTGTTTTAATAACAACTCGTTGCATAATTACATTTTCTTTTACATTAGTTATTGTTTTATACAATTCTATAATTTTTAAACGAAACTATGACACTTTTTTCAAAATGCAAAAGCTTCATTTTATAAGACAATTTTTACAAATAACAGACAAAAAGTAATCCATTATAAAGCCCATTGCAAATATTGTTTTAACTTTCAAAGTAGTAATATTAAGTTAAGCCCCATTTAATCTCAAAACTGTTTGTTAATAGCAGTCATGAGAAAAGATTGAAGCATGTCTCAAATAAAGTAAATTCAACCACAAATGAAGTCATAGAATTGAGGATTTCAACAGTATTTCTTGTGTCTTTATCTACTTGTCATTGTGAAGTTTTTTCTTAAATATGGTTTTTTGTTTACCTGATCGTGTATGGTGTCAATTTCTCTGCCATCAAAAGTCCAGACTATATTTTCAATCCTTGGTACAGAGAAGGCCGCACATTCTATGTTGACGGTGTCTCCTTGTGATCCGAATTGAGTTTGATTTGATACTATTTTAGGTGGACCTGAAATAGAGGCTTCTTTATGACTCATTCTCCATATTTCTTCTTTTGACCAACACTGATAAAATGTATTTATTTCCGAAGAAAAAAGTTAAATTTATTACGTTAGTTTTTTATACTTTAATATTCGCCTTAAATTAAAAGAATAGATATTTCGATAAAGTAGTAGTCAAGGTAGGAGAGCCACGCTGATTTCAGCACGAAAGGGCCGGCTCTATCGGGGCCATACTACCCTCGCACAGAAGATTAATGTAAAATGACGGCGATCGTGCTGTCGCGTTTCGTTCGCAGAAGCATCACTAGCCGCCATAGTGTTGGTCACCATGCTGCATTGTTGCATTGTCTGCAATGAGTATGCTGATCACCACTCTGCTTATGCTTTCTATCAGGCAGAGTAGAGCCATTTTGGTAGGCCCATACACAAAAAAAGGTGATATCCTTTATATTATTTCACTTACGAATCTCTTGTACAAAGCCGAGACTTAGAATGCATTGCTTGCAGGAGAAACATTTGATTTAAAGAAAGATATATTTGAATTTCTATATTTGAAACACACAAAAAAGTAATCTCAATAATCATTTCATTCTCATAAAAACATAAACTTGATATCAAAACTTGAACTTTTTAATTCAGAAAAAGAGAGGAAATATTATTAAGTACTATTCCGCAATTAACATCCATTAATGTTTTATGTAGCTGTGGTAGGTTGCAATTTAAAACTTCATGTCGCAAATGCATGTATATATAATGCAGTGCTTGTTTCCGACTTGTTAATTTATTACAACTTTATTACCGAAATTAGTTTCATATCAACAGTAACAAATTATACCTACACTAGATACAAATAACTTTCTATTTCACACTAATCATGATAGACGAAACGTATTTCAAAGGCGGAGAGAATTACATGCCTAGGAATATATTAATCTCCTCATTCAGGGAGATTGCTAGATTCGTACAATTACTGCCTATTTCAAAGGAATCCTTACTAAGGCAACTAGTCGAATTTGATACTACGAGTATTGCTAGAACTCTCGAAGCTCTCATAGTGAATCAAAATTTCAAGAAATGAATCAATTTCTGTTCTAACGTTATCAGAATTCGATTAATTTTCAAATTCAATCTATACAAATAAATAAAATTGGTGTCTGTTTGTAATATTAAAATAACCGCTTTTTACTGAATGCATATGTTCTTAAATAGGTATATGCATATACCAAAAATGGTTTTTCACAATTTTTGTCTGTCAGCTAATCTCTGGAACGGCTGGACCGATGTTAATAGTTAGCTGATGATTCTTCGCCCCACGTCGTCACCCGCAGTACGATAATAACCGCCGATAATACCGCGGGATTTAGCTAGTCCATTAAATAAATCTTTGTTATAGAACTGATGATTTTTATTTTAGAAGCTAATTATTGAAAGAACTCTGTTAAAATTCAGGTCAATCATATCTAATTAATATAAGCTATCCTGATGATGATTGTATTTTTTCTATATTTTTTACCACTAAACGTACACTCTGCAAGATTATTGTTAACTTTTCAAAGTTTTTAAATAGTAATGGCTACTGCTAGCATTTTGTAAAACTTTACACACCTCTTCTTAACTTACAAACAATAAGGAAACTACTAGATTAGAAAAAAGTACGGCTTTTTGGACTTTATTTCTGCTTCGTTGGTCTCGCGGTTGGCTTGTGCGACTGCTGATCATGAGGTTTCGGGTTCGATTCCCGGGTCGGCCCACATGTTTGTATGATCTACAAATATTTGCTCCGAAGTTTGGATGTTTTCTATGTATAATATGTAGGTATTTACAAAAAAAAAGTTTAATATGTATTTATATCAGTTGTCTAGTACCCTTAAACACAAGCTCTGCTTAGCTTGGGACTAGATGGCGTTGTGTGTTAGATGTCCGAAATATTATTATTTATTTATTTTCTTTTTTTTTTTGAGATGTTTTCTTTTTTTCTTTAATGTGCGAGTAACCCTTATTTTACATCATTCTATTTATAAAAAAAGTATGGTAATAAACAGTTTGCTGAAAAAACAACAACATTTAAAAATAGGTTACAAACCTCATTTATTGTTCATGATACGGCTCAATTAGTAACTATTACGACACAAAATGGAGGAATAATTAATGTTTTAATAACTTTTTAAGCAAATAGGTACTCGTATTAATTATTATTACCAACCAGTAACATTTTGTGCGCTAATTATATAGTCTAGTCTGAAATTTTGTTTTGGTGCGTGTTCTTAAGCCCTAAGGGTAAGTCTAATTAAAAGTTACTTTACTTCCAGTTTACTTACAAAAATGAAATGAAATTATTCATTTTTACCGACTTATAAAAAGGAGGAAGTTTTCAATTAGACTATTTTTTATGTTTGTTACATGAAAACCACTCTTGGAATCTGCTCATACTTTCCATCAGGCAGAGCAGAGTCATTTTGGCGCAGCAAAAATAAAAAAAAAAATAAAAAACCTCTAATTTTAAAGATCCCATTTCAGTTTGATCCAGTTCTTGAAGTCGGTTGTTCAAATTGGATGTTTCAAAAAATTTATGTACTATTTATGTCAGTATATATTTTATTACAAGATAGGGAATCCTCAATTTCGTTTGTCTTTGAATCCATGAGCGATTCAGAAAGTTTCCGTAGAACTTGTATAGTATACAATTCATAAAGTAATTAAACTTTACCGTATGTTAATAGACATTGATCTAATTTACCAAAAATATAACTTCTCCACCATTCCAAATAATTAATTAAAGCTACTGAATATAGTAGGGGGTCTTTCATTAGAAATGTGTGTGCTATTCACCGTAGAACGCAGAGGCGGAATCCATTTATTTTTTATGAAAAGAAGTGTTCAGTTCTTGTATTTACTTAGAAACGCGTAGGTTCTATGGAAACAGCCAATTAAATGTGATACATTTGTCGTAGAATTAATGAGAATAGGTACGTTTTTTCGTAGTTTTTATATTTGACATAGACATTTGTGAATACTAAATACCCTAGTTAGTATGAACAGCGAATATAGAGTAGGTCATTGGAGTTAATTTCAAAGGAAATGTTGATACTTAGAAATAGTGTCGCTTTGTGTTCATTTCTTCGTATTTTATTTTCCTTTTTATAATGATGTGTTACTCTGATTATAGTTCATATAACGATAGTTGGAAACGATACTTTAATGTTTATAATCACTCGTAGCTTTGATTTGTTCAACGTAGACTTTATTTTTTGGACAGATTTATCTTAGGTACCTAATTAATTATGTTGTAGCGTGGTAATTGGCCAAGAAAAACTCTTGGACTGTTTACAGAAGCCTCTTTATAGAAAAGATATATAAATATTAGATGTAAAGACTACCAATAAAATGGGTAAACTTAATAGGTATAATATATTTTTGTACTGAACTGAACTTTGCTTGATCAGCATGTATGTATGTGTATCAGCCAAATTTTTGGATAAAAGCTAATCACTATTTATTGCTTATGAAATTTGTTTTGTTTTTAATTACTTTCAAGAATTGTTATTCGAGATTAACATAAACTGATCTAAGTAAGTGTTATTTTAGTAGGATATTATCTTATTTACTTAGGTAAGTTTACTGTCACACTACCTGGATGACTGAGCTATGTTATCATTCTTTTGTAAGTTTTCTAAAAATGCATCCTAAGTATAGTCTCCTTCGTTCGGTTACATTACACGACAAAGATAGATTAGATAGATAGAGAGATAATATATTTTGTACTAACTACACAACTGCGCTTGATTAGCATGTACATATGTATGTGTCAAACAAATGTTTGGATAAAATCTTACCAAAAAGTTACTTAATTTGTCTCGTTTCAATTGATTTTCTGTAATTAATATTCGAAATTTATATATTAACTAAGTGTTGTAATAGCACGAAATTATCCTTGTTTATCAGCATTTTACTAACAAAATGTATAATTTATTCAGTAAAATAGATTCTATTGTTTCAGTGTGTTTTAGAGATACTTGATGAGTGAGATGACACATGATAAATACTTTCGGACATCCGAGGCAAAAGGCCATTGAGTTTTAAGCTAAGCAGAGATTGTCAGTACTATAAAAACTTACGTTACTTAATATATTCATAGTAATTTACTGAACAATTTCTTACCTTTAATATATACTGAAGCCTCTGCTTCTATTTCAGGATATCCGTCTACACTAGCCTTACATAGATACCGTCCAGATGTATGGGTATCTAGTGTTAGAGTTAAATTCGGTGTTCTGCCGACGCGCTGTGAATAAAGCATCAAGTAAATTATGCATGAAAATGTATTAAACTTATCAAGTAAAGACGTTAGCACAGAAAACTAAATTACTTTGTATTTGTGGATACTAAGTAAAGGAGTACAATTTGATATAAGTTAAGCAAATAAAAGTATTGAAGTTTTTGATGAATCCTAAACAAATACAATTATAGATAACTCTAAACATTTAGAACAAGTACAGTTTATGCAAGAAGTAAGTTAATATTAAGATGGTGAAAATATAAAATCATGATTTCACAGATAGTCTGTAAAATATAAAATAATACTAGCTGACCTAAATCACTTCATCTGTGCCTCTTTTAATCACGCCTGGCTCCTACTGGTCTAAGCGAGATGTTAACTATCCAACCCTAATTAAGCATTAAAAAAAAACAAGAAAAGCGGATAGATAATTTCGCAGTTCATCGTATGCAACAATGTGACATGAGAGTTGTATATTAGAGATATGATTTTTCATAATAAAGATAAAAAAACTTTAACGTAAATGAGAAATAATTTATCATTATAAAAGTCATAAAGCTCTAATAAAAATGATACCCGATATAGTTATAGCAGTGTCAACACAAATAAAATAGATAAACACACATTTATATTCAACTACAAAGGCTGTTTTACAAAAAGAGCTATCTGAGACTTGTTAAAGAACGACATTCTTTTAAGATAGTGACGATAATCCTGTCATAAAGCTACCGACAATGATGCCCACGCAGTACTAAGTAATGTGAGAGACTGGGAGTATACCCAAATTCGTATTGATCATATTTCGTTGCAAATAATAAAGGTTTTTTTCTCTCTGAAGATTAATACAGTAGGTCTGACTGTCATTGTTCTCACACGCCAAACCGTTTTTTATGAGTTTTTGCGTAGAGATACTTTGATTCTTTATCAAGGACACCTGTCCTATCCTGTCCACGCGGTAAATCGTAGTACCTACTACGATTTACCGCGATAACCGACATACATGCGGGCGGAGCCGCGGGAAAACGCTAGTATAACTATAATTAAAGATTGACTAATTAATCAGTACCCAAAACGAAATGTAGAAATCTTTGACGTTAAATATACGGAATATTAATGGAATTCGGATGATTTAGATTCTTTCCTAGAATTTCCCAAAATAACAGTACCATTAGCTAGATTGTGTATCTAATTTGATGCTTCTAGCTATAGATATCATTCTCGCTTATTTTTATTAATAAGAAATTACTTCGAAATCTCCTTCGGGAGTTATGATTACCAGAACTAATATTAAAAAAAGTCCACAAGTACAGTCCATTAGTTCACACAAAACATTGATAATCTTATTTTTTCTGTTTTTAATTGCTAATAGTCAAACTAATAGTAAAAAAATAGCTATCGAAACTTTCCGTGAATTATGTTAATCTTTTTGAATCTTCATCAGCCTATCGCAGTACACTGCTGGAATAAGGCCTCTCCAATTACAATCTAATTAATATTTTTGAATGCATTCTTGTAATTCTCAACATGTTAAAATTCATTAAAATACATTTCAGCTAAATTAATCCTTTCTGCTCAAAATTAAAATCTCGAACGTTTAATTTACGATAAATTTATAAAATTCACACACTCACAATCATCTGATCTTCTTCATGGTGGAGCCATCTTATTTCTGGTGTAGGGTATCCATCAACATCACAGCTCAATGTAACAGTTGTACCAACTTCGGCCTCAACATCTTTTGGTAAACTTCTAAATGTTGGTGCATCTAAAAAAAGCATTAAAGTTATTGCACATTTAGTAATAAATATTAATAAAAGACTAGATAACAATGAAGGATTTAAACTTAATGACTATACTCTGCCTGATGAAAAGCATAAGGAGAATCCAAGAGTGGTGATCACCATCCTCAATGCAAACGTGGACAATGCAGTATGGTGATCCATACTATGGCGCCCAGTGATATACGTTTTCAAGAAGTTATTACTAAAATAACTCATTTAAATCTATCTAAATTTGATACTTATCTAGTACATCTTAAGATTGGTTATAGCTTAGCTTGTATCATAATTTGCTTATTTTTATTCTATTTTTTTTCTATATTAAATGTTTTTCTGTTAAGGTGTCTCCTATCATTTTGACTATACCTATATTGAGCTTTTTACTTACATGTGATCTCCAGGGTTTCAACTTCTTCACTAGTGCCTACGTCATTGTGCACAATACACTTAACAGCGGTATCATGGTATTTTCTTGTAATGTTGTATATTTTCTGTTTAATCAAATATTTTCTTTAAGTATGTCTTTATCTTACATTTATTTTAAAAGTATATTGAAATATTAGGTATGCTCACCAATTCAGTTTCATTTCCTTCAACCAACTTTTCATTTAAAAACCACTTGTATGTTAGATTTGATGGGTTTGCGTCTGCTTTGCAAGCTGTTGGAATAATTTTAGTAGTGAAAATTACATCGAAACGTTTATTAGAAATGTAAATTTAAATTTCATTTATTTACTAAATTCCTACAACCACCACCACCACAAAGTCACCACGCAAGTCATCGTTCTATTGTATGTATTTACCTATAAAATACTGAAATTATATTTTTCGCTTACCTATAACGACATCATTTCCTTCAGGAATCTTTTTATTGGCACCAGATTTAATTATCATTTTCACTTTTGGGGCATATTTTACCTGTTAACAATTAGTTTATTAGTTTATCAATTGTTCTCTAATGTTATAAAAACATTGCTGTAGTTCTTTAGTTTGATAGAATTTAAGTATTGAAGAAGACTTTTTGCTTCAGAATTTGCTTTTGATTTTTTTTTCTCCAAACGAAGCGGTTAAAACAACACAGTGTGATGTCAAAAAATCAAGCCTAGAAATACACATATTTATAACAAAAGGATGCTCTAAAGAAGCCATCCAGCAGCCTAGTCAACTGATAAACTCTTGGCATCTGCTACTCAAGAGACCTAGCCGTTTTTGTGATGGGAGTAAGTACGATATTTCTTTGAAGGTCATTCAGTCCGAAAATATTACACGAGACAATTTGTATTAATGTATGAAATTATATGAAACAATTCTCTAATTAAATAACATAGCAAAACCTTTCAAATAATGATTAAAAAAACAAATTATGCACTACTAAAAAAATAACGATCAACAAAATGGTCACAACAGTTTTACGTGTACAAACGGCAAGTATTTCAGTATCAAAGCAATATCATAGCACATCTGATCGTAAAAAGTAATTGGGTTCGCCATAAAAAGGGGTTTTATTTTATGGGCAACGAAAAAATACATGATAAACATACAAGGCTTACTTGTCATAACAACGGTTCCTATGTAGAAGGACTGGATGTGGTTGAATTAGAGCGTGGAAATAGCGTATTAAGGGTTGATGATGTGAATATAGAGAGCCAAGAAGAGACTGTTGAAGTAGGAGCTGAACATCGAAGAAAGTTTTTGGTAAATTATTATTATTGTGCTTGTTATGATGGCTATATAACTTTTTGGCTATTGTTTTTGTGGATAATATACATTTAAATGCCTTTATTATCATATTATAATTAGATTCTTCATATACTGGTTAAAGAATAATTACAGAGGAAATTAACAATTTCTCATTTAGTTTTCTTTAACCTTTTCTAGGACACCCCGTTTTGTAGTACCTTTAAAAAAAGTGTTGTTAAATTCATTTATTTATTTTATGCCTGTGAATCATTAATCAAGTTCTTCAACTACTAGACCAATAGCCCTTGAGCTCCATTTCTATCAGAGACAAAAAATGTGATGAACAAAATTGTTACAATCCATTAATAACATATTAAAATTATGTACTTATACAGACATTGCTTAGTGTAGGACCAAACGGCCGTGTGTGATATATTTAAAACTAACATTTTTATATTAACATCATAATATTGTTAAAAAAAATAGACAACTTTCATTCGTCTGTCTCTAAGCAAGATCAGAATGTGTCCAGAAATATACATCCGAGCAAAACAATAACCCAAAACGTAATATTAAAGGCAAAGAAATATTAATATTAATGCCACATCCAGTTTCAGTGTAGTCACGACCGGAATAGTAATTTCCTACCGAATTTCGAGGACGACAATAATTTTTACATCACTACGTAACATTGATCAATGTATATGTATTTTTATGAACCAGTGAACGTACCGTAAGTTATGATGGAACATCTTAATGGTATCGTATTATTGAAAGCCGATGGATTCAGTTTAGTAGGAAGTCATACAGTTATTAATTACGTCATGCGTATTATTATTGATTTAAGTAATATATTACTGCAGATAGAATAATAAATGTCTAATGTATTAATGACTGGTAATATTAATATACGAGTAAATACATATCATGGAAACAAACAGTAGGGGATTATGGAGTTTACTAAAATTTTGTTTGGTATTAAAATTTACCGATGAATAATTTACATTTCCATTAGTAAAACACAGCGATTAGCGAATTAATTTCAAAATAAATATCATTCATATATTCATCTCTATATCAACACAAACAATTTCTTTAAGAATAGCAATATTTTATACGAGGAAACAAATACATAGCGTAAAACTTTACTACGGGTTGAAATATAGCAAATAGGTACAACTCGAATTTTATCTCAATATTTTCTGAGAGCCCATACTGAGGGGTGTTGGCAATTGCTTTACCTAGAGCTACACAAATGTAAGGAGACATTTTTCGCTTTTGGATAAATAATGATAAAAATTGTGATCGTTACAAATAACACACACATTACCGTGGGAGAGCCACGCTTCGGCATGAATGGGCCGGCTCGACCTGAGTGACATACGGCCTCACAGAAAACAGGTGTGAAATAGTGCTTGCGCTGTGTTTCACCGAGTGAGTGAGGATACCGGAGGCCCATAACCCAAACCCCTTCCTCCTATCTCCCCTCCCTAACCCCCAAAGGCCGGTAACGCACTTATGACGCCTCTGGTGTTTGCAGGTGTCAATGGGCGGCGGTAATCACTTACCATCAGGCAATACGTCTGCTCGTTTGCCTAGGTGGGCATAAAAAAAAATACATTTGACAATTTTAGTTTTCAAATAGGATCCGGTTTTTAGTTAATGTTTGAAGGTTATGCTATAACTACATACTGTTTTTGAACTGATAATTTTTATTTTAAGACTCAAGGTCGGATCAATTTAAATTTCTCTAAAAATAGAAGTATGAAAAGCAACTTACTCCAATTTATCATCATTTAAGCGGATTAAAAATATTTGTAATACTTTTCTCAAAAGTTATTAATAATTTAATCTGGTAATCTGATTACAAACAATGTTGACCAATTTTCTGGACGAATATTAATCAATCTACTCAATGTACCTATCAGTTTGTTCGGAAAAAAACTTAGCTCCTTACTTTGAAAGTGGGTTTCAGGGAATGCCAAACAAGACTGGAATAAATAAAGAGATCAGAGTATATTACAAAGTAGGGTTCCGATGTGGGATTGCAACGTATTTTCCTAATTGAGAAGGGGAGAATCTACATAAAACAGGGCGGGACGCTATAGCCGAATTTCCTTATGAGCTAAAATGAAATTAGGACGTGGCGTTTGTGGTAATGTATTGTGATTTCATTGATTGTACTACGTATTAATTGCGTCATTGAAAGCTAACATTAATCATTTTAGATTGATTGATAAAATTATCTTTTGAAAGAATATCCCTTTCTGCATGTTTTATAATCGTCAAGTTATATGTCTAAATTTCTAATTCATTTATATTTCCTGTGTGTTACTTATTGAATTTATATGTTACATTTATATTTACTATCGACTCCTCATTTTTTTATTATAACTCAATGTTTTATCCTTTTAAACTACTCGTATTTTCATATCGTTCAATTTCCTTGTAACTTTATTTTCATATTAATTGTCTTGATACAGCATTAAAAAACTGTACTGTACTAGAAAAAAACTGCAAACAAATCGTAAAAGTTGATTGCCAAAATAAAATTGATATTTCTGATATAATTGTGCATTCAGAAAACGTACTGATATTCACTACGCTTCCGCAGAATTGCTAAATCAGGTCGTGTTGGTACGTACGCCGACACGTACCTCGCAAGAACCGGTGTCCTGTCACTATTCGCAATATTTTCGGAGATTTGCCTTGACTTATATAGTTGGCTATTTGTTGGGTTTAAATTAGTATATAGAGAAAATTAATGGAATTGTATAAAGGTACACAATTTAGATAGTAGTTTAACTAGCCAATTTAATGCTTACCTCAATTTGTATACTAGCAGCTCTGTAAGCTCTGTCAGCTGTATTTTGCGCTTGACAGGTAAACGTCTGGTTGTGATGTTCTTGCTTAGGCGTCATTTTGATGATTGACCTAGTTGAAAGAAAGTTGAAGAATCATTTAGTGTCATAATTATATTCATGTCCATAAACAAAATATTTGAAATCATCAATGGCATAGACACAATCGTATTCATACATTCTGATACATAATCCGCTTGATATATCAATGCAGTTTCTGCCAAAACTAAGAAAAGTTAACTTACCTGGCTGTAAATCTTTGACCATCAGGCAAAGGTTCTACAGAATATGTGACTCCTTGTGTAAGGACACCGGCATTGCTATCCACCCACGTGATCTAGAATAGAAATTTTATGTTGTAAATAAAAATATTACAGACAACATAATTAAAAAACGAAAATTACTGAAATAAATATGAATACAGACAGAGAGGTAGAAACTCTTAAATCTGCAAAACATATAAATCTACCAGGTTCAAAATAAAGATTGACTACGTAAATTCCATAAAGTATTAAATCGTTAACTTAAAATAATGTTTGCAATTTTTCGAAATCCTAATCGCATGACAAACTTTACTCTGATTAATTCCAATTCTTGATTATAAAATATTTCTGCAATAAAACCGATGCAACCTCCTTGGACCTACAATACGGAAGCTACATCATTTTCAATTTAACTCCTAATTGTGCTAAGATCCCTGGGGTCGGATACCTACTCACTCCACTTGAGAAGCTTAAATGGAATATTCCCTTGCATAATACCGGTACAAACAAATTGACGCAACGCTAAATAAATTGGACAGACACCCGTCCCTAAGGATTTGTTTATATTATTTATTATGTAACTTGGTGTGTATATATTTTTTTTTTCTTTGAGTACCACTAAGATCGCAAACATGCCTATTAGACATAGTGAGCAGTTTAGGACTGTTGATGATGATGATTGATATAATAGCATTTTAGGCTTGAATTATGTTCCTGGAGGGATCGAATCTTCGATCTCCAGCTTAAGGATAAACTTCTTGACTGGTAGTAGACTGATCGCATATTCCCAAAATGTGTTAGTGAGTTGAGAGAGCTTATTTGTTAAAAAATACTAGTTTCGCTATTTCGGGTTCACAAAAACTGTTTATTGTAGGTTTTATTGTTCTTGCTTCAAAATGGATACTTTTGCAAAGCCTGGAATAAATTAAATTCCACTTAGTTCTGCTCTCGTACACATGACAGTGTATTAAGTTACGATATGGGTACACGTTCTCTCATAATTTTCGTTCCGCTTTTATTCTGTATGGTGCTTACAGTTTCGATACGTATAATGGAACACATGTTTCTCATATTTTTCATTCGTCAGCAAATAAGTCAACGTTGTGTACCGTGTTTCGGAAAAGTTGGACATGCTCGCCTAGTATGGAGTCACTGGATAACATTGTACCTAATGATTATTAAGCAATTAAAGAAATTTTATTAAAGCAAATATTATTTTATTACAAAGTGATATTTGAGTTTCAAATTAATAAGAAAATTTTCTCTCATGAATTATCTATATTAGAAATTTCAGGTGAAAATAAATATTTTTAAATTAAAACGTTAATATTTAGTATTTGTTATAGCTTTCGTATGAAGAAATGATTTATTCTATAGCATAAGAATATTATTATTTCTACGTATTGTCTTTATTCGTCATCAACAACGCCTTTAACAGATTTTTTTTATGTAATAGGCGAGCAAACGATCGTACGTATCCCTGATGGTAAGCAATCACCGCCGCCCATGGACACCTGCAACACCGGAGGCGTCACAAGTGCGTTGCCAACTTTTGGAGGATGGGGGAACATAGGAGAAGGGTGGTTGGGGTATGGGCTTCCGTTATCCTTACTCACATATATACAAAAGCTACTATACTACGCACTCGCATGTCAATTAAGCCATTATTAAAGTGGTATAAAAATACTCATTAAATCTTAATCTTGTCATGGATGCCTAACTCTTTTCTTTGCAGAACTCCGAGAGATTTGTTGCCATTTAACTTTCACCATAGATGTTCAGAGATCTCAAAACCAGGACTCAATATTTGTCATGTGCTTAATTGCTTGAAGAAATTCTTCATAAGTTTTAATTTATTTATTGTAAACTCATCAGAGTATCCAACAGTCAGTATTTTACGAACATTCTAGATAAATGATAGCAAAATCTGACTGTAATTTACCAACAGCCATAAATTAAGGTCGTTGTTCCATAAAGGTTTCATTACAATAAATTTTAAAAGCTTTTTCATGAAAAAAACAGATCGACGCTAAAGTAGGTGTGCGAATTATTAAGAAAAATGACGAAAATATGAATAGGTCGAGTATTACACTGGCAAGCCCGTGAAATTCCATTTAAGTAGCGACATTGATTAATTAATATTATCAGGGCTCACAAACTGGGGTGACAACGGAGAAAATATTGCTCCAAAAACATTTGTAACGACTTCAATTAGTTTTGGTTCAGCGGTACTAAAAGTTATGATTGCAGTTTAAATTTTATGATGGACATGTAGAACATGGAGACATGCTTCTTTTTCATGGAACTAACAACACTAAAACTACCAAGCTGCTGCGCTAGATAGGCTAATTAGTGTCAGTTACGATGAATCACAATTTTTTAGGCACTATAGTTGCCGCCTTTTGATGACTCATAGAGTAACGCGCACGCTGGATGTAAGGTAACAGCCATAGTGTTTAGATAAACTATTGATTCACTGGCTTCATTATCATCATTGGCCCATTGCAGTCCACTGCAATTTGGGAGAGAGCTTGAGGCTCACACAAAACTCACTGCCATTTCCTTCTTTCTTAAAATTCTAAATAAAATATATACCTTCTAGTGGTTGCCCGCAGCTCCGACCACGTATGTGTCGGTTTTCGCAGCAAATAGTAACCTATGTGTTATTATAATGTATAAGCTATATTACTGTAAGGTTTCATCCAAATCCGTTCAGAAGTTTTTGCGTGAAAGAGTAACAAATATCCATCCATCCATCCATACCTTTAAATTTTCGCGTTTATAAATATTAGTAGGATTAATAAGTAGATAAAGTTGTTTGCACCCTTTTATATTATTATACTGATCAATGAAATTGAACAAGAACATTCAAAATATTCAAGTAATAAAACAAGGCTACGCTTGAAAATCACGTTTTTAGGGTTCCGTACGCTGTTAAGGAAAAAACGGAAACCTAATAGGATCACTTTGCTGTCCATCTGTATGTCAAGACCCTTTTTCTCTGGAACGCGTCTAGGTATCAAGCTAAATTCATATCAAATACTCAGGTCTACTGTCCCTTAGAACTGACAAAAAGTCGAACTTCTAAGCCAACGCAATCAAAAGATACAACCGTTAAAACCACAAATTTTCGACACTCGCAAGGGAATCAGTGAACTCCCGTGAACTCAGAATCAATACTAATAGCAACGTCTAATAGCACAAATTAAGGAAAAATTGCGAAAAGCATGTTTTTTGTTACTTCATATAATATACCTACAGGCTTGTTTGGAATCCCCGTGCGCGAGTCCGACTCACAATGGGCCGCTTTTTTTTACATTTATCGAACTTGTTCAATGGAGCTTTTTATACTGAGCAGTTATTATTTTTCATTATTATTGAATAGGGCAAGCGAGCTGACGTATCACCTGATGTTAAGCGATTACCGCCGCCCATGGACCCGCAACACCAGAGACGTCACAATTGCGCCTTTTTAGGTGAGTCACTATTTATAACAAATTATCAATTACGATAAGTCAAATAATTCACCAACCAAAGACTTCACTCGCAGTTGTCTATCAGCTGAGGAAAGCGCAGAAATATTGTCAGACACTTTCACATATTGTGCTGATGTTTGTATAGGCCGCGGATCTATCACTAGCACTCGTAGATGTGATTGGTGGAACTATAAATTGGTCGAATTACGTAGAATCCATCGGAAAGCTCGTAAAAAACTAAATGTCATTAAAAAGCGTAACGTAACAGGAGATATTTACAATAATGCTCTCATTGCTCTTAGAGTTGCTAGGTCTCACTACAGGGCAGCAGTGGAGAAATCAAAGGGAAATTTAATACGCAAACTTGTAGATAAACTCGATAGAGAGGGTCCGTGGTCACCTTTGTATCATGAATTTAAGGCAAATAGATCTATCGACCTTGCATACGTACAGAACATCAAAATTCATAACAGTTATACTACAGGAGTAGAAGAAACAGCAAAATATCTTTTAGAATCACTTGTGCCCGACGATCGGCCGGAGGATGACACTGATTATCACCGACAAATTAGGCAGTGGGCCATCGAACCACCATTGTCTCCAACGTCTGACTTACCATCTTCAGACGAATTTCTTGGTATTGTTAGGTCATTACCACTAAACAAGGCTTCGGGCGACGATAAAATATCAAATAAAATGATAAAAGAAGCTTGTAAACTCTCGGGTGATACGATTTTATTAGTTTTTAAACGTTGCATTGCGGAAGGAGTATTTCCTAGTGTTTGGCGGTGCGGTAATATTCGTATAATACCAAAACACGGCGATAAGCCGCCGGACGATCCTGGGTCTTATCGACCTATAACACTGTTGCCATCGCTAGGAAAGCTTTTAGAACGTCTTGTAGTGCCTCGACTTCTACCGGGTGGAGTTAAATTTCATGATAGACAATTCGGATTTACGTTGGGAAAATCAACAACAGATGCGGTCATATCTGTAAGGAAAACTGTCACCGAGTCAAGGTTTCAATACGTCTTAGGTATCTTCTTAGATATATCTGGCGCCTTCGACAACGCGTGGTGGCCCATGTTATTGCTAAAATTAAAATCAAGAGGATGCTTTAAAAATATTTATTCCCTAATCTCCTCATACTTCACACAAGGCACAACAAAATTAAGACTTGGGCATCATTCTGTGTCGAAGGCGCTTACGATGGGGTGTCCTCAGGGCTCGGTGCTAGGTCCATACTTGTGGAATATAGGCTTCGACGATTTTCTTACAATACCTATACCACCCGGATGTACTCTAAACGCGTATGCGGACGACGGTTTATTACTGGTGGAATCTGATACTAGAGCGGGGCTTCAGAGTCTGGCTAATAGATGTTTGAACTTAGTATCTCTATGGGGTGTACGTAATCGCTTGACTTTTGCACCAAACAAAACCTTCCAGCTACTTCTGAAAGGTAACCTCAAATCACCGCCGTGTATTAAATTTCAAAATGTTACTGTTAAAAATAAAACCTCGGTTTGCTATTTGGGATTAGTTTTAGAAAGAAATTTTTCATTTATCGAACATATTAGAACAGTTAATGAAAAGTCTAAAAAAAGTTTCTTTGCTCTGACGAGAATATCAACTGCCACATGGGGTCTTTCATTTAATACATTAAAAATCATATATGGAGCTACTTATTTGGGTGCTGTTTGCTATGGTGCTCCCGTATGGGCCGATAGAGCGACTGTAGGTGCTGTCCGTCGCAAACTGCTACAAGGCCAACGACTTGCATTAATCTTCTTATGCAAAGCATATAGGACGGTTAGTACTGAGGCATTACCGGTATTGGCGGGTGTTCTTCCGGTCGATCTCGAGGTGCAAAGACGTGCAGCCATGTACTATTCTACAAAACAAAACATGGAATGCGATTTTTTGGGCGTACGAGACCGCGATAAAATCATAAGATTGTTTCAACAGCAATCCAATGTCTATGACGACCTAATGGATGAATGGCAACAACGATGGGACGAATCATCTAAGGGGCGCCACCTCTACCAGTTCTTTCCATCTGTTCGCGAACGGATGTCGAGGACATGGCTCGAGGTAGATCACTGTGTCGCTCAATTTCTTACGGGCCACGGTAACTTTAAGAGCAAACTACACTCATTTAAATTAGTCGATTCACCATTGTGTCAATGCTCAACACCCGATACTAGCTGTGAACAATCGGCTCATCATGTTCTCTGGGAGTGTAGTCTTTGGTACAATGAACGTAACACAATGCTAAATAGCTTACAAATGACATCTGGGGCGGTATACTATGGGGATCTTGTGTCAACTGCGGTGAATTTCCGTGCGTTTAGGCGATTCTGCCATACATACTATAGTAATCAAATATAGCTCACTTAGGACCCCTAATACTTTATCCGTGGTGCTTCCCGGTTTAAAAAAAGGTGTCTGCCTATTTTGACTTCATTTTGTCTCCCGCTTTGCTAAGGAGGGAAGTGGACTTATCATATTTCCAACTCCTCCTGTTTTTCTTCTGATTAATTTCGTTTCGGGTTCCAAGACAGTTAATATTTTTTCCTGGGACTTCCCGAGTATCATAACTCGGTGTGTTCGTGGGTCACTGCTGTTGATCCTGGTGTACAGGAGTTACAGCGGTGGGCGTGTGGGTGGGATTAGTCCCATTTAAAGTCAAATAATAATGTATTAAGTTTAGGTATTTGCCATCATTAACTAGCTGACCGTAGCAATTATTAGCTAACTACTAAATTTCCAGTTAAATAAAGAAGTAATAAATAAATCAATCCTTACCTCGGCGGGCGGTTTTCCACCAACTGACACACACTCGAGCTTAATGTTCCTGTCTTCTATCGTCGAGAAGAAACTTCCTTCGACGATGCGAGGTGGCTCAGGCGGAACAAGCACGGTGAGCCGGGCGTATCTCGATCGAATCGCCTGTTCACCTGTCACATAGAGTTTTAATTTATATTTGGATACACGTTTCAAGTATCGCTTAGAAAGTTTACGATCTAAAATTATTAAGAGGAATAACATGACCGATGTCATTTTTTTGTGGTTACGTAATCTTAATATGACATTTATTTTTTAAATTTTATTTCAATGTTTATGTATGGAAGATTATTCTGGAAGATTTATTTTGAACATCTCTGGATTCTTATTAAGTTAGTTGTACTCAGATAATCACATCTATATTCTGCTTTAATTGTATAAACACACACATGTATATTATTAAACTCTAACTAAAAATTTAATCAGTGACTATCGACATGTCCTGAAAAGAACGTTAACTTACTTGACGCCACGAACGCATGATCATATTGTTACACAAGTCACCGTAACATGAATCGAAAGCAGCAAATTACCTCAAATAGGTTTTATGACTACTTTTGTGATTGATTTTTAAGACTAACTGTAGTAGTGGACTGTAGATAATATTGATTGATGACTTAAAGCTACACTAAGAGATGCTCATCTAAAAATACTTCCACTTTAGTTTTACTTACTCTATTCTATATTTTACCAAAAAATTGGCTGTCTAAAAAGTCGGTTTACGGACGATAGTTTAACGTGATAACGTCATAACAAAACATTGATGTAATGATGAGATGTTGAGAGAAAGATCTCTCATAAAATGACGTACAATTGGCGTAACGGGACAATCAACATTACGGGACAATGCCTATAACAAGACAATGAGTTGACTGCTTCAGTGGCGCAGTGGTAGCGGATGCGATTGCTGTGCTTGATGTCTCGGGTTCGATTCCCGGGTCGGACCAAATGTTTGTATGATCTGCAAATATTTGTTTCGGAATATGGGTGTTTTCTTTGTATAATGTGTATGTATCTACAAAAAAAAAGTATATGTGTATTTATATCACTTGTTTAGTACCCATAGTACAAGGTCTGCTTATTTTGGGACTAGATGGCATTGTGTGTTAGAAGTCCGAAATATTAGTTACGTATTTATCATTTATTTATTTTTTGTGCACGGAGCCGGCGTTCATTACCTTAATTGACGTTGTTACGTAAAAAGTACTACGTGTTTTTTTTTATGAATAACAGATATTTTCATCCTTCTTAGTACTTTAGTAATCGATCAAAATCGAAAATCTACATAAACGATTTACATAAAAGTGAAACAAATAAATTCCTGGACCATCGGATTCAATTAATATTGTTAGTTAAGATGACATAGTAAATGTTGAGAAAGTCCAAGATTATGATAAAAAGTGACTAGTCTCACGTACTAATGATGATTAGTGGTAGCTCGCGCTCACATCTGTCTACTAATGATATCAAATTACCAACAATTCGTCTGTTAAGCTGTAGTGATTATGGTGATACGCGTTCGGATTACTAAATATCCAGTATACCTAATGTAAGTTAAATTGTACTCTTTGTAGTCACATTGTATCAACTTTAAAAAAGGGTTCCAAAAAGGTCACGTAGAAATCGATAGCATTTAGAATAATGCGTGAAATATATTCGACATGGGATTTGAATCATTATCTTCCTAGCCTATACTATTCCTAAGATTTATTGAGATCGGCTACTTGTAAAAAATTAAAATAATTATTAAAGCTGTTTTCACTGTATGTAGTATATTATAAAATTATAAATAACATTTTAAGTGTTTACTCAATACTGCACATTCACTTTTCAGAATAGAAAAAACTAAGGGGCAGAAAATGAAACAATGATCTCTCTTGTACAACACAAAAAAAGACGAAAGCCACTACATTAATTCTAAAGTAATTCGGGGACATCAGTATTAATAAAATAAATCACTTCATTTTTTTATTTGCTAATGGAATAAAACGAATCTATTCATCAACAAATGCGTGCTCTTTAGTATCATTGTTATAGAAGATGAACATGATCAAAATTTCAATATACCTTGGCAATAATTATTCATGAAAAAAATGACTCCGACATCAGTTTATAATATCCACATTTATCTCACTTAGAACATGAATTTAATAAGTTTCTGAGCAGGAAGTTTGTAAATTCGTGGTTGCAAGAATCCCCTGGATCACAATTTAATACAAGAGTGGGGTAGAGACAATGGCTCGTCTTGCCTTCGAATAGTTTCTCCACAAGTTAAGAACAAAGTTTATGAAGTTAAATAGTGCAAAGTTGTACAATTTAGCCGCAAGATGGTTGTCCATTGTGCTCTTTAGCTGATAAAAAACAAAGTTCGTACTAGAAGTTTCATGTAAATCATGGATCTTTTTCCAAAGTTCCACCACGATTGGAACTAATTTGATGCTCCATGGGTGTCTTTTCTTTAGGCTTCCAAAAATTATGTTTTGAATTTCCTATCGTTTCTTTTGATCCCATACCGGATGATGAAATTTTCTCTACATCTGTCAAGTAAATTATGAATCTAGTGAAATTGTAGTGCAATTGTAATTTCTTTTCGAAATTACATTTCGATATTTATGACCTTAATGCAGATCCGTAAATTAAACAGTTATTTTCGAAATGAAAGCCAGTTTGGCATTCATCACAGAAATTAGGAAACCAAAAACAATTACTACTGGACGGTATGACTAATTTCATTTTTAGAAGACGGGCTTTTCGTGAGGATTTCAAATGTACATAGAATTATAATTTATGAGTTCTGTATTATTTTTTTTTGAAAATTAGTATACAATCAAGTCATAGTTCTAAGTGTACACTTGCTTGTTTTCTTTTATATACCGGCTACTTGCATTTTTTCATCTCTACTCACTTGGATAGTGATATTTTAATGTTTCATTTCATTTTTATTCAACTTCATTTATTTTATTCTTAAGAAGTGGTATTAAGTAAGTGAAAGTAGATGAAAACAAAACGACACATCAAACCATTATCACTGCAAATGTATTAGATTACTAACAAAATTGAAACTTAATCTCGAAACAAAAGCTGAATAGCATATAAAAACCGTCTAAGACAAGATAAGAATTCTAAAAGAGACATTTCAAAGGAAAGAGAAATTTATCAAAGGTTACGTGACTTACAAAGAGCTATGTAAATTAATGTTATAGACCTTTCGTTTGCATTTGAACAGACTTGCCACTCGAGGCTAAAAGGATCGAAGTACTTGAAATCTCTGAGTTAGCTTATTATAAATTCGTATTTATATTTAGGGATAATGATAGTGAAATTAATTTGAGTGATGCTTTCAGGGAGATGTAAGACGCAACTGAATAAGACGTTTTAAGTTCAAATCGCTTAGGAAATCAACAATATAAAGTTGAGCAGCTGTTGTAAGTGGAAATAACCGATTTATTACTTCGATAATCTCAAAGGAAATGTCTAAGGAAACGGTGGGATAGAAGCTTGATATCAAAAGCAACTTAACATTTTATCTACACCATAAAATGTTTGCGATCTATCCATACAAAATTAAGATGAGATTTTTGAATCTGATTTTAGTTAAATATAAAGCAATTTAAACTTTTCATTACATTTGTGATGACGAAATTAAATACAGCTGTTTCAATTCTGAAAATAAAAGCAAAACGAACAATGATACCGTGAGTACAGTGGGAGAGCAACGCTTCGGCATGCATAGGCCGGCCCGACCGGAGTGATACCACGGCCTCACAGAAAACTGGTGTCAAATAGCGCTTGCGCTGTGTTTCACCGAGTAAGTGAGGATACCGGAGTCCCATACCCCCAACCCCTCCCCACATCCTTTTCCCTACCCCCAAAGGTCGGCAACGCACTTGTGACGCCTTTGGTGTTGCGGGTGTCCATGGGCGATCGTAAACGCTTACCATCAGGTGATACGTCTGCTCGTTTGGCCCTTTTACCATAATATATAATATATATATATATAATATAATATAAAAAAAAGGTTAGAAAGAAAAGGGGATAACAAAAGTAAAATGGTAGATTGCGGGGGTTATAAAATAAATTTTCTAATTGCGGTATATTACAAACGAAAATATTAAATATACTAAATAAAAGAAAACGTTCAAAAAGAAGCGAAATCATTTCCCTTCAGTGAATCACTAATTTAAATACACAAGGGAAACTTTCTTTGTGTTTTTTCTTCTTCTTAATCTGATTAAATGATCCGATGTGCATGAAATGATGTATAATGCTTTATGATTCTATCTTGTTTCTGTATTTTATGTTTTACAACTTTATAAACTGATTCTTATTTCTTAATAACAAGACTACTTTTCTAAATTTGAACTTATCGTACTTTAATACAGTCTAATACGAAATTTGATAGCTATCTTTTTGAGTTCAAATAAACTACTATGTGTATTTATATTTATATAAGATACTAAAACATCAGTTAACTAACTCAATTTTATCGTTCCATCCAGTTACTAACAGCGTCTTACAAGGATCTAAATATGGTTAATTATCTTAGGCGGTTAAGAAGATGACTCAGAGGAAAATAATTAGAAATAAAAAGGATTTTAAAACTAGCAAACACGTCGTTTAAAATATTGTAATAGAAATAAAAAGACAATCGAAAAGTGATAGCATGAAAACCAGGCGAGAATAAAAATAAAGTCAAGATTTTCAATTTATTAAAAGCAAACACAATTTCGCAGGCCCCGGCTCAAGTACGAAAACAATAGTTACTTTCCTCGAAAGAATTATCTTTGGTATGTGATACAAGCGCATAGCGATCATTGTTTAATAAACTGACAGATTTGCACAAAATTATTATATTTATTGCTAGTGAAATTTAGAAACACAAGCTGTAAGTTACACTGTTTATGTAAACGCCAACAATTTCGCTGTTAAAATATGATAAAAGGCCTTGATTTCAAAATCTCGTAACCTTTGAGATTAAGTAAAACATTTATGACTAAGCTACACCACGTTAAACATAATACGAGAATTATTTTTGGTTCAATAGAGTTTCAAAGATTATGAAAATGAATATGTATGGAGCGGTTTAGTGGCTAAGTCTCGGATCCAAAGATTACTTAAATTAAAACCGTCGGTGAAATTAGTACCCAAGGATTTTAAGCCAAGACAATTATTTCTAGCTTAATATAACAAAAAGTACTATATAAAAATTACAATGAAAAGGCAAATGTTCATATGCTAATAAAACAGGGGTTGTTATTAGTCCCTGAACGTATTTTAGTACATAAGTCAGGAGCTAGATTCAACTTATCTTCACTCTTTTCAATTACGGATTTGGCAGTGTTCCAAATGGTAGGAAGAAATACAATTCTAAGACATCCAAATAAATGCCTTAGAGTTTCATGGTAGCTCCATCGACGTATTCTCTTTTATATTGTAGTCGTAATCAAGTCTAAGTAATGCTATCATCTGCTCTATTATTTCCCCCGAGGCTTGAATAGAAGTAGTGGCAATTCACGTTGTTTTATGTTTGAAATTGTGACTTTATTCGAGTACAATTATGGGCAAGAAATAAGAATTTAACACAACTACAAATTATATTTCTTTTGTTTAATTTTCTTTGTTTTTATATACGGATGTAGGTATATTAAATATTGTATTGTAACATTGTACAATTTACAGAAAATTACTTTTATAAAAAATTGGAATTCTATTTAGTTTCATAGGAAGTTGTCATTTTTACCTAACCGATATTTCTTGTGATACTAACATAACCATAATTCGTTGAAATACTTTCCCTAAATTTTAATTATGGAAAAATTAAAATAAGTGTTCAAAATCAAATCAAAGAAAAACCTAACTTTAAAGCAGTAATTATTATAAATGATTGAAATTTAGAAACCAAAACATGATTGGCACTTTGATAGCTTTAATAGAGGATTACGGTAAAACCCGCTAATCCTTTAAGCCTTGGGCTCCAATATTTTTTTTCTTGCATGCGGCAACGCTAACAAGCGTCTGTTTGAACAGTACTGTATCATAATTTTGTATACCAAGCATTGATTTATTATTTTAAATTACACCACCGTGGGAGATAACTTCATTTGTTATTATATTATCTGTAAGTACAAATTTGAGATCATTATTGGAAATAAAGTGCTTCGTTAAGGACTATATCGGTGGCTTTAAAAGACATACGATATGTCTTTTTTTTATTTGGTCAATTATTTTTGTTCGAAAGAAGTGAAATAATGAGAGCTTAAATAAGTCGAAGGCCGAGAGGTTGACTGTAATGTGTTCAAGGTGATTACAACAAATGATGGGTTATTTAAACCAGGTAGTTAGTTTTCGTGCAAAATTTAAGTAAATGTGTATTCGAGTATATATACGGGTGAGATAAGTGGATTTTGCCAATTTTAAATACTTATCGGAAATTCTTAATTTTTTAAATTTATATTTTTTTTTTGTATTTCGCAAAATAGGTGATTGGTTGGTTTTTAGGGTTCCGTACCTCAAAAGGAAAATAATTTTGATGACTTTAGTTGTTCGTAGTCTGTCCGTTAAGACCCTTTTTCTCAAGAACGCGTGGAGGCTGTAATTCATATCAAATTCATAGTACTGTCCCTTCTGTGAAAAAATCATACTTCCTGCAAATTTTCGACACTTACAAGGGAATAAAAACCTACAGGGTACTTCTCATGAAATCAAAATCTTCAAGTTTGGTACAAAGCAATATCTAATAACATAGATAACGGAAAAATTGCAAAAATCATAAATTTTTAGTTACATCATATAATGTGTCTACAGGTTTGTACGGAACTCTCTGTGCACAAGTACGACTCGAACTTGGCTGGTTTTTTAAATATTATACCAATTTAAGTCCGAACTTTTAAGACTTACTACGTACAATCTTTAGTG
This sequence comes from Spilosoma lubricipeda, assembly GCA_905220595.1. Lineage (NCBI taxonomy): Eukaryota > Metazoa > Arthropoda > Insecta > Lepidoptera > Erebidae > Spilosoma > Spilosoma lubricipeda. The sequence continues at coordinate 6,909,639 of HG992300.1, forward strand.
TTACAGTTTACCTAATTAAGAAATATATAAACACGTCAAAATTTATACCTAAGTTAAGTTTATATCTCCACAATATAAATGCTTAAAATAAAATATATTCCAGAATATTTTATGTCATATATAGGAGTCATAAATCAAAATATAATACGTACCGTTGAGGCCGGTGCTGACTTGGCACTGATACTTTGCATCATCATCCAACGTCACGTCTCTGATATCCAGCGAGTAATCACCTGGAAGGAAAGCGTCAATGAATTTAAAATGGAAATTAATATAAAAAGTCATCTATCAAATATGCTGCAGAAGCTAAAGTGAGTTGGTAACAGGGAGGAGGTAAACATGAAGAATACAATTCGAAATTTGAGTTTTTGATAATGTTTAGTTTCTAATTATTAAAAGTGTACAATTATGTCAATATGTGTCTTATAAATCATCAACCTTCCTTCCAAATCCTTTAATAGTTCACTGCTGGACTTCTATATACCTTTTTTATTATATTGAGAACTACTTTCAGATGTCTTACACCAAAGGAGGCACTGATTTAATTACCATTTTTCATGATTTATGTCCACGTGGTGAAGGATCAAGAATACGGCCTGTCACCACCCCTACTTATCCCATAGGTGGCGTAAGAAGCGACTAAGGGAGAAAACTAGCAGGACAACACCACTGCTAGAATAGAATAGAATAGAATAGAAAACTCTTTATTTGTACACCATTATAGTACATTGTTACAAGAGTACATAAAATGTGAAATGTAGTGTACAAAGGGCGGCCTTATTGCCAGAAGCAATCTCTTCCAGGCAACCTTATATATATATATATATATAATATATATAACCTGCTAAGAGAAGGAAAACTTAAACAAACCCTATACCAAACCGTCTGGCCAGCGTGTAATAGTAGACCAAATCTCCTTTCTAAAAAGAGGCCAATGTCCAGGAGTGGACTGTAAAAGGCTGTTGATGGTGTCATCTGACACCAATGACATGATTGGTTATCTGGAAGAGATAACTGTGAGCGATAGATTGATTGACTGCCTCGTTGGCCTCGCGGTTGGCGTGTGCGACTGCTGATCATGAGGTCTCGGGTTCGATTCCCGGGTCGGACCAAATGTTTGTATGATCTACAAATGTTTGTTTCGGAGTTTGGGTGTTTTCTATGTATAATATGTATGTATTTACAAAAAAAAAGTATATGTGTATTTGTATCAGTTGTCTAGTATCCATAACACAAGCTTTGCTTAGCTTGGGACTAGATGGCGTTTTGTGTTAGATGTCCGAAATATTTATTATATTTTATTATAGGACTGCCTATTGTAATAACAGATGTTTTTCACATACACTGACATACACAATAGTGAGATCTATGAAGTTACATAAATAAATATAGTTTTAAACTTAGCAGAATTTGTAATATCGAAGCTTGATGGAATGTTACTAAAAAAATCTGCATATACATTTATATAACATACAGATAGTACTCAAACTCTGAAACAAATATTTGCAAACCATACAAACATCTTTGACCACCTGGAAATTGAAGTCGAGACCTCAGCACAGTCATATACGCTACCATTTCATCAACAAGGATACCACCATTTTGGGACTGTCCGTCTAGTATCAATCAAACCGTAGATTCTTCTTCGTATTATCATATGAAGCCTGACACGTCAATAAAACCGTACATTTTTCCTAATTTGGAATACCAGGATACCATTTCTTCTAATTTTAAGTTCTATTTAGTATGAGCTATAATGAACCATTCGGTAGACTGTCTATTGTACTGGCTACAAAGGAATACTGTTTGTTAAATGGAAATACGTTGAATTTCTAACAGATAGCTACTGTCTGTAAATAGCATTGCTATGTCCAGTACAGAGAGAAGTGTAAGGCGTAATATACTCTCTGAAATCCGCCCAGAAACTTTGACTTAATGGTAAAACTATTTTACAAATTTTAAAGGCAATTTATATCTACCCATTATTATCATAACTTTAAACGGTTTCTTCGTGTATTTTTCTTCTAAATTACAACTACCGCTCTAGGAAGATCTTATGTCGCGGGAAATTCAATAATAATACATGGAACCGACACAAAGAACACTCCAAAATCTGAAACCAATTTGTGAAGCATACAACGTGAAATCTAAAATAGAAATAAAACCCATTATACTCAACGCAGATAGGAAACGGACAGGTAACCGATTAAACCACTATGCCATCAGTACAGTACGAAAAGCATTTTATTGTTGTTAAAGCAAATCACTTGATTTTCTATCTTCAACTGGTTTAAACATTTAAACTATAATAAACGGATGAGAAGTCATAGACATACGTCTTAAATTCGCCTCCACCTCCTAGCCTACTTTCAGTATTCTCAGAAGGCTAGCCTTTCTTGAAATGCCAAGTTGATGGATAATGCTAATTTTCTGTGCTAGAAAAAGGTTGCCTTTCTATTACTAAAAATGTAGATGTGATGTGATGAGAAGTAGTCAAACGTGAATACAGACCAAAATAATATTTAATCTTATTGAAGCCTCGTAAATTTTCAAAAAAAACATGAAAATCCCTTCGCTTTGACGGTTAAACCGCTAAACGATCTTTAAAACAATTTGGCACTACAATTACACTATACATATATGTAAATTACTACTACTTTATCACCACGATAATCCAAGGAACTACGAACATACAAAGTTAATTTTAGTAAATATTTTATGTTCCTGTCAGTGCAATATATTCGAAACACTTAGTTGAATTGCAGAAATTTTCATTCCGCACTTGATAAATTCCTTTATACTATCTATCAACTAACGTTACTTAGTATTAACTATAATGTTTGAATGTGCAAACGTGCAAAATAATTAATTGATGAACTCAGAATACCAAATTGTGTAACACTATAATATATAATAGTATAACATAGGCAGAGAAATTACACAGCCCTGTAATATTTTATTATATATAAGCCTAACACAAACAACGGAGTAATTATTTTGATACGTTGTAATATTTCACACAAAAAGTGACCCCAGAGAACATAAGTCAAGTTAGTTTAAGAAAAGACTTGTAGTAAATACTGAGAGACAGTATGAATTATTTCGAGACATGTTTGCGAAAGAGAATAAATTGTTGCTGAATATGGATCGTGTACAGAAGAGTAATGTTAGATCTGCTATGATATACTGTGTTGTTTCCTTCAAGATTCTCCTGAGAGAGTGTCCGATATTTTGCAAAGATAAAGCTCTGAATGTTGATAGACAATGCAAAAAAAGTTTCGTAAAATAGCAGTGATTAAAAAAGCTGGAAACAGTGGAACTAAATCTGATTAAAAATACGTGACATGTGATTTTAGGTGTACCTTTGAAAAGCACGTTAAACAGGTCTCAGTTAGCATACAAATATCTTTGGCAATATTACGGGTACTTTTTTTTTGTGGAATAGGTGGCAAACGACCAGACGTATTACCAAGTCATCCTACAGAATTTGATATAACCAAGTACAAATTTGGATGTGCAGTTCTAACGGCAGTCGTTGCACATAAACCATCGAAATTCAACCGTATCATAGTAGACTTAAATCCGATCTCAAACTAGTTTAAGGAATTAAGCTCGAAAGACAGTTAGATCAGGTGTATAAGAAACACAGCCGTGAGACTATATATAAATATGAAAAGAAAAAAATCTCTAAAACCCGATAAAAAGTTAAAGAAAATGAAATTACAGTCAATATTAAAGAAAAAGTGTGTTAATGCCAAGTACGGTAATAAAAACGAATTATTACTGTTCCTTATAAGATATGTTTACTGGCGAAAAAACGTTGTCTGAAGATAATGTCGACATTAATTAGAGGCCGAGCAACTTAGGATGTATTCAGACTTGACAAAAAGTTCGTAGTTTAGCTTCACGGCTTCCTCATCCGCAAGCGGTGGTCCCAATAAATGCTGTTATGGTACAAGGATATTTCAATATGTGTCTTGTATATGTGCATTTCACTCAAACCGTAAAAGGTCAAAAAGTAATAGAGGATACTAATCTTACGTTTCTACACATAACTATTTTCATAGCGAAAAACGACTCTTAAATCCGATTCAATATCAATGTATTACTTTTATTTTTTTCTCAACATATAATTTATAAATTAAGTTTGAATAAACATTTTTGTAGTAAAATATTTGATCAGAAAGCTTTGCAAACTAAGTTGGAATTTTAAACAGACATTATATGGAGTTTAAATAGTCATTTTATAACTCGATGGACCCAGAAATAAGCATGGTCGATGGAGATGTGTACCTGAATTAGGTGCGCATACCTACTCTTATGATTTCTAATTAGCCCGTTTTAAAGCAACCTGTAAAGTTAAAATGTTCCACAAATTATTTGTCAAAATAGTAGTAAACTCTAGATTCTCAACTACTTAGTAAGTGTTAAACAAGTTTATGATAGAACTGTGTTGTGCTAATTTATTAATAAAGTATGACGTGATGGAATATTAAAATAACACCTATCATGTAAAATAGATAGTCTATTTTCCCTCGGTCTCATAAAAAAATAATGGTATTCATTAGTGTTCAATGTAAATAATGTGCATTGATTTAGTTTGAGCTCGATAGATGGCGTTGTATCGATTTTCTGTATAGCGATGTTAAGAATCACGGATTATTGTATGAATACCGTTTACATCAATAATAATTATCCTCGCTTGGACGTGTTTCATTTCCTACCACGTTTCTAAAGGCGATTTTTAGGATTACGATCCAATTAGATTAATTTTTATTAAATTATAATTAAGTTATAGACAAATTATTTTTGCGTTGGCCAAGAGTTTACATAGTAATATGGTGATACTTATATAGGTAAAAACAGATTTTATTATATACATAAATATCATCGATTTGAACTGTCATCTTATTTAGAACCACGTTTTTACATGCTTTATTTTTATAAACGATAAACGATATGTTATACTCTTGTTTAGTTAATACTACGTGAATATTCGTGGTTCTGATTAGTCATGTTTACAGAGAAATGTCATGTTAGTTTCACTATGAAAAGTCATATCACTTGGGGATTTCATTAGGAATAAATATTTTGTTATATAGATAGTTATATATAGACACTTATCAATCGAGGATATTGCTAAAAACAGCGCTGTATCGTAAATGGTGCAGCATAATGCTGAACAGCGTCCGTTTTTAATGTACCCAGCGAGGCAACTTTGCAGCAATTATGTTTAATACTTAACTGTGCTTTAACTTAATGTTTTAATACTGTTTTCTGTGTCTAATGATTCCTTCCTATGATATGTTGTGTTCAAACGTCGTTAATTATTTTTTTTCTTTAACTTTTTAGTAATGTGTTACTCTATTGATCTCATTCAATCATCGAAAGAAGAGATAAGTACAGTACTTCGAGCTATGTAATCTCTATTCCATTTTCCCATCTAAGACTTGGTTTATTTTTTAACTTAGTTTTAACTTCTTTATATCTAATCTATCTTCTTCATTTCACTTATCGTATACTGGTCTCATACTCAAAAAGTGTAGTATGACCAATATCAATCACAAACAAAATTGCGAAACCGGTATAATAGTATATAAGAAAGATTTACAAGGTAGTAGAGCCACGTTGATTTCAGCACGACTGTATCGTGTCATCATGCTGCATTGTTATATTGACTCATGGATTCTGCTCATCCTTTCCATCAAGCAAAGTAGAGTCACATAAGCAGGCTCATATAAATATAAAAAAAGATAAATTGTTGCATTCAGATATACCTTTTTACAAAACACTGGTATTCTAAATAAAATCTGATATAAATTAGACTGAATGTTTTGAATAGAAGTGATAATAGTTTGCGGGTATAAAGGTACAATCAAGAAGACTGCCTTCTATTATAAGATCAAGTGAAATATATATCTATTTTACAATTATGTTACGTTATTTAACATGTCTACTATTGCATTAGCGATGCCGTCTGTGAAGCTATTGCTTTATTATCAGTCGGGCGAATTGGGAATACCCACAGATAGAAAAATTGGGAGTCTATTGAAAGGGAAAGGATAGTTACGAAGGGTTGTTCATATAAAGAAAAGGGATGTTGCTTGTATGTGTAGATAAGTTAACAATGTTAACAATAAGTTAAGGAGGTCAAGGTCGAATGAGTGTAATTTGAACTGGCTTTTGTGGGGCAGAACCTTCTGACAAATTATCCCACTCAATTGTTTACAGTCATTTATTATCTTAGACTTATCAACTATATAGAATTGTACTGTTTACTTACAGGATTTTGGTTTCAATATGTTCTTATAGTCTTGTTATTCTTAGGATAAGATGTTCACCTTGAAAATCATTACCGATGTTCTTATTAAAATGAAGGAAAAGCTGTTATGTATGCCCTAGTTGATTCGTAAAGGTAGAATTGAATTATACAATATATATATATGTATTCCTAACTAAACTACTAAACTGAATCAACCAATGTAGGTATTAGTATTTCCAAAGTCTACCAAACTTGGGAACTTCATCCAAGTCTGCGAACAAGTTTCCACTAATGCCATTGGTCAGCCAAAAGTTATGTAAGCTAAAGTAATTACAGAAGTAAATTTGCACCCAAACATGTACAATAATATATGCGGTAAATTAAATTTAGAGCTTTTATTGCTTAATATTTAAAACTTTGTTTAAACTTAAGTGGACTACCTAAAACTGAAATAGACAGACTGAAGAAATATTTTTAATAAACAAAGGCATGAGATATTTAAATATCTTTTTAATAAGAAATTTCTACTTTTATAATTGCTGTAAACTGTTTATTATACGTAGATAATGTAAAGCTTTAGTTCACGATTTTCTTTTTTGTATTTTTTAGTTGAATTTTGTATTTGTCTTTATTCTTTATTGTACATATAGAACATATATATATAAAAGAAATACAACGAAGTGACATGTACAAAGGGCGTGATTTTAATTGTGTTGTTGTTAAAGTTGAATTTAAATAATAATACGAGTAAGCCTATTAGTGTAGTACTTAATGACCCGGACTACTACGCCGGGGGTTGCGGTATCGATTCCCGCCTAGTACAAATAACATTGTGTGATGAGCTCATGAATTGTTTTGTATCTTGGTGTATTTTATGGTATGGTGTTACTATGTAGAAATATATAAGTACGTATATCAGTATTTTAGTCACCATAGAAATGTGTAAAGTTGTTACCCATAGTAACATTATAAACTCACACCACTGCATCGATTTTAATGAAATTTTTGCATGAAGATACTTCGATTCTTAAGGAAAGGCAAAGGCTTCTTTCTTTCTACCGCGATAAACCGATTACACATACAAATTAACAATACTGGATAATTTAGATAATCTTAAAAGTTGGAAACTACAAGTATATTGAAAGGTATAATAATATGTATATCGTTATTTCTAACTAGCTGAACCCCGCGGTGTTACCCGCGGTTATTGTTGTACCGCGAGTAACGCCGCGGGACAAAGTCAGTCTAAAAAAAAGTAGCCTAAGTTACCTGCCTATGTCATCAGCTGCCAGTGAAAGTCCCGTCAAATTCCGTCCAGCCGTTCCAGAGATTACCCGGAACAAACAGACAGACAGACAGGCAGACAAACATTTTTTTAACTACATTTTACCTATATGTACCGTGTATACATACATATATGCATTTAGTAAAAAGCGGTTATTTTAATATTACGAACAGACACTCCAATTTTATTTATTTGTATAGATTTAGATGTTATCTTTAATTAAATATCTTTATAAATAACTAAAAGAAACTAGTTAAGCTACTTAAATACATCCGTAGGCTGTTCGGCTCATTTACTTAAAACAGTCATTTCCTCATGAATCAGAATGTTTTAAAGTTAAAATATTAAGTACATCTGTCATTATTTTAAACATACACTTTCCTCTGCCTAAAAGTACTACCTGAAATAATATCAGTGATCGATAATAAAGACTCGCAATTCGCATATAGTTGTTCTAAGTTTGTGTTTTTTTATGGTATAGGTGACAAACGAGCAGACGTATCACCTGATGGTAAGCGATTACTGCCGCCCATGGACACCAGCATCACCAGAGATCTCTCCTTCGGAGAAAAGTGTGTTCTTTGTAGCCGTTGTTGGAATATTTGTAAACAAATAAACCGAAACAACCCATAGCCAAACAACTATCTCTAAGACGGGTATTGTGATGTAAAAATAATAGTTGCAACATTAGCATTTGTATTGAACACATTGCAGATTTACTTTTTTATTGAAATGACGTCATGCTCATGCATTTGTTAGTTTTTTAATAACACTAGCTGACCCACGCAACGTCGTTTGCGCCTTATATTGCCCGTAGCGTGAAAATTTCCCCCGTTTTTGAAACATTTTTCATTGTTGCTCCGCTCCTATTAGTAGTAGCGTAATGATATATACCCTATAGCCTTCCTCGATAAATGGACTATCGAAAACTGAAAGAATTTTTCAAATCGGACCAGCGGTTCCTGAGATTAGCGTGTTCAAACAAACAAACTCTTCAGCTTTATATATTAGTATAGATTTGTAGTATGTCAACTTGGCTAAGAAGACTGATAATTAATTGTTTTAAAGCATAAAAAAATACATGTTTAAATACCTTCCTCATCACTTCCAATCATTTTATATCTGTCGTATCCACTAAGATCTCTATGTAGGCCGAGGCCGAAGTCGTCCTTCGTCCACTGTAACTGCCCCGCTTTGTTCTCCACTCGACATGGTAACGTTACTCTGGAGCCGACTACTGCTGTCTGTAAACAGAATAATATAATTAAAGAATACAGATTTAATTCTAAAATGAGACTCTGTTGGTCTCGAGGTTAGTTTTTCTGACTACGAACATAGAGCTCGTGGATTTAATAAAAAATAATCGTGTGACTAACTCGATCTTTTGTTTTGTGTCTGGGACATTGGGTATCCATAATTTATCTGTAACGTAATGACTTGGTGAACTTTGAATTACCTACAATTTATAGAATGTATATCCTATACATTTAACTGTCTCAGTAGTGCAGAGGTAGCGTTTGCGACTGCTGTACCTGAGGTCTCGGGTTTAGATCCGGGGATCAAATGTTTGTATGACCTTCAAATATTTATTTTGGTGTGGGTGTTTTATATATAAAATATGTATGTTTTTACAAAAAGAAGTGTATCAATATTCTGTTAGTCAATCTAGTTGTATGATCTCTGCTAAGCTTAAAGCTAGATGGTGTAGTGTCAGATTGCCGTTTTCTTGTTAATTTTTAAATCCACCCAGGGAAACACTGCTAAGATAGCAGCTGAAATCGGACTGTAAGCATCGTGCATCAATGTCATTTATCTATCTTAATCGTGCACGTCTTAAGCTTTATTTCACTAAGATTATCTCAAAATATATTAAAAACTTTGTTCTGTAGAGTTATGTAAGCTGTAAGTTTATTTTTATCTTTGGTTGGTGAAATACGATACGTTTCTATTTCCGAAGTTTTTTAACGTGGACTTTTCAGTTATTTTAGCTTTGTAAAAAAATACATTTTGACCTAGTTTTTTCACTTTGATTTTAAATAAAATTTAAAATGGATTCGTAGTGGCCTGGACTGAGATAGGCCTCTCTTTAGAAGGAGGCTTTGGCCTAATACCTTACTGGCCTGGCGAGTTGGCTAAATGAGAGTCAGACTACGGATTATTATCTGGTAGATACAGATTAATGCAGCTGCTGCTGCTAATGCAGAGCTACTGAAAAATCGCTATGTTAATGGGAGTCCCAGTTAAATATTTACTTTATTCTGCTTTTAGTTTTTGCTATTACAGTAACTACAGAAATACATTGTCTGTGGAAATTTCAACTTTCTAGCTATGATTCATGAGATATACCCTGGTGATAGACAGACATACGGACAATAAAGTCTTAGTAATGGGGTTCCATTTTTAGCCTATGAGTACGGATCCCTAAAAAAATACATTTGCTACCTTTCTAAACAAGAACAATAATTAGTAGTTACGGTTTCTCGTGTAAAGAGAGGTTATTATGGTAGTTAGACGATAATGATCCCAATTTCAGCAAAAGGTATTTTAAGCTAAAATCACTAACGATAAGCCCTAACTTAAATAACGTTATTAAAGGTTTCATCAAAGTAAACCACCTACCCTTAAATTATGTAATTAAATACATATTGAAACGTTATATATGTGAGGTGAATTATTTTTAAACTAATTTCTGAACGAAATAACTTAAATTGGTTCGAGTTATCCGCAACTCCTGTATGAGTTTATTTTAGGTCTAATAACATTTTGTGGGTGGCCTGAAATTTAGATTTAAAATACATCTTTTACTTAAAAATACTCGAAAATCAAATGAGTATTTTTAAATAACATTTTCGAATGACCTTTATGGTGTAATAATAACAAATTATATGCTCTAATTAAGTGTATTTTCGTACCCTTATTTTACTCACAATTATTAGACTTAAGTTCAGTTTGTCAGTTTTTGAATTATATCCATAAGTATCTGAACCCCGCGGTGTTACTCGCGATACAACAATAACCGTGGGTAAAAAAAGTATATATATCACTGGATCATCAGCTACCTGCCAATCAAAATCGGTCCAGCCATTCCAGAAATTACCCGGAAGAAACAGTCAGAAAATATAAAAAATTCAAATGTAACTCTGTCTGTCAAGCTTTCACGGCTTAACCACTGTACCGATTTCAATGAAATTTGACATGGAAATACTTTGATTTTTTATAAAAAAATATACTTCTCTTTACCACAATAACTGAAATACGGAATATACACAATATATTTTGGTATATATCGACATATATTCTGCTATCTACGTACGTATGTTCTAGCTTCACATTCTGACCTTATAGACACGGGAAATACATTTGTTTCGAGTCATTTTTTTATGAAAGAGGCGGGCAAACGAACGGACGTATCACCTGAGGGTAAGCGATTACCGCCGCCCATAGACACCTGCTAACACTAGAGGCGTCACAAGTGCGTTGCCGGCCTTTTGGGGGATAGGGAGGGGAGATTGTGTCATGGGCCTCCGGTATCCTCACTCATTCGGTGAAACACAGCGCAAGCACTATTTCACACCGGTTTTTTGTGAGGCCGTGGTATCACTCCGGTCGGGCCGGCCCATTCATGCCGAAGCGTGGCTCTCCCACGGTAGATTTGAAATTATTTTTACACTAGGAATACTCATGTATCACGAGGGACTTCACAAACGTACATAGAATGGGTATAAAGAACACCCAGACTCAGGACAACAATTTGTGTATCCAATATAGGGTTTGAAATCAAACACTCAGCTGCTTAAATCACTACGCTATCCATGCAGTTGGTCAAATAATTGAACATAAAAAATCTTTTAATTTTATATTATATTCTTCTAACTATAAACAGTATTATTACATCGTTTGAAAAAGTCTACATTTCCATTCAGAGTAGATACTTGTAAGTTGTCTACGTCGTGGCGAGTTTTTTTTCAAAGTGTCAGAACCGAACGACCAAGATGCTTCGCATTTCGAACGATCGTTCGTGAAATATTGAAAGCGAAGCAATTATGTACGGACTTATGAACTTGTCGGTTAGGAAGCCATCAGTCATTAGTAGTGATTAGGATAACATACTACTTCGATAAATTATTGTAGCAATACGAGATCCATGTTCGGTAGCAGACAATTAAGGTTTGATTTGATTGATTTAGTGACAAGTTCTGGAGTACGGGTAGTGGGTAATTCTCGTTAGGTACGTAGTGCGACGTGTGTGGTTGTAATTAAATTGAGCAAGAATTGATGGAATTATATTAGAACGCTGATTGTAATTGTATTTAATTGTAATGTTACCAAATTATTTCCAGATAAAATTCAATGAACTACTTGAGAAGAACCTGAAGAAAAATACTTATCTTAAGGACACACATTTTTATGTTTATTTAATTAAGCGGTCATACCTTAAAAGGGATTATCAAAGAACTTAAATGGTATTTCGCTAAATTTTGGACTCGATACATAAGTTTGAATTTTGAACAATTTAAAAGTAAGCAAAAGAATACGATTATTAAAAATCACTTTATTTTTATCTAAAAGGCAAGCATGTTACGTTTGACAAAAATATAAATATTGTATTTTAATATAATTTTCTCGCTTTTATTTTTCAAATATTCCGGTGTATCAGCAATGAAAAATATCCATATTTTCTTACTTTAAAAGTACACCTATTTGTATTTTAGAGCTCCGAAATAAATGTAAGAAGGCAAGTCGATATATATAAAAAAAAATGTTTATTACCTGGTCTTGTGGCTCCATCGCGAACTTTTGCTCCTGATAACCACCGCACACACCTAACACACTGAACAACACTATACAACAACTGAACACACACACATTCTGAGTCCGCAACAACAAGAACAGTGACGAAACACCCCTACTAGTCAGTCTTATCGTACACCTATAGTTCACCATCGTTACCACCGTACTGCTACAGACAATATCCGTCTACCAACATAACAAGGAAATCCGGGGTTTATTTTAAGGCATTTACATTTTAACGGAAGTTCAACTTCCCCTATTCGAATGTTCTATTTTAAAAACGCACAGTTTTGTATTGAATGCCATAGTTTTATTTTTAGATGCTTTTTAGAGGTATGATTTATTAGTTTTTCGGGTTTTAAAAGCAGCCGACGATGTGTCGTATCTGAAACAAAGGAAAAAATAGATAAGTAAGTGGTTTATAGTGTCGCTTGCTGTGGTGGTGTGGTGATTGACATAAAAGGAATAGTTTGTTAAGATACATTTGAGAAAAGTTGATATATTTTTAATTCTGTATACAGAGACAATTTCTGTTGTAAGTTATTACATATTAAAAGCATTGCTCTTTTAATAAATGTCTTCTAGTTCTTGTTGAAATATAATTAACTTTGAGTATTAATATAATCTTAATACCTCCATAAAACGCTGCAAAACAATTAAGAAACAAATTCACATATGCATATCTTTATATATATAATTCTTCTGTGAGTGTGTATGTCACTAAACTACTCTCAAACGACTGGACCGATTTTGATGAAATTTTTTGTGTGTGTTCAAGGGAATCTGGGAATGGTTTAGATTCACAATTTTGTCCGCTGGACAATGTTTTTTTAATTAATTTTTAATTTATTAGTAGTTATGGCAAAACGACGTTTGCCGGGACAGCTAGTATAATATAACTTACTTAGTAGCTTCAGTAATAAAAGTTAGAAAACCGTCTAATAAATACGTTACGTTAGATAAGTCTAATGCTGAATTATATGTAATCATCGAAATAATTGACCTTGCCTTACTTACAATAAAAAAATGAAGGCAAGGCACGCTGCTTATATTATTCATTCAATGTTCGCTTTTTATACTTTTTGTTTAGTCATCTATGCATGCCTATCTATACAAATAAATAAAATTGGAGTGTATGTTTGTAATATTAAAATAACCGGTTTTTACTAAATGCGTATGTATGTATACACGGTACATATACCAAAAATGTAGTTAAAAAATTTTTTGACTGTCTGTCTGTATGTCTGTCTGTTTGTTTCAGGTAATCTCTGGAACGGCTGGACCGATTTTGACGGGACTTTCACTGGCAGGTACCTGATGATCCAGGGAGTGGCTTAGGCTACTTTTTTTAAGGCGTTACTTGCGGTACGACGATAGCCGCGGTTAACACCGCGGGGTTCAACTTGTTCTTTATATATGTACGCGCCTACCAAAGTAACTCTACTCTACCTACGCGCCTTTTCTTCAGACGGTACCCGCTACTGTGCGGGCAAGCGCTGGGAGGAGTCCGGATGTGTTAATAACAGCAGTTCCCGGATCCCTCCCGTCTCAGGCTCAGTGTGGCACACCGTGTGGTTTTAGTGGATTCCGATACACCGCCCCGCTGCAAACCCCCGATGCACGAGAGGGTTTCCACACGTAAAAAAAAGACGCTTTTCTTGCATTGCACAAGGCATTACAATTGCTTGTTTTCTTTTATCTTACGTCTGTTTAAAATCATATACTATCAGTACCAGTATGTCAGAATAAATAATTTTCTTTTTTTCATCGTGCATAGGAACTGCTTACTAAAGTAGCGAAAGCAGTACTTAGCAATGGATGCCTGTCATCATCTGTTGATTGTTTCCAGCCTGCATTCGTAATTATTATGGTGACCATTACTTTTGGATTCTACTCATGCCTTCCATCAAGTAGAGCTGTGACGGGCCTTGTTCAAGAAAAAGTTCAGAAATGAACTTACTTAACTCAGTAACAATTATAAAAAGCAGCCACGTTCGAGTTGGACTCGCCCATGAAGTGTTCCGTAGCAGCAAGTAACATAATGTATAACTTTTTGTTTTTTTATTTTTATTTGAGTTGATTGAATGAAAGGTACACTAACTAGTTACTAGATCTCGTTCAAACCAGTTTTCGGTGGAAGTTTGCATGGTAATGTACACTTTATTTTTGTTTAGTTTTATCATTCATAGATACGTATGGGTTTGATGAAATATTTTTTTTGTATGGAACCCCCGAAACCCTAAAAAGTATGTATTATCACACTTCACACTATTATATGAAGGCGAAAGTTTGTGGGTGTGTATGTTTGTTACTTCTTCACGCAAAAACTACTAGACGGATTTGGATGAAACTCTACAGTAACATAGCTTGTACATCAGAATAACACATAGGCTTCTATTTGCCGCGATAATTGACATACACGCGGGCGGAGCCGCGCGCTACAGCTAGTATGCCATAAACAATACAATAAATCTAAAACAATTGTTCCATCTATAGGTCGTCACGTACAAAATATGAAAGTTTTGACAGCCCCGCATAGCAGTGACAAAGGAAAACGCAGCTTAAATAATAAATTACAAAGAAAACAAACTTCTGAACAAGTTGCTTGCGTACAATGATATAGTTCAAGGAATTGTTTCCGCCTGTATCTTTATTGTACCCAGTCTTGCGATAAAACAATTTATTTTTAAATTGAAACGCGGAGCTTTAGAATAGAGAGATTTACAACATAATTTAATATTCGTAATGCAAAAAGGAGGAAAATTAATAATAATAATAATAATTCTTTATTTTGGAATAAATAACATATTTACATAGAAAGTTAGTGACTGATGATACCTGCATAAGTAATAAAACTATGTCACAGGTATCAACGCCCTCTCCCGAGATACACACGAAATCAAAAAGTAACAGAATTAAAAATAAAAAATAAAAACAAGAACAATAAAAACATTCTGCCTATAACATGAAAAAAAAAACATTAAGAAATTAGTTTAAAGAAAAATATGTGTTAGTGTGTGTGTGTGTGTTATGCATTTGTGCATGTATGTGTGTGTGTGTGTGTGCGTGAGTTAAGTGTAAGAGTGAGTTTCAGATATTTAGATATTGCTGTGTAATCAGGTTAATTGTTCACAAGGTCTTCGGACTCTTCATATTCTAGAGAATTGGAAAATAAACTCTATACTAACCCATCTAGCCAGCGTGGTATATTAAGCCAAAACCACCTTTCGCAGGAGAGGCTTATTTCCAGTAGTGGTAGGCCACCTATAGGTTGTTGATGATGATGACTTTTTTGTGGGAAAATCCTACCAAATCGTCATCGTGGTCAAACGAACTCTAAACGTAAAAACTAAACATATAGTGCTTTCGCTATCAGATCTATTGTCGAGGTCTGAGGTACATCTGATTAACAAGATTTAGAAAGTTTCTCTTTGGAGTGTACCCCCATGAAACTTCTAAATTACTTCACATTTATTTACTTACTTACTTTCTAAATTACTAGGTACAGCTAGAGAGAGATCTATCTGAATCTATTTCTTTTGCTGAGTTGAGTCGTGTCTATACTAGTATATATTATAAAGCTGAAGAGTTTGTTTGTTTGCTTGAACGCGCTGATAGCCCATTTATTGAGGAAGGCTATAGGCTATATACTGTATATCATCACGCTGAAGCCAAAAGTACCGAAGCACCAATGAAGAATGTTTCAAAATGGGGGATAATTATCACGCTACGGACAATAGGAGACGCAAACGTGGTGCCTGGTTCAGCTAGTTAATAATATCCTCACACGTCTTAAACACGTTCGTCTAATACCAAACAAGGCAAATCCTATACTCTTTTGACCACACGTTGATTAACATACTTATAAATTTCTAAATACCTACATATTATAGATTAATTACACAGACACTAAACAAATGACCGTATTCATCACACTTAAATTGTCCTGGATGGGAATCAAACCCAACACCTCTGGCTTAGTAGTCAGGATCAATAACAACTAGACTAATATTCCCGTCTCTCTTCCTCTCTGTCAATCTCCAAATGGCTGGTAAATTGATTACAACAAACTTTTTGCTGAATATTTTTTACTGCCCACGTGGGGCGAGGCTGTTACCCTCTTACAAGCACGTGCCCGGCTTGTTGGTGTTGGGGTGAATATGAAATGATGTCTCTTACAACAAATTTGCTAGAGAAGTGATATATTCAGAAAAAAAAAATGTGTATTGCATAATTAAAATGATGTATTACACTAACCTACCGAAATATTTTTTTACTCATGTAGACATTTTTAGTATTAAATGAAAAAACTGTACTACACGTGAACATAACTGCACTGCAGATGAAAGTATTAGTTTTAGTGCCTGTATTTAGACGGTAGTTCAAACTTCAGAATCTTCCAACCATATGAGGAATAAAAAGAAATAATAAATATTAAGAAATCTTATTCATACTTAATTTATTACGAAAATATATACATACTCAAAGTTTTATTGTTTAGTTTAAAATCAATGATACAACCTAGACAAATAAGACGTTATTTTGAAACATAATTGTTTAAAATCCTGTTTTAAATAAATCAATCAATCAACGTTTATTTGGCATTAAAATTAAGTCCATTTTCCGCATTCCAAGACTTATTCAAAGGTGCATTCTTTTACATAATTAAAATTAAATATCGGCGCCAAGTCTATTGTCGTGGTCTATTAATATCGTAAACCAACCGAGCCGTTCTAAATACAAACTTATTCCTGAATTCTCAGACGAATGAATCGTTCGAGAATGGATGGTTGCATGAATGAGTCATATCGGATTGAATGAATAACGGAGTACATGCTATCGTATCCGGCAAATTGAGTGAACTGATCTGGCGGAGACTATAAAAGGTGCATTTTTTGGTTTTATTTAATGTTTTCTTTTAACTTTGAAACGTCTAACATGGGGTCATATCCATTGCTAGCGTAAAGTCACTACGCTATATAACAGTATATGTCATATGTAGAAATGCATGGCGACTCGTCACCACACTGTAGATGAGGATCTTCGCCACGGGTCACTCCGAGCCTAATCATGAACTGGATTATAAACAAATGTGTATTTAAAAAAATCATAAGTAGTGTGAACTATTGTTACGAAGATAATTCGTCACACTAAGAGTATTCATTTTTACCTATATCATTACACGAAATTATAATGATATTAGTACTGTCCAATGGAATGCCAAGGTTTCGATCATATTTTTCAAGAACATGACCACAATGAGGTCATTCAACCCGCCAATAATAGTCGTAACTAATTTATTAGAATTCGAATGAAAACTAGTAGTAATAACGCACAACGCACATTAATTATGCCTACCAGGTGGTTATTAGGGCTAATATTCCAAGTTCAGAATGTTAACTTATCTGTTTTGAATGGTGCAATGACGATTACAGGTAGTTTGTCTTCTTTATTAGTATAAAACCCGCTTATGTTAAAGTAGCTTCATTTGCTATTATAATAAGTTATCGTATTATTTGCAAAATGTGATATGCTGATGATAATGATACCAAAAGTCCCCAGCCCCTTGTCATTACATCACATCAACAGAACTACCGTTAAAAGGTTTAGGCCTCACCTCGATGGCCAGACGAGTTGGTTTATAGTTTCAGTCATCTCTTACGTCACCCAGTGTCAGCGATGACACTTCGTCACCATTTGGCGATTGAGTCAGCCCTTCGGCTTCGCGACTAATCCGGGAAAACATTTTTTTTATAGAACAGGGGGCAAACGAGCAGATGTATCGTCTGATGGTAAGCGATTACCGTCGCCATTGGACACCCGCAACACCAGAGGCGTCACAAGTGCGTTGACGACCTTTAGGGGAAGGGGGAAGTGGGAGGGGTTGTGGTTTCGTCCTCCAGTATCCTTACTCACTTGGTTCAACACAGTGCAAGCGCTGTTTCACGCTGACATTTTGGTGAGGGCGTAGTATCCCTCCGGTCAAACCGGCCCGTTCATGCCGAAGCTTGGCGTTCGCGTGGTAAAAATACACATGGCGTATTTGTAATATATTATTTAACTTATACACATTTTTACAGATTATAAATCAATAACCTAAGTTTTTTACTGACTTTAAAAAGAAGGAGGTTATTAATTCGGACGTTTATTTTAATAACAAATAAATTATAATAATATAATAATAATAATTCTTTATTTTGGAATTAATAGCATATTTACATAGAAAATTAGTGACTGATGATACCTGCATAAGTAATAAACCTGTGTCACAGGTATCAACGCCCTCTCCCGAGATACACACGAAATCAAAAAGTAACAAAATTAAAAATAAAAATAAAAACAAGAACAATAAAAACATTCTGCTTATAACATGAAAAAAAAAATAATAAAAACAGTAATAAATTAGTTCAAAGAAAAATGTGTGTAAGTGTGTGTGTGTGGCTTATAACAAAAAATAAAACACGATAAAATAGAAGTTCTTAGAAAGAAATGTAAATAATTAAATAAGTTTTCGGCAGGGCTATGGGAAAGTCGATATTTCTGAAGCCAAAGAAGGTATCACACGGTTTGTAACATTATAACGTATAATTGCTTCTCATTGTTAATCTCAACGTTTTATTACGAATACCCTCATTTTTATGTAAATTTTTATTAATAAGTCTTCTTTCCCTAAAAATTGAAACAAAGTTGTTTAATATCGTTGTTTTGTTTACTTTAATTGAACATATTGAAAATGGAAGTTTCCCATTTCATTTTGTGTATTAATGATTTGTTTTTAATTAAATTATGTTCTAATGTTACAAGGAATGGTGAGAAATAATTGTTGTGAAGTTTTTTAAGCCTTGAATGTTTATAACGTTACTGTCGTATATTGCTTTTATAATCAACATCCGACGTTATTAAGTGTCTAAATTTCTCCAAAATCGATACAGATCAACTTATAAAATGCATAATAGTAATAAAAATTATGGTTTTATAAAATATATGGAATAATATTCATCATCGTAAATAGCCTTTATTAATAGCAGCTCGGAGTGTGGAAGATGGCGGTGTTTCCCACTCCTACTTTGGAGAGCACGTTAAGCGATGGTCCCGGTTGTCATAAACACCTGTGACAATCGTTATTGAGAAGTCAGTTCCCTCAAATATACTACACTAGTTCAACATTTGAATTCCGTTCACCCTCAGGTTTGCGGAGGTCCGATGCCAGTCGCTCCGTGGAAAAACTGATATTTAGGTAAAACCGGTATAACTAGTAAATATAAAATAATGTTCGCAATATGATAATGGCTAGGAAGATGATGATGTTGCCTTTATTTATCTAGTGCCCTGGCCTAATTTTTGGAGGTTTTGGCCTAATGTACCACGCTGGCATGGATGACATTATATTATGTACTAGCTGCTTATTGAATTAGTTATAAATTATTCTTTTGTAAACCACAGTATAGCGCAGTTTACTAAAGAACACTATTTAAATATACGTGTATCTATCGTAGATTTACACCTGAAATGTATTATTTATAGTCCATTCGTTTAGATACGGTCACCTTGTTCGCGCCATAGTCGAACGTGTGGCAAGCCGCCTCATAATCAAAGGGCCCACCTACGGCGTACACCCACAAGCAAGTATGGTTGGTCAATTTATATATTCGTATTTCACAAAAATGACTACAATTGCGTACGGTAGCGATAGCTGTCACAGAAATAAAGTTATATTTTAAGGAAAAATTGTTACAACAACAAATGAAAACATGCTGAGATTTACGCTATTTTTAAACCGACTTCAAAAAAAGGAGGAGGTTTCTCAATTCGACCGTATATATATATATTTTTATTTGTTTTCGCGGATAACTTCGTCGTTTATGAACCGATTTTGATGATTATTTTTTTAATGGAAAGTAGAAGTACCAACGGTGGTACCATGATAAGGACATTAACATCTGATGATGGCATCCAAGAGAAATCGAGTTGAACCTTGAAGTCGGTTTTATTTTTGTTAAAATTGTACTTGTAACATAACCTAAAATCTTCACGGTAATGTTTAGATGAAATCACAAAAGAATATAGCCATTCAGGATCGTTTCCCCTTCCTATCTCTTCACTACCCATTTAAGATATCGAGAAATCTCTCTTAGCTGGTATCAATAAAAAGGAATGTTCTCAATACCCTCTCCCTCCCTCAATACCATCTAATTAGTCCAATCATCTTTTATCAGAGATATTCAAGTAGGTTTATTTCTCCTATAATCGTATTCATTTAAATTTATTGCTGATAAGAAAAATTAAAGAGATTTAGATAGTGGAGCGTTTATACTGTCGTATTTATTTAATGTCTAGCTGTACATTTGACATACGGAGCACAGATAGTGTACAAAAAAGGTAGCCTAAGTTGCTCCTTATATCCTCAAACAAGCTGACCCATGCAACCTCGTTAGCGCCTTATATTGCCCGTAGCGTCTTCATTGTTGCTCCTCTCCTATTAGTAGTAGCGTGATGATATGTACCCTATAGCCTTCCTCGATAAAAGGACTATCCAACACCGAAAAAATTTTTCAAATCTGACCAGCGGTTCCCGAGATTAGCGTGTTCAAACAAACAAACTCTTCAGCTTTATATATTAGTATAGATATCTACCCGTCCCGTCAAAATAAAGTAAATTGTCCTTGGGATTAACCGTAACAAAAATCTCAGAAAGATCAAAAAATTAAAATTTGCTTTTTTTATATTAGTTTCGTATGTACTATACTTTCATATCCATTTAGTAAAAAGCTGTTGATTTGAAATTACCAACAGACACTTTAATTTTATTTATGTGTATAGATAGATTTAATGATCTTGACTTTGGTCCGATGGGTTCACGTGTATTTAAGTTTTTAGTGGTTTTTAAGTAGTTGATAGCGTGCATTTCATGTGTTTTCTAATAATTGAAGAAATATTGTTAGTTTTTATTGAACTTGCGATTGGAGATAACAGATTTGAACTTCTCTTGGTACAGTGAACACGTGGTCACATTATTAATACTAAGAAACCTACAAGTTTTTTGAATTAGGTTAACAAGTTTAGTAATACTGTATCATCCATGAGTCTCTGAGTGGCAAGTCAAGTTAGATTATTACTTTTTTCTTATCTGATTTGCGAGCGTGATTATGTAGATGTGTAGACGGCCCGTTCGTTCTGAAATCAGCGTGACTCTATTACCTAAAACTAAAAGTATCTTGAAACGTTTTCTTTAGAATAAAAGTGTAAAAGTTCTAAATTATAAAGTTTATATACAGATATAGTGCAGTGTTTTTTTTGTGAACATCTTAAATGCTTTTATATATATTACCAGATTTTAACCGGTTTAAAAAAGGAGGTTCTTGAGAACCTCAGAACAATCCAATTGATTTCACTGTTGTCTTTTTTGGACTTTAAAATACGATTGTTTAGGTTTTCAAAAAGTCTAGAAAACCAATTTCCCATAGTCTATGGTAACAGTTTACATTTTAAATATATTTTATGAATAACAAGAAAAGTAAAATTATTCAGAACTGCGAGAAAATCGACGAAGTAGAGTGCATCAGTATCAAATACAAATATCAACGCTATAGTTTTACCACCAAAAGTTTATCAAATTAATTTAATGGTCACAAAAGTTTCATTCATAAAATTGTCATACATGAACTTTACATATACTGTTTTTAGGCCAAAAATCCTGTATGACATGATAAACATTTATTAAACCAAAATGAACTTACCTAACAAGTGACAAAGTTCAAAACACAAAATCACAAAAACTCACAGACTCAACCCTCCACTGTAGCTTTCACGACATGACCATTCAACCCGTGCCACGCGACTGTCTCGGCATTTGAATTTATCCTAGTGCTGGTATTTTTAACTTACCCCCTCGTAAGTCTGGTTTAAATGTGACTCACGGAGGGTGCCACAATCCAATGATCTCCGGTTGAGTAATTAATTAATTGTGTCTGTTGTTCTTTGGGTTAAAAATAGGTGTTAATGACGGTTCGGGTTATGCGGAAATTGTTCACAAATGTTTTTATAAGTAAGTTAGTTCTGAAATAGATTAAGTTGGAGGAAGAATATTCCATATATATTTAATGGAAAGTCAGTTTTGTCTTGAGCTTCTCCCGAATTAAAATATTTATAGGTATTAAGTTCAA
Organism: Spilosoma lubricipeda; assembly: GCA_905220595.1. NCBI lineage: Eukaryota > Metazoa > Arthropoda > Insecta > Lepidoptera > Erebidae > Spilosoma > Spilosoma lubricipeda. The sequence goes on from HG992300.1 coordinate 6,932,140, forward strand.
GCAAAAAAAAAATAGTGATAAGGATAATTAGATATTACAATGGGTTCAATGATGAAATAAAGGTTTCTTTTCCTAATATTAATTGAGGTTTTTCATTACGAGTTTTTCTTTTATAAATATCGATGTTCAGATTTAATTCTTGTCAATATAAACTTTTACTATTACTTAAGCCAGAAAAACTATGTGGAAATCGATTCCTTAGTATAATTTGAAAATTTAATTAAGTCAGTGATAAATTTGAAATTTCCAACTCCTAACTGGTAAAGACAGACAAAAGGACATAGGGTACCTTTCAGTGAAATAAAAAGTGCTGCGGCCAAAGAGAATGAATCGGTTGACATTATCAAAAGTCATGCAAGCGAAATCGCAGACATAAACCAGCATAGTTTTAAGGAGTTGTATGGTTTATAGTACTTAAAAGCCGATAAACTTTTTACGGTATTCAAAAAACATCTCTATGCTAAACTAAAATAGGCCCATATTTCCTAAACTTTTATTCTGTCGATAATACCCTAGCGATTTCAAAGAGATCTATGAAATATTTAAAAACATCACAACACAAATATCAATACCTAGATTTTTTCAATTACACCTGTCCTGCGATAACAGCTTGTCATGGGACGGGTTTGTTACTTGTATGCCAATATACTTGTATAATAGGACAATAAAAAGTAAAATACATGAAATCGAACAAGTTTTTAATTGCCATGTTTTTATAGAATTTAATTCTGACTGATTTAGATACATTTACCGTAGATGAGCAATTAACTCTAAAAATTTACGCATCGGATTAGCTAATGGCAATACAAATCTCTGTAAATAGAACATTTAAGCGGCTGTATCAATTTCAATTAAAATAGTTTAGCTGGATTGAGCGTTTCTCTTGGAATTTCTGTGCTTAAATCTTTTTTTAATTAGTTCTTTGGTGTTAGAGGTGTAAAAACTCCAGTTAAGTGAATATATTAGCACTAGCTCCTATCCGCGGCTCCGCCCACGTGTCGGTTATCGCGTCAAAGCGTAGCCTATGTCCTTCCTCAAGAATAAAAGTATCTCAATGACAAATTTCATTGAAATGGGTGCAGCGGTTTAGCAATGGAAGCTTAATAGACAGAGTTATTTTCAAATTTTCAATATTATTATGTGTGTTCTTTGCAGCCTTATATAGTCTAACACTAAAGGGAGATAACACAACATGCAAACGGATAAAGCTAGGATATATATATGAGAACAAGACAAGACCACTGACAAACATATTTACATATTTCTTGATACACGCATATCTCAAAATACAATATATAATATATGTATATAATTCTTCTGCATGTGTGTTTGTTATTTAAGTACTCCTATATTGCTGAAATTTTAGACATGTATTTTTCAATGAGTTTTGCTTTGAAAATAGATTGGACCCAGTAGAAGTGCTGCTGTCGCTTTGTTGTTATTTTTGAGGTGGTGCGAAGTTCGCTAGGTTTGTTATTTACAGATAAATTACATCCAGCAGGCACATAGCAATTTCGCAAAGTAATCACAATACGCAAACTCTAGATTGGTATTTAGGATTACTGACTTAACCTATAATGACTGGTCTGAAATCTGAATATTACAGAGTCACGCAGTCCGATGCAAATCAAACAAAACTAGTGAGTATAGAAACACATTGAGAGCAGGTCGAACCTCTAAAGTTGCAGTCGAAACTACTACCATTTTGCCGTATGTGTATGAAATTATTATCAAAGCATCAGTTTCTCAGATATAAGAATGTTCTGAAGAGACACATGAAGAGATGCAATATGGACACCTTTCGTTGTGATGGACCTGGTTGGAGGCGGATGGTTCACCAGAGTGTCTATAACTTTGAGGATTAAAAAAGATATGGTGTCGATTTGAAACGACCTCATCTCAATCTCAAAAAAAAACTATCAAAATAAAGTACAATTACGTAAATGGGGTGCTTACTTATCCTCACTGTACACGTTCCTTCAGCGCCAAGATAGGATACGTAAGCCACACTAGAGCGCACGTCCGAAGCTTAGATGCTCAGACTTAATCAGTCACCATAGCCGAAATCGGTAAGGGACAATAAGTAAGTAGTAATAAGTATGGAATTATTTGAGACACTAACATAAATTATTTAAATTATTTCAAGATTTATGGATATTTACTCGTAGCTCATAAAGTAGAACGATAACTACATCAGTCTGCAATTCCAAAATCTCTAAATAAACATTGACAATACAATCGTTTTTCCAAAATGGAACCTTATATCTAACTAAACAGATAGGGGAAGCCATCTTGGCTTCTAAATTTGAAATGATTCTAAATTTAAATACTGAGTTGCTATTGGACGTCCGGAAATGGAGAGCATTCTGTACGGATGGATACAAGTTTCGACGCGATCAAGTTTTTTAGGGGTCGTTGAGATAAAAGAATTGTTTTCAGCTTTTGTTTGATCGTTACATTTCTTTTTAGATTTATTTTGTACGTGTGCTCTTGTTGTTTAGTTGCCGTAAAAATGACAAAGCAAATGTTAAGTTTTGGTAAAAAAATCCATTTGTATTGCATTTAAAGTCCCAGAATTGTAATAAATGGTTCGTTTAGATGGTATAAGTAATGCTTTTTTGTTAAATTATATGCTTTCTACAATTATGGTTTCTGAATACATTTTAAGATATTTATTATTTCGTCAAATTGTCTTATAAACAAGTTTTTTTTAAATAAAAACGCTTTGAAAGATAGTTTTTCTGAAAAAAATCCATTTGTATTGCATTTACAGTCCCAGAATTGTAATAAATGGTTCGTTTAGATGGTACAAGTAATGCTTTTTTGTTAAATTATATGCTTGCTACAATTAAGGTTTCTGAATACATTTTAAGATATTTATTATTTCGTCAAATTGTCTTATAAACAAGTTTTTTTTAAATAAAAACGCTTTGAAAGACAGTTTTTCTGTATCTGATTTTTATTTTATAATTTTGTATCTTGTTTTTACTACTAAGTTATAGCGTGTAATGAAACAATATTGAATATACGAATGATGTTGAAATGGCTAATATTAAGTTCGAATAAGTACTATTAAACAGTACGGAATTAGGTATATTATTAGGTATTATTTTACACAAAATTATTGAACTGATATTTTGTAAGAGTGGCCGTGAATTTAACTACCTGATTACTTCTCACAAGGCTCAATTACTTGGATACGCGTGATTATAGATCGGAGATGGAAGATGGCGATTTTATCTTTTTGCAACAGATAATATTTATGTTTTATCATTATTACCTGAGATTGTATTATTTGTATTACATATATCTGTATATTTATGCGTATTTATTTTTCACTGCTGGATATAGGCCTCATCTTTGAAATGCAGTTTTGTACTACTATACCGTTACCGTACTATACGTTCATACTGTCGTGTTTCATTGGTGAGTGCGAGACCGGAGGCCCAATGATGAAGAAGCATCACTAGGACGCCATAGTGTGGGTCACCGTGCTGCATTGTTGCATTGTCTGTACGAGCAATGAGTATGGTGACCACCACTCTTGGACTCTGCTTATACTTTCCATCAGGCAGAGTAGAGTTAAACATAAAAAAGGCTGGCCAAATTGATTGGTAAAGGTTTTTATTTCAAGTTTTCCTTCACTTCGCAACGCTATTTTTTACATAGTTTCTTCTCTTAGTCACCTTTTACGACACCCACGAAATTGATAGAATTAGTGACACTCTATATTCATAACCTACCTCAGCAGATGTACTTGAAAATTGTGATTTTCTCACATTTAATTTTACAATATCTGGGTTACTGTTTCTTCGACTGCCGATAATTTATAACGTTACCTCACACCAAATAAAAAAGGTAGATAACGCACCACCTTGTTCTTTTTCAAATAACAACAACTTGTACGATGCTGACAAAACGTAGCGTAGCTTATACCATAGTTAGTGTGTAGCGAGTGTGTTTACTTAGAACTACGCTACTTTATTATGCTTCAACAAGAACAAGGCGATACGTCATCTACCTTTTCAATTTAATCTGAAAACGTTACCTAAATTACTAAGAGCCACTAGTTAGGACACATATAGACTCACTTAATGTGACGAGGGTCATAACTTAGATCCAGAGGGTTCAGCGTACTATGTTGGTTATTGGGTATGGTAAGGTAAAATTTTTGTGGTACGCAGTTCTATTCATTTGGGACTAATACTATACATATACACACATATATATATATGTGACCAAAACACACAAACATTTGAAGGTAAATCAAAGCTTGTAAAATACAAACAAATAATAAAATATCCCTTCGTGTATATCAACAGGAACAAAATATTTTTTGAAGTTCCAACCACTATCATTAACTGTCTGTTTTCACATCAACGTGATACGGAGAACGTCAGAGCGTATCATTAAAACGATAATTATAAGTTGTTTAGAAAATATTATTATTGTTCTTTGTGATCACCATGATCGGTGATAGTTGATTTTCGTTGTCATCGTGTCTGTCTCTCAACGTATCTTATGTTTTAACTAGCTGAACCCCGCGGTGTTACCCGCGGTTATTGTTGTACCGCGAGTAACGCCGCGGGACAAAGTTAGTCTAAAAAAAGTAGCCTAAGTTACTCCCCGGATCATCAGCTACCTTCCAGTGAAAGTCCCGTCAAAATCCGTCCGGCTGTTCCAGAGATTACCCGGAACAAACAGACAGATAGACAGATAAAAAATTTTTTAGCTACATGTTTGGTATATGTACCCTGTATACATACATTTACATTTAGTAAAAAGCGGTTATTTTAATATTACAAACAGACACTCCAATTTTATTTATTTGTATAGATATGCTAATAGTAAAAAAAATGTCCCTTCTAGATTATTTTTCTCTATTTAAAGTTGATCTCCCGTTCTGTAAGAATCCATTATTAACTAGCTGAACCCCGCGGTGTTACCCGCTTATTGTTGTACCGCGAGTAACGCCGTGGGACAAAGTTGGTCTAAAAAAAAGAAGCCTAAGTTACTCTCTGGATCATCAACTACCTGCCAGTGAAACTGCCAGAACAAACAGACGGACAGACAAAAAAATTTTTAACTACATTTTTGGTATATGTACCTAACGTGTAAACATACATATGCATTTAGTAAAAAGCGGTTATTTTAATATGACAAACAGACACTCCAATTTTATTTATTTGTATAGATGATAGAGAGTACTGTAGTACTGTAAAACATTATTCCGATAAATATAGTGATAAAAACTTCACAATATTAATACAATTTACCAGATCATTCTAAGAAGTAGTGGTAGTTGGATAAATCGTGTGGATACATTTACCTATTAAGTTTATTAGATATTATAAATAATAAATAAATATTTCCGACATCTTACACACAACGCCATCTAGTCCCAAGCTAAGCAGAGCTTGTGTTATGGGTACTAGACAACTGATGCAAATACATATTATACTTTTTTTTTTATTTATTATTATACATAGAAAACACCCAAACTCCGAAACAAATATCAAATATTTGTAAATCATACAAACATTTGGTCCGACACAGGAATCGAACCCGACCTCATGATCAGCTTTATCTATTGTGCGTTGTATTATTATGTATTGGTGGTTTTGTGTTGAGTGGAAAATACCCAACATCTGCTTAGCTCATCAGGATGGACAACCGTAGGAAGTCATCGTGTTGAAGGTAACAAGTATGTTACTGGGTATATAAATCTATACAAATAAATAAAATTGAAGTGTCTGTTTGTAATATTAAAATAACAGCTTTTTAATCAATGCATATGTATGTATACACGATACATATACCAAAAATGTAGTTAATTTTTTTTTTGTCTGTTTGTCTGTCTGTCTGTTTGTCTGTCTGTCTGTCTGTCTGTCTGTTTGTTCCGGGTAATCTCTGGAACGGCTGCACGGATTTTGACGGGACTTTCACTGGCAGGTAGCTGATGATCCGGGGAGTAACTTAGGCTACTTTTTTTAGAGTAACTTTGTCCCGCGGTGTTACTCGCGTTACAACAATAGCCGCGGGTAGCACCGCGGGGTTCAGCTAGTAATAAATAAATAAATATTTATTTGGGTCTATGGTATTGATGTTTGCATTTCAACATATTTTTCCATTAAAAAGATACTTCCCACACTAGGAATAAATCTTATGACGTGGGCGACTTAATAAACATACATGAAACGGACACAAAGAACACCCAGACTCAGAACAACCATTTTTAGATCATAAAAAGTGTTGTCCTATTGTATATGGGACTTGTACCCACAACACTTGAAGAAGAACAAAGTGGCGTGATGGCCGCTTAAAGCGCTAGGCCAACCGAACAGTCATTACGACTGAATCAGAACTGTTTCTAGAATATTATTGTCTCATCATTGCATGAAGTAGACGTAGGGAATTCTTAATATATAATCTCAAATCTTCCGTTCAAAGGAGGGGCAGCAATACAGTGTTAAAGGCTATCTATTTTGATAAATGGCAGTACGCGGAACTTAAAGCATTTTTTTCACATCAGTTACTTTTTATTTTTATAGAATAGGGGACAAACGAGCAGACGTATCGCCTAATGGTAAGCGATTACCGCTGCCAATGGACACCTGCAACACCAGAGGCGTTACATGTGCGTTGCCGGCCTTTGGGGGATGGGGAAAGGAACGGGTGGAAGGGTTGGGTATGGGCCCCTAGTATCCTCACACATTCGGAAAAACACAGCGCAAACGCTGTTTCACACCGGTTTTCTGTGAGGCCGTGGTATCACTCCGGTGTTGCCGGCCCATGCATGCCGAAGCGTGGCTCTCCCACAACATTTGATATTCCTCTGCAGGACATAAGCTTCTGCTTCGAAATGAGGTTTTGGCCGACTGTATATTCTGGCAAGACTGATTTTTATAAGATTTCTTTCTAGTTTCCCTTCTTTTTGCAGTGAAGTCCATAGGCCTTTAGTATACTTCTGATGATACCAATAGCATACTCTTCTTATTTATAACTAGCTGAACCCCGCGGTATTACCCGCTGTTATTGTTGTACCGCGAGTAACGCCGCGGGTCAAATTTAGTCTAAAAAAAGTAGCCTAAGTTACTCCCCGGATCATCAGCTACCTGCCAGTGAAAGTCCCGTAAAAATCCGTCCAGCAGTTCCAGAGATTACCCGGAACAAACAGACAGACAGACAGACAGACAAAAAAAATTTTTAGTACATTTTTGGTATGTGTACCGTGTATACATACATATGCATTTAGTAAAAAGCGGTTATTTTAATATTACAAACAGACACTCCAATTTTATTTATTTGTATAGATCTGTCACCGGACAGATGTTTTTTTTAAATGTTTATGTATTTATGTAGTCAGGGCCTTTCAAGTTATTACACTCAAGCTCTTTCAAATCATATGGGAATGAATAATCTAATTCTAAGCTTATTAAAAACCATGGGTAATAAAATTAAACTCTCAGAACTAAGTTTTTCTGCTGTGGATGCCATATTATATTTTAATAATTTTCGACAGCAGTTTCTAATCGCCAGACCACCAGATGTCTCTCAAACTAAAGACTATTTTAAAAAGTCTTCATACAAGTGCTACTTCTAGTAACTCAATGATATTCATAATATTAAACCGTTATTGTTTCCGCTAGTAAGTGTCCATCTCATGCCACTCATTTTGAATTCCTCGAGCATTATAATGTTGATGTAACTAGGTATATGGTCTGGCTATTGAAACACGGTTACTACTTATTCTTTAAGTATTTATAATAAGAGTATGCAATGCAGTTATTTCCTGTCTGTTTATAGAGCTACCGAAAGTATTTAACTAAATATATTCTGATTACTCGTTTAAAGTTGTTCTTCAATGCGCAGCAACCTACATAGTGTAACAAAAAATCGTCAGTGCTACCTGTTTAAAAAACTAAACGCTTAAATCACAAACCTGATACAACTTTCAACAGTTGGCCTTTTTTACCCACGGATCCCTTAAAATAACTCCACTTACAGTAGTTATTACAGGTTATTTGCTTCCAACCAATTATTTGTTTACCGATCTATATGCGTACAGCGAGTTGAGGCTCGTCCGTGCTATTATAAGTAAGAAACTATTGTTAAAACAATCTTCTTATTAAGGTAACAATCTTTTGAAGGGTTAACCGTAAGGGCATACTACACATGGATATATTTGTCGTACAGCCATATTTAAATATTGTTCACTGACGAATATGACAGTAGAAAGTGAGAATTGTGTTTTGTGCAAAAAAATCGATTTATTTTGCGCATTTAGATGGTTTTTTTTTTTAATTTTCATGCCTATATGTGTAGCTAGGTTTATCTTATTTTCGGAAAACCTAGCCAAGATAGCTTACATGGTAATTTTTGATCTGCTTTGTGTGGATACAAAAAAAGTAAGTAATTATACTGAGTACACGAAATAATGTTTTATTCATGTTATTCTATTAGTCAGAAAGCATTACATTAGAACACAGCGTTTGACAAATGATTGAATAAAGTGCTTTTGATTAATTTGACAATTTTCATACCGTAACAGTGTGTCCTCGACTTATACATAGGCATTGTGTTATAGACTACAATATGATTGATTGAGTACGATTATAGATTGGTAGTCACGTTCATTTATATACATGTGCATATGTAGGTACACATATTATGTATTATTCTAAATATATAGGTACATCCTACACTACCTGAAAGTCGAATGGCAGATAATGCGCTAAGCATCAAGTCTGCCTAAGTGCTTATAGTGCATAGAGTAAATATTTATGAATACATAAAATAGGCGGATTTTCGTGGCATAAAAAAACATCTATTCATGATTCTGCAAAGTCAAATTTTAATTTAGGCACAGCAGACCTTGATCAAATAAATATTTACCTATTAACGATCAACTAATATATATATATATATATATATATATAAATGAGTTTGTATGACATGAAATAAATCATTTGATCAAAAAAACTGTTTTAAACCAATTTGAAACTAATACCAATAAATATTTGTGTAACCCCAAGAGAAACCAGAATGTATGTTCGTAATTAACAAACGGCTTTTAATATTGAGTCCGGAATGTGGCCCTCGCAAATAACTAGTCGTTACCAATAAAATATATAACATATGAAGTTGATAATCGAAAATATATCACATTTACTTAAAGATGTTCACTAATTTATACGTCCGTGTGTCATAGAGCTTTTATTTTTAATTTCTTACCGGTTTCAATCCTTCTGGGAACGGATGTACAGGGTATCCGTTTAATCGTACACGCCGAAAACCCCACTGGTATGAAATCAATAGGTATAAGGCAAAACTGATCTTATCAGAAAAGAAATAGAGTGTATTGTAGCTTGTGGCAGACTAATATTGGTATCGATGTTTGAGCGGTGAACTGGACGCCAAGTGGGCAAGTTAATGACTTGCCGGTCTCAATGAAAAAAAAAGTTGATATTTATTCGATTTTACAACGTTGTTTTTGTAAAGCGGGTTCTGATTTATTTGCACGAATATTTTATTTATTTTTGTTTTAATTCGAACATGTAGTCATATGTTTGTTGATCACTACACATGTGTTTTCTTACCTATTTAACTACTGCTTACATTAAATTATGTTTTTGTGTTTTATTAATTGGATGCTGATAAGCCAACGGTTGGCAGAATTTATACAAGTACATTTTAGCAGAGAAGTGAATACTAATTTTATTTGATGATTATCATTTTGCCTAGTACCTAATGGCTATTAAACAAAACCTTTTTTAGGTAAGTGATCATTACCAGGCTTTGAAGTCTACAGTTTAACATACGTCTCTCTGGGAGCACTAGCTTTCAGATTCTGGTAATGCTTTCCATCAGGCAGAGTAATATCATTTTAGGAGCTCTTATTTAAAAAAAAACTACTCCGGTCTCAGGCAATCTGTCTACATCCGCTACTAGCCAGTTTTTTTTCAAATCGTTTGTCTCTCGTGGTACAAAGTACTTATAGTACCAGTTTGAAGTTTAATTAAAAACACTTTAAATATTTTCTAATGCTGTGTCAAAATGAAAACCATAAAATCTTGATTACAATATTTATAAATCAGAGAAAAATAATTCAAAAGACAATAAACAAGATTAAACCTAACAAATGGCTTCATATGTTTATGTCTCACTACTTGAAAGTGTGTAGCGAGGTCGTAAATTTCTTTGTGTCTAGCAGATGGCAGTCCTAATGTCGGTCGTTTCAAATAAAAATAATGAATATTATAAAAATCTACCAAATCCGAAGTTAATAACAAATCGTTTTTGTATAGGCCACCCACTACTTCATAAATAATATCTATGTACGTGGTTACAGGTTTATGAGTGTCCCATACACGAGTGTCCCATGCACTATCATGAATATACAATTAATTTTCTAGAATAACTCTATGCAGGATATAAGCTTTGATACTAATCCCTTTCGGTTCGACTGCGGAAAGTTCTACTTCAAATCAATTAAATACAACTTCGAAACAAAAAATATCATTAGGACTATAATTGTCTCGGCCCTCACTAATCGAGTAAGCAATCGATTTAGTAGATTAGTTCCAATCGATTTAGCTGTTTACTTTGCCTACCGTATAGATAGATAGATGTAGTAATCGTAGATATACGACATTAATTGATTAAATGGAAGCTGGAAGATAAAGTCGTAAGGTATTTAGTCGGTTTTTATTGGAGCGGTTTTTTGAATTTATTTCATTTCAAACTTCGAAAGCCAGTTTCGTATCAGTCATAGGACGTTCATTTTTAGAAATAGGTAGGCCTTCCTTTAACTTCTAAGAAGACCTCATAAAGAACTCAAGGGAAAATTATTGACTTTTAAAACGAATTTAGCTATGATAGTTCACATTACCTGCTTTCAGAAACATGTCTGGACTATTATTCATGAGTTTATACTAAAGTTCTTGTATATGTACAAGGGCTAAACCAAACAATCTCTTGAGAATTTTTTTAAGGGTGGCATGAAGTCCTTTCGGGGATGCTTACCCTATTGTGTTTTATTCATAGCCACTCTTGTTAGAATATTTTACATCACTAAACTTAAAAATTGAAGTTGTATGACTTGTTTTTTCCATGTTATGACGTGATAACATATTTAAGTATATACTCAAAAGAATTTAATAAGGTTTGGTCATGGGTTTTGATATTATAATATGAATTAATAAGCACCCAATCGTTTCTAAAATCTTTGAAATAACATAGCTTTTTTTTTTCTTAAAAACTTGGCAAATTGATTCTCCTGTGCCTGTTGTTTACACGAGTAGAATTCAATTCAAATGTGAAGACGTGAAGGTAGTAGAGCCATGCTGAATTCAGCACCAATGGGCCGGCTCGACTGGGCGGTACTACCCTCGCACAGAAGATCAACGTTAAATGACGGAATTCGTGTTGTCATATTTCGTTGGTGAGTGCGAGACCGGAGGCCCAATGATGCAGAAGCATCACTAGGCCGCCATGGTGCGGGTCACCATGCAGCATTGTTGCATTCTCAATGAGCATGGTGACCACCACTCTTGGATTCTGCTTATGCTTTCTATCAGGCAGAGTAGAGTTATTTTGCCACCACGTGCATTTCAAAATAATGTGATGACATGACATGGTCGCATTGAAATGACTATTGCATTATATACCTATATGACATGACTTAGTATGTGATTTTAAATTCAAGTAATTGACATTTTTGTTCTATTTTTATTCTTTTATTGACATTGTTATTAATCATGATAGTAAAATTATTATTGTATTTTTTCATGCCGAATTCAGTAGGCGAAATAAGGAGAACTGTAAAAACTAGCCCTAAGAACTCTAAATTGTACCATATTTCTAGCAAATAAAGAATCTTATCTTATCTCATCTTATCTTAAACGCAGAAAAATACTGTTGAACTAGTTTTGTTCTTTAATGACTAGAATTCCTCTCCTAATACAGGAGCATATTGAAGAGATGATGGTAGGAAGATAAGGACTTTATCTATAAGGATATAATATAATTTTTTCGATTTTGGCACGAGTGGATTGGTTACTTGTTGTATAAGTAGGTCCAATTATTCACCTCGAAAGTTTCATGTTTGTAATGCACAGTTATTTTAATTAATACAAACTGTTTCAAATTTAAATTCCTCCGCAACAAAAAAAAATGAGTGCAGTCAGATTTCGTTCACTTCATTAGCATATTGATTGGTGCGTTTACAGTGGCGAACACCCGCTGTCAAAACATTATAACCACCGAAGTGATGAGGAGTTGCTTCAATTATTTTTACGATTGAGCAAAGCTCATGATATGGTTGTATTAGATACTGTAGAAACGTGATTATTGATACGTTTTTTTATACGTAATACTTGTAATTAAATTCTGACTGGATAGTTTATTTATATCAATTTGAATTTTTAGGTTACTTATTTACTTAAACATTATTTTTTATTGGAAAATAAGTTTGAATCTAAGGAGTCTGCTTTATCCTATTCCATAGAAAAAGGATCATCGGGATAGGTAATGTTTGTTGTTATTACATGTTTTGTTACCAGTGCGAAAACTTTAATTGCATACTGCAGAATTAGTTATTTCCGTAGTTTGATGTGCATTCTTTAGACGTCATAAAATACGTTTTGCCATGTATGCGAGGCGCTCATAGCCCAGTTGCACTTGGTGATTAGAAACAATCACCGAAGGTAAGCAACGCCGCCTCGGTCAGTACCTAGATGGGTGACCGCTAGTGGCAGGTTACCATGATCGTTTCCGTGATTCGGAGGGCCCTTAAGCAGTCGGTCCCAGTTTTATTGTAGGATAAGAGTCGTGAAGCTTAGTTGGAGTTCTTTGGGCTTAAAAACACCTAACGGTAAGATTACATAGCGAGAACGCTGTCTTGCCTGTCCCCAAATCGCACTTGGCCAGCGTGGGGACGTATGGCTTTAACCCTCCCTTGAGAGGAGACCCGAGCCCAGCAGTGGGACGTTATGGGTTATTGATGATTTATGCAGAACTTGCAATTAGCAAAATCCGTTTTTTCCTTGGGCAACCTTTTAAAAACATTACACAATAAGGAAATTGTTGTATTAACTTTTAATTATAGGTAAAAGTTACTTTTTGTAGAAAACTAAACACTTATTTATATTCTAGTCTACTACAGTTTTTAACCGACTTCAAAAAGAGGAGGAGGTTTCTCAATTCGACCGTATATATTTTTTCTTTTTTTTATATGTGTTCGCGGATAACTTCGTCGTTTATGAACCGATTTTTGTGTCTATAAAGATACTTCGACTTCAAATATTTTGGGTACTACCAAATGTAACTTAGCAAATTATAATATCATACTGACAAAAAGAGTGCAATGACCTCCCTTTTCTTATGGTATTCAAAATTGATTAACACACTCCACAAGTCAAGATGTTAATCTTAAGTTTTAAAAGGTCGAGCCGAGTCTCGTAACTGTACGACTCAATCCTATTCTGTAGTCGTAAATTCACAAGTCCTAAAAGTTTCAGTTAATGGTTTTGGACGTTACGGTACGACATACAGTTAAGTTACTTAAATGGAGTTGGCGTAATGCTGTTGGTAGACTTCATGAACGAGTTTCAGTGCAAACCCTGGGTCGAGTTTTCAGCACCCATATAACCAGTAAGACTTAATGTTTTAAATGCTCTAGAATTAAGACCAAACTAGAATAATTCTTAGACTGCTTGGTTAGGTAATGATGTATTTTGAATTGATTATCATATGCTTCAAAATACTTCAAATTCTCTCAGTGTGTGTGTGGTCACAGATTAAATTAACAGTTGTATTGTACCGTGGTAGAAAAACACTTCGGCATGAATCGCTCGCCACGGCTCGACCGGAGTGATACCACGGTCTCACAGAAAACTGATCTGAAATAGTGCTTGCGCTTTGTTTTATCTAGTGAGTGAGGATACCGGAGGCCCATACCCTAACCCCTCCCTACATCCCTTTCCCCATTCCCCAAAGGCCGGCAACGCACTTCTGACGTTTCTGGTGTTGTAAGTGTCCATGGGCGGCGGTAATCTATTACCATCAGGTGATATGTCTACTCGTTTGTTCCCTATACCATAAAAGCGTCGTAAGAGGCGACTAAGAAGCAAACTACGCAGGACAATAGTACTTGAAAGTGAAGTAAAACTTGAAAGAAACGCTTTACCGACCTGTCTAACCAGCATGCTATAGTAAGGTCAAAGCTTCCTTTCTTCGGCAAGATCTATGTCCGACAGTGGATGGTAACAAGTAAAATTTTAACAAAAATAAAACCAACTTCAAGGTTCGACTCGATTTCTCTTGGATGCCATGATCAGATGTTAATGTCCTTATCATGGTACCACCGTCGGGACATCTCCTTTCCATTAAAAAAAGAATCATCCAAATCGGTTCATAAACGACGAAGTTATCCGCGAACACACATAAAAAATAATATATATATACGGTCGAATTGAGAAACCTTTTCCTTTTTTTGAAGTCGGTTAAAAACGATGACGATTCTGTCATTTACATATTTACATTTCTGTAGCTATTCGTATTGATCACATTTTCACGATATTAATTAAGAATGAAAATAATAAAGTACATCATTCAAATCAGCTTTAAATATGTAGGCATAACTATTTTCTTTAACGAAATCTATTCACAAACTTCCCATGCGTGTTAGTAGGCTATTTATCGCAAACTTAGACTCACTGGGCATACAATCTGATACCAATACATTTTCACACGTATTTATATAATGAAAAGAAAGAATTTTACTATATTTTTTATTACTATGCAAATAAGTTAAAAAGATAGTGGTTTTATAACCTGCGCCCATTTCATCAAAGATAAACAGAGTTTCCTTCCATAAATACACTTTAAAGACTTTTGGAAGAACATATGTGTATCTTTTATTACTCAGGCATTACACAATTGCATATAAATCTAAAATAACAATTTAATGAAACAATCTACGAGAATAAAGAGTACTTGGACAATAACGTTTTGTCAATTACTTGTCTGTACGAAAACAACTTAGTCAAACTGCACGTATTAAAACTAAACAGAAAAATAAAGTGTTTATTTGATGACTAAAATCTGACGTCAGTTAGTTGTCAATGGTGGTGATTCTCTTGTTGTCTTCACTAAACTAAATCTAACTAAAACTTGTTATTAGATTATATAGTCTAATTTCATCTTCTTACAGTCCATTTTTGGATTTCTTACATCTCAGCTGTCACGGTGTTTAGTTTTGTACCAAGTACACCTTAATCAGAAACACGCTTGTTTGTTACTTGAAAAACTAAAATTTAGTTAAGGATAACCAAAATTAGTTAAATTACTCAACTTAGACAATTTTTTTTGCTATTCTTGTGCTGAACGTGTAAAACGTGTAACGTGTGACGTAAAACTTGTCATGTCGCACTAAACTTAGACGTCGTCTAAATACGTACTATCGTGTTTCGTTGGTGAGTGCGACTTCGGTGGCCCGATGACGCCTAAGAATCATTAGACCGCCATGATGTGGGTCACCACACTGCATTGGTGCATTGTCTGGTGAATGGTGGAATATGGTGAGCACCACTCTCGGATTTTGCTTATGCTTTCCATCAGGCAGAGTAGAGTCATTTTGGCAGGGTAATATGTAAAATATTGACGAACATGTATAAACACCTACAATTATGTTACGCAAAAAAACCTCATTTTTAGAAGAAGCATATGTCCAGCTGTGAAATAGTCAATGCTGCCAATGAAAGTGAATCAAACTAATGAATATTAAACAAACATCTAAAAATAGAAGTTTTTGACAGCGTTGCGTTAAAAATCCGTCCCTCAAGACATTATTAAAAAATAACACAGAAACTTTTTTACACCGGAATATTCAATTTCGATTGCGTTACCAACTTAAAAGCACCGTTCAATAATATATTGATACCCGGTTGTGAACTTTAAGTTTATAATGAAAAGGTTTTAAATTTTTCGGGAACTGTAAAGTAATTTGGTTATAATGGTGTCAGGAAATGTCAGGCGTATCAATTGACAGTTGGAAGTTCTGTCGTGTATAGTGACCGTAAAAAGTTTAAGGGAATAAATAAATAGAATTTCGTTTGTATTTTTATTGACATGAGGTGTGTTAATAAACGCAGTAATAGTCAATTTTTCGCTGATACCTTATTGTTTGGGATACAATTTTAATATTTATTTACTTTTATAAATATTATTATATTTGTTATTATTATTTTTAGTATATTATTTGGTTTTTTTTCTGTCCTTTTCCTGCATGCTGTGAAAGTGATTTGGTGGCAAGAACCAGAGGCGTTATTAAACCTACGTTCTACTTAACTTTTGCCAACCTCGTCTTTTCAGAGTGGTAGACATTCGATCTCGTACTCATCGCTTCGGTTCCTCCTTTTAGTGCCAAGCGGTCAAAGCCTGGAACTCACTTCCAGCGCACGTGTTTCCCTTCCACTATGATCTCGGGTCCTTTAAGCGGGGCGTAAAAAAGCATCTCACTAGGCGGCCATAGTGTGAGTCACCATGCTGCAATGTCCTTATTCACATTGAGGATGGTGACCACCACTCTTGGAATCTGCTCATGCTTTCCATCAGGCAGAGCAGAGTCATTTTGGCGCAGCTAAGGTATAAAAAAAAGTCTTTAAATCTAGCATGGTTTTGGAAACCTTTATCTATTTACGATGTTAGATGAAAATAAAATTATTCAGTAATATAATTGACAAAAAATTGATAAAATTTATTTTAGTTTGTGCAATTAGAACCATTAACAATTAAAACTCATATTAACAAATTGCATTTAATGTTTTGTTAGACTATAAAATTTACACAGGAAAACTATGAAAGACCGTTTGAATTAAAAACATTGTGATTGGCTATCAAATTCTGAAAAAAGTTCAATTTCTTATTTAATGGATTTTTTTCATGTAAAAGGTTTTAAAAAAGTAATTTGTACTAAATCGTTATGGTTTGGTAGATTTTTTTTGTATATTTATATGAGCCTGTCAAAGTAACTAGGCTTTTCTAGAATGCCAGAATAGTGATCACCATGGACCCACACTATGGTGGCCTATGATGTTTCTGCATCATTGATTCGTGTCGGCTTAGCCAAAATTTGTCGACTTAAAATAAACGGCAGTGACATATTCAATAAATATGTTACAGAACATCAAAACGTCATTATGGCTTCCTGTACGTATACTAAAGCCATAAAGACTCATGTAAACAGGTTACATAGTCGAATGTGTAAACCTCGATACTAGATGGCGCTACTGGGTGAAAGCTTTGTGTACATTTTCATATCCCCAATAACAGTCAAAGTAGCTCCAATTAAAATTGTACAATTAATTAAATAAATTCAAGCCAGTCGTCCACTTATCTGTAATAAAATTAGTTAATGCTATACTAAAAGTGTTGATGAACTTGACGAGTTTTGTTTTTTATCTGTTCTACAGAACCATTGAATGTTAAAACTGTTTCTTAAAATTTTTGTACGCTTATATATTTGGCTAGAACTAGATTATAAATAAGAGCATCTCTTGATTCAAAGCTCGCTCAACTGGAATTTCAAGTAATGTGGTCAAGAACACTTTACGATGGGAAATTATATTAGTGGTTACAGATAAAGTCCTTTCACTGTGTTTTCTGTACTTAAATATAAGACTATTACATGTGGTTATAGTTTTGTTTAGTAGCTTGTCTACCATTGTGTACTGTTTATTTGACCACATTGTGGGAAAGCTCTAGAGAATACTTACAAAGTAAAATGTGATTTTATTTCATAACGGGTATTTTGTATCGATATAAAATGATATCGATATTTTGCCATTAGTGTGCGTGTATCATCAATTGTATACCTACATCACATTAATATAATAAAGTCGAACTTAAACTTGTCATCGAGTAACTTTGATTCTTGGGAGAGGACATAGGCTACTGTTTAAAATATTAATTAAACATCTCTGAGATAAACAAGTAATTTAAACCATCTCTCGTTTCTAAACTGTACGTCTGTTTATTTTACGTGATTAAAAAAAAAAACAGTCCACAATTTTATTAATCAGTAATACCTATCATAGGTTATAAAATTTTATTACATGGTTTTAAATGTACAAGGGAAAATGCTCGCTCGAGATATAGGAAATCTGAATAATCAGGAGCAGCTGGTTAAGACAGTAAATGCCGCCGGCTTTCCGTGTTCTCCTACATCATAGCGGATGCGATGCAGATCAAACGGTTTACCAAGTAAGCTATAATATAAAGAACAGGTTTGCATACGTCAAAACCTGGCTATTTAGCATCTAAACTGAATGAAACTGGACGCTTTATAAATTGAGAATATTAGAGGGATAATGAGTATCCTTGCCATGAGTATTGTTTTCTTCAAAAAATTTGCATTTTCATGCGCATTTTATTCTCAAAATTACAGTTAAATAAAGATAGTTTAAGATTTATTTAGGTACTATATAAATAAAGCTTCAAAATATAAATTAGTCATTGCGTGATATTTAAACTGCAGTCATAAACCCTAAAATTCAAATACAAAAAAAAAACATAAACTCAAGACCACATGAACTGACTGCAATATTACTCACAAAATACAGTTAGTTGTAATAAAAACACGATTTGGTTGTGTCGTCACATCCAGGAAATGACACTGCAGCTATGTAAAGAGCAATCTAGTCATTCTTTTTAATTTAAATTAGGAATCATGTCTCATCATAGCACTTTTTGAAACAAAAAAAACAGGTTGAATTATTGTTTTTAAACTTTCGTGAGTATACATATTATTTGACTGTAAATCGGGACTTTACAGCTCTGTTTGGTTTTTATTCGACCATTATGGGTAATTTATACGTAGATACAATACAATTGTACGAAACAATTGTAAACTCAATTAACTTACTGTGAAAATATGATAACTCGATAATATAGCTGAGATAGAAGTATATTATGTCGAAAGATGAGTCAAACTTACGTGGACACCTCTGATGTTGAAAGTTTTAAAAGTAACCGTATTCATCAAGATGAAATTTAATACCATTTGTCACCCAATGTGTGCACATTGATGTGTTAAAAACTCTAATATGAACCTTGTTACTAATTTTCGTAAATTCAACCACTTGTTTATTATATCAAGAGGGATTGTGATTGGTATACAATAATTTATTTATTAAATCCTATAAACAGAGTTGTGGGTAAACTTTTTGTGAAGGAAGCGAGTGACAAATAACAATATGTACATACATAAAGTCATGCCTATCTCTCAAAGGGGTAAGCAGAGACAATTGATCTCCACTTACTACGGACCTGACACACCTCTTTGGCTTCGTCCATATTTATTAATCATGCATGCTTGTTGGTTCCTGCCACTATTAATAAGCGATATTGATAAAGTAAGTTGTTTGATGGTATTCCACAATGCATGAATTTGTATTTTGTTTAATGTTTATTATTATTAGTGGAATAAAGAAAGAAAGAAAGTAAAATAGAACGTACCTATTAGGACACTCTTTAAATATTTAGGATAATTTCTACACTGAAAGTTTGAGCTACTTCGAAGGTGTACTTATATTAAGTAAATTTTGACAAGAATTATGAATTTTAAATGTGATCACTGTGTGAATACTTAAAAGAACGTTTCATTCACCTCTGTAAAACCTAAAGTTATTGTTTGTAGTGTCTCGTCCTTGAAATAGTACTTTAACAGGTACCTAAAAGACTTTTCAAACACAATTTCGTGTGTAAAAAGTGTTTATAAGTTATAAAATAATCGTAGTTAAAATTTATTATATAGATTAAAAAGTTAACAAGTTCATTCGATTAAGCAAAACATTATCATTATGATTTATATGTATTTTGTTTTTTTTTTTTTAAATTAAACGTTTCATAGCTTAGAAATGAGACATTCAGCATATTATACGTGGGTGGTGTGACATTTTTCCGATCTATTGATGATATTAGGCATTTTACAGACTGCAAAAAAGGAGGAGGTTATCAATACGACTGTCTTCGGGTAAGTAACAGCGGCGCTGTGAGTACCTGGATAGGTGACCGCTGTTGGCATGATACCATGAGCGTTTCTGTGATTCGGAGGTTACGTTAAGCAGTCGGTGCCGGTTGTTATCATAAGATAACAGTCGTGAAGCTAGTTGGAGGTCTTTGGGCGGCTTAAGAACATCCAACGTCAAGATTGCGTAGCCACAATGTTGTCCTGCCAGTCCTAACCAGCACTCGGCCAGCGTGGAGACGTATGGACTTAACCCTCTCCTGAGAGGAGACCCGAGCCCAGCGGTGGGACAATATGGATTGTTGATGATTGATGACCTCAGAACTTTCGACTGGGTGAACCGATTTTGATTATTCTTTTTTTGTTTGATAACTGGTACTTCGTCAGTTCTTGAGGTCGTTTTTTTTTATTAAAATTTAGTATTTTTGTTTTGCCTAATCTCTATTACTCAGTCATAAAATTACAGTACGATCTTAAGTAACGGTCATTATAGTATGGTCAGAATGTTCACTCGGTCATTTATATTATCCTAGATTACTTGAGTATCTCAAATTTATTCCCGTTTCGCTCGCTTGGACTTTCCTTTCTCTTTAAATTAATTCCCTTTTCTAGACTATGTTACTTTGTCATATACATTTTCGTTTTTTAAGTTCTTTAAATGATTACATATTATGGGGGTTGGCGACAGATAGTCGGTAAGCCATAACAGAACTTGTCAAAACCTGTTACATAAATAGTATAGACGTCGACCGCAAATAAACTTGAGGAAATGACAGGAAGATGGTGATAAAATTTATACAAATTGTAATTAATCCCTATAAACACTATTAATGTATAAAGTGATATATTTTTCACGAATTTAATAAACAGGCGCCAACAAGGATTAACATAAAAAACGTGTTAGCTGAAGCAAATTAAAATGGTCGTATTTAGCTAACATATTATCTTTAATATAATATCAGCAGCTAATTTATTGGCGTGTCATTGCCCTCGCTTGATTATGTATCTGTATTAAAATATGGAATTTCCAGTCGTTAGATTAGGTTTTAGAATAAATACTATTTTTATTAGAACGTTGTGGGATTCAAATTATGTTTATGATTAAATTGACTGTTTGATGATGATGGTGATTAATAACCGTTGAACTTATGTGACGATTATAAAGAAAAATGTGTACATATGTAAGACACCTAAATAAAGAGATTTATTTTCATTATATTGATAGTTTGCCTGGAAGAGAGATTGCCTGGAAGAGATTGCCGTTGAGCAATAAGGCCGCCAGTTGTACTACCGACCTACCTAGCTTTTAGTGATGTACTAAGTTACCTGGTGTACAATAAAGCGATTTATTATTATTATTTCAATCTCATCAATCACCAACAACCCGTAACGTCCCATTGCTGGGCTCGGGTCTCCTCTCAGAAGAGGGTTTATTATTATATTTATTTAAAATTTATTGTTCACAATAATAAAACCTTATTCTAAAACATAGGTACTCAAAAAGGTAAGCGCATGGCGTGTCACGACCATTATTAATCCCACAGATGTCGTAGTAGGACACTAAGGGAGTAAATATCTCGAAAAAGAGAAAGAAAATTTGAAGGAAACCTTATACCAGCCCATCATGGTAGCCCAAACCTCCTCTCTGTGGACAGGCCTTTGTCTAGAAGTAGATTGTTACAGGCTAAAGTGTTGTAAGATCTAAATAATAAACACTTTCTAATGTTTTCTTTAACTCAAATAACATTTACCTAAACTTAGACTATCACACATTTCCCTACAGAACATTAAAGGAGACAAAATGAAATTATATTGATGACGTCCATTATGATAAAAATAAATAAATAAATATTTCGGACATCTAACACACAATGCCATCTAGTCCCAAACTAAGCAGAGCTTGTATTATGGGGTACTAGACAACTGATATCAATACTTATATACTTTTTTTTGTAAATACATACATATTATACATAGAAAACACCCAAACTCCAAAACAAATATTTGCAGATCATACAAACATTTGTTCCGACACGGGAATCGAACCCGAGACCTCAAGAACAGCAGTCGCGTACGCTACCACTGCGACACCGAGGCAGTCAAAATAATACAAAACGGATAGAAAAATGTAGATCTAACAAAGAAAAATTGTCATTACCAAAGGTGAAGCCTCAGGGAAAACAAGCTAGTAATAAAACCAATCTCAAAACAATGTAAGCCTTTTGTATTGCTTTATTTTATTCTTTAAATGGTGTAGTCGCTCATCGACCATAAAATTTAAAGAACAAAACGAGACTATCATGTATTTTACGATGGTCTTATAGAGTTATAAAAAATACTTCGACTCTTTTTCTCTATTGTTCTAAAACTGTCTTTGTAACATCCAATTCCGTCGTTTATGCTTAATTAGAAAGGATAGTACATTTTTACGAGAGTTCTGGGCGACTTCGTTGCGGCCTAAGATGCTGTGCTTAAATTACGTTTATAGTTTAGAAACAGTCATCATTCTTTTGTTCAATTTATTGATCACTTTGTACTTAGTTTGCGTTTTACTACTTACTAAGTTTATATTAATGGGTTTGGATGTTACTAATATCATGAAGAGTTTGTTTGTTTGTTTTTGTTGCAAGTGAAATGTGCTTATCTCAGAATTTATCGGTTTATGTTGAAAGTCATTATGGTTATGGAAGAACATAGATATATAAATCAAGCTACCTCAAATTGGAGCCTAGTTTCAATGGAAAGTATTGCAAAAAAAAAACAAAAAACTTCTGAGCGACTTACACGAAGTTGCTAGGCCAGGTGTTCATATAAATTCTGATTCATCGGCTTAGTGGTAAAACCGTAAACAAACAAACATATTTCAGAAAATGTTTTGCATAAAGAATTTTTGTTTGATTGTAGCTAATAACAGCAACCAAATATGGTTAACAGGATACAAATTTAATATCCAGTCATTCTTAAGATTAACATACAATAAAAATATCAAAATTTTGTTTTATAAATATACCTATATGTCTAATTTACCATCTCTTTCCCTCTCATTGATTGAGTCGGATGCAAGAGGTAAATAGCCTATGATCCCTCGAGACAACAGTTGATAGAAAGTCGGGCAGATCTATTTTTTATCGTCTCAGAGCAATTTATTAAGAGTAGACGCACGCTATTTATAAATTAATCTAGTTTAATAGTAGTGTGAGCTTGTCTATTTTTCTTAATCGTTTCATCTACTCATCCGAATAATTTAAAATCACAAAGCATCACCAAATAAAAAAAAAACACCTATTTATATGTACAAACATTTACAGATTCTCTGACGCTATTTCAGTAATGTAATTGACAGATTCGACTGCCCCGTTGGTCTAGCGGTTGGCGTGTGCGACTGCTGATCATGAGGTCTCGGGTTCGATTCCCGGGTCGGACCAAATGTTTGTACGATCTACAAATATTTTTTTTGAAGTTTGGGTGTTTTCTATGTATAATATGTACGTATTTACAAAAAAACAAAAAGTATATATGTATTTATATCAGTTGTCTAGTACCCATAACACGAGCTATGCTTAGCTTGGGAGTAGATGGCGTTGTGTGTTAGATGTCCGAAATATTTATTTTATTATTATTTTATTACTATAGTTGACATTTTCAAGTAAGTGAATGGAAACTATGATGCCGAGATAAATTTCTCTGGCACCATATCTTTTTTAAACGCAGCCCGATAATTCTCTTTATCACCTGTTAGATGTCCATGTAAAAGAGTAGTGATAATTAATCGAGAAACTTCTTTACATAAACTACCTTGATGATCGAGCTTTCCTGGGTATTTTTTTTGGTGAATTTTTGTGAAAATAAATTCTAGCTAGATCGATTTATCGCCTCCGAAACCCCCTGTATACAAAATTTCATGAAAATTGTTAGAGGTGTTTCGAGATTCAGATGATCTTAAATAAGAATGCTTTGCTTGCTGTTCGTTCGTCTTGCTAAAACTCAAGAACGGCTGGGTCGATTTAATTGATCTTGGTTTTGAAATGTTTGTCGTAGTCCAGGGAAGGTTTAAACGTTTAAGAATTAAAAATAACTTAAAAGTGGAAATGTCACGTGAACGAAGTAGCGGGTACAGCTAGTATATTTATATATATATACTTCTATATACAAGAATTGCTCGTTTAAAAGTATTAGATGAATAATTATTATTTAGTATGATAATTATAATTTAAATTTCTCCTCTTCGGTAGGTATTTGTTATTTCCCCTGAGGCTAATTTGAATTATTTCGTAAATACATAGCAGTTTCGTTATGAGCGTTTTGCTACAATTTATTTTATTCTAGGCATAAAATAAACTAGTTTAATTAACTTTTGACCTCGCCTACACACAGTGGGGAAATAACAGTTAATTTTCATATATTTTTTTGTGTGTTTAATAGCATTTTAGTTTTTACGTAGTTTTTTGATTATTATTTACTTAAAATTCTTAATATTTACTTGTGGTAAGAGTTTATTTATCTTCTGAGTTTGCGTAAAATCCTATTGGAATTAGAAGAGTCAGAAGAGACTATAAAAATTGTCATGGAAAGGTTTAAACTCATTCTGCCGTAGTTCAATTCTTCATCATCATCTCACCATGAGACTCGCCAAGATTCTCCATAATTGCCAGTTCGATATTGCCCGCATACAATAGACATTTCAATAAAGACAGTGTTAATTAGATGAGTTTAATATTCCGAATTATTTCACTTTTCAACTCACCACACCACTGTTTTAGTCTCCGATTTTAATTTCAGATAGAACATGTCTTCAAAAACGGTGCTAAATCTACACTAATATATAAAGCTGAAGAGTTTGTTTGTTTGTTTGAACACGCTAATCTCAGGAACCGCTGATCTGATTTGAAAAATTCTTTCGGTGTTGGATAGTTCATTTATCGAGGAAGGCTATAGGGTATATATCATCACGCTACTACTAATAGGTGCGGAGCAATAATGAAAAATGTTTCAAAAACGGGGGAAATTTTCACGCTACGGGCAATATAAGGCGCAAACGAGGTTGCGTGGGTCAGCTAGTCACATACATTTATGAATTTGAAAACGTCAATTTTTGCTTTCCTTGATGCTCAGATCTACACAGTTCTAAAAATACCTTCTGTATTTGATTAACCACTTTTTAATGAGGTTATTTGTTATTTCAAAATACTGTATACAATTCTAACACAATGGGAAAAATAACATTGATAATTTTAAGATTTAATATAAATTTAAATTAATAAAAAGCCATGTCATGCGCGTTCGTTTTTTTTTTTATTCACCCGTGACATGACAGGCTTCTCGTCGGTTAAGGGTTGCATGGAGGAATGGTTTTGTACCATAATGATCTTTTATCTATTTAATTAAAAAAGCTTTGATATCCATAAACAATGTTCAGCTCATGATAAATTATGCTTAACTCATAGTAAACCTGAAAGCGAGTAGGAATGTTATATGTATGAGTCAAGAAACAAAAATAATAATAATAAATAAATATCTTTCTACATTCGACACACAATGCCATCAAGTTCTAAACTAAGCAGTGCTTGTACTTTGGGTACACAATACATTTACACTTTTTTGTAAATAAATACTTATTAAACATAGAAAACAACCAAACCCCGAAACAAATTTTTTGCAAATCATACACACTGGCTGACGTAAGTTTCATGTACCTAGGTATTAGTATTTCTTGGCCAAAGTCTTATCATAATTGTTTTGGACATTAACTAATCAGACACATAAATTCTTATTAAGAATTCAGTATAAACTACAAGTTTAGTTCAAAATCCCAATAGAATTCAGTTCCACTCAGGTTTTTTACAGTGAGTTTATCAAATTAAATTTTGTAGAATTTCATTCCAAAAGTATTCGAGTCTAATAAAAAAGATTAATTTACTGATAAAATCTGAAATATTTTAAGATTTAAGTTTTATTTTTAGTAAAAAGTGGTTACATAAAATATATCATAAATTTGATAAAATTAGATACTGAACCATGTACATCAATAAAATAAATCCTTCATCCTTTATTTAATAAAGTGACGAATCATAAACAGGTTTATCAAGAAGCATTGTGTGGCGTGTGGTTTTTCCTTTTTTGCACTTTCAAAGCAACGAATACGTTAAAAGTAAAAAACTAAATGGCATGTGTGGTCGATTGCTAGCAAAGGTATGTGACTATTTGTATTTTTAATTCACGCATATTGTTTCACTCAGTTAAGGTAAAATATGCTGCTAACTTTTAATTTGTTTTAATGTATTAGTAACTTGAGCATAAACCTATTTTTCAAAAGATATAATAATAATAATGTTCTCCTAGCTGATAACGGCCACGGCAGCCAGTCCCAACAGAGATCAGCCAACCACGCAGGAGGTATTATAATGCACAAGTGTGTGCGCAAACACAGGTGCACTCTCTGTTTCCTCTCTCTCAAATTCCGTTGGGACGGTTAACCGACACGACCGGGGAGAGATCAGGCGCAGGACTGACATCTTTACGTGCTCTACGAGGTACGGGGGTTCAGACCCCAACTTCCAAGCTCAATCAGAAGGGTATTATGTCTCCCTTACTGATGATCTGTTTAATTGTATTAAAATGATTTTGGCTTTGATATGTACATGAAAAATTTACAGTTTTCATTATAAACTATTCGTAGGTTGAACACAAAAGCAAACTATCAGTGAATACCAAAAATATAATATTTTTTAACACAAAAATAACAATCAGTATAATAGGAAACCAATACTGAAGTAATTGAAACAATAAAAGTTTAATTTACGGACAGCAGAGACATAAAATTATCTTAAATCTGTTTTTCGACCACACAGATAAGGAAAGAAAAGCAAATTGTCGTGACTTCTTTATTTAAAAAAATCTTTAATTAGTATTGAAATTAGCTCGTGACAGATATTTTCTTTGAGCTTTTGAAATTATTTTTTTCGAACTTTTTTACTGAAGCGATACATTAGCAACTCGACTTAGTCTAAGTTTTAATACAAGAGTACAATTTACATGATAGGCCAGTTGCGCTTCTCTTTCATTATCACATTTATCACACTGGACGACGTGAGTAGACAGATACGCTACTGGAGCTCCTGAATATCTCGCAGTCTCATTTACTATTTGAAATTTAAAATACTCCATATTATAGAAAACTTATTATTTACTTACTCCACTTTAACTTCTATACTTTGAGTATTCTGAGCATTTCCCATGAGCGTAATCTTAGTCATTCCAAGTTCCAGAATTGGCCAACTGCTTAGAAATACGTTTGTTTTTATAGTTTATATTTAAAAACTTTAATAATTATTGAACTAGAAACCTATGGGGAATGGCAATAGAACTGTTTAGTTCAATTAAACCCCTAACTCTGAGGTACTTAATTATTTTTTTCTGTGTGTGTACATGGTGTTAAATTGTAAATTTAGAAAATAAAATTTAGAGATTAGCTTACATTAATATGTATTTCGGTACGGATACAATGTTTATAAATAATTTAAGTCATTTTTTCTGAGTGGAAATTAATACATTTTCAAGGAGAGGTTTTGGTATACATGAGATGTCCTCATGCGCGCAATTGGTCATAAAAGTCAGAAACTCTATTCAATATTCCATATTGCGCTGACCTCAAGGCAAAATAAGAACAAGACAGCAAGCTGACGAAGTTCATGATTGGAACTAAAAAGTTTGGCCCTATATAACTTCAAACGATAAAAGATTTTTTACCATGATGCCTAACGCATAATAGCTAACGCCATTAGCTACGTCATTAGGTGTTCAAACTCACCCAACACCCTCCTGAAACTATAAGTTTAGTTGGAGCAATTAAGTGACTACTAGTAGTAATATCTGATCCATTTTTCTTTATTCGTCGGAAGGTTATGTTTCGGTGCATATAGGTCAGTTCAAACGAAGTAATACTAAGGCCTCATAGAAAAATAATGTTAAGTAATTTCTTCATGGCTTTTTACCAGTGGCTCCAACTTGTCTGAATTTTTGATTTTAATCCTTAGACCAATAAAGTAGTTATTTATTATTTCCTTATCACGCCAGGCAGTACTTAAACTGATTTTTAATCTTCCACCTTAGTTCTATCTTATATGGGTATAAAATGATTAAATGGAACTTCTATCTGCATCTAACAGTCCAAGGAACGAATGTTCAGGATTCAATTAACTTCTTCAAAATTTTGATAATACCAATAAGATAAAAATTCTATAATTTACTAGCTGCCCCGGCAAACGTCGTTTTGCCATACATTTTTTTAAGGATGGGTGACCCTTACCCTTTAGCGGGATGAAAAATAGATGTTGGCCGATTCTCATAGATACCGGATAAGCACAAAAAATTTCATCAAAATCGGTCAAGCCGTTTCGGAGGAGTATGGCAACGAAAACTGTGACACGAGAATTTTATATATTCGATTTTATAATGAAATAAATTAAAAACATTTAAGATTTGTAAGGAAGATCTAAGAATACTTTTTTATCGTTAAAAATTAATTTAACACATAAAACTTTATATTATTTAGTTTAACGACTATTGGTATTTATTTATGGGTATTTCATAATGTCTGGTTTCAATTTTATGTACTAATAAAAGTAAATATGAGTAAGTCTTTAATTATATCCTATTAGCTGATAATGTGCAATTAATGTAACAGGTTTTTTTAGCAACATCTGTTGTACTAATTATAATTTAGATTACGATTTATATTACAAAATTTTACGATTATAAATTAATAATACTACTCGTAATGTTTTCTACAATTTATAGTAAAGATTCATAGTGATACAAAAAAAATTGCAGTTATAAGGCTGCCGATAGAAGTCAAAACTCCAACTTGACGGTGACGGTGAAGCGGTGACGCGAATTCATAACATTTTGCATGTTTTCATTTTAAAAATTTAGCTTTTCTATATATCATGAATGCTACTACTAAATAAAACTGCAATTTAATATACACTCTACTGACATTTTAATGCTTACTAAAATCAACTGACCAAAGAAGGTTTCGATTTATGTTACAAAAATCTCTGCTAAATATCAGAACGCGCGAGCGCAGGTTACTATTTACGCCATCTAGCGTACACAAACTGAACGAACTTGCTTATCTCGTGAATGTCACAGTATAAAATCATGTAGTTCTTCAGTTCAGGTGATAAGCTCCTGATATGGAAGGTGTTTGACTCATAATCTATCCTAATCAGTTCAATTTTCATTAGAACTGTATATATTATACCTAGTTGTTGACAAATGCGGAAGCCTAAACATATCTGTCTGTCCCCTCAGGGTACGTTCGACTACAACTATGTTCGTAATTGGTTTTTATTAGTATTTGATGTTGTATCTTACCGTCTGAGTGCCAAAGCACATGTAAATTTGATAAAAAAAATGATAATGGATACTGACACCTAATTATAATGCTCATTCGTAGAATCGTTTTCTACCCACACTCATTTAAGAAAATCACATCTTGTGGTACTTAAAATTCCAATAAAATTAAAAAACTGAAATATTCTACACAACAGTGTAATCATAATAACACCTTTTTGCCAGCAATTCTTCCGCAGCCATGATGCGTAGTAT
The DNA here is from genome assembly GCA_905220595.1 of Spilosoma lubricipeda. Taxonomy (NCBI): domain Eukaryota; kingdom Metazoa; phylum Arthropoda; class Insecta; order Lepidoptera; family Erebidae; genus Spilosoma; species Spilosoma lubricipeda. The sequence goes on from HG992300.1 coordinate 6,961,778, forward strand.
TAACCCTAACGCATAACTCCAGTCGCTTTATAGTACTTCTGTGTGGCTCCTAGTCGTAAGTTTTAACGCACTCCCAACAAAACTGGTAGCTAAATGACGGGTTGAGACGTCGCAAAACATTGCAGGCTATAAACTAACACGGAACATATGCATTGAAATTCAACCTTATACGAATACGATAAAGCATTATTTGAATTTATGCTTCAAGGAAGCTTATGCCGTTTTGGATATGGAGCTTACAGGCGGCTGCCACGCGAACGCTTGGGAACCCTGTAAAAGTCATTTTGGATCTTGTTCCTGGGAAGTAAGTGCCAATTTGGGTTGAAAGGGAAACAGTGTATGAGATGTTTTATAACAGAATAACGTCGCCATGCGTAAAGTACTTGCGGAGACGCAACTGGTTTTTTGTTTTTATATATATTTTTTGCATTTTATTTCTTCCGATGCGTCGGGGACTCAAAGGCTCGATATTTCTTTTAACCTCTTGTTAAAAAACCTTCATATTTTACGTACGTGTTATGAATGAAACTGATGGCCACCACTATTGTTTTGTTAAAATAAATATTTATGTCAGCATTTTTTTTACAAGACTTGTCATTGTCGAGAGTTTCGCTTGTATTTTTTTAAGTTTGCCAATTATTTGCCAGACTACGTCGCAGTCAAAAGGAAGCTTATTAAGTTAGCTAGTCTGAGTAGGTATGCTGCATTACCATTTAAGATGAACAGTTCTGTAAAGTGTAAAAATAATATTTATGTATTTAGTATTATCTGTCTAATTTGGGATCAGACAAATAGTGTGAGATGGCATGGGTCAATGTATTCTCTGTTCTTTGATACATATAAACTACTTTTTTTAATTAGAATAATTACATTTTGTAAAAAATTCTAATCATTTCTCACTCCATCTTAGCATGAAAGAAATCACAGATGGCGATTATGGTGCCAATTGTTATTTTCATATTTGTTGTAAGACATTTCCCGCATATTTCTGTCTGCCTGTCTGTCTATTTGTTCCGGGTAATCTCTGGAACGGCTAGACCAATTTTGACGGGATTTTCACTGGCAGGTAGCTGATGATCCAGGGACTAACTTAGGCTTCTTTTTTTAGACTAATATTGTCCTGCGGCGTTACTCGCGGTACAACAATAACGGGTAACACCGCGGGGTTTAGCTAGTTAGAAATAATTATCCAGTATCGCGAGGGACTTTACGAACATACATGAAACGGACACAAAGAACACCCAGACTCAGAATACCAATTTGTGGATCATACAAATTGTGGTCCCAGGTGGGATTTGAACTCACAACACTTAGCGCAGTAGATAATGGCGTAGCGACCTCTTAAATCACTAGACCAAACGTGCAGCCAAAGTTGTATCAATTTTGATGTGAAAAAAAGAGTTTATCTATCTATCTATCTATAAGTTTTTTTTTTAATATACTTCTTTTGTTTAAAGTTTTGGCCTCTAACTGATATAAGACGCTCAATAATACAGCAATGTATTAATAATACTACCATAGATGATAAAGCTCTTATGGCGATCGCCGGTAGTCGAAACAACTACGCGTCATGAGTATGTATATCTCTAAACAAAATAAAAGCCAATGGTCACAATAAAGCTGAATGACAGAACTACCAGCGATCATTTTGTATATTACATCTTATAAAATATACGATATTTTGTCAATATTTTTATGTGTTTCTTAGATTGACTAATAACTTGTGAAATTGAATTTTTCTAATAATGTATACAAATAAATAAAATTGGAGTGTCTGTTTGTAACATTAAAATAACAGCTTTTTAATCAATGCATATGTATGTATACACGATACATTTAACAAAAATGTAGTTAAAAAAATTTTTATCTGTCTGTCTGTCTGTCTGTTTGTTCCGGGTAATCTCTAGAACGGCTGGACGGATTTTGACGGGACTTTCACTGGCAGGTAGCTGAAGATCCGGGGAGTAACTTAGGCTACTTTTTTTAGACTAACTTTGTCCCGCGGCGTTACTCGCGGTACAACAATAACCGCGGGTAACACTGCGGGGTTCAGCTAGTTATAAATAATTTTGCAAGTGTATAATATTTATGGACAATTACGCGCTTTTGGAAGATATTGTGTATCTACTCAGTTTCTTTCAAAAGCGCGTAATTAGGCGTAAAAGTTAGGTATTTCAAATACGTAATGTTTCGGTCATCCTGTGGCCATGACCCACTGGTCATGACCATATTACACTTAATATGGTTGAAACATAGTAAGTTCAAGTGTCGCATGTATTTTGAAGTATTTTTAGCCTTAACCAAGAGTTAGAGTTCTAATAATCTTAATTATTCGAAAAGCTGAATTAACACTGATTTTCTGTATAGCTAGCACATCGGCATTATTAAAGTTAGCCCAATCGTACCGAAACATAGCTTGCTCACAGTCAATGCAGTGCAATTTACTATTCCATATTGTTGTTGAACAACTGTCAATAAAAATAATAATATAGCCTTTCCAAACAACATACTCTTTTTCACCTATATTAACCTCCTTTTGTTTATCCCATTTATATGAAAAAATATTACTATGGTTATGATTGCGTGTAAGGAAAAATGGTAGGTGTTTGTGCCTGATTCGATTATTTGATAAGTATTCTCCAATGTGTGGAAGCCATGAAATTCTATAGACTCCCTTTTTTTAATAAATACTCAGCATAAATAGGTCAACGTGTTTATTTAGGAAGTTTGCTTCCTCTTCATTCGTACGATTGTTGAGAGTATAAATAGTTTTAAATATTATATAATAATTATTGTCAGAAATTTTGCTATCTTTAATTATTTATTTATAAAGTTTCTGCACTTTGTTTTTTTTCGTCCTACTTAAGGTTCAGAGTATTCTCTTTCCGCAGTGCAGAAATCTATCTATCTGCATTATATAATGTAAGGTAGTAGGTAGGTAGGGGAGTCCTCATTCTTATTCTTCTTAAAACGTATTTAGTATCGAAATTGATTAGTATAGAAATAAGGGCAAAACGAACTTTCACTTCTGTCGTTTGACTGTACAATGTGCAGGCGCCGCTCTCGACAGGTGTATGTAGCGGATGTGTGACCGGTCTCAGCCAGCTTCTCGCCACACCAGCGTACCGGCCAGTATCAGTTTTCTAATTTCATTATAATATATATCTGGTATACAATCTATAACAAACTTATTTGCTTAAGAAATTTAAGTACTTATTTTCAAGAGATGAAGACTAATTTACAATAGGTTAATAGGTCTTCATCTCTGGTCATCCTTGGTCGTCGTCGTTCAAACCAAAATATTTCTGATATATGTGCATATAATGATGCCTGTATTGAAATAATACCTACATGATATTCGTTTATTTTGGTGTTTATTGGAACAAAGTTCCTTATCGCGCATTGTGAAAGTGGGCTAGACGGATAAAAAACTCACGAAAAGTTGTAACGACACTTTTTGCTATAGTAAGCTATTGTAAGCCGTGCGGCGTGCGCATGTTTCTCTGTCTGTCTCTCTATCTCTTACAGAAAGCAAGCCAGATATTTTCATTTTTATTTCGCATTGAACAGTGTGGTGTCGCGACGATTATTTTTGTTGAGTATATATAGGTTTTTTGTACATATTAAATAATAAAAAATAATAACAATAATGAATCCTGACAGTGAACTTCGTTCCATCCGGGTGTCCCTTGACACCTCTCAAGTTTTTTATAATACTACTGTCTTATAATCTACCTGCACACATTTTTAAGCATATAAAAGCTTTCCAATGCAGCTTTACATCAACAGCCGATCAAACAACTCATATTCAATTTGAGCCTGCATTTTGAACGGGTTCTCTCAAAATGAATATTACTTTTAATTATAATAATGAGAGCAGGTATAACTGAGTGCTCGTTAAACATTCAAAAGCACGCCAATCGACGAGTCGACCCCGAACTTATATATCCAATCTCTGCATCACTCACCGCTAATGCACGCACGCAAAATGCAATGATAATATTCTTCTACTGAAATGAGAGCGCAGCAAAATCCTAAATTGGTCTTTATTTGTTAGATTTAAAAAAATACTTAGACATAATTGTAACTTAATTGTAATGTAATACCACAAAATCTGTTTCTTTATGTTCCCGAGCCTTGCCAAGAAATTGTTTGTTGTGGTTCATGTATTTGACAAAATATCACAATGTTGGTTTATGAGTAATTAAATTAAGTCATTCAATTAACAGCCTAGCTTCTTTACTAAACAACATCGTTCAACTAGCGAGCGGTTTATTACGAATGGAGGAATTAGAAAAAGGTTAGGTAAGGGTTAAGGTTTTAGGGTTAAGGTTTTTTTTGTTTTAATAGCAAGTTTGTTTTCTTTTTAAAATAAATAAAAAAACTTAACCTAATCGCTAGTTAAACGGCGCCGTTTAGTAATAGAAGAGCTTGATTAGGCTAGGCTGTTGATTGAATTGCTAATTAAACTAGTTGACTGTGACAGGAATATATTGTTTCGGTTTTAGTGGCAATAGAAGTTGGTAGTTTGTTTTATTTAAAAATATAGTAATCTATACAAATAAATAAAATTGGAGTGTCTGTTTGTAATATTAAAATAACCGGTTTTTACTAAATGCATATGTATGTATACACGGTATATATACCAAAAATGTAGTTAATTTTTTTTTGTCTGTCTGTCTGTTTGTTCCTGGTAATCTCTGGAACGTCTGGACCGATTTTGACGGGACTTTCACTGGCAGGTACCTGATGATCCAGTTAGTAACTTAGCCTACTTTTAGACTATTTTTTTCCGCGGCGTTACTCGCGTTACAACAATAACCACGGGTAACACCGCGGGGTTCAGCTAGTAATAATATAAAATATAATAAGATACTCATTAATTTTTATGTATTACGATAAAAGATATTTTAGTATGACAACAATTTCTAATAGGTTTCCAATGGTCGAGATCATTGTTAAGTTCACTAAATATTTTACAGAATTGTACCTTGTTTAAAAGAAAACACGTTATCTTAAATGTTATACCTACTGCTTCATAATTATTAGCTTTATTTTCGTACTTATAGCTGTCAAAATTACCTTGCTCAGCCTAATTAAAACCATGAGTAGTAAATAGATACAGTCCAATATTGAGAAATATTAAACACTAGCTGTTGCCTGCGGCTCGTCAAATCGGTTATTGCGGCAAATAGTAGCCTATGTGTTATTCTAATGTATAAGCTATATTACTGTAAATTTTCATTCAAATCCGTTCAGTATTTTTTGCGTGAAGAAGTAACAAACATACACAGTCACAAAGTTTCGCCTTTATTAGTGTGGATTACACTCATAATTTTCACAAGTTACTGTTCTTTTTTAGAATTATCATAACCTGTTACTGCCGAATTGTAATATGTTATTTCATAACTGTAAATATTTTACGAATCATTACAGTCCAGTTTACCAAGATGACCTGCTTGCAAAAGTAAGAAATATAATAAAAAATAATATTTACTGCGTATCACTGGACCCATGCCTTCATAAAGTCGAATCTTGTGTTTCCGGCTTTCGAAGCCACTACTCGTAGAGCATTTTTAAGTTACAAGCGATAAAAAGTTATGCTACAATTTCACCTTTATTACTTAGCAACAATGCGTTTATGCCTTCTCTCCTTTATTCGTTAGAAAGAAAACCTCATAAATTAAGTTTTATACTTTTTTATATACGTTTAGGTTGTATATTCTCCAAAATGTTTTGATGTAAATCATTTATACGACCAGTAAACGTCAAAGTTTTCCTTAAAACTATCTGTAGCAATATCTCATAGTAAGTTATATTTTGGCCGTCGGTAGCCTTTGAAAATTGAAAAGCTTTTTTATATCTTTGAGTGATTGAGTTTTGACGGGTACACGAGTGGGCTTCTCGTCTGTTAGAGATGATATGGATCAACTTACACAGCTTATTTCAAAAAGAAAAAGCTGATGAATAAGTATAAATTGTTTCCATGCCGACAGAAAGGAAGTTTTTTATAATAATTGCTAGTACTCAGGTACCCTAAACTTCCTTCGTTGGCTAGTTACAGAATTGTTTTTGGATTAACAGTTACCAAGCCCAATAAGGCAGAAGCATGTTAATAGGCCGCTTTGTGACCACTACTGTTTGATTCTCCTCATGCATTCCATTAGGCCGAGTTACTTAGACAGACTCATATTAAAAAACTGTGATTAAGCAGTAGCTTGTCAAAGATAATAAATATTATTCATAACAGAACATGGCAAAAACCTGCATCGAATGTCATCGCAACGCCTACAAGTATTACTTTAAATAAATTATAATCCTTCAGCTGGCGTGGGTGTTAGCACTTTATACAACTTATCTTGGAGATTGTATTTTTTTTTCTTACTTTAATACCGGTTCTATGTTCATGGTAAATCAATTTCGTTAAGTGTTTAAGCAGTCGCAAGTCCTCATTTTAAGATTTCTGCGTGATTAGATTTTTGAGTTTAATTTTAAACTTGTTTGTGACTTGCTTTCTATGTCGTATTCGTGGTGGGTATTATTGACATGATTTTTTTTAGAAGACTTCTTTGAGAGTCTTTGAAAGTTTTGTAGAACCAACTGTTTTATTTTGAACCGAATTCAAAAAAAGGAGGAGGTTTCTCAATTCAACCGTATATTTATACCGTATATATACATATTTTATTTACTTTTTTTTTATGTTTGTTCGCGGATAACTTCGTCGTTTATGAACCGACTTTGATGATTCTTTTTTGACGTGACAACGTCTTATAAATTGGTTTGCCGGGTGACACTTCAAGAAACTGCGTTACGCTCCGCTCACGTTATGCGCTCACAATGAGAGCGAGTGAGAGGCACGCGTCCCTTCCACTCGGGCATGGTTAGCCCGCCTAAGAGCGAGAGAGACAGACATAAAAAGTTTATTGTATGTATATTTGTATATAAATACGTATATATGTGTAAAGGTAAAAATAAAATTTTGTTAATATGAAATTCAGTGCGAGATTCTTTGTATAAATTAATGTTTTAAATATAATTCTTTGTATAAATAAATGTTTTAAATTGTTACTATTATTTCATCCTTCTTCCTACTATACGAATGAATATTCACATTAAAATTATTTTACCACTCAAAGTCGTTGTCACGTAAAACTTTCGCCCGTATACCGACTTTACAGGCAACCAATTTTTTAATGGAAAGGAGATGTCCCAACGGTAGTACCATAATAACTTAAGGACATTAATATCTGATGATGGCATCCAAGAGAAATCGAGTCGAACCTTGAAGTCGGTTTCATTTTTGTTAAAATTGTACTTGTTGGTTATAAGTTTGAACCTTGTGTGGTATTGATGTCACAATATTTTATTACAATTAAATAATTCTGTTTGGCTCTCATTTATGACAGATGGATTCTGTTTGGCTCTCATTTACGACAGATGGGAATCCATCTGTCATAAATGGGAGCCAAACAGAGTGTATGTAAGCATAGTTTTCAGTGTTTTTCTTTCCATTTAAAAGTATAAATCTGTGCCGTTCTTAAGAGTTTTTCAACTTCTTATATCATTTTTATGTTTAAAACCTTTAGTGCTGGAGTTACCAGACCAGAGGCCAGACCCACATAATGACCCTATGGCTCACACGATTTAAGACGATAGTTATTTTCCTATTTGCTATTTATTGCATATGGTAAATATTATGTGATGAACGGTTTTAATATGAGGTCTCGTTTCTAAGGTAGTCTTGTAGTGTAAAAAATATCGGTAAACGATCTCGGTTGCATTCATTTAAATCATGAAAGAATAGCTGTTCAATATTTAGCCAAATGTACCGTTATTATCTACCAGTCAATTGTATATAACAGGTATAGACGTTGCCATTCAACGTGTCAATGTTGCCAACCTATTGTTATCAAACGAAACAGAAGGATTATTTCGTATAAAATGAAATTCAATGTATATTAAATTCTGTTTACATTTTCAGTACTTATATATATATTACTAGATTAACCCCGCGGTGTTACCCGCGGTTGTTGTTGTACCGCGAGTAACACCGCGGGACAAAGTTAGTCTAAAAAAGTAGCCTAAGCTACTCCCTGGATCATCAGCACCTGCCAGTGAAAGTCCCGTCAAAATCCGTCCAGCCGTTCCAGAGATTACCCGGCACAAACAAACAGACAGCCAGACAGATAAAAAAAATTAAACTATATTTTTGGTAGGTGTACCGTGTATATATTCATATGCATTTAGTAAAAAGCGGTTATTTTAACATTACAAACAGACACTCCAATTTTATTTATTTGTATAGATATATTTAAAGGCAACGGAAACGCCCACATTAGGATAAAGTAGCGGGGTTATACCAACATACATGAAACGGACAATGATCACAAATTTTGACAAAAGCAAAGAGACTTCAAGAAGTAGACCAAATTGAAATGGGACTACACGGGAAGCACCAGATTTCAAATAAAGAAAGTATAATCAAAATCGGTCCACCCAGTCGAAAGTTATGAGGTAACAAACATAAAAAAATGCAATTGAATTGATAACCCCCTCCATTTTTGAAGTCGGTTAAAAAAAACATCCAGGCTCAGAACAACAAATAGTGTATAACCCAAGCTGCGCTGAGAGCAATAGTAAAGTAGGGCGTGATGACCACTTACACCACTACACCATACGTCAAATGACAGTATCATTCTGTTTAAACTGTATGTATACTAAAATATAAAGCTGAAGAGTTTGTTTGTTTGTTTGAACGCGCTAATCTCAGGAACCTCTGGTCCGATTTGAAAAAATATTTTAGTGTTAGTTAGCCTATTTATCGAGGAAGGCTATAGGCTATATATCATCACGCTAAGGCAAATAGGAGTGAAGCACCAAAGAGAAATGTTTCAAAAACGGGGGAAAATTTTCATACTACGGACAATAGAAGACGCAAATGAAGATGCGTGGGTCAGCTAGTGTATATAATAAATCCCGAGGTGATACCCGCAGTTAACGTCGTACCGCGGGGCGAAGCTAGTATAAATTATAATAGCTAGCCTAAGTTACTCCTTGTATTATTAGCTACCTATCAGTGCAAGTCCCGTCAAAATTGGTCTCGCCGTTCCAGAGATTACCCGGAACAAACAGACAGACAGACAAATTTAAAAAAAAATACATTTTTGGTATATGTATCGTATATATATATATGCATTTAGAAAAAGCGGTTACTTTAATATTACAAACAGACACTTCAATTTTTTTATTTGTATAGATATGTATAATATTTTACTGATGTGGTATTATTTAATATAACTTTATTTATTTAATAAAATATTTGGAGATCTTTTACACATTATGCAGTGAAAATCAGATGGGACTTAATTTAAATTTACAAGGACATCCAATAAATCTTTTGGCAAATCTTCGTTAACATGTCTCGTTTGTCATAAAATTTACATCTTTTAACAATAAATGCCGAGCGAATGATTCACGAACGGATTCGATGTCAACTCTCGAGATATGTTGGTATTTCAATCATGACCTTACAAGTTGTAGTTTGATAAAAGATTCCAAAGGTTTTGAATGAAAAAGTGTAATAAAGTAAAAACAACTACGCCCATTAAAAAGTAAAGACATAAAATAGCTATACTATACAATAAAATCGTAACTCAACAGATTTTTTTATTCATGTATGCCGATTTCTGTAATTCTAAAGGTTGTGTTTTACTTTGGTTTCATTCATATTAAAAGAAAACAGAGGCGAGAGTAAGATAGTAGAGAATGCGTACGACATTAACGTGTATTAATGTTATCTTTATATTTATAACTAGCTGAACCCCGCGGTGTTACCCGCGGGTATTGTTGTACCGCGAGTAACGCCGCGCGACAAAATTAGTCTAAAAAAAGTAGCCTAAGTTACTCCCCGGATCATCAGCTACCTGCCCGTGAAAGTCCCGTCAAAATCCGTCCAGCCGTTCCAGAGATTACCCGGAACAAACAGACAGACAGACAGACAGACAAAAAATTTTTTAACTACATTTTTGGTATATGTGTCGTGTATACATATATATGCATTTAGTAAAAAACGGTTATTTTAATATTACAAATCCAATTTTATTTATTTGTATAGATGCATTACAAAAAGCTGGTTTTAAGAGTTTAGTGACTGTTCTTAATAATGAACAATATTGTTTGTAAATTTGATATCCCATCCCGTTAGTCCATAATAAAATTTAGATCACATTCGGTCGGTCTTAATATTTGTAAATCTGTGTTTCGCTTTGCTTTACAAAAATAAGTACAAAAGTAAAAAATCAGTCAATCTAGCTTATAGTACAAACTTTGCTTAGTTTGAAGCTGTAGTTCGAAGGATGTATTAACAATTACTTTTACGGGAATTAACGCGCCAGACGTCAGGCCTCGCCGTAACGAGTCAGCCTGTGACCTTGGCCAGTGCAACCTGGTCGAAACTTCAGGCAAATCAGACGTATGTAATACCTTTTAATAAGTAATAGCGTTAATTCCCGTAAAAATAATTGTTAATATATCATGGAACGCGAAAGTTCTAAAGTTAGTGAAGCTACGGGAAGCAATACATATACATACAACCTGTCAAGCGATCATCAGATAATTTACTTTCCATAGAGTATACATAACACAATGGTGAGTTTTGGAAAGTAAAGAAATGTCCCTAATCCCACAATAAAATCACACTGTTTTTGATATCTCGTCTATTGTAATAGTGTTAATATGGTAGTTTATTTTCCGCAAACCTTTATACGCCGAACGTATAACAATTGACTGGCACCTGTCTATCAACTTCTTCTGTAACCACTGATGAGTTTCTTCTGCTGATGCCAAGAAAAACTTAAAAAACTTTTGTATTTAGAACTGTTAGGAGCGTGAAAAAACTTGAAACATTTTAAATGCGAGTAAAAACGCAGTGAGCTATTATGATTATAGAAAAACTCATTAAATGTTTACGTGTCTCAAGCGTTCTTGTCGCCGTCGCTTTGAGAATTTTCTGGAAAAAATACAGACACATCGACAGTGCCTTTTGTTAACTTTGTACGAAACTTTGTAAACACTATAATTGGCATCGTGATAGAAATTATTAAAAGTTTTAAAATTTTACTACGTATTTTTATTTTGGTAGCTCGTTAGCGGTTTTTATATTCAGCCTAGTACTAAACTTTTAGACTTAGGTGCGGTGTTCAAAGTAGAACGTGTAGATAAATATTTTATAATAGTCTGTTTTTGTATTCATGTCTTTGGAAAACAAACTTCCACAGTGATAATTACTTATATGATACGCAAACTTAATCAGCGTGTATCTAATTACGGACACGTTATATCTTTATTTTTTTGTATTTGAATAGTTTTGTCTTGTGGAAATTATTTCCATTATTATTTGACCAAGTATATGTATACGCGATTATGGGGATCATTAAAACTATCACTGCCTTTGGTTCCTGTTGGTTTCTTACAGTTTTAAATATATATATAAAATATACGCATAGAAAATCCACGTAAAATGACAACAGCAGTGCTGTCGTGTTTCGTTGGTGAGTGCGAGACCGGAGGCCCAAAGATGCAGAGGCATCACTTGGGTTCCATGGTGTGGGTCGCCATGCTGCATTGTAGCATTGTCTGCATTCGCAATGAGCATGGTGATCACCACTTTTGGATTATGCTTTCCATTAGGCAGAGTAGAGTCATTTTGGCAGGCCATACATAAAACATACTTAAACGGAATACCTATATTATTTTTACCGGGGGCTTAGATGGTGGTAATGAATTTGACTGTTCAGTTGGTCTAGCGGTTTAAGATGTTACCACGTCGCTTTTTAATAAGCCAAGTATTGTGGGTTCAAATTCCATATAGGGCAACACTTTGTATGATGCACAAACTGTTGTTCTGAGGTGTTCTTGGTGTCAGTTGTGTCAGTCAGGTCAGTCACGGTAAGTGTGGGTTGAGAGATCTGGTTTTCTTTTATAACATTGAGAGCCAGTTTCATCAGCTGCCCTGATACAGTACAGTTCCTTATAGAGGCACTTGTTTAATTAATAATTACAGATTTCGGTTTCACAAGTCTTAGATATTCACAGTCATGTATTTTTGTAAAGCCTCCAGCCACACAGTATGTATATTCTTAATGCGGGAATTGTAGGAAAAAACGAAACAAAAAAAGTACAACAAATTTGGACTCTGAATTTCCTGATAATTAGTAGTCCGTATACCAGATGAAAGTTAATACATTTCATTCAGAATTTTATTTGAATCCACACAACCATTTAGACGTGAACGCGTTGATGCGTGAACAAGCATCCTTATGAGTAGGTACATCCATCCTCATAAACTTTTTGTGTTTATAATATTAATGATATGAAAGAAATAGCTGAACGTGACCTTTTTGAAATGGGTTTTTGGGCTAATTTTGTATTAAATGTTTAGTAAAATCTCAAGAAGTTGATTTCTTTCGCCAGCTTTCATACTTACAAATAAAATACCAAAATTATAGAATCACGCACTGACTGGACGTGGGCGACAGCTTGTAAAAGAAGTGGTTTTGTCGATTGATGGCTATTTTTATTTTTTATGAACGTTGCAATATCAATAAATTACTGATTCGAGACAATAAATTGACGTTTTAAACACTAAATTTAAATTTATCTTAGTCATAACTTAAAAATGCAAGCTATCGCCTTATAAGACTTGATACAATCATTTCTTAAGATGGTGTTGTTTCTTAATCAAAATGCTAACATATTTTGGTTAAATTTATAATTGGATAAGTTTTATGTGTGTCGTTTCGTATTAGGTTTTGATATTTTTCTTCTATTGTCATCAGCTAAAAGTAATAAAGTACTACATCTAACTAAAATTCTTTGGTATTTGGTCTAAAAATGTGTACTTATATATTATTAAGTATATCTCCTTCACCTTTTAAAAGGGAAAGTAAATGTATATTAAAAAAATCCTAATTATTTTATTGCAAATAAATATTTACGCATACTATATTATTTAAGCCTATTTAAAACTCATATACTTATGTGTATTATACTGGATAATGTAACAAGGACTACAAACCGTAGGAGATGAATTCGCCGCTTCGAAATGAATGTACCGGCTCGACCGGAGTGACACCACGGCCTCACAGGAAACCAGTGTGAAATAGTGCTTGCGCTGTGTTTCACCGAGTGAGTGAGGATACCGGAGGCCCATAAACCGTACCCCCTCCCCCTATCTCCCCTCCCCATCGACGCGATGCCTCTGGCGTTGCATGTGTCTATAGACGGAAGTAATCGCTTACTATCAGGCGATACGTCTGCTCGTTTGCCCAACCATTCCATAAAAATAAAAAAAAATGAAAACTAAACCAAGTCTATCAGACATTGCTGTCACAAACAAAATTCTTACACACAAAGTCAACTTAATAAAATAAAGTTATGAAAAGTAAGAAAACTAAAAAGCATTAACTATGGGAACCCATTAACACACAAACCATACCACACTAATATCAATTTGCGGTTACAACGAACCGATATCATTACAGCGCCCTAATTCTTCCCCCTTATATGGTGATAAATATAATGTATACTGGTAATGAGTATAGAAAACTGGTAGCAAAGTATGAGAAAGCTCAATCATTATTGGTTACGCGTCTGGAGAAACGTAGTGGTAAATTAGCACACGGTAAGTGTGGGTTGAGAGATCTGGTCTATGGTTTTCTTTTATAACATTGAGGGCCAGTTTCATCAGTTGCCCTGATGCAGTACAGTTCCTAATAGAGGAACTTGTTTAATTAATAACTACAGATTTAGGTTTCACAAGTCTTAGATAGAGATACACATATATATGGTTGATTTTTGACCATCGACATATAACAATATGAACAAGGTAGATGACTCTATCGTAAATAAATACCCATGTCTCCTTCATTAAAACGAATATTAAAAAACATGTCATGCCCGAAATTTTTTACTTTTACAGCTTTTAATTTCTATTACAAAATTTTAATGAAATAAACATTGAAATATATTGCTCAATTGATTAGTGTAAAACAGTGACGTCACAAGTTTGTATCTTGGTCATTTTTCATACAATGTTATCGTTTTGACAGATAATAAAAGTAACTAATTTGACTAAGGTGTCATGTACCCTACTGTGGGAGAAAGAGCTTTGGCAAAAACATTATTTTGTAAGTTCTAGATAAGTATTGTTAGAAATTTACCTAGTGATTATTTTATTTGTTGGGCCTGTTGGCCTGGTTACCTCTAGTTTAGCAGTCAGGTTCACTAATCAGTAGATGATTAGTGACCCTGACTGCTAAACTAGAGGTTATGGGTTCGATTCCTAACCAGGAGAAATCTTTGTGTGATTAACACGACTATTTGTTCTGTAATTTATCCATAATATATATGTATTTAGAAATATAATAATACTAAATATTTCGGATTATTCGGTTCGACAATAACCGCGGGTAATACAGCGGGGTTCAGCTAGTTTAAAAATGTAAAAAATAGTACACTACCGACTTTAGGTACAGGAACCAAGAAATCGGTGGTTAGGGCGAGAGAAATAGGAACTTCCTCACAATACGAGCCGATTTAAGGAGGACTGCCTTCTGCATAAGACCCTTGATCCTGCCCTTTAAGATGTTGACCCGTGACCCTCTTAAGATGTTGGTCGAGGCTCTTGGCACCACGTTATTATTATTATTATTATTAAATAAAACAGTATTGGGATTCAGTTAAATTTCTCGTTTACAAGGCTTTACGAAAAACTGTGTTGAATGATTGAGTTAACAGAACTTGAAAGAAGTGGTACAAACTTTTATGATTATCTTTCAGATTAATCAAGACAACAATAATATTTAGTTTGAAACCTTATTTTTCTTGAAGTAGAACTCATTTTCGAATCAAACTGATTTAAATTATAGGTAACCATATATAGAACCAATCATGAAAAGCAAATCTATACAAATAAATAAAATTGGAGTGTCTGTTTATAATATTAAAATAACCACTTTTTACTAAATGTTAATGTATGTATACACGGTACATATACCAAAAATGTTGTTAATTTTTTTTATCTGTCTGTCTGTCTGTTTGTTTCGGATAATCTCTGGAACGGCTGGACGGATTTTGACGGGACTTTCACTGGCAGGTAGCTGATGATCCAGGGAGTAACTTTAGCTACTTTTTTTAGACTAACTTTGCCCCGCGGCGTTTCTCGCGGTACAACAATAACCGCGGTTAACACCGCAGGGTTCAGCTAGTAAATAATATATATACTAACGTGCAGGTATATACAAATACTAGCAGACCGACGCAACCTCGTTTGCGTCTCCTATTGCCCGTCGCGTGATAATTTTCCCCGGTTTTTGAAATATTTTTCATTGGTGCTCCTCTCCTATTAGTCTTAGCGTGATGATATATAGCCTATAGC
Organism: Spilosoma lubricipeda; assembly: GCA_905220595.1. Lineage (NCBI taxonomy): Eukaryota > Metazoa > Arthropoda > Insecta > Lepidoptera > Erebidae > Spilosoma > Spilosoma lubricipeda. The sequence goes on from HG992300.1 coordinate 6,977,214, forward strand.
CTTCCTCGATAAATGGGCTATCTAACACTGAAATATTTTTTCAAATCGGACCAGTAGTTCCTGAGATTAGCGTGTTCAAACAAACAAACAAACAAACAAACTCTTCAGCTTTATATATTAGTACTAGCCGACCAACGCAACCTCGTTTGCGTCTCCTATTGACCGTCGCGTGAAAATTTCCCCCGTTTTTTAAACATTCTTCATTGTTGCTCCGCTCCTATTAGTAGTAGCGTGATGATATATAGCCTATAGCCTTCCTCGATAAATGGGCTATCTAACACTGAAATAATTTTTCAAATCGGACCAGTAGTTTCTGAGATTAGCGTGTTCAAACAAACAAACTCTTCAGCTTTATATATTAGTATAGATTATCTTACAAATTTTTATCTTTGCTGAAATCACGAGGGCTTGGTTTGACGCCCACTAAGGAGGTATGAGGAGTAACAAGCAGAAATATTTTGTTATATTACAGGAAAATATATTTTACAGCGAAATGTTGTTTTTAAGTTGACATCTACAAAAGGGGATATTTTTACTTCAAAATCTTGTTGCGGTCAAAAGAATATTATTTTCTTTGTAAAATATTAAACATTATATAAACACAAGCAACGTTTAGTAGTTTAGTCGTGCTTTTCAGCACTTACTTAAAATAATAATTTAACAGTTTTTTTTTTATTTAAATGTCTAAGTAAAGATAAGTTGATTTAGTTTTAAAGTTTCAAATAATATTATATTATGAACCTATTTATTTTAAGTAATTCAATGATGATATGATCTATCTACTTTGACCCGCGGCGTTACCCGAAGTTGTTGTACCGCAGATAACACCGCGGGGCTTAGCTAGTCGTAAATATAATGATAATGTAAATTATTAACTCTACCTCTTAAATAAGGTGTGTATGTTTAAATTTGGGTACGTCTGTGTGTGCGCTCCGTTGTGTATGTGTGTGTGAAACTGCGAATAAGTCTAGTAAATTATAACAAAAAACCTCGTATTTATTTTTGGTGTAGTTAAACTTACGATTAGTCCTTTCTTCACTGCTGTCATTTTGTACATTACGGGGGAACCTTTACACAATTATATTTGTGAGATAAATAAAAAATTTAAAAACCCCCGACACAATAACCTGAGTTCCTTTTAAAAAGTAAAAATAACGAAAGAAACTCAATCTTAAAGTATTGGGTTGTGTTGTTCGGTTCGCTTAACGCCCATGTTGTTCTACGTCCGACACACACGCGGGCAGAGCTATGGGCAAAAGTAGTCTAGTCTACTCTAAAAATTTTGTGTTGCTGTGTTGCAAGTTCATAATCATTTCAACTGTAATAAATCAACATAAATATATACAATATCTTACTAAACACTATTCCCAAAATTTATATAATACAAAAAAGAAATCGACATTTAGCAACATCAAAAGCTGGCCCCATAACGATGGGGTTGCGTGGGCGAACAAGATTGCCGTGCGTTGTAACGGTCTTACAACGACAAACGAATACCAATGATTCGCGTGAGTGTTTACGATGAGAGAACATAATGTTATATCAGACAAAGAAGTATGTAAAGATAAGATAAGTTTTGAAAAGTATTGCCAAATAGTTTAACGAGGCTGTTGGTCTAATGGCCAGTGACTTAACTGGTTCAATTCCGATTTTGAAGTCATGATAAATAATTCTTTGAGGGATACGATCATCTATTCAGTATACACGGGTAATCTATACATCTATACAAATAAATAAAATTGGAGTGTCTGTTTGTAATATTAAAATAACCGCTTTATACTAAATGCATATGTATGTGTACATGATACATATACCAAAAATGTAGTCTGTCTGTCCGTCTATCTGTCTGTCTGTTTGATCCGGGTAATCTCTGGAACGGCTGGACCGATTTTGACGGGACTTTCACTGGCAGGTAGCTGATGATCCAGGGAGTAACTTAGGCTACTTTTTTAGACTAACTTTGTCTCGCGGCGTTACTCGCGGTACGACGATAACCGCGGGTTACACCGCAGGGCTCAGCTAGTTTATCTATATATATTTTACCATACTTCCACACTAATATTATAAATTCAAAAATAACTGTCTGGTACGCTTTCACGGCTTAACCGTTGCACTCATTTTAATGTAATTTGGCATAAAGATACTTTGATTTTTAAGGAAGGAAGGCTTAGGTTACTACCGCGAGCCGCGGGCACAAGCAAGTTCATCTATATATGTGTAAATATGTAGAAATATATAGGCAAACCCGTTACTGGGTCTGCCTAGTTTTTTATAACAAAGACTAGCTGAACCCCGCGGTGTTACCCGTGGTTATCGTCGTACCGCAAATAACGCCGCGGGACAAAGTTAGTTTAAAAAAAAGTAGCCTAAGTTACTTCCTGGATCATCAGCTACCTGTCAGTGTAAGTCTCGTCAAAATCCGTCCAGCCGTTCTAGAGATTACCCGGAACAAACAGACAAACAGACAGACAAAAAAAAATTAACTACATTTTTGGTATATGTAGCGTGTATACATACATATGCATTTAGTAAAAAGCGGTTATTTTAATGTTACAAAAAGACTCTCCAATTTTATTTATTTGTATAGATTTTTTATAACAAAGGTAACCAACGTTTTCTAAATAAATGGTGATAAAAACGATTAAAATTTCATGATACATGTAACTCTGTGATGGAATGTGTGATTCTCTAAATTATTTTATGAAACAATAGTGAGCTATGTATAATATGTATTAATTGTATTTTAAACTAACCTAATTTAAAACTGACAGGTTTGTGTACTGTGTAAATCAATTTATTAATTACTAGTTGTTGCCCACGGCTCCGCCCGCGTGTTTGTCGGATATCGCGGCTAATAGTAGCCTATGAGTTATTCTGATGTATAAGCTATATTACTGTAAAGTTTCATCCAAATCCCTTCAGTAGTTTTTGCGTGAAGAAGTAACAAACATACGCACTCACAAACTTTCGCCTATACATATTAGTGTGATTTGACGGACTTGTTGGTGTAAAGTGAATCTGATTACATAGGCAGTGGGTTGTATAATATACAACAACTATTAAGACACAATACGTGTTGTATTCATTATTGCTACCACACCTACGTAGACACATATATAGTATCCTATTTTTGTGGTCTACCTGACCTGTATTCTGACTCCAAATACCACCCACACAACTAATAATAACTACATTCCTTTATATTACTAATGTTGAATATCTCATTTTCACAGTTTCTGAGTAACGGGCCATTGTTTTTCAATCAACGTGGGGCACAGTAATATAAATATATACTATTATATCAAATGAAACCATATTTGTTCAGCAATTCTACAAAAATACCAACACAATATCAACTTTCCGTGAGAACCCACAATAAGCAAAGGTGCGAATCCTTCAAAACAATTACCAACTTTATCTAGTACCGAAGAAAGTTGGCAATCGGGTGCTAATTAATTTTCAAATCTCTGCAAAATGATTCAAGTCTTTATAACTTATGCAATAAAATCGAAGTTTATTTGCGCGAAGGATTCTACTTAGCTTATTTACGTGACCGATGAAGTCGAGTTAAAGAGTTTGTATAATCACTTCTTGTTTGTGATAAGAATGTTATAAACAAGTTTAGCTGTTATGGTCCATAGAAAACAATAGATGGTTAAGACTAAAAGGTACCTTTCATCGATTACCTGTTGAAATGATTCATAATCATAAAATTCTTTACGACTGTAATAAAAGACCTTACAGGTCTGCTACAGTAGTAGTTGTGAGTGGTAGGTAAACGTCTCTACATATATATTGTGATTTATTTAATCAAAGTTTACAGGTAGGGGAGTCGCTGGTACTTTTACGTACTTTCCTTAGCATTATCAACATTGAAATTCTATCGATTACCTAACGCATATGTTTGATTCTGGAAAACAAACAAATACAAACAGATACGTTAAACATGCTAGCAAAAACCATACTTTATTGCATTTTTATAAAGGTTAGGGGGCATAGAGACGTATAATATTTATATACCTCAGCCTTACACAAAATAAATCTTCGGTAGAAGTCTCACTCATATCTGGCATTCTGACATTTTCTTCCTGACATTGCAAATTGATTAATAAGTGTGAGTGTTGATATTTATGTATTTTTTTTATTTTACAACTTGTTTTATTTTAAAACTTCATGCATATATGTACATCGGCAGGCTTAGTGCCCAAGGCATTCTCTACCAGCCAACCTATGGGTGATATAGAATTTTTGTAAGGTAGGTGCATTGTGGTCGCAGTTAGAGGTAATAATTTTGTCAAGAAATATCTAGAACTGACATAAACTAATATAATACAGCTACACATATACATAAAGAAAAATGGATATATAATATACACACTATTACTTAAACTTTACATTCGTACACTGTGACTAGGTATTAGATTGTATTTTACTGATTGATTTCCTGCCATCGCGTCAAGGGGTAGTTCTTGACGTTCTTTTTGAATGAGAAACGACTAGTTGACATACTGATTTGGAGTGGCAAGAGTAGCAAATTATTTGATGAGCTAAGATTTCTGTCGTGGTTCGAGGAGAAGAAACGGAGGTATGTTTCAAGGTAAGTAGGTGAAGATGGGAAGTTGAGAAACGAAAAGAGGTAGGTCAGCGCTTGCTGACTGCGGCGCTGGCGAATAGGTAACCATGGTAATTGAGAACGTAAAGTAGACACGTGGTCGTACTTGCGGAGATTGAATATGAATCGAATGCAGTTATTAAGAAGGCGGTGAAGTTTATTAAGAAAGTCAGCATTCAGGTCGTAATAACCTAATTTTTACTGAGTGTATTTAAACTTATATAAATAATAAACAATAATATATTGAGGCAACACAAGAAATAAAGAAAAAAGCGTTCAGATAATCTAAAGTTTGCATCTTATGGCCTTTGGCTTAACAGACTGATGGCTAAAGTTACCACTGTAAATACATTCAATAACTTTGCAGTTCCATTCAATAAATTGATTCAGCTTGTGTTTGCAAACGAGAAATCAGTGTGTTAATTGAATTTTAATACCTCACTGTTCTTTGAGTACTGGGTAAATGAAAATAATAATAATTAAGCAGCACTATTGGTGTAGTGGAATTGCGTTTAGAGTAATAAATGTCAGGATTATTTTTGAGTTTTTGGTATGAACCAAACACCATCTACACTACACGAAGGTCTCCTAGAAGGAGCGCTAACTTTGCGAGTTATTACTAACAGTTTTGTCGCCTGGTGGTAAATAATTACCACGATCTTTGACAACCACAACTTCTAAGTCGCAAGTTAAGAGTGTTACCATCTTTTGAGTGCAGTAGCCGCGTTCATAATTCTAAATAATACCTGGATAATCAAGCTTAGTTCTGTTTTTCTTTTTTTGTAAATTTCTTAAAAAATAATCGTAGCTAGTTCCATTTATCGCCCCGAAACCCCTTGCATACCAAATTTCATGAAAATAATTAGAGAATTGCTCGCTTAAAGGTGATAAACAGTGCCTCCAGTCCAAACACACACACAATTCAAACGTATTCGATAAACCAATCAACATAAGTGCACGTGGCTCTCCCATGATTGGTCCTTTATACCAATGACACAATATTGTCAGTGTTTATACTAATTCTACCTGTTGCTTTATTAATATGACACTTAATACTTACATAACTTCTGACATTAATACGTGTTGTTTTCTCACCTGTAATTAGAAATATACTGTTTCAGAAATCAGCAACCTTTCTTCAGCACGCAATCAAGGCTTTTTAATTTTCCGTTCTCAATTAATGTGTGTAATTTAAATGCAATTGCCAGTAGTTATTGCTAAATGTTACTTAATGTATCATTTTGTTTTAACGTTATATTTCATTACACAGTTAGACTCTGGGATACGGAGTAAGTTTCTCTATTAGTCAATGTTTTGTTCCGGTTTGGTAAAAAAATATAATCATAAAAGACGCTTGATAAAATCGTTTCCATCCAGAAACGTAGATGTGTGATAGATTGTTTTTGCTCTAACTTAATTTTTAATGACTAAAACCTGTAGTATCTATTACAGGCCGAATTTTATACATGTCGAATTTTATAAATTGAGATCGCAGGGACTCGTTGGATGCAGGCCGCTACCGACCTGTCGCAATGGAAGTTAATGGGGGAGGTCTACGTTCAGCAGTGGACTTCTTACGGCTGATATATGATGATGATGAATTTTATTAGAAAAAATTGGATTATAATTTATTAGCTGTTTATATAATATAAAATACGCAATAGCTACATTGATCAGTGTGTATCCTTACTTTTATAAGAAATGCCGCAAATTATACTCACTATACGATAAATAAATCAATTATTAGATTCATAAGTTCTTGTAAAACAAATTGTTTATATTAATACCAAGGCCATGACACTTTTGAATGCATTGCTTGCCTCATCACAAACATGCATACTTTACAGGATACATTTGTAGTATTATAACAATAATTGCTTAATCGATAAAGGAAAACATAACAGAGTTAGAGTTGTACGTCCGCACGCCAAGCGTATTTAAAGTTACCAGATGATAATAAAACAGTTAAATCATACTTCTAACCATATTTTTCCAGATTGAGCCGTAAGTTCATTTACTCCAATATCCGTATCTTAAATCAAGGTGACGCTAATTAGAAACCAAGACTTTCTTTCATCGCATATAAATGAATGTCTTATCTTATCAACCCATTTGACACTAAGCTGCTTCAGACAGCAGAAAAGGCACTTCTCGATAGAGGAGCATTCATGGCTTGACATCCTTCAGATTAATCTCAGATTTAGCTAATTTGGGAACGAAAGTAGGTAGTTTCGTAAAGTTATTATTGACAATTAAAGTGTGGAGCTTCATGTAATAATTATACTTATTACTGATTTGGTTTGCATTTGGTGATACTTCTTGTTATTATTCGTTTTAAGCATTAACGTACGTGCAAACGTCCATTCAACATTATAGTGCCGCATTTTTTCAACAAAGGTTATTGTTCTATGATAAGTTGAAATAGGTTTACATAGCTTTTAGTTTGTAAACTATATATATTTTAAATAAAATTTATATCATGGTAACTGTACAAGACTTGGAACGTTTCTTAAGAGTAGTATTTTCTAGTTGGTAAGACAGTTTTAATTTTTTAAATAGTTTGATGATTTGTAGTCAATAAGTAACTATCAGCCGTTACACATACATACTACTAACTGTAGTATTAAATGGGTAGTAAAAATTTTTGTCTTAATACAATCACTTAATACAAAAGCTTTTAAATAGCAGAATTCAAAACAATTCAGATTGAGTAATAATCTGAATTGTTTTGAATTCTACGCGAATACAATTACTCGATATTCTAATTACTAGTGGACTCTTCTGTTTCATCCTCCGAATTATCTTAATATTTCATGAATTAAAATAAAATAGTAAAAAGGTCCCTCAAACTTATTATCACTTAAAATTTTACTTAAAAGACGGCGTACAATCGATTTACCAACATCTCAGAGCCAAACAATTCCAAGAAAACTTTCTTTTCAAAACCAATTTCTTAACAAAAACTAAACGCTTATATGAATGAACCAATAAAGTAAGTTCGAATAAAAAAGGCACATATCAAGTAAGTGATCTTGATCGTCTAAAAGCAACATTCAAAGAAAGAAAAGATCTGGACTCAACTATTGGAACTCGATTTGTTGTAGTTCTTTTAAATGATTATCACTTCTACGAAATATATTTTAAATAATATTTTCTGTTTCTTATCATTTACATTTATTTATATGTATTGGTAGAAACTTAGATACATTATTAAAAGAACTGTGGGTTTATTCATTCTATTTTTAGTTATATTTGGCATTAAACATAATGTCTGTTCTATAATTTATTGATGAAATTTATAACCTCTGACTTCAATCGCGGTCCACCCACTTCACCACAATTTCTATACCACCCAAAAGTTTGCTGATAGAGAATAACCTTTTGCATTAGTCTTCCAATGTCAAGTATGTACATGATTTTTTAAAATAAAGATACAAGATATTAGACCAGCGTTTAGCGTAGATTGAGGTGACGGCTTCCTTATGGTTCCAGTCGACGTGATTCGGAATGAATTGTTTGCTCCTATTTACGGTTGACTTGCAGAATACCTGATGCATAAAATCCGCTGATTCATTAATTTGTGCACCATCATCAACTCAAGTAAAAGACGTCTACTTTAGGAAACAGATCTTCCCCAAAAATCTCCATAGTAACCGCTACTGTGTTGCCTTTATCCTTTAAATTGATCACAAATTTGAAATGAATAAATAATGAGTAGATTTAACATTTAATATTAGATTTATTGAGGTAAATTAATCATCGGTTAATTAATCATTCAATCAAATTAATAATCACTAACATGGCAATAAAAAGATTACCAATAGAAGTGAAAACTTATAACTTAAGAATGTTATTATTTAAATTAGAAATTTCATAACGTTTAAATTAAAATTATCAACATCAAATGTTAAATCTTATGCCTTCTATCAGGCAGAGTAGTCATTTTAGCAGGGCTAAATATAAAAAAAAAATGTCGGTGGTACGGCGAACTCATAACATTTTCTCGTGCTTAATGAAGTTTTCAGTTTAAATATATAACATTATAATAATACTTTGAATTTTGTTAGACTAACATCAAAAACATAGTTACGAGATAAAATTGAATAAACCTTCACATATTCCATTAGAAATTAGCAGTCAGATTGTAAGCCGCAAGATTTGCGAAATTACATTGATTATCTTCAAGTGTAAACATACGGCACATTAGGTAATTAATTACCAAAGTGATCATAAGTGATAAACCAATCTAGAGATAACCATTCAAATCAGATCCTTGGTAACCCGTCTATTAAAACTGGGAGCGAGTTTTTGTACCCGGGATAATTGACCAACAGGTGTGTTCGGTTTGTTTACTTACATTCTAACTCGACTGGTTTCGGAGATCGCTGGGTTGAATATAATAATAAGAAACTAATGATACGGCAAAGTCACTTTGCATTTCTTTTTTGATGTTGACTTTACAATACTTGGAAATGTTTGATGACGTTTTGTAAAATGTTCAATTTACAATTAATAATACGCTTTAAAACAACAAAAATTACGTTTGTTGTCGTACCGTGGGTAACGCCGCGAAACAAAGCTAGTCTAAAAAAGTAGCCTAAGTTACTCACTGGATCATCAGCTACCTGTCAGTGAAAGTTCCGTCAAAATCGGTCCAGCCGTTCCAGAGATTACCCGGAACAAACAGACAAACAGACAAAAATAAATAAAAAAAATATTTTGGTACATGTGTCGTGTATACTTATTTTAAAGCGGTTATTTTAATATTACAAACAGACACTCTAATTTTATTTATTTGTATACATTTTATAATTAACCTAACGCCATCTAGTGAATTTTATTAGAACTTCCACTAAGCGTAATCGCGCAATTAAGTTTTTTCGATGAGAGAGTTTCATGTATCAAAACGTTACTTTGTATTATAAATGAAACAAATAAAAAATCCGAGACATTTAAAGGACCTAGTATTACTTCTCCAAGAATTTTAATTATAAAACCTGGTCGAACTAATGTAATTGAAGACATTTTCTAAAGCTATTGGTTTTATAACAAAATAGGCTTTTGTAAAGCAACCTATTATTCGCTTAAATGCTGAGGCTATAAATTAGATTTAGCAAATGGAGGTTGTAATTTCGACGTTGTAAGTACGAACCTGCCTGAATACGCAGTACAAAAGGTGATTGCGCAATCACCGTCAAAGGCATATTTTAGGCGAATATTGTTCCGTATAATATTGTATCAATGTTGAAACCAAATAAGGTATTTTGTTTTTCAAAAACAATGATGTTAATTTCTACTGAAATCGTTTGTTAGACTTTGGGGAGAAAACAAAACTTAATGGCTGTTTGCGTAATCAATTGCCACGTAGGGTACAGATTTTGACTTCGTTTGTTACTAATTATTTACCGGGATATACAAAGGGTCAACTGATAGCATGGAACTATCGCTACCAAATGAAACCTGCAATCCAAGAATCAAAAGTACTCTCAGAATAAGTTGTTTTTCCCTTTACGGAATCTAAAACAGCACTTCTTGAAATGCAATGACAGAATTTTGAAACATCAGTTTTCTGTGTGGGAGTTTCGGTTGAGTGGACTAATGTGTGCCTATATTTTTTTCCTTTACTACTAATTACTAAACTTACTTTAAATATTGAAGATAAATAATTAAATAAGCAAGGTATATAGTTTGTAATGATATTCAAATCGTCTTATTGAAAACAAAGTACGTGGGGCTGAAAATATGTTTTCAATGTTTTGTAATAATAGGTTTTTTTTAGAACAACTGAATAGGATTTAAAATTCAGCCAGGATCTTTGTTATATTTCTAACCATATTATTCCCATTCAGTATCGTAATTTATTTAATAAGTTTACTAAATATATCCGGATAGCGAATATCATCTCATAATCAAGCCGTCGAACCCCGAATTCAAATATTCAAGCAACCAGCCAACGGAATGAGAATTTAATTTATTGTTCAAACAATGTCTAGCAGTAGATGAGTGTCTAGGTCCTCATTTAATACTACGTTGGCTCAACATTCATTATTTCCTTTGGGAATGTGAAACTCATTGCTTTTTCCTTTTAAAGAGAACAAAAAACATTAGTGAGGTAATATTAATAGAACCTGTACCTAGCAAGTAAATTAATCCATAGAGAAATTGATACCACGCTAATTGAGATGATTCTAGTAATCGCTTTGTAAAATATTACAAAATAAAAGTCCTCACTTAGTAGAGTATGACACAGTAAAGTTTATTATAAAGTTTTATATCATAGGTTTCATTAGATGAATATACGAGTATGTATATACGCCGAGCCCATTTTGGCCACGGCAGCCAATTTCATTAATAGTGCACCATTGTGTCCGCAAACATAGGTGCACTCTCTGTTCCCTGGGTTTGCGTGCTTTCTAACGCAAGGGATTAGATGAATATGCTTTCTCACCAAAAATATTTTCATGTAAAATGTTGCCAAGACGACTGCATATGGCTTACCCTATGAAAAAGATATCAGATCTCATGTAGAGCCAAGCTTCTGAATCTACACGCCCTAACTCTACTAACCCTAACTTCACAAACTTTACATCTCAGTAAAATGTATGGCTTGTAATTTTTATGCTTTTTTGAGTTAAACGCACTCAAAAATAAAACATCAGCATAAAAATTTATGAAAAGATCATATAAACTCCACCCCCCAATATTGGGGTTCATGGTTCAAAACTAAAAGGTTTATGAATTTTTTTGCTGTTTGTATACTAAACTTAGTTTCCACATCAAATTTCAGCTTTCTAGCACTTCAGGAAGTACCCTAACAGTTCTGATGATCATCAGTGTGGCAGTGACGAAATTGGTATATTTTAGATATCAATAAAATCTAAAGTATCAGAGCTATGCAACTGAAACTTTGTTTGTTTAATTATTCTACTAGTGACCTCATACCCTGAGAATTTTAACTATGTGGTATATCAAAAACCAAAGTTATGAGGTTTAAAAAAAACGACGAAGCATCGAGAAAACACAAGCACTTCGCTCGGCTTGTCTGGGCGGGGGCACGACCGTGCACCCAGAAAAATAGCGACCCTCGAAATAAATGGTTAATAAACGGATACATTCTTTAGTTTCTATGTGGAAATTGTCAAACACAAACAGTTTTATGCAGATAAAATAATAAAGTCTGATTACATTTATGTTACATACATATTCGATAGTCCATTACGCTGTAACCTTGTGGTATCATAAAACTACCCTTTACAGGGGTGTAACCGCAAGAACCTTCAGTGATTACGGAGACAACTAACTATGCGGATAATTAAGCAATTGCCGTGTAAAATGTCTCTCTAACAATAAAAATAGTGGAATTTACTGCTTTGATATTAAATCAATATAAATATAGAAGATTGACCTCACCAAGTGAGGTTTAAAAGAGTTTCAACCATTAGCTGATGATAATAACTGGAGGAATTCATCCTTTACTGGAATCGGAATGTATGTAATACAAGTAACAACATACTTTGTGTAATTAATGTCACTAAAAGCAATGGCTTATCATGGTTAAATGGGAAAACAATTTACACGTTTATATACAAATACGTAAAATAAATACATTTAAATACCCATTGGGTAAGTTATCTATATGGAGACAAGACTAAGGCCTAAGTTACAGAACCTTAAGTTTTTGATTCTATTATGAAAAATACAAAAGTTCATTTATACATGGCCCGTCCCATGATTAAGATAATTTACTTTTATACAAAAAGTGTTTATATATATAATAAGGTGGCCAGTAAGTTTGGTAACCAGACAATCTTAATAAAACAACGTTAACCGTATAATTAGTGCGTAACGTAACGTAACTCGAGACTAGGCTTGACATAAAATACCATAAGTTGAAAGTAGTGCGTCCTGTCGTGTTAATACGACACTTATATATTATTATACTAATTTATCAGCATTACAGAAACATGACTTTTACAAGTTTACTAGCCGCTTGTCTGCTTTTTGATTCATTCATGCATTTATCCATATTATGTCACTTAATTTAGCTATTTAGCACTCAGGAACAATTTTTTTTGATGAAAAGAAAAGGCTATAGATATGATATCTGATTACGATTCATGAGAAGAAGGCGGGTTAGTAAACTATGTGAAAAAAATATCAAGCACACAAACTCACAATCTCCGTTTAGTTACGCAAAATTTCAAAAAGGAAATTATAGTGACGATATTAATCTCTTATTCATTATAATGTCTAGTTGACTGTTGTACAATTTTAAAGTTATTTAATTTGACATCTTATCAAAAGAACTTTCAAAGGTTTGATGAAAAAAATATAAAGTAAAACGTGTATGTCGATTATCGCGGCAAATAGTAGCCTATGTGTTATTCTGATGTATAAGCTATATCACTGTAAAGTTTCATTCAAATCCGTCCAGTAGCTTTTGCGTGAAGAAGTAACAAACATACACACTCACAAACTTTTACCTTTGTATATTAAGTGTGAAATGTGATAAGTCATGGGAACTAGAAGTTTATGAGATACAAACAGTGGACTTCTTCTACTTGCCTATATCCAGCAGTGGACTGCAGTAGGCTGATGATGTATGTACGTATACCCGGGGTTAAAATTATCGAGGTGATGATAATAATGACCGATTTCAGACCAAGACGAACATACCAGAAATTGTTTTTATTTCGACTGTATTTTATAACCTGTAATAGGTACATCTATACATCAATACAAATAAATAAAATTGGAGTGTCTATTTGTAATATTGAAATAACCGCTTTTTACTTAATGCATATGTATGTATACACGATACATAAGCCAAAAATGTAGTTAAAAAATTTTTTGTCTGTCTGTGTCTGTCTGTCTGTCTGTCTGTTTGTTCCGGGTAATCTCTGGAACGGCTGGACGGATTGCTGATGATCCGGGGAGTAACTTAGGCTACTTTTTTTAGACTAACTTTGTCCCGCGGCGTTACTCGCGGTACAACAATAACCGCGGGTAACACCGCGGGGTTCTGCTAGTTTATATATATACACACAGTATTTAACCTATTAAAATGCATTATTGGCTAATATATTTGGCTTTATTTAACGCCTTATGTTATAACCTGTACTTTATTAGAATAAATCACTTCATATTTGCGCAAACATTTGCGTTATTTGGTCAATCAATTCTACATGCATAACGAATGTTGATTTCACCGGTACCAAACAAAACAAATATTTGAACAAATGTTACTAATTTTGAATGCACAGTAAAAAATATAATATATTCTATGATGTGTGTCAGTGATTAGTGTTATATAGTAATAGCACCATCTCTTTATCAGGTATGAGTATCTTTTAACAATCCACTAATGGTAAGTATTATACGTGTATAAAACCTTACCAAAAAATGTCAACTTTCCGCCAGCTTCTAGACCTAAAGAGCTTTATACGTAGCCTGTAAAATAAATGCTTTTTAACACTGCCACCATTTTTCACAAATACACGTTGGACATACAGGTCTGACGTCAGCATTCGTGACAATTCTGTGAATTAGGTGCTAAGGGTGGTAATCCACCCATGCGCGACATATACTACAGTTGAGCCTTTGTGTCGAGTTTAACAAACACTCTCTTGATATATATTGAAGTGAACGTTTTTAATTCTGTTGTTGTGCTAAAATAGTATCCAATTTAGAGTTTTGGTTCACGTGGTTTACTTACACTATGAGTGAATGTAAATTAAAAGAAACTGAAGTTTAAAGAAAAAAATAATTACTGCTCAAATGAGTGGCTGACTTATTAAATTTGGAGAAATATGTGCAAATAGGAAAATACAAAAGTTTGTATTATAATAACTATAGAAAAAAATATAAGTTAATTTTGTGTTTTTCCAGATTTGTTACGAAATAAAACAATTTTTTCCATAAGTTTACTGCACACCTTCTTTTCTTTAGTTCTTGGGTGTCAAAATAAATATCAAGAAAATTAATCTTGGGTTTTATTTCTTCTTATTCCTATAAGTTTTTAGACTAAACTAACTATAGACAATCTAGTAAAATTTACAGAATATCCGAGAAATACCGTCGTCACGAATCACGTCGTAACTTAGTAAAAATACTAAAAAGTATAAGAAAAGTAAATATATTACCAATTTTTCGATATCAACTCCCACCAAAGTAATTAATTTGTGTCTGTTATGTATGGCTTCATTCCGATACCCTTTGCACAATTTGTATGGTTTGGCAATCATTAACCTTAATTGTTTCGGGAAAAACCCAACTACAGGGTTAAAATTATCGAGAAAACCATACATTTTTATACATGTATATTATCCAGAAAATAGAAAGTACTCTTCCGTAACATCATGATCATCATCAACACGTTGCAGTCCACTGCTCAACATAGGTCGTCCGATTTACTGCATTTCGCATTCAGTCTCATCACTCAAAGAATACTTACACCCCAGTTTGTTAAATTGTTAAAACATTTTTCCTTTCTAATGTTCGTTCTAGTTTTTTTCAACCTTATTATAATATTAAATTGCTTTAGCAGCAAAGGAAACATTGTAAAGCCATTAGCATACTGAAGGCTTTCAAAATACCTTGTCTGATGAACAACATTACTTATTCCATGTCTGGGTATAATTTACGTCTAACATTAGAAATATATCTGTATGTTTATTGGTGGTAGACTTTGACTAGCTTGGATTCAGACTACTGCCGTGCGTATGATGTTTTAAGGCAATTACATATTTTCGACCGGTTTAACAGAAAATATTGCAACTCAAACTATCAAGCATGAAAAGAAAAAAATAAAAAATAAGTTCATGATGTAGGAATACTTTATATTATACTGCAAAGCTTTAGTTACAAACCATTGCTACGATATGCGCAATGCAATGTACCTACCTACGTATTTGTTTACTACAAAGGCGTAGTAAAGTACCTATATAGCCAGGAAGAGAATGGCTATAAAAGTATGGTGGTGATAAGGCACATTGTGTTTTGGTTTTGTAAATACAACTATATGAATGTAATCAACACCATAACTTCACATACGTTCATATAGTTAGTGCTAAACTGCTTAATTATCTAACCCAATCATTATCATCATTAATCTATCGCAGTCCACAACTGGACATAAACCTCTCCAATCGCATCCGACTTGGTACCACATAATGTTTTACAACCCCAATCATACAAATAAAAATCTTAGTATTTTGTAGTCCACAGAAATGTGGTAAGTATCTGTTAATCAATTCATTAAAGCTTACTAAACAAAAATCCTACCTATCACCTTGCTATTAAAATCGTACCTGTTGAAAAAATCACTTATAGTAGATACGATAAGTTACATTTGAATAACTTTAATAATAGAAAAATAAATCAATTTATGGATAAACACTGCCACGAATGGATCAACCTATATCATATTAATAAACAAAGGCGAATTCAATTACGCTAAAACCATTCAATCAATAAAAACAATAACAATACTAAACCAAACAAATAGAATATTAGATTAAAGTAAACTATGTCATATACATCGATACCTGTAGTGACAAAGTTTGAAATAAAAACAAATGATTAGTATATAGAAAAGTCAGCAATACACAAACGATATACAAAACGTATACACCACAGTATTTCCACACAATAATTTCAATGTTGTGATTATGTTAATGAGTACAGGGCATAATAATTCCACGTTGAACAACGTTACACCCTACAATATGTTGATACACCGGTACTAATTTTCAATACATTAACATAATTTCTGCTTTGCTACATATTTCGTGGCCAACCTTTATTGAAATTGCCAAACGAAGTAAATACCTAATGATTATTTACATTTCTGATTCTACAAGCTTTTTTTTCTACAGCAATGAAACATTTTTATTCAGCACTGTGTACAATCTTACGCTACCCTTTTATCCCTATAACGAGGCTCATATCACCTTTACCTTTTTTGCCAAGGCCAGGCTAACATCCCAGTCAAAACAAAATAAAAGTTTCACCTTTTAAACAAACGCGACCAACAAAATTTCACTGAAAATATAATATTTATTTCACTAACCTTAAGCTTCGTAATCACGAAACAAAACGTTCATTATTTAATCCTGTAATCTTTCACATTAAAAATCCAAATGGCAACGCACTACACTAAAAAATTCATAATGTATTCCATGCACATTTAAAATAATCTGTTTTTACACAAGACCACACACTAAGAAAAACACTAAAATGTTAATTGTTAGAAATTATTTTTCGGTGAAAATGTACGTTTTCCAAAATGCCGCGTAACGGTGACTGCAAGCGAGCCGAACACACTGATCCGCGTGATGTTCAGCTAGTGACTGAGGGTGTATGTAAAAGCTGCGCTCGCCCGGCCAGACTGGAGGTCAAAGAGTAGCATAACAACTAGAGAGGGTGAGATATATTTTACCTTCACTCCGAAAAGCACACTAATAAAATAAATAATTTTAGACGATATCATATTTATTTTATTTTAGACCTACGTTCAGCAGTGGACGGTGATTGGTTGAGGAGATCATATACGATAGTAATATAATTGAATATAATGCTATAGAAAAAATTGGTTCGTATCCAAAAACTTTTTTCTAAATGAAATAAGTTTTATAAGACAATTTCTAGCAATTTATATTATTTATGTTCGTAAATATTGTATGACTATCATTATGTTATTGTACAATTAATAAATGATAATAAAGAAGTATTAAAAATTGAAGAATATAAATTATGATAATCTGTTGAAAAAAAAATTATATAAGTACTTTTCAAAAAATAGAAAAGACTGAAAATTATATCTTTCGAATTTTTGAAATACTATGATAATTAGAAAAAAATACACAAGTGCTATATTTCTATTATTTTTTACATAAGTAAAAGTTTAATTATGCTACGTCACTGATTTAAATTAAGTTAATAAATATTTAGTAATTCAACCTATAATTCATACAATTTAAATCACAATACATTATCTTAAAATTAAGTTAAATACTAGGAAATAATAATTAAAAAAAGAAACAACAATATTAATAGTGAGTTACAACAGTAATATTATTAGTTATTAATAAAATATAGATGAAAGTAACTCTATCTTAAAACGTCACTGAGGTTTTAGTGGGAATTAATACTGTCATTACCACTATTCACATCTACAATTTTCCGCGCTACCATAATCTTTGACTCGACAACGACCTTAATCTGAAATCCCTTTTCAACTCCTCGTGCGTCTCATTATTGATCTCTTTCACTCCTCACTACCGGTGCAATAATATACATATCTCGCTCTTCCATCAGGCACGTGTATCTACCAGTCTCTTTTCCGCATCACTGCAGAGCCTCAAAAACGAGGTAGAACCACCGTACTATCAACGTGCGCGTTTCGAATAAGAAATTTTTCCTTTAGACTGACCATAGCATAAATTGATACTGCTTGTTTACTTTAGCGCACTGCCAATTTTTCTTTTCAGCTGTATTGAATAAATTAGAATGTACAATTTTGTGTTGAAATCAAAAGTTAAGTATAAACAACTGGACGATTTATAACTATTATTGAACAAAAAATGAGAATTTTTTAATAGTAGCGTATATTAGTGCTACGTTTATTTAAATTTTAAGGCCTGGATTTAATTTAGTTTAATATTATTGGAAGTCAGAAATGAAATCCTACTTTATTTTATAGTTTTATCGTAATATGATCTTTTTAATAGTCACAAGTGGAGCACTATATTCCATATACTTATTTTGCTATATATTTTCAATAATAATTTGCCTGGTTTGTCGAAACTTAGTCTTGTTTTTAATAAAAGCAAAAGGTAAGAAAACTTTTTTTTTTCTGCAATTTATCTTTAACGCCATGGTTTTAATTTTTAATTTCTTTCGAGCTTTTGCACGCATCTTGTGCAAGTATTTTTTTTAATTATCAAATTTTCGTATATATTGCCAATATTTGACAAAAGGTAATTTGTGTATATTAGTATACCTGTATAAAAAAAAGAGGTAAATATTATAAATATTTTTTGCGAATGGCAATACTAATGGGGACTACGTCAATAACATATGTTTCTGTGGTCTGTGAGGTTCAAAACGTCGAAGTGTGGCTCTCACTTCTTAAGTGAGTACATATAGTTACGTATTTATTTCTAAACGGATAATGATTAGAAGAAAGTGGCTAGCAGCGGATGGATGCAGTTGCAGTTGGCGCTCATAGGGGAGACTTTCGTTCAGCAGTAGACGGCCACAGGTTGATTTGGTGGAAATATTATAGAGCACAAGTGTGTGTGCAAACCCTTGTGCACTCTCCATTCTTTCTCCTTTCATAATCCGATAAATAAGACCCCAACTTATTTACTTCGTTTTATATTAAGCATTTCTATGATTATAAAAACTCAATAACACTCTTTGGTCTTACAAAAGAATCAAAGCTAAGACCTCTTAATCTGCAGTCACATACGTTAATCACTAGATCAACGAGGTAGCATCTAAACATAATTAAATTGATTAATATATGGGTATATATATTGCATGCATCATAATTTTTAACCAGCTTCAAAAAAAGGAGGAGGTTATCAATTCGATTGTATTTTTTGTTGTTTGTTACCTCATAACTTTCGACTGGATGAACCGATTTTGACGATTCTTTTTTTATTTGAAAGCTGGTGCTTTTTAACCGACTTCAAAATAAGGAGGAGGTTTCTTAATTCGACCATACATTTTTTTTTTATATTTGTGATAACTTCGTCGTTTATGAACCGATTTTGATGATTCTTTTTTTAATGGAAAAGAGATGTTCCGACGGTAATACCATGATAAGGACATCAATATCTGTGATGGCATCTAAGAGAAATCAAGTCGAACCTTGAAGTCAGTTTTATTTTTGTTAAAATTATACTTGTGTGTGGTCCCATTTCAATTTGGTCCAGTTCTAATAATGCCATCCATGAGAAAGCTATATAAGTCTTCAATTTGCATTAAGCTTTTTTTTTTTTTATGTTTGACCCTCCCAAAATGACTCTACTCTGCCTGATGGAAAGCATGAGTAGAATCCAAGAGTGGTGGTCACCATTCCGCGAGTGCAGACAATGCAACAATGCAGCATGGTGACCCACACCATGGCGGGCTAGTGATGCTTCTGCATCCTTGGGCCTCCGGTCTCGCACTCACCAACGAAACACGACAGCACGATCGCTGTCATTTTACGTTGATTTTCTGTGCGAGGGTAGTACCGCCCCGGTCGAGCCGGCCCGTTCGTGCTGAAATCAGCGTGGCTCTACTACCTTAAAAGTATGCTCGTGTTAAATTGACGAATAACTCAGTATCACGCCAACCTATTGTGATGATTATTTTTTGTTTAAAAGCTGGTGTTTTACTAGTGGACCCATTTCAATTTAATCTAGTTCTTGAAGTTGAAATAGGTTTTATTTTATTTTGCAATGACTACTAGTATATGGCGAATATAGTCAATCACCTCATTATCATGACTAGTGACTACCACTTTCATGTGAAACAGTTAAAATTAACATAAATTACGTTTCTAAACATAGTTGAATTTAGTACGTTTTACAAAATTAATTATATTCATACAGTAATATAGTCAGGCACTTATTTCTAGCAAAATATCTAACACGATGGCCAATTAGCGCGTGTCTGCAAACATTAGACACACCCTAGAGTTTTATGAAGAGCTCTCTTGCAAACACGTTTCTATTCAAAGTTATCCTTTCTATTTAGAAGTAAGTATGTCTAGGTTTCGTTAACTAAAGTTACTTTATTCTTTACAGTACGTTGTCTCACTTTCATGATTCTCTTTCTACAAGCTCTAATGCCATTATTATCTTCTATTACTTTGTTTTGACCTTGTAATTTAACGTTGAGATGACGTCATTCCCATATTTATAATTAGTTTTCTAACAACATTTACGTTTTTATAACATCAACTTGACTAGGTATTAGAAAAAAAAATATAAAATAAAATATTAAATAACACACTAATATTATAAAGATTGGTTATACTTGCACGCAAAAACTACTTAACCGATCATCATGAAACTTTGTACACATAATCTTGGATGTATTAGAAGTAATATAGGATACTTTTTATTAAATGCGAGCACAGCCGCTGGCGAAAGCTACTTAGCTAGTTTTGCACTTGTTTTTGAATGGAATATAACACATACATATATATAACTATAACCTATAAAAGAAATTATGAGACCCCTGTTATGGAATCCAAGTTCTTGATATGTTTATGTAGGAGAACTATTTTATTGTTTAGAATGTTTTATTATGTAATTCAATAATCTAACAGCTTGCACCCTAGGACGACTTGGCAGCAATTTTTGTAGTGTACTTGGATTGACTGAACTAGATTTTCCAACGACTTTTAAAAAACTTCCCAATTTCTTTTAGAATGTACGACTGATAAGGAATATGCATAAAATATTTATTTCTTACAAGCTTTTTTTCTAGATTCTTTATTGTCTTTACAATATATATAAAAGGGTTTTTTTTATTTAGTGATTATTTAAACCCAGAAAATAATAATTAAGAGGGAAATCCAAACCAACAAAACGCGTCCTATTGGTCGAAACAAAATGTGACGTCGACTGTCACATTATTGAAATTATCGAAATACCTACCTGTGTTAGTAGTGTTTGTGAAAAAAATAACTTCGTCCATGATTTTCATAGCCATTTTAAATTGTTGATAAATATAAAATAACTGAAGCACTCAATAGTAAACCAGCACATAATGACAATGACGTCATTGATCATGACATGTCAATAGCGCGCGCAAAATGGCGGCGTTTGAATAGCTCAAATTTAGTCAGTGTTTTAAATTTCTCTTTGAAATTTTAAATTATTTTTTTAAGAATTAAAAGAGGACATGCATAGTCCCTATTGGTTCAACAAGTTGTACTTTAACAGCTTATACGTTGTACGAACGCGCCGCTGCTCTGGTCTAAAACCACCTCCTACGTAGGCCTATTCAGTGAAAACTCATACATAGAGTAGTAGTTATTTCAACTTTTTACAACACTGTTCACTAAATTTGCATAACAGTGCTCTGGCATCCATTTTTAAGTTACATACTGTTTTACATTGGCTACTGCTTGTTTAACATAATGAATGAGAGATATATTACACTCTATAAAATCGCATGAATCCCGTCAACCGTTGCTGTATAAACGTTATCTCCAGGTGTGCAGTTCATAAAAAATATACCCAGTTCCTAGCCACGCGACACATTTGTCTTTATCACTCTCGTGGTTACAACTATATCTGTCTTTTTCATTATGTAATTAAAAGGTATCAATAGTATACTCGATTCGAAGCCAGTTTTTGCTTCACACGTAAATATAAGCGTGTCGTATCGTCATGCCATATATTGGCAGGTTTTGCATTTAATGGATGATTGTTTTTTTTTATGTGGAATGCTTTGTTTGGTTTTTTATATAGAATTACTTGAATTTATATTCAGATCATTCTCTTCATACGAAACTACTTGATTCACTGTTTGGCTAATTATTCAATGCAGGGCAGATCACTTGCTGTTGTTTTAGTTTACATATTGTGGCTCCCTAAATGACTGTGCTCAGCCTGATGGAGAGAACCAGAATCCAGGTGAAGGCATTTGTTGTGCTGTAGAGAAAGGGAGAAGGGGGAACCATTTGGAACAGCTATTCAGAACACTCCCCATGATAAAGACGATAGAGCACTGCCGTATAGGCGATGCCTCTACGATACTGCAGGAGCTCAAGGGATTCGGTGTACAATGCGTCGACAATGCGTATTATTCGCCACTGCAACCAGTCGAGAGCATCAAACAGATATCGTGTGGCTCCATCGCAATGACGAGAATAGTACTCCACACACGAGCAAACCTGGCCGTCTCACACTGTTTAAGCTTCCTAGCTTCGGGTCGCCCTAGTGGCACTCAGAACGTAGTCACGTGGGTTGAGATCGCGGCAGATATCTATGCCTAGGATATCGAGCATACCTTGTAATGGCAGAAAAATGGGAAAGGGAAGGAATGTATACCTTTTGGCAGAAAACGCACACACCTGTGTTTTCTCGGCGTTAAACCCCAGTTTCTTACAGCCCCTTTTGCTGTAGAAGATGGAATAAAGACCTGATAGTGTCATGGTGCAATGAGGCCGCCACACGGCATATCCGAAGCAGGAGATCCGAAGGGATTTTCCACCTCGACAACAAAACGGGACCCCTTCTAAGAGAATACATTCTTAAAATTTTGACAGCTTATCCTTTATCTGTTATTGCTGATTAGGTAAGGTCACTTGCAAATTTTACCAAGATAGGGATCACAGAACAAAAGAATAATAGTTCTCCTCTTCTGTGATAGGGATAAGATAAAGGATGAGTAATTGCATGGAAGTTCATAATTTTCAAAGAAGTACAAAATAACACTGGAGCAAATAGGGAAAGAGCCAATAATTTGCTTCTTTTTTTGTATTGCTTCCATCATTATACTTTGTCACTCAATCATTCCCTACTTACGCCTTTTGTAGTCACATAACCCAACGTATTTTTTAAATTTTGATTTTGATACTTTGATCGTATATTAGTCCTGTATCCTTAAACTTTAATACATAACACTCGCTTCACAGCCTCTTGGTCATCTCTACGCATCACATTTCCATTTCAGAATAACCTGTTGCTCCTCAACTTATCATCTACTAGCGCTACGTTTCTTTATCCTTTATCTTTATGAGATGATCGATTGTACGGTTAAACTACGGACGAATTAACAAAAATGAGCCTTTTTAGCTATCTATACATCTATCTGTACAAATAAAATAAAATTGAAGCGTCTGTTTGTAATATCAAATTGACAACTTTTTAAAATATCTATCTGTCTGTCTGTCTATTTATTTCGGCTAATCTCTGGAACGGATCATATAAGGAGTAACAAAGGCTACTTTGTTTAGACTATCTTCGCTCAGTGGCGTTACTCGCGAGTGTTGTTAAAAAAATAATACATATTTTATATCTAAAACTTAAATTATGCCGCTGCAAACAGGTCAAAAGCTAATAAAAGTGGATCATGGTTTTGGGGACTATAAATCGATCTAGAATAATTAAAAATGAAAATTTACAAAAAAAAAAAAATACTGTGAATAGCTCGGTCATCCAGGTACTATAACTTTATATTAATTTGAAATTACATTACACACTGATACGTAAAACATGATACTATACTTAAACAAATATCTACCGAACAAACTTCGATTTACTTATGAAGTTTTTGTTTGTGTTTGAGCTGAAGTGTAATTATAACCAAGCCAATAAAACGTGTTTGGCAAGGCTTTATTGACGTTGTAATCTCAACTAACTTTGGTACACATTCTTGTCTTTAGCTAACTGTACCATTTGCACATACATTTCACCGGAGAGAGAGAGAGAGAGAGACTTGTGTATTCTCCCTATTATCTTAAAGTAGGAAAAGCTGTTTTTTCAAGACAGTTCCCGCATTAGGTATATATATCCTGTGACACGGGGTACTTTACAAACATATGGACATGGAACGGACACAAAAAAAAACTAGAATCAGAACAACAGTTTCTAAATAACACAAAGTGAGATTTGAGTAAGGTCGTTTAACATAAATCACTAGCTGAATCCCGCGGTGTTACCCGCGGTTATCGTCGTACCGCGAGTAACGCCGCGGGACAAAGTTAGTCTAAGCTAAGTTACTCCCTCGATTATCAGCTACCTGCCAGTGAAAGTCTAGTCAAAATCGGTATAGCCGTTCCAGAGATTATCCGGACCAAACAGACAGACAAAAGTTTTAAAATATACATTTTTGGTATATGTACATACATACACATACATATGCATTTAGTAAAAATCGATTAATTTAATATTACAATTTTATTAAATTCTATAGAAGTATACTTTTACATGTGCTTAGTGCGGGATACGTAATTAGGTAGTGATTTCTCATTATGTTTTTTTTTTTTTTTATGTTTGACCCTGCCAAAATGACTCTACTCTGCCTGATGGAAAGCATAAGTAGAATCCAAGAGTGGTGGTCACCATACTGCGAATGCAGACAAGGCAGTATGGTGACCCACACTATGGCGGGCTAGTGATGCTTCTGCACCATTGGGCCTCCGTTCTCGCACTCACCAACGAAACACGACAGCATGATCGCTGTCATTTTACGTAGATTTTCTGTGCGAGGGTAGTACTGCCCCGGTCGAGCCGGCCCGTTCTTGCTGAAATCAACGTGGCTCTACTACCTTGGTATGTCGTTAGCTAAACCTTCTTCCTATCCTTTATTATCCCCAACTTTAATTGAGGTCGGCTACTAGTTAACCGGTTTACTTGAATTTCAGTTTTGTCATAGAGTGACTAGTATCGGACCTCCGCAACCATGAGGGTCAACCAAATTTGAAGATTGAACCAGTTCTTAGCATATTTGAGGCCACTGACTTCCCAATAACGATTGTCACTCAAGACACGGGCGGAAAACACCTCCAAATTGCACACTCCGGGCTGCTATTGAGAATTTCCTTTACGAAAAACCCAACAGCAGTTCGACCTAGTAATTGAAACGAGACCTCTTGACTGGCAGACGCTTATGCTAACCGCTAGACCAACAAAGCACACATGACTTCAATAATTTATTTATTAAAGATTCATAATACAGCTAGTTGAAATTATCAGTTTATGAACTGAGGTAAAAGATTGACATCAAACAAAGTATATTGCTTGACGTGGTTGGAAATATTTCATTTATTTTAGAGCCAAGGCTATCATTCGAATTAAAGTCAATAAATAATATCCTTTGAGAAATTGAATTTTATTTATATCCAAAAAGGAATGAATGACTGTGCAATACAGTGATATCGTAGTCCTCATATTGGATAAATTAGACATGACGTGGAGCGTTTATTTACAGAAAAACACACGAAAAAAAGACAAATCGGAACCTATCACTTCGATGCCTATTATGTTTGTATAATGTGCATAATATATGTATGTGTGTATGTATACTCACAGATTTGTAGCCTTTTTCAATTCGCTATTTCTAGTTCGAACTGGAGATAGCATGTATCTTTTTTTTCAATACGATTGATTCAATACTTTCATAATAAGGCGCGTGTGTGTGTGTGGGCGAGACAGGGTGAAGGAATAAAATAAATAAATCACAACGAGTATTATACTAGCTATATCCTCTTTTACAGAGTTCATTCCCCTTTTCTTTATACTTCCTCTTCTTTTGAACACTTCAACTACCATACCCAACACTTTCTCCGAAAAAAATTTGTCAGCATATCCATACTAAGATAATCTATAATTTCTCATCCTTTCGGTTACATAGAGTCACACACCACTGCAAAATGATGAGATCAATGTTCTCAGCATTCGCATGTCGGAAACACCCAGACATAGAAGAAATGGTCATACTCGTCACAGAATATTTGTCCTGGATGAGAAGAAAACCCATTACCCCTACCTTAGCAGTCATGATAGATAACCAATAAACCATTCATCGTTTTAATTATCTTTAAATCAAATTAGTGTAGAACTGTATAATATTTAGTTAGCCATTTTTCTATTTTGGATGTATTTTGAGTGATTTATTTATACGTGTATCGTTTTTGGTTACTAGAGGCCTATTTCATTTACTTGAGTATTATATCGGATGAATAGTATATGAGCAAAAATAACACGAAAAAAAAAACTTTTCTGTTTTTATCAAATAAGCGTAGCGATTTTTTGAGATTAACTGCCACTAACAAACAAAAATTCGATTTAAAATTTTTGTGTGTCCTAATTCGAGATGCTATTTTTATGCGTTTTATTTTACTTTACTCATTCAAATTTTAACAAAAACGGTTACGGTACAAGAATAGACGGCACGCGAAACTAATTGTATGAACACAGCTAAAGGTTCAACAAAAGTTGTATTTCGAAAGCACATAGTATTATCTATACTAATATTATAAACGCAAATGTTTGTAAGTATGGATGGATGGATGGATGGACGGATGTTTGTTCCTCTTTCACTCAAAAACTACTGAACGGATTTGGATGAAACTTTACAGTAATATAGCTTATACATCAGAATAACACATAGCTAATACTTGCCGCGATAACCGACATACACGCGAGCGGAGCCGCGGGCAACAACTAGTGTTAAATAATATTGACATTTCAAATAATTGCTTTACATAAATGACAGTAAAAATTAGGCTTGGTTCTCATTCAAGGCTATTAAAATATAGTATGCAGTGTTAATATAAATACAAATCTTGATATCAATATTTAAGGTGTCTGCCTATTTATTATTTAATTTATCTACGAACGCTACCAGTAGACGATCATGTAAAGGAATTTTTTGAAGCTCGTATGTAAATAATATTATTGTTTTCTTATTATTATTTTCAAATATAGTTGCAATTATTATATTAAGGCCTATCTGTGCCCCGTGGTGTTACTCACAGTTGTTGAACTTTTATAACTACAACGGAGGGACACAAGTTTACCGAAGCTATCCTTAAATGCCGCTTAAATGCCGCTGACATAGCTGATAAACTGACAACCTTAGTTAACACAACAGTAGACTGGATGACCCGACACAATTTAGAAATAAATGACTCAAAAACCAAAATCATTACATTTTATCCACCACAGAAACCACAGTTACATATTGATCTTGTGTATCTGGGCACTAAAAGAGAAAAGGTACATGAATTCAGCTTGTTTGGCTTAAATACACGTACCAATATTAACTGGAAACCACACATTCAAGAAATTAAATCTAAATTATCAACTTCTGCTACGCTCTGGGGGCAGTTAAAAAACCACTGACAACATAACTGCTCTAGCCACCTATTACGCCTATGCATCCTCGTAACTGAACTGCGGCATTATCCTGTGGGGTAACAGTACAGATACGCCAATGCTGTTACTAATGCAAAAAAGGTTAACAAGGATAATAATGAACATATACGATACAGAAAGTTACAAACCTCATTTTTAAAAATTAAAAATACTTACTGTCTATTTTTTTTAGGCATAAGCAGAATCCAAGAGTGCTGGTCACCATACTGCGAATGCAGACAATGCAACAATGCAGCATGGTGACCCACACCATGGTGGGCTAGTGATGCTTCTGCATCATTGGGCCTTAATAAACTAAGGAGAGAAGTGAACTTATTATAATTCCAACTTCTCCAGTTTTGTTCTAATTAATTTCGTTGCAGGTTTCTAAACAGTATGATTTTTCCTAGGACTTCTTGAGTGTCATAACTCAGTGTGTTCGTGGATCACTGCTGTTAATCTCGATGTACAAGAGTAAATGAGTGAGTGAGTGAGAGTAAGTAGTTAAAAAAAGAAATAAATAAACACAGAAACTGCGCATACTATACATACATATCCTATTAATAATATGTATGTATTTACAAAAAAAAACATAAAATGTATTTGTATCAGTTGTCTAGTACCCATAACACAAGCTCTGCTTAGCTTGGGACTAGATGGCGTTGTGTGTTAGATGTCCGAAATGTTTATTTATTTATACTGATTTTTAATATATGACTCATCTATACAAATAAATAAAATTGGAGTGTCTGTTTGTAATATTAAAATAACAGCTTTTTAATCAATGCATGTGATGTATACACGATACATATACCAAAAATGTAGTTAAAAATTTTTTTGTCTGTCTGTCTGTCTGTCTGTCTGTTTGTTCCGGGTAATCTCTGGAAAGGCTGGACGGATTTTGACGGGACTTTCACTGGCATGTAGCTGATGATCCGGGAAGTAACTTAGGCTACTTTTTTTAGACTAACTTTGTCCCGCGGCGTTACTCGCGAGTTACACCGCGGGGTTCAGCTAGTATGTCAATAAAATAAGGAATGAAACGTTTAAAGTTATGAATACAATAAATAACGGAAGAGTGTCTGCTAGATTTTCACGCTTAAACCACTGAACCAATCAGTTTGTAATTTTTATCATCTTCAGTCATCGTGAACTGATTAAAACAACTACGATGGTGAAAGTTATTTATATAATAAAATCTAGTTTATATAAACTAATAGAGGTAATTTTAAATTGTTTTATTTAAAACTAGCTGAACCCCGCGGTGTTACCCGCGGTTATTGTTGTACCGCGAGTAACGCCGCGGGACAAAGTTAGTCTAAAAAAAGTAGTCTAAGTCACTCCCTGGATCATCAGCTACCTTCCAGTGAAAGTCCCGTCAAAATCCGTTCAGCCGTTCCAGAGATTACCCGGAACAAACAGACAGACAGACAGACAAAAATTTTTTTAGCTACATTTTTGGCATTTAGTAAAAAGTGGTTGTTTAAAATTCCAAACAGACACTTCAATTTTGTTTATGTGTATAGAATAGTTATTATCAGTGGCTTTGCTCGTGTGATTATTTATTTTTTCGTAGTTATAACTTTCAAAATAACGAATTTCTATGCAACAATTTACTTCTATATAACAGTTTGACTGCACGGTTGGCTTAGTAGTTTGAGCGGACGTCACGCCACTTTCTACTGCACTGAGTGTTGGGGTTCCAAACCGCACATGGGACAACACTTAAGCCATGTTCAGATGATGAGCGTTCAACGCGCGTTTTCCCAACGTGCGTTTACAAAAACATGTAATTTCATTCTAGAAACGCGCGTTAACTTGTGTACTCCTTGAGAATGAAATAACTTGTAGTTGTGTAAACGCGTGTAAGCAAAACGCGCGTTGAGCGCTCATCGTCTGAACATGACCTTAGTGTCGTATAAAAATTGTTGTTCTGAGTCTTAGTGTACTTTGTGTCCGTTTCATGTATGTTTGGTAAGCTCCTGCGACACATAATGTATATTTCCTTCTTCAGTTCACCCTCTTCAATATAAAAAGTATTAACTAACAATATTTATATTTTGTAGCCTGTTTGGTGTTATATATTACTAGCTGAACACCGCGGTATTACCCGCGTTTATTGTTGTAACGTTGGTAACGCCGCGGGACAAAGTAAGTCTAAAAAAAAGTAGTGTAAGTAGCCAGTGAAAGTCCCGTCAAAATCGGTCAAAGAGACAGACAGACAAAAATTTTTTAATTACATTTTTTATATATGTACCATGTATACATTCATATGCATTTAGTAAAAAGTGATTATTTTAATATTACAAACAGACACTCCAATTTTATTTATTTGTATAGATGTACATAGACATGTGGAATGTAATTAAACGAACAAGTGTGTTGACGAGATCGAGACTTTAGATAAGTATTCATAGGCTGGATACCTACATTGCCATCTTCTTACTTTGTTATTTAGGACAAAAAATAATTTTAGTCCCAAAGCTTAGTCAAGCATAAGCTTGATTAATCATTAAGTTTATAAAAACCGTTAAAGTTTACCGTGGGAGAGCAACGCTTCGGCATGCATGGGCTATTTCGACCGGAGTAATACCACGGCTTCACAGAAAAGCGATGTGGTACAGCATTGGCGCTGTGTTTCACCGAGTGAGGACAACGGAGGCCAATACCCCAACCCCTCTCCTATTCCCCAAAGGCCGGCAACGCACTTGTGATGTCTCTGGTGTTGCGGATATCCATGGGCGGCGCTAATCGCTTATCATAATGTGATACATCGTTTGCTCCATAACATAAAAAAAAAACCACTAAAATTTTCTTAAACTAAAGTAGTCTTTAAGCTTTAGAAGTGGAACCAACTAAAGATATAAATATCAATTAGGTAGATAGCAATGTAATGCAATAGAATAACTTTACTATAAAATGTTAACAAGTAATAAATAAATAAATACAGAGTTACAAGCACTCACATTTGTATTAATATAAGATACGATATAGGACCAAGCAAAGACTTTGTCGAAGAATGTTCGCCAATGGTTACTAAGATATTAATGGAATGAGATGTTAGGTGAAAAATGACGTAAAGTTTAATTTTAAGGATTTTTGATTAATATTCGTTTGTCTGAAAATTAATATAACATTTTTTTCTAATTTTCGGTGACATGAAAGCCCGTGACATCAATTATTGGATGAAAGATAGCTACCCTAGACAGAGTTTCTTTCGATAATATTAGTATAGATGATAGAGTTAGCTAACAAAATATGCATAGTATACACACACCTATATGTACTCAGCTTAAAATCACTGCGAACAAATCGGTAAATATGTGCATGACCTTATAAATACCAAAACAACAATATTGTACGCGATATGATCAGACCGTTCACCTGCCTGAGAACTAAGGCTACACCCACACTGTGACACACTTGTCTCCCGTTATGCTATTGTGATTGTGAAGTGATTTACTTAGATTGTTTCTAGGAATAAATCGTACGATTGTAATTGTGTAAAGGGCAAACGGGAATGTGTGAAAGAGTATCTTGGAGTGGTACTTAATTGGAATAAGGAAATATCATACTATCATTTCTAATAGATATTCATTCAAACGTAATATAATATTTAATAACTTACAAATGTTAATGTTATACTATTGGAATCTTTTATCGATAACAAGTGAAGAAGGCTTTTTATTTAACCGATTCCTCCAGTTTTCTTCTGGTTAAACTTGAACTATCTAAGTTTCATAACTGAGTGTGTCTGTTCGTGCTCCGCCCGCGTGTATGTCAAATATCGCGGTAAGAATTTTTTCCGTGTATATATTCACCAAAAAAATTACAATCCTATTACAATCACAAATAATGTAGCTTCCTGTTATACAATATAAAATAATTTTCTATTCTATTATATTATATAAATTAATTTTCAAAATAACTTCAGTAGGTTCAGGGTTAACCTCCTATAGTTCACTGCTGGAAATAGATCACTATGATTCCAAGACCTTTAAGCGGGACGTGAAAAATTAGGCATCTCACTAGGCCTCCATGGTGTGGGGTCACTATGCTGTAGTGTCCCCATCCGGACTATTGAGGACGGTGACCACTCTTGGATTCAGTTCATGCTTTCTTTCAGGCAGAGCATAGTTATGTTGCCAGCTAATACATACAAAAAAAACAAGCAAGAAATTATTTTGTTACATTTCATCGAGTATGAGGTTAACGAGTAATACTCTTCCCTTACACTTGCAAAAGTGGCCGTGAGAGATTTTATTTAGCTCCTCGACCGATCAATGCCTATATTTTACTAAAAATAATTACAAAATTCAAAAATGAATGCAATCAGTCTATTTCTGGTTGGTTCTATAGAAGTTTATAATCCAGCTTTAATCATCTCTATTCACAGCCATTCAGTTTGGAATATCGGTACGGATTACACATTTCCACCTACAAAAAACCGATTACCGAACTTCAGTTTACCTATTGATATGCATACTGCCGATATACTACTACTACTACCAATAGCGATATGAGTTCAAGTAGCCTAGTAGCCTATAGTTAATTTTTAACACTCACTTCTGATATACAATAAGTGTCTAGCCCCATGTAGACACTTATCACACGCCCATATTTATGCCCACATAATATGGAGTAGCTTGTGATCCTGCATTGCGCTATCAACATTATTGCGCTGCGAGAGGTAAAGAGTGGCAATGAGAGATGAATATGGGAGGAATACAAATTTAGATATAAATTAGGTAATAACCTATACAGTTAAAGCTGGCATATAAATAACAACTTGAAGAAGAAAGTAAATAATACAACAAAAATATTATTCTTTATGAGGTTGGATAGTTAACAGGGCTCAAAAATTTGCATTTCTCATAATGTAACTCTTTATCTCTCTTCAGAAATCTGTTTAATAGTCAACATTCCAAATTTAGTATGGGACTCAGAATTTGTTAAGTGTTATACATGCATTGGTAGAAATAATGAAATACACTAGAAGGCAAGGCTCCCAAGACACAGAAATAATATAAATCTATCCGTCCTCCTGACAATAGTATAGGTTACCTTGTTCACAGTCGTAAATGTCAGTAATGTTGCCAAATCAGAATAGGCCAGAATAGTGTACCTGTCGCCGTTAAAATTTAAAACCTGTTGTATCATAAATTGCCTAGACTTTCAAAAAACTTTCCAAAAACAGATGTACATAATTATTTTGATTCAGAATAATAGTGTCAAAATAATTGTAAAACAGACTGAGGGACTAAGATAAACTTTAAAACAAACTCTATACCAACTCGCTTAGCCAGCGTGGTAAGGCCATGGTAGGCCAAATTCTCCTTTTCTAAGAAAGACTTCTGCAGAAAATATCCTGCAGTGCCCTGTAAAAGCTACTGAAGTGATTTAGCGGTCAGTGTATATGACTGCGGATCAAGGAATGTTGTCTTGGATTCCCGGGTCGGGTTGGTTTTAAAAAATCAGAATGCTTAATAACCGCCCGGATGTAAAGGTTTTGACTCCTGTGGATCAGAGCATGTAAATTTGACGTTCCTGAACCAGATCACTTCCCGGTCGTGTCAGATAGTCGTCCCATCTTATCGTGAGAGTGATGGAACAGCGAATACCACTATGTTATCGCACACACTTGTGTCTTTTATATCCCCTGCGTACTTGGCTGGTCTTACATGAGACTGGCCTACATAGGTAAAATCGGGTAGGAGACCATCATCATATTTATAAAAGTGTTTTGATTGTTTGAATGAACGAACTTGATTTGAAATTTTGTTAACCTTTTAGTAAAAACACATTCAAGGCTACACCACCAATTGCTTTTACAAAGTTACTGGACAAAATACGACAAAGGTTTCTCCCAAGAGATAGCAACAATACTATCAAGCCAGTAAAGCCGAGGATAACGGTTATTTCTTGATAAAGTAGTGTTAGTTTGTAAAATGTCTCATTTCAGAAGTTTGTTGGCAACACTCTTAACGAAAGGCAAATAAACGATAATACTGTACCACCAAAGGTGAGACTCTCCCACGGACCGTCCCAATGAATGTCCAATCTAAATTATTACCATAACTTATTTACAGCCAATTATGAGTGTATCTAGAAACTACTGCGCCTGATAAATTGCACTAGAATCATCGACCAAAGTGAACTTTAGCACATGGGCTTGGTGCGAATCAAAGCATCTGCGTCGGTTGCAGTTATCTTTATACAAAATCTATTAGAATGTCCTGTAGTACCTATCTCAATGGATACGATCGCTTGAACACTTTTGTACAAATGAGTGCAGAATAATGGGTCCAATATTTTTGGTTTTAGGGTTTTGGGTTGGGTACGCGGTTTGGGTTTTAGTTTAAAATTTTACAATTTATTTTTTGCATCATAGAAGTTGATTTAAAATACCCTTTGTTTCGTTACCGTAAGGTATATAAATCGTAATTCGTAATTCAGTGTTTCAATTTTCAATGCTGGTAATAATCGTCGCAAGGGGCAGCCTTAAATGGTTGCAATTGCAACACTGACTTGTAAGAAACATGGAGCCACTGACGGGTGTGTGAAAAAACCTCCGACGCGCGCGCGACTCGTCGATACAAGCAGGAAATCGACCGATGTCGATTTCCTGCTAGAAATCGAAATCTACTTGCATTTCTCTCGCGTGTGACGTACACAAGAACTGAAACCCCCTGAATTGTCGACTCCTGAACAAGCGAAGGTGGAAACTCAACGAATACCCGTGGCAGTCTAAGGTAAGTGCTTGCATTATACTTTGCGACGGGTTATGTCGAGTTATTGAACAGCGAAACTACACGAATACGTAATTGTCCCAGTGTGGTGTTGATGCCACCCGCTATTTCGGCTGGGTGCGTACGCCACACCCTTATATTTTATTTCGTTTGATATTTCGTTCTTTACTTTTACATTGGTATATTTTATATTTCTATTTTATACTATTTTATAATCATATCTGCCGTATGTGTTTATAAAAAATATGTACGTTTAACCGTCATTTTGTAAACCGTGATACGAAGTTATGTTTAGTTTAAATCTACATGACTTTGTGTTTTTTTAATCTAAAATATTAATTAAATCTAAAATATTATTAATTTTACGAAAGAAGCAAAATATTTACACGTAACATTGAAGTATTAAAAAGAAACAGGTAACACTGACCTCACAGAAACAAAAGATTTCAGACATAGAAAAAAATAGTCCATTGGTAAACCTAAACTATTCTAAACGTTTTACTTTTCTTTCTCACGTTCATTGTGATACACTAACCCAATAGAATGATTATAGCCGAGACCTTATACGTATGTAACTATTATAACAAGGTTTAATAAATTACCATCGTTAAAGTATTCCACTTTATGGCCTATTTAAATTTAACTTACAGGAACAAACGACAATCTTTTAAATTAAAACAGATCTTTTCTTAGCTTTACACTGATTAAAAATATGTGATTTCATTCAAGTGTGTATGGAGATGCCACTCTAGTTTTAGTTCCAACGGTTCTTTATTCAAGCAGTGAAGTAATTTTTGTATAACATTGGTATTATTTGATGCTTTAAATAATTTTTGCGTGTGTATCTGAGATAAATGCGTCTCTTCGATAAAATTATTACTGACACAAATGCCTACGGCAAATTGATAAGAGCAGTAGATTTAATTAGTTAAATAAATAAAATCATAATAGCTAAATTGGAACTTTACATACCAGTAAAACTGAAAAAAAGTTTTAAGTAACGCAGAAATCAGTTAGCTTTTTTTCAACAACATTCAGTCTCTCCTAGTTTCAAATAAACTACTCATTACTGTTTCACTTTGAAAGGGATTAAGAGCAGTGCACTTTCTTTCTAGATTAAGGCAAGCCAAAAACTTGTCAAAGTTTCTGAGTGCTTTATATTGGTCTTATAAATCATAGTTTGTGTTGAAGTAAAAATATCTAGTGACTAATTTGTAGCGAGTAGAATATTCCTAGTACCAAAGACATCTTTACATTACAAAAAAGCTTGAGAGGTGTCAAGGGACACCCGGATAGAACGAAGTTCACTGTCAGGATTCATTATTGTTATTATTTTTTATTAATTATTATGTACAAAAAACCTGTATATACTCAACAAAAACAATCGTCGCAACACCACACTGTTCAATGCGAAATATAAATGAAAATATCTGGCTTGCTTTCTGTAAGAGAGAGAGAGAGAGAGAGAGAGAGAGAGAAACATGCGCACGCCGCACGGCTTACAATAGCTTACTATAACAAAAAGTGTCGTTACAACTTTTCGTGATATTTTTGTCTGTTTAGCCCCCTTTCTTCGTTTCAATAAATAAAAAATAAAAATTGAATATCTATGATTGACTGCACGGTTGGCCTAGTGGTTTAAGCGGCCGCCACGCCACTTTCTACTGCACCAAGTGTATTGGGCTCAAATTCCACATCAGGCAACACGTTATGTGGTCCACAAATTGTTGTCCTAAGTCTGTGTGTTCTTGTGCCTGTTTCATGTATGTTGGTACAATCCCCCGTGACACAGTGTATATTCCTAAACCGGGAGTTGTCTTTTAAAGAAAAAATAATTTAATAGGTGAATATTTTGGACGGTAGTGTACTAAAGCTAGTTTAGGAACGCGTTCACTATGTCAAAGCAGACGTGCCAAATAAACCGACGCGCTCGTAGGCGAGGTCTTTAACAATTTATCCCTTCACTTTGAAAGAGAATAGAATATTGAGAAACCATTTTATAGTACACTTGTTCCTTGTGAGTTTATGGTGCAACTACTTTGGATTAGATGTAGAAAATGGTTGGACCTTAATGAAAAGAAACTACTTCTACGTCCGGCAGTCGCTCGGGTAGAATGAAGTTATATGCTTTATACTTAATAAGAATCAAGCAATTTTTCTTTTCTTTTAAAAATACTAAGAAGCTTTGCCAGTTTTAGATTAAAATTAAGTAAGTAAAACATTTTATGAAATAGTTAAATGTATGTAATATATATATCTGTAATAAAAAAAATCGATCTCTGAAATATAATATGTTTATCAAGTTGGAAATAAGGATTAATGCAGTTTTTTTTTGAAAAAACTTTGCTTAATGGTAAAATGATTACAGTAATTAGCTAGTTATGTAATAAATAATAATAAAAAATTATTACTTATGAAACGGATGTTGTTCACTAATTCATTGGTTTTAATTTTATGTTCCCGTAACTCTTTTATTTTCAAAAGTAAAAATAGTCTAAGTTATTCCTTATAATTATTATGATTTATCTACCAGTGAAAATCCCGTCAAAATCGGTCCACCTTTTTCAGAGATTAGCTGGAACAAAGAGACAGACAGGCAATAATTTGAAAAAAATATGTTTGATGTTTGTGCCGTATATACTTACACTAGCTGACCCACGCAACTTCGTTTACATTTTTCATTGGTGTTCCGCTCCTATCGGTCTTAGCGTGATGATATATAGCCTATAGCCTTCCTTGATAAATGGGCTATCTAACACTAAAAGATTTTTTTTTAATTCGACCAGCGGTGCCTGAGATTAGCGTGTTCAAACAAACAAACAAACAAACTCTTCAGCTTTATATATTAGTATAGATATTACACTTATAAACAGAAACGTCAATTTTATTTATTTGCATAGATAAGTTAGCATGTATCTAACATCTACATGTGTTTTATCAATAAAACTATGCATTTTAACGGAAAGATAGGCAAAAGGAGAAGAGGAATTATTTCTCTTCCTATCTATCTATCCTAGCTATCGTGGAAGAGCCACACTTCGGCACGAATGGGCCGGCTTGACCGGAGTGATACCACGGCCTCATAGAAAACCGGTATGAAATAGCGCTTGCGCTGTGTTTCACCGAGTGAGTGAGTATACCGGAGGCCCATACCTCAACCCCTCCCCATATCCCTTTCCCCATCCCCCAAACTTGTGACGCCTCTGATGTTCCGGGTGTCTATGGGCAGCGGTAATCGCTTACCATCAGGTGATACGTCTGCTCGTTTGCCACCTACACCATAAAAAAAAATATATGGAAAGGTTGTGGTAGATAAACTCTCGTCGATACTAGGTTGCCAGGAAGGCTTCCTTATGAAATTCAGTTTTAGGATCTTGAAAAAAATCGATCTTACTGAATAAATTATCGTTTTCTTTTTCAAATTTCTTAGTTGTAAGCTCGTTTTGTGCACCGCTCATGCTAGTGAATTAGGAACTTTTTTAAAACTCAAGTTAATTGCGAAATTTTTAACACTCTTACCCACTATACACAAACAAATATTACTCTTAGCTCTATAGTAAAGGTCTGAGGCTGTCACACACATAAATTTAAACAATTTCACTAACTATCACCAGTTAGCGTCACGTGTTCAACATAACAGAGTAATCGCTAACTTTTCCTACATGACCCAGAAGTACTAACATAAGTTTGATGAGAAGTATGCTGACCAGTGAAAGCGATAAAGTAATGTTATGCTATGTGAGTCAAAGACTGGCAGCAGGTATTAAATATACCTTTTTTTCAATAAGATATAGAAAACAAAATGCAGACGGTTTAATAATTAGCTTAAGGCCTTTAAGGAGTGAATACACTTTAAAAAAATGGTAAGATTATGATTATTATTATTTTTTTGACTTAAAAACATTTTTGTTACACACATTTTTTGTTATCAACACATTTTTGTTATACACATTAGTTATCGATATCAAATTGATGTTTTTCATAGCGGCATTTTATAAATGATTGTGACCATGAACTAATCAGGTTATCGATAATTATACGCATTTCCATTTGAAGTCACCCTAAATCTTTTGATTAATAATAACGTGTGTTGCTTTATTTCCTGTAATAAAACACTGATATGTCAATTAATATCTTAACGACAATTAAGAAGTTAGGTCAAGGCGAAATTTCAAGCCATAATATAGCTTAAAGCGCAAATATATGCCACACTGCAATTGGCGATATCTCCCCGGGATGACAGTTAATACATGGTTTCAGTCGCATACGTAAATATAATAAATATTTGCTGACAATTGTTACTAGATTAAATTTAACATATGAATATGTAAACATAATGAAAAAGTAAGTGTCAGCTCTGAACCCCGATTCCATAAACTTCTCAGCGCGTCATTTTGGTCAAATTTTGCCCTAATAATAACCCTTCTAGCTCTATTTGTTTTATAGTTTGTTAGACCACATAACAAATGACTCACTTTTAGTTAACACTCGATTTT
Source organism: Spilosoma lubricipeda (assembly GCA_905220595.1). Taxonomy (NCBI): domain Eukaryota; kingdom Metazoa; phylum Arthropoda; class Insecta; order Lepidoptera; family Erebidae; genus Spilosoma; species Spilosoma lubricipeda. Next base: position 7,015,942 of record HG992300.1, read on the forward strand.
ACTCTTCGACTTATCGCGGGCTAAATATGAGATCATTTCTTAAGGAGTAAGCTTCAAAATTTATGTTTCGTCTTACACTGTGACGTATACCTAAGAAATCCGTGCCGTCCAGATGTCGGTCGTGGTCCGGGCGGTAATTTACTAAATTATTCCCTTCCGGGCGTCGCGTGAGCGCCCTTGCATTGTCACCCCATTCCGGCGCTTTGTTTTAAATCGATTTTCTTCGTGGCCTGTATGTGTTGTTACTTTAAGTAGAATTTAAAGACAAATTGGATTTTAGTACTTTTTGGTATGAGTATTTTCAAAAATTTATAAGGTGACCTACCATCTTGCCTCTACTTATTTATATAGTAGATATCAGCAGCCTTTTTATAATACAAAACAAACAAAATAAAAACAGTGAAATATCTGGCTGTGTGACTACAAGGCCAATACTAAGCTTATACTACTGCGTGACCACAGCTGATTTTCAGCTGAAGCCCAAAATAACACCTCATGGACGCGTGCACAGTTTTAACAATTTAAACATATAGGTAGAAATTGAAAACATGAATTAACCATATAAGATGAACATAATAATCTATACAAATAAATAAAATTGTAGTGTCTGTTTGTAATATTAAAATAACCGCTTTTTACTTAATGCATATGTATGTATACACGATACATATACCAAAAATGTAGTTAAAAATTTTTTTGTCTGTCTGTCTGTCTGTCTGTTTGTTCCGGGTAATCTCTGGAACGGCTGGACGGATTTTGACGGGATTTTCACTGGCAGGTAGCTGATGATCCGGGGAGTAACTTAGGCTACTTTTTTTAGACTAACTTTGTCCCGCGGCGTTACTCGCGGTACAACAATAACCGCGGGTAACACCGCGGGGTTCAGCTTGTTTACAAATAAAAAACTAAGAGTAACATATTTTGCACTACAAACATTACAAAACATCGGATTTTTGCTATGTCAGCAACAACATGCTCACTTCTGACTTAAAAGTATTATGACTAACTTAGATAAGAAAGTCAAACTTAAAGGAATTTTTTTCCCACAAATGTATAAAAAGAGATTGAGCTGAAAGGATATTAGACAGAATAAGTAGCCTCTTCATTGCTTTCTTAGGTACTAATCCATTGGTATACTAGTCCTTATATACAAAGAAATAAAATTGAAGTTTCTATTTGTAATTTCAAATAAATAGTTTACTGTGTATCTGAAACTATATACGGTACTTACATCAAAGAATATATTTTTAATATTTTTGTCAATGTGTCTGTCTTTTACAGCTAATCTCCATAACGGCTGGACTGATTAATGATAAATCCTTTACTGAAATATAACTGATGATTTAAGATGTAATTCAGGCAATTTTTTTCACCTGCGGTTATTATTGTAAATCTACAAAAAGTATTGGGTAACATCGTAGGACTCACCTAGTTTACAATAAAATAATTGCAACTTAAAGTCACATAAACGCTAAATTGAAATGTTATATTATAAAAATAATCTTACATATAAAAATCAATTGCTGTTCGTTAAAACTCGAGAACGGCTGGCCCGATTTAGTTGATTTTGGTTCTGAAACGTATGTCGTAGTCAAGGCAACGGTTTGTACGGTATCACGTGTAGGAAGTAGCGGGCACAGCTAGTATACTATAGAAGTAAGGTACTAAATGAAAATATAATTCATGGGCAACTTGTAAAACAATATCTCACGATATTCATAATACCTGATTAATTTACTTAAATAGTAACAAATTAAGAGGAGAATGTGTATCAATATTCAATATCAGTACATATAATGCCGCTAAAAGCCGCCCGCTCGTCCATTAAGCCGTGTGTACGCAGTTAAGTGATCGCGTTATTGCCATTAATATTATAATATTGTAGATTGCTATCAATTTAGTAGTTTTAGTTTAGATGGACTGTTTGAAATTCTAGTGTAAGCCGTTTAAGTGTAGTTTGATTTTAGTGCCTCGATCGTAATTACTAACAGTTAATCGGATTATTTAGAAATATAGGGTTGAATATGAGTATGAATATTGCCATGTCCGCCATCGTCCTACGCGACACTAGTACCATTTGGCAGTCCACAACTGGGCGCTTTTCTATAAACTTTCTGACTTTTACAACGAAACTGTAGAATGAACTATCGCCTGCGGTATTGCCGAATCAATACGATCTTCACACTTCACGAAAAGAGCGAACTCCTTCTTAAAACGGTATTTTTTACTTAACTAAAATAAATATATAACACAGTTTACAATTTTTTAACCATACACGCGAATCTAAAATGAAGAATACTAGTTTTGGCTACTTTTGGCCAGTATTTTAAAAGTCGTCTCAGTCGTGAATCTAGTTTTAAAACTAGTTTTATGAAGATATTTTATTATTGAACGTCTCTTGTAACTAGATTCACTGATATTTAAAGTAAGTAAAGATATTGATCTTTACTGACAGAGGGATACATTGGTATATCTCTGTATAGCTTATTTTAGAACGATTTTTATATTAAAATCTCGTCTTCGGAATAGATCTTGACAGACGTGATCTCTGTTCACCTGAGACAAGCTCAATCTAGTCTTAAGTGGTAATTTCTAAAGCATTTTAAGGGAAATGAACATATTTTATGTTTCTGAATAACAATGAAAGATTTACTTTATCTTACTTTATTTACGAACGAACTACTTATCATACACATTTCAATTCACTTTAATTGATATTCAATTTGTTTCAATTATTATCTTCCATATCCTTTTGGTTTCCTACAAAAATATAACATTATTTTAAATATGAAAATAAAAACGTAGTTTGACAATTTAACATCGTAATCGTAACATCTAGTTATTTTAATATTTAATTTATGGCGAGTTGCTTCTTACTATTATGATTACATTGATACACTAGCCAATAGTGTATTATATATAAAGTAATAATATACAAAATGTGTTTGTTAAATATATTTCAAAGGTAGTAGAGCCACGCTGATTTCAGCACGAACGGGCCGGCTCGACCGGGGCGATACTACCCTCGCATAGAAAATCAACGTAATGACAGCGTTCGTGCTGTCATGTTTCGTTGGTGAGTGTGACACTGGAGGTCCAAAGATGCAGAAGCATCACTACTTTGTTTGTATGTTCCACTGCAGTGTCTCGATTACAGAACTGATTTTAATGAAAGAGATGTTAATAGATTTCTAGTAATAGCTTAATAATGACCAGGGTAACATAGGTTATATAAATTTTATCAAAAATTTTACGTAGTTGGGTTTCAGTTTTCTAAAATCAATTTTCTACCAGTACCAAAATTGATTGAAAAATTACTGTGTATTTTCTTAAATAGAGTAATCTATTAGACCCATAACATTATGTTAAAAATTGTAAAACTGTCGTAGCTGTAATCCTACAGTTGAAACATAAAATAAAGAGGTAGATGTATTTGAGTGTGCCCTCCTATCCTAATAAAAGAAGAGATATATAACCAATACTTACACATATTTTTTATAAGAAAAAAACTACTAACTACCTACTTAGATAAAAGTTTTAAACAAAGAAATGCGTGAAACCTCACACTTGCCTGGTTTCATATTTCATATCAAACAATTATAACTATCCAGATTGAAACTACAAATGAACTACACAATTTGCAAACATTAAACCCATCAAAACATAATTAGCGAGAAGAAAACGGTTTTGTATTCAGCAATTAGTACGTAAATTGGTACTACAGCATACTGGAGCAATATTTTGTAGTATTTCATAGTGTTGGTTGAAATGAGAGATGTGTATTGTGATGTTATATTTCTATTCATGAAGCTTCTATCTGTTTTAATATTTTGAATAATCGTAAGAAATAGATCCAAAATCATGGCTTTCAAATCATGTTTAATAGTAAATTCAACTACCACACTCACTCACAATACCACTCTTAATAACAATCTTTAAAATAACGGGTATTGAACTGGCGAGTATAAAAACCTTTTTAGCGGTTCATAACAAGTTTATGCACACACTACGTACATTTCGTTTGTTTTTCTCGACATAATTAGTTCTATATTTTTTTATGTATTCCGTCAACGTGTATCTTAAATTATGTTTATGTAATTTAAATAATTACGGCGTAAAAGCATAGACACATGGACCAAAATTACTTACAGTTGATCCCTTGTCACATTTGATATTTCGTTCGAGCTTCAATATTAACAGTATACTAACGATACCAGTATAGTAGTTATCTGAAATAGATGGCGAACTAATATATTTCAATTACTTTTCATTAGTTATCCCACATTGACTACCTAGATTCGCCGCATGATTGTGTTAGTATTCGAATATCTATCAATAAATTCAATGTGAATACCCGATTAGTCGCTTCTATCTAATTGAGTTTTGTACGAAATTTATCGATAAACTCATAAACATGCTATCGATATAGTACAGTGTCAATTTACGGTCTTTATGTGAATACATTTTCATTACAATCAGTCGATGCTATTGTATACACATTTTCTAGTTACTTAGTAATTGTAATAGATGTTTCTAAATTACATTAACAAATATTTCAACTAGATTGACCTGTAAACTCAGATTGTTAAAATTAATTTACCTGTGCCGTGCTCTTAAAACCTGGAACTCACTACCAGCGCACGTGTTCCCATCGTACTATAATCCCGGGTCCTTCAAGCGGGGCGTGAAAAAGCATCTCACTAGGCCGCCATAGTGCTGGTCACCATGCTGCAATGTCCTTATTCGCAATGAGGATGGTGACCACCACTCTTGGATTCTTCTTGTGCTTTCCATCAGGCAGGGCAGGGTCATTTTGGCAGCACAAATAAAAAAAAAATTGTAACAAAAACTCATGACTAATTTACCTTTGTTTCCAACTTTATTCAGTTTGTAAAACCATCTCGAATGATATGTATCCAGCTTCAAAAACTTTTAATATTATTAAAATATATATGACTTAGTAAAAAGTTACTTAAGTAAACCTTACAAGATTCTACAATTTCCCACTTATCTACTTACTACAAAATTTTACTATCGGCCGGTCACACTGTTAAAAAAAAATACTTTTTACACACAAAAACATTTCAACGTAACATCTGTTCACTACTCTGAAATACTTGTTATATGGTTTTTTTTTCTATTAAAAACCATGACCATCACTAACACCCAGGAACCGCAACTCAGGTGTGGCGCTTACATTGCATTACTCGCGTGCGATGACTAGAAATTTCAATATTCTTTCCGTCTCGATACATATCGACCAGTAGCACAACTCTATTTGCTCATGGTACTGGACACAAATAGACATTTTTGTGGTCAATGTCAGAATGTTATTGCACGTTATGTTGTACGATACTATTTAAATTATCAAAAGGTACTATTTATATCCTCCTACACTTGTGTAGACTGACGTGAAAAATGTGTAAAAAGATTTTAAAGCGGATTTTATCATCTTTTGACTTTGACTTTCCTATTGGAAGCCAATTTGATCTGTAACTTACTGGATTGTATATCGTGTCAAAACATCAGTTCAATCGGTGCTGAACTTTTCGATTATTGAAGAATAAATAAACCAATCTAGTAATATTATAAATATACATATAATAATATGTATATATATATATTTATATATATTGAAAGCGTATTGGACTCCTTTCGAAGTTCGGTATCAATGCAAATTGGACAAATTATAAATTGATAGGCGAGCTTATTTCAACAACTTGAGTTTGCGACCTCTTGTTAATAGAATCAAGTATTCAGTTCTCTGTTGCAGCAGTTCCTTGAAATAACAATAGGATTGTTCGAATAGAAACAGATTTGATAACAATGATATGACGATTTCTTTGATATTTGTTAACAAACCTGTCGGAATATAAAATAGGTAAAATAGCTACATAATTTTTGTAAAAGATGGATAAGATGAATTTGATACAATTATTTTTAATTACTCTCCTTGATACTTTCATTTCATTGTTTTCGTCAATGTGTGAGAAAACCAAATAAATAAGTAAGTAAGTGATTGAAAACTGTAGACAGTATGTTTCTTAAATTAAGGAATGGGACGGGTGCTATGTCCCTCCAACTTAAAGGGAGGACCCTCTCCGACCAGGTGCGGTGATCATATATACGTACCTACTTAACGTCTTGAAAGTTTTTACAACGCGATACCGGTTTAATTACTCCTTAGTTCTGTACGTCTTCAGTAGATAGAGCTGTAGTATGTTATTTGATTCCGCGTGTGTACAAAAATAAAACAGTAGTATAAGTATAATAAGCGGCTTTATCTATCTATCTATATGAAATGTATGTACGCGCATAACATCCGATCGGCTGCACCAAATAACACAATTCTTTTTTGTATGTGTTCGTTATTGTTAGGACAACTGTTTGTGTACTAGAAAAATTAAAAGATAACGCATTTTTTCCCGCAACTGTACACTGCTTGTGGGAAGCTGAGACAGATATGTAAATATGGCGGTACGAAGTTGGCCGGGTCAGTTAGTTTACTATAGTTATGTATAGCGTTACAATATTATAAATATAACATTCTGAAAACAAGAGTAGCGATAAGTATTATATATTAATATTACATAATTCAATTCAAATAAATAACTAAACTATAACCTCCTATGGATAATATTTAATAACATTATTGTTTTAGTAAATTAAAGTTAGACATATGCGTTATTTCGAATTATTTACTGTTTCTTACTTCGGATTATAAGTTTTGATTGAACTCAAGTCACGTCATTAAACTTATAAACAACTTAGAAAAAGAAACTTCTCGAAAAACCTAAACATTAGTTTCAAAATCAAGTGACTAGGTATGTTTTTACATAAACTTCTACAAGAAGTCTTATCAAAATTATCAAAGAAAAATGAAATTTTAACAAAAATAAAACCGACTTCAAGGTTTTACTCGAATTCTCTTGGATGGCATCATCAGATCTTAGTGTCCTTATCATGGTACCACTTGTTGGAATATCTCCTTTCCACTAAAAAAAGAATCATCAAAATCGGTTCATAAACGACGAAGTTATCCGCAAACACACAAAAAAAATATACAGCCGAATTGAGAAACCTCCTCCTTTTTTTTGAAGTCGGTTAAAAATACAAACCTGGTTGGTGAGTAATTAAGTTGATTATTTGAAGGTAACCCTAGACCGATTGTCTTAAGTTCCACCTAATGAAGCCATTTATTCAGTAAACTGTGCGTTTGTTGGTTACATAGGGCTTTGAAGACTATACAGCAAATATGCTGGACGTTTTCGTAGTATTGATTCAATGTAATAATAACGATCTTAAATTTTTAACTGATACATTTTTTGTATAAAAATATATAAGAAAATCCTTAGGTTAAAATAAGTATTTGGTAACCGTAATTGCTTTTTACTTTATATAATTTATTTTAAGAATGCCATAAGGCGAAACCGGTCAGATGTAAATTTGAATAAAAATAGTTAAATAAGTACAAGTGAGTTTATTTCTAGAATGTATTATTTTTTATTTTACTTTACGTACTTAGGGTTATTTATATTAGGTACAAAAAAAAAGTTTAAAGAACCGAGTCACTTCAATAAAGGGCGACTTTGCCAAATGGTATATTAATAAAAATAGAACACAGTAAGAATAAAGCGCAAGTGAATCAGAAAAACAAACAAAAATGTAGCTTAACTTACGGCTATGCAGTGAATCAAAATCAAGAAAAAATGTTTTTTTAAAAGGAAAAAATTACCTTAGATCGACATAAACTCGCCCACAATTACAAACACGATAGGTTATTGTTGGATGCTACCCCTTGTTCTATTATGTTAATCGTTCTGTTTGCCGGTGTGTCACAGTACTTTCTCTTGCTACTGAAAATCACAGTCGCAATTGATACGAAGCTTTATTTTCACACATTACACTCATTCTTCAAGTCGCTCCAACTTTATTAGAACAATGATCTTAAGGAAAAAATTGAGAAATTATTGATTGAAATGTAAAAACGGCGACTTCGATTGATTTAAAGTGTGTGTGTGTATTACCCAATTGATATATTATTCAAATTCAAGATGTATGCGTACACTTATAACAAATTGTGTCATTAACAAAGTCTTAAAAAACTAATATTTTTGAAGGGAAAAATTGGGATGGGTAAAAAATATTAAACTCGCGTCAGGGCACGTGACCTGATCATAAGACGGCAGCGCAGGGTGTTTGCGCGAGTGCTTGTACTACAGCCTGCTACGCATATGCACGGATGGTGACAGCTCATGACTTGACTGTCTAATATGACATGACTGGTAATATTTTTATACTGTACAAAATTAGCCTATATTTTTATAACATCACAATAACCATATATATTCTTTTCATCGCACATTTTATTTTAATAGCAAATAGATTCATTTTACTGGCTCCCCAAAGAGCATCCTCATGTGGTTAAGGAGCAATCGTAGATATACAAATGATTATAATAAAACAATTTCATTTTTTTATTATAATCATTTGTGTACAATCATTTGTAAACATTATATAAGATAATGTCCTAAGCTCTTCTAATGAACATTGGGTTAACAGTACAGTAGCATATTAGTACATATTTACTATAAAATATTTAAAAGATTACCTTCTAAAGCCCGACGTTTCAAATATTTTACAGCTCGTAGTAAAGGACATATTCTTATTTTATTTATCATATCTTATTCAAGTTTAAAAATTTAAATACGTGTATGTTCATCCAATTAGGCAATCACAGCATTTACAACTAACACGAATGTAAATTAAATTATGATATCTCTATTAAAACGAGTCGAACGACACAGCTTTTTTGTTAATACATTTTTGGCATGTGTCTAAATCTATATCTATACAAATAAATAAAATTGGAGTGTCTGTTTGTAATATTAAAATAACCGCTTTTTACTAAATGCATATGTAGTTAAAAAATTTTTGTCTGTCTGTCTGTCTGTCGGTCTGTCTGTCTGTCTGTCTGTCTGTCTGTTTGTTCCGGGTAATCTCTGGAACGGCTGGACGGATTTTGACGGGACTTTCACTGGCAGGTAGCTGATGATCCGGGGAGTAACTTAGGCTACTTTTTTAGACTTACTTTGTCGCGCGGCGTTACTCGCGGTACTTTTTTTTTTTTTTTTTTTTTAACGTGTGGAAACCCCCTCGGGCCGTCACCCCGCCGGGGTTTGCGGCGGGGCGGTGTGTCGGAATCGAACCGACTAAAACCACACGGTGTGCCACTCTGCGCCTGAGACGGGAGGGATCCGGGAACTGCTGTTATTAACACATCCGGACCCATCACTGGCAGGTAGCTGATGATCCGGGGAGTAACTTAGGCTACTTTTTTAGACTTACTTTGTCGCGCGGCGTTACTCGCGGTACTACAACAACCACGGGTAACACCGCGGGGTTCAGCTAGTACATAAATAAAAGAAACACCTTTCTTATTACAGTTAAAATGTAATTATGAAACTGTTACGCAGAAACATGCGACCAGTCACCCTGTAGCTCTAGATTACATCACATAAATTCATTTCTCCACTACATATTAATTTTAAAACACCAAACAACCTCTTGAATCAAAGCAATTATTTATAATAAGAGAGTTATCTCTAGAGTGGCGGTATGTAGGGCTTGTTTTATTATTTCCGTTCGGTACGCACCGGATGAGTTAACGTTATAATATTTAGGGTTCCGTAGCGATTAGATATTGTTGCAAATCTAAAGTCATCTTATCTTATTAACCGAACTTAAACAAAGGAAGAAGTTCTCAATTAGACTGTATTTTGTATGTTTGTTACCTCAGAACTTTCGACTAGGTGAACCAATATTTATGATTCTTCTTTTTTAAAGTTGTTGTTTTCCATGTGGTCCCATTTTACTTCAATTTAAGTTGAGTTCTTGAGGTCCTTTTTTTTAATTCTATTATTTTGTAAAGCAGATATGAAACGATTATGTTTTTTTTTTAATTAAGGGGTCGAAATAAAAGCGCAAAACCATTTAGATTTGACTGACTTATTGATTTTATACTTAGTGATCTTTACTTCAAAGTCAGAAGTTGTGGATACGATCGTTCAAAAAATATAAAAGAAAAAGCAACTTAAGTTTTTCAAAATCCCAAAGTTTACTAGCTACTACACCTAAAGAAAGATTAGACAAAGGATGACAATCTAAGCTTCTTTCAAAAAAGGTTACGGAACCTTTAATCTTTTACAAGTTTTACTTGACTAAATACTTCATTAAATTAATAACGATTTATCCATCTTACATGTAGCTCAAATTTCTGCATTTATTAATCTAATTTAATTATAAACGTATGTTGCCTTAAATATTATACATAATAAACTACTTTTGGTGTTTGTTCGTACTGATATTTACTTCTAATAATCTTAATACAGGTTTACGATTACATATTTTGATCATACCGATTTTGATCTTACGATAAATGTTGATACTGAATATCTTCCGTAAACTTGACTACCGTAATACAGCACTCCAACTGCAACCGCGCCAAAAAATAATAATATCCATACTAATTCGCAATGATACCTTGTCTGTTTACCTGTTAGATCGAACTTCGCATCTGTGCAAGAAATGTCTCTCACAAGTTACAGATTCCTACCAAAAAAATATTATATCAATACTACTTAAAATAAATATAGATGGTTAGTAGTGCAAAAGGGATTGAAAAAAGCCAGTTCGAGCTGTTCTCTCGAGCAATAGCTGACACTCCTTATAAATAATAATAAGTTCATATTTATACTTATTCATAATTTTAACAATTTATTTCCATTTCTCTATTATTGGTTTCCGGAATGAGAAAAATCTCTCTACACTCGAATGACAATCTTTGTTACAAATGAGTGGTATGTATTGCACTATAGCTACTATAATTAATTAATTAATTTAATAATATTAAACCTGAAATTTGTAGAACATTATTATCTATTGTGGTTTAACTATTCTTAAAGTAAACCATTTTGAAATTTGTAAATCAAAGCAGATTTATAACATTCTATAATACAAATACAAACTAAAAACAACAATAAATATTGCAAACTAATAAAATGTTTCAAAATAAACCGTAGTAATTACGTTGCACTGAGGTCGGGGGAAAGAAAAGGAAAAAAAATACCATACCACCCTTACCCCTAATTACTTTTCCGAAACACGTAGTAGGACAAATGTACACCATAATTTTTACAAGTAACGATTGCAATTTGACATTTATTGTAGGCATTAGGGAGAACGATACTAGCCACAATACGAGAGGCCATTTTGTACACGAGTTGAATTCATAAAATGGCGGATTGTGGATGCGTTGACAAACCGCGCTCTGTTCATTTAGTTTTTATGTTAAACTAGCTGAACCCCGCGGTGTTATCCGCGGTTATTGTTGTACCGCGAGTAACGTCGCGGGACAAAGTTAGTCTAAAAAAAGTAGCCTAAGTTACTCCCTGGATCATCAGCTACCTGCCAGTGAAAGTGTCGTTAAAATCTGTCCAGCCAGACAGAGATTCCCCGGAACAAACAGACAGACAGACAGGCAGACAGACAGACAGACAAAAAAAAAATTTAACCACATTTTTGGTATATGTACCGTGTATACATACATATGCATTTAGTAAAAAGCGGTTATTTTAATATTACAAACAGATTTATTTGTATAGATTGTAGTGACTAGTAATAAGTCAAAAACTTTGAGTCGTGGGAACTTCTGCCTACTTCGTTGGTTAGCGCATGCGATTGCCGATTAAGAGGTTATGAATTCGATTCCCGAGTCGAGCCATCAGAATTCTTATCATGCAGAGTAAAGTCACTTCGGCAGGCCCATTTATAAAAAAAGACACTTCGAAATCGAAATGTTCTAATAGACATTATAAGAAACATCAATTCCACAACAAAACACAACTTGAGACCATTTTTCAAATGTTACTTCGATATCAGTACCATTAATCACTGTATCTTGTTTTGATTTTAAGTATGATGTCCAAACAATAGAGATCATTAAAATATTAATTAACGATTTCTTAGCTATGTTTTAACCAATGACTTCGTACTGTATCTTGTTTTGATTTTAAGTATGATGTCCAAACAATAGAGATCATTAAAATATTAATTAACGATTTCTTAGCTATGTTTTAACCAATGACTTCGTTCAATATTGTATTAAAACTTTAAAAAATAACATTACATCTATATAAAGAAAATGAATCACTGGAATGTACAAATTGGATGAATCTTATTCGAGATGTATCGAAGAAAATTATAAGGTAATCGGAAAAAATATTTTCTTAGCCCGAATGTACATTACACCTGGAAACCTGAGACTTATATTAATACTAAAGCAAGTTTTTGGAAACTTAGGTATGGCAGTACAAAGTTCACCGGGTCAATGAGTTTAAAATAAATACAAAAGGTTTGTCTTTCAGTTTCAAAGTTTTCAAGAACCTAACAGTTTTTTTAAAACGATATTAATGGAACTATTTTCACTACAAAATGATCTTTAAATGTTACTATTCAAAATTCTTGGAAAAATTGAGAAAATTATGGGTTAAAAATAGTCGATAAATTAGTTTTGGGAACAATAAACACATCTTCGTTACAAATATCTTCAACAAAAAACTTTTCATATTGTAACACTTTCATTCTGAGTGTACAATATATTTATGCAGGTATCAATAGAGCAGTTCATGGGTTATTCTTATGCGTAAAGATGCTTTAGATGCGTTCCTGGAGCTCTTCACTACTGCCGAAGTAGGCTACCGCGGGGTTTGGTGAGTAGATTGGTTCTCCGAAAGTACTACACATGTCCATCGTCTTCCCTGCGAAGGGTATGATGTAGAAAATCGGTATCAAAGAGCGGATCATGGGTAGTGCTTATGTATGAAGATGTTTACAATACCTTATAGGCTATTAACTAAGAGTTTTAGTGTTGATCATAAATCAATTGCAGCCTAAAACCAGATCAAGACAAAAATATTCTTACGAAGTTATCTGATAAGTAGTGAAGCGTATTATTAAAATTCCATTACATTATTTTCTGCCCTTACTTAAGTTTGGACATGTTTCCCAAAGTTGAAATAAAAGATATAACATGTATATAATATATAAGTCAACTGTTAAACGGCATAACATTCCATAAAGTACAAACGATTAAATCGTATGTCATTAATCATTATACATTAGCGATCGCTTTGTCTGTCCGTCTATTGAAAATCACACAATAGAGTCGATCGTGACCGTTTATATTTATAAAAACCAAATGAAAACATGGCTGGAAGCGGTATTACCTACTATTTACCCTCTCATAAAGAATAAACTGTATTCCAAATGATAATGTAAACCAGATTTTTAGGATCCATTAATATCCTTTTGCTCAAGTTTAAAAATACTAAGCGTTACTCCTATTCGTTTTGTGTGTATCGTAAGATCCGATTAAGAGAAAAATCTATGTGAGGAAAAAGAAGGTATACTTAAACTCTGTACCACCCCGTTTGGCCAGCACGTTAATGTAAGACAAAACTAAAGTGGTTTATGAAAAATCATTCATGAATGACGTCAAAAACAATTGCAGACTCAATGCCAATTGCACTGCAAGATTTCAGTCTCTCCTGGCAAATGAGATTCAAAGAGAAGCTTATGTCTTACATAAAACTATTAAAGGCTATGAATAATATAATGAATTATCTTGAGGAAAAACAAAAGACACTGACAAATACCAAAATGACATGATGAAAATGATAAAGAGATTTTTAAAATTCTAATACAATCAAAGTGTTCTATAGGTTTTGAGTATCTGTTCTGTAAATATTACACATTAAACCTGCTTGTTTTCATTTCAGTGGCAACACATACACACATGTGTTGCCACTGAAATGGTATAAAGAAAAATGGTTTATGAATAATGTCGAAAACGATTGCGGACTCAATGCCAGTTTTAATAATAAAAGATGTTATCATTAATCTAATAATAAATGAGGCTGATCAGACGATCAAAATAAGTAAGTCGATTAAGAAGCCGACAAAAAATAAAAAACAAAGTGATCGATCCTACCTGCAGACAAAACTCAATCTTATCTTTTTAGATATAAAGTGAAATTCAGCTGTGTAGTTTGTTTTTGTTAGTAGTTCTCTTTTAAACTACTATATAATAAAGAAAATATGTCTTAAATGGTGTTATGTATCTTTTTTAATTATTCATATGGATATATTTTGAGTCTCATTCATATCTCGCAAGCCTGTTTCTTTATGTAATAAGAAATAACACTGCCAAAGATCTTTGCTTTCTGTCTCAATTAGATGAGGAATGTTTATTAAATAGTCTACAAGGTTAAAAGCATACTTTCATCATATCAGAATCAATACGTGCAAAGGATTTTAAAAATAGAGCAAGGCCCTTGTTTTTTAGGATTCCGTACCGAAAGGGTAAAACGGGACTCGCCTGACGTCATAAATATGTTGCCAGTCTTTGAGGGATCGGGAAGGATATGGGGTATGGGCCTCCGGTATCCTCACTTACTCGATGAAACACAGTGCAAGCGCTGTTTTACACCGGTTTTCTGTGAGGCCGTGATATCACTCCGGTTGAGCCGGCCCATGCATGCTGAAGCGTGTCTCTCCCACGGTAAGTAGGAGGTAATATTAGTAGGATCTTTATTCTAAAAAGAAAAAAAAAATGTTTAATGTTTTCAAAAACAACTCTCGCACTAGGTAAATTACTGAGTAACGGGAGACTTTGCAAACATACATGAAACAAATACAAATGTATGTTGGTATGAGTAGTTTATGTCTTTCCTCAAGAATCAAAGTATATTTGTGTTAAACTTCAATAAAGTCAATGCAGTAACTTATCCGTGAAAGCGTAACAGACAGACATACAGTTTTACTTTTGAATTTGTAGTATGAACATGGAAGTAGGGAAAGTACATCATTGTACTTTAGCAAGGTAAGTTTGACTTCTAGATTTATAGGAGAGTACCTACCACTTTTAAAATTAATATAATGAATATATTAACCAACTTTGTACCCCGACTTCAGCCTTTTTTCAACCCAAGATTTAATTGCCCTTCATTCGTATAAAATTATTATTTTAATATTTAGCCCCAAGCTATCAAGGAGCTGAATGTGTTTTATTTATCGTCTTTAATAATATAATGGGCATGCGGCTACTGATATTGGAAGTTGTATAAGTGAAACATACTGAAGACTGTTATTTCTTCAAGACTGATGACTCTGGGTAAGTAATAATAAATGGGAGAAGATTCTGTTTTATTATTACTGATATCTGTACCAGTATTAAAGTTAATAACAGTTATAGTGTTGAATTCTGTATGTGTACATATATTACAACAATTGATTAGATTTAAATCAGTGTTCAAAAAGTTTGCATTAAGCTAACAGATCAGAGCTCAAATGAAGGTACTGGTCCTGAGTGAACTAGAACTAATTATCTGTGGCAGTTGTTATAATGTAAATCTATATCTATACTAATATATAAAGCTGAAGAGTTTCTTTGTTTGTTTGTTTGTTTGAACACGCTAATCTCAGGAACCGCTGGTCCGATTTGAAAAATTCTTTCAGTGTTAGATAGCCCATTTATCGAGGAAGGCTATATATCATCACGCTAGGACCAATACGAGCGGAGCACCAATGAAAAATGATTCGAAAACGGGGGAAAATTATCACGCTACGGGCAATAGAAGACGCAAACGAGGTTGCGTGGGTCGGCTAGTACTAATATATAAAGCTGAAGAGTTTGTTTGTTTGTTTGAACACGCTAATCTCAGGAACCACTGGTCCGATTTGAAAAATTCTTTCAGTGTTGGATAGTACATTTATCGAGGTAGGCTAAAGGCTATATATCATCACGCTAAGATCAACAGGAGCGGAGCAGCAATAGAGAATGTTTTAGAAACGGAGTAATGTTATCACCCTACGGGCAATAGGAGACGCAAACAGGGTTGCGTGGGTTAGCTAGTAAATAAATAAATAAATACTGCAGATAGAAAATGTAATTATTACAAGAATTCAAAAAGCACCGTTACTGATGACTAAAAGTGTTTTATAAGGACCCTTCAAGCGGGAAATTCGGTGCGGACAGACATCAAAAATCTTATGAATTCACCATCCTACTAGAAAAGGGAAATAACAATGGTGATGCCAACCGACAGATGAAATTAAGGTACGAGTATAATACTATATATGATACCTATATGGATCATTCTAGAACACGGATAACTAGTTACTAATACAGCCCATAAAAATTTACATCACTTTCTCTACAAACGTACATAGATGTATATGTACAGTATGTCACAGAATAATGAGCTATATACTTTCCTATAAACATAAGAAACACCAAAAATAACGTAATAAATATAGCAGTAATGAAAATACCTATAATGTAAATCATGCTCTAAATATCTGAGATTCTATCAGATTATTCCCAGGAAAAAACTATAATTTCATTTTGGCAAAGCGAACAAAACAATATAGTCCGGGATCTCCGGAACAAATTTTACAAGTTATTACTATCAAGCTTATTTTTCGTGAGTGGTTTCATTTTGATGAGGGGCTCACCTTTAACCTTACACAAAATTTCGATTGTGGTAGCTGTCAGGGGTAGCAGAGACGAAAAGCTTTTGTCGGAAAAACGTACCACGCAACGTACGTTATCCCAGTCCTATGCTCAATTTTTTTTCCCTGCTAGCCCTGTTGGCTACCACAATCGAAATTTTTTGTAAGGTCAAAGGTAGGTCCCTCAACTAAATGAAGCCACTTACGAAAAATTAGCTTGATAGTAATAACTTTAACATTTGTTCCGGGGATCCCGGAATAATATATTTCTGCATAATATTACACTTCAGATTCACACAACCTTGACAGATCCGTCGTAACAGCAGCTGACACATCTTTTACTTTATTATGTGATTTATTCTCCAAGATTTATACCTTATTGGGATTTCTTATTTAAATGCGAAGGCATAAAAAATGTTAGTTCGAGTCATATGAAATAGAAACTGTTATTAAAGCTAGTCGCAAAATAAATAAAATATGACGTGTCTCATCGAGAGACACGTCACATTTTGCGACTAAAAATAAGGTAAAAAAGGATTAATCGCGTTTTTCTATTGTGTTTATTGGTCTAGAATCATCCAAAATATTGTTGTTTTTAACCGACTTCAAAAAAAGGATAACCGTCGTCTATGAACCGATTTCGATAATTCTTTTTTTAATGGAAAGGAGATGTCAACGGTGGTACCATGATAAGGACATTAATATCTGAGGAAGGCCTCCCGCAAGGTGAACGGACGACCTAGTTAAGATCGCAGGGACTCGTTGGATGCAGGCCGCTACCGACCGGTCACAATGGAAGTCAATGGGGGAGGCCTACGTTCAGCAGTGGACTTCTTACGGCTGATATGATGATGATGATGATGATGATGGCATCCAAGAGAAAACTAGTCGAACCTTAAAGTCGGTTTCATTTTTCTTAAAATTGTACTTGTTTGTATATAAACACTTTATGTGGTGACCGATTAACCTCCCAAATGTCGCCACACCTTTTCCTAAGAGTGGGTTTCGTAAGAGTCGACTACGGGAGAAAGGATGTTTTGATAAATAACTTGTAGTGGATAAATCATTATCTACAATGACCTTTTCTTTTAGAACAGTATTTTTTACGCGATTTGCAATCAAGATATTTACAGATAGAGATAGCTTAAAAAACTGTATAGATTAGGGATCACAGGGCCGTATATAAGAAATCTGAGGTTATAACTACTTCAAGAAAGATGTATATAGTTTTTTTTTTATAATCGTTAAAAGTCAATTGTATATTGTAGATGACGATTTCACAATATCTAAAAGTAATGATAGATTTTCAACAAGTTTTAGAACAAACAAATAAATTTATCAAATCATGGTTATTACTACTGCAAGTACCCATAACATTTTAACAATTATTTTTAACGGGAATTAACGCGATCACTTATTAAAAGGTATAATACCATACCTCTGATTTGCCTGACGTTTCAATCATCGACGTTTTAATAAGTGATCGCGTTAATTCCCGTTAAAAATAATTGTTAATATGTCATGGAACGCGAAAGTTTAAAAGTTCGTATACTCATAACATTATTTACAAAATTATGATCTGACATTATAAATTCAAATTGTAAACCCTAACTTGTTCAATTCCACTTGTGAATAAGTCCACCCAAGATAAACCTATAAGGGTTTTATGGGTGTTTTATGTTTGTTAATGTATACTGTTTTTCTTATGTAAATAAAAAAAAAAAAAAAAAAAAAAGTAAATCGGTGAGATTGACCCTGAAAAATATTACGTTCAAAATTGAAAATCTCTACTGAATCTTGAAATCAACCATCACCAGCATACTTATTTAATTTGCAAAAATACACGTGAATCTAAATATGTCTCCAAATCTAAATCTAAGTGTATAGTAGCATTATAGAATCAAACTAAATACTATTAACATTCCAATATTAGTATATATATTGTGTTTCTGTATATCAGAAGTTGTCATTATCTTCGAATTTGTATTTTGCAGTGAATGAAAACACGATGCTTTATGTCGCTTAAAATATCTGGTAGTCGTGAATCGCTTTGAAATAAACTAGTTCTTAGCTTTTTTGTAAGATTGACTTTATTAAGTAGTTTGACATCAAGGCCAACATATTTTGTATGTATCTTTTTAATACATTTATGAAAGCTGAGCCTCAAAGTATTACTCGGAGTTTTTTGCTTTATTAATAAAATAACAATATTTAATCTCGCTTCGGATTAAACTTGATGAAAACTGTTTATTTTAGCGAATTACTAGTAATTCTGAACGTTAATATGAATATCTTGAGCCACATATTATGGCTTATATTTAAGGTTGTCTCCGAGGTATAATCATTATATAATCGAATGTACCTGTACCTGGATCGGATATTTATCCGCAAAAAGTTGCAGTTCATCATGCGCACTGTCTAAAACCGGAGGCCATCATCAGCTTATCGCAGAACACTACTAGCCATAGGCATCAGTAATTGCACGCCACTAGGTTCGATCCTCGACTTCTCGCATCCAGCTCCTCCCGGGTCGGACCAAATGTTTGTATGATCTACAAATATTTGTTTCGGAGTTTGGGTGTTTTCTATGTATAATATGTATGTATTTACAAAAAAAAAAAGTATATATGTATTTGTATCAGTTGTCTAGTACCCATAACACAAGCTCTGCTTAGCTTGGGACTAGATGGCGTTGTGTGATAGATGTCCGAAATATTTATTATTTATTATTATTATTATTGTTCATTTCTACTACCATTGTTATAATTTTAAGTCAGGGGTTAAACACCGACCTCTTACGACCTACATTCAACACCTTCTAATAGAAGTAAATAAATAGACTATTCAGTCGTTTGAAAAAATATAATGGTAGGTCTAATAGCTTGTTTTATCAGCAGTTCAATAAAATTAAATGACCTAGAATATACGCCTCTAAAATTACTAAATAAATATCTACTACTACTACTACTAAATAAATATAATAAAATACGATCGACAATCGCTAGCTATAAACAATACTATAAAAGATAGTATTAATAGTTAATTATTTTAAAGTTCTAAAATGTGCTGGCATTTAAAAAATAAACAGAAATCTTCTTTCTCTTTTTATCAGACTATGGCCCATAGTCTTTGTACCAATTTTTATGAATGAGATATCAATAAGTAAAGGTTCGGGTATCACAGACTATATAAATTTTATATGGTTGCCTGTAAGATATTGCCTTGGAGCGATAAGGCCGCCACTTGTACATCCTACTAATCCTACTAATATTATAAATGCGAAAGTTTGTAAGGATGGATGGATGTTTGGATGTTTGTTATTCTTTCACGCAAAAACTACTGAACGGATTTGGATGAAACTTTACAGTAATATAGCTTATAGATCAGAATAACACATAGGCTAATATTTGCCGCGATAGCCGACATATACGTGAGCGGAGACGCGGGCAACAACTAGTACTTCATTTTAGTTTTAAAAAATCTATAGGACTATAGATTTTTTTAAACTTTTTTTATGTATTTAATTATAGTAAAGAAGTAATTTGATCCTTTCAAATATATTTACTTGAAATAAAATCAAACTATTATCGAAATGACCTCTGTGATGATCTACTAACCAAAATTTCGTTTTGTTTCATCCATTATCCATATCTAATAACGAAGAAAATTGCTTGTAGTTATTACGATAATACAGTTTTAAAGGAAAAAAACATTGAATATTCTAAATAAACTTTGGTTGCTTCATAACCAAACTAGCTTAGTCAACCGAGTAAAAGGAGAAAGGCGATTTTAAACCGAAATTGCGCATCAGTTGTTGCGCCATGTAATTAGCAATTCCAACGATTTAAGTGTAAACTACTATTTGCGGTTGTTATGTAATAAATTTATCTTCAATAGCGCCATTTTGGTCAAGTTTCACTGAAACATAGGCTGGTATAGTTAATGAAAAATGTTGTGAACATACATGGTCTAATACGATATTCCATTGTGTGTGTATATTCCAGTGATATCATTAAAAAATATATAGCTATTTAGACGTAATTGGGCATCAAATATTCATCCCCACTTTAGCGAGTATAACAACTGTAACATTTTGTTTACAAGAAAAAGTTTCAAAATTATAAAACGATTAAATAAAAAAAATATTTAGCCTATGTCACTCGAGTCAATGTTGTGTGAATCTATTGTTAACTCATTAAATAAAACCGGTTCAGTAATTTAGGAGCTACGTAGCAAACATAAATAGATTGCCAAAACTATACCTCCTCCTTTTGGCTTCGCCGTACAGAGCTCGCCAAAGTTTATTACCTCGAAGACTACTTAAATTATTTTAAGTTTAAGTAGACCATCCACTTAGTTAGGCTGGTTTTTGATTCATTTCTGACTTAAGAACCTTCACTTGAATTTCAAGGATCCTCCGATTCTTTTATTGCTTTGTAGACCCATGTAGAGGAGATTGTCGTAAACCTTTATGGATCGAAACAGAACATTTTCAACCCCCGACTCAAAAAGAGGGGTGTTATAAGTTTAACGTCGATGTCCATCTGTCTGTCTCTCCCTCTCTGTGTGTGTATGTATGTATACGTATGTGTGTGTGTGTGTATGTATGTATGTATACGTGTGTGTGTGTGTGTGTGTATGTATGTATGTATATGTGTGTGTGTGTCTGTGGCATCGTAGCTTTCAAACGGGTGGACCGATTTCGATGCGGTTTTTTTTATTTGAAAGCCAGTTTTCTGGCGGTGGTTCTTAGCTATGTTTGGTTAATGTCGATCCTCGGTCCAGTAGTGTAAGAGTATCAGCTCTTTTCCAAAATGATGTAAGGCATTTTCTTAACTCGCTTCACGCGTGCCAGTATAATCGTTAAATGACAATTACTTGATAATTTCGACCTGATGCTGAGTAGGCCTATAAGTGTCTATTTAAAATATTCAGTGTATATTATAGACTGAGTGTATTCTACATCCATGAAGCAAAGAAGAATCAAGCAAAGACATTAGTAACGCTATGAGCGTTCATACTTAATGTTATAAATTCGCAAGTAACTTTGTCTGTCTGTCTGTTACGCATTTACAATTAAACTGCTGCACCGATTTCAATGAAATTTGGCATGGAGCTACTTTGATTCTTTAGAAAGGACATAGGTTCTATGGGGGACAGGTGGTAATGTCCCACAAACACAAAGGGAGGTCCGACCAGGCGAAGTGATCATGCCTGGCGGGCCACTGCCCAACGGTTGACGTTGGGATTTTTCTATATATGTTAATCGGCGCGAGAACTCTTATTGCGTAATTTAGGATTGTTAGTTACTCCGTGTTGTGCGTTACTTCGTAGTTCAGTGTATCTTCGGTAGATGGCGCTGTAATATGTTTTTGTTGCCGCTGTATGTGGAAGTCGCCACAGGAGATATATATATTATTTCACGACAAGAGATACACACGCGGGTGGAGCCGCGGATGAAAACGAGTTTACTATAATTTTAATTTTTTCACGTAATAGAAAATAAGCCTAAGCTTTAGGAATTAGATAGGAAATAGCGAATTGAATTTTACAAAAACGGTTAGTAAGATGAGAAGGTTACACAAATGGATGGTAACGTGGGTTAGAGCTTGTGACTTTAACTATCGCGAAGTGTAAACCATAGACTTAGCGTTGTTACTAAAATTTTCAGTCTGCGATCCCTCGTATGAAACTAAAAACTAGGCTCACAAAACTTTTTTTGGATCCCAAACTGCAGTTTAAAATCTAAGCAGAAACAAATAAACCACAACTAATTACAAAGCGAGTTTGCATCCAACCAAAGTTTGCACCAGAAAAGCCGTTCCCGTTACACCCCTGATTCGTCGAGCCGAAATTTGAGGGCCTAAAAGAAAACTTAAATTGGACTTTTGTGAGGCTCTACGTGGTACTTCAAGTTTCTTAGGTAACTTTGGCTGAAAATTAGATTTTCTGAATGTTGCCCTCCTTAGTTTTAATGGAATAATTGCTTTGTTTAGATATTATCACAGGATTGACATTGTATCGCCTATTATTTATTTTAATTCAATATTTTGCAATAAAAGTTAGTGTCAATTTTTATTAACAAAACATTTAAATGTTTTGTTAAATACTGACTAACTTAATATCGAATAATAAACATTCACATTTGAATCTCCGATAAGGTATGCAGGGATTTTCTGAAGCAAATCTACCTCCCAGCAAATAACAAAGTTAATTTTGACGGTTACTGGAAAGTACCATGAGTAAAAGGCGGACAGTTATCAACAACAATTAACAATCAATGCGAGGTTAGCCCATAGGATAAAATAAGGTTGTTTTGTTTAAGTTCAACTTACTTGTTTCGGTACCATCACAAGATCGTTAAATTCCAATGTCGGGGAAAGCAGATAGCCGTTTTTGTTTTAAAGAACACCAAGAACACAAAATTGAATTAAGAGCATTATTATTAAGAGCATAAATAGAATTGAATTAAGAGCAGGATGATAATTGTATTGTGTTCAGTATTGAAGTGGGTAGTTGTACAAAATATTTCCAGTGAGACTTGCTCGTTCCGAGGATCTCTCTATTGCAAGATGTAGACAAATATGACCGTATTGTATGTTGTAAAGCGATTATATTTTTATCGAGTCTGTATTATTGTAACTTGTATTATTGTATTTTTCTTTCCTATGTATTTTTGCCATTATACTTAACTACAAATGATATTACTAATAACATCTTTTCTAAGTTGGAATTTGTGTTTTCATTTAATTGGTTTTAAAACTTTTTACAATGAGGTTCCCTCGTTCCCCATCACACATCATTTTCACAAAAGTTATCTAGAAAGGATAATTTCTGAATATTCATTAGTCTTTACTATTTGTCAATATAACCGAGTAGTACTTATGGAAGTCATCAGTGTAGGCCATATCCCCTAGTCATGAAAGATAAGCACGTTCTGTAAGGCTCTACCGTCTTGTGTCTCTTGGGCCTACTTACTTCTGCTTTAGAACCTCGTAACCAAGGAGCAAAACGACTCACTTGCTGTGGTTTTAAATATGTTGATGTTAGTTCACAATGTGTAATGTGTTAACTTTTGTTATTATTTCACTTACTAGCTGACCCGGCGAGCTTAATACAGTTGAAATGACTTTCTATCCAATTTTGAAATATAATTAAATAAAAATAATCTGCTCAAAAAGTCGTGTGTCTGATTGAAAAGAAAATAATGAAAGCATAACTATTTCTGAGCATGGAACTCTAAAAGTCACAATAGTATCATATAATATGAACCAACAATGATTATTGGGTCGTAATAAGAAACCACAACATATTAACAATATATTTGACCAAAAGCTGTTGGTATTGATATTTGACCCTAATCCTTCAGACGAATAAAAAATTACTTATATTAATAAGTAATCTTTTGGTTGAATATCTGAAGGATTTTGTGTTATAGATATGTTGCTTGAGTTTTGATAAAGATGAGTAAAATTGTAAGTATCGTTGTAATATTAATCCATACCAGTATTATAAATTTAAACATAGCTCTGTCTGTTTATTTCTATTCTTTAGCTAAACAACTTCACTGATTTTAATGAAATTTGGCATGAAGATCACCGCGAAAACTGAGATTTACTTAGGGGGGTTGCGCGGAAGAAAGCAAGTGATTTTACAAAAGTCATGTTGTTAAATAGCAATAACTAAGCATTAACGATTCTCCGGAGTAAGGGCTCCCATACATAACTACGATGCGATGCGAGGCGACACCGCATCGCAGGAACTTGCTATGTGAATTACGGCGACATCAATTCGTGTAGCAAAGCGTTAGTTCAGGTGACAATACTTTCGAAGGTAGGAAGTCGTATAGGAAGTGTTTTTTTAGGAATAGTGCCATGTATCGCAAAAAAAATTGTACCGCTGCTGTTGTTGTTAAAGATATTTAGTAATAGATGATTTTGCGTTCATACATTCAGTACGATTATGAACGTTGACGGGAACTATTGTACTTTAGAATGATTATATCTTCATTTGAAGAGCTTTTTGAGTTTATTATCACCATCTGTATAAAACGATCGTACAAGTGAAGAATTGCTGTTATGTCTTTGGAAATACTATGATTATTTGTGCCCATTTTAATCGGTAAAATCAAGCTCTCCTTCTGTTGACATTGCGTTATAGGTGGAATAAATTATCATTAGTGGAAGATGAAGTGCGTGGTACGTTTGACGATTGTTCGTTTTGTTTATCAGATCGAAAGTTCTTGCGGCACATAGGTGCGCGCTCGCAGATATTTCCTTTTTTTTTTTATGATGATCCAGATTATTTATTATGTGGGAGCCCTTAGACGTCTGAAGGGCATCGCAATGATTTTTAGTTGAAACATCATATGCCAGATATAACAAGGAGCCAGAGATCCGAAGAAATTTTTAAATAATCAACAAAGAAAGAAAGGATTAACAATGAATTCTAATATTTTATATAGGATAAGTAGTAGGATAAAATTTGGAACCCAGATTGGTTTACTGTAATATAATCCTACTAATATTATAAATGCGAAAGTTTGTAAGGATGGATGGATGTTTGGATGTTTGTAACTCTTTCACGCAAAAACTACTGAACGGATTTGGATGAAACTTTACAGTAATATAGCTTATACATCAGAATAACACATAGGCTACTATTTGCCGCGATAACCGACATATACGCGGGCGGAACCGCGGGCAACAACTAGTAATTAATAATTTAGCTATGATCTTCTATTGAAAGAAATTGGAAGTCTGGTCATGGATTAGGTTATGTTTTATCCGACCAAAGGCAAGGGAAATATTTTTGGTAGTCTATATAACTATGTTTAAATGTTCCATGAAGCGCTTAAGTGCTTCGCAGAGACTGGCCGGAACTTGCCTTGGATAGAGGGAAGTGACTTGTTGTAGGGGTAGGACGCTGTTGCCTAGCAGTGGGGCACAGTAGACTCATAAAAAAAAACAAAGTTGTGATTAAAGATTTACTTTCCATTTTCCAATTTTACACAGCGCCAGAGAGTCTAGCTGATTTAAAACACCATATTATTCTCAAAATACTAACAATATTTTTATTAACTCTGCAACAGTAGAATAGTATTGAAAAAACTTATTCCAATTATTCCAGACTTTATTTATTAAGATGAAATAAGTTCAACAGCGAAGGCCGAGTATACTTAAACCTAAGTAAAAGTTATGTTTAAGTCTCAAGAACATTAAATACATCATAATTTAATCTTACTTGGAAGTTAGACATAACTTTAGCAAGTTTATTAATAATGATAATAAAATATTATACTGCCAACGCTACCTGAATAATTGAGTATAATTTTTATAGCATATAATGCCAACATTGGATAAGTAAATTCGTATATAAACATAATACTGGCTTTTGTCTGCGGCTCCGCTCGTGTATACCTATATCGGACATCGCGATACATAGTAGCCAGTCAGCATGTCTTTTCTCAAGAATGAAAGTATTTCCATGAAAAAAACATTTCAAAATCGGTGCACTAGTTTAGACATGAAATTGTTACAGACAGAGTGTTATTTTTACCCGACTGCAAAAGAAGGAGGGTAATGTTTTTCGAGTGTATGTATATGTATGTATGTATATTTTGTTGGCACGCCCTAGAGCCTAAACGGTTTGTTGTTTTTTTATATGGGTGGTGTCAATAAATTTGTCTTAGTCGTGAGAGCGACACTGGGTACATCAAAATTAAAAATAAACAAAATGAAGGATTTTTGGAGCCAAAAAGCAATCTCAAGAAAAAAAATGTTTTCAAAATACATCGATGTGATTACGAATATAAATATATAACTTATATGTTTTATTAAAAAAAATATAAATCCCAAACAATAAAATTAAGAAATGCCAATGACATAAATCTTATAAAACCTCGCACCAACTACGGTAAAGAAAATATCATGTACGGTGGTGCAAAAATGTACAATAAGGTGCCTAGAAACATAAAAGAAGCTAAAACCATGCAAACATTTTAAAAATTTTTGAAAAGCTATCTTGTGACGACACGATAAAAATAGTTAAGATAAATTTCTCACTGCCTCCAAACATGTTACATCCAGGTACGCTTAATCCATGTATTTGTCTCTGTTCCGATAACACAAATTACAAAGTATTCACGGTTACCTTCCTTTAAATTATATAATTTATTAGCTAGTTTTGTATGCATTACATACCTTAGATTATTAATAATATTTTGCATAAGTGTTAAAATTATGAGTTCAATTATGTTTCGCATAAGTGTTACTAACTATTCCGCTCCGCTAGGAGTATATTTAAGTGTTCTGTGAGTGTTACACCGCTCGGCAAATTGTTTCTTTTTTAAAATGTGTTCTCATGTAAGTGAATCTGGAATTCTTTATGAGAATAAAGTTTCTTAAACCCAAAAACGAAATTTCCTAGAGATGACAATTTGCTTTAATATGGATTACAAGATGTTCCTTACATTAACTTCTTTTAAAAAGAACTAACCTATACATCGGTCGTGTAAATTTAAAATATTGGCGGAGAATGAGCTTAGTATCCTAAAAAACCCCGACTGTGTCAATATCTGTCATCTTTATCAAATTCAGTTCTTTGTTTTTTTTATGTATGTACCCAGCGTCAGTCTCACGACTAAGGCGAATCTATTGACACCACTCACATAAAAATACGACAAGCCGTTTAGGCTCTAGGGCGTCCCAAGGAAATATACATTCATATACTCGAAAAACATAACCCTTCTCCTTTCGCAGTCGGGTAATAAAAAGGACTTAATTTAATTAGGTCTTTGATAGTTTACTGCCAGACATAGGCTTTTACTTAGAAACAAGGTTTTAGCTATCATACTACTTTGCCCAGACGAGTTGGTATACGTTTGTTTTAAGTTTTTCTTCTCACTACAGTTTCTATTTTAAAGTCTTCGTAAATATAATTTATTTCTTTGATTTTGAGAGAACCTTATTACTTTACATTTAAGAATATAGTAACTTAGGTAACAAAGCCGACTGTAAGTAATAAAACAAAACATAAATAATAAATTCAGTTTACTCAAAGTAAATTCCCTTATTCATATAACTCTCATGTCATATTTATGAGTGTTTGCTATGTTAGAAATGAATATCAAATACTAAGACTATAAATCATTGAAGAGGAACGTGGAGCCGGTAGTATCTGGGCGGAGCTGGCTGATTGTTTGGCAACACCGAACTTTATACCGGCATCCGTTTCACACAACATCAAACTATATGAAAAGGAATACATACAAGATTTATGAGGTTTCCTTTGCCAGATTGTTTATTTGTTATAAATGTATCAATTGGTGTTAGTGTTATATCAATTTGTTCATATTTGATAAAGAACTGCTAAGAAATAGCTTAGATTTTGGTGCTGCGATTATAGATTATACATCATGTTTTGATTGAGATACACTAAGGTTGGATTAGATTTGCATTATGAATGTGTTTACAATTTTGAAATATATTGGGTATTTCAAATATAACTTTGTATTTTGTTCTTGTTACTTTAGAACATTTTTTAAATGTATGTGTTAATCATTGAACTTGATTCCTTTAAAAAAGAACTACATTTTTGACAAATAATTCCTTTAGCTTTCCTAGATCCAAACTGATTACAGTTAGACAATCTTATATCACTTTAATGCACAAAAAGATAATCTAATTAATATTTATAAACTTAAAATTATAGGTATTAAAACTTTAAAACTGAAGAACAAAATAATAAGAAGAATAGCTCTAAGACAACATAAGAACTAAGAAATTTTAATTCTGCTATTATACTAAGTATAATTTGTTAATAATAACATTCCGTAAGGCTTCTTCATAATAACCGTGCTACGCTAAATAATACAAGTAGTAGAATCAAATTGAAGGCCCAAATTGGTTTATTGGTATCATAATAATTAATAGTTAAGCCTTGAACTTTTGCCGCTTCAATTACAATACGTTTTTGATAGAAATTAGAAACATGATCATCGATTTGCTTTTTGAACTTTGAATAATTTCTGAAAGTGATGTTATTGTAAAAAACGAGAGCTCTAGAAGAAAGAAAATGTAAAGTGAAATCACACGTCTGTAGCAAAAATGTTTTGGCTTAAAATAGCATTTTAATAGGATAGCGAAAGCTTTTCATTTAATTTTTGTATTGGTATTGATATAAAAAATCAAAGGAAGAAAATAGAATAATTTAAGCAGAAAATATTGTTTTTTAGCTTTTTATCTTCTTCATTATTCTTCTTGTTTTCATTACAAATTTTTTACTTCGATTTTTTTGAATATACAACAGTTTTTACTTAACTTTATCAGAAATAATTTGATATTTCCACCTCATGAATGACCATGTCCAAAGTCATTACCTACGATGACAAAAAATTAGGCGGATTATACCTAAAAGTCAAATATTTAAGAAATACCATTACCGTTTAAGTAACTATTTTAAATACTCAGTACAAACATCGTATTTAAGTATTTAGAACAGAGTTTGCATAATTGCAGGAGTTCATAGACAGTGAAAGGCAGCTAGCCAATCCGCTCACGATACTGGATCTGCCCGATGACCCGTTTAGCTTAAATAATTCATACACTTTGCGAAACCAGATCCTAACAAGGTTATACCTTCGAGGTACCTTTTGTTGTTCTATTCAATAAGTTGAATAGGTGTTTACTGGCTGAATACATTGTTTAACAAAGATTGTGGCGGTTTTAAGGTCATGTGTACATGCCCTTCATTGAAACCTTCAAAATCTTGATACGTAACAAAGCTATTTACTTTGTTATCCTACAGGATAATGCCGTAAAGCACGTGTACTAGTGTCGTCTAATTTATTTTTAGCTGTTTTCTTAAATTATGATTCAAGATTTGAGTTTAAGAACGAATTTGATTACTCATAATTAAGTTTCTCAAATCGGTGTAGAAAACCTTGGAGATGAAATATTATATTTTTCGCTTGTATAAATCACTGTTTTCTACCTAGCTTGTTACTTTATGATTACACAATTATCCATTACATTATTAAAACAGTATTATTAAAAAAAACATTATCCATGTAAAAGTAAAAGTTTCACCATCGATCACATATTATCGAAAGAGGTTACTAAAGGAGCAAAATCTAAGCAGGAAGACATTACTGCAAAGGGAAAAGACACTTAAAATAAACCCTATAAGGTTTAAGTTTTCTTTCAGTTTCTTGTTTTACTTTCTGGCCAGACGTTCTAAGGAGAGGCCAATGTTCACCAGTGTATATGGACTGTTAAAGACTGTTAAATGATGACGACATATCATCAGCTATTACTACATTAATATCGATTGCAACATACATTTCTAACAAATCGGGAACGGAGACGTAATACATGTGATTATGCTGTAAATGTGCATGAATCATTAGTAAAGCTATAAACCCATTTGGTTCATCTCCTTCTTTAGTACAATCAATAACAAGCAGACACCAATACTGTAGATAAACTATGAATATCGCTGTATTGTGTCACACTCAAATTACTGTCATGAAACAGTCGATCATACCTGATTCCCTGAACTGATAGACAGAAGCGTAATAGATCTAAATTTTTCCTGTTATGATTTGCATCTCACCTATAAACTTGATAAAAATCACTTCAAGAATTAGATGGAAAAAATGAGAGTTTATTGTAAGGAAATCAATCAAATCTCATTTATTACCGATTGTAGTCATGACTTTAAATGAAAAATTTAAAGTTTGTAATTAAAATTAAATTAAGTAATATTTTTATGTTGGAGAATGCAAAGAACAGTCTAATTATAGTATATGGTATTTATGATCTTATACGGTCGCAATTTAATAGCCTCTAGTGCTTTATCGGTTTCGAGATGGAAGTTCATTTTTACTTGAAAGTTTGAAGATTGAATAAGAATATAATAATAAATAATATTAGTAACTATCGTTCGTAACTACCTCTCGATTATCACATCTAAACTATCTCCAATAAGAATTTTAGACTTTTTGAAACAAAATCTCGAACAATTTAAATCAAAACAGAAATTTGTAACCCTCCAAAGAGAGAATAGAAGTTCCTAAAAATAAGAAATAAAGCAAGTTTTGTTTAAATTAGCTCTGCCTGACGCGCCAGGGCGTGTCATTTACTTCTGACAACCCAAGATTACTTGTGAGGCGCCTGAATGATGGAGTTACGTATGTTTTTATTAAGACTCCGCCATCCACGTATTTGTTTAGGACATAAGACTCGTAGAAGGGCAACCTTAATATTAAATTTTGTTTACAGTATTAATATTGTATATATGTGATATATATATATATATATATATATATATATATATATATATATATATATATATATATATATATATATATATATATATATATTTATATATTTGAAGTTTCATAGTAGGTATATCGTTTATTGACAAATGTTATTCTTTTCAAGCCATTGGTGACCTTGGGTGTATTTCTGTAAGATGAAAAGAAACTGAATGTTGTTTTTTGTTGACTGTTCTTTGTGTTTTGATTAGCTTTTATGTAATCGTCATGTAATTTATAAAGCTCGCTTTGTTTTTCTATTAATCTCATACCGTCTTTTTAATCGAATCTGTGGCGTGATCAATACAACACGTGAAATATTCTATTTTTATGGACTTGGGGGCAGACGTATCGCCTGATAGTAAGCGATTACCGCCGCCCATAGACACTCGCAACACCAGAGACGTCACAAATGCGTTGCCGGTCTTTGGGGGATGGGGAGGGGGGTGAGGGGAGGGGTTCGAGTATGGGCCTCCGGTATCCTCACTTACTCGGTGAAACACAGCGAGAGCGCTATTTCACACCGGTTTTCTGTGAGGCCGTGGTATAACTCCGGTCGAGCAGGCCTATTCATGCCGAAGCGTGGCTCTCCGGTAAAAAACGGTTTTACTACTACTGCTGTCTACTATGCTAATTCAAAACAAAACAATAAAGTACTTTGAATGCAACTTCATGCCGTTTCATTGAAATTAGTTGATAACTTATGTTATACAGGTAAGCAGGTAATTCGTAAAGATTGTATATTTGAAAACTTTTTAGAATGTATACTTGAATCCCCATTGACAAAATTGTTGGGATGATTGGCGCCGAGGATACTGAAACACGTCTTCGTCAGTGCTGTTCAACAGTTTGATTTATTGTGAGTACGACTAATTGGAGTATATTTCAAAGAGCTCTTATCAGTTTCATTTCACTCAATACTCAGCGGTCTAGTGTATAGGCTTGGGTTTTTTGTTACAATTAACATGAATAAACATTTTTATGACAGATATACATACATACGAGCAAACGGGTCACTTCATGGAAAGTGATCTGAGTCTCAAAGTGATATAATAACGTACTGTAATATTATTTTTATAGGCGATTGCTATTTTTTATTTCTATGAATTAAGAATCAAAGTATCTCTGCTACAAATTTCATTGAAATCAGTACAGCAGTGTAGCCGTGAAAACGTAACAGATAGACACACCGAGTTTCTTTCAAATTTATAATATTAATATAGAAGTATGGAATAATAAAGGGTATATCCAAAGCACTATATAACACGTAAGTACACAATTTTTAAACAGTTTCTTCACAATCACAATATATTATCACTCGATGGTTTTAATAGAACCCAGTGAAATGTATTTCATTGTAACAAGAAAACATTAAAATAAAAAAGTACATAGCATTAAAGATGCTTCATAAAATTATACCGATAATGGAGTCTCTTGCGACCTTACAGGAGGTCAATAAACATCTCTCCGAAATCTTTTCACGGGAAAAAAGGAAAGTTAGCAACATTCCGAATACGTACTCGCACATACCTACGACACCTTTGATAGGGTGAGCATTAAAAAGTATTCACGTGGACTTCTCTCGAGTACTTACGTTTGCTTATCATCATGTGACGATACCGAGAGTATGAACTCTCGTTTGTTTGTATGTCATTGTCTCGGATGGTATCAAGTATATTGAACTAGCTGACTTGCGCAAATTCGTCTGTGTATTATATTGCCCGTACCGTGATGTTGTATAGCGTGAACAAATTTGTTTATCATAAAAACGGTTATAGACCAACTAACCAACCCCAAAAAATAGACGTATGCTGTCACGGGCTTTTTTTAGAACTTTTAAAGGGGGAACAATTGTATTTGCAATACTTTAACAATTTACGCAAACACGCAATGGAAGCTCTTAAAAGAAATATTACTTCACCTTTTTTGCAATATATTTCATTGATACTTTACTTTGATTGATATAGCTTTTATAGTCTTCCTCGATAAATGGGCTATTTAATACTGAAACAAGTTTTGAAATCGGATCAGTAGTTCCTGAGATTGGTGATTAGCTGAAATTATTATTGACAGTTTGTACTTTTGTAATTGTTATTATTCTTATTTACACGTGTCAATAACTGTTTAAATTTAATGTAAACAGAATAAAACTAATATCACATGTATGAAAATCAGTCTAAAACCAGTACACCATGGTAACCCTACTTGAAGGTTACCTCAGAAGCAAGTAAATAATTATTATTTAGCATTCGTATCACGTAGCCGCGGCTTTTAGGAGAAGGGGGAGTTGTGTGAAGTTGAATAACAATGATATTTTCTTATTTCCTAATATTTTTTTCACTGGTTTTTGCATGCGGCAGTGGGGTTTGACGGTGGCTGTTTTACTTTTCAAATCATTGCACCTTTAATATGGATTAGGGTTTAAGCTTTTGAAAATTTTAATTAGTATTCTCAATATTGAATTAAATATGTTAATGTAAATCGATTAAGTTTTAATTAAAAAAACTAATTAATAGATCAAGAGGTTTTTTGCTTTAAAGTTATGTGGATAAGTGTGACAAAAGATAGGCTGGCAAGAGCTGGATGCTAGAAGCCGAAGATCGAACCAAGTGGCGCGCAATTGGAGATGCCTAGGTCCAGCAGTGGACTGCGATAGGCTGATGATGATGATAATGATGATGATGATAATGATGATGAATGACATGTAGAGAATAATGCTTATATAAATGGAGTTGGAATTAGGTATTGTAACAACAATTTATGAGATAGGGAGTAAGTTAGGATTGCATATATCAGATTGCATGACGTCAGGTAGTTAATTCCTTTCGTAATGGTTTTAGATGATTAAATATCACAGATTAACTCTATTTAACTCGAAAAACAATCAATTTTAAGATGAGTATACAGCCATTTAGCATGTCAAATTATTGATAAATGTATATATTATACTTTAACTTTATTTATTCGATATTCAGTGAAGTTTTTATAACAAGATGGCAGGTGTAATCAAGCAGGTCTCACGACTGTCAGCATTAGTAAGATTAATACGCAATGGTTGTACTTTGAGAATGACATAAATTGCTACATGATTTTTATTTGTGTCAGATTTTGATGCATTAGTCTTATACATTTCATTGGATGAGAAAATACAACAAAAGATTTTTATCTATTATGGTAGTTTCTCATATAATAATAGAAATAATATATATCTTGGAGAGCTTGATAATTTTATTTATATTATTATTATAACTTTTAACATTTATTTATTACAACATTTATTTGTGATTTGTTCATCATACTAAACGGTCTGCTCAAAATAGGGCAAAATCTCCTTTGTACAGAGTGACATAACAAATATCCAACAGTAGTCTTTTAACAGCTGTCGATCTGACGTGATCTAGAATATTAAAAGTTAATTTCTAACGCGCTGTATTCCTTAGTAAAAGCTAACATTGTATGCAAGCAGCAAAACATCGTTCAAATGTAGGCAGTTCACAAAACATTTGAAATCGTAACTATAAAATGGTAATCAAGAAAAAAATGCCAAATGGTAATCAAATTGTATTTAATTATGTAACTGAATGTTAATTAATTCTATAAAGTAAGATCTATATAACTACGTTGCTACATTCATTATCCATATACGGCATACCTCAAGGTAGTGTTCTGGGACCGTTATTGTTATGTTCCATAAATGACATGCCTAAACTCTGTTGATTCATTTATTTTCCCTTTGACAGTTTAATAAATAGTCAATTAGTGATGACCAAAATTATTGACAATTCGATTAAAAATAACAATAGATTTAATTTAAGAGGAAGTCCTAATCGATTTGAAAAAAAAGTTATTTTTGTGAAACACCTTCTGTGTTAAATAGTAAGTCATAATCAAAGAATTTTTATTGACATCACAATTGAATGTGAATTTGTAAAATTATGTAAAAAGTTATCTATCATGTGTCAACTTTAATTTATTTATTAAACTAAGTTCTAACTTATGCCTTTCCATCCATTTCTTGCAAATATTTTATAGATTTAAATGACCCGACCCGGGATTTGTACCCGAGACCCAATGATCAGCTTATGAGACAGAAATATATATAACTAACAGATTATGAGAGTAGGGGAACAGAGAGTGCACCTTTTTGCACTATAATATCTCCTGCGTAGTTGACTGGTCTCCGTTGAGACTGGCCTCTATGGCCGTAATCGGCTAGGAGAACATGATCTAATTCTTTTTAATTTTACAAAGTGCATTATTTTGTATCATAACCTACAGTAGAAAATAAAAATGAGTTTTAGATTTGGTTTGAGAAATCACAATATTTAACGCCCAATTCAAGAATAATTTTAAATCTTTAAATGCGGCCAAAAAAACTTTTGACTTATTGTCATAGTTTTTTGTGTAAGCAGTCATGTATATAACTCAACATATATCCTACAAAGAAAGTATAACATATTTTATGGTTTATTTCTTAAATGTTTAATGTTCAATAAATCAACATCTGATTCATCCATTATATTACAAATTTAAGTGAGGTTTGGTGCGTTGGTTCACGAACGTACATCATCACTAAAATATTTAATGTTCACAAATAACTTAAGGCTCTTTACAGTGAGTTATTGTAATGATTAAATACAATCTCGCATTATTTACCTTATAATTTTTAACTATATTCATAACATTTTTATCGTTTGTCCTTATATGATTTCTTTCTGTCTGCCTTTGGAATTCACTTGACGAATTTCGTTACATTCATTTGTTGATTTTCAATTGTCATTAGCTTTAAGCAGGTATGTGGAAATTTGAAAGGCTGGTTCATTAGTCACGATAAGGACAGTATATTTCTGTTAATGATTTACAAACGTACAACTTTAATCCAGATACTAAAATAATATACACACAGTCATGAAAACGTAATTAAAATCGTAAATTATAAAATTTACTAGAAGACCCGACGATCTTACATATAGCTTTCCGTCTTAGACAGTGCTTATTAAAAATATTTATTTTCTACTGTATGCAAATCGAAAAATAAAAGCACGATTGAATTGTGCCAGTAATTCTCCTACTTAGTTCTGTAATAGGAAATCATTTTGTGAAATTTTATTCTCATATTCGAGTACCCTTTTGCATCTTTAATATAAATTTTTCTTCCTATACGCATATAGGTACTCGTGTATAACGTTCATCATCAAAAACCCATAGCATCCCACTGCTAGGCTTGGGTGTCCTCCCGGAGATGGTTAAAGTCAAACGTCCCCACAGTCTGGCCGATTGTGGCTTGCGGACTGGCAAGACAACATTGTGGCTACGTTATCTTGCCGTTAGATGTTTTTAAGCCGCCCAGAGGCCTCCAATTAAGCTTCACGATTGACACGACGCGACCACCCTATAACAACCGGGACCGAAAGCTTAACGTTACCTCCGAATCACGGAAAAGCTCATGGTAACATGCCACTAACGGTAGTCCATCCCATCTGATCGCGCCGTCGTTACTTATCCTCGGTGATTATTTCTAATCACCGAGTGCAATTGGACTATGAGCGCCTCATCTCACGTTCAACATTAAAAGCTAATAACAATCCACTGCTAGCGAAAAGGCTCTCCTTAGATAGAAAGTCATGGTCTACTGTAGCCCTTCACGTTGGTATAAGATTTCTTTCAAGTTTTTCTTCTTTTTAACCTCCGACACAAAAAGATGGATATTATTATTTTATTTATGCCCTGTCAAAATAACTTTACTCTGTCTGATGGAAAGCATAAGCAGAATTTAAGAGCGGTAGTCACCATACTCTTTGCGAATGCAGACAATGCTACAATGCAGCATGATGATCCACACCATGGCAGCCTAATGATGCTTCTGCATCTTTGGGCCCCCGGTCTCACACTCACTAACGAAACACGACCGCAAAAACGCTGTCATTTTACGTTGATTTTCTGTGCTAGAGCCGGTCAGTTTGTGCTTTTCTCAGCATGGCTCTATTACCTTTAAAGTGCTATAAGTTTAACTTCGATGTCTGTCTGTCTCTATGTGTGTCTGTCTGCATAGTTCTCAGCATTCTTAATCAGACGCGGATGTTTACAACAGTAAACACCGTTTATTGTATAGGTAATTAAAAAAAATATGATTGATCTACATATGATACCGGAACGAGTTTAATATCACAACCCGTGAGAATAATACATCGGTACTGTCTTATTCTGTACAATTAACTGTTCTACTTAAATGGGGAGCATTAGCGTTAATATATTTTAAGTGTTTCGTAAGTGATGATTCTGGGAGAGGATTAGTTGATAGGACATAGCGACAGCGGCGGGAGTGACGTGAAAAAGTGTTTCACTAGGCGGCAATAGTGTCTACTGCATTTTCCAAGGATGGTGACCACTACTTTTGGATTCTGCTCATGCTTTCCATCAGGCAGAGTATAGTCATTTTGGCAGCAAAAATATATATATTTCTTCAAGATTTTGTACCTACATTAAAAATAAATATAAAACTAAATCCATTTTAAAATTGTTGAGTATTTGTATAATACTGACATTAAACAAATATTTGAATATTTTAAGGTAGCACAACACTCTGCCACTTGATGTCTAAGATTAAATAATAAAAAAAACAGATTGTGCTAGGCAACAATCTGGTCTTTCTCTGGTCTTGCCAGAAAAAAACAGATTCAAGTAAAATTATCCATGTTTCTAATGTAAACAAGAAGCGTCTAAATATACGCATGAATAAAACCAACATCAAAACTAACTACCCAATTTCAACAAGTAATTACTTCGCCCAACAAATTATAATTAGCGAATCCTCTACAAAATTACATTCAACTCATCACTGTAACCTCTTTCTTAATTCGTAACGACTGTGTGTGAACTGAATTTATCATAAGCTTAAACCTAACGTTTATACTCAATAATGTCGGTGAGCGATTGTTTGTGTGATTCCTTTAAACCACCGTTGATGTGGAAGGAAATAAATGAGTGGACTGTAGTTTAGATTTTAATGTAAATGATACAATTGATTTACTATATGTACTGTGTATGCGCACGATGCATGTCATTGCGCCAAGCCGTCTGTGTCGCTGCCGCAGGTCGATGCCCCGCGCCCGTCCTCCCCGTCCGCCGCACCGCAGGCCCCGCGGTCGCCCTCGCGTCACTCCCGCGTGTGTGTTTGTAAGTGTGCGCTAACCGCGCGAACATGCTCCCCCCGTTGAAGAGCTGTCTTCAATAGGAAGAGGGCATATGTTGTTGAAGGCCCTCCTGATGACACCCTTCCTGGTCTTCATGTCGGCGACTCTCGCGACGCCGTCGCTGCCGGGATATATCTGGATCACTCTGCCCAACAGCCAGCAAAGAGGTGGTGCAGATTTATCCTTAACTAGCACCAAAGAGCCCTTTGAGATTCGCCCGCTAGACGAGGGCCACTTCGTAAGCTTCTGCAAGTGAGAGATGTATTCCGTGTTAAAACGCGACCAAAAATGCTCCTTGATAGAGGCGACTCTCTGGTATCGCTGCAGGTTCGTCGTGTGTTCATCTTGAACCCTCGGTTGGGGTACAGATGTGAGAGATCGCCCAATAAGGAAATGAGCAGGAGTGAGGACGGAAAAGTCGAGTGGATCAGAAGAGAGAGGAGTAAGCGGACGTGAATTCAGAATTGCCTCTATCTGAGCCAGGCATGTTGCTAACTCTTCATAAGTGAAGTGCCTTTGCTGTAATATACGTTTTAAATGGTACTTCGTTGATTTAACCGCCGCTTCCGCAATGCCGTTAAAATGGGGAGAATAAGGAGGCGCAAAACAAAATTGTATACCTTCCATGGCGAGATCCGACGGAATGTCAGGTTCCTGTAAAAAGGCAGAAAGCTCATTAGCAGCACCAACAAAGTTCGTTCCATTGTCGGAGAGTATGCTCCGAGGTCTACCACGGCGTGCAATAAAGCGGTTTAAAGCAGCCATATAAGCTTGTTTAGTGAGCTCAGTGACGAGCTCCAAGTGCACAGCTTTCGTAGCAAGGCAGACAAAAATGCAAAGATATGACTTTATTAGCTTGCAACCTCTACCTTTACGATCTGCTATAAGTACTGGTCCCCCGTAATCCACCGAGCAATTACTAAAGGGGTATTCGAGGTTGCTTCTATTAGCAGGAAGCTGACCCATGACAGGTTGAACATTTTGTGCTTTGAATCGAAAACATTTTAAGCATTTATGTACTATTGACCTTGCCAAATTTCTGCCTCCTAAAGGCCAATAATTTTGATGGATGTTTGCTAAAAGTAATTGAGGACCTGCGTGCAAAAGGTTGATATGTTGCGTCTCAAATAATAATTTTGTAAGCTTATGCTTGCCACATAACAATATAGGGTGCTTAACATTGTAATCATACGGTGAATTGTCAAGCCTTCCGCCCACACGAATGATGTTGCTCGCGTCGATAAAAGGTGATAAAGACGTAAGTCTATTTTTTCGGGCCAAAGGTTTTCCGGTTTTTAATGAAATATATTCATCGGAAAACATTTGTTGTTGTCCTGCATGTATAATAATAGTTAATGCATTATTAAGCTCGTCGCATGTGAGTGAGCCTTTACTTTTAATATTTTTACATTTTAGATTGTTTATAAATCTTAGTAAATAGGCAACTATTCTTTGTAGATAATTTAAGTTGGAATATTTAGTTATTAAATTTTGAACCAATATATTGTTATGTATCGTATGTGAATTATTATTTAAAATATTGGATGTATTGTGTGAAAAATGAACTAAAACATCTGGTAAATCTTGTTTCGCGGAATACGTAGGTAATGTAGGCCAGTGACTTTCATGATTTAAGAGAAATGGAGGTCCCGACCACCATAATGACGACTCTACGAGGAGGTCAGCCTTCAGCCCGCGCGAAACAAGGTCACCAGGATTGGCCTTCGACGGCACGTAACGCCACTCACAACCAACTGTACTTTCTTGAATTTCGTAAATGCGATTTTTTACGAAAGGCTTAAGTTGATTGACAGGCGTTGACAACCATCCCAGAACTATAGATGAATCGCACCAAAACACACACCTTTGAAAGTTAATAGTGAGTGATGCCCTAACTTTAGTACAAAGTCTTGCACCCAACAGAGCTCCACACAGCTCTAATCGTGGAATAGTTGTAGGTTTAATAGGGGCTACACGATTTTTTGATACAAGTAATGATGTTTGAATGTTACCAGATCGACTGATCGACCGTATGTATAAGCAAGCGCCATAAGCCCGCTCAGAGGCGTCTGTAAAAACGTGAATTTCTCGCGTAACCGCATCGTCACACAAAACCCAGCGTGAAATCTTTAAATTATTAAGTGACGTTAGTGTGCTAGCAAATGAAACCCAGAGTTGTGTCATTGTCAAAACCTTCTTCACATGCGCGTTTTTTTAATGACAGCGAGTGAGTGGGTGAAATGGAATTAAGCTCCCAACATGTTGGTAAGTCTATGTCCTGTTGTAAAAAATTACAAATCGTATTATTTGTAGATTTGTGTGAATGTGTCTTATATTTGTGTGAGTGGCTAGGGACAACACCCGATACGAGCCAACCGAACTTGCTTTCACACAGCTTAGGTTGATTTTTACCTAAATCTATGTAATTATGCATAATGACATCCCAAAATACTTGAGCACCCACCAGTATGTCTATGGCTGACGGTATGTTAAACGACGGATCAGCTAGATGTAAGCCAGTGGGTATTGCAATGTCTCTTATATCAATGAATGACGACGGTAACATTTGTGTAATTTGCGGCAAAATAAGACAGTCAATATTGATCGTATAGCCACTGTAATAAGACTCAATATTGAGATTGCAAGACTGTGTGCTATAACTGGTTTGATTGTCAATGCCCGTGACTGTGGAATACGTACCGCGTTGAGTCAATCCTAATTTATTGAAAAAACTCGAACTAACGAAGTTAGCCGTGCTGCCGTTATCTAGAATAACGCGCGCGTCGTACTTCTTGCCGTTTTTGCTAATCACCTTCACCATAGCTGTGGAAAGTAAAACATTTACATCAGTAGTAAGCTGTATGGAGGAGGCGTTAGATGTAAGTGTTACGTTTTCAGTGTGATTGGGCATTGGATCCGAAAAAGGTTGGTCAGGTTTGTCAGTGTGCAAAAGTGTATTATGCCTACTAGCACAATATTTGCAATTAGACAGCCTGCACTTCTTTTCATAGTGACCCGAACGTAAACAGTTTGTGCAAACTTTTAAATCCTTAGCTTTTTTTATTCGTAAATCGACTGATAAATTTTTGAATGAATCACAATTAAATAAGTAATGATTTTTTGTACATAATGGACATTTTAACATTTTATTATTATCGGACGTTACTAAAAAGTTTTTAGCTTTATAATTTTGTGATTGTTTATTTTGTATATTAAAATTATTATTGTTATTACTAGTTTTTATTGATTTTTGATTTAAATTATTTTCTAAGGTTTCTAATAGGTCTGCTTTTTCGCCTAAAAATGAACAAAATTGAGATAATGTAGGCGACTTTGTCAATGTGTTACGATATTCCTCCCATTTTCTACCTGTAGCAATATCTAGTTTATTAGACATCATGTAGATAATGAGAGTGTCCCAATGATCAGTCGGTTCATTGAGAGCTTTAAGTGCCCTGATGTTTTTATTGATGACGTCGATGAGGTGACGCAATGAAGTATGCGACTCCTTCGG
This sequence comes from Spilosoma lubricipeda, assembly GCA_905220595.1. Taxonomy (NCBI): domain Eukaryota; kingdom Metazoa; phylum Arthropoda; class Insecta; order Lepidoptera; family Erebidae; genus Spilosoma; species Spilosoma lubricipeda. Next base: position 7,057,538 of record HG992300.1, read on the forward strand.
AATAGGCTCAACATTAAATAAGGCTTGAACGTGATTATTAATAAGAAGTCTACTGTTATTGTAACGCTCACAAAGCAAGTCCCACGCTATGGGATAATTATCAGATTTGAAGTCCATATTTTTGATAACTTCTAATGCCCTTCCTTTAAGACACGCTCTTAAATAATGAAATTTGTTAATGTTATCAATAGTATTATTACTGTGAATCAAGGAGATGAAACTATCATGAAATTCTACCCAGTACTCATAGCCGCCATGAAAAACAGGCAAATCAATTTTTGGCAAGCGAACAAAGTTACTCTTACATGGAGCTGCTGAGTCCTCGGAGCCCGTCGCGAAGTCACCGCTCTCTGAGCGCTTTTGTTCATGGCGCTTAAGCAAGCATCGAGCCACTGCCACGAGTCGGTGGTATTGTTCCTCGATGGTCGCGCGAGCGGCGAAAGCCTCATCAGCATCTTCCGACAACAGCTCAATCTCGGTCTGCAATTCATCGAATTGTTCGTATAAGCACTCGAATTTGTCAAAACGACCTTGAAGTTCGGTAGCTTGTAACTCTGATAGGCCAGTACAGCTTTGAAGAATTTCCAAAAAATTTGAAAAATAAGTAAGCTTAGCTTTTATTGAGCTTCTTTTTTTAATTAAGCGTTCCATAGCTTTAATGGTTATGAATTTATAAAGCAAATGAAAAGAATATTATAATATGATATATTGCTTAGCTTTGAAATATTTTATTAAAGTAGGTAGGTATGTATTTACTAAAATGAGCGAAAGTTTTCTTATTTACATGAAATTTATCTAATTATGCAAATTATAGTAAATGCACAGCAGCGCAAGAAGAAATAATGTAAATAAAGCTTTATAATAAGAATGACAAAGCTAAATTGAAAGAATTGTTCGACCGGTAAAACGTCACCTGTGCGAGTTCAATGACACTGCAAGGTCGGCCAATGACCTTGGTTACGATATGCACAACGCCGGCGCTCACTAATAGAATAAGCAAATGCACTAATTCAAATAAAGGCAAGCCCGGGCAATAAGATGCATAGAAAACGGAAAGAAAGGAAATTGGAACGAACTCACTCTGTTACCCTGTCGAGGTTCTTCTTTCTTGAGGCCGATGGGACCAAAATGTTTTTTTTCTTGAGGCTGAAGGACCGCTGGTCTTTTATTTTGAGGCCGAGGGTACAAAAATTTTGTTTTCTTGAGGCTGAAGGACCGCTGGTCTTTAATCTTGAGGCCGAAGGACCATTATGTTTGTGTGATTCCTTTAAACCACCGTTGATGTGGAAGGAAATAAATGAGTGGACTGTAGTTTAGATTTTAATGTAAATGATACAATTGATTTACTATATGTACTGTGTATGCGCACGATGCATGTCATTGCGCCAAGCCGTCTGTGTCGCTGCCGCAGGTCGATGCCCCGCGCCCGTCCTCCCCGTCCGCCGCACCGCAGGCCCCGCGGTCGCCCTCGCGTCACTCCCGCGTGTGTGTTTGTAAGTGTGCGCTAACCGCGCGAACCGCGAATATAGGTGCTTCGAGTAAAATATACTAATTTGAGGTAATCATTTACAGCTGCTAAATAGGTCTATTATCTACTATAACAATTAGTTTTGATGGATACTAGATGTTTAATGCTTCTTTGAATTATAGTACTGTGTTCAGTTAAATTCGACAGTATTACACAATATTGTGCCACTACTGAGTGCAATTAGGGAGCTTGACATAGTCGAGAGAGACAAATAGTACCACCGATGATCGAAATCTGGGCATAACTTTTGTAGAACATATGAGAAAACTATTTATAAATTTACATAGTGAGTTAAAAATATATAACTTTCATCTATAAAAATTACTATAAAATACAATTATTTTCTTAATTTTGGAGCTTACTGTAAAGTTCCATTACATTAAAACCGTATCCAAGCACTTATTTTGGCAATTCTTCTTTATGTGAATACCTCTTTCTATTCTAGCAGAGCTATATTTTACCTCTTTATATCTCTTTAGCTACTTTAAAGCCTGGTGAAAATAGTCAAGGCATTAAATCAGAATTTGAACTCTAAATTGAAATATTAGTGTCATGCACAGACCACGCGATACTGTACAACTGATACAACTAGCGCTACATAAAGAAGACACTGAAGTACGGAGTAACTGCTGAACCTATATCGCGATATGGAAATTCACGCGCTGATCAACCGTTAGGCTGCAGCCCGACAGGCACATAAACTTTGCCCGATCGGGGCATCCTCCCTTTGTGTCAGAAGGACATGACGCTTGTTCCTATACTAATTGCAGAACATCTGTTTGACTACATGTATGTTTGTATTGACTAAATGCCTTGCGGGGTAGGCCTACATTATAATAGTTTAGTGACATATGTGTCAAATTAGTAATCGGTTGAATAGACTTATGAAAGAAAACAAGTTAACAATAATTATTCAGTAAACGTTTTGAACGTTTGCCAAATATTTAAAAACAAGAGAGGAAGATAAATATTGAAAAGTCCATTGCTTAGCACTACGCCTAGGCAGGATGACAAGAAGCGTTTACCTTAAATAGAGAATAAGTTCAGCCTGAAATATTTCCGCAATTTGGCAAAGAGCCAACTGCCAACGCTTGGTGTTCTTTCGTTTTGTTTTTAAAATATGTTCTTTATCGTTTGCGATAGTTTTGGAACTTTACAGTTTATGTTGATAAGCTTAACGCGGGGTAAGGTAAATTTTTAGGTGAGGTTATTTCAATTTCGGGCTTAAAGTAGTAGATTTTACATCCAAAGAATATTTACAGTCTATGCCACCAAAATGTATTGCACCGTTTGGGTGCGGGAGAGCCATGCTCGATAGAAATTGACCTCCAGAGTATAGAGTGGCATTAGCACACTCTCATAGCAAGTTGGCAATGCGCTGGTCACTCTATAATTGCAGGTTACCATGTGCATGTGTTACAAGAACAGCACTCTTGACGAATTTTGCATAGTATAGGTTAATGTGAGTGTCACTGTTTGTTTAGTAGATCTGTTGCTTAATCTTGACGATAAAGATTCGATTCCCGAATTTGATACCATGACAAAGTGAGAACAGGTCACGCGAATGCTTAAAAGTTACTAAGGACACGAGGACTGGGTTAATAGGTGACCGTTCTGTTGGTGTGCCTCTACACCATAAAAATATAACTATGAAAAATTGCATTGCGTTTAATTATATCCTTATACATAAGACAATTAATGACACAAGTCACACATTTTTTCTAAGAATTACTACTTCTGAACCTTGTTATCTTTTCCTATTAAGCCCTTTGACAAACAGATTGCACACCTAATTTACTTCCTAAACGTTAATACTATTCTCGAATTGACAACGGTGCGGTGTAAATGCCTAGCCCACAAACAAAACGAAACGTGAGCTTCGTCATTACTCTGAGTAGTATTTAACACTCATCTATTCACTTCCGACACGAGATACGTTTTGTATGTTAGACCGTAATTAATAACATAGCCCGCGGCATGTTTCCAAAACGCTATTTTAATTATTGTTCTTCTAAACTTTGGTTATATTTTATGCGTGGATGTGAAGTTTCTAGAGTTGTGTACTTTGTACCAGCGCGGCGGTTTCTCTGAATTAAAGTTGCCAGCTCCTTTTATTTTGGTAAACAAATTCAATTGTAAAATTTAATAAAATTTGTCCGCCCCTGAGATGACCTTTGTTATATTCGAAAAATATTTGGAAAATAATATACAGAGATCTTAATAACTATATAGCGATTTCAATTTTAAGTTATTACTAATTTTGATGAAACAATATTTTTAATTGGATAATAGTGTTACGTGTTAGGGTTCGGTGGGTTTGGGAAATAAACCTTCTGACGTGTAAGAAAGAGACTTTATTAACACTCTTACAATTACAATATCACTTCGAATAACAATCCTAAATGGTCGCGAAGGACACTAGGTTGATCATTGATGTCACTTCGATATTTATCGCACTGTAGCTTAAACTGAACTAAACTGCGGTGAGTGTTCCTTTTTATGTCCATTTTTACTATTACTAGCAGTTTTGAGAAACGTCTCGAACAGACGAGGGTGTTCCCCGTACCAAGGACACGCCTGCTAGCGAACTGGTTGTAAACAATCGCACAACAACCAATTGATATTCGACCCTGTGCCTATCGACATAAGGTTTGTTATTCCGTGCCTCAAAAAAATACTTTCTCGATGGTTGTTCGCGAATAATCTTTTTTTGTAACAATAAATTGATTGGGGGTAATTTCTTACTCAAATATGTAATTTTAGAAGAAGTCTTTGACAGTGATCACTAACACAAATAGTTATCTTTTTTATAATTTCGGAAACAAAAGACGTTACATCTGCATCTGAAGTCTTACAAGTACCTTGAGGCCCTTAGAGTCCTAACGCAAGAGGAGAGTAAAGAAAAAAATGTTTGTTAGGGACTCCGGTAATATCACTGCTTTATGAAGAAAATGTTGCTAAACACCTGCTTAGTACCGTAGCAAGGCATTACAATTCATTCCTTCACGAAGATTGCTGGCAGAAACTGGATGCGAGAAGCCGAGGATCGAACCAAGTGGCGTGCAATTGGAGAGGCAATGAAGCCTACGTCCAGCAGCAGACTGTGATAGGCTGAAGATGATGACGACGAAAATTTTAAAAAATTTCCATCTTTTTAAGATTCGCAACCTAAGAGTAAGAAGATAAGAATACTTAAACTCTGTTGACTACTTTAACTATCATTAAACTCAATTTTTATCACTAAAGTAGGAATGAAATAGATAGTTTTTACAATTCCCATAGCTTGTTGTAGCAAAATGTAGTAGTAAAGTGTTATTCCCACTTTGGATTAATTACATAGAGGTGGTCGGTAAAAACAACTAGCACAGAATTTATTAATATTATTCGTGAACCGTGTCCCGTTCTACTAAAATGTTTATGCTAAACTTACTTTGCATTTAATTTAGTTTTATGTTCATCGTTTAGTTTGATTAGTTTATTTGCATAAAATATAAATCTTGTGTATTTTACGGTTGAGTTTGTTAATGTGGAACTGTTGTTTCGGGTTTTATGAAAATTTGTTTTATTCAATGCTTGAAGGCTGTGAAAGGTGAGTTCTATACTAACATACACTAAAACTAAGTGTAATCGTAGTGCCTATGCCAGTGTAATAGTGTATTAGCAAAAAACTTAAAAGCTAATAACCTTATATAATAATCAAACGAATAAATATTTAAAGAGGCATAATATGTGTTTCTAGCAATAACCAAGACAAATAACGTACTTCAAATTGAGTGACTGTGGGTTGTGAATGAGGAACTTAGTACTACCTACATTCTATTTAGTTGGTAAGTAAGATAAACAAGCCACTCAAATATTCTTATTGGTGGTAGTTTTTTTATATACCTACACACTGCTATTAGTTTCACTTGAAACAAACTATATTATTAAGTAAACAACTCACAAAAAAAACTATTTTTATCCTAGTTCAAGTAGTCGTATTACAATTAAACTTTTATGTGTATACGTTCAGATACTACTAGGACCTCCTTAGCAGAGATAAAAATAGTTCGCATCGATTCGCTTTCTACAATCGCTAATACCTTTATTCTCTTGTATTATTGACTAATATTTAGTTTTGACTACGTGACTTAGCATTCAGATGACATGTTACCCATACTTTTATAAGTATTCGAATATCGTTTTCGATGGTAGAATGTCAACTTGGCAGTGGGTGAAACTACTAAAGATTGTTGACCTTTTTTTTTTTCATGTATTGGCCTGCCTAAATCTGCTCTGCCTCATGGAAAGCAGGAGTAGAATCCAAGAGTCGCGGTCACCATCCTCAATGTGAATGTAGACAATGCAGTTTAGATGACGTTTTATAGTAAGTACAAAATGCAAAGGAGGCGAAACTACCCTCACACAGAAGATCAATGTAAAATGACCGGAGGCCCAATGATGAAGAAGCATCACTAGGCGGCCATGGTGTGGGTCACCATGATGCATTGTTGCATAGTCTGCATTCGCAACGAGCATGACCACCACTCTTGGATTCTGCTTATGTTTTCCATCAGGTAGAGCAGAGTCAATTTGGCAGGCCAATATTTACAAAAAAGCAGTAGACGGACAGACATGGGTAGGTGGCTCTTCCACAGGTCGGAAGAGCCGGCATGAATGGGCCGGTTCGACTGGAGTGATACCATGGCCTCACAGAAAAACGGTGTGAAATAACGCTTGCGCTGTATTTCACCGAGTGAATGAGGGTACCGGAGGCCTATACCCCAACCCTTCCCCTATCCTCCTCCCCATCTCAATCCACCAAAGGTCAGCAACGCACTTGTGACGCCTCTGATGTTGCGGGAGTTCATGGATGGCGGTAATCGCTTAACATCAGGCGATACGACTGCTCGTTTGCCTCCTATTCCATAAAAAAAGACGGGTAATATAATGGTAATTGAATACTCAGGTCTATTGGTACTTCCAACCTAAGGAGTCACATTATGAACCGCCTACTAGTCCACTGCAAGACATAGGCCTCAGCCTCACCTTAGGAAGAAAGTCTTGGCCTATTATACCATGCTTGTTTCAAGTTTTCCTTTTCTTTGGAATGTTGTTGTCCTGCGTGGATTGCTATCTTATTATGTACTAGCCGACCCACGCAACCTCGTTTGCGCCTTATATTGCCCGTAGCGTGAAAATTTCCCCCGTTTTTGAAACATTCTTCATTGTTGCTCCGCTCCTATTAGTAGCAGCGTGATGATATATACCCTATAGCCTTCCTCGATAAATGGACTATCCAACACCGAAAGAATTTTTCAAATCGGACCAGCGCTTCCTGAGATTAGCGTGTTCACACAAACAAACAAACAAACTCATCAGCTTTATATATTAGTATAGATTCAACTCTATGATATTAAGACCATAAATCAAAGGTGACATTTTCTTAAAACTAGCTTTAATCTTTAATCTGAAGTTTAGGATTACATTGATTTATATATTCTAATCGTTAATGCTTATGACCATTTATAATAGAATATAACCAAAACTTATTTATTAGTTTAGATCAAAACCGATTTTAAATTGACTAATTACGAAATATGTTGCCACATCAAGATATTCCGAGTTGTTTCCATTATCGGACTAATATATATTGTACAACAAATAAAGTATGAAATATCGTAAATACCGTATTAGTACAATATACTATCGTTAAATATTGGGACTAAGCTATGTCAGTTTTTCACTTTGTGTGAAATATATCACTAGCCCGCCATGGTGTGTGTCACCATGCTGCATTGTTGCATTGTCTGCATTCGCAGTATGGTGACCACCACTCTTGGAGTCTGCTTATGCTATCCAACAGGCAGAGCAGAGTCATTTTGGCAGGGACAAACATAAAAAAAAAAAAAGTGTAACACAACACTATTTGGTCCCAAACTAAGCAGAGCTTGTATTATGGGCACTAGACAACTGATATAATATACTTTCTTTGTACATATTATACATAGAATACACCCAAAACTCTGAAACAAATATTTGCAGGTTATACAAACATGTACGACCCGGGAATCGAAACCGAGACCTCAAGCACACCAGTCGCCTACGCTACCGCTGCGCCACCGAGGCAGTTAAAATCAAGGCATAAAACATTTAGATTTAAAAGACTGTATTAAATGTTTCAATTAACAAGAAGATAAAAAAAAATGGAGGTGATAATCAGAATATCCCGTCACACATTTACGCCACTCCATTATGTAGTATAATGTCTTGTAAAGTATTGTAGTGTGGCACAACAAGTGGATAAGACACGAGAATTATGTCGAACCTCAAAATTTATCTATGATTTCGATCTACTGTTAAATTGTTTCTCGTTTATGCTTTTTAAAGCGGATTAAATGACCCTTTTCCCAGATTTCGTTGTTAAGGCGAAGAAATTATTGAATTCAGATTTGTACTCCGTAATGTTTAGCAATACTTTAAAAAAAGAACACCTGCAATTAAGTGAGATGTCATTAATGTTTATAAACGGGAAAGTCAAACGGAGCAGATGTTTCGAAGTATCTAACTTAATCACGCCAGAATGGTTACACTATTTTGGATCAATGCTATCGAATTAAGTCGATAGAAGCCAGTTCAATATATTGTATTTATTAACAAGGAGGTACAGATGTGTACTTTATCAAAACAACCTTACAATATTAGAGCTTTATAGCTCCACCAGACTTTCTTATTAGGAAACAGGAGACATGACTTGCAGAATAATATAATTTATCATTAGAAAACAATAAAATACAGTTGCATTATGTTTGTGCAAAAATTATTTTTAATTACGAATATCTTAGTGAACAACTGGAATAAAAACAATAAAAAAAACTCGAGAGGTGTCAAGGGACACCCGGATGGAACGAAGTTCGCTGTCAGGATTCATTATTTTTATTATTTTTTATTATTTATTATGTACAAAAAACCTGTATATACTCAACAATTACTGTAGCAAAAAGTGTCGTGAAAACTTTTCGTAAGATTTTTTGTGTCGTGACAACATTTCGTAAGAATGTTTGTGTCGTGACAACTTTTCGTAAGATTTTTTTCCGTCTAGCCCCCTTTCACAACGCGCGATAAGGAACTTCGTTCCAATAATGTATAGAAAAAGGTTACTTGTTAAAATAATCTTAAGCGTTGTGGAACTACGTTTTATTCATCATTTTAACCATCATGTATTATTCATAAAATTAAGTAAGAGGTGGCGTTTATCTTTCCAATTCAGATTGTGTAAACACTTCAATTCTCAACTTCTATTTCTTTCCGATACACAAACTAGTTCCGAAGTATTAGCCCCAAATAATAAAGTTCCATCGCATTAACGTTGATACTCATAATATTGGAAGCTATTCCCCTTAATGGCAAAGTGATCGACATGTAAGTTGTTACGGGCGCCACACTGTGTCGATCAACTAATACGCGTTAACGGTCTATGAGTTCAGATACTATCTGAGTGTGACACACGAAAAAACCCAATATGAATGTGGCATTTTCTTAATTAGAATAGCGTTCTATTTTTAACCGACTTCAAAAAAGGAGGTTTCTCAATTCGACCGTACAGATGTTTTTTTTTAATGTGTGTTCGCGTATAACTTTGTCGTTTATGAACCGATTTTGATGATTATTTTTTTAATGGAAATGAGATATCCCAACGGTGGTACCATGATAAGGACGCTAAGATCTGATGATGGCATCTAAGAGAAATCGAGTCAAACCTTAAAGTCGGTTTTATTTTTGTAAAAATTTTTAAGAAGTCTTTTTAAATATTTATTAGCATTAGTAGCATCTTATAAGAACAGCCGTACAGCGTAGATACTAAAAACTGCGTTGTGCAATGAATGCTCTTATTTTATTTAGTTTGTTACCTTTTTTTAGACGTTCTCCAGTTAATATTTTTTACATCAGAAGAAGTGTTTTTTTCTGTATGGTTCTCTTCGGAAATCTATAATGAAGTAAATGATTGACAGGGATATTACTTAACCTAAATATTTTTCAATCAACTGCATTACTCGTTTTTCTGTTAATTCTAAAACTAAAATGTAAGAAAATATTTATTTATCCTCAATCTCTAAACTCTTTTATCATGTGTATCAGTATCCCTGCGGAATATAGAATCAGTTGATATGATCAGCAAATATTTGTTTCGGAATTTGGGTCTTTTCTATGTATAATATGTATGTATTTACAAAAAAAGTATTTATATATTTACATCAGGTATCTAGTACCCAAAATACAAGCTCTGCTTAGTTTGGGACTAGATGGCGTTGTGTGTTAGGTCTCCGAATTTATTTATTTATATATTTCACTTAATTTTAATCTAGTACTTTGCGCACTACTGTGCTTAGTATAAGCTATCTTCTCACATCAACGTTCACGCGGACGGCCAGTAGACAACTTGTCGGACGAGTTTGACAAATTCTTTTTATTTTCTCCGCCAGCCTCACATTTGCGGTCACCGGTCACCATACGATACATGACACTTGAAACTTTGGATATATTGACAGAGGCGGTTTGTTTATAGAGGTTAAGAGCAATAACCTAAGCATACATGAATGATTATATAAGTAGTTATGGAAACTACCAAGGACGTACTGGAACGATCGATTTTAGGAAGGTTTTTTGTCTACTAGCTTTTCCCGCGCCTCCGCTTGAGAGTATTTCTGTTATTGTGGTAAAGAGCAACCTATGTCTAGAATCTAAGTATCGCTATGCCAAACATCACTGAAATCGTTGCAACCACGTTTGCAGCTGTCAATAAAGAAAAAAGCAAAAGTCAATAAAGAAAAAAATAATGTCATTTTTGAGGCTTTCTCTATATAGAAACCTCTTAGTTGACATTTATAAATAAAACAAACATAAATGTCTAAAGGTATGTAGATATATCAACAAAAAATTCAAACTGGATTTCCTCTCCGTATGAGATGCTGTACATTGATAACACGTATACAAACAAGATGCTATCTGTCGTCACGACTTGCACATTAGTTATCGACTGTACTCCTATTGACAAATGACGGATGCAATCCGGCATTTTTATGACGGGCGGACAATTTTCTACCTTTTCAGAAACCTTTTTTATTAGGTACTTATTAACTTGCTGACAGGTAAATAGAGATTAATTCGCAAGATTATCGATTATGCGTCAATTTCGAACGTCACTTGTGTTTAAAGTTTTCGATTGATATTTTACAAACTTATAGCTTGATTGCTGGTTTACGCATCGTGAACGACTACGACAGGTGGCTAGTATACCTTCTCGTTGCGGTTCTACTTTTATATGACTAACTTTTATCCACGACTCCACCCGCGTGTATGTCTGTTTAGCGGCAAAGGGTAACCTATGTCCTTTCTAAAAAATCAAAGTATATCCATGACAAATTTAAATAAAATTGGTGCTGCTGTTTAGCCGTAAAAGCATAACAGATAGAGAGAGTTAATTTCAAATTTATAACATTTCTATAGATTGTAGGTTAAATACCAGTGATAAAGCAACTTCCTATATCTTAGTCAACGAAAATCGTCAGAATAAAGCTTCTCATTTGAACAGAAAGTGAGAGTCTAAAGCTGTGAGCTGGATTCGCGAAGAATAAATGATTAATGTAATTCCAGTAACAGTGATTCTGAAATATTTTAGATACTGTCTCTTGGGGGACTGCTAGCCTGACCTGGTAAATATGTTCAAAAGTGGGTGGTATTTTGCGCACACGACAAAGTCTCAAATAAGTATTTGCTCTGCTAAACGATGAAATCAATATTCTTCTAAATCAGTATTCTACTCAATTTCTTCATAAATAACACATGTACCACAATAACATCCCAAGGTTTCCTCAATTCATCGCCATCAAAGATATACTCGTAATCTTAAGGTAGCAGTGTGCAGTAGTGAATCACATTTATTACACAGCTCTCGTAACCTTATCTAAAAGGTTATCTACAGAATAAATCACCTGCCCAGTGATTCCGGAGAATAAGAGTTTTGAAATGTTTTTCTGTGTTTTGTGTGTGATATTCAATATCGTTGTAAAAATTTTAAGTATTATCAGTAATCAAATTAAATAGTGATGTTAATTTATTTCATTCGTTATTAAACCAGATAATATGATAATATATGTTACTAGCTGTCCCGGCAAACGTCGTTTTGCCATAACTACTAATAAATTAAAAATTAATTAAAAAAACATTGTCCAGCGGACAAAATTGTGAATCTAAAACATTCCCAGATCCCCTTGAACACACACAATAAATTTCATCAAAATCGGTCCAGTCGTTTGAGAGTAGTTCAGTGACATACACACTCACAGAAGAATTATATATATAAAGATATCTAAATTTGGACGATATTTGGTCGGGTTTAAAGTATTCGTACAATATTGTACTTTTGAAATATGTAGTGTGATCAGTATTGTAACGTTTTCACTTAAAACAAGTATATTTTGTAACGATATGGTTATTATTTTATATAACGTTTATTTTTTTAGAAGATATTATAAAACCAAATGCAGAAAAAAAAGTGCGTAGCGAATCCACAGCATAGTAAACTAGGTAAGCTAATTAAATTCTGTCTTGTTTACGACGCTATCTCACGAACGGCCTCTACATCACTCCGAGCGTAAATATAGTCTTCAGTTGCGCTTCAAACTTTTGTCGGCTGACATGAATGTTACACCATGGTGTAATAATACGAAATACTGTATTTGTTTTGTTATGGGAAAGTGCATTTTGTTTTTTTTTTTGTAAGGTTGAATAATTGTCGGAATCGGCTCGATTGACCGAACTGATTGATTGAAAGAAAATAGTTTCCATGCAATTTTTTCAATGCTTTTTACAAAGTGAGTAAGTTTACTGGGTCCTAAATTCATTTTGGTCGTAGGAGAAGGGACTGAAAGAGCGACAAGATATTGATACCCTTAAGATGCAATTTATGGGTATCTGTAATTATTGAACTTATTTATTAAACTTATTAACTTGTTTGCTCTCTAAAAGCCAAAGCTTTTAAAAATGGAATAAGTCTTTCTATTAAGTAACATAAATCTCATCCTTGTAGTCACACAAACATTATTTTGATCATACGCCTAGCTGACTTCAGTAAATATTATCATAAATTGTAAATATAAACTTAAGGCCATAATTTTAAGTAAACCGATTGATCAAACGCCCAATCCAAATATACCTCAAAAATGATAAAAAACTCATTTGCATCGATAATACCTTCGCAAACTCTTTTGGTTTTTATCATATTTGAAAGAAATTTAGATTACCTTTCAGATTAACTTGTTTGTTTTCTTATGAAATATATGTAGTAGAAAATTCTGGTACATATTTTATTGCTTTTCTGGAAAGACGAATAGGCAAACGTAGTATATGGCGCTCTGTTTGCCCAGTACAGCATGATAGGCCGAAGACTTGAGGATAGATGCAGGTTGCTCAAGGTTGGACATTTCTCAAGACACTCAGTAGACTATTTAAAAATCAGTTTTACTCTAATTAAACAATATATAGCCACAATTAAATTGGTACACGTTAAAACTTGATGCATGTATTATTTCTATGGATTAGAGAATTTTATTAAAGGATTTGTGTAATCACGCATGGATGAATTTATTTCTATCTAACAATGATCTGGTTTATTGATTAACTAGTTTTTGCTCGCGGCTCCGCCTGCGTATATGTGGGTTATCGCGGCAAATTGTAGCCTATGTGTTATTCTGATGTATAATCTATATTACAGTAAGGTTTCATCTAAATCCGTCTAGTTGTTTTTGCGCGAAGAAGTAACAAACATACACACTCACAAACTTTCGCCTATTTACTAGTGTGATAATAGTAGGATAGGATAATAAACAATACCTCTTGTTTTTTTGTTGTATTATCTTACAGACTATCTGATGTCTGGTAAAACAAACACATTTATAGCTCAGATGAGGTTGAGAGTATTTAGAAAATTTAATTAAATTTTATCAAGCCATACGACGAATGATACACTTCGGTGTGAGATGCAGTGACTTTTACTAACAAACCAACAAATAGTCGGGAGTGTTAACTTCGACTTTCTAGCTTCAGTTTTAGAGTGGCTACATTTTATTAGCATTACTCACGTTACTGAGGAAATTTCACAGAAATTTTACTCTCGTAATTTTCATTTTGAAATGAGTCGTCATAACAACGTGACACTTAAATATAATGGCACAAACGTGACGTTTAAGTTAAGCGGACCGAGAGTAATCACAGTTTTGATTTTGCGTATAACAATGAAGACTATTACGAGAAATACAGTTGAGTTATATAGCTGGTAAAATATTGAAATATGTAAAAGTATTGAAACAGCGAAACAGATCGTCATGGTGTGGGTCACGGTGCTACATTGTCAACCTTTGCAATAAGAATATTGATAGTGACCCCTTGATTCTATAGGTACATGCTTTCCATCAGATTGAGTAGTCATTTTGGCAGATATATACCTATATGTATATGTAAATAGCGTTACAATTGTAGACCATTAGACAAGTTTGAATAAAAAAGTGAAATCTTCCTGATTTGATCAATGAATTTATCTATTATTTCACATTTTTGGATATTTATAAAGTCATTAGATTTATTTATTTAAGAGGCATTTTCTTAAAGTTTCTAGATGCAATGAAACTTATTTCTTTGCGCACTCACGCATATCCACATGCTCACATTCAGAAACACACATATAAACAATTATGCACACACAAAACATTACAATAACATAATATATATTTCAAATTAGTAAACCATTAAATTTTATAGAGCCCGGTTTTTGCAAAACTGAATGTAAGCATATTTAGGGAGGAGACCTGGTGTCCTGAAACACAAGCCTTGAGCTTAGCTAAAACACCAGTCTTCTACAATATTATAAAAGGATTATATGTGGCAAATTACATAGTGGTAAGAAATATACAAAAAAAAAAAACAATATATAATATTTTATTTTTTAAGAAGTAATTTCCTCATTTGAGCAGGATTGTCTGTAATCAAAAACGATGCAAAATTTTCAACGTAAATTTTTTATTTATTTTTTGGATACTTTATTTCAGTAAATTTTAGAAAAAAATTTCGTGGTTAATAAAGAAAATCCTCATCATATAATAAATCGTTACTGAAAGCTCTCTGTATATATAAGAGAAACTAAAAAAATAAGGGATGTATGAACTCAATAGGATTCTCAACAACGATTTTTAGAATTTTTATCTGTTTGTCTGTATTGTGCACGTTAATTTCAGAAACAGCTTAACCGTATTATATGCAATTTCCTCACAAGCGTTGTGGTTTGCTCCACTTAACATATCATAGCGTTTGTTTCTTTTCGTTCGGTTCAAATATAACAAAGTAATATCAGTTTAAAGAACCACGATAACATACATACATGCTGGCGGAGTCAATGATAAAAGCTAGTATATTATAAACAAAATAGAAATTTAATATGTAGATAACTTTATACGTAAAGCTACGAGTTAGGTATAACCTATAGCCTGATTTCAAATTGTATTTTATATATTTCAAAATGCTAGTACACTTCAATGTTTTTCTGTGCCTCACTCATAGGTTATCTGCTAAAAAATGCCTGAGGCATTAATCCACTTATGCAAAAATGTATACAAATAAAGAAAGACAAATATTTAAACTACAGTTTTTTTCCCTTGACTGAGAATTAAAGAACGTTTTGCTAAAATGAACTGTATGCACATTTAATTAATGTACATATTTGTAATCACGTTACAACATGTCATCATGTAACGATCTGCTACTTTAACAAACAAAGTATAAAAAGTTCTACAACCTGCGCTTCTAATTTCGTAACAAGTTCTAACAGTTCTGTGATTGTCACGACAGAGGCACATTAACGTATCATTGTAAAACAACGGCATGCGACGAAATGGATGACAATTGAGTAATTTCTTTGCATTTGTTGAGTGTAGTCGTGACGTTAGTAAATTAGAACTAGATGTAATTAGAACATAATAAAAACATAAACATTTATCTATTAATCCACTGATAGAAGATATTATAGACTCTAATTAGAAAGAAGATTTTGGTCTATTATTACCACTCACTCGAAACGGTTATTAAGTTTGTGGCAAATTTTCCTTTATTTATTTTTGTGTTTGTTGACATTCTTTTTTAACCGACTTCAAAAAAAGAAGGAGGTTTCTCAATTCGACCGTATATATATACTAGCTGTTGCACGCGGCTTCGCTCACGCAGACTTTTATCACCTGATTTACCCCCTTGGAGTGGAATTTAAAAAATTGCTTTCTTAATTCCAGTCACCTTCCTACTTCATATATATAGATATATATATTTTATGTGTGTTCAGGTATCATCATGGTTTATGAACCGATTTTGATGATTCTTTTTTTAATGGAAACGATGATAACGACATTAATATCTGATGTTGGCATCCAAGAGAAATTGAGCCGAACCTTGAAGTCGGTTTTATTTTTGTTAAAATTGTACTTGTTCGTTACCATACAGATAATATTGGAATGATGCGAAAAAGTTATTGAAACGAAATCAACGAATTTAGTTTGTTTAGACTAGCTTCGACCCGCTACGTTACCGAAATTGTTGTCTAAAGGTTCAAAAAGAACCGCGGGTAAGACTACGAGGCTCAGCTAGTTAAAAATAGTCTTAGATACCGTCTCGAAAATATACAAAAAAAATATATAATTGAGTAATTTTCTCATGTAATAACACTTTGTAACAAACCTAGTTAGGTTTTTTATTAACTAAGTTTATTGTCACTATTACCACTGACACTGTTTCGATATAACGGTTCTAACTACTATGTGTACTAATTGAGTTATTTTTTAAACAAAATCTGGTGTAGCTCTAGGCTACACCTAACATTTCTATTTTATTTTATGTTTCTGTACCTTTTTCCAACGATTGTTACCGAACATATTCGGAAAGCCTTTTAATCTATGCTAAAGCTAAATTAAAATTGGTTTTTGAAATTCACATAGTATAGTTAGGTATACTAGATCAATAGAAAGTACTGGAGGTATGTATTTCCAGTCAATATATTTTTTTCGGCTGGCAGGAGCTGGATGCGAGAAGCCGAGGATCAAACTAAGTGGCGGGAAATTGGAGAGGCCTATGTCCAGCAGTGGACTGCGATAGGCTGATGATGATGATAATGATGATAATTCTTTTGAAAATTTTCCAAAGATGAATTCTAGCTAGTTCGATTTATCACATCGAAACCCCCGAAAATCGTTGGAGCTGTTTCGAAAATTCTGATTATATTTATACAAGAATTGATCGTTTAAAGGTATTAGATGGATAGATAGATTTAATTAAATCGATTCGCATATTATTTGAAGATCTTAGCAAACGATTGTATTAACTATTTGTTCGTACATTTACGGTACTATTATACTTTCCCTCGTCGAGTATTTTTTTTTCCTTTTTGTAAGACAACTCCCGCATAAGGAACATACATCCTTTACGGCCGTTGCTTTTACAAACCTACATGAAACGGACACAAAGAACACCCAGACTCAGAACAACAATTTGTGAAACACACAAAGTTCTCGGGTTCAATTCCCGGGTTGGACCAAATGTCTGCAAATATTGGTTTCGTTTTGGTATGATCTGCAAATATCGGTAAAATATCTATGTATTTAAAATTGAAATCGACGAAAATCGACGGGAGCTTGTCGCTCAACTCGATCATGTCAAGTTCATGCGGTGCCAAATTATTTTTCTGAAGTTGTGAGTTCAGTGTATATACTTCTTACTCGACTGTGTCAGAAGAAAGGTAATGTTTTTCAAGCGTATATATGTATGTCCATTTCTTTGAAACGTGGAATTCATAAGAATCGTGTTAGTGACATAGGCTTTATAATTTTCAAAATGGCGTTCACTAAATTAAATGAGATAAAAGTCGGAGAGTTGGTTTGATTTTTTCATAGCTCAGCAATATGGGTTTCAAATGAAAGATCGTGAAATAATCATACATGTATCATATCACGTTTATATTACTATTTTAACTAGTAAACTCTAACCCAAAAAGTTGTTAGATCGGTCACATGACCAAAATTGTTTGAAAGAGTTTCAACGACTACGGGATTTGCACCCTTTGCAAATTGATACCTAAAAAACTTGTCGCCAATTAAACTGAAACTGAATGTTTGCAGTCCCTCGCGAGGATATGTTAGTCGTGCGGTACTTGTTTTTATGGAGAATGAAACAAGAAATATTCCAGAAATGATTTCTATATACCTACTAGCTGCCCCGGCAAACGTCGTTTTGCCATAATTTTTTTTTAAGGATGGAGGATGGGTGACCCTTACCATTTAGGGGGATAAAATAGATGTTGTTCGATTCTCAGACCTACTCAATATGCTCACAAAATTTCATGAGAATCGGTCAAGCCGTTTCGGAGGAGTTTGGCAACTAAAACTGTGACACGAGAATTTTATATATTAGATCTACTTTTGAAATGATTATGAATCAGTACAGCATATACAAAGTATGATAAATATAATTGTAAAACCCGTTACGTCACAACACGTGTCAATTGAGTTATATTCATATTAAACCTACACGTGCCTAGCCTCGGGGTAAAGTAAAGTTTGTGTACACAAGGCTATAATATAAAAGCGTTGAATCATTTCATTTTTTCTTAAGTTTTATTTAATACATTGCCCTTATAATGTTTATTAAATGGCTTAGTGAAGGCAATTTTTAAAGCTACAAAATATTTAATTTATACTCTTGATTGATATTTGGTGGAATTTGTTAAAATACAATCTTGAAGTTGAACTCACTTGTAACTTTATTTCACTATTTAATTAATTTAAATATAACCTGACCAATTTAGCCCTATGGCATTATCAAAAGTTACTAGAATTAGAAGTAACATAAGTACCTACCTTTGTTAACATAATTGATAAAATAATGCCATAGGGCCAGTCAACTAGAAAAGGAGTATAAGATTCCCTTAACTATTATTATAAACTATCAATTCCAACAATACCAGTAACTACGTTATTTCAAGAGGCGCTCCTAGCCCAGTTGCACTCGGTGATTAGAAACAATCACCGAGGGTAAGCAACGACGGCACAGTCAGTGCCTGGACCGCTAGTGGCATGTTACTATGAGCGTCCCCGTGATTCGGAGGTTACGTTAAGCAGTCGATCCCGGTTGTTATCATAGGATAACAGTCATGCAGCTTAGTTGGAAGCCTTTGGGCGGCTTAAAAACATACAACTGCAAGGTTATGTAGCCGCAACGTGTCTTGCCAGTCAGTGTGGGGACGTATGGTTTTAACCCTCTCCTGAGGAGGAGGAGACTAGCAGACGGGACATTATGGGTTGTTGATAAACCATGTTGTTGTTCGTTTCTAGTATGGCCTGGTAATTAAATATTAGTAAATTTTATTTTAATGTATAGAATTTTACAATATCGCACTTTCCGTTCCAGTTACTCATTTGTAGGGGATATCAAAACCTTTAACAATCCACCACTAGGTATATACGTTTCGTTGGGTAAAATGAAAAAAAATTACCACAATTCATCGCTTGGACTCTCTCTTCTTGTTGTGTTTACCTAACCTAATGCATTACTTTCATTAACCAGACACTGGAAAAGAGTACGTGATCACAAAGGCTTTTTATTTTATTTTTATTTTTTTATATTTTTCGTTAATCGGAGTAGTGATACCTTTGCTTTATTACTGTTGCTTGCACTGTATTTAGTGTTTGATAAATTTAAATATAATTACAAAACAGTTTTATAAATATGTGTATTACAATGAAAGGTGTATTTTTAAATGGCGCTTCTTACATTTTTAGATTAGAAATGTTTCACTGGAGGCGATAAGAGCTTGTTTAATGTCATCTAAAGCCATCGAGGCAGTCAGATGTACTTTAAATCCTAAAAGACGAAGGCCCCGTTTCGTCACTTGGTGATAAAGTCCTTGATATACTAATGTCAAATTATCTGCCAGATACCTACAGATTTCGGTTCCACAACTCTTGGATTGACACATATTTGTCAAATAGTGTGATATGTTAGATAACTACAGGCTATAAAACTTTTTCAGAAACTGGTCCTAACGTTTTTCATCTCAACGAAATACTTCAGTAGCAGTCAATTGGTCGTATCTAAGGAAAGTTAATTTAAATAAAACTATAAAGTAGGAAAATCAGGTACAACATCAATAAAGACCAAAACGAATTCGTGGAATCTTATCGCTCAATTTGAGAGCTAAGTTTTCTATAACAAGAAATCATTTAATTTCAAAAGCATTTATTTTCTTTAAAACAAAATTTTCAAACAAATTGTGAGGTATAATTAATTTACATACATTTGTAAGTAAATTAAAAAAGTAAAAAAAAAATAATTTACATAAGTGTGTGTGTGTGTGTGTAAATGTGAACATAGCAATTTTTCTATTTCTTTTCCAGTAGGATACTGAATATCGTCAAAATATATTTACTACCGGGCATACCCCAACCCCTACCTCCATCCACTCCACATCCCCTTAAGACCGGCAACGCACTTGTGACACCTCTGGTGTCCATGGGCGGCGGATCTCGCTTACCATCAGACTATACGTCAGCTCGTTTGCCTCGTTTCCATAAAAAATAAACTCAACATTTTCAATTATTAACTATTTTTAAACAATAAATATTGAATTTCACTATTTTGGACTTCATTTACTATCTATTCATCATCAAAAATATTTAGTGATCCACTACTGCTATGTATAGGCCTCCCCTTCGAAAGGTGATTTTGACTCATTATACATACCACGCCAGGCATACGTGTCGGTATATGTTTTGTATTAATTTTCCTCCCTATTTACAAGTTTAGTAAGACACTAAAATTTCAATTACCAAGTATTACAATGAATACGAATTTTAACTGACTTCAAAGAAAAAGGAGGTTTCCAATTCGAACTTATACATGTTTTTTTTAATGTGTCTTCTCGGTTAACTACTAAAAGACGTAAAGGAGAATTTGCAGCTAGTCGTTGGCGTAAGTGTATCTTTTCTGAAAAGCATGGTTTGAAGGTGATAAAATAAATTTAGATGAAAAACTAACATTTTGTGCATCATTGATCTTTGCCCGGTACTTTTTTAACAGAGTAGTATATGATCAGCAACCTTTGATAGTCTACTTCTGTACATAAGAGACTGTGTAATACTTAAAAGATGTATATGTGTGATCAATATACCATCCTGCTTAGATGGGTTGGTCTGGTTCAGCGTTGCCAGACGTCCCGCTTTTGGCGGGGTTATCTCTCATACAACGACGTGTAATGTGCGTAACGAGACAATAAGCGTAATAGAACAATGAGTCATCCTTCTTCGTGCGTGCAGCCGGCATTCATCGATTTATTAGTCGTTGTCACGTTAAAAGGTTCAAAATCCCCATTTGACAAAAAATAATATTGCAACCCTGGTATGGTTTGTGGGAAGGTCCTTACAGACTTTTGTCTGTTTGGTTCTTTTTTTCAAAGACAACCTGCACGTTAGTCTTTTAAACAAGAAATAAATGGAATAAAAACTTCATATGTCAGTTTGCATTATAAAAAAAGTACATCATTTTAAAAGACTTAATTCCCTCACAAGTCACTTCGAATTAGCATTAAAGCTTACCTCCCAATGGAAGTGATAATGATAAAGTAATATAAATTGAACCATTAGAGCATTATTAATTACTCAAAGCATTTGTAGCAGAAGCCGAAACGATAATATGTTGTCCTCAATTATATTGACTTCTAATGTACGCACGCCATGCATTCCATGTACCTGTACCTTTAGGGTTGTCAGGTGTCAAAAATCGGACATCACTAAATTTCTTTATGAAATCTACCCACTGACTATATTGCTTTTAGCTAACCTTAGTAAGTCTTATCTAAGTTCGTAAATTCTCACACTCACCTAATAAAATTGTTAAATAATAGTTCATTCTACAAAAAAAAAGTACGTTCGAATTGAGAACCCTCCTTCTTTTTTGAACTCGGTTAAAAGTCAATGTCCAATTTTGAATAAAAAAAACAGATAAAAAATTTATATCCGTGTCAATTTCCAATAGCTCGAATGCAAATGGTTGAGTCTTATATGAATTCATCCAAAAAATTAGAATAACATAAATAACAAACAATCTGCACACATTGTGAATTCCTTCAAACCGCTTGTTTTTTATAAACTATATAAAAAAGTTGAAATTCTTTAGATGCTCTAATTTTCTAATAACTGTTGAATTTGGAATCATTTTTTTTGCACTCCAACCCTAATTATAGCGAAAAGTGGAATATCAACCTCGTAACATTAACGTGTTGAGGAATATTAAACTGGTAAGAATCAATTTTCCGTAAATACTTGCTTAATGTTTTCATTACGTCTTAAAAAAGCTTGCATGTAAAGAAATGTCGTAGAAACACAACTTAAATATATTCCAATGATAAACAATATATAAATGCCTATAATTTCGAAGTCCACCCATTTCATTAACCATCATACATGACTAAGTGTTACAATTCATTATTCAAAGTGTAAAGGAATGATAATAATTGATATAAATTGTACCGATAAGCCCATCGACTCAAGTAAGGGAAAGTTTTAGCCTTGAATTAAAACTTAGCGCGTTAATAATAATCTCTATGAAATAAATTCTAAGTTTCGACTATAAGTTTTAGTACTTCTGAATTTTATGTTCGTATAAAATTTATATTTATATGGAATCACAATGAATACTTATTTTACTCTTTTAAGCTTTTGAGAGCAGAAAATGTGTATTTGTAAGATTTGTATTATGTATTTTCAGAATACATGCGGGCGGAGCGGAAAAAGTAAACAATCAAATACTTATTATACTTAATTGAATACGATATTTTTTTATGGATTTTGGGGCAAACGAGCAGACGTATAGCCGAGTAATAAGCGATTACCGCCTCCCATGGACTCCCGCAACACTAGATATGTCACAAGTGCGTCACCGACCTTTGGGGGATGGATATGGGGTTAGGATATGGGCCTCCGGTATCCTCACTCACTCGGTGAATCACAGAGCAGACGCTGTTTCACACCTGGCTTTCTGTGAGGCCGTGGCCCATATGAATCCAGTTTTTGTTGTTATCGTATGGTGGGCATTGAACATAATGAAAACAAAAAAGAACTTATTCAGGTCACACATGGGCATGTTGTCCGTGTGGTAACAGATTAAGAATACGGAGTATCACCACCCCTACTCATCCCGTGGGTGTCTTAAGAAGCAACCAAAGGACCAAACTACGCAATGCAATTCCACTGCCAAGAGAAGTAAAACTTAAAACAACTCTATACCAACCCATCTGGCCAGCAAAACAAGGCAAGGCAAGGCAAAACCCCCTTCTAAGGAGAAGCTTATGTCCCGTAGTGGACTGTTAAAGGCTGTTGGTGATGACACATGAACATGACCGAACTATGACATAAGGAGCCGAAACGTGGACAGTTACGTCACGACTGGTTCAAAAGTTCAAAGTTATGGTTATGCTCGGCGTTTCTCTAACGGATCGCTTTAGGATTCAGGAGGAGGATTGAGGACCAGAGAGCCAATATCATTGACATAGCCCAGAGGATTCGCAAGCAGAACTGATAACCGTTTGGTTATAAGGGTACTTGAGTGGAGACCGCGTCTCGGCAAACGTAGTTTAGAATGAGCACACAGGCTAGGTGGAGTGATGATCCGTGCAAGACGGCTGGCAGGAGCTGGATGCGAGAAGCCAAGGATCGAGTCAAGTGGTGTGCAATCAGAGAGACCTATGTTTAGCAGTGGACTGCGATAGGCTGATGATGATGAAACATGAACACACTACATACTAACTTGTGACCTTGCATTGTCCTGGATTACATTTATAGGAGTAGCTTAAATAGTTCATTTGATACTAGAAAGAACAAAAAAAACAATACGATGAAGTTTGTTCTTGAACATTAAGAGTAAAGTTTTGCAAACAATATATTTTTTGTAACGTTTTCAGTTCTGAGTCTGTATGTATTTTGTGTCCATTTCATGTTTGTATTCCTAGTGCTTCTGCATCTTCTGATGTCTTTTTCAAATCAATTACTTAAGCATGTGTTGAAATTATTTTATAAGTATCTTAGGTTACAATATGAATAAATCTAATCGAAAAGCATACTGTTGATTGAGCTTATTGTTACAGATGTAGGATGTAATGATAAGTTGTCAGTTTAAAATGACAAGGTTGTTAACAGGTTTATTAATAGTAGATATATTGCATTGCCAACATTTATTGCAGTGTCACTGATATAACAGACAGAATCCTATTGTGGTCAGGTACGATTACTAGTAATGTAGAATGAAAAATTGGGAATATCTTATAAGGAGATAAGTAAGGAAAGTTATTATGTTAAAGGAATATTGCCTGATGTGTGGAGAGAGAAATGAGATGAAGATTGAGAGTCGCACCTGAGCTGTATTTAACTAATGTTGAATAATCCGATTTCTTTAACCTGATTTATTAAAGTAACCGCGTCGTCGAATGGTGAAGTTTTGTGGGTTCATAGAGAGTACATAAAGTTTTAGATATGGAGAGACAGTAGTAGTTAGGGTATGTTTCTAATACTAGAGTTGTCTTTTTATAGAAGAAAGAATAAATGATTATTATTCCCAAGGGGGAAAAAAATCAATCCACTTTCACAATTAGGCAGCGAAGAAAAATTACTTACATCTGTTTTTCTACCAGCCCATTTCTGCTGAGGCATAGCTCTTTTACGATAAACGAACAGAAAATAACCGCGTCAAACCTAGAGTTATAAAATATGTTCTGGCCTCCTAGCCGATTACGGCCACGGCGGCCAGTCTCAACGAAGACTAGTCAACTACGCAGGAGATATATGTGTATGTGCACAAGTGTGTGCACAAACACCGGTGCACTCTCTGTTTCCTCATTCTCATAATCAATGGGACGGTTATCCGATACGACCGGGGAGAGATCAGACACAGGTCCGACGGCTTTACGTGCTCTCCGAGGCATAGGGTCTAAGAGCTGTTATTAACCTTTTCTTTAATCAGAAAACTTTTTGGCTTACCCAGAGTTCGAACCCAAGACCTCATGATCAGCAGTCGAGTACGCCAACCGCTAGACCAACGAGTCGATTAATATTAATAAGCATATGTATAACTTGTACATGTAAGTATACATCATTAATTATACTTTTTACAAGTTGTACAGGTGTTGAAAATAATAGTCACGCTTCTTAACAGCCGTAATAATTATGTTCTAGACAGAAACCTATTAATCTACAACTATTAACAAAAACACTAGAGTAAAAAAAGCAATTTTATCATTTGTATGATGATACGAATTTTATTTATAACTAGCTGCTGCCCGCGGCTCCGCCCGCGTGTATGTCGGTTATCGTGGCAAATAGTAGTCTATGTGTTATTCTGATGTATAAGTTAAATTCCTGTAGTGTCATTCAAATCCGTTCAGTAGTTTTTGCGTGCAATTTCACTGATATGTCCACATATTGTGACAGTGTTACCTTTATTTAAAGAGCTTCGCTGTATACTATGTTATGTGTAATGCCATTGGAACAATATACGAACATATTAGCATTGTCGCTCACCCTCGACAGAGCCACATAGAGCTTTTCGTTGCTGAAACAGTTCGTCTATGCCTGCGGTGCGCAACGTCTGACCTTATGTCTTGTTCATCGTCATCGCAAAGCATAGACTCACAGACTCACCAAAAACTGCACGCGTTTAAAGAGGAAAGGGAAATAAACTATGGATTGGGGTCATCCTTTAAGATAATAGTCTAAAAAGACATATTTCACTATAAATCAAACAAAATAATTTAAGTTTCTCGCAGATTGCACGAAATAAAACTAACAATTTTTTTGAAATTTTGTCTTCGACATAAACGTCTTGTGATTGGTTGCAACTCTGGTGACGTCACATGCTAATAAACGAAAGATTCCTCTATTGAATATTGTTTGCGTTTTATGTTTTCGGAGTGGTAATAATCGATCTGTGAGCTATTTCTGCAGGACTTTTTTTAATAAACTATTTAATAAGTGGTTCGAAACAAAAAGGAACCAAATTTTGTGCGTGCCGATAACATCAACCTACATAAGATAGACGCTTTTATGGTTGCACTTTTCTATCTATACAAATAAATAAAATTGGAGTGTGTTTGAATATTAAAATAACCGCTTTTTACTAAATGCCTATGTATATATATACACAGTACATATACCAAAAATGTAGTTAAAAATGTTTTTGTCTGTCTGTTTGCTTCTTCCGGGTAATCTCTGGAACGGCTGGACGGATTTTGACGGAACTTTCACTGGCAGGTAGCTGATGATCCAGGAAGTAACTGAGGCTACTTTTTTTAGACTAACTTTATCCCGCGGCGTTACTCGTGGTACAACAATAACTGCGGGTAACACCGCGGGGTTCAGCTAGTACATAATAATAACATTGATAACTATGCTGCAGAACTGAAAAATGTTAAAGCAGCTGTGTTGCACTTGCATGAGTACAACATAAAAATTGTTTCTGTAATAACCTCTGGAAAAAAATCATTCATTATTTTTGTAAAATCTAATTTACTTTATGTAGGTAGGTATATCTCAATGCTTTTAGGTTACATTTTGAAATAGTACAAAGCGTGGTATTTAAAGATGTTATCTGACCCGACGAACTTCGTACCACCATATTTTTCTTTCGTTGCCAGCTACCCATGAGTAAGGTGTAGTCACGGACAAAAAAACCTTTTTTCTTTATTTTTTATTTTTTCTTGTACACACACCTTGTCCTAAGAATAACTAACACATAAAAAAAAAATTTGGTGTAGCCGATCGAAAGTTACGCGCATACATACATTTCGGCGTAACGCCGCGGGACAAAGTTAGTCTAAATAAAGTGGCCTAAGTTACTCCCTGGATCATCAGCTACCTGCCAGTGAAAGTCCCGTCAAAATCGGTCCAGCCGTTCCAGAGAATACCCGGAACAAACAGACAAACAGACAGACTGACAAAAAAAAATTTAACTACATTTTTGGTATATGTACCGTGTATACATACATATGCATTTAGTAAAAAGCGGTTATTTTGATATTACAAAGAGACACTCCAATTTTATTTATTTGTACCTATAGATGTATAGATTTGTGGTATAGATGTATAGACTTTTTCGTGGGTAGGTGTTAAAAAAGTCAATACATCTTTTCAAAAGCTCCTTATTTATTATAATTAATTATACATTAAATAACACTAAATAAAGTAAAGTACTGTATACTTTAGATAACACTTACAGTTAACATCCAGTTTATATGTTGAACTAAGTGTCTAAGCCACCTGCCAGCTTATTTGCTCCATTTCAGTTTTTAAGAAATTAAATCTTCATTTGTGTCTGTGTGTGTGTTTGTGTGCATCTTCAATTCCTACAATGTCCCAACTTGCTGACATCCAAGCGGCTCAGAGCAGTCTAGAGGAAAGTTTCTCCAAGAAGATGGCTCAGCTGGAGGCTCAACTGCATACCGGAGGTAATGCAAAGGAAACAGTTGCCCGCGTCTCGGAAGAGTTTAGAACATTCCGGGAGCTGATGTTCAAGATGCTGGGTCTGCTTCGCAAACAAATTAGTGAGTGTGTCAAAATGGTGGATGTCATGGAGACTCGCCATAGACGTAAGACACTCTTAGTTCTAGGAGTGCCTGAAGCAGTTAAGGAAGACTGCACCAAGACCTTGTTGGATGTATTTGACCAGAGGATGGGTCTTAAGAATATGACAGTGTCTGGCATCAAGACCTGTCACCGTATTGGCACTCCATCCAAAGACCATCGTCGTCCGGTGCTGGTTCGTTTTTCTACAGCGGAGGTTCGGGTTGAAGTCTGGAAAGCGAAGACGAAACTGAAGGGGTCTGGTTTTACTGTAAGAGAGTTTCTCACTAAAACTCGACAGACGACTTTCGGCATGGCTCGGCAGCACTTCGGCGTGGCGGCCTGCTGGACGCAGGATGGCATTATAATCGTCAAACCTGCAGGCGATAGTCGCTACAAGATTACATCCCCGGACGAACTGGAACCTCTCATGGCCAGATACCCCAAGACAGCATCACCACTCCGGACCAGTGCGGTCACCAAAAACTCACGGAGATCATAACCATCTTACACCGATCCGATATCTTATATCTTGTCTAGACACATTTTTATTTTTTTGTTATTTTGAAACACGAGCGCGCAGGGTCGTTTGTTTACATCGATTTGTGACAACACTTGTCATCTGTCATTCTACCTTTTGTCATTAGAATACGTTCGGAAACGTTATGCAGTATGACAAGAATAGTTCTGATCTTATTCTTTTTAATTTAATTTAATTTAATTTTTGTTCTCCCTATCTTTTTTTTATTTACAGTTGATGCCACTCTCTGTTTACCTTATTTGAGACATTTTGGATTTTTACCACAACTACTTGTCGCAAATCGATCTTCGCTAGTTTAACTGTTGATGCAATAATTTTGTGTGTGTGTGTGTGTGTGTGTGTGTGTCTGCTGGCGGGTGGTGTAGAAGTACAATATACCAACTTCTGCTTGTCATTAAGGTAACATTTTATTTTTAGAATATTATTGCATAATATTATATTTGTAGTATATATCCATTTTATAATTTATATTGTATTTGTTAGGTTATTTGTACACTTATGAGCGATGATGATGACATATATTTTTCTGCCGAAGACTCAGTAGATGACGCTAGTTATAGTTCCTTGACTGAAACTTTGGGTGACCAATTACGACAAGCATTCTCCGTTCAATCTCATCCTTTTTTAAATGTTTGCCATATAAATGCCCAAAGTGTACCAAGTCACTTCAGCGATTTAACCGTAACTTTCTCTGACAATAACGTTCATGCCATCCTGATTTCGGAGACTTGGCTCAAGCCTCACCTACCATCCACCTCCTATCCTCTCTCAGGCTTTGTACTTATACGTAATGACCGTTTAGACAGAAGAGGTGGCGGTGTTGCTATCTATCTGCGTAATTTTCTAAGCTATAAAATTCTCGCCTCTTCCTCCTCTGATATTTCCAGTTGCGCAGAATACCTATTCCTCGAGGTTTGTGTCAAGGGAATTAGCGTTGTTCTAGGTGTAGTCTACTGCCCCCCATCTGTTAACTACTTCTCTAGTCTGGAAACAGTACTAGAATCTTTAGGGTCGGAATACTCACATCACATCATCATGGGAGATTTCAACACTGACCTTCTAGCCCCAAACTCTCCTCGTACACGCAATCTCCTTCATATCGTCCAAGCAACCAACCTTCACATACTGCCTCTTCAAGCCACTCACCACAATTTAGACTACCAGGATACCTGGCTAGATCTAATGTTCATATCTGCCCCACACCTTGTCTCTTCCCACGGACAACTCCTTGCTCCTGGCTTTTCCCATCACGACTTAATCTTCCTTTCCTACATCCTGAAACCTCCTAAACCTCCTCCTAAATTTCTACAAATTCGCAGTTTCCGTCGGATAAATGTGGAGAAATTACTCGAAGACGCTGCTAAATTAGATTGGGTGGATATGGCAGCTGCTACTGACGTGAATGACAAAGTGCATATTTTCAATGACACCATTGTCAAATTGTACGACAACCATGCTCCTATTAGGAGAGTAAAACTCAAACGTGCCCCGGCTCCTTGGATGACGGAGGAGGTCCGAACGGCCATGAGACGAAGGGACCAGTGCTTTCTTCGTTTCAAGAAGGATCGCTGTGAGAACAAATGGAACCTATATAAGGCCGCAAGGAATCGGTGCAATCAGGTGATACGCAACGCTAAACGCCGACATATACTTAAAAACATAGAGTCTTCTTCTTCATCCAATATCTGGAAGTTTCTTAATACTCTAGGAATAGGTAAGCGACAACATCAAGTTTTTAATAATAAAATTGGTTTGAATGATATCAACCGTCATTTCTCATCCACGACTGAACTGGATCTTCAAACTAAGCGTCAAACGTTACATTATGTATCTGGTCTTGCCAGTCCCACTACTGACTCTTTTGATTTTTCTCCAGTGTCTCCTGATGATACCAAGAAGATTATCTTATCTATCCGTTCAAATTCTGTGGGATGTGATGGCGTCAGCCGTCGCATGATTACCACCATCCTTGATTGTATTCTCCCTGTAATTACTCACATTGTCAACTTCTCTCTCGATTCCGGTACTTTCCCCTCATTGTGGCGTAAGGCTTATATCATTCCTCTTCCAAAAAATAGTAGCCCTTCACTTCCTGAACACTTTCGACCTATTTCTATTTCTATCCTTCCCTTCCTCTCTAAAGTACTCGAGGCCTGTGTATATAAACAACTCTCACAGTTTGTATACAGAAACCAACTTTTAAGCCCTCTACAATCAGGCTTCAGGCCCGGACACAGCACAGTTACCACCCTCCTTAAAGTGACTGGCGATATTAGGAAAGGCATGGAAGACACCAAAGTAACTGTTTTAGTATTAGTCGACTTCTCTAATGCCTTTAATACCGTCAGTCACGATATCCTGTTACCTATCCTCACATATCTTAGGGTGTCTTCTGAGACGCTGGAATGGTTCTCCACTTATCTTCGGGGACGACAGCAGTGTGTTCGTGTTGATGACTCGTCATCAAGTTGGTGCGATCTTTACGCTGGCGTCCCTCAAGGCGGAATTTTATCTCCTCTCTTATTTTCAATATTTATTAACCTCATAACTCAACATCTTCAGAGTGCGTATCACTTGTATGCTGATGATCTGCAGCTGTACTCACAGGCAAGGGTGGAGGACATATCGCAGGCTATTGATGGGGTCAACAAGGACCTGGAGTTCATAAAATCCTGGTCAATGAGATTTGGACTGTCTGTTAATCCAACCAAATGCCAGGCAATCATAGTGGGCAGCAAACGTTTAATGAGCAGATTGGATAGCGCCTCGATCCCACCAATTTTATTCAATGGATTAGTTATTCCATACAGTCCTGCAGTAAAAGACCTTGGTTTAATTATCGACTCGACCCTCGATTGGCGTGCTCAAGTTACTAGCGTAAGCCAGAAAGTAACTGGAAACCTGCGAATGTTGTATCGTCTCAAAAACTTCCTGCCTCCTAAAACTAAAATCACACTTATGCAGTCCTTAATAATTCCTATAATCGACTATGGTGATGTGTGTTACTTCGACCTGAATGCAGATCTCCTCAACAAACTAGACCGTCTTCTTAATAACTGCATTCGATACATTTTCAATCTTCGTAAGTATGACCATGTGTCTGCTTTCCGTTCCCAGTTAAAATGGTTGCCGATTCGCCAACGGCGCAATCAGCGAGCACTTACCTACCTATTTTCTTTTCTCAACTCACCATTCTTACCTACCTACCTTGCTCCGTATTTCCGATACCTGTGCTCTAACCACGATAGAAATCTTCGCTCAGTTAATAATCTGCTTCTCTCATGTCCCACTCACAATTCCGACTTCGTGAACTGTTCGTTCTTTGTTCAAGCAGTGCTACTCTGGAATGCGCTCCCACTTGAAGTCAGGATGTCCACCAACAGATTTACATTCAAAAGGAAAGTACATGATCTCTTTCTCAGTGAACAGGCAGAACTTTCTAATCCATAGTAAACCTTAAGTTACTGATACCCATAGTGTATAAATATAATATTTATGTATGTGACAATTTGCATATATATTTATTTTTGTATGTATGTTTATGTGTATATATATATATATATATATTTGTGTAAGTATTTGTTTAAATGTTTAGTGAACTATTAACTTTAACTGACTATTTAATGTGTAACCTCTGTGCACCTACCTTTAAAGATTTCTGCACCACCTAAAGGTTGACTGGAAGAGAATGCCATGGGCATTAAGTCCGCCGATGTACAAACTTAGTGCATAAAGTTTTTAAATAAATAAATAAATAAATTTGTTCACTGTGGCACTACAAACCATTTATTCGACATTTTAATTAATATAAAATTGGAGAAAACTGATAAAATTAACTTAAACCGCGCTGTTTTGTTTTGTTGTGGCTAGAGTGTGACGTCACGCGTCTCATGTGACCAGCGCCATTACAGAAATATCGTTTTTGGTTGTCAAGCTTGAACTTTATCTTAAATTTAAATTCATAATTAATCATAATACAGTAGAAATTCTGCAAAAAATTTGATTCGGTAAGTAGTCGTTTCACCACCCGATGAATGAAGCAATATTCTGTACTTTGACCAGGCAGGCATGCGACATAATAATTATCTTATTGTTTAAAGCTGTGCCGTCCGCGTGGATCTCCTTTTACAATAATGTTTTTTTTTTAACTATAGACTATTAAAGTACAATTTAATAAATAAATATGACGCTGCCTTTTAAAAATCTATTTAAGACCGAAGAGTAATTTTTACTACATCGCATCGTCACTACACTTGTTCAAAGTGGACGCTTCCGGTACGTACCTATGCATAAAGATTTGTGGAACTACTGACCCAGGAAAAAGCGACGTACAACTGCCCATGTGAAAAACATCTGAGACTAAGATCTACTCCAGCAACACGGAAAGTCTGAAGATGAGATTTATTAATTGTCATTGCATAAATTTACTTATTTGAAATTATACTTATTAATTTTACAACTATAAATATACAGAAAAGAAGGAGAAACAAACAAAAACACTAAACAAACTAATTATATTATTATCTAATACCTACTTTAAACTGATATCTAAAAACTACGTCTTATGTATTTTTTAAATCTAAAACGCGCTTATTCCCAGTCAATAAGAACCACGTTCGTTCGCATTAACAGTGACAATTCGAGTGAAGTCACCGCGTGAGCGGCGTGAGCGCTCTCGCCTTTTTGTAGATTCAGCGGATGGCCGTTTCGCGTGTTAAAGAAAAATCAACCGTAATGTCGTACTTATACTGGTGCGGCGAGATTTGGCAGTTTTATTTCATCTATATCTTGTGTGTTTATTAATTATAATTTTATAATTCTATATTTTATTAAAAAAGATATTAAAGTGTATAGTGATAAGGATATATCCATGTGAAATACAATATATTTAAGTATTTAATACACCTTGAAGAAATGCCTAACGCTTAAACACGTTATTGTGGCTAATTTATAAAAGATAGAAATATACTATTGAGGACTTTTTTGTAGATCTTTTGAAGACCATCATCTTTGTGATACATATTTTGGTGTATGATCAACGTATGCGAGGATAAGAGCTCGAAAGCGAAAATTTTCATCCGACTTGCTTCAAATTTATCGTCACTGCTCAGCTCCTATGCATCTTAGCGTTATGTTATATAGCCTATAACCTGCCCAGGAGTATGAACTATAATCGTACAAAGTTTGGTTAAAATCCCTTTAGTAGTTTTTGATCCATGCGTGCACATACAGACAGACAGACAGACAGACAGACAGACAGACAGACAGACAGACAGACAGACAGACAAAAAACTTACTGATTACATTTTTGGCATCAGTATCGATAACCATTCATCCCCCAATAATAATTTTTAATATATATTCAATGTACAGAATTGACCTCTCTACAGTTTTATTATAAGTATAGATATAGAAGACAAGAACTTTCAAAACTTTATACTTCTATGTGAGAGCCTGCCAAAGTGACTTTACTCTTTACTTACCTGATGGAAAGCATGAGCAGAATCCAAGAATAGTGGTCATTATACTCATTACGAATGCAAGCACTGTATCATGGTGATCCACACTATGGCGGCCTACTTAGATGGTTCTGCATCATTGGGCCTCCGGTCTCGCACTCACCAATGAAATTCAACAGCACGAATGATGCACGAATGATGTAAATTGAATAGTAAAATAATTATAATACGTTGATATGTAAACCCTCCTTACCACACACCACACAGTTGTCTAATTCAAAACTTAGCAGAGTCAGTACTATGTTAATCATACCGCTGACCTTTCTAAACGTACTAAACATTTACACTAAAAGAATTTGTTCTTAACATACAAAAGTGTTTTAGTAATTTTACGACTGTGTAAAGTACATACTAATATTATAAATTCGAAAGCAACTGTCTGTCTGTCTTTTGTCTCTGATTTTTGAGGACACTATACACATAATATGACAGACTACTCTTTAATGCGATAACCGACAGACACGCAGGCGGAGCCACAGGAAAAAAATAGTATGTTATTTGGATGGATATTTATGATATTTAAGAGCCTTAAAATATGTATCCAAGTAATGCGTTCTTAAAATGAAATAAATTCAAGAGCCTCATCATAATACAATAATACAAAGGTTGTCTGTAAGAGATTACCATGAGCGATAAGACCACCAATTAATATTTATTGTAATAATATTTATTGTAACACTTTTTTATCTATTTGTTATCTGTGTACAATAAAGATAAATAAACAAATTAAAAAGAAAATTGTGTCGCGGTATTTGTTACCAAACTTCTCCGAAGCGGCTGATCCGATTTTTATGAAATTTTGTGTGCATTTCGGGTAGATCTGAGAATCGGCCAACATCTGTTTTTTCATACCTTTAAATTTTTTTTGTCAAAACAACGTTTGCCGGGTCAGCTAGCAAGATATAAAATTTGTGTTATGAAAGACATGTTATGTAAAAACATACAAAATTCTCATGAGATATTTTAACACAATAACAAGATAATAACAACCTTGAATTTAACTATTTCAATCTCTATTTGTATTTCAAACGTTACTATTCAAGTTGGGGTATGGGCCTCCGGTATCCTCACTCACTCGGTTAAACACAGCGCAAGCGCTATTTCACGCTGGTCTTCTGTGAGGCCGTGGTATCACTCCGGTCGAGCCGGCCCATTCATGCCAAAGCGTGGCTCATCCACATTATTTTATTTTCAATTTCTACAATCCTCCATAAATACACAGGCTTAAGCCAAGTGTGCCAAATTTCATCCTTCTTCGTTCACATAACTTTTGTTAAAAGAGATATAAAGTTATTGCTACACGTATTAATCTATAGATATACAGCCAAAAACATTATTCTGGAAAATTACAAGGTGTGTGAACAAAGAGTAACTTCCGTTTAAAGTTCTTTTGAACAGAAGAAACATGGCTTGAAAAGGAGTGACGCATTGACCAGAATCACGTACCGAGTGCTCGAACCCCGCTCATTATCCGATATAATTAATTGGACTTCTGTAGAAAAGTTTCTGTTAGGTTTGGGGAAATTTGGTGGTCAGAGATGTAGACTGTATAGATAGGGTATTGCATATTATTTTTATGCGTAAATAACTGTATCTTGCTGCTTTGCTATGGTATATTTTGGTTCCACTTGAAAAATAGTCATATCAACCTTTCAAATTATCGTCTCAAAGTTCGAATTTCGACAAGATACATAATTCTGTTTCAAAGATCGATCGCACAACTTTCAGAGATTTCGAAGTCTATATGAACTTAAATGAATTTTGACCTACCTTGCTATTGACCTCGAAAGACTAAATATAACATAACATGACTTTTCAATTTATTTGTATCTCCACTTCACTTGAATTTTTGCTAGTTACTTTTGTTTCATTGATTGAACCTACTTTCATCTATCTGGAAAATTGAAGTATTCGCTTGTAATTTCAAATTAACAGCTTCTCATTAAATACAAATGAAAGTAAATGTAT
Source organism: Spilosoma lubricipeda (assembly GCA_905220595.1). Classification (NCBI taxonomy): domain Eukaryota; kingdom Metazoa; phylum Arthropoda; class Insecta; order Lepidoptera; family Erebidae; genus Spilosoma; species Spilosoma lubricipeda. Next base: position 7,092,764 of record HG992300.1, read on the forward strand.
ACAGTACTAGCATTAAAAGATAAATTTTAAAATTTATCTTTTAATGCAAGACTGTCGGTCTGTTCGGGATAATATCGTATGTCGGTACCGATTTTGAAGGAATTTTCATTGGCAGATAACTGACAGTTATGAGGAGTAAATTAAACTTCTTTTTTAAGACAAGCTTCGCCCCATGGCTTAACTCCCGGTTGTTGTCGGAAGGGTACAACAATAATTGCGGGTAACACTGAGAGCTCAGCTAGTAACTTTATATAACAGTACATTTTACATAAAGTAAATGTTTAAAACCTCTGTCACATCTAGTGTTTTAATATCAGTGCTATATTAGACTGTGACTGGAATCGATAAGGAAACTCCGAAGCGAAGTTTTTGTTCAATTCGAGAAAGGTTAAATAATAAAATACTTCTCGTGTAAGAAATTTCAATGTAATTAATGTTTGGCGTCTATTACAGGGAGGTAGATAAAACGCGATGTCATTTTCAAAAGACCGGAGAAGTATAAGAGCGGTGTGTAGGAGGGCGTAAAATTTAAATTGTTTTAATAATTACGTTATTACGTTACGTTAAATATGCTACCTTCACAAAATAAGTCAAAGCCTAAATGTGGCGATACAAGGTTCGCCGAGTCAGTTAGTTACTCATATTTATAAGTAGACGTAACTAGTTTAGCAGTTGTCACTGACAATCTGTACTTCTTCAGGACGCTTTTTTTTTATGTCTGGCCCTGCCAAAATGACTCTACTCTGCCTGATGGAAAGCAGAAGCAGAATCCAAGAGTGGTGGTCACCATACTGCGATTACAGACAATGCAACAATGCAGCATGGTGACCCACACCATACAGCACACGCGAAACGTCCCCCTCTCGCGGGTAGCCACTAGAGTGAATGGAGAGACATTTCAGGTAACCTAAATGAAGTAAAGTTTTAAAGTTTATGTATTAACAAAAGAAAACAAATATAATAAATGTATATACCTATGTAAAAAATGAATCTACGGTTTCATAATATATCATCATACTAATGTATAAAGGCGAAAGTTTGTGAGTGTGTATGTTTGTTACTTCTGCACGCACAAAGGGCTTGACCAATTTGGGTAAAATTTGGTATGCAGGAAGCTGACACCCTGAATTAGCACATAGGGTACTTGTACTTACTATATAACACAAAGGCTACTCGCCGCTAAAACCTTAATATACACGCGGGCGGAGCCGCGGGCAAGAGCTAGTATATCTACAAAGTCAGTTTACATGTGATGATCCAGCTGATTCGAAAATCACATTTGCAAGGCAACCTCCATTAGTGGAGAGGCACAGTAAGAAGAAAATGTCGTGGTGTAAATGCCTTTTTAATTTTCATAGATACAGATATAGCCTTCTCGATAAATAGAAACAAAGATTTAATAAGTTACCGTAAAATAACCTCGTTTATTAAAAGATGTAGCAGTGTCATTTTAGCTTTCTATTATTTCACTAGATCAGATGTTTTGATATTTCTATGTTACGTAAACTCGGTGTGGATATACGTCGACCCAAATCCATACTCCTACGCAAATCATATAAGGCAATGTTTGCGATAGACATCTTAGTGTGGATACGACTGTTTATTATTCATAGGTAAATATTGTCTGTAACTATGTTGTGGTATGTGATACTTGTTTGTGAACTCAATAGATGAGAATAATAATATATATATAGAACTGAATAAGCATAATGTAGTCCTTTGTTACAATTGCTTTATATGTGTTAGCTTTGAGCATATCCATTATCGCAATAAAAAGTAGCTTATGTCCTTTTTTTTATTAAATAGGGAGCAAACGAGCAGCACGTGCGTTGCTGGTCCTTGAGGCCTGAAGGCCAAGGTTTGAAGGCCCTTCCTCAAGAATCAAAGTATGGAAATTTCATTTAAATCACGTTTTCACAGTGGTCCAGCCGTGAAAACGTAACAGACCGACATAAAGATAGACAGACCGATAGTTAATTTCAAATTTATGAAATTAGTATGGATTTCAAAATAAATGTCCGTAATTTATATTCCATTTCGTAAGTTGTATGTACAAAAAAAATTGCACTTAAAAAACTTTAAAAACTTTCAGATTTAATAAGTAAATACAGGTGTAAACGTAGCTTACTATTTCTCACTTAAGTACCCTGTTACGTCCATCTTTTGTTTCGCTAAAAAAGGAAAGCTATATAGTATAAAGACCTTTAACATTAAATGAAAAACAACTTTTGGATTAGTTGCATAAATGAAAAGTATTATTTGAAAGTGTTCCCACATCATAAGGTAGTAAAGAAGCGAACAATATTTGCATTATATTTAAAAAGATATCGAATATGTTTAAAAGTTTATATTGAAAATCCGTAAATAATAAGTAACATACTATCTTATTGTTATGATTACTTCGCGTGTTGTCCACAGTAATCCAATGTAAACTTTTACAAACGACATTGCCGACGGCGTGAGGCGCCACGTTCGGCGGCGCTTGCGCAACGTTCGCTCAGTTACCATATTTAATGCGATTATAAACGCTATAAACCTTAATAAGGAAATAGATATGCTATTGTTTTGAATTAGATTAAGCGAATATAAAATAAATAAAATTAGTAGTTTTTTTAAATAATGTAGTCTCGACTTATACGAAAGTGATTTATTAGGTTTTTCGTACTGGTTTTTACTTAAAAGAGTTTATTTATAAGACAATCTTAATAATTTATGATGATTAATCAATTCTACTTTTATATACATCTTTTGTTGGGTTTTTTACTCCTCCGAGCCGTATGAAAAAAAAACAAAGACACACCTATAACCGTCCACTCCTGAACGAAGAATGTCTCTAAGGACTGCTATCCCAATCTTGGACAGTTTGCATTCATCCCTTGCCAGTTATTTTTCTTAATCTTTCGTCGGTCCATCGTGACATCATTTACACAAAGCCTTTTAAGGCATTTTTTAATAGTTTTTTTTTAAATAAATTTTATTTCTATTGTTGTGTGGAGTTTTCCTAGTTATTTTAATATATATATATACAAAAATGTTACACAGAAAACACACACACACACACTTACACTTTAAAACATTATTAAAACTTGTAGGTACCAAGAGAGATTAGATTACAATCAGATTTCGAAACTTTTTCGTAAAAGAAATTTCGCCTTAAATATTTTAATTACCAATATCAATATACTGGTGAAAACACAAAATCTTACAGCACAGCAGTAGTTAGAAACCATTGTACTCATTTTTATTTCACTTTCTTAATTATTATTTTTCATTTTTTTCTGGCATGCTTACTAAATGACGATTTAGTTACTAGGACTTTGCAGTCCCAGCCTCAGGTTTATATCTTGAGTACTTAAGCTGTCTTTAAAGTTTTTGATAGCAACTATTGAACCAAGAAGAATGCTTGAATGTAGCTATGTCCAGCTACCATGGAAACTCAAGAAAAAGAGGTTTAAAAATGTGGTAAATTTAAAGATTGTTATCAAAATATTTACAACATTCATTTTGATTATATACATTGTGGCATTTTAAAAAATACATATGTAAAAGTATAACAGCTATAACATTTTTTTAAAGAGCATATTTTTAGTCGCAATCCATACTGATACATATCATTATAAAATATAGAGTAAATCTGTCTGTTACGCTTTCACAGTTAAAACGCTAACCTATATGAATGAATTTCAGTAGAGAGATAGATTGGACCTTGGAAAAGGACATAGACTACTTTTAGCCATATACGCGAGCAAGAGCTAGTAAACGATAATATATATCTATACATCTATACAAATAAATAAAATCTGTTTGCAATAGTAAAATAGCCGCTTTTTATCAAGTGCATAGGTATGTATGTATACACGGTACATATACCAAAACAAAATATTTTTTACGATTTTTGTCTATCTGTCTGTCTGTTTGTTCCGGCTAATCTCTGGAACGGCTGGACCGATTTTGACGGAACTTTCACTGATAGGTAGGTAGGATAGCTGATAATATAAGGAGTAACTTAGGCTAGCTCTGCACCGTTACCCGCGATACGACTATAACGGCGGGTAAGACCGGGTGACTCCTAAATTATATAATCCATATATCACATACTCTACATATTTTCACATTACAATGCCTTCATATTTTAACTGTTTTAGATACCTCAGTGTTAGTATATATTTCGTCAGTGCTCAGTGTCAATAGGTTAGATATGGTTTCAGTAACCAATATCCAAAATTGTAGCAGAAACCTGTGTCTTACCTATTATTTGGATAACTGTGTAGGTGTATATATAGATCAAAAATTGAACACGAGTAATAAAAGAAAATCACAGATAATTTTTTAAATGAAACCACCATTTATATCACTTCCTACCAATTTGTTTGTTTTACTCCTCAATGTTAAGTAAAGATATTATAAAAAAATGAAAAAAATAAAATTATACGGTGTTCCTATCACTTGATAACATTTCAAAATCAAACGATCTGCACCGATTGAACTCAAAAGACACAATATACAACACACTTTAAAGATACTTTTTTTCTCTCTTTTACAACCACAATGTATGAAAAGTTTTAATGTATGTTTTGTGGTGACCTCCACATACAGCGCAACAACGTCATCGACCAGAAAAACACCGAACTACGGTGTGACGTCACGACACGGAGTACCCAACAGTACCAATCCTGAAACGCGCAATAAGATTTCTCGCGCCGATTAACATATATACAACTTCCCAACATCAACCGTTGGGTAGTGGCCCGCCAGGCATGATCACCTCGCCTGGTCGGAGGATCCTCCCTTTGTGTTGGCGGGACATGACAGTCGTTCCTCCGCGGTTCGTTTGTTTGTTTGTTCAGTGTTCATAGGTAATATTAAAAAAAATAGAGAACCTTACTAATGTTATCAACACAAGCAACCCAACAATTCTTCTCTCATTAATATGTTTAGGAAACCCTTTTAACAAATTCTATTGTTACGTACATTAAATTGGAAAGTGTGACTCAGATTAATGTTATTCGCGTGTTAGTAACTAATAGAGACCACCCACTCACTCCCTGTTTGGTGGGGACGTAATGCCGTTAGCTAAGAACTTTATTGTGATACAAAACTTATTTGGTAAAACTAAAGCATCTATCATCGTCAATTTTATGTCTCACCAATAAATATTATTGTCCATTGCTTTTAGCAGTTTGAGCAATGATAAGTCTTTGTATGTTTAAATAAATAGGTATATTACCTAAAACATATGCCTAACCTAGAAAATGTGGTATAGTGAGTAGTGCTTTTCTATCAAATTTCATCAAAAGTAAACAAAATGCTTGCAGATCGACGTTAGCCTATAAAGCTTCTATTATAAAGTTCTACACTGATTGAAAATAGGTTTTAGGTTATAAATGACTTTACTAAGACGCCGCAGTTGATATAATATAGTTTCTCTTCACCGGTATACGTTGTCACAATAGAATGAAACACCAACCAGACTATATCTATACTATCTATACTAATATTTAAAGCTGAAGAGTTTGTTAGTTTGTTTGTTTGAACGCGCTAATCTCAGGAACTACTAGTCCGATTTGAAAAAATCTTTCAGTGTTGGATAGTACATTTATCAAGGAAGGCTATAGGCTATATATCATCACGCTAGGACCAATAGGAGCGGAGCACCACTGTTTTGAAAACGGGGGAAAATTATCACGCTACGGGCAATAGAAGACGCAAACGAGGTTGCGTGGGTCGGCTAGTAATATTATAAAGCTGAAGAGTTTGTTTGTTTGAAATATTTCAGTGTTATATAGCCCATTTACCGAGAATGGCTATAGGCTATATATCATCACGCTAAGACCTACAGGATCGGAGCACTAAGGAAGAGTGTTACAAAAACGGTGGAACATTATCACGCTACGGGCTATAGGAGACGCAATTTAATTAAAAAATTATTTGCAAAATTAAAGTGTCTGTTTGTAATAATAAAATAATCGTTTTTTACTAAATGCATATGTATATACACGGTACATATACCAACAAGGAGTAACTTAGGCCAACTTTGTCCCGCGGCGTTACTCGCGGTACAACAATAACCGCGGGTAAAACCGCGGGGTTCAGCTAGTATACAATAAAATACAAGTTGGACAACACAAGAAAAACTTCACCGACGTATCAAAAACTTCAATGCAATTATCATCTTCAGTGATGGAGTTTTTCTTAAAATTTGGAAGGAATTAACAAAAGTTTCTCTGAGTTCTCTGAGATTGCAAACATAAAAAATCTAATTAATTTTTTTTCCTGAAGTTGAAAAGAAAGAGATGGATTATCAAAAGACACGCTTAAAATGTTAATAAACCACTTAAAATGTTAAGCATATTATATTTCCAATAAATGTTTCCACGTATAATCTTACCATTTTAGGTAAGCTGGAATCCATGGTATCTTTTAATGGTTTTGCCAATAAACACGGGCCGTTCAGTTGGCAATATCCACTGTAATGGCACTGTTAGAAGTATGTAATCGCATGTGATGAAAAATAATTGGCACTGAAAGGTCTGATTTTCCTGTACCTTGTTTCTTTTCCGAATTCAATTTAATTTTCGAAGAAAATCTTTAGTGAGAAATGTTATTTCGTATGGATAAAGATATACCGATATACTGATGCTGTAGCCGTACATTGGTACAATTTTCCAAAATAAGAAATACTAGCTGACCCACGCAACTTCGTTTGCGCCTTATATTGCCCGTAGCCTGAAAATTTCCCCCGTTTTTTAAACATTCTTCATGGTTGCTCCGCTCCTATTAGTAGTAGCGTGATGATATATACCCTATAGCCTTCCTCGATAAATGGACTATCCAACACCGAAAGAATTTTTCAAATCGGACCAGTGGTTCCTGAGATTAGCGTGTTCAAACAAACAAACAAACTCTTCAGCTTTATATATTAGTATAGATATTAGCATAGCGAATAATCGTTTTAATTGTATGTCTATTTTTTTATAACTTATCCATACAAATAAATAAAATTGGAGTGTCTGTTTGTAGTATTAAAATAACTGCTCTTTAATAAACGCATAGGTATGTATACACGATACATGTACCGATATAACATTTTTTAAAATTTTTGTCTGTCTGTTTGTTCCAGGTAATCTCTAGGACGGCTGGGCCGATTTTGATAAGACTTTCACTGGCTGACAGCTGATGATCTAAGGACTAACTTATGCTACTTTTTTTTAGACTAGCTTTTTCCCGCGGCGTTACCCGCGGTACGATAATAACCGCGGGTAACACCGCGGAATTCAGCTATTCCATTGTATAATTATCGTATCACGCTGTTGCTTACGTTGAACTCCGAAACTATCTAACGGATTTTCACGTTTTTCGAATGTGTGTTTTATTGCCGTACTTAAGATAGAAATAATAGTTATTTTCGATTTTAGATGTGAAAAGTACAGTTTACCTCTTCCTCTTAATGTAATTTGATCATACTTTTTAAAGTTCTAAAATGGTCCACAGAGTCCGTACAGTCAGACCAACAGGTAAAGAAAGCAACATCCGATTAGTTGATTAAAGCAGTTAATTATGAAGAATTTTATTAATCAAGAAGCACTGTCAAATCACTATATGAGATAGTTAGAAAAAAAAATAACCTCTTTCACAAATAAAAACGACAGTTTTGTTACAAAATCAAAAAAGTAGACTTACTGTTTTTTTTTATAATGATACAATATTTTATACAATACAACAATAAATACATTTACTTTACAAAACTTTTCTGACAATACAATTATAAAGCTTTTCTTTCAGTTAGATCGCGAAGTGATTACAAAAGTCAGATATCCCTCTACTCTCCTCACTTCCCACCTTTCCCAAAATGATAAACACAAAGTATTCAAGTAATTTGTTTGTTTAACTCCAAAACATTTTGATGTTTACCTTTGTTCAAAACTTTTCTAATTTGTTCTTGGAAATCAAGTGTTCGGAACGTTTTGTTTGTCTAATTGGCTGTTTAAAATTATGACTTATCAACGCAATATAAATTTGGATAACAAAAGCATGCCTGCTTTTGTGTATGAAAAACTTTAAGCACGTAACTTTTTTATACATGTACTTTATATTTTTGTAAAATAGCCAATTAGGATACCGTTTATTAAAATCTATGAAGTTTATCTTTTTTTATTTCCAGTTTATACGTGTATTATGTTTAATTTAATTGTCTTAAGACGTTTTATTAGAGGTGTTAATATTTAGTATCATGTTTTATTTTTTTTATTATTTACGTAACTGTTGTGATTTTGTCAAATTTCGTTCTCTGTCGTTGCACCTACCACATCATACTTCTACATCACCCGAAGGTTGTTAGGAAGAGAATGCCTCATGGCATTAAATCCGTCATTTCCGTCCTTTGTACGTCATGTGCAATAAGTTTTAAATAAAATAAGAATAAATAAATAAACTAAAAATATTTTTACCACTAACAAAAAAATTGCAATGTATATACTTGAATTTTTTTTTTTTTGTATTGGAAGTAGTTATAATATTTATCTTATAATTAAAAACAATAAAGAGATCTTAAAGTTCTAAATTCTCACAATTGAAATTTGATTCATTACCGAAAGTATCAGTTGTAATTCTATCTCTTTTACAAAAAGATGTAACCCACTTTCGTTTATCAAATATATTCACTTCTTTACATCTAGAACAATTACAAAGTAGCAAAAACTGTTAGTTTTAACTCAAAATAAGTACTTCGTTTTATTAACATTGTAATTTAAACTTCAGTCCAACAGAGTCGCACAAACAAAGCGAATAGAATAATTGTACTCTTTAGGAACAGCTAACTAACTTCATGGTAGTCGATATTGACAGACTTCTAGTTTAGTCTGCTAAAAGAAATATGAAATTTGTTTAATAACTATTCATCATCAACCTCTTGCGTCTTTTGCAGATGATTTATTCATTGTCTCGTAGCCAGTTCTTTACTTCACGGCTATTAAAACCAATTTTAGGTTTTTTTTTTGAATTTATTGATCAAAACATTAACTACAGACATATACAAAAACAGATTCTCTCGCTTAAACCACGTGGGTTTTTAGGCGAAAGGGAGTTGGGCCGTAAGTAAGCAACAGGTTATTTAGCAAAATCAAATTTCAACAATTTAGCAAAAATAGACATAAAACACAAACTTAAACAAAACAACTTAGGACAGGCAAGCGCATATACATACAATGTCTAGTAGATAACACAACACCACCTACGTACGTACCCAGAACAACACCCACAAATAAAATTGGGATATAAATATGCAAATCTGCAATCCGCTATTTGTTTTAATAGATTTTATATCAGCACAATTATCTTTACATGTCATTATACCTATTGATCATAAATTAAAATACTTGGAAAAAAAATGTGGCATTCCCGAAAGACTGGAAGCATTGGCACGTGTAATTGTAATGCTAATTCTCTGTGCTAGAAAAAGGCCAGCCTTCGGGTAACGAGAAGCATCAATCAGATTTTTTAGTCTCAATTACTGGAACTATTGATTGCTGGCTATTAGAATATTGCACTGATGGTATCAGAGGTACTTTTGGGTTCCTCTGTTATTATAAGAGACGTAAGAAATATCATAAAAATCCAGGAGACTTTCATATCTTCATTTACGCCATAGTTGTTGCTAGCAACACACAAAACATTAGTTGCTAAAATTTCGTTTTTGTATCCATAGCGACTGGTTTTTGTTCGTGACTCCACCCGCGTGTATGTTGAATATCACGGTACCTAATCACCTATGACACTTCAATAATTATTTTAGTTGCATTATAATGTAACTTTCTATTGGTAAAAATATTTGTAAAATTGGTTTAGTGGTACAACATCACAGACTCACAAACTAACTCTTTATAATATTAATAGAGATGCATTTTCTGTTGTGGCAAACGGATCTGGTAGTTTATCCGCAGTTTTAGTTAAGTTTTTGTTTTAGCGAAGCTCAACTTTTAAGCTTTAACCATCTAGAAAGCAAACAATATCTCTGTGCAATTCTTTTTGTCGCCGTGCAACTTGCACTTTGTGGTTAAAAGTACAATATCTGGTGAAGAAAATATAAAAAAAATATCTGTTTTGTATGCATACAATATAGTCCTCAACCCGCATTCAGCCAGCGTAGGAATTTATGGCCTTAACTTGAGAGGAGACCCGAACTCAGTAGTGGGACATTATAGGTTCTTGTTGATGATGGTGATGAATATTATCAAGTAATTGTTTTTGAAAAAATCGTATTTAATGAAACCTATGGATTATTATTAACATTAACTTATTATAGAAGTTTTTATTAGTAAAACTAGTGTACAGTGAACATAAAGTTTGCTCATTATGAAATATGTGTTTTACTACCTTTTTTTTTACGTGTGGAAACCCCCTCGGACCGTCGCCCCGCCGGGGTTTACGCGTGTGTCGGAATTGAATCGACTAAAACCACACGGTGTGCCACTCTACGCCTGAGACGAGAGAGATCCGGGAACTGCTGTTATTAACACATCCGGACCCCTCCCAGTATTCTATTTCTACTACTCCCAGGGTTCACCGGCGGCGGATCAGGTTTGAGTGGAGGTCGTCCTCTCAGGCCTTCTCCGCCACCTCCTTCTGCGAAATTAAGCCTTCGTAGAAGGTTGCGACCGCGGTAAAACTGCTGTCGTTACCGATCATGGAGCGTGCGACGGCCTGTAGGGATCTCCTCCGATGACTGCAATTAGGGCCCGGCGCTGCGACGCCCAAGCGCGACAAATCGACAGCGTATGCTGGGCCGAGTCCTCACTGCAGTGGCAGTGGTGGCAGGCGAGGGTGACTGGCTGGAGAGCCTCCACCTCTTCGGGCGGAGGACGAATGCCACTCTCCGCCCGGAATTCAGACACCCGTCGATAAACTTCGGCGAGCAGTTCCGCCTCCAAATCCCACGGGGGTGTTCCGGGCGGCGACGTGGTCCAAGGAATAACAGGACCTCCGTTTTATCCAGGGTCACCCAGTATTCTACCTACCTATGGTAACGTTAATGAACAATTATTAAACCGCTGCACATAAGCCTCTCCTTAGAAAACGGTTTTGGCCGACTATACCACGCTATCTAGAGGGCTAACTCAGGAAAATTAATATAAATAGATCACATATAAATACATCACAATAGATCTGTGCATCTTATGGGGTAACCTTGGTAGACAACAAATCGGATGCGACGCGTGACGCTGCGAAGGCGACGAACGCGATCAAACCCGTAGCTTTGATCGCGTTCGTACGCTTTATGCAAACTGACACATAAGACACAAGTAGGGTTCAAGGCTTTGATCGCGTTCGTCGTGTTGCCAGCCCTACTTGTGTCTTATGTGTAAATTTTCATGAGACGTGATGTACATACATACATATTTAAGAATAGTTTCTTAATTTTTGATTTAAGTTATGGCAAAATAATAATAATAATAATAAAGCCTCTTTATTTCCATAATGAATAACTTATAAAACAAATGTATTGGGACTGATTAATACTTATTCAGTGCATGCATAAATTATATAATATATTAAAAAAATTACTCAAATTGCTCAAAAAAATTACATGATTTAAATAAATTTAAATTAGAAATATTAACTTAATAAAATTATTATAAAATTATAAATTATATGTAAATTCCATTAATTTGTATATGTCCAGTGTATATAATTCAGTATGGACCCCTCAACGGGTAAAGGCCTCCTCCATTTTGCTCCATGTCTGTCTGTCTTTTGCTTTTGCAAACCAGTTTTCACCGACTTTTCTTACTATTTCATCTACCCATCTTTCCTTCGGTCTACCTCTCTTCCTTTTGTTTCTTGGTCCTTGCCAGGTAGATACTCTCGATGTCCATTTTTCCTTGTCCATACGTGCAATATGACCTGCCCATTTCCATTTTTGCCTTCGAGAGTGTTCCAAAGCATCTATTATATTTGTCTTTTTTCTTATTTCTGTGTTTTTTATTCTGTGTTTTCTTTTTATGTTTAGTATACTCCTTTCCATTGCTCTCTGGCATACTTGTATTGGCATACAAGGCAAAATAATAGAGGTATATATATAAAGAAACATAGTTGATGAGTCCCAATGTGTTTCATTGTAAAAATATTATATTTTACAGTATTCGTCGCTCATCTTAGACACCACGTTGCAGTCAAGCTCGTAGAGATCAGAGTCATAAGTATCAGCATTTTTTAATTTCAGTAATAACGTTTTAGATCGAATCTAAAAATTTTACTATCCTCGTACATTTTCGTACAGAATACTAAGGTTGAAAGAAATGCTCAACGGTACGTAGTGGTAACTAGTTGTGATATTTTAACTTTATATACTGGAATGTTAACAAAGTACTAAATTTAATTAAAATACCTCATTCATTTACTACATTGTAGTAGGCCCTCATGTATAATTAAAATTAAATTTATTATTGCTCTTGGATACATTTATTTAAATTAAGAGATAAAGTAAGTAATTACTACAACTGCCCATGAATGTAATAGTAAGCTCGTGCCTCGGAGAGCACGGCCATCGGTCCTGCGTCTGATTTCTCTTCGGTCGTGTCGGATAGCCGTCCCATCAAATTGTGAGAGTGAAGAAACAGAGAGTGTAGCTTCTGCACTATAATATCTCTTTCGTAGTTGGGTGGTCTACGTTGAGTTTGATCGCTAAAATCGGCTAGGAGAACATCATCATACTGGAATCTTTGTGTGGAGTCTGCCAGTGGAGAGGCGTTATATTCCAAATCCTCACTAAAGAATTACTTAAATTGGTTGATTATGACTTCGGTCAAGCTGGTCAATTTGTGCCGAGGCATGCCTTATTTTTTCTCTCTTTCTGACTTACCTAGGTAAAAACTATATATTTCAATTAGCTTGAGTATTGACAGTCTCTAAAGCAATCAACGCTTATAATTTATGTATAATTGTTTGACATTGCTCATGATTTTCTCAACTTCGAAGCTATGAAAACAAAAAAAATTCACGTTTTTTTTAATGTGTGTTTACCTGGCGTGCCTAAAGTAGCTTAGTTAACATCACGATTAAACCAATAGAAGCCCGGTGAGATTGTAAAACGCATACGAAATTGTGTGAGTCAGCTAGGTGTCTTCTATTTATCTTATCTTCATTTGATATAACATTATGCTATGATAATTTGTCAGAAAACCATTTGAGCAACATCTTAACATTTTATTCTTCAAAAGACTGGGAACTTCACAAGCATATAATTTAATACAAAATATCACTAGTACATAGGGATTTCATAGACGTCCCATGCGGGAATTAAACTAATAACACTCGCTGTTGTAATTGGCGAGACCATCATTAATTCAACAGCAATATCTACGCAGTCTCAAAGAATAGTTGATTAATATTTTCGTTTGTTTATTATTACAATATCTTTTAATTATTGGTTATAATTTAAAAAAAAATTGCTAAACTTTGTACATGATTATAGCATATTACATGGTTTTCTTTTACTTTTGATTGAATTTAATAAAAAAATATGGGTTTGAATCGTTTCTCCTTGTAGCTTATAACGGGATACGAGTATTATCATGATAAACTGCCCCGTTGGTCTAACGGTTGACGTATGCGACTGCTGATCAAGAGGTCTCGGGTTCGAATCCCGGGTCGGGCCAAAAGTGTTATTAAGTTTTTTTAATTCTATAAATACTTAATAGCAGCTCGGAGTTTGGAAGTTGGGGTTTGAACCACCGTGCCTCGGAGAGCACGTAAAGCTGTCGGTCCTGCACCTGATCTCTCTCCAATCGTGTCGGTTGACCGTCCCATTGGATTATGAGAGTGAGGAAACAGAGAGTGCACCTGTGTTTGCGCACATACTTGTGCACTATAATATCTCCTGTGTAGTTGGTTGGTCTCTGTTGAGACTTGCCGCCGTGACCGTAATCGGCTAGGAGAACAGTACATGTAATAAAGACGAGATTTGTAGTATGAATAAGTGACTAATTTATTTACCAATATTCTAGGCTTAGATACAGATTTACAAACGAAGACATGTACATTTATCTAGTGGGAGAAGTATTAATTTAGCATAACAATATTTATTTTATATAAATGCATAATTTACATTACTAATAGAAAGTGTGCTTCGGCACATTTCGTTTCTGCTACAGATATTTACTTTACCTTTGCCATACAGTTTCAATGAATTCAATGCTATCAATAATCGCAATTATAACTAATAAAACCGATTTCAAGAACTGAACCAAATTGAAATGGGACCAAACGGGACTGGACCAAAGCTCCAACTATTTTATATTCCTAATGCGAGGGTTGCCGAAATCTAGTAATATTCCAGTCCAAATTCCAGGAATTCTACTTCCCCAAAATCAAGACGCCCAAATGAAAACCACATAATGGATTACATACTTTCTAAAATCCTAAAACCTAGTTCTTTGAAAAGAACCTTTAAAACTCCTAGACTTAACCGTGCGAATGCAGAGAGATCGCGTTGTCACTTCAAAGAACACATTAGCATATTAAAATGGTAAGACACGTAACGTGGACGAGTTTTTACTCGACGTGGATAGGCTTAAATATGAATACGTAAGTTAGCCTGTTCCACAGTAGTTGGGAAAAGAACTAATGAAGACAGTTGGCTGTGTGAATAATTTTGATTTGTTTGAAATAAAGCAATTTGTTACTTTGTTAGACAGCTATATCTATACTTATATTATAAACGCGAAAGCTTGTAAGTATGGATAGATGGATGGATTTGGATGCAACTTTACAGTAATATGGCTTATACATCAGAATAACACATAGGCTACTATTTGCCGCGATAACCGACATAGACTGTGAGTCTGCGGGTGGAGCTGCGGGCAACAACTAGTATTGTTATATTACATGTTGACCTCCGCAACCTCGTCTGCGAGAACAAAGGTTACCATAAAAGCAGTTATAGTAAGCTAACCTAAAAAATAGACATTTGCGATCCCAGACGTTTTTATAGACCTTTTGAAGGGAAATAATTATTTGATACATTGTTTTTGTTCAACTTTAACGCAGTGGAATCTCTCAAAAATAATATTTTTCCCGCGTTTTTGTACCTTAATTGATATTTACATGACATTGTATCCGAAAGGATTGGCGTCGATAGCCGAAATACATTCACTACCTAGTTCCGTTATAGACAGGCACACAGTAATTTTAAAATTTATAAAGTTAACTAGGTGAACTCCGCGGTGTTACCCGCGGTTATTGTTGTACCGCGAGTAACGCCGCGGGGCAAAGTTAGTCTAAAAAAGTAGCCTAAGTTACTCCCCGGATCATCAGCTACCTAACAGTGAAAGTCTCGTCAAAATCCGTCCAGCCGTTCCAGAGATTACCCGGAACAAACAGACAGACAGACAGACAGTCAGACCGACAGACAGACAGACAGACAAAAAAAATGTTGACTACATTTTTGGTATATGTACCGTGTATACTTACATATGCATTTAGTAAAAAGCGGTTATTTTAATATTACAAACAGACACTCCAATTTTATTTATTTGTATAGATATAGATAGACCACTTTATAAAAAAAAATGTAGATATATTACATGAGGTATCGTTTCTTAGTTATTCGGTACTGAGAAACGATACCTCATGTTACATATCCATATTTATTTACACAATTATCGTAAGCGCAACGTCTACTTGCAAATTAGTGTATTAAATATTAATGTTACGAACTTTCTTTTGATTACATACCTACTAAGAATTATTTTCATATATTAACGTAAAGATAATTCTTGGTACACGTTTTTAAACATTAATGAAATTGGTACAGAAAGATATTCACGTTTTCAAGGAACAACTCATAAGTCAACGGATTCTGAATTATTTAATAACATTTACTAGACGTTCCACATATTTTATACATAACTAACAGACTTGCGCAACTTAGTTTGAGAGTCTCAAAAAGAATAAATTGTTTACATTTTATCAAAATCTTTCACTGATTTTCTCCGATTATTTGTTGCGTTTTTTTTATGGAATAGGAAACGAGCCAACGCAACGTCTGATGGGAAACGATTACCGCGGCCCGTGGATACTCGCAACACCAGAAACGTCACAAGTGGGGATAGGAGATGGGGAGGGGGATGAGGGAAGGGTTGGGGTATGAGCCTGGTATGGACGTGATGGTATATAGCTTACAGTCAAACAGACAATTGAGATATCAAAGATTCAAATAGTTTCAATCCTGAAATTAGAGTTTTACACAGTTACACTAAAAAAAGAAACTTTCTGCTTTACATTATTAGTACAGATTATGAATGTCGTAGGTTACAAGATCATTTGATCCAAACAGAATTCCAACCCGGTGAGTGCGAGACCGGAGGCCCAATGATGAAGAAGCATCTTAATAGGCCGCCGTAGTGTTGGTTAATATCCTGCATTGGTACATTGCCTGCATACGTAATGCGTATTGTGACCATCACTCTTGGATTCCGCTCATCTTTTCCATTAGGCAGTACAGAGTCACTTTGGCAGGCTCATACAGAACAAAAATACGGAAAATATAACACAAAATACTGTCTGCAGTTTACAAGACTGGTTTATAATTCCACATTCACACAGTGAAGTTTCTTGTTAACTCGGAATTCTTGTTTCAGACCGCCTGCGATTCCAATTTTCTTCTCCAACTTGTTTGATTCTATTCAATTGTATTGAGAGTATTTTATTTAAGCTTAGAACATTCGTACATATTGTTCTATTATGTTTTCTTATAATTATAGAACTACTGTTACTAACATTTTTTTAACATTCAACGCTGTTAGAATAGATGGGATGTGAAATAAATAAACGTTGAATATTTTTGTGGAACTTGCTTCTTATAATTTGATTTGTTTGGTTTTTTTAAATAATAATCATTTATTTCTCAAAAATACAGAGATAATCTATACTAATCTTTTAAAGAGGTAATCATTGTGAGGGCATATTCTCTGGATCCACTGAACGGATTTTGAAAATTATTTTACGAATTAAAAGCCACTTTATAAAATATTAACCCGGAGAATAATTACTACAATTTCCATTCGTCGTATAGACGTAAAATATAGTTTATACATTGGGGCACACTAGTACTTTAAGAATTAACTGTGTTAGGAATAATTTGCCATATTTCTTGAGCAGAGGTTTAATAACTGAGTTAGTTACTAAGTACTTGAAAAACCTAAGTGTGCTATGAAAAAAATACAAATAATACTATTAATTGACTGCCCGTTCACGCAGTTGTAGCGTACGTGACTACTGTGCTTGAGGTCTCAGTTTCAATTCTCGGGTCGGAATGTTTGTATAATCTGCAAATATTTGTTTTGGAGTTTAGGTGTTTTATATGTATATTAAGTATGTAAAATATTTACAAAAAAGTATTTATGTATTTATATTACTTATTATATATATCATATCCAGGATCTGGATGTATGGAACATTACACTAAATGGACTACTTAGTAAAGTACCATAGTCCATAACACTTTAACAACGCGTGACTTCGGCTTTTGTTTCATGCTTTTTCAGCTTCGTTTTTTGTCGTAGTTGGGTTTTAGTTTTTACTTTTTTTTTCTACCAAAGATTTTGTAAAGAAATGACTTTTATAATTTGAAAACTAAGCGGAATTTCCCTTAACGTGTCATTTAAAAATAAGATCGCGTGACTATATCGCGTTTTCACTGCCTATCGTGTTGACATTCCTATTGAAATATCTTAGTGCCTTTTACTGCTGGCTTGTACATTGCGGCATCTTTTGCTATAATAATTCTATTAGGCGCTTTAACTTTTCAATGAACATGTAAACGGTTGTTTTGTTGGAAATAGCGACAAAATTGTCCGTTGACACTGTCATGGCATGATTTTTATGGGTGGGCTAACACTGTTATCTGTCTAACTAATTGATATTGAATAGCGTGATATTTTTTTAAGGTAAGATGGATTATAAGCGCCTTGGTTTCAGTAGCCTCATTTATTTCAACGGGCCTTAGATAATGTTTTAATGGATTCTTAAGTAGGTACAATTTAAGACTTCTTGAAATATCTCTGACAGCTTTCATTCATTTGCCGAATTAGGTAAGTTGAGGCAAAAAAATTGAGCATTTGTTATTGGTTAATGTTTTTTTGTTTATTAAGCTTCATTTTAACATTTTAATATGAAAAAAGGCCCCTCTCATTATTTTTTTACAATGGTTATTATTTAAATGACCACTTGTGACTTTTAGATTTCGATAACCTACATAATAGGTAGATGGATTTTATACTTGTTAAGAGTGCCAGAAACCAATTTTCTTTTCTAAGCACCTAACAAAGGTCATTGGATTTGGTTGGTCAAAATCATGAAATCTATAACTTCATTTGTAGCTATTGATTTTAAATAATATTTTCTTCCTATCTTTCTTCTTTTTAAACGACTCCCAAAAGGAGGAGGTTTTCAATTTGATTAGTATTTTTTTGATCTTGATTATTCCCGTTCCATAGAAACTTGATTCAAATTTTATTTTTTTTGGTTAAGTTATGATTGTCTTTCGATTAATGTAAATACCTCTAAATAGTTTAATTTAATGTCACTGTCATAATTTCGTGTATGGTTTTTCTTGTATAAAGAAAGAACAAAGCGCCTGCTTAGATCAATTAATACGGTACAACAATAAAACGTTCTAGAGGTTATGAATAATGTGACACACAAATAATTAATTCTTCCCGCAAGTCAATACCTGTTTTAATTAAACAAAACAATTGTTTTAATTAAAATGAGTCTTTGTGACGAAATCCGTGTGACATGTGTCGAACACATGTATCAAGAGAGTGACATCGCGTTTAACATTTTTGGGTCACAGTCGTTGTATTGTCCCAAATCCGAATATACTTATATCTAGATTCAGAACTGTCTGAAATCGAAATCCGCAAATCATTTGTTTAAACTTACATAAATATTACGTATAAGTTTATGTTAACCTCATTTCACTGATGGCCGCTATCACTATCCTCCTTAAGATCGTCTTGTGACTAGCCTGCTCCCACAGTTTCTTTCGTAAGGCTTTTAACTGTAAAACCCTTGATGAAACTATGTCTGTTTCGATTCCTAAATTGGACAGTATATAACGTATCCATATGGTATCTTCACCCCGGGGTTACTCACGTTTTCTTTTTGTTTTTGAATCGGCTATTATTCACTATTTCATTGGTTTTAATTTTGTTCCAAAATATTTTAAGCCTAAATTCCCTACTGCTTATAACATCAGCTATCTGCCAGTCCCTTTAAATTCGGTCCAGACGTTCTAGAGATTAGCCGAAAGAAACAGATTGACAGACAATTTGTTTTTCTTTTGTTGTCGCAGATTCTTGCATGTATATTTATGTAAAAAGCTGTCAGTTTGAAATTATAAACACATACTTCAATTTTGTTTACTTGTAAAGATAAAATAGCGTCGAATTAGGTACAACTGTAGTGCACTTCTTCTTAGAAGTAGTGTACCAAGGACCTTGTTAGCAACATTTACATGAAGTTATTCTCATGTTAGCTGTCGAATATGGAGGTTGTATTGCTTGGCTCAAGTTAGCTTTGGAATATACAGGTAGTTTTGCTTGGCGGAATCATTGTAGCGTTTGTGAAACACGAGCTAAGGGAGTTGTTAGGTTTAAATTTGAGAGACATTTTGTGACAACGAATTTAAACGTATAAGTAAATGTGTATGTCCTTATTAATACTTTATGGAAATATGTATTTGGATGGAAATAACAAACTTAATATTCGATAAACTAAGACACAGAACATCACGGTAAAAAGTAGCCTATACGCAGGGGTTAACTTTTGTCAAAGTATAAGCCCAACGTATTACCCTCTTATGACACAGAATGAGTTTATGCGTGTGTGAAATTCTGAATGATTTTTTAATAGTGAAATATGTGTTTTTGTATGTGAGTCGTGAGTCTAAAATGTGTATGTGTGAAAATTTTCCCCCGCAAAAGTAAAAGACAGACTATTTTATATCGGAAACTGACGCTATGGCCACTCCCCTCTAGGACCTGTACCTGTGTTGTTCTATGTATAAGAATTGTACATATTATTAACGGGATTGTTCTCTCTCTAATGATTATTTACCATGAATGCCAAGCTATAGGTGGTGTGTTCAAGTTCCATCGAGAACTAAAAATTGTATGATGAACAAGATATTTTTTCTGTACCTGGGTGTACCAATTTGAAGGATATGCATGTGTTTATAAAATATTTAAACATGTTTTTTGGCAGACAGGTTACCATAGCACTGCATCCTAATTTGAAACCAGACCATCGTGTATGTAACTTTATCATCATCAATTTAATTGTAAACACCGCGGGGCAAAGTTAGTTTAAAAAGTACCTAGCTTAAGTTTCTACTTATATCATCAGTTAGTTGCCAGTGAACTAGATAAAAAATTAGTGTAGCCAATTCAGAGATTTTAAAATGAGTTTTTTATGTACTTTATACCCTTACTTGTGAAGATAAATTTGATTCTGAAGGTCATTCTCATAGCGTTTTCATTACATACAATTACAATATAATCTAATTGTGTTCGTTTATTGTCCGCCATCTTCCGACAGTAGGAAATGTCACCACAATGACGTGCTCTCAGCATTGTTTGTAGTTGTTGTTGTGATTTTTTCCCTAACCTCGTGGTAAAAACATTTCCTGGGTTCTATGTGAATTGCTTTACAGTGTTGTGGTGACTTAGAATTCACAACATTAAAGTGGAATTCACTACCTATGGGATTTAAAAGATTCTTCGTAATTATTAAAGACAATTCAAGTACATAAAAACAATTCATGATTCGGTATGCATAATAGAAATGTAGCAATAACAGTGTGTGAGGTGACATCATCTTGACTGGACGCTTGGGACCCCTGTCAGTTTCTAAGTATTTTGGGTTTAGGTATCCGAAATACACAAGTGAGCATATAATATGAAAAATGATAGTCTTGCGAAAGAAAGAGATCCTTTCAAGTGAAATATTCTGGTCTAATCAAATCGTTCTACCAAAAGTATTATTTATTTATTAACAATTTCATGTTTTTGTTTACATCATCGGACTTAATGCACTAGGCATTCTCTACCATTGTGGGTGTAGAGATCTTATGAGGTGGGTGCATCGAGGTTATAGATGTCCAGAAGAAATACAATTGTCATAAGCCAAGAATTAATACATATAAACATACACACACATACATACATACGTATTACTTATACACTGCCTCGTTGGTCTTGCGGTTGGCGTATGCGACTGCTGATCGTGAGGTCTCGGGTTCGATTCCCGGGTCGGACCAAATGTTTGTATGATCTACAAATATTTGCTTCGGAGTTTGGGTGTTTTCTATGTATAATACGAATGTATTTACAAAAAAAAGTATGTATATATTTTGTTGTATGTTGTTTATTACCCATAACACAAGCTCTGATTAGCTTGGGACTAGATGGCGTTGTGTGATAGATGTCCGAAATATTTATTTATTTATTTATATACATACATTCAAAACTAGCACACTGTAGATTAGATCATCTATACTAATATATAAAGCTGAAGAGTTTGTTTGTTTGTTTGTTTGTTTGTTTGAACACGCTAATCTCAGGAACCGCTGGTCCGATTTGAAAAATTCTTTCGGTGTTGGATAGTCCATTTATCGAGGAAGGCTATAGGGTATATATCATCACGCTACTACTTATAGGAGCCGAGCAACCATGAAGAACGTTTCAAAAACGGGGGAAATTTTCACGCTACGGGAAATATAAGGCGCAAACGACGTTGCGTGGGTCAGCTAGTTAACTATATAAAGAGGGATACTATTAGTTAGGTGACTCTGCCGTCTCAAGAAAGTAATCATGCACGTTTTTTTTAACTGTGTAACGGTTAGTGGACATCCTCACTTCAAATGCGAGCGCTTTCCATAGCAGCAGCTTAAAACATGGCGATGAAAATACTGTTCTATTTTTTCGTCTTCGAGAACTGAATACCCAGTCGTAATTATTCAATGAAAATCGACTGAAGTGGCCATTGATAGCTATCTATACCACAATTTGTACTGAGGGTCGTCGAAATATGAAAGGCATAGAAATTGTCGTTCAATTATAGTGAATGAATAATATAGATAACAGGCATGGCATATCCCGTGCTGTTCCAAAAGTATATATAGATATAAATTGTAGCATTCGCACAACCAGAACAATTTATTCAGAACTAAAGGTATGATTTACTGAAATTTACGCACCTGACTATCGACACTTATATTTTAAGTGAGAAGTAATGCAATGATTGCGATATCGATGAAATGAAAATGCTGGAATTAAAATTAAAAAGTACCTATTAGGCGTTAATGCCTTCTGATAACCTAAGATATAGCTAAGTTTTTTTATTCGTAGCTACTTAGAGAACGAGGTTACAGATTATTTCTATTCAAAAAGAACTGTTTTTCGTCATTGAAGACATGATATTATAAAAATTAAAAGGATATAGTTTTCGTATACAATATTTTATTTATTTCACCTAAAAAGAGACAGGGAGCCAGAACCGAGGAAGTGGACAAGTATTCCAATCTGAAAAAGATAGATAAAATCGTTTGTCAGAAATATCGTTATTTTACGTTAAATTAAAGTAGAGATAATAACAACCAGCATAATACCACCGAAATATTGTTTTTTTTTTCAAAAAATATTAAGACAAGTAAACAACTTTGCATTAAAATTGTTGACGAAACACAAATGTTTGTCTATGAAACGACGAAAACTCTGACTTTTGACCGTCAACATGTCAATTTCTAGACCAGGTTTTTGCCAATCATACATACACAGCACTACGCAATACACAGTCCTCTGTAGCAAAGCAGCGACCGTTAAATTAACCCTTTAACGCTCGCCACACTGACCCGCCAGGGCTGACGATAACCGGAATGACACTCTGTAATGACTTTGGGGTTATGCATTTACGAAATTGCGATGAATTACTTTTGCCTGTTAGTATTTCGGTGTAGTTTTGAACACAATAATTGAATCTGATGTGAATTAAAGCAACATTCTTGCAACGTAAAGACTGTTTACTACGGTTCTACCATTCACGCGGAGAATAAGAAAGAAGAAATTTTATAACTATTTATTTTTATTTAATTTACTTTTTTTTATTAACTTTACTCTATCTCTCTTTTTTTTCTCTTTATTTGCTCCATCTAGAAATAGTGATTGTTAATCACTGTTTCTAGATGAAGCTAATTAGTAATAAGAGATCAATAGAAATAGTTTTCTCTTCAGTATTCATATACCGAAATCTCTAGCAAAAAATAGATATTTTAATATGCGATAGATACTCAAATATTCTTAGAGAGATTATTTGTCATCCCTTCCGCTCTGAGGAAGACCCGGGCCATACTATTTCAGGGTATTTTTATTTCCTCTCCCCAAAGATGGGAAATGAAATAGAAAAGGACAAATTAAACGTTGGGAAGGCGACCTTAAAAAAGTAGCTGACCCAGAATGGATGAGAATGGCTAGAGAAAGAGCTTATATGGAAAGGAGGAGGAGGAGGAGGACTATGTCGAAGGACAAGCTGTGGATGTAACCGATCGTTTGTGATATTAAACTTATCATACTTAGTTTGTACATTTAAAACAACAATCAAGGTCTATCTTTCTTTTTTTTTGTTATATATATTGCCCCCCAGGACCGACGCCTTGCCTACTCAGACTCTATCCCGGGGGAATCCTCAGCTTCCTCCTGCCTATCGGCCCAATCATTATAATGATAATCTTCATATTAACTTTTTGAATAAAGGTCTTTACATTATCTGAACAAAGTGATCCTACAAATCATTTCAAATATTTCGAAGAACTCTAAAAAGATTTAGATTTATTCTACTCATGTTCAAAAAACCATCATGTGTAGGTAGTTTAAACAAAAAAAGATTATAAAACACTATTTAACGGTTCACAACCCTTGAACGGTCAATGGCAATATGAACTCAACACAAATACTGAAAGTCAACCCTATACGGCAATTACAGGAAGGCTGCGATGTTCGCTCTAATAAATACGTGAATTCAACACACAAAAGGTCCCGGTCAGAGTTTAATGAATATATTTTTTTATTTTTAAATATTTTACAACTGACGTCAGTGATGCTTGAATTACTAATGTTTATAATAGACCTTGTTGCTTTAGGGTTATGTGATGTTTCATTTGTTTTGTAATTTCAGTGAAAAGGGTAAGAGAATGAAAATATACGGAACCGTGAACTCGACATGTTATAAAAATATAACCATGTATGTGTATGTTAATTTATAATATTCCTCAGTTAGTGCCCTTATTTGTTGAGGAAAATAAATTACCTATTAATTTTTTTGGGAGTGTTCGGTATTTGTGGAGGGTAGTAAGTTCATTAAATCCTGCCCGTCGCGGCTCGCTCTATCGGTGCATATGAGATAGTCCAGTATTACACTTAAAAACGTTCTGGTGTAGCCTACCTATATCCTGGCCTCGGGTTAAGGGCCATAAAACGAACCTTCGTGTACACCTTGTAACATTTGAACAGTCGTGTCGTGATGTTCATGCTTCATTTTCTCGCTTCATGTTTGTGTGAGCGTATGGAATCGAACCTGCTAATGTAGTCCTGCAGATAAAGCAAGAAATCTACTATACAAATATACATTGTACATATTCGTCGAACTAAATTAGGACTGCTGATTATGGGTAAGTTAAAAACTAAACAGGTGGTTTTAGAAGTTTTTATTTTTTATAGATTTTAAAGTACCAATTTCAATCCTACAACAGAAGGGCATTACTCCTGAAAGGTTGATCACCCGTTTTTCTCCTCTTTGCGATGATATCTGGTTTATTCATAAGAACAAAAACTCTGTGAGCTATCTCAAAACAGCGAGTTCTTATCATTACACACTAACAGTTTTACAACTACTAAATGACAATAAATGTTGACAGTAATTTATATACGTTACAACGTAGAAACCGCCTATTTATTCATGACGTATGCATTGTATAAGTGTTCATAAGTTTTTCATCATCATCAGCCTACTGCAGTCCATTGTACACACATCCTTGGCTTTGTATTTTTGTATGATGTATACTGTTAATATTTTCATTATCTTCTTAATATGTAACCTATCTTTACCTACCTTATAACATTTCTACTGCACTTGTTAAAAAACTGCCGGTAGAGAATGCCCTGGGAACTAAGTCTGCCAATACTCAATGTGTATAACTTTTATAAGATTCCATTTATTGGTACAGCGGTAAGAAACGCGATAAGCAATTATTAAAAATTAGCCGACCCACGCAACCTCGTTTGCGTCTCCTATTGCCCATAGCGTGATAATTTCCCCCCGTTTTTGTAACATTTCTTCATTGGTGCTCCGCTCCTGTAGGTCTTAGCGTGAAGTTTTATAATCTATAGCCTTCCTTAATAAATGGTCTATCTAACACTTAAAGAATTTTTCAAATCGGACTAGCGGTTCCTGAGATTAGGGCGTTCAAACAAACTCTTTAGCTTTATGATATTAGAATAGATACTAAATCATCGATTTTGAAAACCGCCTTTGACCAACGTACGATGCCTTGAAAAATCACGTAGATATATACAAAAAGCTTTTTCATCGGAGGTTAAAAAAAATCAAGCAGAAAATTGCTGTGTAAATACACGTTTCTCATGTTTACTACTCTATTCGTTCCTTCATTCAGATGTATATGCAAAACATAAGCACGTTTGCTTATAACAAGAAAACGTTCAAATCGGTTCGCTCGTTCACTGGGACAAGCAAACATTCGCTCTTTATTGCATTAGTACATATTTGCGATCGTATGTGGCCATAAAACAAGCAAGTGAGAATTGATGAACATTTTTACAAGTGGAATACAGTTTTTGCTATATTACATTCTTTGAAGTTTTTGAGTAGACCGCGATATCTTATAATCATCTTCAACGGCTTTTAACAGTCTTCTACTGGATATGGCTTCTCTTTAGAAGGGTGGTTTAATCATCTAATAATTATCATGAAACCTTTAACTGTCCACTGCTGGACATAGGATTGTAGCGACCTCCACATACAGCGGCAACAAAAACATATGACAGCGCCATCTACCGAAGATACACTGAACTACGGAGTAACATATAATACGAAGCAACTACCAATCCTGCATCGCGCAATAAAAGTTCACGCGCCGATTAGCATATACATATACAACATTCCAACTTCAACCGTTGGGCATTAGCCCGCCAAGCATGATCACCTCGCCTGGTCTGAGCATCCTTACTTTGTGTTGGTGAGACATGACACCCGTTCCTCCACAGATTATTATTGGAAAGGGTATTTTGGACTTCTATACCAATCTGGGTATGGAATTGGTTTTAAGATTTCATTTTCCTTGCATTAGTGTATACCTGCATATTTTATCCCTTAGTCGCCTCTTATGCATTCATGGGATAGGACTTTTAATAATGGTAATGTAGTATTTCTGTATTTTAATAAACGGGAATTACACTACACTATACTGTTGAAAAGAAATGTTTCCAAAATTATTGAGGATCCTTCTATGAATACATGTTACATATTTGCAAATAGAGATCGTAAGCGAGCAAAACTTTTTGTCATATTTTAGTAATACGTAATTGTGAAGTAAATGCTTTTGGGTTAATATACATCGTGTTTCCAGAATTCTTTGTGAAAATTACATTTTCTGGATGAAACTTTCAATGTAGGTAATTGATTTACGAACAATATGTGGCCATACGGCGACCTCTAACTTATTTTTTTTTCTTATTAGCTTTTATCTCACAGTTCCAATTGCGTGTATGTCGGATATCAAAGTTTTAATATTTCGCTTTAATATATAACCTATGACACGCACAAGTAATGCGGCTTTCTATTGGCAAAATAATCTTTAAAATCTGCTTCCAGATCCAGAAATTATCATTTACATCAACATAAACTTTTCCATAATAAAATATTATGTCAATTATAATATTATAGTCGCTTAGAATATAGTCGATTATAACTACAGAGATTTACCAGCCCTTTAATCTGTCATTTTCAGGGAAATCCACACTAGTAGCTTGGATGACTGCACAAACTTATTCCACTGTTTACACACACATGTTCAAGGAACTGTATATACTATGTGTAATAATTCTGTTTCTGTTATTCCCAGAAACGGAGAACGCTCTAAAATTATCCGTTGTCGACGGTAACACTAAAACATTAGGTATAGTTTGATTGGAATTCTAGGGATCATATTACATGTAAGTTTTAGTCTTTTAGGAGAGTTATTTTCGATTTATAAATGTACTTGACACGTCTTCAACTCACTATTATACATAAATGGCGTACAAGTATCAGTTCAACTTACACTGGTAATTGATATAAACTACCATGACAAAAAAGCAATCCGAAAGAAAAGAAAACAGGAGATAAGGAGATATTGTTCGGTCCGAAATATTATTGTCTAAGTTAAATCCAAACCTCAAATATTGAGCCTATTTATCCATTGGATCGGATGTTAGACCGAATAAATGAATAACTAATTATTCAAAATACACAGCAAAGTCAACGGGACCGTATTGAATAATACAAATTTGAATACTTTACAGAAATCTTGAGAGGCTAAGCTAAATATTGATTGGACTTGAAATATTAGGACACTATTTAAATAATTTCATTTTGGTCTTGTATGTTTGTTTCTTAGTTTATTTTTGTTATCTGTTTGTAGTTTTTACTGTGTGATATGACTTTCTTATTATTTATTTAATTTCTTACTACTTTATTATTTAGTTGGTGTGATGTGACTATTTTATTATTTAATGATTTACATTTCAAAGTAAGATTTTTCGAATATTTCCATATAAAACCCCAATCTTATCTATTTTGTTTTTAAAAAAAATAATATGATGGAAATATTATAATATCGTAGCAGATACGGCAAACTTCACACTTTTTTTGAATTTCCAAAACATCCACGAACCCATTAAAATATGCACACAAAATTTAATCTAAATAAGCCCACCAGTTGTTTAAGGGGGGTTAAATGACAAACACATGGGTCTAAAATAATTATATTAAGATAAAAAATGATTACGGATTAGGTACTAAACATTGTTGTGGGAGTATCATCAGTGGGCACGCATGGGCCGGCTCGACCGGAGTAATACCACGGTCTCACAGAAAACCAATGTGAAACAATGCTTGCGCTGTGTTTCACCGAGTGAGTGAGGATACCGGAAGCCCATACCCTAACCCCTTTTTTTTTTTTTTTTTTTTTTTTTTTTTTTTTAACGTGTGGAAACCCCCTCGGGCCGTCACCCCGCCGGGGTTTGCGGCGGGGCGGTGTGTCGGAATCGAACCGACTAAAACCACACGGTGTGCCACTCTGCGCCTGAGACGGAAGGGATCCGGGAACTGCTGTTATTAACACATCCGGACCCCTCCCAGCGCCTGCCCGCACTGAAGCGGGCACCGTCTGCTGGTAACCTCTCTAATTAGGCGACGTACGGCACACGCGTAACGTCGCCCCCTCGCGGGCGGCCACTAAAGCGGATGGTGGGGAAAACCCATCCCGACCATCCGCGGCCACACTCAGGGCGGCATGAGGCGCTGATAGGCGCGCCTCCGCCGCCCGGTTCGCCGGCGACGGATCGGGTCCGAGTGGATATCATCCTCCCGAGCCTTCTCCGCCGCCTCCTTCTGCGAAATTACGTCTTCGCAGAAGGCTGCGACCGCGGTAAAACTGCTGTCGCTACCGGCCATGGAGCATATGACCGCCGGTAGCGACAGATCTCCTCCGATTACTGCAGTGAGGGCCCGACGCTGCGACGCCCATGCAGGGCAAATCGCCAGCGTATGCTGGGCC
The DNA here is from genome assembly GCA_905220595.1 of Spilosoma lubricipeda. Classification (NCBI taxonomy): domain Eukaryota; kingdom Metazoa; phylum Arthropoda; class Insecta; order Lepidoptera; family Erebidae; genus Spilosoma; species Spilosoma lubricipeda. Next base: position 7,121,649 of record HG992300.1, read on the forward strand.
GAGTCCTCACTGCAGTCGCAGTGGTGGCAGGCGGGACTCAATTCCCTCCTGGCGACCGAGTGCAGGTACTTTCCGAAGCATCCGTGCCCGGAAAGAACCTGCGTCAGTCGGAAGGAAAGGGTCCCGTGCTGCCGCCCTGCCCACTCGCGGATGACCGGCTGGAGGGCCTCCACGGCGGCAAAGCCAGCGCGTGGAGTCTCCAGCCGGAACGACCAGCGAGCCATCGTGGCTCGACGGGCGGCTTCACGCCACTCGCGTACCTCTTCGGGCGGAGGGCGAATGCCTCTCTCCGCCCGGAATTCAGCCACCCGTCGATAAACTTCGGCGAGCACTTCCGCCTCCAAATCCCACGGAGGTGTTCCGGCCAAGGCGCACGCCGCCTCGGTGGACACCGTGCGGTATCCGCGTATGGCTCTGACCGCCAATACCCTCTGAGGCCGCCAGAGGCGGGCCTTATTGAGGGCGGTCAGAGCCGCCACCCACACCGGTGCCCCATACAGCGCCATCGACCGGACCACCCCCGTGTAGAGGTGTCGCGTTGCGACGCTGGCTCCACCCAAATTGGGCAAAAGTCGCCCAAGGGCAGAGGCAGCGTCGACCAGCTTGGGACCAAGCTGTCGGAAGTGCTCGTCGAAGAGCCACCTACCGTCGAGGATCAGGCCCAGATACCTCATCTGGGCCCGAACCGGTACGAGGACCGAGTTGACGACTATGGAGGCGCCGGGGGGCGGCCCACGACGGGGCCCGTGGAACAATAGGGCCTCCGTCTTGTCCAGGGCCACCCGTAAGCCCAGCGCCTCGATGCGCCCGACCACCAGAGAAACACCAATGGTGGCCAGGCGCGCCGCCTCCTGGAAGTTCGCCCCCCGGGCTGTGACCAATGTGTCATCGGCGTAACAAATTACGCCCAGCCCGGAGGGGAGACGACCTCGTAGGACCCAGTCGTATCCCACGTTCCACAGGAGTGGTCCTAGGACAGACCCCTGCGGAACGCCGCACGACATGGGTCGCCGTCTCAAGGCGCCCTCTCGGTCCTCGTACACGACGGTACGCTCCTGCAAATAGTCTGCCACCAGCCGCCTCAGGTACTCTGGCACCCCATGGTATTGGAGTGCTTCCCTGATGCAGCTGAATGGCAGACTATTAAAGGCGTTGGCGATGTCCAGGGACACCGCCAACACCACGCCGCCACAGGTCACTGCCTCTTCGGTCACGGCCCTAAGGCGCATCACGGCATCGACCGTCGAACGCCCTTCTCGGAACCCGAATTGGGCGTCCGACAGGTCGGGGCCCACCTCGCTGAGGTGCCGGACGATGCGGGCAGAGAGTATCCTCTCAAACAACTTGCCCGCCTCGTCCAGCAAAACGATGGGCCTATAGGCCGCGACCAAATCGGCAGGCCGTCCCGGCTTCTTTAGAAGGACCAGCTTCCCGCATTTCCAGCACTCAGGGAAGCGTCCGGACGCCAGGCTAGCGTCCAACACTTCCCTGAGGCGGTTACCATACCCTAACCCCTTCCCCATCCCCAAAAGGCCGGCAACGCACTTGTGACGTCTCTGGTGTTGCGGGTGTCCATGGGTAGCGATAATCGCTTACCATCAGGCGATACGTCTGCTCGTTTGCCTCCTATTTTCATGAAAAAAATATGGAAGTGATAAACTTCTACCTTTTACAAAGTAGACAGCAATGGTTATTTGGTAAACCTGGCCTAAAATTACATTTAAAAGTTTAATTCGAAACTTCACGAACACGGTCGAGTGTAAAGTTAGTTTTACACAATTTGCCGCTGACAGTCAACATCTGCCCAATTCGAATACGGAATAACGAAACAAATTCGGTTTATTAAATATTTTAATGTATTTGATTTACGAGGACTTATAAAGCAGTCACTTTCGTTGTATATACTAATTTGTAATTACAATTTCTCTATGGAACCCCATTAAATTAGTAAAATTTCGACTGCCTTGGTGTCGCAATCGTGTTTAACTACTGTGCTTGAAATCTCGGGTTCGATTTCCGGGTCAAAACAAATGTATCTGTTTCGGGGTTTGGGTATTTCCTATCTTTACTTTATATGTATTTATGAAAACTGTCTCATTGGCGTAGTGGTTGATGTATGCGACTGCCAATCAAGAGGTCTCGGGTTCGAATCCCGGGTCGGGCCAAAAGTGTTATTGAGAGAGGGTGAGAGAAAATGCACCTGTGTTTGCACACACACTTGTGCGCTATAATATCTCTCTATCTCTATCTATCTGCGTAGTTGGCTAGTCTCCGTTGAGACTGACATTTACAGAAAGTAAATTTATGAATTGTCTAGTACCTTCAGTACAAGCTCTATTTAAAATAAGATGTTATGTAAACTACAACTAGATAATTTTTTTCAGAACTCTAATTTTGTTATCTGAAATATAAGAATACCATTTACCTGCATTTCTTTTTACTTTTTTCCTTATTACAATCCACTTTGTTACTTAAACAAACAAGGTATGATTTTTTTATACTTAAAAATCGTATTCGCACTAATCGTTGACGTACATTCTCAATAGGTACTATCGGTATCGATCTAATAGCGAAAGAACACTGTATTGTTTTAATATTTTCTATATTGAGGGCATTTCTATCCTTACAATAGTATAGTATTTCTTGCTTAAGCCTATTAAATTTTCAGAATTTCTTGCACTGGTTGCTTCCTTGTAGTGAAATAGAGATTTTTTAAACTTTTCCAGCTTTATAATATTGCTGTAAGTACCTTTATGTTACAACTGAATTCCAAATTTATCTGCTCCATACGCTGCTCGTATCATAACCGAATTGCATACAAACATATATATTTTAAATTATAAAATGATTTTCCTACTCCATATTTACTTATTGCAGCCTGTAATCCAAAAATTTTTACAAGATACCTTTTCCAAAAATGATATACTATAAAAAAAAATCTATATGTTTAGTTATGACCTTTAATCTTCTTCTCTACGTTGTTTTTCTGCAAAACTACTATCAAATATCACTTACAACTGCTCCTCAGTAAAAACAACACCTCGCGCAACCGCTGTGGACCCGTGCGAACCGGTCTAAACCAGATGCTGCATGACAAATGACAATGCGGTTCTAGATTTTGGTACTTGTTGAGAGTTCGTGTAATATTGAACGGTGATAATTGTGTTTAGCTATATCGAATGTTAGTCTTAGAAAATTTGGGTTATTTGCACTAAGTTTTGCACATTGCAAGTAAGGAAGATCATTTTTAGCATATTTAAGCTTGATGCTGGAGCTTTATGAAACATGATACTTGCTAAATATAAGTTACTGTACCTCAAACAGGAAGTTTAATTTTGTTTCAATTGTTTTCAAATTCACAATATTAGTATATGTTTGCAGAACTGTAGTCTTACTAGTATTATAAACGCGAAAGTTTGTAAGTATGAATGGATGGATGGATGTTTGTTACTCTTTCACGTAAAAACTACTGAACGGATTTGTATGAAACTTTACAGTAATATAGCTTATACATTAGAATAATACAAGGGCTACTATTTGCCGCGATAACCGATATATACGCGGGCAGAGCCACGGGCAACAACTAGTACATCTATAAGGGAACTCTGTGACTCTAATACAAAAGAGTATCTCGCCTTAGTTGTCAGTATTTATTGAAATATACATTTTAATTTTTTTTTTGTCTATAAATCTTTTGAACTTTCTGATGTTTTATTCTATTAACATAATCAAGTAAAGCATAAAATATTGTTTATACATCATCTCCACGCTAATTTACTGCAACGAAAATTACATAAAGCGAATCTCGTGCATGCCAATATGAGTTAACTAATACACAATTAGTTGATAACTTTGGCATAGTATGTGCTGCCATTCGCACAACTTAACGGAGCTTTGCTAACCGTATCTAGAGACGCGGAGCTCTTCAAAGCAGGAAATTTATCGATGCTCCTGAAATTGCTACCGCCGGAGTTCAGCAGTTTGATATAATTATAGCTTTCTGCTAATTAATCACTAAATTGATTTTCCTATTCATACAAATAATGTGCCTAATGAGATGCTTTTTCACGCCCCGCTTAATGGCCGGTACAAATAAATAAAAATATTTCGGACATCTATCACACAACGCCATCTAGTCCCAAGTTAAGCAGAGCTTGTGTTATGGGTACTAAGACAACTGATGCAAATACATATATACTTTTTTTTTTGTAAATACATACATATTATACATAAAAAACACCCAAACTCCGAAACAAATATTTGTAGATCATACAAACATTTGGTCCGACCCGGAAATCGAACCGTACAGTCACATCGCTACGAATAATCGTTGTCGTGTATACCTATTACTGTCTCGTTGGTCTAGCAGTTGACGTGTGCGACTGCTGTGCTTGAGGTCTCGGGTTCGATTCCCGGGTCGGACCAAATGATTGTATGATCTTTATTTGTGCAAAAATAAATAAATAATAAATATTTCGGACATTTAACACACAACGCCATCTAGTTCCAAGCTAAGCAGAACTTGTGCTGTGGGAACTAGACAACCTCAAGCATATCAGTCGTATACGCTACCACTGCGCCACCGAGGCAGTCAAAAGTCATAGTTAACTTTTGAATGCACCATATTATGTCAGGTATTTTTTACATGTCCATTACGTTTAATTTTTATTGAATGAAAATTATTTATTCAGATATGTCAAAAGGACTCTTCTTTGACCTGCTGCTAAACAAAGACCTTGTTAACAAAGACGTGACTCATCCTTTATAATTTATACTTCTATTTTGTTAATGTCTTGCTTCCTTAATAAAGGTGTTTCATCTAATTAAACTAAGTTGAAGAAAGATGATTGGGGTCAGATTTATAGCCCCATTTATGTTCTTTTCGGCAGTAAACAAAACTAAAATACCTGAACTGTCAGTTTTGTGACGAATGCTACGTGTGCGTTGAAATGACGGTTTGTAAAATTTCTCATTTCCTCTATCCATCTAATCCATGTTTGCCCATTATTACGATATATTTCAATAAAATGAACATTGAAATTTTGGAAAAGTATCAGTTATTGTGGGTGCTAATTAAATAACTGCCTCGTTGGTCTAGCGGTTGGCGTGAGCGACTGCTGATCATGAGGTCTCGGGTTCGATTCCCGGGTCGGACCAAATGTTTGTATGATACTACAAATATTTGTTTCGGAGTTTGGGTGTGTTCTATCTATAATATGTATGTATTTACAAAAAAAAAAAGTATATATGTATTTGTATCAGTTGTCTAGTACCCCATAACACAAGCTCTGCTTATCTTGGGACTAGATGGCGTTGTGTGTTTAGATGTCCGAAATATTTATTTATATTATTTATTTAATTTTTACGCTCTTGTTTAACACTGAAAACAGTGTTAGAACGTTAGTTCTTAGAATAATAATAATTATATTTTAGTTGTTAGGAACGAAATTATTTTTGTATATTTTGATGAAGTTTTGCTCTTATTCCGGATATTACTCGATAGAAATCGCGCCTTTAATTTAGGTTTTGCGTTTTGCATTTTGCATTTTCGTCTCCACCAGTAAATATATTTTAGGTGAATATATATTTAGATATCTGTTTTTCGAGTTACGTACTTCAAAAGGAAAAAAACGGAGCTGCTATAGGATCACTTTGTTGTCCGTCTGTCGGCCTGTCGAGACCCTTTTTCTCAGGAACGCGTTTAGATAGATTTTTTCAGCTTGAAAACTGAAAAAATCAAACTTTGAGCCAACACAATCAAAAGATACAGCCGTTTAAGCTGCAAATTTTCGACACTCGCAATGGAATCAAAATCTACAGGGTATTTCTTGTGAATATACCTACAGGTTTGTGCGCGAGTCTGACTCGCACTTTGTCAGTTTTTTATACCGACAACCATTCTAACTACTTTAAGACGTTGGGTATAATTTACGTATTGTATAATCAACTTTTTTCAGTATTTTTTACATGAAATGTTTATGCTGCATTGTCAACATTCACAAGGGGAGTGATATCCACTGACCACCGCTCTTGACTTCTACTCTAGCTTTCCATGAGTTTGAATGGAGTCAATTTATCAGTAATTTAAAAAAAAAAACATGATTTTTAAAATAAATACTTCTATGAAAGTGTGCACTTGACTGTGTAAGACGACTTCGTATATTAAATTAAATGTCATACATTTCACTTGACCGTGCCTGGCTTATAAAATATATAAAAATGCGCATGCAAAAATTATAAATAAACATTGGAATGTTATTGCAATTTTCTACTATGTCAACCTGATGGTTTATTCTTCTTCTTCTTTGATGAAATGGCAACCAGCCGGATCTCTCGGATCAGCTATTTCTGCCAATGTCAAGTGTTTATAGTCTTCAAATCATAAGTCTTCAAGTCATTAAGTCTTCGTCGTAATGAAATTAATGATATAAAATATAAAAAAAATGTGGATGAGATGAAATGGGGACCGTCTTCCGAAAAAACAAAAACCAACCTCCCTGATGGTTTATAGTCCACTAGAATAGACCGATTGACAGCTGTCAAATGTTTTTTTTTTAATTCAGAAAGTAATTTCGGATTTTTTGTGTTCTGAATGTGCGACTTTACAAGCTCTATGACAAGCAAATTCAGTACCAAATATTTGTGGAGATACATAATTGTATTTTAACAATCGTATTTAGCAGCATTATATTGCTTCAAACCTCTCTCCTAACAAGATCTAAAAACCAGTTGAACTTTATGTTTTAGGGTTTCAACTACTGATAACAATTGGCAACTGAGATAAACAACATATTAATATTACAAGAAATTGCCAATACCGGTCTCAGAGAATACAATTGCTAGTATACGTTATCTCTTTACTCATAATGATTAGTTTCGAGCGCTCTTGTCAACTGGTCTGTTATAATTATCGACAAATACTGTCCATTTACGGATACAGGGCTAATAGAATCAGATACGACATAGCATTGATGATAGCGTCTGTGCACAAGTATTAATCGAGATTCCAATGCCACAGAATATACGTACGTCTCTCTTTGCAGTATCACTCGAAGTACATTAATATGTTATTGCAGTGCTGATTAATTTAGGTTCTCTATGGAGGTAGATGTCTTAAATTGACTGCTGAATAACCGATTAAATATTTGGTAAAATATTCAAACAGTTTCTTTTGTAAAATTTTAAAATGAACATGAAATAGCTTTTATGACGTTAAATTAATGATTATAGTCGTTATATTTTATGTAAATATTTGTGATTATTTCTTTATTCTGGTGATTTCAAAAATCTAGAGCATCCATTATTATCTATGTAAGCATAGTTTACTACGAAAGGTAAGGTGTAACAATTTGTAATTGGTGTACAATAAAGTATATTCTATTCTATTCTCTAAGCCTTTATCTCTCTAGATACAATGTAGAAATAACTGCTTATTATATAAATGCAGCTAGATTCAACCACGACCGACTTGGTTATTGCAAAACAGACAGAGAATATCCAGTTAGTAGAGCTTTGCTGATTTCAGCAGGAATGGGCGGGCTCCACTGGGCCCATATTACCATCTCACAGAAGACCGGGGCGGTACTACCCTCGAACAGAAAATCAACCTAAAATGACAGCATTCATGATGTCGTGTTTCGTTTTTGAGAGCGAAACTGGAGCTCCAATGATGATAAATGAGTCACCATGGGTTGTTGCATTATCTGCAAAGAGTTTGGTGACCACTATTCTTAGATTCTGCTCATGTTTTACATCAGGTAGAGTAGAGGTAAGCTTATATCTAAAAAAACAACATATAAAATTAAAAGGTCCCAAAAAGATATGTTATTATAATTAAGAAATAACAATATAAATTAAAAGCACTTAATATTAAATAACTTAATTAAAGGTAAAACAATAATAACACTTAAACCACACGTTTGTGCTATCAAAGCGTTTAGGGAATTTAAGTGTGAAAGTTGCGCCACTGAACTTCGATAATAACTTTAATTTCAATTGCGTAGGTACTGCAGCTTCATAATCGGTTCCGACCTTGATAATAATCTAAAGTACTTTATTATTTCCTTCTCTTTTCCTCAAGTTAGATTAGTCAAATTACGATTTTTAGAGATTTTTGTTGGATATAACCAGGCATTTGATTGCAAGGGCCGGGATCACTATTTCGATTCCTACTTTACGTAAATTATTTATTTGTATTTATCTATACAAATAAATAAAATTGGAATGTCTGTTTGTAATATTTAAATAATCGCTTTTAAATAAATGCATATGTATGTGTATACACGATACATGTACCAAAATAACATTTTTTTAAATTTATGTCTGGCTGTCAGTTTATTCCGGGTAATCTCTGGAACGGCTGGTCCGATTTTGACGGGACTTTCACAGGCAGGTAGCTGATGAGACAAGGAGTAACTTATGCTATTTTTTTTAAACTAGCTTTTTTCCCCAGCCGTTACCCACGGTTATAATTGTACCGCGTAACACCGCGGGGTTCATATACACTAAAATCTTTCGGTACACTGAATATAGTCAGGTCTTATTCTCGACGAGATAAAGAATGTCTACTGTCTCTACTACGTGATCGATAATATACTTATATCGGAAAATATGCTGATGTAACTGGCCAAGCTTAGCTATGTATAAATTCTATTAATTTAACAATATTTGACGTAGGGATAGTGATCCATGTCGCACAGAACAAGGCATTTGATATCAAGGTCCGGAGTCGCTAGGAGTTCGAATCCTATTTTACGTAAATTATGTATTTAGATTTAGTACATAATAATATGAAATATTATACACAAAAAATAAATGATAACGTTATGCTTATCTTCCAGTTCATTTTCTGGTTCACCGTTATAGGTAGGTATGGTATAAGGTATGCTTAGTTTGGATATAAAAAAGTAGTTAAAATTCATATGCACAGATACTAAAATATTAGGACATTTTCTCAACGGAGACCAGCCAACTACACAGGAGATATTACAGTGCACAAGTGTGTGAAAAAACACAGGTACACTCTCCGTTCCCTCACTCTCACTATCCGATACGAACGGGGGATCGATCAAGCGGAGGACTGGCGGTTTTACGTGCTCCTGCTATGGAAATAAACATATTTACGAAGATTAAACTCATGTACAATGAGATAAAACTCGTAATGCTACTGAAGAACTTCAGTTAGCCCTAGAAACATGAGGTGTTTTGTAGGCCTGAACAAACGAACTGATTAGTCTAAATTCAAAGAAATTGATAAGGCTGTATACAGTGTATTAGGTTTTCAATCTAGGTTAATATTTTGTCACTGTCAGGTTGAAAACACACGTAATAATATTGTAGGCTTAGAAGCTTAAGGTAAAATGTTTTTAGTTTGAGACATATCAGATGATACGGGCTTGCTTGATATACAGTGGTCTGAAGTTAGTTTTACTTGCCCATTAATATCCCATTTCTCGTGTATTGGGGCAGGGGGATGGATTTGTTCCTGGTAACCTCACTCAGTAAAAAGTAATGGAATTTTATAACACCGGTTTTTGTAAGACTGTGGTGCACTCCAGTCGAACTCTCCCCCACATTCATTGAGTGAAGATCTCCATCTCCCTCCTCCCGTCGAACCCCCAAAGGCCGACAACACACTTGTGACGCCACTGATGTTGCGGGTGTCCATGGGCAGCGGTAATCGCTTACCATCTGGTGATACGTCTGTTCGTTTACCCACTATTCCATAAAAACAAATTTATACCAATATTATAAAGCTGAAGAGTTTGTTCGAACGCGCAGGAACCGCTAGTCCGGTTTAAACAATTCTTTCAGTGTGGGATAGTACATTTATTGAGGAAGGCTATAGACTATATATCATCACGCTAAGACTAATAGGAGCGGAGCACTTATGAAAAATGTTTCAAAAACGGAGAAAAATTATCATGATACGGGCACGGGCAATAGGAGACACAAACGAGATTACGTGGGACAGCTAGTAACTATATAACAGAATAGAGGCGTCAGCAACTGCAGAACGAGAATTGACGCGAAACAAGCGAAACTTGGCTAAATGGGATGCTCATTTGTGTGCGGCAGAGAAAGTAGAATAGAATTGGTAGAGAATAAAAGTAGAATAGTATCAACTTAATCGTTCAAGGTATTTTTCTAATACGGTATAATTATCACATTGTCATAACACAACGTTTAATGTCTATCTTACATGTAATTTATACTTAAGACTGAAGAGTTTCTTTGTTTGCTTGAACGCGCTTACCTTAAGAAATTCTGGTCCGATTCAAAAACTTCCTTCAGTGTTAAATAGTTCATTTATCGAGAAAGGCTAAAGGCCACATGTCGTCACGCTAATATGAATAGGAGCGGAGCACCAATGAAAAATGTTTCAAAAACGGGGAAAACAAATTCAATGAAAGACGCAGACTAGGCTGCGTGGGTAAGCTAGTTAACTTATAAAATAAGATACATTTTAAGAGCAACAAACCACCTTACAGTAGTGGAAATTACACACAAATTAGTTAAATCGTTTCTAAGAGAAGCGTGCACAAACTTACAGACATACAGAAAAACAGACAAAAAATCTAAAAATCATTGTTTTGAGTTGTATTGCGTCCGTAAAGCCCCCTATAATAGTTTTCCTTATATATTTTCCATGTACAGACAGCGATCAGTTACGATTTTGTTAATGTATTGTACGTACGTATATGTACCCACACATTTTTAGAAGGGATCCTCCAAAATAAACAACCGTATATTTCCTCCGAAATGTTTCAAGGACGTTTTGGGTCAGGATGCCAAAACATGTGACCTTAACCACCCGTTGCCCGTTTCACCCTAAAATTATTCCAACTGTTATTGTTATAACAGTAAAATTTAATTATATTCAGGGTCTAAGCAACTCAATAGAAGGCTGATTTGAAAATGAAATAGGTACGTTATCAAGTTGCCTGTTTATCTACTTGTGCAAATTGGAAATGAAAATGGGTCTCAGAGAACAAATTTGAGTCCGAATGTTAATGAGAAATTATTGTTTATTTCGGAGATAATTGTTTCTGAAGATTGTTTTGGTGGTGTAACGGTACTGTAATAATAATACTACCTATCTAATAGGTTGTATATTTCTACAGCCTTCTTTCATTATGTCTGATGAAGTAAGTCTAAATAATTTTCCTATTACACATTGTACACCAATATCTTCTCATAGCATTTTGATTGCTTATTGATAGAATCCAATAAAGATTGAGAAAAAGAGTAACTTATGGAATTTCTTGCGGATTTTTCTTCATAGCAATGAAATTTTGGAACCGTAACGAAAAAATTGTAAAAACAGTTCTTATACCATCATAAACGCTCATGTAATTTACACCTTTATTTCTTTTGTACTATGATATAAAAAGTTACTACATTACTCTGTAGTCGTAAAACAATGAACGCATTCTATATTGATATCAAAAGACCTACGCTGTCGAATCATCTGTCATATAGTTCACAATAGCTGTCATGAGCAATTCAAATTAAACCGACCTGCTATATTCTTAAAGTCTACAATCGTATGTTTCAATGTTTTTCCTAAAAATCATTGCAAACGATTTTGGTCAACGATTTGAGCGCCACAAAGCAAAATATTACAGAAATTTAGTTTTGCTTTTGTAAGACTTCAAAGGTTTTTTTATTTTATCTGTATCTGCACACACTAAAATTTCAGATATGTATAATGCATGTATATGAGGCATCTTTCTTATGTATAAGCTGCCAATATGCATCTACTCACCCTGATGAAAAGCATTATAAAAATAAAAAGCATTGAGTAAAATCATGGCTCCATTATTAACCGACATTAAAAAGGTTTTCAATCGAAATCGAAAGTATTTCTGTTGTCTCAGTCCCTGCCATGAATAAACTGTTTTGGATTTTTTTTTCATTCGCAAAAAATAGTTATTTGTTATACAAGAATGCAAAGTTGCTTTTTAACCGCGTGCTCAATTTTGATGAGCGCAGCGAGTTATTCAAAAATTTTGCACTTGAGTGCAACACGTTACTTTTTTTTAATCATTTTAATCATAGTTTTATGCAAAAATACATTATAAGTTTTATCAAACACAGATGGCACTCAAATAAAGTACTTCCTATAAGGCATTCAGTATGCTTTTGCGGAATTTGTTAAGCTAGTCAGTGTGTATATCGAATAGGGCGCTGCAACTATTGAGCAGTTTGCAGAGTCGTGGGATGGTGGAGTTTGTACCGAGAATGCTTCTGCGAAGCGGAGGATGCAGGGGGGTGATAGAAAAACGAGGACACCTAGCTGGAGCCTGAAATTTTATTTTGCCTAAGAGTTGTGGACAATCTACTTTGTGTCTCAGAGCTTGTTAAGAAATCCCACCTTAGCGAAAAAATGACTAAATATGAAAAGAAAATGGCACGGACAAAGCAAATTAAAACAAGTGCACCAAGAACGTTCCGAGTCTGAGTGTTTAAGTAATTAAAAAAGGTTGTATGATTTTCGGCACCTTGGAGATAGAAGAAGAAGGAAGAAGGTTTAATAATGTTTTGAATTTACTTTATCGTCTTGCGAATAAAAACGGCTTTTGCACTCAGATATAGAAGGGTAAAAATACTCTTTCCGAGATGGATGGATGAAAAAACTTTTCATTGCAGTAGTCTAAAGGGTAAAAAGTAAAGAATAAAGAACACAACAATTCATCACAATGATATATTTTCTAAAGTTACTACTATATATTTATTTCTCACTGGATCTTCTGTATTACAGACGCGCCCATTACACTGAACGAGCGATTTAAATTTCAAATTGCCGTTATCCAAATAGAGGTTAGCGATGAATGGAGGCGCATTAAGTGCTCCCCTCCCTTGATATCACCAAATCTTGTAACAATCGTTTTAATTTTAGCTGTACTTATACCGATACACCCGATATTTATTAGAGGTATTTGTAAAATATTCAGCTCAAGATTCCTCTTGATGAATTCAAATAGTATAACAGTGAAATGGATAAATATGTTGTGTGTTATTTAAATAAAAATAAATTAAAAGATGTTTAAAATAGTACCTACTACAAAGAAAATTACAACACCTTACCTGACAGCTAATGTCAACCATATGACGTCAATGAAAACAAAAGATTATCTTCAGTTTTCAGTATTCTTTTGAGTATACTGAAGACTGAAGATTTTTTTTTTTTTTTTTTTTAATCTTTATTTAAGGAGTTATAACCAACATGGTAATGCCACTCCATTGGGCCAGTTCACAATCTTATATATCTTATATAGATAATAACAATCTTATATATTTATAAGTATAAATTAACATCTAAGTATATATACAATTGTTGACATAGGCCCTTCTTCGCATACCTATGTCAACAATCTTATATAGTAGTGTGGCTGCTGTAGATAGCGGATATGATAGAATGCAATTGCATCTCCCTACTTCTTTTAAATTGGGAACCTCATGCAACATTACACTGTACCTAACGTCCTCGTTTCGTACACACTCCACTAAAATATGCAAAACGTCCTCTACAATTCCGCACTCTGTACACAAAGGAGACGGAACTTTCTTAACTAAAAATGCGAATTTATTGAGTGGAATGTGTCCGGATCGAAGTCTAAAGGCAGTGATTAACAGGTCCCGTTTTATTTTACAACTACCGAACCATGGGTTCTTTAAAGGTTCACTTTGAAGTGTTTTATACCATATCCCCCTCTCAACAGATCTCTTATCGAAGTGTACCTTCCACAATTCATGACAATAAACTTTAATTAAATAGATGCAGTCAGAAAACACGGGTAAAACATGTAAAAGTTCACCATCACTCGAAGCTTCTTTAGCTGCTCTGTCCACTGTTTCGTTTCCTATCAAGCCAATGTGAGAAGGGATCCATTGCAAGATGACTTCTTTAGAGTTAGATTTTAGTTCTAATAATAATCCAAGAATACTATAAGCTATCGGAGAACCTCTTAAGGAAGAGGTAATACGAGCTATATGTTGTAGGGAACTCTTCGAGTCAGTCAAAATTACAAAATGTTTGCAGTCTAAGGACTTAATATATAACAGTGCCTCCAAAATAGCCATCAGTTCAATGTACATTATAGAAACGTTTTTACAAATTTTGAATTTACAGGACAAGTCAGATTGTGGGTCAAAAAAGGCCGCTCCCATATGTTCGCTCTCCTTTGAACCATCAGTAAATATCTTGTAATGAGAGTTATATTGACAATTCAAAAATTCAGAGCACTTACGATAAAGTGATGTACGATCGTATTCTCTTTTGGTTTGTATTCCCTCGATTCTATGTCTTATAATGTCATTTACATCATACCAACTCATCCAATATTCCAGAGAGTACATGCCTAACTGTTCCTCGGAATGAATGTTAACATTACAAAATTTAATATAAATTTGAATTAAAGCTGGAATTTTCTTTTTACGGCGCCAGTATCTTAGATTAATATGAGAGTTCAGTTCGCTCAGAACATCTACAGTAGGATTGTTAGAGATAGACAAAGATCGAAACCACACTTTGCCAGCTAAATACATACGTCGAACATGTAAAGGCTGTAGACAAAGCTCACTCTCCATCACATGGATAGGAGTACTTTTCACAAAACCACCTATTATTCGCATAGCTTGATTCTGAACCCTGTCTAACTTAACTAAATTAGAATTACAGCTAATATCATAAAGATAACTACCAAAATCTAAACGGCTTCTAATTATAGCTATGTATAGACGTCTCAGATGTTTTGGGTGGACGCCCCAACCAGATCCAGCCAGTACTTTGAACACATTAAGCAGCTTCTGGGTCTTCTCATGTAAAACATTGATGTGTTTGGACCATCTCAAAGAAGAGTCCAACCACATACCTAAGTATTTTATACAACTAACGTTTTGCAATGGTGAACCTTCAATTGAAATAGAAACAGTTTTTCTATTAAAGCCTCTTTTAAAGATACATATCTTACTTTTTGTAGAAGATACACTTAAGCCTAACTTTTCCAGATTTACAACCAAATTATTTATTTCTATTTGAAGTACTCTACTGGCATTTTCGAGGCTTTTATCGGATATATACACGACAAAGTCGTCTGCGTATTGTGACATATATACTTCACTTATGCTGCTACGAATAGAGTAGGTAGCAACATTGAAAAGCAATGGCGATAATGGATCGCCTTGAGCTAGACCTAGGCCTGTACATCGAGCTATACAATCAAGGTTGTTTTTAATTTTTAAAGTTCTAAAACTAAGGAAGTACCATAAATAATTACAAATTTGTGATCCGACACCTGCCTTGTCCAATATGTCCAAGAGTGAAACTACATTTATATTATTGTACGCGTTATCAATATCAATGAAACACGCCAAGGTGGTGAGATCTCTTGAGAACCCTGTCTGGATCCTTGTTACCAGTCTTATTAAACTATCTAAGCATGATTTAGATTTTCTGAAGCCAACGGTCTCTTTTGAAAACGTTCTTTTATTCTCAAAATACCACTCTAGTCTCCTGTTAATTATTGAATGAAAGATTTTACAAACACAAGACATTAAACTAATTGGGCGCAAAGAAGTAGCTAGAGAAGGGTCGCGTCCAGGTTTAGGGATGGGAACTACGTCAATATCTCGCCATTGCAATGGTGAGAAACCTGAACTTAAACAGTTATTATAAAGCTTCAGCAACACACACTTCGCATTTTTAGGCAAGTGTTTAATCATGGAAAAATAAATATTATCCCAACCCGGGGCTGTATCGCTCGTTTTAATGCTAGACTCTAACTCTTTTAATGTTATCGGGGATTCTATTTTAGGGTTATGCGAAGTAAATATAGGCCTATCGGGTAATACGTATGGAGGACACAAATTGCATAACAATAGTTCGATTCTAAAACTATCTAAATGTGTATTTACGGTTTTGTTTCCTTTAAGCCATTTCATTTTCCTCCACATTTCACCAGATGACGAAACTGATTCCAAAGAGTTACAGAATTTGTGCCAATTGTCCGATGATGCTTTCCTTATAAGTATTCGTGAATCTTTAATGCATCTATTTAAGATTTTCAGATTCGATGGAGTAGGATTTTTCCTAAACTGTGATAGGGCTAGTCTGCGCTTGGCAACTGATTGCGATAGATTAGAGTTCCAATAAGGCTTAGGGGTAAATTTACTAGCTGGGTCTAAATTGACTTTTATGTATGGAATAAACTTGTCTGCAGCTATATCTATATTATTAATAAAGTTATTATATACCTGTTGGGGGTCATTCGTTAGATTAAAGTCAGAGAACGTAGTCTGTAGGAACCTTTCATAGCTCTTCCAGTCCGCCAATTTTAAGTTACGCTTTTTTAAAATGTTAGGGTTAAAGTTAATCGAAGTAGAGAGAGTGATTACAAGATGGTCACTACCTAGAGATTCATTAGTAACTTTCCAGTTAAAAAAACATGAGATATCTGAAGTAGCCAAGGAAATATCTGGTGAACTACGTTGCAAGGTTCCCGCAACTAGTTTAATACGTGTATGGCTATTATCATTTAAGGAAACTAAATTACTATTGGCTAATGAATTAAATATCTGCGAACCCCTGATGTCTGTTTTATATGACCAAGTAAAATGATGACCGTTAAAGTCGCCTAAAATTAAGGATTTGTGAGTAAATTTGTTAAATAACTCTTCCCAATCAGTTTGACGGGTATGTACCCATTGAGGACAATAAATCGCGATTATATTTTCAACTCGTCTGCAATTAAAAATCTTAACATGTAACACTTGAATGTCGGCGTGATTAAGTACCATTGGGCATATCTGGGCTCTAACGGACTTGTGTGTTATAATACTGATCCCTCCATAATTGTCTGCCCGGTCGGTTCTAAAAATGTTGTAATTCTTAATCTTAATGCTACTATTCTGATCCAGCCAAGTTTCACAAACAACTGCTATATGTACCTTGTCCTGTATTAGAAGGTTCTCAAACAATAATAACTTTGGTCTTAAGCTTTGCGCGTTCCACTGTAAGATATTGATAACGGTATTATTATTAAAGTTAGTCATTTTGAGAGTTACTAGTAATGCCAAACAATTTCTTAAGTAAAGACAAATCCGTAAAATTATCAATAAGAGTCGATAAAAGCCATTGTAAAATAATGCTAACAGTTAAATTAATTTTTCTAAACCAGTCATATCTTTCAGAGAGTAATATCCTTTTAATTTTGTTTAATAAAGGCTTAAATGAGCAATTAGGAAATGAAAATCCCGGATTCGACTGCACGTCATGTTCAAAGGGCCCTACTTTAGATGTATTACCTGTATTTGAAATATTCTCGTTATCATTGTGTTGTTCAACTGTGGTTTCACTACGTTGGGGTCGACGCCGGCGCGGGCTGCCACGACGCGAGCGCTTAATGTTCGCTGCCTCAGTAGCAGGGCGCCCGCCGTCAGTGACGGATGCGCGTTCATCGTCGTCGGACATGCATGACTCTGATGACAGTGACTCATTCGCTCCTTGGCGTGATTGAGACGATGAGCTGCGTTGTTTACGTTTGTTATTTCTGTGCAAATCCTTTCCTACCATGTTCTGCTCCTGTTTGTTATTTGTTGATACTACTGCAGCGTATGACTTATAGCTTGGATTCTTTTGTGTAAACATATTGTTTTTATAATTGTCTTGTTGGAGATAAGATGTAGATGCTTCAAACTGTTGATTATAAGAAGGTGAAAAAGGTGGTATGTACATTGTTAGTGCACGGCGGTATGTACAGTTAAACTCAGACATTAGTGACCTAAGTTTCTTTTCTTTAATAAAAGCAGGACAAGATTTGACTAACGACATATGACTGCCTCTGCAGTTAACACATTTATATGACGAAGTTTCACAGTTCGGGTGATTCTTACCACACTTGGGGCAAATAACTTTTAGGGAGGGACATACTTTTATTGTATGACCGAAACGCCAACACCGCGAACATTGGGTAACTGGGAACACATAAGGTACAACGGCAACATTGACTTCGTATATTTTAATGTACGGTGGGAGGTAGTTTCCTTTGAAACAAATACGAACACTCTCGCTAAGTGTCCATCCCGATTCATAATCTCTCCGCTTTAAACGTTTTGCTGATAAAATTTCAAATCTGTTATCTCTTTTAATGCACTCTAATAGTTCTAAATCAGATAACTCTAAATCTATTTGCCTTATAATACCGTAGGAAACGTTTTTCTCCCATGTTTTCTGAACTCGCCATTCCTTTTCTTGCAAACTTTTACACTCCAGCAACTTCGCAGCGCTTTCTTCGTTATCACAACTAATAATTACTCTAAAAGAATTCATGTACTTGACCCGAGTAATTCCTGTGATACTTTCCGAGTTAAATAATTTGGCCAAAGCAAATTGCTTAGGTAACTTCTGTGTACTAGAAATACTTATTTCAATCGGTTCAATTCTTCTTCTTTTTTCACTATTGCCCACTACTGTCCAATTTTCGTTATTATCCATAAGACTGAAGATAAAGATGGCGAAGTCTGTCGGAGCAGATACTTTGCTATAAAATAAAAGTACTTAAACCAAATATACGTACATACCTTAAACACAATATAAATGTAGTACAAAGTTAACTCATTTTAAAGATGCATCATTACCGCCGTAACCCGTTTTTCCTCAACAGGCTTTAACTGGCCTATTTTATACACAATTTAGCTTTTTATGACTTTCTTTTATTTCATAATCACCATAGAAACAGCTCATAAAATGATGATAACTTCCTCAACCAAAAAGTTACTGTTACCTAAATGCTTTAAAAGTCTTAATTCTTAATATTACACTTTTTTCTTTGTTCAGAAAGTAAAGTCGTTAAGATCTTAAATTTTTCATAACAAGGTGTTTTTATTATGACAAATGTCTTTGCCTGTTAAACCTTTACATATTTAAAATTGCCATTTTATTTTGTTAAAAATTTTTGATACTTAATAGAGATAAAGAAGATGTCATAGGTCTGTAATTGATAGCGCTTCCTAATTTCATGATTAACTGACGGGATTGAAAAAAATACAAGAAACAATTTAAATAACTAAAAACCTACTACATAAAAACTTTTGATAAAATATATATAGTTAACCTATACACTCAGACTATTATTACAAATCTATTGCCACTTCATTAATAAAAATCGGTTCAGTAGTTTAGACACTATGGTGGAACGTACAAACATACATGAACTGCTAAAATATCACTCTTAGTTTTGGCTTTACCGTAGTTTGGTATAAAGAAGAATTTACGAATATTCAAACTCATGCTGGAATGGCTGTAAGAATCTGAATTTCGGCATAAAGATAGACTTTAATTATCTAGAATAACACATGGGAAAAGATGATGCTACGGCTAACTAATAGCCCCATTAGTAAAAGGTCGTTACATTTTAATTATCTTTGCGTAGAGAAAACAATGGAATAATAGTAAACTAAGCTTGTGGGATTTAAAATATTCATGCGCCTTAAAGAAAAGTAACAACCCATTTTTGAGTATCAATAAAACTAAGACAATAATATCTGAAATCACACCTGTGACTCTACTAAACAAGTAATTACTATTAAAGCAATATGGTAAAGCTACCCTCAAAACCCTCAACGCTAACAAAAGAGCTATCAGTTTCTATAACAATATATTGCCATTAAGAAGTTAAAATATGAATATGAAATAGCTGTATTTTGAGGGTTGTTTCATTGCTCTCTGGAGGGTAACTATACGAACATCGCAGGGGTCGGTAAATGTATTAATGTTGATAACCTTGGGTTTATTCGAGATTTTTCTTCATTCCGCCTAAAAGAAGACTATAAAATAAAAAGAGATTCGTAAAGTAATACTTAAAAGTAATGGATTTGGCATCGGAAAGTTTTCGTTTACCCTGAAAGGTAATTGGATTCTAAAAATTAGACTAAACAATATTAATCCAAAAGTTTTATTATAGATATGATATAAAACACTTTATTATGGCATATTGCGCTTGAAAAAATAAAAAAAAATCATCAAGACTGCCGACAGAAGTGAAAACTCAAAACTATGTAATATTGATAAGTATCAAATACATCATACTTTTTGATGATTAGCAAGTCAATTTGGTCATACTTTCCATCAATCAGAGAGTCACTTTGACAGAGACATAAATAAAAGAAAAACCAAAAATCAAATATTTTTAGTTTCCAGACATACATTTATACCTCTTTTAATTAGTGCTTCAACATGAGTAATCAACTGACTGTGTTGAAATAAATGTTGCTGTTGTTGGTTGTTCAAATCTTTTGAGTCCCACTTCAAAGGTTTGCAGAATATATTATTATTATTATACAGCTTATACACATACACCTTAAAGCTGATGCGTACATATCTTTATACTTCTGTTTTTAAATGTTCATCAAGTCTGTTTTTAAATATGTTTATATTCGGAGCACTAGTCACACAGTTGGGCAAGAAATGGTATCGGGGTTTGCCAGCACACCGAAGCTTGCTAAGCTTCATAGAGTGACCTCTTAAACAATATACTACGTTTCGCATATACTGTCAAGCTCCAAAACCCTTTTTATAAAACCATACAAACTATACATCTAAAACGAACCTATTAATTTCTACCTATTCAAGAAAGGTGTTAATAATTCCATCACATAAATTTCCCTATCCCATGTTAAACCTGTTTTTATAGGTACACTTGTCATGCGACAATTCAACATCAAAGGCTCCTGTTTTCAACCCTGTGAGGGGTCCCTTTATTTAAATTGGGGTTCGACCCTACCTACTATCTGTTGAAGATGCCTCATTGTCATGGATTTTTGGGCGGACGCATTTTCCTCACAATGCTTCTATATTGTTACCGTTCCTTGACAATCTTCGGTCTTCGGAATGCACCCGAATATAAATTTTCGCGTCTGACAAGCATTGTATTTATTATAAGTACGTTATATATTACGTATAACCTTTATTATAATTTCGTTTAACATTTAAAATAGATCATTTTCATATTATTACCACGTTTTTTTAACAATAATTTTAGAACATGTACATTTTGTAACAAAACTATGATCTAAGTCGATTAAAATAAATCAAACAATGCCTGTAGAGTTGTCTTTAGTTTTTTTATTTAAATATTTTTACAAGACAAACAAAGATTTAAAAAAGTCAAAAAATCGTCAGTTGTGTTTTGTTTTCAATTTTCATAAAAAAAAAGGAATAATGTTTAAAGGGGGTTTATTCCCTCTTCGAATAAAATTTCAATTACAATTATTAGGCTTGCATAATATTAAAATATGTAGGTTTACATTTCTTTAGACTCTTAAATTCCTACTCTCTTGCGATACAATGTACAGATAAACACCTAAGTACCTAAGTATTTACTTACTTACCATTCATTGACTGCCTCGTTGGTCTAGCGGTTGGCGTGTGCGACTGTTGATCATGAGGTCTCGGGTTCGATTCCCGGGTCGGACCAAATGTTTGTACGATCTACAAATATTTGTTTCGGAGTTTGGGTGTTTCCTATGTATAATAAGTATGCATTTACAAAAAAAAAAAAGTATATATGTATTTATATCACTTGTCTAGTACCCATAACACAAGCTCTGCTTAGCTTGGGACTAGATGGCGTTGTGTGTTAGATGTCCGAAATATTTATTTATTTATTTATTTTTATAATCGTAGTACTTATAATGTACTTGTAATATATATCAGAAATGTAACGCATGAAGGGTGTTTTCTTATTGCTTTTACTTTTACACTTTACACTTTAGAATAATGTAGAATGTATGTATATCGTAAATTTCATCAGCTTCATCAACAAAAACTGTAATAGTATTTGAATCAGTCAATCCGGTTCGAATACTTAAACTTTTTTTTTCTGTGCGGAAAACTCCTCGGATACCACCTACTGATTGCTATGTCGGACTTGAACCGACTAAAAATCGCGACTCGAAGACGGGGAACCAGGCTCACCCTAGAAAGGAAATACCTGGAACCCCAACGACGGGGCCACCGCCGTGATTTTTAAAACTAGATAGGTTTTAAAAATGCTCGTAAATTAACTTCATGTTAGAAATCTTAAGATCTCAAGAATAAAGATAAATAAAGAAAAAAGATAAATGCAGTCTCAAGTGTAGAATAATATTTTAGTCAGTTAAATCTATTTATGACATAGATTTGAATCGTTACTAGGTTGTGACGTAGGTAGAAGTTGGTGTAACAATTAACTAAACATATGCAAACGATTGCAATGGGTGACGTGAACTAGGATTTGGTGAATGTTAATGTTTTCCGCACAAAGTATTCCATGGAGTCGTTATAGGTAATAAAAATTCTAATTTACATTTATATCATCATCACCAAACATACAAGGAAAACTGAATATCAAAGGAGTTAGACAGAGAGTTAGAAATTATAATACTAATCACTTTTTATTTCTAAGAATGACATTTTTCAATTACATGATAATAGTTAATGCTGTTACAATGACACTTATTAAATTAAAGTTGAAAATATTTAAAATTTTCCAAATTTAAATTATTAAACTATGTTTGTAATGTTTCGTCGTTTCAAATGCATAACAAGGAAGAGAAGAAGATAGAGAAGAAGATTCGGAAGAGGATATTTGCAAGCCGAGCAAATGATTCGCATATCTTTATTAATACAACCGATTACAATTATTTAGATATATTACAGGTATTAAAATTATTTTATTTGTCAATTTGGTTTTAATAGAACTGTTGCCTATCTACTTTATAGAGAGTTGAAAGACACGTTTTTTTTTAAATAGAAAGTGTCACAGACTTTTTTCCCTATATTTATTCACTTTTGTAGGCAAAATTTAAAGCAATCATTGAGTTTACGAAGGAGGTGATTTTTAATACAATTATATTTTAGTAACCAATGTATAAAAGCGGTTGATATTTAAGAAATATAAGAATTTTAACCGGGAAGAAGGATACCGACTATCAACTTCTTGAAATGCTGTTAGAATCTGGGTGTCGGAATCACCGGGTGCAATCCCCACCATGGGGACGAAACTAAGTGTGTGCGTTGTAAGTGGAGTGCGCACTAGTACTGACAGTATAAACAAGCACGCGTACGCGTACGCGACTGCTGTACATGAGGTCTCGGGTTCGATTCCCGGGTCGGACCAAATGTTTGTAAGATCTGCAATTATTTGTTTTGGAGTTTGGGTGTATTCTATGTATAATATATATGTAATTACAAAGAAAAAAGTTTACATTTATTTATATCAGTTGTCTAGTATCCATTACACAAGCTCTGGTTAGATTGGGACTAGATGGCGTTGAGTATTAGATGTCCGAAATATCTATTATTATTATATTAAAAGTAGTTTGCAAGTCATCGCTAAGCTATTGTATGTGTAAAAATCATGAAACTTTAAAACAGTTAAATGTAATAAATATAAAAATAATGTTACCACTTTCGTTTCCATTCATGCCATGTTCGGTACCGTCGATGTCAACTAGACGAGCTTCAGTTCATATGTACACATGTACTCGTACTATTCCAACTGTGGAGTTTGTTTTAAAGCAACACTATTACGCATTGATTTCATTTATGTTCTTCTATTTTCATAAAGAAGCCAATTGCGCCTTACAGTGTTACCCGTTGTTTAAAATAATACTTGGTCATCTTACAGGGACACTACATAGATAACTTTTCAGGTTGAAAAGTAGTCTATGTGTTATTTCATTTAGCGACTTTTATTAACTTAGCTAATTCTGCATCCAATACTATAAAAGGTTTTGACGGTCAAGTGGAATGAAAGTATTCTTGTTATTAAATATATATATGTATTTTTACAACATTAACATGCGGGTAATATATGAAAGCGAGTGCAATAAAAGTTTAGAAGATAGTTAAATAAATAATTGGCATGTTTACAAACCCTCTAGTAAGAACAAAATGTACCTATAACGTAGAAGCGGAGTCAAGAATTAACTAAAAACCACAAAACATTTTGTTCGAATTATAGATTTTTTGGTATGCACATGTACATGTACATGTATCACATGAGGCAATGAGGTCCGTTGCTAGTGAAAAGAGTATGAATGACAATGCATGTCATGATGATGTAGGCATGTAAAATATGAATGTGAAGGTGGAGCCTATAAAGTCATTTTATAAAGAATCACCTTTAAATCAATCTTCCGCTTTCACTGCTGAACAAAGGTCTTCCTCAAAGAGCGCTAAACATCCTCGTCTTGGGCAGTCTGCCACCATTCTCTGCTCGCCATTTTTTTCAGATCGTCGGTCCATCGTATCGTATGGCGCCTTATTCAACGTTTGCTAATAATTGCTAATAGCGTTTCCTAATCGTGATCTCCACTCTCGAGTCATCTAGTGAAATACATTTCTAAATTCTAATGTACTCAAACTTCTCTAGCTTGTAGATTTAACCTTCTTCTGAATCGATTTCCCCGAAGTGTGAGTATAAACTCTGAATTCAAAATTCAGGTGAACTTCGCGTGTAACTATGTGTATATCCATAATACTCGTATCTAGTCACAGAATCGAAAAAAAAGAAAAATAAAAAAAACTTTTTACAAAATAATTTTGCTTTTTTATAGAAGTGCGCATTCCTAATTCAATTTAGGTATATGAATAAACGTTCTTTTGAATAAAAATTGTAAGTTTTAACTAAATAGCAGCTTTGTAAACAACTTCCACATTATATTGCTAACTTGGATTAAAAAACTAACAACTTTTACTAACAAAATATTACATAAACTTTTCCTTTCGCCTGTTAGTGTCTTCATGGAGAGGTTTCTTTCAAAGCCTCTACAATGTGGTTTGAAAGTAACTTAACACATAAGGGCTCTTGTCCGCCACTCAATTCCCTTTGTCTCACCATGTATTGTTCCAAGAGGAGATTTTTCATCACAATAGAATTTTTAAACTGATTTTTCTTTCCTGATCCCCTGAAAATTATTTTATGAATTGTTTTTCTGAAGAAAATGTTTACAAAGTAAAGTTTATTGTGTTTTTTTTTATAAATAGAAATTATGATAATTTTTTATTGATATGTCAATTGTACAGGTCAGACGTTGTTATACATATCGATTTCAACAGTAAAACAAAAATATTAAAAAAAAAGAACGTGTTAAAATCGATCATTCAAAGACCTACTCGACTACATTAGAAATCTTTTGGTGAAAATGCTAATGATGCAGAAGCATCACTAGGAGGCCATAGCGTGGATCACCATGCTGCATTATCTGCATCCTCAATGAGTATGGTGACCTCCACTCTTACATTATGCTGTCCATCAGGCAGAGTAGAGTCATATTGGTAGAACCATAAAAAGAAAAGCGAAGCAAGACTGTAGTACTTGATAACAAGGCCACTTACAATCCAATTTGATTAAAATATCCAAAACCTAGTTTAACATTAAAAAGTAGTAGTATTAAAGTAGAGAATTCACGTTTACAGAAAAAAATATCCGAATAGATTAGACTGTGAGTGTTTTTACCTATAGAACTTTAAGAGAAGAGTGTAAATAATTAATCAATAATTACGACAGTTGACAATAGCGAGCATCAAACGATAATTATATATTAATCTATACAAATAAATAAAATTGGAGTGTCTGTTTGTTATATTAAAATAACCGCTTTTTACTAAATGCATATGTATGTATACATGATATATATACGAAAAATGTAGATAAAAATTTTTTGTCTGTCTGTCTGTTTGTTCCGGGTAATCTCAATAACGGCTGGACGGATTTTGACGGGACTTTCACTGGCATGTAGCTGATGATCCGGGGAGTAACTTAGGCTACTTTTTTTAGACTAACTTTGTAGCGCGGCGTTACTCGCGGTACAACAATAACCGCGGGTAACACCGCGGGGTTATCACATTCAGCTAGTATATTATATTATTATCAAAGATTAAATCAAATCTTATATTTTGTCAATATTACAAAACTTTGTCAAGACTGCAATATAATTTTTTGAACTCTTTAAGCCTAATCTTACTAATTTTAAACTTGTGATTATAATTTATCCTCGTCATTCTCTATAGATATTTAACTAAAGCGTAACTAAACTAAACTACTGAATAAAAAATCTTGTCTTATTTCAAAACAAAAGGTCTCAAAAGCTATTGAATAAATATTAGCAGTTGTGTTAAGCTTCATAACTCTGGCATAGCTAACTTAGACTAATTAAAATACTTAAGAACCCCACACCTAGTACAGTACACTTTACTACCGCATTATCAGAAGCTATTTTCCCAGCGCCGGCTGTATTTTCTTAGCCTCACAAAGCTTCTCAAAGACACCCGACGTCCGCACCAGCCACAGGATAATTAACTCTAAGGTCAACACACAAAGAGTATTACATTTTCTCAGTGAATTTTCTATTATGTTAGCTTCGATTATTATAAAATATTGGTAAGATTTGTTAAATTAATTATCATTACTCTTTAAGCGAAGCTTGTGTAAAACAATACCCTTTATAGGAAGCAATTTAAGTAATTTGGTAATTTAAGTTTTTCCTTTGTATCGTTTTCTTAGGGCGTACCTTTATTGAATATTTCCGTGGAGGAACGGGGTGTATGTTACTAGTTGAACCCCGCGGTGTTACCCGCGGTTATCGTCGTACCGCGAGGAACGCCGCGAGACAAAGTTAGTCTAAAAAAGTGGTCTATGTTACTCCCTGGATTATCAGCTACCGGCGAGAGAAAGTCCAGCCTTCCAGAGGTTACCCGGAACAAACAGACAAACAAATAGACAGACAGACAAAACATTTTTAACTACATTTTTGGTATATGTACCGTGTATACATACATATGTATTTAGTAAAAAGCGGTTGTTTTTATATTATAAACAGACACTTCAATTTTATTTATTTGTATAGACTAGCTGTGCCCGCTACTTCATACATGTGACATTTGGAATTCAAGTTGTTTTTAAATTTTCACCACGTAAACCTTTCCAGGACTATAACAAACATATTTCAAAACTAGGTGGAGAAACGGGGTGTATGTTACTAGTTGAGCCCCACGGTGTTGACCGCGGCATAACAATAACCGCGGGTAAAGCCGCGGGGCATAGTTAGTCTTAAAAATGTCAGTAAAAGGCCTAAGTTACTCCCTGGATCATCAGCTACCTACCAGTGAAAGTCCCGTCAAAATCCGTTCAGCCGTTCCACAGATTACCCGGACAAACAGACAGACAGACAAACATTTTTTACCTACATTTTTGGTATATGTACCGTGTATACATACATATGTATTTAGTAAAAAGCGGTTATTTTTATATTACAAATAGACACTCCAATTTTATTTATTAGTATATATGGAAATCACCTTTATTTTAGCTTGTTTGTTTTGAATTTGAAGTGGATAACGTAAAAAAATTCAATTGTGTAAGAAAAATATGGATTTGTATAATTAAAAATACTGTTTCTAGTAAAGTTATTATTCATAATTTAATATGATACATAGAAAATGTCACAATGTGCTACTCAAAGACGACAAAGACGAAGAAACAACATTTTCTTTGAAGACGTTGTTAAAAAATGTAAGGAATTTCGGTAGAAATGTGTTATGCTTGAAATATTCCTCAGGATATTAGGCTGTTGTTTGAGACTAATTAAATTTAAAATTTTAAGTACCAAATGCATTTTAAAAATTTAATACAATAGAAATAATAATGGTAATAATGGCGGTAATCACTTACCATCAGGTGATACGTCTGCTCGTTTGCCCCCTATTTAAATAAAAAAAAAAAAAAAAAAAAAAAAAAAATGTTATGTATTAGTTGAATTCGTAGGTAACTTAGAATTTGAATTGATTTGATTTAATAGTTTTTTTTTTAATATTTCGGACATCTAACACACAACGCCATCTAGTGCCAAACTAAGCAAAGCTTGTATTATGGGTACTAGACATGTGATATAAATATTTATGTACTTTTTTTTTGTAAATACATACATATTATACATAGAAAACACCCAAACTCCGAAACAAATATTTGCAGATCATACAAACATTTGGTCCGACCCGGGAATCGAACTCGAGACCTCAAGCACAGCAGTCGCATACGCTACCACTGCGCCACCGAGGCAGTTATATCTATACTAATATATAAAGCTGAAGAGATTGTTTGTTTGTTTGAACATGCTAATCTCAGGAACTACTGGTCCGATTTGAAAAATCTTTCAGTGTTAGATAGCCCATTTATCGAGAAAGGCTATAGACTATATATCATCACGCTACAACCAATAGGAGAGGAGCACCAACGAAAATTGTTTCAAAAACGGGGGAAAATTACCACACGACGGGCAATAGAAGACGCAAACGAGGTTGCGTGGGTCTGCTACTTATATATAATACTATGACTTATGTAAAATACAGAACTTTATTCATCCTCTGTCACGGGGGACTTTTTTTCGAAACATACATGAAACGTACACATAGAACACCCAGACTTTGAATGACAATTTGTGCCGTCCCGTGTGGGATATGAACTCACAACACTTGGCGCAGTAGAGAGCGGCGTAGCGACCACTTATCCCACTTTTTTATTTTTTTTAACGTGTGAAAACCCCCTCGGGTCGTCACCCGGCCGGGTTTGCGGCGGGGCGGTGTGTCGGAATCGAAGCGACTAAAACCACACTGTGTGCCACTCTGCGCCTGAGACGGGAGGGATCCGGGAACTGCTACTTAAACCACTAAGCCAACCGTACAGTCTTTAAAGTTTAATATCTAACAAACGGATATCTAAATAAAAAAGAAATCGTCTTAGAAAATACTCAATATTTTAAACGACATATCTAACGATACGCCACACTATGGGATAAACCCGAGAAAAAAATCACCCTCAACTCAGGTGTACCCAAAAAAAAAAAAAACTTTCATTCTCATATTCATGCAAAGTTTCATCTCTCTAGCACTAGCCGTTTGGAAGCTGGAAGGACGGAGGACGGACGGACATATGACGAAACTATAAAGGTTCCAAGACGTGAACTCATCATCTTCATCATTATCTTCCTGCCTTTATTATTCCCAAGGTTAATTGGGGTCGGCTACTAGTTCTCATCTGAGCGTCTGCATTAGACTGAAACTGACATAAGGGTGAACTGAATTCGAAGACTGAACTAGTTGTCAGTATATTTGAGGGAACTGATTTCGCAAATATCGATTGCTATAGATGAACTAAGAACGAGACGAGACTAGTAACAAGTAAAATTTTAATAAAAATAATTCTGACTTCAAGGTTTGCCTCGATTTGTCTTAGATGACATCAGCAGATCTTAGTGTTCTTGTCATGGTACCATCGTTGGGATATCTCCTTTCTATTAAAGCATCAAAATCCGTTCATAAACGACGAAGTTACCCGCGAACATACATAATCTATACTTATAAAATAGTAAGTCCTGACTGACTGACTGACTGACTGACTGACTGACTGACTGACTGACTGACTGATTCATCATCGCCGAGCGTAAACTATGATAGTTAGGGCTATGAAATTTGGTGAGTAGGATCCTTTTATTGAGTAGACACGCACTAAGAAAGGAATTTTGGAATTTCTACCCCTAAGGGGGTGAAATAGGGGTTGAAAGTTTGTATGGAAGTCCGTCATTTTTTAAGTTAGAAACCTGAAACTTTACTTTTGGGCTGCTGATTAAAAATGAGTAAACACGTATTTCAGCGTTTATGAATATTCAACCCCTAAGGGGTGAAATAGGGGTTGAAATTTCGCATATAGGTTAGTCTGGAAGTCTGTCATTTTTGAAGTTCGAAACATGAAACTTTGTGTTCGGGCTACTGACTAAAAATGAGTTAATACGTATTTAAGCGTTTCTTGATATTCAACCCTTAAGGGGTGAAATAGGGGTTAAAAGTTTGTATGGAAGTCCGTCATTTTTTAAGTTAGAAACCTAAAACTTTACTTTTGGGCTGCTGATTAAAAATGAGTAAACACGTATTTCAGCGTTTATGAATATTCAACCCCTAAGGGTTGAAATAGGGGTTGACATTTCGTACATAGGTTAGTCTGGAAGTCCGTCATTTTTGAAGTCTGAAACATGAAACTTTATTTATGTGTTACTAATTTAAAAAGAGTAGAGACGTATTTGAGCGTTTCTGAATATTCTACCCCTAAGGGGTGAAATAGGGGTTGAAAGTTTGTATGGAAGTTCGTCATTTTTTAAGTTAGAAACATGTAACTTTATTCATATGCTAAGGACTAAAAATGAGTTAATACATATTTTAGCGTTTCTTGGTATTCTACCCCTAAGGGGGTGAAATAGGGGTTGAAAGTTTGTATGGAAGTTCGGCATTATTTAAGTAAGAAGCATGAAACTTTATTTTTGGGCTACTGATTAAAAATGAGTAGATACCTATTTAAGCGTTTTTGAATATTCAACCCCTAAGGGGTGAAATAGGGGTTGACATTTCGTACATAGGTTAGTCTGGAAGTCCGTCATTTTTGAAGTCTGAAACATGAAACTTTATTTATGTGTTACTAATTTAAAAAGAGTAGAGACGTATTTGAGCGTTTCTGAATATTCTACCCCTAAGGGGTGAAATAGGAGTTGAAAGTTTGTATGGAAGTTCGTCATTTTTTAAGTTAGAAACATGTAACTTTATTCATATGCTAAGGACTAAAAATGAGTTAATACGTATTTTAGCGTTTCTTGGTATTCTACCCCTAAGGGGGTGAAATAGGGGTTGAAAGTTTGTATGGAAGTCCGTTATTTTTTAAATTAATACCATGAAACTTTAATTTTGGGCTACTGATTAAAAGTAACTAGATATCTATTTAGCGTTTCAGCATATTTTACCAATAAGAGGGTGAAATAGGGGTTAAATTTTTTTATGAAAATCCGTCATATTTAACTTATAAACCTGAAACTTTACTTTTGGGTTGCTGATTGAAAATGAGTAAATACGTATTTCAGCGTGTCTGAATATTCTATCCCTAAGGGGTGAAATAGGGGTTGACATTTCGTGCATAGGTTAGTCTGGAATTCCGTCATTTTTGAAATTTGAAACATAAAACTTTATTTATATGCTACTGATTAAAAAAGTGTAGAGACGTATTTAAGCGTTTTTGGTTATTCTACCCTTAAGGGGGTGAAATAGGGATTGAAAGTTTGAATGGAAGTTCATCATTTTTTAAGTTAGAAACATTAAACTATATTTTTGGGCTACTGATTAAAAATGAGTAGATACCTGTTAAAGGTTTCTGGATATTCCACCCTTAAGGGGTGAAATAGGGGTTGCAAGATTGCATGGAAGTCTGTCATTTTTTGAGTTAGAAACATAAAATATTATTGTTGGGTTACTAATTAAAAACGAGAATATGCATATTTAAGCGTTTCTGGATATTCTACCCCTAAGGGGAGCAATAGTCATTGGCATTTCATGTATTGGTTAGTTTGGAAATCCGTCATTTTTTTTAATTTAGCAGCCTAACAACTTTCGTTTTCATGTTTCTGATTACAAATAGATGAATACTTATATCAGTATCTATGCGAATTCTTCTCCTAAAGGGGTTGAAATATGGGTCGAATGTTTGTATGAAAGTTCTTTTACATGATCAAAAATAAATAAATAAATACGTTTAAAACATGAATAAATTACTGATACATTCTTTTACACAGTTATAATTAAGTGCATATGATCAACTTCCACGCGAGCAAAGCCGCGGGCAACAGCTAGTATATATATATATCGTATCGAATTGATAACCTCCTCCTTTTTTTGAAGTCGGCTAAAAATGATCTCCAACCGACTATCTAGACCACTGCACCTGCAACATTATCATAAGATTGATATAACTCCAAGCGTGACTTGAATAAATAAATATTATATTATTATTATTACCTACACAATACGTACAGCAGAAGATTGCCACCAAAATTGCCACTGAATATCCGCTTATTAGTGACCAGTTACTGCCTTCCCGAAATAACTGTCTCTATACATATTTTAAAAATCAAAGAAATCGCAAAGAAATCGGCCTCGGGCACCTGTAACTCATACTAACTCCCCTATTAAAGTTGAGGGAGCCGGTGACTGGATATAACGTAAGCTCTAGTAAAATATTAAAACACCAATTAAACTTCAGAGATGAACCACCTACCCTGATGCCCTCACCAGCAACGGCAACTATTTTGTACTAGCCCTACTAAATCTTTACCAAATATATTTTAATTAAAGGGAATGCATATGTTAAACTCGCTCTCACCTTTTAAACTAATACTCAAAGTAAATGTGGGAAAGCTACTTACACAAGAATTTAAATCTCAATCGTCGAAGCTATTTAATCTAATGATGTAACTGTAAGAAGTGAAAAACTAACGCGATCTTCTCCGAAGTGGAACGAAGTAGAATCCGTACCGATATCCAGACGACTCGCATACTCTAATTTGCCAATCGAGGGAAAAATTCTTCTGAGAGCTTCATGTTAGAGGGAACCAAAAGTTATGAAAAAAAACATAGTTAATATATTTCAATACTAGCTGACCCGTGCCCACTTCGTTGGGCGGTAAACATTTTTTTCTCCGATTTATTTTGCAAATCCGGCTACCACAAAAAAGTTTTTCCACTTTTCGGGTTATTATATAGCCTATATCACTCACACATAACGTAGCCTTCTATTAGTAAATATTTTTTTAAATCGGTTTACTAGATCCAGAGATTATCCCATACAACGTCATAAACTTACAAAATCACAAACTTACAAACTTGACCTCTTTATATATATTTTTTTTTTAAATGAGAAAATGGTCTGCTATATACTAGTATTGCTAATTTTCTTCACATTTTTTTTACTACTTATTTTTTATTTTCACTGTTAAACAGGTCATAAACAAAAATGCGGTGCAGTGGGGATGTCGAAAGAAGTGAAAACTAAGTAACTTTATATAAATTTATATAATGTATTTATGATTTTGTTCACCCAAAAAAGTACTAAAAGTGCCTGAAGAAAATTTTCACTTTTAAAATACTTTACTTTTCAAGTTTTCTTTCACGTCACATCAACAAATTTTAACAGTTTACTGCTGAACATAAGTCTCTCCATCCAAAATAAGTTTTAGAAATAAACCATTATATTAAACTAGCTGACACAACCAACTCTGTACCATCATATTTTTTCATAAATAATCTTAAAAAAATCAAAATAAGTGAGTGTTTTACTATTTATGCGCGCTTCAGCTTGCCACGAGGTTCGAGTAAAGTCGCAGATGAAAGTACTACACTTCAGGTTCTTTTATTTTCTTGAAATAACCTCATCCAGAAAATAACAAACATATAAAAAATATAATTATCCAATTTGGTGCAGTCGATCGGTAGTTATTTAGTTATTTATAAAGATTTTTTTTTCGTCCAAATGAAAACGTTTTGTGGTTTGAGTATTAATCAAATCGTTTTCTATTTTACATTAATTTTAATCGACTACTTACTTGTCACGAATCATATTAAATACCTTGTCATCCCCCATACACTGACTGAACGGAAATTAAAATATTTGAAGCCGACTTAATACACGCATTATTCACTAAATACATTACGTATAATGCCATCCTAAACGTGCCTGAAATACTTATAACGTTAGTAGAGCGATTCCGCTTTAACTTTTGACTTTACCTGTCGAATCGTAATGAAGCCTAATATCTACTTTCCAGTTGGATCAGACGTACACTTTCAAATATGTCTGGGTAATACTGTAGTTTTTTATAGAGATCAGTTTCAAGAGTTTTAGTTATTTTTTCTGGTGTAGTAAGGAAACTAGCAGATGGGTCACTTAATGGTGAGTCACTACTGCCGCTTTTGGACGGGATAAGAAGAAGAGAGGAGATACAAATCAGTGATTTACACCATACAGTCCACCTCTCCCCCTAGATTAATGAGGGGAAATTAGTACTTTTTTTTTTACGGGGGAAATCCTCATGGACCCCTTCGCCCTGGGGAAAGGGCGAAGGGGTCTGTCAGACTCCTACTGACTAAAACCCCCCCGGTGTTCCTGCTCTCACCTACGCCGGGGATCGCGGGAACTTGAGAGACAACCGCAATCCCCGACTGGTGCCGGCCCGCCTCTGCGGGCCACTTCTCGTCAGCGAGGGAAGAATTCCCCTCGCGACTTCTTAGAGGGGCGCACGGGAACACTACGCGCCGCCACCTCGGGTCTAGTTGATTAGGGGGGCAACGAACATAACACCATACAGTCCACCTCTCCCTCTAGATTAATGAGGGGAAATTAGTCCTAAAGCAACCTGTCAGCAAATAAGAGATGCGTTTGGTATTTCAGGAACACCACACCGTGACACCTTAGTTTTTTTTTTGTAAAGTGTCTAATATTTTCATTTTTACTTTTACGCTTAATGTTGCTGATATTACGTAATTTGTAAGTCTAGACGAATCCATTAGATAGCTTTAACTTTGCTTTTTGAAGTCAAATTTATATAATCAAATTAAAATGTAAAACATAACAAACTAAATTGCACATTACATAAGTAAGTTGGTATATAGGTATTTCTAAATTTCATAAGTTTTACCACGATATTCATAAATTTTCAAGAATTGTTTTTTTCATTTATTCACGACTGCTTTATTCCTCATTGCTTATCAATTATTAAGAATCTATTGACACCTCTTTCTTGAAAATCGTATCAGTAGTTTAGGAGCTACCGTTGAACATACGAACATATATAGACTGCTAAAACAATTACCCTTGATTGTGTATTCCAAAATGACTCTACCCTGCCTGATGGAAAGCATGAGCAGAATCCAAGAGAGGTGGTCACAATCCTTTATGCGAATAAGGACAATGCAGCATGGTGACCCACACTACGGAGGCCTGGTGAGGTGCTATTTTAAGTTTCACCGTAGTCTAGTAAAAATACCTTAAAAGTATCGATACAAATAATAATTAATATTATAATAGGATGATAATGCTAATACACAAGCACAACTAATTAATATTTCTAAAAATAAAAAACAAGTAAAGATGGCATTGTAGCAAAATACTGTAACTTCTACAACTCTACTTATCAAGAACCATATTTAGGAAAAATCCTTACCCAAACCGCTTAACCCATAAACAGTCGGAATATTACCTGAAAGAACAATAAATTATTCACTTAATGAAGCGACCGTGACAGAACGGAAATTGGGTGCGTTACCGCTCCGAAATAATCCTTTTTAAAGGGTTAAGCATGGGTTTAAAGAAACTTTATTTGTTCTTGGGAAGTACAAGGGCGTTTGTGTACTTTATAGCCTTACTTTTTTTTACTTGTAAGCTGTATTTATTACTGTTTTACTGTTTAAATTACCTTCAGCCTTTGTCTTTACAGACTTGTATTTAAGTAAGATCTAACTGCATTTTACTCGAATGCGTCAAAACAACTGTTATATTTTTCGAGTTTTTTACGTATTGTATTTTGATGATGTAATAGGTGGCAAATGAGCAGACGTATCTTCTGATGGTAAGTGATTACCGCCGCTCATGGACATCCGCAATGCCAATTTCATCACAAGTATGTTGCCGGTCTTAGGGGGGGATGGGGAGAGGGATGGCTTGGAGGGGTTGGGGGTGTGCCTCTGGTATTCTGACTCACTCGGTGAAACACAGCGCAAGCGCTGTTTCACACCGGTTTTATGCGAGGCCGTGGTATCACTCCGGTCGAGCCGGCCCATGCATGCCGAAGCGTGGCTCTTCCACGATTTGCCGGTATCCGCCGGTATTGTGGCAAGTACGTTGAGTATATAACAATTATACAAATGTAAAATGCCTGTTTCTAAATTTAAGGAATCATACATTTTCACGTTGTACGGTTTTTGTTTTTTTTTTTTAATTTCAACAAAAACGATTTAATGTCAAAAA
The DNA here is from genome assembly GCA_905220595.1 of Spilosoma lubricipeda. Classification (NCBI taxonomy): domain Eukaryota; kingdom Metazoa; phylum Arthropoda; class Insecta; order Lepidoptera; family Erebidae; genus Spilosoma; species Spilosoma lubricipeda. Next base: position 7,157,525 of record HG992300.1, read on the forward strand.
TGTGGGTCAACATTAAAAAAATATTTTCTGAGCGAACATTTCCTACATTTGTACGGCCAGTTGAAAGTCCGACGTGATCATGATCGTGACGTGATTGCATGAGTCTTCCCCGCTTAAACCATTGCTGAGGTCTATACAATGCTTTAGTCTGTTCTCGTTCGAAAGTTACAATACAATACATCGGGCAGAACCTAGAAAAATCGTGTTTTTCTTATTTTTATTAGTAAAAACGCTTAATGCCATTTTTGTGGCTTACAACAACTTACATGGGAGGTATCGATATTGTCAAGGTAAATTAGATGAAAACACTAAAATCTACTGAATCTATTGCCATACAAACATCTAGGTCAATTGTTATGAGTGGTTGGAGTCATATAAAGTCCAACTAGTCTTTCTACAGTACTCCGATATTGTCTAGTACTTGGTTTGTAGAAGTCTAATAGTAGTTACTACAAAACTTTTACAAGTTTACGCCACGAAACACTTACCAAAACATCGGCTTCGGATTCGGGCAGGAAGAGTTCTATACCATTATCAATAGGGAGATTTCAAGCGTCTACCTTTTGCCGTTATCAATATCGAGCAAAAAAATCACGTTTGTCATATCACGTCTCGTCTGTCACGGTTCATGAGATACTGCCTGGTGACAGACGGAGGAACGGACAGCGAACCCTAAAAAGGAACTGGTTGTAGTATGAAAACAACGAAAGATCCAACTAACCGAACTTCGTAAGAGGAACTTTGCAACAATATTTGGATGATATTATAGGGAGAAATAACTTCATACAAATCATGAATGCGGTATACATATAAATTAACTGGGTTTAGGATAACAGACCCTTATCACTGCGTTGTCAGTTCCACGTTGTTCCAACAACTCTTTTAATGTTCACTAAACATTTAGAAAGATAATATTGAATTATTTAATTCATGATAGGGTACATATCCTTGTATAACTTTCTACCTTTGGGCGCTTTTTAATAGGATGTCTTTGTTTACTGGTTGTTCGATGACGAGCGTGGTATCTTCGAAATGGGTGTATAATACTAGTAAAGAATTAAATGACACCATTTGCACTGTTCTACGTGTTCCTATAGCTTCACGCCTTGAAACAAACTCCAGTCTTTCTTACTCACACAAAATGTTTTATAGTCTTTAATTACTAACGTGTAAAACACAACGATATCGCGATTGAAGTTTTACAACGGCTACTTCTAGGGAACGAAAAGGTAATTAATGTGTTTAACTTATGTCTTCAAGTAGTTGTTGGTCTTGAACTAGTGTTCAACTAGTGTTGATGCATTTATTTTCTTATCTGTCAGTGTTTTCTTTTGACAAACTCCTAAGTTAGCAACATATTTTAAGCCATATGCACAATTTAAGTAACTGGATATTTTACTATAAAACAAATTTTCATCCCATTCCTGGTCTTCACGACATTTTTCGGAACTCGGTTCAATGAGTAATATTGCAATGTACTTTCTATAGTGTCTTCTACAGACAACTCTTTGCCTAACGCTAACGGACTTTGGTACTAAATCCTTTTCGGTATTAGATTGAGATCCCAGTCAGTCCAGAATTACATCATTTTAGGAAAGATGAAATTTTAAGGGTTGGTAGTCTAACATACTCAGAAAGGAATGGGTACTCACTAAGCTTAAAGGGGAGCCGTTTTACAGTTAGCAGGTATCAAAGGTGGAAAAAAGCCATGCTAACTTACGTCATTTTAGGAATCCTGAAGTTTATATAATATCATTAAGTATAATATTTTAAAACATTTTCCAATCAGCCAGACACAGTCTGAGGGGCGCTTAACCCCCCAGATTCGTTTAAAGTTTATAGGAACTAACGCTTCGGCTATATTTGGATTTGAATAATTTTGGAAAGAAGTTGAAAGGGTGACAACACACCAATGAAGTTAATTTTAAGTTACAAAATATGAAAAACACACATATTAAACATTGTTATACAATGTAACATGAACAAGCTACAGAAATGATAACGGTAGTTACCTACACACGTGTATAAAGTTCAAAATAATCTTTCAGAAACAGGTTTTGCCTTTTCTAATGCTGTGTCCATACAGATAAAAGTTTATGTTATACGACGAAGGTTCATTGTTTACACTTGTCAAACTAATAATGTGCCTGTAATAAATTCACTACAATTATATTAACTAGAGGAGAAATGTATAAATGTTTTTGAACACATAAGGCTTATTTTCGTCTGCATTTCCCTATAAAGGATGCCTGGAAAAAAGCCTAGAATTAAACGTTTCTTATAATGTGTATCATCATCAAAACAATCTTTAATGACCTTCACATCAGTCTATGTGACTTCATAGTAAGGTTCGCCATGGATGGATAAGATGCGGAGGAGATTCATTCCTCACCTATTTATAATTTATTAACCTCTTAGTTCGATAAAAAAAATGAAAAATATTAAATTTTTCAATTTGTTCTTACAATTGCTCTTAATTGTAGAGGTCGAGAACGGGTAAGATTATTATTAATCGTTTTAATATCTTATCTGTAATGTCTTTTTAAAATAAACCATTAATATTTTAAAACCCTATACACTACAAACTTTAATTTTATCGACACAGATGGCCACATTTCAGCCGTTTAAAGCCTTTTATCAATAAATTTGAACTGTAAGCCCACTTAACCCGTTCGAAGCTGGAGTTGCCCAGTAATTTGTAACCCTAAAATGTTCAGTGGATATTAAGTGGCTTGCTAACCAATGATTTTGTTCGTTGCCATTGTTATTGAGTTATGGTTCTTGTTTTATTGATATTTACTCTGTTTTGATCGGTAAAGGTTAAAGATTTTAAGAAAGTTCATTAAAGGTTAGTTGAAAATTAGTTTGCTGATAACTTTGACATTTTACATTGAGACTCATTGCTTCTTCTGGATATTACTTTCATCTGATTTGATACTCGGAAAGGATAAAATCTACCGTACGGTACAACGTCATCTTGCAATATTACGCTTCCTTTCGTTCTTTTTCTTATGATTTGAACTTTAATGGCTTAATCGGTTTTAATAATTTTTGACATGGATTTACTTTGGTAACTGAAAAACTATATAGGCTTCCTTGTACCACAATAATCGAAATAAACTCCAGTCAAAATGCGGACAATAACGAGTACGGGATTAAAGAAATCAGATTATTTGTCACTACAGACAAGCTAGCAAAATTATTTGAAGATAACGGAGTAAAAAATATATAAAGGCAAATTTTATTGCCACAGAATATTACAAACCAGATTTTTCTCAATATCTATCGTCAAGATTGTTCACATACGCCAATATTCACGACAACTTTTCCAAACGCTTTCTATAACCATAGTAAAAGATAACAAACCAACTCCAATAACAGAAATCTGTATAACCACGTCCGCAACGCTAACATTTATCATGGCATCTGATAAAAACATAAGAGGAAGTAATTTCCAGAGGACGCCGATGTAGCAAAGCCGCAACTGGATGTGAGGGAAGCGACAACTTCCGCCGCAGCCCCTCCGTGATTCTTTAGAAATTCTTCCTTCCTTACTAAACGTAATATTAGCAGAAGAAAATGGAATAGCGTATTTATGCTTTTTTTTTTCTGTTAAAGTATGTTCCTCGTGTTTAGGAGGTTGGGTATGGAAATAATTATATAAACAGTGTATAACAGAAGCATTACCTGTTTAAGAAACGATCATTCTATTGAGTTGAATTCATGATTAATTTTGATCTTATAATACTTGTTACTAGCTGAGCCCAACGGTGTTGACCGCGGTATAACAATAACTGCGGGTATCGCCGTGGCGCAAAGTTAGTCTAAAAAAAGTGGCCTAAGTTACTCCTTACATCATCAGCTAGCTACCAGTGAAAGTATCGTCAAAATCGGTTCAGCCATTCGAGAGATCGACTAATCTCTCGAATGGCTGAACAGACAGACAGACAGACCAAAATTGTAAAAAAATATATTTTGGTAAATTTACCGTGTACATAAAAAAAAGTAAAAACTAAAACCCAACTACGACAAAAAACGACGCTGAAAAAGCATGAAACAAGTTTCAAAAGCCGTAGTCACGCGTTGTTAAAGTGTTATGGACTATGGTACATTACACTACATGTACTACTGCTTTTGAAGCTTAGTAATGTAACCGGAGGCCCATAACCCAAACCCCTTCCCCCTATCTCCCCTCCCCATCCCCCAAAGACCGGCAACGCACTTGTGACGCCTCTGGTGTTTGCAGGTGTCCATGGGCGGCGGTTATCGCTTACCTTCAGGCGATACGTCTGCTCGTTTGCCCGCTTATTCCATAAAAAAGAAAAACAAAAAAAAGAAAGACAGACTTTTTGAAAGACTTAATCGTGACGCTATCACGCGACAAGGCCTGCGCGTACTTGCCTGCGTGTATGGTTGAATGTTCAGTGTTCAAGCCGCAGTCAAGGCTTGTGGTAACAAGGAGTTATGTGTACCATAGATTTAGTTTGACGAGTGTATTGACATAATATTTAGTAACCAGGTGTTTTCTATGTATAATATGTATGTATTTACAAAAAAAAAAGTATTTAAGTATTTATATCAGTTGTCTAGTACCCATAATACAAGCTCTGCTTAGTTTGGGACTAGATGACGTTGTGTGTTAGGTGTCCGAAATATTTATTTATTTATTTATTTTATTTATTTATTAATAATTCAGTGTAGGCATTTTCCTCAATCCGTAAATTATTTTGCCACTCATTTGCGTCTTCTCTTAAGTCCTTTAGTAGTTTTATATGCGAATGGATTTTTCTATTAACCAGCCATCTCTTCGTCCACTTCGATCGTTTAGGCTTTGACTTCTGTATAGTATTTTTTTCACTAGCAAATATTGAAAAAATCCTAATAGAAATTCCTCATTGGGAAAAACATTGTAACCATGCCGACGATTTTGACCAGAATGAGGCTTGCTCGTACCTAACTGTGCTGTATGGTAGCTAAGTTCGTGTCTAAGTATGAGTTTTGCTTGCGCAGCTATAATTGTCGTGATACTTGCACGTTTGGTAGGCCCATAAGTTTGCACTACTCACGGCACTATGATCCATCCTGCCCTATACACTGCTCAGATAGAAACAGGTGGCGAGCTATTACTTCAACAATAGCTCCAAATAGAGGTCACGACCCTCAGAATTGAGGATAACGAAACAAGGAGGAGGAAGGTAAACGACAATATGTAGGTTTTTCTGTTCTAGATACCTAGCTTAGGTAACAAAGGGGTAGATGGGTCATCTGTAAGTAATTTTGTGTTTGTTATTTTTTTTTATGTATGGTCCTGCCAAATTGACTCTACTCTGCCTAATGGAAAGCATAAGCTGAATCCAAAAGTTGTGGTCACGATACTCATTGCGAAAGCAGACAATGCAACAATGCAGCATGGTGACCCACACCATGGCGGCCTAGTGATGCTTCTGCATCATTAGGACTCCGGTCTCGCACTTACCAACGAAACATGACAGCTGTCATTTTACGTTGGTCTCCTGTGCGAGGGTAGTACCGACTAGCTCGAGCTAGCCGTTCGTGCTGAAATCAGCCTGGCTCTACCACAGAATAAATAATAGTACCAACGTGCTCTACTACCTGTCATTGACTTTAACTGTCAATAAATGAAAAAAAAAACAATTCTCTTTTATCTTGAACCATCTGGATATTAAATAGAACAAAAAAAGAACTTATTTCTCACTTTGTTTATTTAATATCCACTACATAAAATAAATAACAGAGAAACGATACAATCGTTTAAGTAAAACAATTGGCAGCTTTTCGCCTTAGGCAACACACTTTAGAGACAATCTTTCTAAGAATTAAGAAACCTGTTTTTAAGATTTACTTTAAGGTAGGGTTTAATCGACGGGTATTTTAACTAAAAAAAATAACATTAAAAATAAAATTAATAGCTTATATTTTTTGAAGTTTAATAAGTGAACAATACCTAGTTAGATATAAATTTCTATTAATTTATTTTCTAATGATATAAATAGTGTCAGTCATTACCAAATACACACATATCAGTAACTTTCTAGTTCAATTTGGATTATTATTTTGTATTGGTTTCTGGAGCTTACAATGATTCTAACTAAAGAGATTTATGTTAATTGTTATTAATATATTATTATTCTAAAATAAAACCACACTTTTCCGTTACATTTGTATAGATACCTAGTATCTCAAGCTCGCGACATTACACGGTGGCAACTTTTACACTCCATTGACACCGCTGGTTAAAGTGTGTCCTTGAGAAGAAACACTTCAATCCCTGTAATTTCCAAGACGGTGTCAATGTTCAATCTTGACATTGGGCAATCTTGCAACTTAATAATTGGGATATTTATTAGATGATGAAAAGTATTCTTTTAATATGCACTTTTATTTAGAACTAGCTTTTGCCCGCGGCTCCGACCGCGTGTATGTCATCGCAGTAAAGTAGGTAGCCTAAATCCTTCGTCAAGAATCGAAGTATATTTATATTTAAGTTCCATATACATAGGTTGTCTGATGTGGTTGTAGCGATCGCCATGAGCGATTTGATTATTGTAACTCGTAACGTTTATTCTGTCTGTTATGTTTGTATATTAATTTTATATAAATAAATAAAATTAATTTCAATAAAATTTGTTTAGCGGTTTAACAAAGAAGAAAAAACACACAGACGGACAAAAACAATTTCAAACTCATAATATTAGTACAGATTTATCTCTTTGTAGTTTTTTACCTACAATAGTAAGTATTTTTATTTATTTTTGGAACGAAGTTCAGTTGCGTCCGTGGGCGTTACGGAGGAGTACCCTGTCCGGCAAAAACGTCCATAACGTAAGATTGACTGCCTCGGTGTCACAATGGTAGCGTATGCTGATTATGATTCGAACTCAGGTCTCGGGTTCGAATCCCAGGTCCGTTCAAATGTTTGTTTGATATGCAAATATTAGTTTTTTTTTTTCAGTATATATGTATATATGTATTCATATCAGTTGTTTAGTACCCATAACACAAGCTCTGCTTAGCTTGGGACTGGATGGCGTTGTGTGTTAGATGTCCGAAATATGTATTTATTTGTTGCGTGAACAAAACATTTTGTAAATTGTACAAGTACGTTGTATGTAATAAGTACGGAGTAACTCCAGACAAAACTTGTTTCAGTAGAGATTACTAAGTGGCAGCACAAATGACCAGTTTAGTTATATTTTTCGAACGAAATTCCTTATGGGGCGTTGCGGAGAACCAAGCCGGCAGAAAGCGTCTGTAACGTTAAATAAAAAAAAGCGTAAGATTTAAAAAAAATTACTATAGCGCCATTTGTAAGTTGCATATATTATTTAATGATAAGGTCGAGCACGAAGTAATATTTAACAATTAAGTGAAACTCACGGTAAACACTTAGTATGTGAGTACAAGCCATAAAATCGAAACATGTCGTAACTTTCCGATAACACATACCAAAACGATTTTAGTTTGCAAGTTTAACGCTTTAATCAATCGAATACTCGATTGTTTGTACTACGTGATCTGAGTTCGATAGATTTGTGTTATAACCTAATCTAGTGAAGACCATTCATCGTGTGATAAATAAAGAGAAGGAATGATATTCTAATACCTACTCTGCTGCCTCGGTGGCGCATTGGTAGCGGGTGCGACTGATGTGCTTGAGTACTCTGGTTAGATTCCCGGTTCGGATCAAGTGTTTGTATGATCTGCAAATATTTGTTTCGAAGTTTGAACGTTTTTTATGTATAATATGTTTGTATTTCATAATCTATACTAATATATAAAGCTGAAGAGCTTGTTTGTCTGAACGCGCTAATCAAATGAACAGCTAGTCCGATTTAAAAAAATATTTCAGTGTTGGATAGTACATTTATCGAAAAAGGCTGTAGGCTATATATCATCACGCGTAGACCAATAGGAGCGGGGCACCAATGAAAAATGTTTCGGAAACGGGGGAAATTACACGCTACGGGCAATAGGAGACGCAAACAAGGTTGCGTGGGTCGGCTAGTTAAGTATATATGTACTTTTATCGGTTATCTAGTACCCATAACACAAGCTCTGATCAGTTTGGCACTAGATGGCGTTGTGTGTTAGATGTCCGAAATGTTTATTTATTTATTATTTATCATTAAAGTAGCAACTATGAATCTCGGAAACGACACCAACGATTTTAACGAAATTTAGTATGCAGGGGGGGGGGGACCTGAGGGGCTATAAATCGATCTAACCAGGATTCATTTTTTTAAATTCGCCAAAAGATAATACCGAGCAAATTTCGGTCATCCAGGTACTAAACATAACTTTGTATATAATAAGAGACCAATGCATATAAAATTTTGTTGGTTTAATTACGCCTTAAAACCTAACGAAGTTCTGTGCCAATCGAGCTCAATTTCTGATACGATATACAAAGGCCATAGCGTCGTAGGATACAGCCAGTAACAAGTAAAAACAATAAAAAACAAATTAATAATACAAAATTAATGCAAATTTATGATTATAAAAGTACGCAGTTTATTTGTGTAGGTTAGCTTGTTATAAGTGATATATTTAACTTACGGAGAAATGGTGTTTTCCTTTTATTTTTAAATTCACAATAAACTTTTATGCCCAGTAAGTATACTTAAAAAGAGTAGTCAGTTTGACAGAACTTTAAAGACTCTTCTAAGGGCTCCTATACACCATATCGGCGGCATGGCAGGTGACACTGCCCCGCTGGCATACCGTCTATGGCTGTACCGCTGAACTTGCCGCCCAAACAAGCCGCCAGCAATCAGCATGTCCGCCGAGCTGTTCCATTGCGGTCTCCAATGGCATGTAATGATACCGGCGACATACCCTCGCGACATCATCTCACCGGCCAGGCCACCGCTATGTTGGGTGGGAGGCCTAACATGTATGCTATATATTTGAGCTACGCAATGTTTTATATTCATTTTGCCGCCATAATAATAAAAAAAAGTGACCAAATTAATTGGGATCCTTAAAATAAAATAAATTGAACACGTTACCCTAAAGAAATATAAAATATAAAACGAGAGAGACACACTTCAAACCCACAGTCATAATATTATTTAATTGTATATTACTGCGAAGTGAAATCATAACCAGTAAACGTAAAAACTTCTATTTCACTACACTGAGAGAGAAATTAATTTAGCTAAAATAATATTGTCACATAGAAAATACTAACAAAAATATTTACTTTATAAGCAATAACGCTATGTGTTTCTCTGAAAATAACATCGAGAGTCATTATGGTAGCAAATTTTAATTCTGCCCACTTGATTTCAGTTTTATTTCATTTCCAGTTGAATAAAAAATCTGACTTTGAAAAGAGTGGCCATGAGTTTCTTTGCCAGTATTCTTCTCATGGGCTCTACGCATTTTGGAAACTGGAAGTTATGGATCGACACAGGCAGGCAGTAGATTTCGGTGTTTTCGCCTAATTTACCTCGACAATACAGCTCATGCTGTGGCGTCTGTTTGTGTCGATCTATGATTTTTAACTGCAGCTTCAATTTAACGTTCATAAATGTCACTTAGTGTCTTAATTGAATAAATGATTTTGACTTTGAGTTTGAATTTGAATATAAAAAAAATACGTTTCGTATTGCATATGGCAATGTCTGGGACACGATTTTCGTTTTATTTTCTTTTAAACATAAATGGCAATTGTTTATTTACTACTAACCCTCGCAATTTTGTCTACGCCTCTCAAAAGGGATAATCTATCCCAGTTTTCGCATAAATTTTCTTATTTGTCACTATTGGTCGTAGCGTGATATTAATGCCCTATAGTTTTCTTCGATTAAACGACTATGCGACCAACTATACAAACTCTTTATTTATCTCGTTTTATTGAAAATAATGCACTAACAGCTAAAAAATAATTTGCTAGGTCCCAGGTTCCAGTCATCACAGACCTTATCAATCTAAGGCATTGACCAGACCAAAAAATAAAATCGTTGGGCATAGCGTAAACTGAGTTGACGGTTGGACACACAGGCCTGACGATTTTGTTTTGAGTTTGGCGATGCGAAACAAGAAGTGAATACATGTGAACAGCGAAAGCGAATAATCTTTTAAGTCCTTATTTTTCCCAAGATTATTTTGGTCAGCTAGTAAAGTCCATCGATTTTACCTGAATATCAGTTTTTGCACTGGAATAGCCTTACCTCTGCAACCCTGAGGGCGAACTGAATTCAAAGGTCGAATTAGTTATTAGTCTATATTTGAGGGCACTAGCTTCCCTATAACAATTGTCATAGATGTCCATGACAACCGAGAACAACGGCTTAACGTATTCTCCGTCGCATGGACGTGATATACTTGAAATTTCTTTACTCCAGATTGTGCTCACAGTGGAAGTAAGAATATACGAAAAAAATATTGTTAATTACGGTTTATTGTCATGTGTTAAAAAGTTATATATTAGGCGTGGAAAAGGTGTATTCGTAACAGTAATTACAACCGTCGAGTTTCTTTTTTTGCTGCTGACATAACTTGTTTCGTAGTACCTACTAGGGTTAAATCTAAGATTCGCGAGTCCATATCTCTAGATACGAGTCATAAAATGAAACTCGACACAAAGTAGGTATATTTCATTCTATGGCAATGAGGCCTACGTGTTCGAATAGTATGCATAAAGGAGGGACGTGATACGATAGCTAATATGAATGTAGATAGACTATTAGTTTATAATCAAGGAGAACAGTATACCTTAGTATTTAAAATAAAGATTTATAGATGAAAATTGAAAAAAAAAACGTAATTTGTGACAACTACACAGTATCGAGTTAAAAATGAATAACAATCTTTTGTTTTTCCGTCATTGTTCTAGAATCCTAGATCTAAAAAGAAAGTTACAATCTTAAAGTACGAATATTGATCGTGGTAACTTTTAAACAAGCGGGTTCAAACGATGTCTATCTTTTTTGTATGAAAAAAAATCAGTTACATTGATATAGTAAACTGGACTAGACAAAAATAAAAATTAACTAGAAGTTTATCAGTACTAAAATATTCAGTTAAAAATACGAAAGTAACTCTATCTGTGTCTGTCTGATACGCTTTCACGGCTAAACTGCTGCACCGATTTCAATAAAATTTGGTACGGAGATACCATTAATTTTTTATCTCTATTTGAGGAAGAATTATATAATTTTTGAGGAAGAACATAGGCTATTTTTACGCCCCATAGATCATTGCTCATAACAGTTAAGTTGATAATATGATTATTATAATGTTTAGTAAATAATAATTTTTTAAAGGTATTTATCCAACAAAAATAGTCGACTTTCGAAAATGTATTTCTCAGGAACTATGAATATTTGAGACACGGGTGTTCTACTCTCGTATTTGTATTGGTTTAAACTAAAGAAATCTATACAACTAAATAAAATTGGAGTGTCTGTTTGTAATATTAAAATAACCGCTTTTTACTAAATGCATATGTATGTAAACGCGGTACATATACCAAAAATGTAGTTAAAAATTTTTTTGTCTGTCTGTCTGTCTGTCTGTTTGTTCCGGGTAATCTCTGGAACGGCTGGACGGATTTTGACGGGACTTTCACTGGCAGGTAGCTGATGATCCATGGAGTAACTTAGGCTACTTTTTTTAGACTAACTTTGCCCCGCGGCGTTACTCGCGGTACAACAATAACCGCGGGTAGCACCGCGGGGTTCAGCTAGTCTTGAATAAATTAGGCATATCACTAAATCGTGAAAACCTTGTTCAGTATAAAAAACAAATTTTCAAATGGCAAGGCAACTTTTTAGCCAATTAAAACCAGCAGAAGTCACTAGGGAACTAGTCGCTTCTACAATGTAATTGTAGAAGCGACTAGTTCCCTAGAATAAATAGACTCTGTGGTTATATTTGTCTCTTAAATTTAAACATGCTTACCAAATCGGTCGATTAGCTCGCTATCATCATCGTTTTCCCTGCAACCTATATTTATTTTACCACATCAATTATCCTGATTACTAAGTTTATCGTTTATTATCAATCGAAAGAGAATGTATCGTAACCTATTCAATAATTTTATCGCGAATAAAACAGCAAAAGCTATGTGTAAAAGTTGCGAAATTCTAAAAACAGTTATTGGTCGACTGTGTTAGTAATTATCATTTTTTAACGAACGAGAAACTCTTAAGCTTTAGCAATATTAGATAATATTTTGGTTTGTTGTTGACATAGTAGTCACGTAATTTCAATATTATGTAATTATATATATTTAATTAATATTATTATTGTGCATCTCCTTTATCAAAAGTTAGCCCAAAACTGTTCATTATTGGTAGCGGGAAGTCTATAATTTCTATTCCAATTTAATGCGATTTGGGTCGCCATTGTCTAATAGTTGGGTGCTAATTATTAGGGTTAAAACTATTAAACTAATTGAGGTCTACTGATAAGTTTATAGCTTTTGTGTATTGCATAATTCAGTAATTTTACGTTAAATGAATTCATCCCTATCACTAGTACATCTTGGCGTTAATTGTATTCAAGATTTTGGCCGTGGTTCCGCCTGCGCGTATGTCGATTATCGCAACAAAAAGTAGCCATTGTCTTTTTCAAAAATTCGATCTATTTTTATTACAAAATTCTTCCAAATCGGTTCAGTGGTTTAGCCGTGACAAATAGACAGTTTTTTTTTTGATTTCGAATTAATTAACTCATAAATACTTTTTTTGGAAATATTTAGGTACATATTACAAAAAAACACTCATACTTCAGAACTTTTTTTTGCGTTTCATACAGACATGGTCCAATCCGGAAATCGAACCCGAAACCTGAGTACAGTTATATAAATAGATACTCACCATTTATTCATGTTTCTATCCAGTTCAAACAGAAAAAAGACAAGTTTAAAAAAATATATTTTTAATCTTCTTAAAGTAAAAGCAATAAATTATCCCCCAATTTTACTTTTGGTTTATCGTTTTTCAACAGTATTAAAGGATTTTTTTAACAAATCTGCATTTATACGTGTTCAGTATTCAATAAACAAAAGATAATATTATAGTATAAAAAGGTAAACATTGTAACACAACATAGGTTAGTAGTATTAAGTAAATTAATTATCCTGTTCGGCCCTAGATGGCGTTAGTGTCGAATTGAATCGCGCTAGCGTTTACATACAACCATTGTATTTAAGCCTTCACATTATGTTCAATAAATATCTCGCCCTGAGGTACTGAAGTTTTATTAAACGGGTATCACTGGAATCAAGGCACTTTGTACCGATAATGTACATGGTCCTTACGAGTCGAAGGGCGTTTTTGAAGGAACACAATCCTTAACAAGTGCAGTAAATGTTTACGTTTATTGAATGCGACGGCAACTTGGCGCTAGTGGTGTGAACGATTGCGGACGACGGAAGAAAACCTGGTGTTGCAGAATTGTATTGGTGCTGTTGAAGTTTCAAGTTGAAGGTGTGGCGATGAAACACTGAACTTATTGCGTGAGTAGTGAAGTGCGAAAGTGGAGTTAAAACTGTGAGTACAATTTATGTGTTTGTTAAAATCGTGCTAAGTGTTATAGACTTTGAAAAAGACAAGTTAATGCATGAACTTTGAAAAATTAAAGTGGTGATCTGGGACTTAGAATAGTTTCGAAAAAAACGAAGATACGGGGAACCTATGCCGGATTTTGGAGCGGTTTACAAGTTGCAAAAACACTTAGAAAAATTTACTCTTGTAAACACTTAGAAAAATATTAAGGATCGGCGGTTATAATCACAGCGGCCCAGACTTAGAAAAAATTACTAAATAACGACACTTGTAAAAAAATTGTGATTTATTTTTTGCGAAATATTTAACTTAAGAATTTGATATACACTTAGACTACACTTTGAATACATAATGGAGAGAGAACTAAAACAGTTAAAAGCCATCAAAGGACAGATTGAGAAAGGGCTAGTAAACTTCAAAAAGTCTCCAAAGGAACGTGTAGTTTACAATTACGTGGATACGCGCCTGGAGTTATTGGAAACTCAATGGAGGAATTTTGTTACTAAATATGAAGCAATAGTAGGCGAATGTGAGGAAACAGAATTGGTCGACTATTTTAAAGAAGATGTTTATGAAACAGTAAACGAAGCTTATCTAACGTATAAAGTAGAACTTAAGAATGCTCTGTCTCAATTAAAAGCTCCTAGTTCCAAAAAAGACACTTGTGATGTCTCGCCTGACAATGTGGTAAGACTACCAAAAATAGTTTTACCTACTTTTAGTGGGAGATATACCGAGTGGTCGTCATTTCGCGATTTGTTCGTTTCATTGGTACACAACAATAAAAAGTTAGACGATGTACAACGCCTTCATTATTTAAAGACACAATTGTCAGGCGAAGCAGAGCAGTTAATAAGACATGTCCCTATAACGGATATCAATTATAACAAGTGTTGGGAAATGTTGGAACACAGGTTTAACAATAAGAAATTTATGTCCACTTGTATTTTAAAGCGATTATTTAGCCAACGTAACATACTTGTCGAGTCTTCAACTGCACTAAAGGAACTTCTTGATGTAACTAGTGACTGCCTGCATGAGCTTACCAATCTTGGTATTGATGTTAGTTCGTGGGACGTAATTGTCATATATGTGGTAAGTTTGAAGTTGGACGTCGAATCTAGGAAGCAGTGGGAACTGCATGTTAGTCAGTCATCCGATGATTTACCCTCCTTTAAACAATTTTGCCAGTTTATAGAGACGCGTTTTCGAGCACTTGAGTTTATAGAACCTAAAGCTACATCTAAACCAAAAGGCGTTCCTACATCTCACGCCAAAGTAATGCATGGTGTTACTAGTCTGACCTGTCCGCATTGTTCTGATAGTCATAAATTAGGCAACTGTAAGAAGTTTTGTAAAGAAGATAGTGACAGGCGCCGAGATATTGCACAATCTTTGGGTGTGTGTTTTAATTGTTTGGGTGGTCAACACACTTCCAAGGTTTGCCGTGTTCTTTCCAAATGCCGTATATGCCAGCGAAAGCACCACACGTTGTTGCACCCTGCCAAGAACCCCAGTGTAACCAGTACGGTTTCCATGCCAATGGAATTTACTACAACTTCACAGGAGAGTACCTCAGCGGTCAGTTCAAATATAGCAACCCATCTAGTGAATGGACGAGCGCAGGGTCAAGTGCTGTTAGCCACGGCGCTAATAAAGGCCGAATCACTAAATGGGTCCTCTCAAATATTGAGAGCATTGTTAGATCAGGGATCACAAGCGTCCTTCATAACGGAGGCCGCAGCTCAATTACTTCGTCTAAAGAAAGTGGCATCGAAAACCACTATTGCAGGTATAGGAATCGGTCATGGCAAAGTCGTTTCTAGACATGTTGTTAATATTAACATACAATCATTGCATGACCCATCCTTTATCTTAGAAGTAACGGCGCATGTGTTAAGCACACTGACTTCAGTTATGCCAGACACAAAGTTTAAAATGCAGGATTGGCCCGAAATTCACAGTATGAATTTAGCCGATCCGAGGTTTAATGTGCCTAACAAGATTGACCTATTGTTAGGGGCGGAAACCTATTGCCGTATTTTGAAGGTAGGACTAATCAAGAGTCCCATGGGCTCTCCGGTTGCACAAGACACGCATTTGGGTTGGATTGTGTCGGGCCATGTTAGTAGAGCAGAAGGTTCTCTCAATTCCTGTAACACGATAATTGCGATGCATACTCAAATTGAAGAGAATGATATGTTGAAAAGGTTATGGGAACTGGACGCAGAGATATCGTTGACAAAAAGATCATTTACTCCTGAAGAACAGTACTGTGAGGATTTTTATAATGCTACAACTAAAAGAGATGAGGATGGACGATACATTGTTCGATTACCCTTTCGTTCAGATGATCGGCCGCTTAATTCAAAAAATATAGCTGTAAAAAGATTGCTAGGATTGGAAAGGAAGTTGGCTAGGGATCCTAAATTAAAACACCAGTATTCTGAGGTGATAAAAGAATATATATTGCTTGGGCACTTACACAAAATCACTGACGAATCGGACAGAAACAATAGTAATGCGGTTTACTTGCCCCATCACGCAGTGGTGAAACAAGACAAGCTGACCACGAAAGTGAGAGTGGTGTATGATGCATCATGCAAAGGGAGCAACGGGCTCTCTTTAAATGATGCCTTAATGGTAGGACCCACTCTCCAAGCAGACTTGCGTCATATTATAATGAGATGGCGACTACATCCAATCTGTCTGGCGGCAGATATAATAAAAATGTATCGCCAAATTAAAGTAGCAATGCCAGACACAGATTTCCAAAGGATTGTCTGGAGAGAGGATCCTAGCGAACAGATCGAGGAGTTCCGACTTCAAACGGTTACCTTCGGAACTTCATGCGCACCCTATTTAGCAGTTAAGTCATTGCATCAAGTTGCTAGCGATGAAGGTGAAAGGTATCCAATGGCAGTGAACCGGGTAAAAACCGACTTTTATATGGATGACCTTATGACTGGATGCCAATCTGAAACAGAAGTAATAAAAATCTATAGCGAAATGAATGCTTTATTAGAGAAAGGAGGGTTCCAGCTACAGAAATGGACAAGTAATAGGATGCACGTACTGGAGATGTTAAAGGAAGTTTCGGGTAAGGATTTAGAAATAAAAATGGATAAAGTGACGAAGATTTTAGGACTTACCTGGAGTAGACACACCGATGAATTCCATTACTCCGTGAGAATGTCATCACCGGATCCACCTGAAACAAAAAGAACAGTAATAGCCGAAATATCCCGACTATATGATCCACTGGGATGGATAGCACCGTGTATCATAACCGCTAAGGTGTTTATCCAGAAGTTATGGATTGCTGGCATTGACTGGGACGATGAGTTGCCACCGGAACTCCTAGAAGAATGGAGATATTATCGAGCAGAACTGGAACAATTGGTTGATTTTCACATTCCAAGGTGGATTGGTAAAGCGGAAGGAAATGTTGTGGTGGAGCTGCACGGATTTAGCGATGCGTCCAATATAGCTTATGCCGCTGTTGTATATAGTCGAATTATCGATCTCAATGGGACGATACATACCTATCTTCTAACAGCCAAAACTAAAGTGGCTCCTATAAAGCAAATATCCATTCCTCGCTTGGAACTGTGTGGGTCTGTTTTAGTGGCGAAATTGTTAACCGAAGTAGCTAAGGTTATGAACATACCAAAGACGAATATCCATGCTTGGACTGATTCGTCTGTTGTATTGGCATGGTTAAATGATCATCCAAGTCGTTGGAAAACCTACGTAGCTAATCGGACTTCGGAGATACTCAGTTTATTAGACAACACACAATGGGCTCATGTCCAATCCAAAGACAACCCGGCGGACATCGCTTCCCGCGGTCTGGCTTCATCTTTATTACTCAATAGTGATCTTTGGAAACATGGACCCATGTGGTTAAGAAGTGATCCAGTAGAATATACTAGGCCTAGCGCAATACGTACCAATGTCGAAAAGAAAGCTGTGAAGGTTCATACCGTCACCTTGGTAACGGATTTTGATGAAAATTGGGGCTCTAGATTTTCATCGCTAAGAAGACTAGTAAGGGTTGTGGCTTTGTGTAAAAGATTTTTACAGTCGACCAGTCGTAGTAGAAATAATATTACATTAACACCTTACCTATCAGTAATGGAACTACGGAAGGCATTGCATTTTTGTATTATGCAAAGTCAGCAGCAATGGTTTCAAGCAGAAATTGTAGCCCTAAAAAACAATAGGACAATAGACAAGAAAAGTCCCTTATATACGTTGAACATTTTTATGGACAACAACAGCAAGCTATTACGCGTTGGGGGTAGGCTGCATTGCTCGGAACTACCTGATGATACAAAGCATCCAATTGTTATACCTCATGACTCAAGCTTGGCTAAGTTAATTGTAGCCAATGCGCATGAAAGAACATTTCATGGAGGTCAACAGTTGGTACTTAACTTTATACGCACCAAATACTGGATAAGCCGTGTGAAAAATCTGGTACGAGCACACATACACAGTTGTGTTCCCTGTATTCGCTATGCTGCTACTACTAAACATCAGTTGATGGGAGAGCTTCCATCGTGCAGGGTGACCCCCAGTAAGCCGTTTTATAATGCTGGTGTCGACTATGCGGGACCCATCAGCATGAGGTGCTCGAAAGGCCGTGGACAGCGATCGTACAAGGGATATATCTGCCTATTTGTGTGTATGGCCACCCGCGCTGTACACATTGAAGCTGTTTCTGATCTGACAACTGAAGGATTTTTGGCAGCGTTTCGGCGCTTTGTTGCTAGACGCGGTCATTGTCGCCATATTTGGAGCGACAATGGAACTAATTTCGTTGGAGCTGCCAAAGAGTTGCGACTTCTGTTTTCTCAAGAAAGCTCGACATTCCAAACCATAGCGTCAGTTCTCGCAGATTCTCAAACGGAGTGGCATTTTATTCCTCCTCATGCTCCAAATCATGGTGGACTGTGGGAAGCAGGGATCAAAAGTGTGAAACATCACTTGAAACGAACAATCGGAGACTCAACACTTACCTTTGAGGAAATGTCCACGGTTCTGTCCCAAATCGAAGCATGCCTCAATTCGCGACCGCTGTCCCAAAGCAGCAGTGACCTGGAGAATCCTACACCCTTAACTCCTGGACATTTCTTAGTGGGTCAACCATTGGTAGTGACACCAGATTATAATTACGAGGACGCCACGTTAAGTACATTACGCAGGTGGCAGTTGACGCAGCGTATGGTGCAAGGTTTCTGGCACAGGTGGAAAAATGAATACCTTACACATTTCTTTCAAAGGCATAAATGGGCGGTACGATCTACGGATTTTAAAATCGATGACATAGTTCTAGTTAAGGAAGATAACTTACCTCCGGCAAAATGGTTGTATGGAAGAGTCGTTGAGGTCCACCCAGGAAGGGATAATATCACTCGCGTTGTCACTATACGTTGCAAGGGTACTATAATCAAGCGTCCAACTTCGAAGTTATGTTTACTTCCCACGACACAATAGTCACAAAACAAAATTGTTAGATTTAAGTATATTTAGATAAAGCTATTTAGCATAGTTTTATTGTTATGTTTGTTGTTATTTCAAGTTTTTGCTCTTTGTGAAAGGTTTAAATTTTATTGGATTAATTGTTATCTGTACACGTCCAATGACACCGTCCCGGTACTTTAGCTAAAATTTATATACAGTCCATTGTTCTTGTTACCTGAGTTTGTTCATGGTGGGCGGATATAAAAGGAAATAATCCTTTTGGTGGGCGGAATGTTCAGTATTCAATAAACAAAAGATAATATTATAGTATAAAAAGGTAAACATTGTAACACAACATAGGTTAGTAGTATTAAGTAAATTAATTATCCTGTTCGGCCCTAGATGGCGTTAGTGTCGAATTGAATCGCGCTAGCGTTTACATACAACCATTGTATTTAAGCCTTCACATTATGTTCAATAAATATCTCGCCCTGAGGTACTGAAGTTTTATTAAACGGGTATCACTGGAATCAAGGCACTTTGTACCGATAATGTACAATACGATCACAGCTGAAATTCAGTGATATTTATCTCAAAGAATTTCCTTTAAAGGTCTATCGATGTATTAAGGCGTACCATTTCAGCTGAAATGACATCTTATCTACATACTGAAAAAGGTTTTGATCTGTCTGAATCATCTTTGTAGTATTTATTTGCTTTCCAGAATCGATGGCGCTTGATAATCGATTTTTGTTTCTCTTAGCATAACTTAGTTTATTATCAATTTGTATTTACCATACAATCAGTAAAGTTTTTATTTGTCAAAAAAAGTGCATAAGAGCGTTATGTAATGCAGGACCACTAAATAATAAATAAATAAATATTTCCGACATCTTACACACAACGCCATCTAGTCCCAAGCTAAGCAGAGCTTGTGTTATGGGTACTAGACAACTGATATAAATACATACATACTTTTTTTTCATAAATACATACATATTATATATGAAAAACACCCAAACTCCGTTACAAATATTTCTAGGTCATACAAATATTTGGTCCGACCCGGGAATCGAACCCGAGACCTCGTAATCACCAGTCGCTCACGTCAACCGCGAGACCAACGAGGCAGTCAACAAAACTGGCACAAATGCTGGCACTGGCAAACAAACAAAAAACAGGCCACTGGATTCATGTCGGCCGTTGTTTAGAGATAATAATATACTCACTCTTGTAAGCTTGTATATCTTGGAGGTATGCATTCATGTAAAAAAATTCTCACATGAATTTAGCAATGCTAGAAATGGTTCAGTTTTGGGTAAAAGAGATCCCACTAGACTAATAATGCCTGCATGCAGGAGTACTTTGTTTCACGATAACTGTTCTATTATTATAAATTTTATTATTTATTATAAATGTTTTTAATAATATACCCAAGGCAATTCGAGAAATGCCACTATTTAAGATGAAATCTGAGTTGAGAAAATGGCTAATAAAGCGCACTTTTTATATCATCAACGAATTTTTTGATTTGAAAGTTCAAAATCTGACACGAATTTGAATTTTGCACATTGGTTGTAGAGGCGGACGAAGCCCCTCTTACAATTTCCCGCCATCTCACCCTGTCAGCAGACTGCCGGCTGCAGTAGGACCCGCAGCTTCCGATTGTGGACTTCACCTGGTCGGTCCAGCGCGTTGGTGCCCTGCCGCGGAGTTTAATGACTTTAAATGACCATATATTTATATGGTCATTTAAAGTCATATGCATGTAGACCATATGCATGTAATTTGTCTTATAATATAATTTAATTTTGCATATCAAAATAAAATATGTGATACTGTATAATCATTTATAATTGTTACATCTATAATTGTACCACATGCGCGCCTGTTCTTATCTTATCTTATCAATTATTTTATTTATTGATTAAAACTAGATATACATTATATACAAATACGTAGTACACTTTAGAAATACAATTACCACCCGTTGGACAATAAGCCTGGATGTGTGGGTGTCTCGGAAAGGGTTATAGATTCGAACTTATATTTCATGTTACCAAAAATACACTCAGTCAAATGGGTGGAAAAACTTCAATTATAAATAACAAAAAAAAAAAAAACTCACATAACAAAAAAGGAATATTATCTAACGTTCAACCTAAGTTGGTTCCTTTAACTGCAAAGTCTCTTTTAATCAGATATATCGCAAGTTTATCCCTTCCAAACAAAATAAAAGAAAATAAGACGCTTCATTTATTAGTTTCATTAACAGCAGACACGTCGGTTCACCGTGTGTCAGGCCCACAATAACATGTTCGAAACTAACTTGACACTTTTGAGCGCCACTCTAAAACTAATATCGAAGTTTATCACCTATTCTAGCGAACGAAATGTTGTTTGTGTTAACTATTCACTGTGCGACAAAAAAGTCGCAGTGTCACCTCCATTACACATAATTGTATTATTTAAAAAAAAATGTGTGTTAAGTAAATTTGAGAAGGCTGCAGGTGTGCGTGTTTTTATCGTTGCGCTCTCAGAGCGCTATCAAAAGTCAAAGCATAGTCAAAATATAGCTAAGTTCGTCATATGCATTCATTTTTGAATACTATCGTTATAAATGTATTGCAAGAAACAAAGAAAATACGATAGGATTAAAAAACGATAGTGATTATGATAGGATAAAGATAGAATAAATTTTCAGATTTTAAAAGCTTAAAACTATTAATTTATGTTATGTTATGTTAGCTTAAAGCTATTAGTTTATGCAAACTAGCAGACGTGTCACCAGATGGTAAGCGATTATCACTGCTTATTGACACCCGCAACACCGGAGGCATCACAAGTGCGTTGCTGGCCTTTGGGTTATGGGGAGAGGGATGTGGGAAGGGGTATGGGTCTCCGGTTTCCTCACTCACTCAGTGATGTCTACATTTGTAATATAAAGACTGGCCATCTCTTTACTGCCCTCAATGGAAAATTTTGAAAATGATATAGGAAAATTGAAATTATATTAAAAAAAAGTAGGCCGTCATAGGATGCCTGGCAGGTGTAACATCAAAATTGTTTTGTATAAAATAAAATTACTGTTTAATAAATTAATATCAATTTTTATTAAATACAAAATAGAAATACAGATTAAAAATACAATTAACAAAACAAATATAAAATAAAATAAAAATTTAAATCGCGGCGCTTTACGGCGATGTATCTTCACTCGCCACGCCAAAAATCAGTTTTACTCCTCGCTTACCCCTCACATCAAAAGAAACACAGGCAAAGCTTAAATAATGTATGTAAAGGAGTTTATTCAAATATATTGTTTAAAGATAATTTCATTGATTTTCAAATATTTTTTGTGTCACTACAAGTCGCAGCGACTAATCGTACATGCTGTTCACCTATAAGGATAAAGTCGTATCCGGAACTAGGTCGCCATATTGTGTTGTGATTGAAATTTAATGCCGCTGTTCGCAGTTTGTTTTATACTTTATACTAACTTTCTAAGAAGTTGTTTTGTGTAAGATTTAGCTCCTGCTGCGTATATGTAGAAACTTTGATAAGGTTAACATGTAGTATGAACCTATCTTACTTACTGCAAGTCTTAGAACATTACGAGTTATATATTGACAAAGTAACAATCATAAAACCTTAATTTGAAAAAATATTTTACTGTTTGTAACTGTAAGCATGTGTAGGTATTACTAACTTTCGCCCGCGACAATTTGGGTACTAAATATATATATATATATGATAGGTACTCACAAATAATGTGGCTTTCTCTTGGCAAAAGAACTTTTAAAATCGGTTTAGTATGTCCAGAGAATATCTCTTATGATCTTACATACATGGCAGGCATGTGACTGACGAATAAACTGAACACAGTTGTTATTTTTGAATATACAAATTAATTGTCAGATCTTAAATTAAAAGTTGTTGATCTCACAGGTCTGTGTACTCCGTGTTTCCCCACCAGCGGTTATAGTTGTACAATCTATAATCTATATTTCGTAACCATTAAATTCCGTATTCAGTGCCTACCAAAAATCGAATTGGGCTAGCGATGTTTTGAGTTTTCCGCTTACGGAGTTAAGCTTGTCCAATAAGAAAGCGTGAAAACTGCGCTCATACGTCTAGTCCAATAGCGGGCTCTCATTGACCGAGATCTCCGCGCCATCATAATGGGCGCTAGAAAAAAGAAAGAACAAAATTGCCGGCGCACGGAAGAACGTGCTACCGTTACAAATAAATCTACAATAAGGAACATTCGCGATATTTTGTGTGTGTGATTGAGGTTGAGTGATCCTATGCATAGGACATAAACTATTTTAGGTGAGCCACGCGACTCGAACAGGACCCATCTTCAGCAGATCAAGAAAATGGTGTACGTCTCCATAAGGTAGGTTTTTATCTTTTGGTGGCGGATTTCTTGAGCGTTGCAACCCATCTCGACAAATTCATTACCGTTGGCTGCTCCCAAAGTGGCAGGAGACGCCTTTCTTTCACACTATACATTCACAGTTGGCTTGAGCATTGATTGACCATGTCAATGAGGACTTCCATATATACATTAAAAAAATAATGTGAGATTTTAAATAAATTTAAATACTGATTTTATACTAAATAGCCAAGAAAATCAGCTGGCTTTACATTAATATTTTATAATAGTAGGTTCAATTTGACTCTTTTATAACAGAATCTCTCAAAAATAAATTCACAAACAAATGACCCAATCAGTATTCACGCCTGTAAATGTTGTATACCGTTGATGAACAGCTTTTTTAAAAAATAAAATATTCATTTCAGTTTGTAATGAAAAAGATATAAAACAAAAAAATCACAGTAAGTGCAGGCTTGATGGGAGCCAATCAAAATTCTCGTATAGAAGACATATAAAGAAAAGTCTCGAGATTCGTGGCAGAGTACTAATCAGTCGTAAATCCATGGATTTCGCAAACAGAGTCCCCAACAAAACTGCTACGTTCATCGTGTGTGCCGAGTGATAGATTAGCGCGGAAACTAATTTTAAACAATAGATTATTCGGAATTTTTAATATGAAAGATGTCTGTGTTTTAAGTTGATGCCTCGGCGATCACATTAAGCTGTCGGTCCCAGTTGTCATGAACACCTATTACAATAATTATTGGGTAGTCCGTGCCCTCAAATATACTGATTTGTTTTGTCAACCTTAGAATTCAGTTCACGCTTAAGGTTACGGAGGTCCGACGCCAGTCACATCATGGAAAAACTGATTTTTAAAGAAAACCGGTTGAACTGGTAGCTGACCCCAATTAATCTTGGGAATAATAAAGGCTAGGAAGTTTTGATGACATTCTTGTAATAGGATTACATTACTATTACTTAGGAGTCTTGTAAATGAAATACAACGCTTTTCTTCGACCAAATCAAAAAACCCTTGCTTCAACTTGATAGAGTCCAATGACTGAGGTTTTTTTCCGAACGAAAGATCATCATAAAACCATGTGGCCTGCCCAGTATGAAGAGGTTACCACAGATTTTCTTCTTACCCTTAGTATTAAGTTTGACAGTATTACCAGTTGTTAAAAGTTTAGGCCACTACTTCAACATTGAATAGCGAGATCTGTGGAAATAAGAGAGTATTATGCAATATCACCGTGATCGAAATAATAATAATAGAGTTTAGATTGCTTTATTTCTGGCACAAACAGAAATACTGTCCGAATTTTTTAACTTGAAGCAGTAACTGCCTCGATGGTCTCGCGGTTGGCGTGTGCGACTGCTGATCATGAGGTCTCGGGTTCGATTCCCGGGTCTGATCAAATATTTGTATGATCTACAAATATTTGTTTCGGAGTTTGGGTGTTTTCTATGTATAATATGTATGCATTTACAAAAAAAAAAGTATATATTTATTTGTATCAGTTATCTAGTATCCATAACACAAGCTCTGCTTAGCTTGGGGCTAGATGGCGTTGTGTGTTAGATGTCCGAAATATTTATTTATTTATTATTAATCTTATTTTTTGATAACGCTTTGCTCAATACCTTGTACCATCCACCAAATCCTTCAAATTATTAGGGCTATAAGAGCTGTGGAGGATACTCGCGACCCCATGACAAATCAAAACGTGACTTTTGGCGACTCTATTGATTCCCTCCTTTCTTGTCAGATAGGACAATATTGAATGGCGTATGATCTGTGCTAATGAATTCTTTTTATGATCCCTTGTAGGGGAAAAACTTGAGAAGTGTTCCTTTATAGATTCACTGCTATACGACATTATTTTAGTATTTTTTATGTTTTCAATGAGTATTGAATGATCAGTATTTATTAAATTATTAACTTATGGAGTTTTTCGACGATTTATCTCCATAACAATGACACTTTGGAACCGTGCAATTAGAATTATTAAGGTAACGTTTCAAAAGTGCATAAAGAGGCCTATTTAAAAAAAAATCTTTTTTTTTTTGACTTGGAAGTTAAGTACTAAATGATGACTGTACGAATGGCGTAATAATTTACGTGATCGTCATCTCGCTTTGTTTGCGTTTTGTCTATTGTTATATAGTTTTGTATCCTCCTCCTCGCATCGTTATCCTCGTTGCTGAGGGCCGTGTTTCCTCAGTTGTGGGATGATCGTCTGCCGGACAATATCTTGCTAATCATTCCTATCCTTGGCCGAATGAAGAGCAACGTGTAGATTGGCGTCCAAGGCTATTTCCGGTCAGTCTACCTAACTGGACTACGCCCGCTTGGTTTATTGCCATCAACTTTCCCGGTGGCTATGCGTTGTTCTAGGTAGTTTAATTTTTTTCTGGCGAGGTCTGTATAGTCCCACTTGATATATTACATAATCCGCAGGAGTTATGTTTTTCAAGAAGAAGAAAAGTTTTAAGAAAAGTATAAAGTAACTATTTGCGTAAAATGAGATGTTAATAACCCTCTTCTGTTTACATCAGCCTAATTTTTACAAAATGATGTATTGAAAAATAATGTTTGATTATTTTATTTATCTGAGTTTGCTTTCCAATTTATATATAAACTTTGTATGGTATCTCCTGATACCGTATAAACTACGAAAATGAGATCATCTTTGTAGAGTTGATTTATGATGAATCAGTAAAGAAATATGTATGGTTCCTTTCAAACAAATATCTATCAAACAAATATTATCATAACAACAATTACAAACAAAACGTCCATTTTCGACAATCGCTTTGAATACATTAACACTAAATTCTATTTTTCATAATAATGAATGAAAATACAATATAGAAAAAAGAAAATTCGAAATAAATATAGTTTTATTTACAAGGTAGTAGAGCCACGCTGATATCAGCAAGAACGGGCCGGCGACCGGGGCGGTACTATTCCGCACAGAAAAACAAAGTAAAACGACAGCGATTGTGCATTGCCCAATGAAGCAAAAGCATCGCTAGCCCGCCATGGTGTGGGTCACCATACTGCACTGTTGAATTGTCTGCATTCGTAGTATGGTGACCACCACTCTTGGATTCTGCTTATGCTTTCCATTAGGCACAGTTGAGTCATTTTTGTAGGGCCAAACATAAAAAAGGCGATACTGAATAGCAACTGATTGATTTGTGACTAAAAAAGAGTAGATGTAATATATCACTAAAGATAACAAGATAATGATGAAGCCATCGAGCAGCCTCTCACTAACCACAAAGCAATCTGCCACATTATACATGTATTTGCAAGGTCTTGTTGGGCTCAAAGCTCATAATAATCCTACACACTACTGAAACTACTACATTACTGAAACATCCCTAAAACATACACTTAATTTCGTAAGAATATAAAACTTCGAACATTGCAATTTTTATATCTGATTCATTTGTCACCTTTCCTTCAATCCCCTAAAAGCAAACATAAAACAAAACATTCGTTAATCAACGTACATGAAAATTCCTGACCCTCAAACCATTCTTGGATTGAGTGGGGACACGTGACCAATTAGATGTTCGGGTTACTTCCCCGATAACATAACCAAAGACTAGTGAAGGGGAGCTACCCCTCTTTGTATTGCTAACCAGGAAAAACTTGATGTAACTACACATTTTCTCTTAGTTCTGGCCTGGAGCTGTTGAATTTTACAAGTTTTATTATAAGGAATCCTATAGTTATGGAAATCGAGACTTTATTTCTTGGTATTTGAAGTTCTTATTCAATTAAATGAATGTGAACTTTTAAAGTGTACGATTATTTGTAAGGTACTGGTGTAGTTGTGTAAATTGTTTTATTTTTAACGAGGTTTGTATCATAAGAACACCCTTTTGTAATTACTTTTATAGGTAGAGGATAAATGACATTAATAATTAATTATTAATAAAGTTAAATAGGATTACATTATTTAGATATACAGATATATGTTACTTCCATAAATAGCTAATAATGACTATTACAGACATTGCCACACACACAGATATCTAGTTTGTTTTTTTAAATACATACATATTTTATAATTGCAGAACACTCAAATTCTGAAACAACAATTTTCAGAACTGACAAACAAGCATTAGGCCTCAAACCGGAAGAACGAACAGCTCTTGTGGTGACTCTATCGGCGTACACAGGTGTAACATCTATACAAATAAATAAAATTGGAGTGTCTGTTTGTAATATTAAAATAACAGCTTTTTAATCAATGCATATGTATGTATACATGATACATATACCAAAAATTTTGTTAAAAATTTTTTTGTCTGTCTGTGTGTCTGTTTGTTCCGGGTAATCTCTGGAACGGCTGGACGGATTTTTGGGACTTTCACTGGCAGGTAGCTGATGATTCAGGGAGTAACTTAGGCTACTTTTTTTAGACTAACTTTGCCCCGCGGCGTTCAGCTAGTAGCAAATAAAACCCAAATAAATAGCCACAAATATATGTTCACTACAGACAGACAGACAGACAAAAAAAATTTCAACTACATTTTTGGTATATTTATTATGTATACATACATATGCATTGACTAAAAAGCTGTTATTTTAATATTACAAACAGACACTCCAATTTTATTTCTTTGTATAGATTAGTGAATTAAATTTCGCAAGAACCTCAGTGTTTAAATGTATCGATAAAAGTTTTCCATTAAAACACTATTTATTCATAAGCACAAACTTTTTCTGATCCATAATTTTGAGACTCGATCCACATCAGCATAAGTGGCCATGTATATGTTTTACGACACTCAAGTCCTTGGATAAAAATTTCGGCCTTCATCTATTCTGCCACCACTATTATGGACCGCATGTAATCCAGTAGTGTTGTACAGGCTATCTTATTGAACATAAATCTTAGGCCCAGGCTCGTTTGGACCTTCGCAATTTTGGCCTACACTAGGTTTGTATCTAAGAATTAAATGTTCGGGAAGTAAATAACCTATTTAATGTGTTTAGATAAATTCGTTTTTACACTAAATAAAAAGTGTTTCATTTTTCAAATAGATTGTTTTATAGGGATTAATTGTCGCATTTAGTAAAAACAAAAGGGATTAGATTTTTATATATGAACACTAAGCTTTTTGATTTGCCATTTAAACTCTATTGAACTGTAAAAAATTTTGCAGCCACCGAAAAACTACATCAAGTTTTATATGAAATAGTTTTAATACAGTACAGTATATACAGTTTCAGTGTGACTAGTCTTGCAATATAGTCATAATTGTATAATTAAACACGAAAATGCTTTTATAAATAATTTTTTCAGTACTTTGAAATTATTTCTATTAAGTACCAAACTAATCAAACAAATAATATTTTTCAAATCATAACCGTCTATTGTAACTAAAATATGCTTTGAATTTCAACATAAGCCTAAATAAATTTACTATTAATATTTTTACTTACAACTTTCAATAAAATGATATTTTTTTAACGTGTCATCAAATCACTCAACGTCTTGAAAGCTTTTACTCCCATATGAGACTCTGAAAATAAGATTCTTACTACATTTACTTTATATCAATTTATAATAAGCACTTAGTACCAATCGTAACGTCACCTAAGAAACCCACATCAATCTATAGTCAAAGCAAATCTTTATGAAACATAAGCTGCTTTACAAGGGATCAAATGAATAACATCGATTTTGTAAGCTGTTTGCTTAAGCAGATATGCCAGATCATATATTTGAATGATTTATACATAAAGGTTTTTTAATTTTTTCTCAAAAATGTTTTGATCTAGAGGTAAAGAGAAGACATTAAAAGAAATGGGTTGAAAGCCTTTAAATTTATAAAAATAATCATTTGAAGTTCGTACGTTTATTGAAGTATAATTTTAACGTTGAATAGAAACAAAATTGAGCTCGTTAGAGTGTAAAGTAAAATTAAAATGTTAAGACTGTCTTACTTACTAATGTATTTTTGAAATGTACAAATAAAGCCCTTTCCAATGATACTTTATGTCGGCAAGAGGGCGCCACATTAGATTCAGTGACAAGACATTCAAAGCGAATTATGATAGTGCTAATAAAACTCGGATTAATTACTTATATTACTGACCAACATAAAATACCATCATTTTCCGACAGACGTCCAAATATGGCTAGCGACGGTCAAAAGAATATTCTCTAAACTGTTGACAAACAAGTTTTTAAAGTTCGAACAATCATTATTAAAATAGCAATTTCCAGTCTGAGTCAGTTTGACGTGAACGGTTCCCCTAACAGATAGTACAGTATGTTTCACAGAAATATTTAGTGATTGCCAGCTACCATCAATCGTAGTCAACTATAATTGGCAATCCACTATGATTTCACAGGCCTTAATACCAGCTAGACTCCACCGCAGTCATTAATACATGTGACCAGGTGGATAAATTTGGATTTAGTTAACTGATGTTGACAAGATTATCTATTAAAGTGTGAATATTCGTATAAGTATTCGAACATTTAAATAATGGTTATTAAAAAAACAAATACCTTAAGGGTAACCTTAGGGTACCCTAATAGACGCAACTTCATTTTTTTTAGTAATTAGTCATAACACTATCAGCATTTCAACAAATACTATAACAATATATACTATACTATAACTAAATTTAGTAGAGCCACGCTGATTTTAGCACGATCCTCGCTCAGAAGATCAACTTAAAATGGTGAGAGTAAGATATGTTAAACACCGAGACCAGTGTAAAACAAAGGCCGTAAATATTTTCGGTCGATCCGGCTTATTTGTGCCGAAGAACGCATTCCCCTGATAAAACAATAATTATCCTTAAAATCCTTACAACTATTTATGCTTCTGGTAATTCTTTACCATTTCACTTAACATCTGATTTATAGTACATAAATTTAATAAAAGGATTCACCCCTTGAACATTTTTGTAATGGAATCTGTCTACTTCCTTTTTTATAACATTAAAAGTATAACATTTTCTTCAACTATAAATTCTCTGACGTTAGATGAACGTAAAATATTCAGTGTACCCTCCCCTGGCCTTACCACAGTCCCTTCTCTGCCTTCTTTCAGTACTTGCGGTTTTTTATGGTCCCTCAGGCGCAACCGAAGGTTACGTCTAAAATCCAAGCCTTTGTCCGGTCCCTCTATGTAAAATTAAATTTCTGAATAGATTAATAATCTTGTCTGGATTTTTTAGGGTAAGTTTGAACGGTAATTAATGTCTGCAAAAGATGCTTTCAGAGTTTTGTAGAAACTTAAAGTTATTAATCAAAAACTGGTTCGTTTGTCATTAACGATGGTGCAGAGGAGAGCGGTGGAATCGGACCCATGGGGCAATGGGAACTGTTATGATTACTATTTATATCCATACGAGATAGATATTTTGTACTATCATTGTTATCATGTATGACTTCAAAAGTTTAAGCTAAACACTACATAACTCTTTCTCATTTTGCTTCATCATTTCACTTTTTCGTTATTGTTTATTAAAAAAAAAAAATAATATAACTCAATGCCATCTTTAAAATTGGTTCAACATAAATATTCAAACCTTATAGCAAATATTTTTATCACCTTACATGCAGTTTTCATTGCCCAATTAGAATAAAAAGTTATCGCAGTCAAATCGAGACACGACATCCAATTATCCCAAGTCGAATAAAATGCAAACGTTTTATCTTTTAAATGTATTATTTTCTTTGACAAAATGCTTGTCTTTAAGATATGCATTCAACCGAAATTACAATAGCCATATGATCCTTTAAGCTCGGATTGGGGGTCCAAAATAAATAGGCATCGGGGTCTTGAGCTAAAAAAATGTGCTGTAATACATCAAGAGAACATTGCGCCGATTGGATGCGCTCCGATAAAATAATAGAGTTGAGATACTGTTGTTTGCAACGCTATCGATATTTTTAGAAGTACGAATATTTTATGGAATTTGTCTGAATTTGGTTAACATTGTGTGTGTATGGCATTTAGAGTAAAAGAAAATGATTTTATAAGAAAACAATATTTTTCTGGTTTTTATCAAACTAATTAGTGGCATGTTATTATACTAGTATTGTATTGTTCATTCATCTATTATGTAGGTTTTATTGCATATCAATTATTCCTTACCGATATCGTTATCAATTTCAAAGCTTTATAAATTCAATTATACTTTAAGTTACGTTACTGTGATGAATTGTGACTTAATTCACATAAATTTGCCGTAGTTCCGACAAAAAGTAATAATTTAATACAGCAGCTAAATAACAGTTAGTTATTACGCAGTAACGTAAGAACCAATAACCTAATTCTGCATTCTCTAGACTCATTTCCACATTTATATTAAATATATTTTGATCACAACTATTATACGTAATCGTAACACGAAATAATTCATACTAAAATTGATATTAAACTAATATCTTGTTGTCTGTTATCAACTTACAAGGTCGTAAAAAAACTTATCAAACTAAAGTTTTTCAAATGAAATGAGCTGTAATTTCATAGTATTCTTGTTTAAGTTTATATTATTTACTAAAATGAAACTATTTAGTCTACTTTTATTTACTGTATTTCATATAAGATTTATTTATTCTTAATTCTTTCATGAAAAAATACCTTCATTCTTACCTTTGATCACTTATGAATTACTTATTATTTCCATACGCAACTGCGAACAATCTTAGTATCAATGTCTACGTTTCTGGTCATTAATTTATGTGTTATAAACTCTTAGTTAGTACATTGACAATAATGACTGCGTAAATTTTACTATTATCGATATAACATCAGTGCATCTCTAATGTAAACAGAGGAACAGACTAATTTTATTGGCTGGATTTAGAAATCTACGATAATATACAGATACGGGTATTTGAGTGGCATACTTTTTGCATAGGATTTTGTTGTCCCATGGAATGGACAAGGGACTATGTTATTGAGTGTTTTCGCTTCTTCGTGCTTTATATTTTTTTATTATTATTTCGTATTTATGTGCTGTATAAAATTGTTTTTTTTTTCAGATAAAATACTTTTGGATATGCTTCGTTTACTTAAATCAATACTATTATCAGTTAGTATTACATACATGTGTGTTGCGGCAATCTAAGGTTTTGATAAACACATAATTTTGATTTTCTGAAACTGGAGACTAACATCATATCAGCCGTAAGAAGTCCACTGCTGAACGTAGGCCTCCCCCATTGACTTCCATTGCGACCGGTCGGTAGCGGCCTGCATCCAACGAGTCCCTGCGATCTTAACTAGGTCGTCCGTCCACCTTGCGGGAGGCCTTCCTACGCTGCGTTTACCGTCACGTGGTCTCCACTCAAGAACCTTTCTGCCCCATCGGCCATCGGTTCTCCGAGCTATGTGCCCTGCCCACTGCCACTTCAGCTTGCTGACTCTCTCTGCTATGTCGGTAACTTTAGTTCGTCTACGGATCTCCTCATTTCTGATTCCATCTCGTAGAGAGACCCCAAGCATAGCCCGTTCCGTGGAGACTAACATTTTCTCCAATTGTGTAGTTTTTGTAATATTTTTTCAATTACATAATCGTATTAGATGACTTATCTGATTAAGATTATAACAGCTAAAGTTTGTTAGGATGGATTTATAGATAATTGTTATTTAATTACGCCTGAACTTGAAAAGTTATGTACTGAATTTGTAACGTGTTATGTAGCTTGAAGTAACAACAACATTAATGTAACGATAATCTAACGTAATCTAATTAGAGAAAACCAGTGCTATGGTATGACTGCATATAAACACACTTATATATTTCAAAACATAATCTATACAAATAAATAAAATTAAAGTGTCTGTTTACAATTTCAAATTAACAGCTTTTCACGAATGCATAAGAAAGTATATTATTTATATTAGTATACTAGCTGACCCCGGCAAACGTCGTTTTGCCATAATTTTTTTTTAAGGATGGGTGACCCTTACCATTTAGGGGGATGAAAAATAGATGTTGGCCGATTCTCAGACCTACTCAATATGCTCACAAAATTTCATGAGAATCGGTCAAGCCGTTTCGGAGGAGTTTGGCAACTAAAACTGTGACACGAGAATTTTATATATTAGATATATACGGTATTTACTTCGTAAAAGTATTTTTAGAATTGTTGTCTGTCAGTTTGTTCTGGCTCGGCTGATTTTGACGGGACTTTCTCCGGCAGATTGCTGATGATATAAGGTAACAACTTAGGCTAGTAAGTAATTTTTTTGAATAGTTTCGTCGCGCGAAACACCAGAGAGCTCAGCTGAAGCACAACGTTACAATTTGTAAATAAATTACACCCAGGCGCAGAACAAATAATCACACAAAATATCTATTGGTACGGAACCCACGACCTTCGGCCTAATTGTCACGGTCACGAACCACTATCTTAAAACCTGAAAACACTACTATCCATATTAATAACAGTTTAATAGACAAATAACCCCCAAATCATTACCTTTTCATCGCCCAACACATTGCAACTAAAACTTATTATCTAGTTATTTATTATTATTTATTTACGTAAACACAGCACGTAGATAAAATTTATATTTGTACGTGATACAATTATGTAGATTAAAGTACAAACGTGAGGGTCTCCCCATACTTTAATCGGATAGAAGTTAGTATTTTGACAGCCCTATTGTTGCAAATATTACTGGGTACAAATTATTGTAAACTTAAAAATGTTTGTTTTTAAGATTTTTATCATTTGAGTTAGTGGCCGATATGTATTTTATACATATTCAAATTTTTCTAATACCTTTAAATGAGCAATTCTTGAATCAATATAAAATTAAGATTAAAAATTTAGTATGCAGGGGGTACCGGGGGCGATAAATCAATCTATCTATGATTCATCTATACAAATAAATCAAATTGGAGTGTCGCTTTTTACTAAATGCATATGTATGTATACACGGTACATATACCAAAAATGTATTTAAAAAAAATTGTCTGTCTGTCTGTTTGTTCCATATAATCTCTGGAACGGCTAGACCGATTTTGACAGGACTTTCACTAGCTTTGATGATCTAGGGAGTAACTTAGGCTACTTTTTTAGACTAACTTTGTACCGCGGTAAAAAATCTGATAACTGACATTCCTAGTTCTTTTTTAAAATGCCAAAATGACTACTATGCCTGATGGAAAGCGTAAGCAGAATCCAAGAGTGATGGTCACCATACTCACCGCTCATGCAGACAATGGAAATGGCGACCCGATTTTTGGGACTCCGGTCTTGCACTCACCAACGAAATATGACAGCACGAACGCTGTCATTTTACGTTGATTTTCTATGCGAAGGTAGTAGTACCGTCCCGGTCGAGCCGGCCCGTTCGTGCTGAAATCAGCGTGGCTCTACTACCTTTGAATTAATTAATAGGATTGTCATTATAAATTCGAAAGTTTGTGAGGATTCATGCGTGGATATTTGATACTTTTTTTAACGTTCGTTACCATAACATAGCTCATGCATCAGTATAAAAAAAATATTTGTACATGGTCATTCTATTGATATGTTCATTTTGTGTAAACTGTTTAATCTGGTGTACAATAAAGTTTATTCTATTCTATTCTATTCTATTCTATTTTAACATTCACAGGTCAATACATATTATTAAAGTTAGACATAATTTGAAAGAATGGGCCACAAACAATTATTGCAAAGCCAAAAGCTTTCTCAGAGGCCCTCATAGTCCAGTTGCACTCGGTGATTGGAAACAATCACCGAGGGTAAGCAATGACGGCGCGGTCAGTACCTTGAGTACGCGTTTTCATGATTTGAAGGTCACGTTAAGCAGTCAGTCAGCACCATAGCATAATAGTCGTTAAGCTTAGTTGAAGGCCTTTGGGCGGCTTAAAAACATCCAACGACAAGAATTCGTAGCCACAACGTTGTCTTACCTGTCCCCAACCCGCATTTGGCCAGTGTGGGGACTTAGAGGGTTAACCCTCTCCTAAACAGAGACCTGAGCCCAGCAGTGGGACATTATAGGTTGTTGATAAAAGCCAGAAAAGGCGCCAATAATAAATTATGCTATGAATAATTTAAACACACGGGTTGAAACGCGGGTAAAAGCTTGTATTATTATAACAATGTATTTAATATGTTGTAGTCTTGAAATAAATAGAAAAAAAATAACCACCTTTGCTTTTTATATTTTTATGTTATTAAATGAATTTTATCTTTTCAATTAAATCTTTGTGTATAATATTTTATTTTCGGTCTGAATAACAATAATTTACAGAAATAATTTACAATTCTCAACTAATCCGGTCATAACGCGCTGAAATCATTATAGTAATGATTTCTACTCAACAATAAAAACAGTAATATCTTTATATATATAATTCTTCTGTGAGTGTGTATGTCACTGAACTACTCTCAAACGACTGGACCGATTTTGATTAAATTTTTTGTGTGTGTTCAAGGGGATCTGGGAATGGTTTAGATTCACAATTTTGTCCGCTGGACAATGTTTTTTTAATTAATTTTTAATTTATTAGTAGTTATGGCAAAACGACGTTTGCCGGGACAGCTAGTATTATATGTAATTCTAGTAAAACCATTTAATTAAAGAACAGGGCTTTTTAATAAATATATAAGAATTGCTTTGACATGTCTCACAAAGGACGGTCTCATCCATCTTGAATTGGACAGAGCCTGTACTCTGGGAATCAGAGTCCAGACTATTATCACTACATATTATAAAACAAAATCCTCCACCATGTCTGTCTGTCTGTTCGCTATAAAATCAGAAGCTACTGCATGAGTTTTCATGCGGTGTTTACCAATGGATTGAGTGATTCTTGAGGAAGGTTTTGGTATATAATATCTTAAATTTTTGAGTATATTGGCTAAAATATCTATCTCTTCTCATAATAATTTAGGCTATATTATTTGCTAGTTGTTATATATTTGTTATATTGGGTTGCTAGTTATATACAAACTTACAAAATAAAACATATTTCTTATCTAGCTGCCCTTTGAAATGGATATTGTTTGCTATGTTATTGGTTTTAATTGTGTTTTTGCATGGAGGATGGTGACCACCGCTCTTGGATTCTGCTAGTGCTTTCCATCAGGCGGGGCAGAGTCATTTTGGCAGCACAAATATAAAAAAAAATATAAAACTAATTTTCAAATAAAACTTTCAACTAAAAGTAGCTTAACTTACTCCATTTAATATCAGCTATGAGTCAGTGAAAGTCTTGTCAAAATTGGTCCAGACGTTCTAGAGAGTAGCCGGAACAAACATACAGACAGACAAAAATTAAATTATTATATATTAACTTAAAAATGAAATGAAATGTTTTTTTTTTAATAAAAGTGTAAAGTAAATACCTCCTTTCATATGCGTAAATTGAATTAACAAACAAACACTTTAATGTCATTTATTGTATAGACACATACCTATAAGACAGACCCAGAATTAGAACAAACGTTTGTGTCTATCACACATTAAACATGAGTGTCTAGGAAATATTTTCCATGTAATTTTCGGAAAGAAAATTCCTACTTTTTAGTACTATGAATCACAGTTAATTAAAAGTATCATAATAATAACTCTTATAGTACGTTTATAATTGTAGCTATAGATAACTCGTAGTAGACATATTGGTGAATATTTCATTGAGGTTATGCTGGGGTTCGTCCCGAGGGCAGAAAGGTCAACTGCTGTCCTTATCCTATTTCTAAAGGTCATTTGTCAAACGCCGCAAACAAGGAGATACGAAACATTTACGAATGTGATTTGATTATTTTGTTTATTTGTGAATTAATTGATACTTGATTATAATGGAACCGAAAATAGCTTGAATTTATTAATGAGAAGTATGTTTATGTAGGCAGACCAGTCCCGCTACCCAAGTTGATAGTTTACAAACTTTAGTCGAAAAGTAGCAAATATCTGAGAATGACGTAAAGTAATGGTTAAAATTAACTATTCGCAAGAATTATAGTTTCAAAAAACTAAAAAAAAAACACACTTTAATAGCAATCGAACTAAAAATTAGAAAAAATAAATGTAAAAAGCGTGCATTATTGAAATACTTTCAGAAAGCACCCCACGCTTTTATATTTATATAAAAAATATTTTCAACTTTTTAGTTCGATTGCTATTAAAGCATGTTATTTTAGTATTTTTAAACTATGATTTATTTTCAACTTTTACTTTGGTATATTTATAAAAGCGTGTTTGTTTAGTTTTTTAAAACTATAATTTTTTGTTTTAAGAAAAACGTTTTTTTATAGTTTTTTTTTATTTTTGTAATGTCATCGGCCCTTGACCCCTGTGTAAATTTTCAAGTTAATCAGACTCCTAGAAGTAGGTAGAAGGAGTGAAGATGAAGTAAAAAGATTTCATTACATAAATACATACAGGTCAAGCTAATAAAAGCGTTTTTAAAATACCCTTGGCCCCTGTGAAATAAAAGCGTGTTAAAAATAGAGACGTAAAAATCTCCGCGTAACACTTGCGTCTTGGCTTAGAGTGCAGAAATATTCAATGTTTTAGGTTAGGAAGTAAGACTAAGTATACTACTTAGGGCATCGATTCGACGGGTCCATCGTTCAGTAGTCCGGTTCAGTGAGTCCGAGTCTTGACTTCAGTTATAAATAAAAAAATAGCCATATAAGTTATAATATATTCTAGTTTATAATATCCCCTTTTAGCCTTTGCAATATGTTTGATACACGTGATTGAATTTGATCATATACATTTCATAAAAGTTTTACTAGAAAACAGTTCCACAAGTATATCTAAATTAATTAAAATAGTTATACGGAGACCTTTACCACCAATCTATCATTTACGTACAAATGAATTAGAAAAGTAAACACACAGAAAAGTAATTTCAAATTTGATTCATTAAAATACTCAGAATGTTTACTATATAAACAGAAGATTGATACTGCTCCACATAATTATGACAATTAATAATAGCTGCGTGGGACTTGCTCGTTTGTTTTATTTATAAATCTCCCTGCATAATGGAAAATTATGTTCTTATCTGTAGCCTTTATTATTATTATATCAGGATGATAAAGCTAACGGGCTTTTGGCAGACTATGACGACTACCACATACAGAGAAAAAACTTATACCATCTAACAAAGGCAAACCGAACTGAGTAGAAAAGACGATCTCTCCAACTTCTGTATTTGCATAGGATTTGGGCATCCCAGACATAAATACTTCAACTAGATGAACGGCCCTCTTTTAGGTTATATTGTTGTACTGTGTCTCGGAATCTATCTGTACTTAATATATTAAGCTGAAGAGTTTGTTTGTACACGATAATCTCAGGAACCACTGGTCCAATTGGAAAAAAAATATCGAGGAAGGTTATAGGGGGGGGGGTATATATATATACGCGGTTCCTGAGATTAGCGTGTTCAAACAAACAGACTCTTCAGCTTTATATATTAGTATAGATTTTAACCAACTGATGTTTATGTGGTATGTAACGTTCCAAATTGAAGGGTGTTTTTATTAGTCATAAAGGCATTTTTGATATGTAAAGAATTTTTTGTTCGACTTGAAATATTTAAATATTTCAAAATCAAGTATTATTTTGAGTCCCACAAGGCCTGCAATATTGTATATTGAGTGATTCAGTTTATGAACTGTGCTCATTTCTGCATTCACTCATAGAATCTCAAAAATAGATTCGACTCGATGTCGAATAAAGATACTTAAAAATCGCGGAAACTAAAACAAAAATTAATAAAACTTCTTTTAAAAAACCGACTTCAAAAACTAAAAGTATTAAATAATTTATAAAGATATAATTAAATACACCTTATATGCCAGACTTTAATATTGCTGAAACACTAATATTTGTATGTGCTACCTATTCATAGGTTTGAAGTCGGTGCCAAGCCAAATATAATGGTAGGTATAGAAATTTAATCTCTACTATCTGCAATAAAATTAAATTAAGATGGGCCGAAGCCTGGTTTTTCTGCAATAAGATGTTTTCATGTTAAGCGAAACAAATTAATTAAAAAGTACCAAATTACAAAAAATTAAATATCAAAATTACCAAATTTTTAAATAGGAGTTATTTCTGAAAGTAATTAGGAAATAATATTCCTGTTAAACTGATAATTGAAGCTACCTACGTGACCTTTTTTTTCCGCGTCACTCAACTTTTCATCTATAT
Source organism: Spilosoma lubricipeda (assembly GCA_905220595.1). Classification (NCBI taxonomy): domain Eukaryota; kingdom Metazoa; phylum Arthropoda; class Insecta; order Lepidoptera; family Erebidae; genus Spilosoma; species Spilosoma lubricipeda. The sequence goes on from HG992300.1 coordinate 7,197,104, forward strand.
ACATCATCATTATAAGTGATGACTTGTGCAAAAACATTTTTGGATATTAAAGTAGCAAATATGTCATATAGTTACACCGTTTTGTAACTCATAAAACTCTCTTAATTTTGTTTATGTTCCCTTGTTCATTAAAAAGTTAATTCTTGCAGAACTTTGACTTAGTTTCTGTTGAATTTTCTATATTCTTAACCTTTGCGAATGCGAGACGTTGTTTTCTTAGACCATGAGGCAGAGTATGTATATTTCTGGACTTGATACATACTTATTATAGATATATATTAACTAGACACAAATCATCACTCAATATTTGTTCAGTTTAGCAAGTAGAGTCACCACTAACTGACTACTAGGTCCGTCCAAGGGTCACCTTTTGCATTTGTTGTAATTTAATTAATTATTTATTGTGAAATAACTTTAAAAGTACTTAACACACCACTTCAGAAGTCACCATAACAATTTTCTCGTGTATCATGTTGTTCAACGTTATTTTATTCAATAGTGACAGCCGGCCACAAAACACCTCGATATTTTCCACTTCACGAGAGAGCCGAGGACGTTAAGTCCTGATTTTAACGTGACAATACGGCTACATATCATATTCTATTAACTCACAAAACTCGCGGTTGTACAATCTATTTCTCGCGGAAGCTATTGCACAATCAACTACGGCTCGGCGCCATGTTTCCAGTGAGCGATTTGTCATTAGACACTACTAAGCATATTGGACAAACTAGTGTTGCCATTATTACGAGTATATTATAGCTTATACTACTATGATTTGGTATCGAACAATTAGGCATGCGAGCTTTCTTGCTATACGCAGTTATGTATATATGTATATATATCTAATCCACTATTGAACATAAACCTATCCAATCACATGCCACCCTTGTCGATTTTGGTCTTCTCAAATCAAGCTTCTGGCAGACATCTTGATTAAATCGACGCTCCTCCTGGCCTGTAGACGTCATAAATGAATAGTGCATTTCTACGCATTATGAATCAATACACCCAAACATGTAACAAATAATTGTACTCATTACACGATTTAAAGTGAGGAACACAAAATAAGAATTTCTAATCACACGAACGAAGCCTCAAGCATTAGCTAGTATTAAAAAACATACTTTATAAATTAAAGATACAAAAATCTACTTACATACTCCTTTATACACGCATACTTCAAAAACATTAGGGTACGAACACTACTCAAAGGGGCAAAGGTATCCTTTGAACTTCTCAAACATAGAAGTTAATTATGTAACTGGATAACTCAATTTTCTTTACACACAAGTATTGCAAAAGATCGTCTTACGGAATTCTAAAATTCTTGTTGTGAACTATTTGTAAAACGAAGGCCAACTTTCATGTATTTGAACGTAAACGAATGAACCATGATCAAAGGGAATCAAGATCAACCAATTCATTATATATATATTTAAAATCTAATTTAAAGCCAAATTTGCCTCAATTATGATCTTTCATAAATAATCTGAATTGACTTAAAGATTTTAGTGTAGGTTTTGTTAGTCTAATCAGTTTTGAGGTAAATAGCAAACGTTTTAAGATGTATACGCCTTTGATTGATGATATCTGGTTTAAGTAAACCAGTCACTTTGCAATTTATTTGCAAACTATATTTTGTCCGTATCTCATGTTTCCAACTCAGTTTACGCTACGCCTAACATTTTTTTTATCTGATCAATGCCCTAGATTGATGAGAGAGAGGGGTGTGATGACTTGAACTTAGGACCTACCAAATTATTTTTAGCTTTTAGTACATTATTTTTAATAAAAACGTTAGAATGAAAAACAATACATACATTTTATTTTGTATTCGTGCAATAAATATTATTAGTATTCTTTTTTACGATATTTCCATCAGATAATGAAAAAAGTACGTATGTTTTTTTATGTGTCTGTAGTTAAAAAAAAAATACTATCTATTCATTTGCATTAAATTCATTTTTAAATGTTTCATTTTGAGGGTTTAAATTTATAGTCGGTAAAATATGAGAGTTCAATACGCTTCTAGCTACCCGTAACTTCTTCGTTTGTATGTGTGTGTGATTGAAAATTCAGTTTTTAGATATACTGTTTAATTAAGCTTAAATAATAATTTCAATCATGAGTCTAATAAAATGTGAAGAACTCTTTATATTTTCCTTAAGTGTACACTTCTTTTAAATCCTAATCTTCAGCAAAAAATAAAATAATTCGGTGTAACACACACCCAGAGGTATCTATTGACGGGAACGATGAAAAATCACCGGTTTGCAAACGCTTTCATTAGCTTCACAAGAAACTGGATAAAATATGATACCTTGATCTTAAAGGATTAATGTTATAAGTACAAATATTAAGAAAGAATTTATGACAGGCAAAAAGTTTCTAATGCCTGATGTTTACCTTCTTAACATGACGTGTTTAAAAATCAAATGACTTCCTTTTTAGTGAATAAATTCTCTTTATTTTAAATGGAGAATTTATTCAACTTAAGTTTAAACGGAAGTTTTTTAAGTTAGTAGTTAGTTAAATTTAATTAAGTTTCAATTTAGATGTAGTGTATGTATGTGTATGTAGTACATTTTAAACTATATTTCAACGAGGGAGAGGGTATTAGCAGTCATTTAGCATCGATCACCCGATAGTTTCCGAATGTTAACATTTATGCTAGACTTTAATATATTTTTTTGCATAAAACGCTTGTTTATTGATGATCTTTGATATTTCTAGTACATCTAGAGGCAGATGTTATATGGCTTCCCAAGTACTTAAAACTTGAAACTTGTTCCAGAATTGTATTCATTTTATGTTTTTATTTATTGGTGTAGTGTTAGATGTTATTAACATTTTGGTTTTGTTTGAGTTCATTTTTAAGTAGAATTCTTTAAGGATTTGGTCATATATCATATATACCCTATAGCCTTCCTCGATAAATGGACTATGCAACACCGAAATAATTTTTCAAATCGGACCAGCGGTTCCTGAGATTAGCGTGTTCAAACAAACAAACAAACAAACTCTTCAGCCTTATATATTACTATATATAGATGTACCATGAATTAATTGCGAGTACATTAAATTGAATGTAACTTACATTCAATTTAATGTACTCGCAGGTAGTATACTAGTGATAAAAATTCTGAACGACTTTTTTTCAAATTGCTTGTGAACTTTTATTAAAAGTTAAGCCAATTTACTAAGACCTTCGTACGAATTAAGTCCCAAATAGTTAAAACTGGTACTGAAAAGTTTTAAAAGGGCTAAAAAGGTCTTCTATTTTACTATTTTCTTGCATTACTAAAATGTGCTCGAAATCCGAATAGATTGAAACACAAAGTTTCAGGTTCAAATTAAGCTTTTCAACTACTTTAGTAGATTTTGTCACTTGATGCAGATCTCTCGGGAATAATAATAATACTTCTATCTTTTCTCGCACCTCTGACACCGTTTGCATAAAATATTTAGACGATTTGTTTAGCTAATAACGGAGAAAAGCCTGACAAAGACTTCTAGTTTTTACGTTATTATACCGTAATGGTGCTCGCCCAGTGGTCGGAATTCAACCATGATTGTTTTTTTTTTTTAACTTTAACTGCCAAATTTCATACTCTTCTGTTCGCATATTTTACGCAAAAAGGGTTGCAAAGTATTTGCTATTATTTCACCGTATACCAAAAAATACAGCGCCATACAATGGCCTGAAAACCCTTTACCTTCAAGAGAAGTCCCCTGTCGGATTCCAAGCTAGTTGGCATCACTCCTAAATACACAACATGATTTTTATCCTTTATAAATATCGACCACGAAAGTATTAACTCAAAATAGTACATACTAGATCTACAAATATAACTATCTGCCTACTACTTAATTTGTCAATACTTCAAATATATCTAATGAAATATTACCTACTCTTCTCTGATTTTGTTCGAAATTACATTTAATATTTAATGAATAACTGAAACAAAATCAAACAAACTAACAAATTTTCCTGACTTTGTAGTCAAAATAAAGAAATGTAGTGACGATTTTAATTATCTAAGAATTTGAAAGTGTCAAAGCTAATTGTCATGACAGTGTCTCCCGTGAGATGGTTAAGCAATAAAAGGACAACCGAAGCTTGATAAAGTAAACCAATTAATCCAATAAATAAACATCGATTTTCATTCCCTACTCGGCATGAATTTTACAGTTCAAGTGAAATGATTCAGATGAAAAGGGATAAATTTCACTTAGATTCATAGTAAAATAAAATGTTCTCTTATTTCATATTTCGATCTACTTTAAATTTCTTTTTTTTTAATCTATTTAATTTTTTTATTTAACTTGTGTTATATAAATAAAAACCGGGCAAATGCGAGTCGTTCGCGCACAGCGAGGGTTTCGTACAAACATGTAGAATTGTAGGTGTATTATTATTATGATGAAAAAAAAAATTATTTTCGTAATTTTTCCTTTATCTGTGCTATAAGACGTTGCTTCGTATCAAATTCCAAGATTCTGAGTTCACGGGAAGTATCCTGTAGGTTTTGATTCCCTTGCGAGTGTCGAAAATTTGCAGCATTAACGGCTGTGTCTATTGATTGCATAGGCTTAGAAATTTAATTTTTTCACAGCTCCACGTCCACACATCCATGTTTGATATGGATTTCAGCTTGACGCGTTCCTGTGAATAAGGGTCTTGACTCTTGACAGACAGACGGACAAGAAAGTATAAGGGTTCTGTTTTTTATTTTGAGGTACGGAACCCTAAAAATAATATGGTGGTCCTAAGCTTAAAACACGTACACTACCCTTTACTTTGTTCATTTCTTCCCCTGTCCTCCCTGGAAGAGATTGCTATTAGACATTTCTTTGAAATATTAAAGTGTAATAGTTTGTAATTGGTGTATAATAAAGTATATTCAATTCTATCATTCCTTCATGTTCATGTTTTGGATCCAATAACTATTCTTGCAGATTTTATGGACTAGTATTTAAGTAAATTGGTTAACTGTAATCAGATCACACCTTAAGATAAATTTAACAATAACTCAAAACTTTGGTTTATTTGACTTATTTAATCATTGATCTGATTTGGCCGATACCTTGATAGTTTAAATTGTTGTGCATTTAAAAGCAGTTTCATAAGCTTTTGCAGTTAAATTAGTGATAAATTTGCAAGTTTATATTCTCCTACCTTTTGAAAATATATCTGGGGATAGTCGAATATACCCTACACTCGATGTTAAATTATTGAGCCGAGCGCGCGACGGCCAGTCGTAAATAACAACTTAACGGTCTCGATGTGCTGAGACACCGATTGTTCTAATCGATTCGTGTTTTAGATTATTGCACGTTTGTTTCACAACCCTATTTTGCGAATTACATTGAGATTGTGGGTATGGTAACAACTTTTAATTAAGTTCGTAAAGACGACTTTAAGATATTATTTTAATACAGTTTTTGTAAACTTATATTAAACGTAGTAAGGTGAAGCTATTTTGAGCTCCCTTGAAAAAATAAGGACCCGGAAATCTGGGTTTTCCCACACGGTCCAGTCTCAGACAGTCCAAGTTCTACAAAAGATAGAATGCCTGAGACCAGAAAGTTAATTATCGAGGTAAAAAATAGTCGTCAAAGTTTTTATTAAGAAACTATCAAGATTAGGCTTCGTTCAAAGTATAAAGACGAAATGCTTAAATTTATTTTTGGAATACAAATTAAATTCAAACTTTTCCAATAAATATGGTAAATTACCCTAACATATGTTGAATTTACACGTTAGGGTAATTTACCATATTTATTGGGACAGAAAACAGAGACTCAAATTAATCACTACAACACAGAGTCATTAATTTATTTACCTATGTTAGTGGTTCCCGTTGCTGATAAATGGTGGATTTAAACAGATTGGTTAGCATCATGACTTGCCGTAGAGACATCTGGGGGTGAAGTGATCAAGATGTTGAAGGAAATGTTTGTTGGTTTCGTTCATTCATTCATCATCAACAATCCATAACGTCTCACTGTTGGGCTCGAGTCTCCTCTCAGCAGAAGGTTAAGGCCATACGTCCCCACGCTGTCCGAGTACAGGTTGGGGAATGGCAAGACAACGTTATGGCTACGTAATCTTACCGTTAGATGTTTTTAAGCCGCTCAAAGGCCTCCAACTAAGCTTCACGACTGTTATCCTATGATGATGATATGATAAGTAGTATAGGAAAATTATTACCTAATAATTTTTTGCTAAATTTACATTAATTAACTCAGAGTGTAACATACTGTGTATACATTATTATAATGCTGAAAAATCCTTTTTATTGAACACGGTAAATCTCTAAAATTGTTTTCCTTCTAATATGAAGTAAATTAATGAAAGAAGTGGAACATCAGATTCTTTATTAATTTGTAGAAAATTATGTTTATAAGCCTAACCCTGAAGCCCTTTACAGAAAACGTATTCCATCCAATAAATCAAGAAATCAAATCTTTTAAAAGCAGAAAAGGAAATATCTATTTCTATACAATATCGAACTATTTCTGGCTATATCTATTTTGTGGTGACGTTACAAAGGCTATAGAAAAAGCAGAAAACCAAAACACGTACATTCCTTTTTTTATTTACCATAAAAATTTTGTAAAATTGTTGCGAACTACGCGAGGTTTGTGTACAGCAGTCACGCGTGCAAACGTGGTTTGAATGAATACTGTTGATAATAGAAAGGAAGCGTTCCAAAGAATTTTACTCGTCATTAGACTTACAAAATGGTAAAGTGAATATTTGTAAATAAAAGGATGTGGTTCTAACTATATCGTCAGTAGTACTGCTACGAAATAAAAAGCTTTTTTTCAAAACTGACAAAAAAACAGATGCTTCAGTAGGGAAAAGATGATTGATACCAATAATTCTTGGCAACCCTAGTTGAGTTATACCGGAATTAATGACCATACTGACCGAAAAAGAAAATTCTCTTGATATTGCTGTTTTTTATATAGAATAGTGGGCTAACAAACAGACGTATCGCCTGATGGTAAGCCCTGGACACCCGCAACACCAGAAGTGTCACAATGCACAAATAAGGGCACTGACTTCCCAATAACGATTGCAATTGTTATAGGTGTTCATGACAACCGGGACCGACGGTTAAAGGTGCTCTCTGAGATACGTTATAAGGACTCTTTATGCACGTAAAAATTTTACTAATGCTTTAAATACCATTTAAAATAATTGAGCAATGTATGAACACAAACATTTTGGAAAGAAAAGCGACGTTTCAATGTAAACTCAAGTGACTTATTCATACTTCTACTGTTCTGACTACAACAAAACTGGTCATGCTACAACCGCTTCTGTGTTGTGGATGTCCACGTACTCTATGGGATATTTTCAGTGCACAATCTTATTGTTAGAAAGTACAATGCTAGTATCGGCTGCCTCACAATACGTATTGTTCACATTGTTGGCGATAGACTTGATAATGCACCATTCAAAGCCTCTGTTTTGAGTCAAAACGCGTGATCATAAAAACGTTGTAGTAAGTTACAGATTTTTAGCGAATTAACTATAATACATTACCTTACCTCGTATTATAAAATGTATTTATAGGAATGTATTTGTTTTCTGCCTCAATGGCGCAGTTGTAGCGTATGTGTACTGTGTTTGAAGTCTCGGGTTCGATTCTAGGGTGAGACTAAATGTTTATATGATCTGTAAATATTTGTTTCGGAGTTTAAGTTTTTTATGAATGGCCCTGCCCAAAGGAGTCTACTCTGCCTGATGCAAAACATAGCAGAATTCAAGAGTGTTGATCACCATACTAATTACGAATGCAGACATTGCAACAATGCAGCCTGATGACTCACACTGTGGCGGCCTAATGATGCTTCTGCATCATTGGGCACCCATTCTCGCACTCACCAACGAAACACGACAGCATGAACGCAGTTATTTTACGTTCATATAGAAAAAGAAAAAAAAGGTGTTTTCTACTTGTATAAATGTATACATTTTTATTAAAATTTATACATTACATATAAATTATAATAAAAAACCATATCTGTATTTATCTTTTCTATTTCTATTTTCTATATCTAGCATTCAAGTTCTGCTTAGTTTGGAACTAGATGACACTGTGTGTTAAAAGTCTAAAATTTTTAGGGTTAAGTGCTGCAAAGGCTATAGTTTGTTTTCTTTTCTTAATATATTATAAACAATTTCTTAAATAAATCCCTCAAATTCTTATAAAGTGTTCATAAAGTTTACAGTAAACTCTAAATAGTCAATATTCCATAAGTGAGCTAAGCAGCCTTTCGATATAATTACAGAATTAAATTATAATTTTTTTTGGTGTATTAGTTAATCCCATCTGGACACCTATTAATATGTGTCCATATTGTTGCGGTTAGGTTTGACCACAATTCGATGCGTTGCGAATGTAACACATGTAATAAATTACAATTCTGTGTGCCAAATTTTATATTATTATGAAACGCGGTAAAAGCGTGGTTGTGCAGTACAATCTTTTGCACTTTTACATCTGCATATAAAAACCAGACCGCATATTATCGTATGACTTGAAAAGTAGTCAATTTATTGACTTAGAACTTGAAATTGAATATCTTTAATATCTATTTTGAAAGATATAATACTAAAACCACGTTATTCGTTTGAAATTTGGTAAGCTATGTTTATTATAAATACTGTTCCTCATTTTAAGGTGTTTATTTGTTTCATGCAAATCATAATCATGAGGGTTAAGGCCATACGTCCGACACTGGCCGAGTGCGGGTTGAGGACTGGCAAGACAACGTTGTGGCTACGTAATCTTGCCGTTAGATGTTTTTAAACTGCCCAAAGGCCACCGACTGAGCTTCGCGACTGTTATCCTACGATAACAACCGGGACCGACTGACCTTCGAATCACGGAGACGCTCATGGTATAATGCCATCAGCGGTCACCCATCCAGGTCCTGATCGCGCCATCGTTGCTTACCCTCGGTGATTATTTCTAATCACCGAGTGCAACTGGGCTATGAGAAATAAAATCAACAAATATTTTCAGACATTGGTTTAGTTAGTTTTAATACAAATAAGTGTAAACATATGTAATACCATACTAATAATATAAATGTGAATGTAAGTTTGTTTGTTACGCTTTCACGCGATAAGTATTTAGCCGATCGTCATGAAACTTTGTACACATATTCTTGGAGGTATTAAAAGTAACATTGGAAACCTTTTATTAAATGCAGGCGAAAGCTAGTATTTCTATATGTATGTGTAATAATCTATTGTTTTCTTTTTTGCCGCAACGACATTTATTTTTCATTGCATTGTAAATAAAAAAAAATACAGTTTAGAATTTGAAATTAGGAACTATTACCCGTTAACTTTAATACATTTCTATTGAGTTTAAATCAGAAATTACTATCCCGTAATTTAAGTTAAAACAATTCATTAACTATTAAATAATTAATTAATTTAAACTTAATCATTCTGTTACGATCATGTTTTAACTCTTGAATTCCCTTTGACGCTTACTTCTATGTAACTATTTTGACTTTTGACTGAGTTTAATTAAATGTTAGGAATCATTTTATTTTGTACGTCTATTTCGTTTCAAGGTGAAATTATAATTTAGCGTAACAAATTTCTTGTTAAATATATTCTAGGCACATAAATTGCTAGGACTAAAATACTTAAGAAATATATAATTGAAGTGTTTATACTAACTCAGGCTGAGGAATTTATATGAGGTTATGTATATGTTTGAGAATTAACGTAACTGTATGAATAAGTATTATATACATTTAACTTATTTCACCTAATCAAAAATACTATATGTATTTTACAATCTCCCGTACCTTATCTTATACTTTGAAACGAGCAATTGTTGTATAAATATACTCCGAATCTCAGAAACGGTACCGTAGATTATACATTTACTTAAATGTTTATATAACCATTTTTATTATTGGCAGTAAATAGCTAGGTTTGTAAAAAAGTTCCCATGTTCATTACGCTCTTGAACGATTTGTTCATTCAATACCATGATGTAACTGAAGTATTCGTATCAAGGTCTTGAGACCCTTGAGTTAGTCCTTCGTGCTGGTGTTCGAGTTACATTAAAAAACTGCCTTATTAATCAAGTAGTGCTCATCTCTCTTAAGCCAAAACTAGTCATCGTTTGAACGGCTGCCCTAAAAGGAGTCTGGTTTGACAATAGAAAAAGAAAACTACTAGGTGTTGGAATTACAAAATTGTAAGTAGAGCAATGAGCGAAAAGTCAAACAAGTGTAAAATCAAGGTAAATAAAAGAAGAAAACTCATTGCATCGATCCTAAACGTTTTTAAAAAAACCATACATAAATATGCAGAACATTAGTATGTGGAGCAAAGGATCTTTCAATCCCGCATTATTAGAAATGTTTGTTCTAATAAAGCGGTAGACGTGCATAAAGATGAAAATTGCTTGCGCTAAAATCTAATCGTCTCATCAAACAGAACGACGGGGCTGATTCGAGCTCAGGCGAAATAACACTTTAGAGCGCATAAGCTTGTCCATTACCACATTTTATAGGGTTATGCATCGCAGAGAATAATGCACTCTAATGTGTCGTTGGAGGCTTGTGAATTGTAGGGTTAGCACACTAGCCAATTTACTTTTATAATGTTGTGGGCTAGAAAAATTGCTGGTTGGTTGTAAGGTTGACTTTTATAAAACTGATCAGTTTATTTGGTTGAATGTACTAATCTCAGGAATTGCTGATTCAAATTGCAAAATTATTTAATGAAGAACTTATTGAGATTTTCAAATATATGAAAAATTGTGGAAAATCTTGGATAGATATAAATGTGTTTAAAAAAAATTATGCCGGTCAGCTGACTTAATACAAAACCACGTCATCTAGAAGTATCTCGCAATTATAAGCCCATGGTTTTCCTGTGATAGTTTTAATCAGTGAAATGTATGTTATACCTAATTAACTAGGATCATTTGAAGATCTCTGTATCATTGAAATATACAAATACCATCAAATCTCACGATGATTCACTGATAATGGAGCTATATGCTTGTGAAATTCACTATCATTAGACAAGAGCAATCAATAATAATAGTTGAAACCATTGTTCAGATATTTCAAAACACATAAGGTAAAATATAGCATCAACATAAAAAAAAAATACGAATTTAAGTTCTAACATAAAACCTTTTTTCATTATAACATTTACAACAATACACACATTATGAAATAAAAAACAATCCAAGAATTACTTTGACAACCCTAATTCAACTGTTGTATCGAGCAAACTGTAAGCTCCGAGAAGCGTGTATTACTACCCTTATACGCGATCCAATTAAGCCTAGGCTATACTATGCAAATACTAGCATCACTTTCACTGGAGGAGGCCGACGGCTCAATTTTGATTGGAACGTCAAGCATTGTAAACTTGGGTTAAGAGGCTACTCTCCCTCGAGTACTATAAATATATTTTATAACAAGAATTTACTTAGTAAAGTCGTGTTAATAATATATACAATTTGAAAAGGTGCAGTCAACCACGTTTGTGGGACACTACAATCGGACTGTTGATTCGGGAATGTAGGTATATGCTTTACAAAAGAATATATTCAATTTTAAACGAATACCGAATAGAGAAAGCTTAAGAGTACCTACTAACTTTAAGATAATTATGATAATGGTTCCGATGCGGTGTACTATTTAAACCATGGTAGTGTGTAACAATGGTTGTTAAATTCAAATATGAAATGTTTCTTATTAGATTATTTAGGCAAATAAAATATTAATAAAATATTAATAATATTTTATTTGCCTACAGTTTCTCACACTACTACACACTACTGTCCCAATGATGGATGGGAAATTTCTACAAAAACTTTTCAATTAAGGTAGTAGGTAGTAGTAAGTGTAAGATCAGAGTAACATCTCAATTGGCCGCCATAGTGTAGGTCACCATGCTGCATTGTCTGCATTCACAATGATCATGATTACCACCACTATACTTTTTCTTTCGTACGGAAATTCCCACGGATGGTTATGTCGGACTCGAACCGACTGAAAACCGCAAACTTTCTCGGGTACTAGAAGCTGGGGAAGTAGTTGTACTCTCGGAAGGGAATCCGTGGAGCTCTGACGTACTTCGGGCCACCTACGGTTTGTAGATGGCCTTCTATGTAGGAACCTTGATGATCCTTTTTCTATTTGAAAAAAAGCACTATGTAGATCTCGCGCCGCCATCCCAGCCTGCTTCTGTTAGGATGACTGGTGGCTTCACCTGTCTCCCTCAGGCTTGCACTTATGGACGATGGAAATTGTTTTACGATCTCCAGCGTCACAGTCGTCTGCGGTACCTAGCACGTTCCCGGGCCTAGCGGAGAGGAAGGGTTCTAAAACTCTCCCGGTCCTGCTCCGCCATCTCCTTCGCAAGCATAACCTGCTCGCAGAAAGAGACGGCAGACCACTACTCCTGGATTCTGTTTATATCTTTCATCAGGCAAATAGTATAAAACCGGAGAAATTAAGAAGGAGGGGAGGGGAGATTTCCTTTATGTCTATTCACTACAGTTGTCCATAAGCCACAGTGGTCATACCATAAAATGGCATGCCTGTTCATTTGAAAAGTCATTATCACACAAGACCAACACCAAATAGTTCAAATATCACACGTGCAATAACAATAAGCAAGCAACAATCCTCTGTAGTACAATGTTCATATGATAATTGCTGAAACAGTGTGTTCTCGGCTTTAGTACGCTGTAAGTATTGTCAAGGACAGTTTTACTTTCATGGTTACGTTATCAAGTATACATCGAAATACAATCACTAGAAGTACTTTGCCTATAACAGTTTCTTAGAATCCTAATATTTGTCCTAAATTATAAATGTGAATATAAGTTTGTTTGTTACGCTTTCACGTGAAAACTACCTTATCATGAAACTTTGTACACATATTCTTGGAGGCATTAGAAGTAACATAAAATACTTTTTTACTAAATGCTAGTAAAAAATAATGTATTATTCTATACTAATGTTGTGAATAGATAAAGTTTCTGGGGTTGTAGGAGATTTTTAAAATTGTTTTACCAATAGGAAACTACATTATTTGAGGGCCTAATGATTACCACTACAGCCATATACATGCGAGGAATATCGCGGATAACATCAAGTAATGTAAAAATGTACTTCTGAAAATAAGTAGCCTGTTAGTTTCAAAAGATTGAACAATATGCATATCCTATGCTAAAAATATCAGCTAAAAGATCTTACTAAGCAAACTATTTCAACACAAGTAAAAATTGAATGTTGTCACATGAGACAATACATCATCTTCCTAGTCTTTATAATTCTTCTTTATAATAATTAATTATTTGGGGTTGGCTACTAGTTCAATCGGTTTTAATTGAATATCAGTTTTTCCACGGAGCGACTGGCAGAATAATCAAATCGTTTTCTCTAACGTTTTACATAGACATTTAATGCTCACAATTTTCAAATTTTATCCATAAAATTGACCTGACATCATGTTTCATAGGTATCCCACGGGCGATTGTATTTCTAAAGAAGATTGATGTCAAGGTGACTACAAAAAATACCAACGAAATTATTTTCAATTTACACATTGCATTAATCAGAATTATATTGGGTACGCATACAAGTTCACAAACACTACACAACCTTTTCAACCGAATGACTTCAAAAAATGGTGAAGGTTTGTCAATTCGACCGCATATATTTTTTTTATGTCCTTCGTTGTTTATAAACCGATTTTAATGATTCTTTTTTTAATGGAAAGGAGATATCCCAACGGTGGTACCATGATAAGGACATTAATATCTGATAATGGCATCCAAGAGAAAACGTGTCCAACCTTGAAGTCGGTTTTATTTTTGTTAAAATTGTACTTGTGGTTGTTCTAATTCAAATACAACAAAAGCAAAACAAAGACACTTCTAGTATCTTTAAAGCTTTTATTCCCATTATAAAGGACTAATTAAAATTTAGAGTCGACACGTGAAGGCGCAACATGTTTAATCCATTCTTTGTGTGGCCAGCTTATGTTGCTAAAAACCGACATTAGAGGACGCTTTCTATAGCTCCACACTTTAATGCGAACCTCACTTGACCGTTTCGGTAAAGTGCGAGTTTTAACATTATTGCCGCTACAGAAAATGTATGGGTGGCGATAAAAATGATTTAGGTTAAATTTACTTAGGTTGTTCAGATACCGCACTAGTACTCTATATTATTACGTAAACACTAGACAATCCCCGCAGTGTTACCCGCGATATAACTTCACCCGCAGGTAATGCCGCGGGTCTAATCAATTAACTAAACAAATAGATTTTTTATAGTTTTTTTTTTAATTGGACGAATTGTGATCTAAACCGTTCTCGAATACTCAGGAATAGACACAATTTTTTTTTACTTTTTTTAGGTTAACTTTGTCCCGCGGCGATACTCGTGGTAAGACGACAACCGCGAGTAACACCGCGGGGTTCAGCTAGTAAACAATAAATATTTCGGACATCTAACACACAACGCCATCTAGTCCCAAGCTAAGCAGAGCTTGTGTTATGGGTACTAGACAACTGATACAAATACATATCTTTTTTTTGTAAAAAAATCTATTTTACATAGATAGAAAATACCCTAACTTCGAAACAAATATTTGTAGATCATTCAAACATTTGTATCAGCAGTCGCACACGTCAACCGCGAGACCAACGAGGCAGTTGTCTTTTGTATATTTAAAGTCTATTCTTTAAGTTTTGTTTAAGTACGAAATATTGGTGCAAATATTTTGAGTTTAATTCATTAAATTATATTTTGTAAGAAAGAAATCTCAACTCTTAAATAAAATATACTTCATTTGAATACAATAAATAATATCTCAATAAAATGCATCTAAGGCATGTCATTTCTATCGGTAAAGTACCTACAGTTATTTAGACGAACAAAAAGTAAAATATAAATGATTCTGAATTGGTTACAATATTTAATTATAATAAATGTAAGTTTCAGTTGAACTTTTCATTCAACTGCCACAAAAACTATAACATTTACATAACCTCAAACTTAATTCTATCCCTATTAAATATTACTCACTAATTTTACTCTCTTAAATAATCCTAAAAGTCGTAAACAAATGGTATTAAAATAATTTATCAAAAGTAAATCTAGATTTTCAGCGTGAAATTAACACGAAAACAATCAAAGTAATAAGTGAAAATTCTGTTATAAATGATCATAGTAAACATTGCAAAGCCCTTTTAATTAATGAACTGACAATCCTTTCTATATTGGACCATAATGAAGTTAGATACACACAGATAAATATTTTGAAAAGCAAAATTAAAATACTCAATCTTTTGAAAAGCAAATAGAAGCAAGATCAATTGGGTGTAGGCATGGGCTAGACTGGAGTACACAATAAGGCAAACGTGGTTTAGGATGCCGTACGATACAATGGAACGACGACTTTAAGAAAAAACATACTAAAACCCGACTACTTAAAATTAAACATTAGACTACATTGAAATTTTGTAAAGTAGTACTTGATAAGCGAGTTATCCCACGTTTAGATGACAAACGCTCAACGCGCGTTTTGCTATCGCGCTTTTGGAACTACATGTAATTTCGTTCTAGAAGTACACATGCTAATGCACGTTTTTACATGTAGTTGTTAACGCGCGTTGGAAAAACGCGCGTTGAGCGCTCGTCATCTAAATATGGCCTTGCTGTTTAAACGCTCACCGTAAGGTTTGGGTTACAATTATTATATAATTTAGCAAATGAAACTATTAGAAAAAGAAGCTATGAAACAAAAGTAACCTAGTAATCCAGGGTTTAAATGTTCCCTCCAGAGACAAACGCGAGACAAAATGTATGCAAACTTATTACATTAGTTTAAACTAAACCTGTCAAGTTTTTAAATGTTTTAACTGCCTCGGTGGCGTAGTGGTATAACAGCGAGTGCGACTGCTGTGCTTGCGGTCTTGGGCTCGATTCCCGGGTCGAATCAAATGTTTGATCTGCAAATAATTGTTTCGAAGTTTGAGTGTTTTCTATATTATGTATGCATCTACAAAAAAATATATATTTATTTACATCAGTTGTCTAGTACCTATAACACAAGCTCTGCTTAGCTTGGAACTAGGTGGCATTGTGTGTTAGATGTCCGAAATATTTATGTCTGAAAATATTTATTATTTTATAAAGTTTTACAGTAGCCGTCTGAAACCCATACAATAATGAAAACTAATATCAACATTAGAAATCACATGAATCGTTGTCATTACAAAACGTGAAACCGGTGTATTTTGTGCGGCCAACTTTGTACGACCAAATTTGTGCTGGCCAAATTAATTTGCCACGTGTCATACAAATAGATCTGGCCACTTTGCCCGGATTGATTTACGCCGCCTTCTAATTATCAGCAAAGAGATTGAAAGTAATTCAGCGAAACAACATCTTGTCTTAGGGTAAGCGGTAACAGATTGGATAAAATTTATCCCACCGTCGTCTCGGTTTGTTAATTGATTACAGTTGTAGATTGGCGTTAAGATATGGACAAAATATTAAGTCAAATTGGAGGGTAGACAGAGACAAAGTTAAGTATTTCTGTATCGTTATAATTTTATATAATTTTCACCTTACACAAGCGTTATTCCACTCCCCCAACAGTACTGCCTATTGATAAATAAATATCATTAAATAATTTAAAGTCCTAGTATAAAATAAAGTGTTACAAGCAAACATCTATTTTATGACCAATTAAAACCATAATTAAGACTCCAATTTACATGTTTATCAAAGTAGGTTTCTACTTTTGCGCTATTCCGGTGACCGACTTAATTATAATTTTGCTATTCACCTAGGTTTCTATGGGACACTTAATCAAACTGACATATAATCCATCACCTTTAGGGTAGCAGCCCCTAAGAGTTTCCCCTTTCAATTCATTATGCCGCTCAGAATGATAAAATAGGTGCAATTTTTCAAAGATATGACGATAAAAGGTTTAAATATGAATACTTTATTCCCTTTTTTATTCTATGTAATTTTAGTATGAGAAATTTCCTTGTCATTGCACTGGGAGCAGTCTTGATTTAAATAATGTTACACTCCTAAGGATATATACCCACGACTAGATGTTACTCGAGTGTATCTATACTAATATATAAAGCTGAAGAGTTTGTTTGTTTGTTTGTTTGAACACGCTAATCTCAGGAACCGCTGGTCCGATTTTAAAAATTCTTTCAGTGTTAGATAGCCCATTTATCGAGGAAGGCTATAGGCTATATATCATCACGCTAAGACTAATAGGAGCGGAGCACCAATGAAAAATGTTTCAAAATCGGGGGAAAATTATCACGCTACGGGCAATAAGAGACGTAAACGAAGTTGCGTAGGTCAGCTAGTTGAAGAATACGTGTCAATCCCTATCTAGTAATTTCATGATTTAAATTTGACTGACGGCTGTTTCCTAAACCTATTTCTAGTTAAAATTGGATATAGTCCATATATTTTTTTTAATCAGAATTAATTAATACTTCCATTGATAGATAAGATATTTTTTTTCACAATAAATACTCTATTTAAGGTCAATTTGCCCTTTTTAATACGGGTCGAAGTCTTAACTAGAGATAGGTTATTTAAACTGACCGTAAGACACTCAACTGCTTTACATCTTTTAATCATTATTTGTTTTTAAAATGTTACACCGCTCCGACTTCATAACGTATAGTACTTTACGAGTTCTCAATATAATATCAGTCACAATAACTTACAATTACGTTCCGAACGTACCCGTTCTGTAGTAAAATATTTCATTGTAGTACAGCACATATTTTGTACTAACAAAATGTAACAAACTGCTTTAGTTTTCAATACAATTTTCGACTAGCACCTCGTATCTACGGATAGTAGGGTTGGAAGTCATCTCAACAACTCTTATAGTATGTATTATCGACTCTTGTTTGTTCGATATTCATATTTTACACTAATTACTTACATATGAAATTGACGTTTTGTGTGGGAGGAATATAAAGTCATTGATTTTTTGTAAAATATATTTGATTAATCAAATATGAACCATTGTAATCTATGCACTTTAGTTGATTGATCCCTTTACTAAAAAAAACCACAGGGAGTGAAACAAAACGCCAATTTGACATGTAAGCACCTAGTATATAAATTGGTGTCATATACTGATATTTTTAGGTAGTACATTCCATTCTATTAATATTATAAGTTTAAAAATTTGTGATGATGAATGTATGGATTTTTGTTATGGTTTGCAGATATAGATGCACATTAGAAAGATTCTCCCTTTGCATATGTATCATACAATTAATGTTAATATCATTATAAGTAGTAAATTACACTTTCAATCCTGATGCCGTTATTTTTATCCACAAAAATTATAAGCTAGCTAACCCGGCGAACTACGTACCACCATATTTATATAACTGTCTTAGCTTCCCACAGGCAGTGTACATTCTCAGACAAAAAAAAGACTTTTCCTTGTACGCAATTTTTCTCGTACGCAAACCTAACAATAAATAATACATAAAAAAAAATATTTAATTTCGTGGATTCGTTTCGTATACATTTCGTGGATTCATTGTTAAATATAAAATTGAAAGTGTCTATTTGTTACGTTTTTACGGATAAATTAGTCCAAAGATATTTGGCATTGAGACACTTCGACTTTTGAGTAAGGAAATAACGTATTCTTTACCGCAATAACCGATAAAATCGCGGGCGGAGATGCAGCCAAAAGCTAGTGTAAATATAAAGTGTCAAAATTTATTAATAAAAAAAACACAACATTAATATTTTTTACTGGTCATTGTAATTTAGTTTTCTAATAATCTATTTGAAAAAAGTAAAATAATCACTAATTCGATTGCACAAAAGCAACTACAAACGGAAAAAAAAAGCGGGAAAACAAACAAAGTAGAAGGGATATTAACGAGATTCTCACGTGGAAGACATTCTGTATAGGTGCAGTTAGTTCCTGTAACAGATGGCACTTATTTCAAATACATAAAAGATGATCTAGCAAACCCCGTAGGTAAGAAAGTTAAGCGAGAGGAAGCTTCAATACTTGTCTAAATTGTGTATTCGTTTTAGGTGCACTTACAAGTGTATATAGGAAATATGAACTTAATAAATATGGGATGGCAGTTTGGAAAAAAGCTTTAGAATTAGAGTTTCGGTTTCGATCGAAAATTAGTATATATTTGCAAATATTATGTTTGTTAGGCACAACATTAATGACTGTAAGAAAAACAGTGATGTACACAATATTAATACTAGAAATAAATCTAAACTCGTTGGTACCTATCATCGTTTACATAAGGTACACAACTCATTCGAATGGTCTTGGTATACGTTTTTATAATAGAATGCCTATACATGTAATCGATCATAGGCTTAAGGTGTCACACACAAACTTCTTTGTCATATAACTAACCCAAATATTAACAAACAATTGTTAGTTGAAGGTAATGCGTGGCGATTATCATGGTAATTTAATTAGTAGTGATTTTTATCAGTACCTCGGTTTGTCATGCCCACTAAAATATCATTGCTTGCGATGTAGTCGTGGGCGGGTCGTTTCTTTCCCTCTGATATGGCGAAGGAGATGATGGCTGGTCCATGCGTCGTACTCGTGAACGGGTGCTGCTTGGGGTGATTGGTCGGCCTAGTCAGCGATGCTTTAGACATACAGTTATTTTGGTTCGTTCAACTGCAACTGCAGTCTTTTAATCTAGTCACGAATTATTTTCAACAGCAGATTTTACAACTGATTGTAAGTAGATGTGCACCTTGAATGATTTCTATGTTTAATAGACAAACCTTTAACATTATCAATGAGTGATTTTTCTTTTTTTTGTTTGTGCGCTAGATTTCGGAGCATTTTAATAAAAGGAAATTCAGGTGGCAACAGCTTGCATACTGTTTACCTTACATGTAATATCAACACTATTGTACCTGAAAATCTGACTTTGAAAAGAGTGGCCATGAGTTTCTTTGCCAGTATTCTTCTCATGAGGCTCTACGCATTTTGAAAACTGGAAGTTATGGATCGACACAGGCAGGCAGTAGATTTTGTTGTTTTCGCCTAATTTACCTCGACAATACAGCACATGCTGTGGCGTCTGTTTGTGTCGATCTATGTTTTTTGACTGCAGCTTCAATTTAACGTTCATAAATGTCACTAAGGCCCGTATTTTAAAAGGCGTCTCAGTCGTGAATCTAGTTTCAAAACTAGTTTTAAGAAGAGATTTTATTATAGAACGTCTCTTGAGACAAGATTCACTGATCGTTAATCAGGTAAGTAAAGATCAATGAACAGCTTATTTTAGAACGATACTTATGTCAAAATCTCCTCTCAGGAATAGATTTTGACAGATGTGATCTCTGTTCAGTTGAGACAAGTTCAATCTAGTCTCAAGTGGTAATTTCTAAAGGCCTTTATGGGGAAATTAACGTATTTTATGATGATTTTTCTGAATAACAACGAAAGATTTACTTTACCTTGCTTTATTTACGAAAGAATTACATATCATACACATTTCAATTCACTTTAATTAACATTAAATTGAAATTCAATTCACTTTAAATACACATTTAACCACTTGTTTCAACTAATATCACTCACGACCTTTTGGTTTATAACAAAAATATAACAATAATTTAAATAAACAACCAAAACAACAATTCAACATGACAAGCATTGATAACAATTTGGACGTTCCGTTATAGGTAATATCTAGCCATTTGATTTTAATATTTATAATAATTAATTTAGGGCGAGTTGCTCCTTATTCTTATGTTTATATTGATACACTAGCCAATAATGTATTATGTACAAACCAATAACTAATAATATTTAAATTATATTTGTTAATTATATTTTGTTTAATATAATTTGCTGCGTGTCACAGAACAGTATTTTAGATAATGCAGAAGCGTAATTGAGAACAGACTGTTGAGTTGAGATTGGTTACTGAGACTAGTTTCAGCTGAGTAGAACTCAAAACGCATTCTATAATAAGAGGGACGCTTGAGATTTGATTGGAACTTAAAACTCGTTTCAGCTGATCGGAGTTCAACGGATACTTGAGACGCCTTTTAAAATACGGGCCTTAGTGTCTTAATTCACTGACTGCCTCGGTGGCGCAGTGGTAGCGTACGCGACTGCTGTTCTTGAGGTCTCGGGTTCGATTCCCGGGTCGGACCAAATGTTTGTATGATCTGCAAATATTTGTTTCGGAGTTTGGGTGTTTTCTATCTATAATATGTATGTATTTACAAAAAAAAAAGTATATAAGTATTTATATCAGTTGTCTAGTACCCATAATACAAGCTCTGCTTAGTTTGGGACTAGATGGCGTTGTGTGTTAGATGTCCGAAAATATTTATTTATTATTATTATTTAATTGAATAAATGATTTTGAATTTGAATTTGAAAAAAAAATCGGTTCGGTACTGAAAACATGCCTGCTGTCGTGTTTCGTTGGTGACTTTTAGACCGGAGGCCCAATGATACAGAAGTATCTCATTAGGCCGCCATGGTATGGGTAACCATGCTGCACTGTTACATTGTGTGCATTCGCAGTGAGTATGGTGACCAGCATTTTTGGATTCTGCTTGTATGCTTTCCATCAGGCAAAGTAGAGTAACTTTGGCTGGTCCATACATAAAAACAAAAAAAAAACTATCACGTTCCATTGATAACTACAATTCAAGGGACAAGTGTGTAGCAACTCTCTACCTTTCTTTACAATTTCGGGAAGGGTGGTTTTAGACATTCGGCAAATTCTTGCGCTCGGTGAAACTAGAAATTTGGTTCACACTGGCTTTCTGTAAAACTAAATACTACTGCTATAGGACTATCTTAATAAACTATCCAGTTAGCAAAAAAAATAATCTATTGACTGACAGTTCCAGTGAGAAACGCGTTTAAATAAAATAACAAAAAATTGCTTTACTAATTAAAGTACTGTACAGATGTCAGAGATGAAAGCCAGCCGAAGGAACTGCTACCTCACTTATAATCCAATTCATATTTTTTACGGAAACTTAAAATCTAATTAAAAAGTATTGTATTATTTCAAAAACATAAGAAAATGTAGTTAAAATATTAAATTATGCTACAGATTAAATATGTTAAGTAAGTAGTACTTACAAAGTACTTTATTTTATTTTAACCAAAAAAATACATTTTACACATAAATACCTATTTTGGTTGTTTATTTAGAGAAATATATACATATTGGACTTGTATCTATTTTTATCTATGGCAGAAAAGGTATTTTCCTCCAAAACAAAAGTAGGACTCTCTTATTAGGTAAGGATCGTGCCTAACGGGCCGCAACTTAAAGGATGATTGTTGAGAAACTGTACATATTATTCGGCAAGAAAACTTTCATCGTGCGATGCAGTTTAGTAGTCACTATGTAGTTCAACGTGTCTTCATTAGATGGTATTAAAGTACGTGCTTGGTCTGAAAAGTTTCCAATCAAACGATTATAGAAGACGTTTTTATTTTTTTTTTGTTTACATAATCTTCTTGAACTCTAAACACTCTTCCTGGTGGTTGCTATGCTATTCAAAGATGCACAACTAGATTCACTAGTTTTTATTAACGAATACGCTATGCAATATTAACATTGAGGTTAGCAACTCTTCAGGAAACCTAGTATATACTCCACTGTCTGTGACAATCTCAAAACATGCATATGTTATAATAGGATACAGAATGTTGATAATTAAATTCATCCTTCTACATTTAGCAACAAACTTAGTTTTAAAGCGCTACTACGTATGTATGGTCAACTGCAGAGCAATGAATTTTATACGTCACCCTAGAGACCATTCCGCTCTCTGTGTAGTCAACGTACAATGCTGCTCATTGTTCATTTATTCAACAACAATATATGTTCAAATGTTTATACTATTTACAGCTGTTATATTACAACTTGGTTCCTGGGTTCCTCTTTTGCTTGGCTTCCCTCACGCCCGGCGCTGTTTGGGCCTAGTGGCTCCCGCTAGGGCTTTCACCTGTGGCTGCTCTCTCTGCTTGTCAGTGTCACGTTAAAGAGGCTTTAGTATTCATGAGGTGACCTTGAAATAGTATAGAGAGATAAATTATGTACTCGACCACGAGGATTTACAGAATATTTATTTTCACAAAAGCAAGTTAGAAGTAAATAGTTCGTGAACACAAGAGATAGAGATTAGAGCCAGGGCGTGGCTTCTGAGAGTTCTGATCAGCGAAGGTACCTCCATGGTAGCGTGGGGTACTTAACTTAGCACATAGTAAGCGGAAGATGCCAGACTGGAGGCCCAGGTGTTAGTCTGGTGAATACTGGCGAAAGCAACAAAGCGTCACAGCTGGAGAGCTGTCTTGCAGAGGCGCTGGAACCGGCGTTAGTTGCCGAGCCCCAGACGAGTTGCCGACGCAGCCACCAGGCAGAGAGAGACCTTTTAGTTTGTCACGTTAAAAAGCATGTCTAGTGTGGTACGTCGAGAGATTTTACTTTCGTAATGATATCAATTATTATTAAAATAAACACTATTTGACTGAACTATTGGTCTAGTGATAAGTGACCCTTGATGCCAAACGGGAGGTCGTGGGTTTGATCCCACTAGGGATAAATAAAATGCGATGAATACACTCATTATTCTGCTCTGTGTTTTGGCGTGAGTTATCAGTAATATGTATGTAATTAGTAATATATAAGTATGTTTTAGTGGTCTAGTTACCATAGCACAGGCTTGGCCTAATTTGCGATCAGTTGGCCCCCACGACCATTTATATGAAATTATCAAACTTTACTTTTTAACCGATTTCAAAAATGGAGATGGTTTAGTAATATGTATATGAAAGTAAATTTAAAGGTCATCTGAAATCATACGAGATAATATTAAAATCTAAGTAAACCTGATATAAAATCGTATGTAGAAAAATGAGCGTTCTGACAATAATTTTAGAGCGGCGTTTTATGGGTACATAAAAATCGATGCTCTAAGATTAGGCTTCTGTAATAACAATCTAAGTAATGGTGTAATACAATTATGGCACCAATTCAACTCGTAAAGATGTAACGATCGGTATCTTAGAACTGGATTCTGCTTGCTTCTTCAAATCGCATTTGTAATGGATTTGGAATGAGATACATTTGAAAGAAAAGGCGAAATCGAACTTCAATAACGTCATATGGGGCATATGACTATTAAGAGTAATTGAATAGGCTTTGTACAAAATTGACTTGAAAAGTAACTTAAGGTCAATGAGCCAATGATGAAAAATAAATATGTACAGTTATAAATCTTTTCCACAATACTATAAATACAATAAAAGCAAAAATAATATAAATGCTGTTAATATTAGCTGTGCTCAATGGTGTACTCGTCCCAATCCTTATGTTTGCTAGCGAATCTTGTGTAATTAGTGACAGAGTCAAGATTTTAGTTATAAGAGAACTTGATTGTGGATTGAAAGAAGATGTAGTGATAAGGATCAAAAAGGGTATGCTTCCATGAATGACAGAAGACTCACGAAAGTAATTTATAGAGCAAATGTGTATGGTAGTATCGGAAGAGGTCATCCACGGCGAACATTTACCGACCAAATTAGTGATGTTTTAAAAAGGGTAATGTGAAAAGTACCAGAAACCGACGAGAATGCATGCAGCGATTGATGAATGTGGACAAGGCAAGAGGGGCGTGTCAGAACAAAAAAGAGATCAATTGTCTCTGCCTCTGCAAAACAGGTGTGATTGTATGTATATGTCCACAATATCAAATAACCAAATGAAGTAACACTATCTGCTGATGTTGCCGGAAACAGAGGAGTGGAACAAATATAGCGCGTTCTACCTCTCCAAATTGTCCCCTCTAAGCCATCCCTCACTCTAAAAAGGCAAGTTACGTCACTAAGGCATGCCTCTTAAAATACGTCTTTCTGGTTATTTTCGCTGACTATAGAGAACTCTCTAAAACTACATGATAAAAACAATATTGTAATGTCTCACACACGATTGTCTGATCCTGAATAGACACAGAGTCTATGATATGATACTGGGACCGCTAATATAATATAGATAAATTATACACATACCAGACACATCACATAATTATTGACTATCTCTGTGATATTCGTTTTTATCCAACTGCCCTCATTAGATATTTCTTCATTGAACGAGTAGATGGATCACCTGACAATGGTGCTAATTCTGATGAAAGTGAGTTTTATACTGTTATACGACACTCTACGCATTTTGAAAACTGGAAGTTATGGATCGACGCAGGCAGGCAATAGATTTTGGTGTTTTCCCCTACTTTCCTTTTACAATACAGCACATACTGTGGCGTCTGTTTGTGTCGATCTACGATTTTAAACTATAGCTTCGATTTAACGTTCATAGATGGCACTTAGTGTCTTAATTGAATTAATGATTTTTAATTTGAATTTGAATCTAAACGCCAAAGATGTACGGAAATTAGATATGTTACACTAAAATAGACGTCATCCAAATAAATTTATACGAGAAAAGCGTTTTGAAAATAATTTCCCTAAAAAAAGACAAATTTAGAGCCTACAATTTTAGCTTAGTTTAGTTAAGTGACGCAACAACAGAACTAGCACTAGTATGTAACTGATAACATCTACAAGTAAGTGCATTTACACCGTTAAATTACCCTCCTTCATCATGGACGGTTATTAGAGGGACTACGGTAACCTAACACACGCATTGAAAAGCAACAAGCAAGAAAATAAAATTTTATTAACACTTTTTAACCGATTTTAAAAGAGGAGGAGGTTTTCAATTCGTTTGTATATTATTTTACCTTTTTGTTTTGAGACCATTGTACAGTTTTGGCCAAGTCAAATCCCTCATATTATCAAGAACCTACGCATGCATACACTGATATCATGATCAACCCATAACATTCCACTGCTGGGCTTAAGTCTCCTCTCGGGAGGGGGTTAAGGCCATATTGATAAAGTATACACTGATATACTTTATCAATAAAACTTGAAAAGTTTAAACTCTCGATAAAAAGATTTAAAATAATAAATCAGAATACTAATAGTAGCCATACTGAAATCTAAAATTAAACGAAACCAGGTATAATTCAGAGGTTTACATCGGCGTTCGTCCTTGGCTTTTGAAATCGGAACTACTTGAGGTTTCAGTTGTTTCCCGGAACCTACTTATTACATTCGAGTGTTTGTCCCTCTAATATTACTATCCTAAAAGGTGTGAGGTCCCGGGCTGATCACACGTGTTAGGTTGTTATGTTACCATAACAACCAACCCAGGGTCGCAATTGTGTTTCAAAATTCATTTGCGTCAATTGCTTGTGTAATAAAATATTTTTCTATCTTGCAAACTTTTTTTATGAAAACATTATTGTTTTTACTAATAAACCCATTGAATTAAACCTCCAGGATTAGTCTCTCCGCTTAAGATAGATGTGTCTGTATGTGGTATTATAACAACAAAGAGACACACACTGACACTTGAAACAATTCTCTTTTGCATCTGAGGTTAAAAAAAGTAGGATAAAACGGAAACAAAACTAAACGCTTAGTTTTTCAATCTAGAAACCAGTCCTAGAACTAAAAAGAACAGAAAACACGTAGTTGAAATATCAAAAGAACAGTTATATAAAGTTATAAAAAAGAACGGTAGGGGTGGACACAGTGACAAAATAACAGATCACAGAGACAGTGCAACCATGAATCACAGTGCAGACATGGCGTAACTGGGTGTCTACGGATACGATACGTGAAATGTTGTAGTCCAAGTCGATTAAGTGCATCGAAACGAAATTTTCGAGTTTATTTTTTGTTGAAACTGTATGTTGGCCATAGGACTAATAATTATTTAATCACTATAATATGCAGTTCTTATTTGTTATTCTTGAAATAATTTGCTTTTTTTTCAATTTGTGTCTGTTAATTATATCCCATTATTGAAATAAAATTATATATTTAAACGATTCAAAACAGATAAATTCGTAGAAATTTATTGATTAAAACTAATGCCACTTCTTTGCACGGACAATTATTGCGTAATGGGGTTAACTTCTAAGAACTTAACATTAATTTCTTCTGCTCCTTTCATTAGTCTCAAAGTTATTGGATTTTAGGTATATTTATTGTGAAGTGGAAACAATTGGGGGAGGCCTATGTCGACAGACAACCTGACCAAAGTGGTTGCTAATACATTATTTATTCTTGTTTTTGCTTTGTTAATTAGATTTAAGAATACTATTGTTTTATGAGAATAGCATGTAAGTTAAAAAAGGTCAGCGAATAAAGGCTTTTATTATTATTATTATTATTATATTTATTGTTATATTAAACGTAAGTCAAAATATAAATACAATTCTGATAGGAACTCATAAAGCTTGGTAAAGATAGACTTGTGAATCACAAACATTAAATTACATCCTCATCATAACAGATTGAGAAATGAAGTTTAAAATTCAGGTCGTAACAGAAGATGAATCTCTATCCTAATATCATAAATCCGAAATTAGCTTTGCCTGTTACGCTTCCACAGCTAAACCACTGAACTGATTTGACTCGATTATATTACTAACTGTAATAAGTATATTGTAAAACGTGTCACTACAATTGTCATGAAAGGCGACTTCCTACCTTTAGAGTGTAGGTCAGACTAGTTCGGTCTGTGATGTAGCTCATGATGATGATGATGTTCTCCTAACCCATTATGGCCACGGCGGCCAGTCTCGGCAGTCTCAACGCAGACCAGCCAACTACGCAGAAGATATTATAGTGCACAAGTGTATGCGCAAACACAGGTGCACTCTCTGTTCCCTCACTCTCATAATCCGATGGGACGGTTAACCGACACGATCGGGGAGAGATCAGGTGCAAGATCGACAGTTTTAAGTGCTTTCCTAGGCACGTGGGTTCAGACCCCAACTTCCAAACTCCGAGCTGCTATTAAGTATTTATAGAATCAGAAAAACTCTATAACAATTTTAGCCCGACCTGGGATTCGAACCCGAGATCTCTTTATCAACAGTCGCATACGTTAACCGCTAGACCAATGAGGCAGTTTAACTCATATTGTGTGGTTGTCGCTTATAAAATAAAGGAATCCATCCTGAATATATCTTTCAATCAAGCAACCAAACACAACAACATTGTCCTAAGATATTCATATTTTTAAGTTAATAGATACAATCGCTCAATTGTTTTTATAATTAATTAAGATAACAATTGAATTTCCTTATGTCAAAAATAATACTTGTGAAAATTTGAATAAGGTAAAGGTTGTTTATTTTAACAGTTCTTTACGTTCCAATACTGTTGTATCTGTAGGCTATTATAGTCAAAGCTTTGTACCATGTCCTCGTGATTTATCGTACAATTTAAATAAAGAATATACATTTACTATTTTTTGACTGCATGGTTGGCTTAGTGCTTTAAGCGGTCTTTGTTTAAAGAACAAAAAAACACCTAGAGTCTGCTGCATGCTCACTTGAGACTCAAGACATAGCGAAAGTGGGGTACTATTTATTAGTTTCACTATTTTTTATTTGAATAAATAATGCTCTAGGTATACCTATTTGTTACTTATTTTTACTACCCACTTTAATTTAAGTAAGTGATACAAATAATTAATATAGTAATATATTGTAAGTTATTTTTTTTTAAAGAATCATACATGCATATTAATTCTAGTATGTTACTTAAGACCTTTTAATAATTTGAGACGGCACAACAATGTTATTTAAACCTTTTAAGGCAAAATTGCCATGTGATAGGCAATCGCATAGATATTATAATGTATTGTATTGTATGAAATTGGAAATTTAATATGAAGGGAAAAACAGAAAGGAAGGCAAAACTAGTAAAGGAAATAGCTGATAAGAATGAGTTGAAGAGTGTAAACAATTAAGATGGGAGAACAAATGGTATGTTGTCGAAAAGTCCGAACCCTCTGACTTCACGCTCTTAGCTATATAAAGTCTATATGAATAGAACCAGAACAAGCTCATTATTTGTTTCTATATTAAAAGTTATCCACAAAAAAAGAGGAAAGCCTCAAACGACCTGAATGAACGCATGTCCAAAAGGACATAAAAGTATTAGGACTCCACAAACAAGACGTTCGGAAAAGAAATAAATGACTTCGCACGATTGAGAAAGCCGATCCCGCGGATTAGGGCGAAGAAGAACATGAATAGAAATTGATTTGTATACGCTTTAAAATTTAAAAAAGTTATACATCGATTGAGCTCAAGTTTTGACATCGTGTCACAACGCACAACCACCTCAAACATGATTATTTTTTCTATCATTCGGCACTCTTTTGTTCATCATTACTAATCAATACAACCACAATAAACAACATAATACACACACAACGTACTACAGTTCATTCAGTAATTTATAAAAATACTCTTAAAGAGCAAAGTTGCTCTGTCACATGAGTAAGCCCGCAGTGACTCCTCTAGGATCTAAGTGTAAGATAACATGTTTATTAGATGTTAGTTAAAATTGTTAAAATATGGTTGTCCTATCCCAAAGGTTAAAAATCCCTTAATGATAAAAGAAAAAAAAATACTCTATTAAATTAGAAGTAGGTAGATTGTTCACTTTACCTAAAAAAACTGCAATCCAACATGTACTCCAGAGGGAAACCGAAAAAAACTAAGAGGATACCTCGCTTGCCTTGAACAGATTCGTCATGCACTGTTCTCCATCTGTATCCATCTGTACATATAAATTAGTTAAATGGGTTTGAGTACGCTTCAAAAACTCAAAAAGTTATGCATGGATTGATTTCAAATTTCGACACAATATATAACCGCCTTAAAACGGTTTCGACACGCCTCACTTTTGTTCCTGATTACTAATTAATGTAACCATAATGAACAACAGCAAAACGTGGTACTGTACGACCAGTACTTTATAAAAAATACTCTAATAGAGCAAAGTTACTCTTTTACATGAGTAAACCCGCACTGACTCCTTTATGATCTAAGAGTAACATTTTATGTTTATTTGTTAGTTGAAATAATCACAATGAGGTTGTCTTTTCCGAAAGGATACAAACCCCTAAGTAATAAAAGAAAAAATACTCTATTAAATTAGAAGTAGGTAGATTGTTCATTTTACATAAGAAACTGCAATCCAACATGTACTCCAAAGCAAAACCGAAAAAAAATTAAGAGGATAACGCCCTCACTTCCCTTGAACAGATTCTTCATGCACTGTTCTGAGGGTCCTCGAGCCGAGAATAAGTACCTACCTCATTGTTCTATGACATAATAGGGAGGGAACCATTTTATGTAGCAGTCGTGTCGGCGCGTTTTTGCCACGTAATACACTTTTTATGGTTAGTTCCCTTCATAATGCTCATGAATGATGTATTATGGTTTGCCTATTATATCGAGAAGGTTTTCGGTAATAAAATGTGTAATATTTCACTAACTTCTTGTCCTTTTATTTATTAGACTGTTTAATGGTTGTATACTTGTAATTAATTAAGTTATGAAGTTTTATGATTTGATTTATTGTCGTTAGAGGTTTCTGAATTAAATTTTGTAGTTTTTGGAAATGATTTGTATGATTACATATGCAATGACAACCTATGCAATACCTATATTATAAAAGTGAAAGTAATGTCTGTTTGTCACGGCCAACCGCAACACCAATTTCAAAGAAATTTGGCATGAAGATACATTGTTTCAACAACTCCAGAGGCGTTACAAGTGTGTTGCCGGCCTTTTGGGGATGGGGGGGAGATAGGGGGAGGGGGTAGGGGTGTGGGCCTCCGGTATCCCCACTTACACGGTGAAACACAGCGAAGACACTATTTCACACCGGTTTTCTGTGAGGCCGTGGTATCACTACGGTCGAGCCAGCCCATTCATGGCGAAGCGTGGCTCTCCCACGATAAGGTCATCAGTTAATTCACAAACTTGTGATACACATTTTAATACCTTTTTAAAAATGAAGAATGATAAAATAATTCTTGTGTTTTGTAAATTATTAGTATACGTCACTTATTCACTAGAACTTAATCATTTGTTCAATGTATTTACTGTTTCACAATAATCATTTCAGAATTAGATTTTTTCAAATGCAGAATATGATAATAATCCAATTAATATTATTATACAATAATGTCGTTATTAAATTAATTAATAATTAGTTTTCTTTTATATATTATATCATCGCAGATTAAAATGGTTATTATTATTAAGTCACAGAATAAAAAAAACTGGTTTATATATACACTTGCGTGCGGCTTTGCCCGCAAGTTTGTTAGTCATCGCGGTAGTCTATGTCCTTCCTTAAGAATCAAAGTATCTCCATGCCAAATTTCATTGAAGTCGATGCAGCGATTTAGCCGTGTAAGTGTAATAGACATCGCAACAGAGTTACATTCGAATTTATAAAATTTATAAATGGATGTTAAAATTTTAACTTTAACAAAATTCTGAATTTCAAAAATAAATCTGCAGCCAAGGAACAATTTGAATTTAATTTTGTACATAACATTTCATTCGCAAAAATGTTAAATGTTCAATCCCAACGCGACCCAATTCACAAAGTCATTCAATTAAGTGGTACCAGACGCGCGAAAAAACTGAACTTTTCAAATAATATGATCCACGGAAATACTCTCAAGGTTGTTACTAGAATGTAGATTCCCACTTTTATCTGACGGTCATTTTGTTCCACCTGATCGTAAAAAATAATTGAATGACACAGGAAATGCCCGTAATATCATAACCTGCTATAAAGGTTATAGTTAGGTCCAGAATTGGGTCCACTGTTTCAATTAGATTTGGTGGCAACTGATTCAGTTTTGGAGATAGAATGTGTTGGGGTTCTTGTATATTAGAGTCTAAAAATTTGATGTATCTTCAACTATTATCTAAGATGAAACATGAAACTCAATGAAATTACTCGACATAAAACTAGAGTAAGCGATATCATACGGAGAATCAGTATAGTATAGTAATTAGGAACTTATGGTCGCTGGAGCCAAAATGTGCTGGAGTTGAGACCGCAATTAGACAATCATTGTTTAGGACACCCTACGCCACAAAGATGAATGATTTAAATAAAGTGGTGGCAGCGGTTACATGCTTGATACCTAAGGCCGGGATAGTTGTTGCTCCTTTGAGGATCTTCGTTCAGAAGTGGACGGCGTTAGGTTGATTTGAAACATCAATCCAATGGTTTTATTCTATTTCATTTTTTAATTCTTTGGGTACTCGGTACTCAATATTTTATATATATATATATGTATAAAAAATATTGAGTACCGAGTACCTATAGTATCTATAGATATCTCAGTACGACAATTGCATACGCTATCCCTACGACACTGAGACAGACATCTATATTTATAAAAGAAAGTCGTGTTAGTTACGCTATTTATAACTCAAGAGGGGCTAAACCAATTGGGCTGATAATTGGTGGGGAGGTAGCTTAGAACCAGGAGACAGACAAAGGATACTTTTTACATAGTTTTTTTTTATCATTTTACTTGCCACGCAGCGTTAACCGCGGTTGGTGTTCGGGTTCGGTACCTCGGGGCTTAGCTAGTTTTATACCGAAGCATGGTTGAGCCACGGTGAAGTAAGCTTTATTCTTAATGGGAGTATTACAAAATACATTTGAGTATTTAAAAAGTGGCTACGATTCTTTGAAATTCAATGTATTTGTAAAATGCATTATTAAATTTTAAAGATCAGTTATAAACTACTGCACGAGTTTTCAAAATGTCGTGAAATGTTGAGAAGTCGAGAACTATTGCGCAAGTTGGTAAGTTTCCGATAACAACAGTGGAATTAACTTTTTATCGCACGAACTCAAAGTTCAGGCGTATTTAAAGACTAACTTACATAACAGGGTAGGTAACATAGGAGTTGCTGCATTTATGGAAAGTAGCGATTTACTTTATATTTTTGTTTATCTTATCTATACCAATATATGAAACTGAAGCGTCTATTTGTAATCTATACTAATATATAAAGCTGAAGAGTTTGTTTGTTTTCTTTGTTTCTTTGAACGCGCTAATCTCAAGAATTGCTGGTCCGATTTGAATTTTTTTTATTGTTGGATAGTACATTTATCGAGGAAGGCTATAGGCTGAATATCATCATGGTAAGACCAATAGGAGCGGAGCACCAATAAAAAATGTTTCAAAGACGGGGGAAAATTATCACGCTACGGGCAATAAGAGACGTAAACGAAGTTGCGTGGGTCAGCTAGTTAATTACAAGTATACAACCATTAAACAGTCTAATAAATAAAAGGACAAGAAGTTAGTGAAATATTACACATTTTATTACCAAAAACCTTCTCGATATAATAGGCAAACCATAATACATCATTCATGAGCTCCGGCGTTAGGAATATACATACAGTGTCGCGCGGGACTTTACAAACATACATGTAACGGTCACAAAGAACACCCAGAATAACAATTTGTAGATCACACAAAGTGTTGTCCCATGGGGATTGAGCGCACAACACTTGGCGCAGAAAATAGCGGCGTGGCGACCGCTTAAACACCGTCTAGAGGAACAACTTAGAGGTATTTATTAATACTGGTTATTGTTGATCGACAGTTCTTTAAATATAGTTTGATCTCCGTGACAGTTCCTATCAGTGTAATCTTAGGCGCTAGTCAGTGCGACGCGGATGACCGACGTGGCTGTCCGCAGCACTGAACGACGAATTCATCAGCGACGGACGGTCGGCGCGCGGACTCTCCGCGTCGAACTAAAGCGCCTTAGAACTTGCAAGGTGTGAATTTTTACATTTATAATGTACTAACGATCCGGTTCAGACTGGCACGGAAGTCTTTGAATTGCCTCTATTGTAATATGCATGCTTTATACATATTAACCTTCCCCTTGAATCATTCTATCTATTATTGAAAACTGCATTAAAATCCGTTTAGTAATTTAAAAGATCTGAGCGAACAGACAACGGGAACAACTTCATTTTCTACTATGTCAAGATTTAACTTCATTCGTCTTAAAACTGGCATGTACAGAATTAAAATATAAATAATCTGTACAAATAACACAATGTTTAAACACAAGAAGAAGTTTAAACTAGAATCTGTTTATTTGTTCTACAATATCTAAGATACATTACACTTATCGTGTAGACATGAAGACGCTGTGTATCTATCGTAATAAATACATAGTGTATTTCTATTCCTCTTTAAAAAAAAAACAATAACTAAATAAGCAACTCTACATAAGGAACATAATTTTTTCGATTTACTTTAATCATCTATGTAAATGTTACGTTAGGGTTGCCTATTTCAATTGATAAAACTGTATTTAGTACTGAGTGCTTAGTCTTTCTAATCACTTGAAATCAGTTCATCCAGAGAAATAGTTGACAGGTATGTGTTGACCTCTTTTTCTAATACTGGTACATACTTTTCTAGAACATGGGTCCGAAATAGTACTTCACTTTCCTTGTAATTTGTATTGAAGTATTCAACGGCTTTATCAGCTGGAAAACAAAACAGTAGTTAGTACAAAAATCTGTAGATAGAAATTTAACACTTAGCGCTTTAGTAATCAGGATTTATTTGGCTTGTTTCGATGGTTTGCAGTTTTAGTAAGCAAATGTTTTAGATGAAATTGAAAATAAATCTGTTTTATTTTATTATTAAATACATTTTTATAGTATAATTATGACCTGTGAGTTTCAGAAACGTACTTAAAAAATGAGGTAAAATGTGATCTGAAACATGTTTTGTCACGCTAACAAGAATACCATTCGTGAGAAACATGGTATTATTTAAAAAATCAACTACATCTCGAGATAAATTTAAATTTGATGTATCTCATTCTCACGGCACGCATTTTGGGTATGATTCATAAGACACGGTTACTGAACAATGCATAAATAAACTCGACTACAGCGACCGTGGTGTTATAACAGTCGACACCCGGATGTTATTATTCTTATATTTCTCTAGCTGACCCGATCAGCTTCGTTTGCGTCTCTCCATAAGAATACAGCCTATAGCCTAAAACCTTCCTCGCTAAATGGGCTATCCAACAAAAAAAGAATTAGGAAAATCGGTTCCGCCGTTCACGCGTGATGTCGTGACCAAGGCAAATAGGGATTCATTTTTATATATATTTCATTATAATAATCACATGTAGATTAAGTTCTGCACAAAAACTTACATTTCTCTTTGTTTCCACTGGTTAAGTATTTATTTTCAAATTTCGTCTTTCCTTTAAGATCAGAATCTAGATTATTATTTTTAATAGTAATACGAGTCTTTTGATCTTTTTCAGAAACGGATTTGCTGTAGCTTCCTTTAAATTTTAAAATGTAGTCATCTGGAATGGAATAAACACATATTAAATGTTAATTACTGCACGATTGGCCTAATGGTTTAAGTGGTCACTACGCCACGTGTGTGGGTTCAAATCCCACAGGGGGCGACACCTTGTGTGATCCGAAAATTGTTGTTCCAATTCTGGACGCTCTTTGTATGTTTGTAAAGTCCGCCGCGAAAGAGGATATAAATTCTTAAAGTAGGAGATGACTTTTTTGTTAAAATAACCCGTATGCAGTTCA
The DNA here is from genome assembly GCA_905220595.1 of Spilosoma lubricipeda. Classification (NCBI taxonomy): domain Eukaryota; kingdom Metazoa; phylum Arthropoda; class Insecta; order Lepidoptera; family Erebidae; genus Spilosoma; species Spilosoma lubricipeda. The sequence continues at coordinate 7,232,760 of HG992300.1, forward strand.
ATCCAAAAGATAAGTTACTTGCAACGAATAAACATCAGGTTTTGAAAATACTATTAAAACAATTATTTTTCGTCAAAACTGTACGTTATTATAATGGTTTTATTCACTAACCTATTATTATTGCAGCTAGACCTTTTCCATTAAGATTTGTTGTACCAAAATTGCCTTGTACTCCGAAGTAATAATCAAAAATTAACTCAGGACAATGCAAATGTATTTCATAAGTCGTTTTTTCTAGATCATATCTGCAATAAAGGAAACATGTACAGAAAAAAATGATGACTCAGAGGAAGGTGTTAGTTTGGTGATATTAATTCTTAAAAAAAAATATTTGTACATCTTTCTTTTTCAATGTTTTTAAGTGACAACCCCATTCCAGAAGACAGAACGTCAGTAGGTTCACCACAAATTAGGCTGACCTAAAGGAATTTTTGAGATCGTTTGTTGTTTTTTCGAAAAATGGTTCCTCTTCCATATTTTTTATATTTGTTATCATATATTTGACAAAGACTTGAAAACTCGAGGGTTTAAGATTTGAAGACTTTAAATACTTGACATTGGTAGAAATAGCTGATTAAAATAGCCAATTAATTAGCTGGTTGTCATCTCATCAAAAAAGAAGAAGGAATTTTGGCTACCTGGTAAAAGCCTTGGAAGGCCGCTGGATGCAAGCGGCACAAGATCAATTCTTAAAAGAGTCATATGTTTTTGTCTATGCAGTAAACATCTTTCACTTGGGATGATGATGAACATGGCGTTACTACTACCCTAACAAACTCGGTTCAGGAGCTATCATGCTTTCAAAACTCAAATACATAAATATGATCCTGGTAAAGTATGTCATAATAATACTTACTTCGCCAATAAAACATCACACTTTTTTAACCCCGATAGAGTCGAATTCGTCACTTCATAAGTGAGGTCATCTACATGTCCGTTTATTTGATCCACATGTAATGGATCAACTGAGTTTGTTGTGACGATAGACTTAAAAGTGCTTTTTGCGCCTTTTAAAAGACAATCTTCATCCTTTAAATCACATGGTTGTTTACCTTAAACAAGAATAAATACTTTCATTAGTAGAACTCATATTTAAAAAGCACTAGTTTGTGCCCGCAACGCCGGTCGCGTGTGTGTCGGTTAACGCGGTAAAGAGTATCCTGTCTCAATAATCAAAGTACCTCCATTTAAAATTTTATTTACATTGATCCAGTAGTTTAGTTTCTAAAGCGTAACAGATGGACAGACAAAGTTACTTTCGAATATGTAGTAATATTAATATGGATAAAGGTTATTCGTCCATGCTTATTTGAAGATCCTTGATAGGCACCTTAAGGGGGTGAAACATTAGACGACTGGTAGTGAGAGACGAGGTTGTCTATTACTATATCGGAAGCTATACTAGGGTATTGATACGCGGGGATTACCAATTGCGAAGTATATATATATGTACGTAAAATTTATTCTACTTACCTAAAACTGAATGGAGCAAAACTAATGCCACCACAAACCACACAAACTGAATGTGAATCATGATTATTTGAGGTCTATCATACCACTGTTCAGTCCTAAATTTATTTTGCTTATTTATACTTAACTTTATCTTATGTATTTATCTCACATCTATATAATGTATTGTTTCCGTAACGCATGTAACCCATACGGATAATTAGGCTTAATTTTTTTTTGTTATATGATGAAATTAACATATTTTTATGTTAATTTCAAGGTTTAAATTCATAAATATGAATACCTGTTATCTAGTGTAAATTTCAATGAAACTAAGTTTAAACTCGAAAACAAGAATGCCAAGAATGTCAAAATCGGTCCAGCCGTTCCAGGGATTAACCAGAACAAACAGACAGACAGACCGACAGACAGACAAAAATAATAAAAAATGTTATTTTGGTACATGTATCGTGTATATGTAGGATTATTTTAATATTACAACAGACACTCCAATTTCATTTATTTGCATAGAAAACAAATTGCAAGTTGATCATGACTTGAAGTAGCCGGGCTGTACATGTTAACTATTGTATAATTTTCATACAAGATGAAAAAACACAAAAAGAAGTATCCCTGTTTAATCTTCTTAAATCTTGATTTCTATCAAATCATGTACCTATAATATTGCGGTTTTTCGTATTATATTATACTTTACAATTTAAGAGGTTTTTTTTTTTATATATTTCATGTTTGCCTATGAATAAATACGAATTTGAATACATAATTATTATTACTTAAGCTTGAACAGTTCAAGAAGTAATAAGCCTCCTAACATTTAATAGTAAATAAACTGACGTCATTTACATTCATATCATATATATTACATATGGTAGCAACAGAGTCACATTGATTTCAGCACATGCTGTCGTGTTTATAGTGTTGGTCATCATGCTGCATTGTTGTTTTGTCTGCATTCGTAATGAGTACGGTGACCGCCACCCTTGGATCCTGTTCATGCTTTTCGTTAGGTGGGGTAGAGTCACTTTGGTAAGCCCATACATAAAAAATAGAGAAACATAAACACTAAAGAAAACTAATTTAAATAAAATTATACAACATTTAATTAAAGCATTTTCTTACTATCAAATTTGAAAATAATACAAGTTTATTCTTATAAAATATTATCAAACAATTCCTACTAGTTATAAATTGCATCTTATGACCAAGTTCTCTCAATTCGATTCAAAGTCGTCATTATAATAAAACTCAATAACAACGTTTTTAGTAATATGAAAACTTTATTAAATGAATGCATTAAAGAAGCAAGAACATGAGTAAAAATCTTATATTTGTGCAAAAAAAACTAACATTAACAATATTGGTGACATCTTACATTAAAATTTGTAATACTTACTAATTAAGTTGAAATTAAGTTATCCAGTATTACTTTCATTAATTAATTGTTTTTATTGTGAAAAAATATTCTGTGAAACGTTAACAAGTTTTACTTAAATATCATCATGGTTCTTATTTTTCTGTAGTTTGATTCTTTCAATTAGCACGTGTACGAAGTAGTTTGTAATTATTTTAAGTTAATGTTTGTGTTAACTCCATACAATACCTTAAATAAATAAAAAATAAATACTTTAACACAAATCAAATGCAATTTTATAGAATAGGAGCCACTGAGGAGATGTTGAGTCTTTTTTTGAAACTAATTTAGAAAGTAGAAGTTTCAATATTAACAGACATTCTACTTTATATGCATCATTCACTTTGGTAAAGTTATTCAAATCAACTAAAGACTGTTTTATTACATAAATAACATTACTTAATTAACATTTTATTCATTACGGTATACACCCGTGATATAATTAATTTTATAATTATTATTATATATTATTAAATAAATTAATATAAACTACTGCACGAATTTGCAAAATGTCGTGAAATGTTAAGAAGTCCAGAACTATTGCGCAAGTTGGTAAGTTTCCGATAACAACAGTGGAATTAACTTTTTATCGCACGAACTCAAAGTTCAGGCGTATTTTAAGACTAACTTACATAACAGGGTAGGTAATATAGGAGTTGCTGCAATTTATGCAAAGTAGCGATTTGCTTGAATTTAGAAATTATCCTATCAATACCAATATATGAAACTGAAGTGTCTGTTTGTAATGTTACATATACAGCTTTTTTTAAATATCTATTATCAGTCTGTTCTGTAACAGCTGGACTAATTTTGACTGGTATTTCATTAACAGATGATATAATGAGTAACTTAAACTACTTTTATTTTAGATTTATTGAATTATTGCAGGTATAATAATGACCGCGGGAAGCACCGTCCGACGCCGCTACTTCATAGTAGTTTAACGTGATTTACAAAAGTATTATGTATATGGATTGAATTTAAACACACAATAATATGAACAGGTCAAAGATATATATCAGACAAATTAAAAAAAAAGGGAAAATCAGCAAATTAATTAGAATATACATCCACATGTTAAAAGTTTTTTAAAATATAATAATTATAGATAATGTTTACCAAATACTCAGAGCAGATGAACATTAACCACTATGAATGGAAAAATTATAGTCGGAATCCAGATGCTCTTTTAAAATAATTAACAAGAGACAACCGTTTGAGTTATATGAATCTTAATTTATAGTATGGCTGAATTTTCATCCAGGATCTAATCAGTAAAATTAGTTGCAAACAATATTTAAAAAATCGCAACTTCATTAGAGACGTAAAATTATTTTCATATATAACATAATTGAATTAAGCTATTTTTAGGCCTTATACTATTAGAAAACACCCCGACACAGTTCACCAAGTAATAAAATTAATCAAGTACCCATTCATTCTCGATTTTACACTTTGTTACTTATGCCATAATAAAATACTGTAGTAGGCGCAAACACGCAATTGCCTCCGCTACAGTCCACAATTACTAACGGTACAAGGAAAGTCACTTCGCCAAATTTCCTTTAGCTGACATTCTCCTCAATTAGCCAGTTTTAATGGCAAAATATGGACAGCAAAGGCCGGACTCTTGCTTAGTTTTGTTGACACATTTTTGTACGCAAATTAGCTCAGTGGGGAAACGTTTATGTCGTTTGTAGTCAAATGTCAGGTGTCGCTTTAGAGTATTTTCGGGAATAAAGCTCAAAAAGTATCGTGTTTTTTATGGTCGACAAAATGTGTGTCATAGTTCTCTAGAGAAAATGTAACGTTAAATTATTGTGAATTCTGTTTTCAGGTTTATTATCATCACTCACACACATCAACAACCTATAACAGTTCACAGCTCAACATAGGCCTCAACTTGAGGAGGGGTCCGGATGTGTTAATAACAGCAATTCCCGGTTCCCTCCCGTCTCAGGCGCAGAGTGGCACACCGTGTGGTTTTAGTCGGTTCGATTCCGACACATCGCCCCTCCGCAAACCTTCCATAGGTTAAAAAAAAAAAAAAATTCTTTAACAATTAACGTTTGCAATAACTTCATAATATCATTTAAAATAATATTTCTGAACCTCAACATAACAAGAGCAACTGAAATATTTTACTATTATATTGAGACCAACATACACACATATGGCATTACTTTCTTTTTAAATACAACTCCCGCATTAGGAATATACATCCAATGTCGCGGGGGACTTATCAAACATACATGTAACGGTCACAAAGGACACTGAACTGAACTGAACTGAAACTGCATTAAAATCCGTTGAGTAATTTAAAAGATCTGAGCGAACAGACAGCTGGAGTAACTTAATTTTCTACACTGTAAAGATGTAACTTCATTCGTCTTAAAACTGGCATGTACAGAATGAAAATATAAGTAATCTGTACAAATAACACGTCTTACATCTTTAAAATTGGTGGATGGTGATAAGGTTATAAATAGTACAAGTTTAAATTAGAATCTGTTTATTTGTTCTACAATATCTAAGATACATTACACTTATCGTGTAGACATGAAGACACTGTGTATCTATTGTAATGAATACCCAGTATATTTCCAGTGCTTCTTAAAAAAAACAATAACTAAATAAGCAACAATATTTTCTCGATTTTGTTAATCGTCTATGTATATATTATGTTAAAGTTGCCTATTTCAATTGATAAGACTGTATTTAGTTCTGATTCTTCCTAATCACTTGAAATCAGTTCATCCAGAGAAATAGTTGACAGATATGTGTTGACCTCTTTTTCTAATACTGGTACATACTTCTCCAGAACATGGGTCCGAAATAGTACTTCACGTACCTTGTAATTTGTATTGAAGTATTGAATGAACTTATCAGCTGGAAAACAAAACAGTATTAGTTCAAAAATCTGTAGATAGAGATTTAACATTTTGACAGTTAATTTCATTTTTTTTTTACTTTAACATTTAGGACTTTAGTAATTAGGATTTATTTGGCTTGTTTCGATAGTTTGCAGTTTTAGTAAGCAAATGTTTTAGATGAAATTGAAAATAAATCAGTTTTATTTTATTATTAAATTCATTTTTATGGTATAATTATGACCTGTGAGTTTCAGAAACTACGTAAACAAGTACAATTTTAACAAAAATAAAACCGACTTCAAGTTTCGACTCGATTTCTCGTGGATGCCATCATCAGATATTAATGTCCTTATCATGGTACCACAATCGGGACATCTCCTTTTCATTAAAAAAAGAATCATCAAAATCGGTTCATAAAAGACGAACACAGATAATATATACATATATGTATGTATACGGTCGATTTGAGAAACCTCCTCCTTTTTTTAAAGTCGGTTAAAAATGAGGTAAAATTTGATGTGAAACATGTTTTGTCACGCCAACAAGAATACCGTTCGTGAGGAACGTAATATTATTTAAAAATCAACTACTCGAGATAAATTTCAGGTAGTAGAGCCACGCTGATTTTAGCACGAACGGGCCGGCTCGACCGGGGCGGTACTACCCTGTCACAGAAAATCAACCTAAAATGACAGCGATCATGTTGTCGTGTTTCGTTGGTGAGTGTGAGACCGGAGGCCCAATGATGCAGAAGCAACACTAGCCCGCCATGGTGTTGGTCACCATGCGGCATTGTTGCATTGTCTGCATTCCCAGTATGGTGACCTGACCTGACCATATAGAGACCACTCTTGGATTCTGCATAAGCAGAATCCAAGAGTGGTCTCTTGGATTCTGCTTATGCTTTCCATCAGGCAGAGTAGAGTCATTTTGGCAGGGCCAAATATAAAAAAAAAAGAATAAAAAAAAAAAAATTTGATGTATCTCATTCTCACGGCACGCATTTTGGGTATGATTCATAAGATACGGTTACTGAACAAGGCATAAATAAACTCGACTACAGCGACCGTGGTGTTATAACAGTCGACACCCGGATGGTATTATTCTTATATTTCTCTAGCTCACCCGCTCAGCTTCGTTTGCGTCTCTCCATAAGAAATATTTTTTCTCCCTCGATATGTAACATTACTTTGCTCCTATTGGTCGTAAAGTAATGTTACATAGCCTAAAACCTTCTTCGCTAAATGGGCTATTCAACAACAAAAGAATTAGCAAAATCAGTTCCGCCGTTCTCGCGTGATGTCGTGACCAAGGCAAGTAGGGATTCATTTTTATATATATTTCATTATAATAATCACATGGTGATTAAGTTCTGCATAAAAACTTACATTTCTCTTTGTTTCCACTGGTTAAGTATTTATTTTCTAATATCGCCTTTCCTTTAAGATCAGAGTCTAGATTATTATTTTTAATAGTAATACGAGTCTTTTGATCTTTTTCAGAAACGGATTTGCTGTAGCTTCCTTTAAATTTTAAAATGTAATCATCTGGAATAAACACATATTAAATGTTAATTACTGTACTGTTGGCCAATGGTTTAAGTGGTCACCACGCCACGTCGCTTTCTACTGCGCCAAATGTTGTGGGTTCATATCCCACATGGGACAACACTTTGTGTGATCCGAGAATTGTTGTTCCAAGTCTGGATGCTTTTTGTGTCCGTATTATGTATGTTTGTAAAGTCCCCCGCGAAAGAGGATGTATATTCTTAATGTAGGAGATGACTTTTTTGTTAAAATAACCCGTATGCAGTTCAATCCAAAAGATAAGTTACTTGCAACGAATAAACATCAGGTTTTGAAAATACTATTAATATTGTTTTTGAAAAAAAAATTACATTATTTTAATGTTTTTATTCACTAACCTATTGTTACTGCAGCAAGACCTTTTCCATTAAGACTTATAGTACCAAAATTGCCTTGTATTCCGTAGTAATAATCAAAAATTAACTCAGGACAATGCAAATGTATTTCATAAGTCGTTTTTTCTAGATCATATCTGCAATAAAGGAAACATGTACAGAAAAAAATGATGACTCAGAGGAAGGTATTAGTTTGGTGATATTAATTCTAAAAAAAAATATTTATACATCCTTCTTTTTCAATGTTTTTTAAGTGACAACCCCATTCCAGAAGACAGAACGTCAGTAGGTCCACCATAAATTAGGCTGACCTAAAGGAATTTTTGAGATCGTTTTTTGTTTTTTCGAAAAATGGTTCCTCTTCCATATTTTTTATATTTGTTATCATTAATTTCATCACGACAAAGACTTGAAAACTCGAGGTTTTAAGATTTGAAGACTTTTAATACTTGACATTGGTAGAAATAGCTGATTAAAATAGCCAACTAATTAGCTGGTTGTCATCTCATCAAAAAAGAAGAAGGAATTTTGGCTACCTGGTAAAAGCCTTGGAAGGCCGCTGGATGCAAGCAGCACAAGATCAATTCTTAAAAAGAGTCATATGCTTTTGTCTATGCAGTAAACATCTTTCACTTGGGATGATGATGAACATGGCGTTACTACTACCCTAACAAACTCGGTTCAGGAGCTATCATGCTTTCAAAACTCAAATACATAAATATGATCATGGTAAAGTATGTCATAATAATACTTACTTCGCCAATAAAACATCACACTTTTTTAACCCCGATAGAGTCGAATTCGTCACTTCATAAGTGAGGTCATCTACATGTCCGTTTATTTGATCCACATGTAATGGATCAACTGAGTTTGTTGTGACGATAGACTTAAAAGTGCTTTTTGCGCCTTTTAAAAGACAATCTTCATCCTTTAAATCACATGGTTGTTTACCTTAAACAAGAATAAATACTTTCATTAGTAGAACTCATATTTAAAAAGCACTAGTTTGTGCCCGCAACTCCGGTCGCGTGTGTGTCGGTTAACGCGGTAAAGAGTATCCTGTCTCAATAATCAAAGTATTTTAAAATTTTATTTACATTGATCCAGTAGTTTAGTTTCTAAAGCGTAACAGATGGACAGACAAAGTTACTTTCGAATATGTAGTAATATTAATATGGATAAAGGTTATTCGTTCATGCTTATTTGAAGATCCTTGATAGGCACCTTAAGGGGGTGAAACATTAGACGACTGGTAGTGAGAGACGAGGTTGTCTATTACTATATCGGAAGCTATACTAGGGTATTGATACGCGGGGATTACCAATTGCGAAGTATATATATGTGTACGTAAAATTTATTCTACTTACCTAAAACTGAATGGAGCAAAACTAATGCCACCACAAACCACACAAACTGAATGTGAATCATGATTATTTGAGGTCTCTCATACCACTGTTCAGTCCTAAATTTATTTTGCTTATTTATACTTAACTTTATCTTATGTATTTATCTCACATCTTTATAATGTATTGTTTCCGTAACGCATGTAACCCATACGGATAATTAGGCTTAATTTTTTTTGTTATATGATGAAATTAACATATTTTTATGTTAATTTCAAGGTTTAAATTCATAAAATATGAATACCTGTTATCTAGTGTAAATTTCAATGAAACTAAGTTTAAACTCGAAAACAAGAATGCCAAGAATGTCAAAATCGGTCCAGCCGTTCTAGGGATTAACCAGAACAAACAGACAGACCGACAGACAGACAAAAATAATAAAAAATGTTATTTTGGTACATGTATCGTGTATATGTAGGATTATTTTAATATTACAACAGACACTCCAATTTCATTTATTTGCATAGAAAACAAATTGCAAGTTGATCATGACATCGAAGTAGCCGGGCTGTATATGTTAACTATTGTATAATTTTCATACAAGATGAAAAAACACAAAAAGAAGTATCCCTGTTTAATCTTCTTAAATCTTGATTTCTATCAAATCATGTGCCTATAATATTGCGGTTTTTCGTATTATATTATGCTTTACAATTTAAGAGGTTTATTTTAAGTTTTTTTTTAATTTCATGTTTGCCTATGAATAAATAGGAATTTGAATACATAATTATTATTACCCAAGCTTGAACAGTTCAAGAAGTAATAAGCCTACTAACATTTAATAGTAAATAAACTGACGTCATTTACATTCATATCATATATATTACATATGGTAGCAACAGAGTCACATTGATTTCAGCACATGCTGTCGTGTTTATAGTGTTGGTCATCATGCTGCATTGTTGTTTTGTCTGCATTCGTAATGAGTACGGTGACCGCCACCCTTGGATCCTGTTCATGCTTTTCGTTAGGTGGGGTAGAGTCACTTTGGTAAGCTCATACATAAAAAATAGAGAAACATAAACACTAAAGAAAACTCATTTGAATAAAATTATACAACATTTAAATAAAGCATTTTCTTACTATCAAATTTGAAAATAATACAAGTTCATTCTTATAAAATATTATCAAACAATTCCTACTAGTTATAAATTGCATCTTATGACCAAGTTCTCTCAATTCGATTCAAAGTCGTCATTATAATAAAACTCAATAACAACGTTTTTAGTAATATGAAAACTTTATTAAATTAATGCATTAAAGAAGCAAGAACATGAGTAAAAATCTTATATTTGTGCAAAAAAACTAACATTAACAATATTGGTGACATCTTACATTAAAATTTGTAATACTTACTAATTAAGTTAAAATTAAGTTATCCAGTATTACTTCCATTAATTAATTGTTTTTAGTGTGAAAAAATATTCTGTAAAACGTTAACAAGTTTTACTTAAATATCATCATGGTTCTTATTTTTCTGTAGTTTAATTCTTTTAATTAGCACGTGTACGAAGTAGTTTGTAATTATTTTAAGTTAATGTTTGTGTTAACTCCATACAATACCTTAAATAAATAAAAAAATAATACTTTAACTCAAATCAAATGCAATTTTATAAAATAGGAGACACTGAGGAGATGTTGTGTCTTTTTTTGAAACTGATTTAGAAAGTAGAAGTTTCAATATTAACAGACATTCTACTTTAGATGCATCATTCACTTTGGTAAAGTTATTCAAATCAACTAAAGACTGTTTTATTACATAAATAACATTACTTAATTAACATTTTATTCATTACGGTATACACCCGTGTTATAATGAATTTTATAATTATTATTATATATTATTAAATAAATTAATATAAACTACTGTACGAGTTATCAAAATGTCGTGAAATGTTGAGAAGTCGAGAACTATTGCGCAAGTTGGTAAGTTTCCGATAACAACAGTGGAATTAACTTTTTATCGCACGAACTCAAAGTTTAGGCGTATTTAAAGACTAACTTACATAACAGGCTAGGTAATATAGGAGTTGCTGCAATTTATGGAAAGTAGCGATTTGCTTGATATTTTAAATTATCCTATCAATACCAATATATGAAACTGAAGTGTCTGTTTGTAATTTCATATATACAGCTTTTTTTAAATGTCTATTATCAGTCTGTTCTGTAACAGCTGGACTAATTTTGACTGGTATTTCATTAACAGATGATATAATGAGTAACTTAAACTATTTTTATTTTAGATTTATTGAATTATTGCAGGTATAATAATGACCGCGGGAAGCACCGTCCGACGCCGCTACTTCATAGTAGTTTAACGTGATTTACAAAAGTATTATGTATATCGATTGAATTTAAACACACAATCATATGAACTGGTCAAAGATATATATCAGACAAATTAAAAAAAAGGAAAATCAGCAAATTAATTAGAATATACATCCACATGTTAAAAGTTTTTTGAAATATAATAATTATAGATAATGTTTACCAGATACTCAGAGCAGATGAACATTAACCACTATGAATGGAAAAATTATAGTCGGAATCCAGATGCTCTTTTAAAATAATCAATAAGAGACAACCGTTTGAGTTACATGAATCTTAATTTATAGTATGGCTGAATTTTCATCCAGGATCTAATCAGTAAAATTAGTTGCAAACAATATTTAAAAAATCGCAACTTCATTAGAGACGTAAAATTATTTTCGTATAAAACATAATTGAATTAAGCTATTTTTAGGCCTTATACTATTAGAAAACACCCCGACACAGTTCACCAAGTAATAAAATTAATCAGGTACCCATTCATTCTCGATTTTACACTTTGTTACTTATACCATAATAAAATACTGTAGTAGGCGCAAACACGCAATTGCCTCCGCTACAGTCCACAATTACTAACGGTACAAGGAAAGTCACTTCGCCAAATTTCCTTTAGCCGACATTCTCCTCAATTAGCCAGTTTTAATGGCAAAATATGGACAGCAAAGGCCGGACTCTTGCTTAGTTTTGTTGACACATTTTTGTACGCAAATTAGCTCAGTGGGGAAACGTTTATGTCGTTTGTAGTCAAATGTCAGGTGTCGCTTTAGAGTATTTTCGGGAATAAAGCTCAAAAAGTATCGTGTTTTTTATGGTCGACAAAATGTGTGTCATAGTTCTCTAGAGAAAATGTAACGTTAAATTATTGTGAATTCTGTTTTCAGGTTTATTATCATCACTCACACACATCAACAACCTATAACAGTTCACAGCTCAACATAGGCCTCAACTTGAGGAGGGGTCCGGATGTGTTAATAACAGCAGTTCCCGGTTCCCTCCCGTCTCAGGCGCAGAGTGGCACACCGTGTCGTTTTAGTCGGTTCGAATCCGACACATCGCCCCTCCGCAAACCCCGGCGGGGTGATGGGCCGAGGGGGTTTCCATAGGTTAAAAAAAAAAAATCTTTAACAATTAACGTTTGCAATAACTTCATAATATCATTTAAAATAATATTTCTGAACCTCAACATAACAAGAGCAATAAACTGAAATATTTTACTACTAGCTGAACCCCGCAGTGTTACCCGCGGTTATTGTTGTACCGCGAGTAACGCCGCGGGACAAAGTTAGTCTAAAAAAAGTAGCCTAAGTTACTCCCCGGATCATCAGCTACCTGCCAGTGAAAGTCCCGTCAAAATCCGTCCAGCCGTTCCAGAGATTACCCGGAACAAACAGACAGACAGACAGACAGACAGACAGACAGACCGACAGACAGACAGACAAAAAATTTTTTAGCTACATTTTTGGTATATGTACCGTGTATACATACATATGCATTTAGTAAAAAGCTGTTATTTCAATATTACAAACAGACACTCCAATTTTATTTAGTTGTATAGATTATATTGAGACCAACATACACACATATGGCATTACTTTCTTTTTTAAATACAACTCCCGCATTAGGAATATACATCCAGTGTCGCGGGGACTTATCACACATACATGTAACGGTCACAAAAGACACTGAACTGAACTGAACTGAAACTGCATTAAAATCCGTTGAGATTTAAAAGATCTGAGCAAACAGACAGCGGGAGCAACTTAATTTTCTACTTTGTAAAGATGTAACTTCATTCGTCTTAAAACTGGCATGTACAGAATGAAAATATAAGTAATCTGTACAAATAACACGTCTTACATCTTTAAAATTGGTGATAAGGTTATAAATAGTACAAGTTTAAATTAGAATCTGTTTATTTGTTCTACAATATCTAAGATACATTACACTTATCGTGTAGACATGAAGACACTGTATATCTATTGTAATGAATACCCAGTATATTTCCAGTGCTTCTTAAAAAAAACAATAACTAAATAAGCAACAATATTTTTTCGATTTTTGTTAAACGTCTATGTATATATCATTATGTTAAAGTTGCCTATTTCAATTGATAAGACTGTATTTAGTTCTGATTCTTCCTAATCACTTGCAATCAGTTCATCCAGAGAAATAGTTGACAGATATGTGTTGACCTCTTTTTCTAATACTGGTACATACTTCTCCAGAACATGGGTCCGAAATAGTACTTCACGTACCTTGTAATTTGTATTGAAGTATTGAACGAATTTATCAGCTGGAAAACAAAACAGTATTAGTTCAAAAATCTGTAGATAGAGATTTAACATTTTGACAGTTAATTTCTTTTTTTTTTTACTTTAACATTTAGGATTTTAGTAATTAGGATTTATTTGGCTTGTTTCGATAGTTTGCAGTTTTAGTAAGCAAATGTTTTAGATGAAATTGAAAATAAATCAGTTTTATTTTATTAATAAATTCATTTTTATGGTATAATTATGACCTGTGAGTTTCAGAAACTTACGTAAACAAGTACAATTTTAACAAAAATAAAACCGACTTCAAGTTTCGACTCGATTTCTCGTGGATGCCATCATCAGATATTAATGTCCTTATCATAGTACCACTTTCGGACATCTCTTTTTCATTAAAAAAGAATCATCAAAATCTGTTCATAAAAGACGAAGTTATCCACGAACACAGATAATATATACATATATGTATGTATACGATCGATTTGAGAAACCTCCTCCTTTTTTTGAAGTCGGTTAAAAATGAGGTAAAATTTGATGTGAAACATGTTTTGTCACGCCAACAAGAATACCGTTCGTAAGAAACATAATATTATTTAATAATCAACTACTCGAGATAAATTTAAATTTGATGTATCTCATTCTCACGGCACGCATTTTGGGTATGATTCATAAGACACGGTTACTGAACAATGCATAAATAAACTCGACTACAGCGACCGTAGTGTTATAACAGTCGACACCCGGATGGTATTATTCTTATATTTCACTAGCTGACCCGCTCAGCTTCGTTTGCGTCTCTCCATAAGAAATATTTTTTGTCCCATTCTCCCAACATTTTCGGTCAATACCCGGCTCCTATTGGTCGTAAAGTAATGTTACATAGCCTAAAACCTTCTTCGCTAAATGGGCTATTCAACAACAAAAGAATTAGCAAAATCAGTTCCGCCGTTCTCGCGTGATGTCGTGACCAAGGCAAGTAGGGATTCATTTTTATATATATTTCATTATAATAATCACATGATGATTAAGTTCTGCATAAAAACTTACATTTCTCTTTGTTTCCACTGGTTAAGTATTTATTTTCTAATATCGCCTTTCCTTTAAGATCAGAGTCTAGATTATTATTTTTAATAGTAATACGAGTCTTTTGATCTTTTTCAGAAACGGATTTGCTGTAGCTTCCTTTAAATTTTAAAATGTAATCATCTGGAATAAACACATATTAAATGTTAATTACTGCACGATTGGCCAATGGTTTAAATGGTCACCACGCCACGTCGCTTTCTACTGCGTCAAGTGCTGTGGGTTCATATCCCACATGGGACAACACTTTGTGTGATCCGAGAATTGTTGTTCCAAGTTGTTTTTGTAAAGTCCCCCGCGAGAGAGTATGTAAATTCTTAAAGTAGGATATGACTTTTTTTGTTAAAATAACCCGTATGCAGTTCAATCCAAAAGATAAGTTACTTGCAACGAATAAACATCAGGTTTTGAAAATACTATTAATATTTTTTTGGCAAAATTTTACATTATTTTAATGTTTTTATTCACTAACCTATTGTTATTGCAGCTAGACCTTTTCCATTAAGACTTATAGTACCAAAATTGCCTTGTATTCCGTAGTAATAATCAAAAATTAACTCAGGACAATGCAAATGTATTTCATAAGTCGATTTTTCTAAATCATATCTGCAATAAAGGAAACAGGTACAGAAAAAAATGATGACTCAGAGGAAGGTGTTAGTTTGGTGATATTAATTCTTTAAAAAAATATTTATACACCCTTCTTTTTCAATGTTTTTAAGTGACAACCCCATTCCAGAAGACAGAACGTCAGTAGGTCCACCACAAATTAGGCTGACCTAAAGGAATTTTTGAGATCGTTTTTTGTTTTTTCGAAAGATGGTTCCTCGTCCATATTTTTTATATTTGTTATCATTAATTTCATCATGACAAAGACTTGAAAACTCGAGGGTTTAAGATTTGAAGACTTTAAATACTTGACATTGGTAGAAATAGCTGATTAAAATAGCCAACTAATTAGCTGGTTGTCATCTCATCAAAAAAAAAGAAGGAATTTTGGCTACCTGGTAAAAGCCTTGGAAGGCCGCTGGATGCAAGCAGCACAAGATCAATTCTTAAAAAGAGTCATATGCTTTTGTCTATGCAGTAAACATCTTTCACTTGGGATGATGATGAACATGGCGTTACTACTACCCTAACAAACTCGGTTCAGGAGCTATCATGCTTTCAAAACTCAAATACATAAATATGATCTTGGTAAAGTATGTCATAATAATACTTACTTCGCCAATAAAACATCACACTTTTTTAACCCCGATAGAGTCGAATTCGTCACTTCATAAGTGAGGTCATCTACATGTCCGTTTATTTGATCCACATGTAATGGATCAACTGAGTTTGTTGTGACGATAGACTTAAAAGTGCTTTTTGCGCCTTTTAAAAGACAATCTTCATCCTTTAAATCACATGGTTGTTTACCTTAAACAAGAATAAATACTTTCATTAGTAGAACTCATATTTAAAAAGCACTAGTTTGTGCCCGCAACTCCGGTCGCGTGTGTGTCGGTTAACGCGGTAAAGAGTATCCTGTCTCAATAATCAAAGTACCTCCATTTAAAATTTTATTTACATTGATCCAGTAGTTTACTTTCTAAAGCGTAACAGATGGACAGACAAAGTTACTTTCGAATATGTAGTAATATTAATATGGATAAAGGTTATTCGTCCATGCTTATTTGAAGATCCTTGATAGGCACCTTAAGGGGGTGAAACATTAGACGACTGGTAGTGAGAGACGAGGTTGTCTATTACTATATCGGAAGCTATACTAGGGTATTGATACGCGGGGATTACCAATTGCGAAGTATATATATGTGTACGTAAAATTTATTCTACTTACCTAAAACTGAATGGAGCAAAACTAATGCCACCACAAACCACACAAACTGAATGTGAATCATGATTATTTGAGGTCTCTCATACCACTGTTCAGTCCTAAATTTATTTTGCTTATTTATACTTAACTTTATCTTATGTATTTATCTCACATCTTTATAATGTATTGTTTCCGTAACGCATGTAACCCATACGGATAATTAGGCTTAATTTTTTTTGTTATATGATGAAATTAACATATTTTTATGTTAATTTCAAGGTTTAAATTCATAAAATATGAATACCTGTTATCTAGTGTAAATTTCAATGAAACTAAGTTTAAACTCGAAAACAAGAATGCCAAGAATGTCAAAATCGGTCCAGCCGTTCCGGGGATTAACCAGAACAAACAGACAGACAGACCGACAGACAGACAAAAATAATAAAAAATGATGTTTTGGTACATGTATCGTGTATATGTAGGATTATTTTAGTATTATAAACAGACACTCCAATTTCATTTATTTGCATAGAAAACAAATTGCAAATTGATCGTGACATCGAAGTAACCGGGCTGTACATGTTAACTATTGTATAATTTTCATACAAGATGAAAAAACACAAAAAGAAGTATCCCTGTTTAATCTTCTTAAATCTTGATTTCTATCAAATCATGTGCCTATAATATTGCGGTTTTTCGTATTATATTATGCTTTACAATTTAAGAGGTTTATTTTAAGTTTTTTTTTTTTAATTTCAAGTTTGCCTATGAATAAATACGAATTTGAATACATAACTATTATTACTTAAGCTTGAATAGTTCAAGAAGTAATAAGCCTACTAACATTTAATAGTAAATAAACTGACGTCATTTACATTCATATCATATATATTACATATGGTAGCAACAGAGTCACATTGATTTCAGCACGTGCTGTCGTGTTTATAGTGTAGGTTATCATGCTGCATTGTTGTTTTGTCTGCATTCGTAATGAGTATGGTGACCGCCTTGGATCCTGTTCATGCTTTTCGTCAGGTGGGGTAGAGTCACTTTGGTAAGCTCATACATACAAAATAGAGAAACATAAACACTAAAGAAAACTAATTTGAATAAAATTATACAACATTTAATTAAAGCATTTTCTTACTATCAAATTTGAAAATAATACAAGTTCATTCTTATAAAATATTATCAAACAATTCCTACTAGTTATAAATTGCATCTTATGACCAAGTTCTCTCAATTCGATTCAAAGTCGTCATTATAATAAAACTCAATAACAACGTTTTTAGTAATATGAAAACTTTATTAAATTAATGCATTAAAGAAGCAAGAACATGAGTAAAAATCTTATATTTGTGCAAAAAAACTAACATTAACAATATTGGTGACATCTTACATTAAAATTTGTAATACTTACTAATTAAGTTGAAATTAAGTTATCCAGTATTACTTCCATTAATTAATTGTTTTTATTGTGAAAAAATATTCTGTGAAACGTTAACAAGTTTTACATAAATATCATCATGGTTCTTATTTTTCTGTAGTTTGATTCTTTTAATTAGCACGTGTACGAAGTAGTTTGTAATTATATTAAGTTAATGTTTGTGTTAACTCCATACAATACCTTAAATTAATAAAAAATAAATACTTTAACACAAATCAAATGCAATTTTATAGAATAGGAGCCACTGAGGAGATGTTGAGTCTTTTTTTGAAACTGATTTAGAAAGTAGAAGTTTCAATATTAACAGACATTCTACTTTATATGCATCATTCACTTTGGTAAAGTTATTCAAATCAACTAAAGACTGTTTTATTACATAAATAACATTACTTAATTAACATTTTATTCATTACGGTATACACCCGTGATATAATTAATTTTATAATTATTATTATATATTATTAAATAAATTAATATAAACTACTGCACGAATTTGCAAAATGTCGTGAAATGTTAAGAAGTCCAGAACTATTGCGCAAGTTGGTAAGTTTCCGATAACAACAGTGGAATTAACTTTTTATCGCACGAACTCAAAGTTCAGGCGTATTTTAAGACTAACTTACATAACAGGGTAGGTAATATAGGAGTTGCTGCAATTTATGCAAAGTAGCGATTTGCTTGAATTTAGAAATTATCCTATCAATACCAATATATGAAACTGAAGTGTCTGTTTGTAATGTTACATATACAGCTTTTTTTAAATATCTATTATCAGTCTGTTCTGTAACAGCTGGACTAATTTTGACTGGTATTTCATTAACAGATGATATAATGAGTAACTTAAACTACTTTTATTTTAGATTTATTGAATTATTGCAGGTATAATAATGACCGCGGGAAGCACCGTCCGACGCCGCTACTTCATAGTAGTTTAACGTGATTTACAAAAGTATTATGTATATGGATTGAATTTAAACACACAATAATATGAACAGGTCAAAGATATATATCAGACAAATTAAAAAAAAAAGGGAAAATCAGCAAATTAATTAGAATATACATCCACATGTTAAAAGTTTTTTAAAATATAATAATTATAGATAATGTTTACCAAATACTCAGAGCAGATGAACATTAACCACTATGAATGGAAAAATTATAGTCGGAATCCAGATGCTCTTTTAAAATAATCAATAAGAGACAACCGTTTGAGTTACATGAATCTTAATTTATAGTATGGCTGAATTTTCATCCAGGATCTAATCAGTAAAATTAGTTGCAAACAATATTTAAAAAATCGCAACTTCATTAGAGACGTAAAATTATTTTCGTATAAAACATAATTGAATTAAGCTATTTTTAGGCCTTATACTATTAGAAAACACCCCGACACAGTTCACCAAGTAATAAAATTAATCAGGTACCCATTCATTCTCGATTTTACACTTTGTTACTTATACCATAATAAAATACTGTAGTAGGCGCAAACACGCAATTGCCTCCGCTACAGTCCACAATTACTAACGGTACAAGGAAAGTCACTTCGCCAAATTTCCTTTAGCCGACATTCTCCTCAATTAGCCAGTTTTAATGGCAAAATATGGACAGCAAAGGCCGGACTCTTGCTTAGTTTTGTTGACACATTTTTGTACGCAAATTAGCTCAGTGGGGAAACGTTTATGTCGTTTGTAGTCAAATGTCAGGTGTCGCTTTAGAGTATTTTCGGGAATAAAGCTCAAAAAGTATCGTGTTTTTTATGGTCGACAAAATGTGTGTCATAGTTCTCTAGAGAAAATGTAACGTTAAATTATTGTGAATTCTGTTTTCAGGTTTATTATCATCACTCACACACATCAACAACCTATAACAGTTCACAGCTCAACATAGGCCTCAACTTGAGGAGGGGTCCGGATGTGTTAATAACAGCAGTTCCCGGTTCCCTCCCGTCTCAGGCGCAGAGTGGCACACCGTGTGGTTTTAGTCGGTTCGATTCCGACACATCGCCCCTCCGCAAACCCTCCATAGGTTAGAAAAAAAAAAATCTTTAACAATTAACGTTTGCAATAACTTCATAATATCATTTAAAATAATATTTCTGAACCTCAACATAACAAGAGCAACTGAAATATTTTACTATTATATTGAGACCAACATACACACATATGGCATTACTTTCTTTTTAAATACAACTCCCGCATTAGGAATATACATCCAATGTCGCGGGGGACTTATCAAACATACATGTAACGGTCACAAAGGACACTGAACTGAACTGAACTGAAACTGCATTAAAATCCGTTGAGTAATTTAAAAGATCTGAGCGAACAGACAGCTGGAGCAACTTAATTTTCTACACTGTAAAGATGTAACTTCATTCGTCTTAAAACTGGCATGTACAGAATGAAAATATAAGTAATCTGTACAAATAACACGTCTTACATCTTTAAAATTGGTGGATGGTGATAAGGTTATAAATAGTACAAGTTTAAATTAGAATCTGTTTATTTGTTCTACAATATCTAAGATACATTACACTTATCGTGTAGACATGAAGACACTGTGTATCTATTGTAATGAATACCCAGTATATTTCCAGTGCTTCTTAAAAAAAACAATAACTAAATGAGCAACAATATTTTTACGATTTTGTTAATCGTCTATGTATATGTCATTATGTTAAAGTTGCCTTTTTCAATTGATAAGACTGTATTTAGTTCTGAGTCTTCCTAATCACTTGAAATCAGTTCATCCAGAGAAATAGTTGACAGATATGTGTTGACCTCTTTTTCTAATACTGGTACATACTTCTCCAGAACATGGGTCCGAAATAGTACTTCACGTACCTTGTAATTTGTATTGAAGTATTGAACGAATTTATCAGCTGGAAAACAAAACAGTATTAGTTCAAAAATCTGTAGATAGAGATTTAACATTTTGACAGTTAATTTCTTTTTTTTTTTACTTTAACATTTAGGATTTTAGTAATTAGGATTTATTTGGCTTGTTTCGATAGTTTGCAGTTTTAGTAAGCAAATGTTTTAGATGAAATTGAAAATAAATCAGTTTTATTTTATTATTAAATTCATTTTTATGGTATAATTATGACCTGTGAGTTTCAGAAACTTACGTAAACAAGTACAATTTTAACAAAAATAAAACTTCAAGTTCACCGACTTCAAGTTTCGACTCGATTTCTCGTGGATGCCATCATCAGATATTAATGTCCTTATCACAGTACCACCTTCGGACATCTCCTTTTCATTAAAAAAAGAATCATCAAAATCGGTTCATAAAAAACGAAGTTATCCACGAACACAGATAATATATATATATATATATATATATATATATATATTGTCCTCCACTCGGCAATTATTGATCAGGCCGAGATACGCTATAATTGTTGATCCACCTTTTTGGCACTATTTCTAAGATAGTATCCAGTGTATCGTCTTATACACGTAATATAAGTATTATACGCCTTGCGACGCTGTGCTTAAGTCTACGGCAAATACTCTAGCTCGTCATCGATTTACACGGCAATTGTAGCTCTGATAACGGTCAACTTTATGATACTTGATGATGTTTTGTTGATCAATATACACAACGTTTTGATCAACATATGCCGCGTACACTAGCATTTTAAAACGCGGGGCCGGAGCAGCAACCTCGGTAGAAAGGAACAGGTATATTATTGTTATAATAAAGCTCCTAAAAATAATGTGCGATAGCTCATTCGATTCGTAATGAGTGTCATGACGTCTAGAAAAATGTTTTTACGGATTTATTAGCGCATAAAAAATTGCGATTGTTATTAACAAAATAAGAAAAGGAAAAAAAGGTATTTAGTTTTTCGTTAAAAACTTCTAAATTACTAATATTTAAGGAATTGTTGAAACTAGATCCTGAAAAACAAGGAAATTTCCAATGAACAAGTCCTAACTCTTGAAACTATTTCACCAATTTTGAAAATTATTTTTGTGTTCGAACCTACAAAAAATGAGCATACCCGCTCATTTTTTGTATGCACGTACTATGTTATTAGTGTATTTTCTATAGTTACACCGATATTTTCATTCATCATCATTCTGGTAGTCATCATTTCATGATCATGAACTGATGATGTAAGGTACAGCTCCTTAACGGTTAGGAGTTGGAGGATAAATCTTTAAATATCATATGTATGTATGTTACCTTTAGTCGTATTCTTTCAAATTATTCAGACAAGCTGATGATGAAAGATAAAGAAAAGAATAAAGATAACTCCTCAAGAGTTAGGAGATGGAAGATAATCCTTCGATTTCTTATGCATCTATAGACATTTAGTTGTGTAGTTTCAAGTTATTTTGGTGAACTGATGGTAAAAGGTTAAACTCTTAAACAGTTAGGAATTAGAAGATTATTTTAATATTACAGGTATGTATAGACCGTAACTTGTATTCTTTTGGAGTATGAGGCTGATTCTTTAAATACCATATATAGAAATAGGAATTTTGGAATTTCTACTCCTAAGAGGGTGAAATAGGGTCTGAAAGTTTGTACGATAGTCCGTCATTTTTAAGTTAGAAACATGAATATTTATCTTAGAAGTACTGATTAAAAATTATTAGATACGTATTTAAGCATATTCTGCCCCAAATGGGGTGTAATAGGGGTTGAAATTTGTATGGAAGTCCGTCATTTTAAGTTGGGAGCATGAAATTTTATCTTTAGGCAACTGATTAAAAATAAGTTAAAACGTATTTAAGAGTTTCCGGAGATTCTAAGGGGTGTAATGGGGGTTCACATTTCGTATATAGGTTAGTCTCGAAGTAGACTTTTGATTACAAATAAATAAATACTGATACCACAGCATTTATGGGAATGAGCATTGATGGGAATTCCTTTCCTAAAGGGATAATAAAAAGATCGAAAGTTTGTGTGAAAGTCAATTTTTTAAGGTATACAAATGAAACTTTATTTCCTAGACCAACGAAACAGTCAAAAAAAACTTTTTCAAGTAGGTAGTTTTAAGAGGGTTTACAACGTGAAAGTGCTTCCACGTTTAAAAAAATCTGAACCAGAATGTTTATTAAAATTCTGCTCTGACTACTTGGTGTATACCACGCCGTTTTAAAATATTAGTTCCCGTGGCATATGTTAATCAAACGTTGTGTATATTGATCAACAAAGTATCATCAAGTATGAACAAAGTATCATATATGAAAAAGATAACGGTTATTAGAGCTGCAATTGCCGAGTCAATCGAGATAGAGATTTTGTCGTAAACTTAAGCACAGCGTTGCAAACCGCATAATACTATATTGCGCCTATAAGACTATACACTGGACACTTCCTTAGAAATAGTACCGAAAAGATGGATCAACAATTATTGCAATCTCGGCCTGATCAACAATTGGCGAGTAGAGGACAATATATATATATATATATATAAATAGCTGTTGCCCGCGGCTTTGCTCGCGTGGAAGTTGATCATATGCGTTTAATTAAAACTGTGTGAAAGAATGTATCAGTAATTTATTCATGTTTTAAACGTGTTTATTTATTTATTTTTGATCATTATCCCATTTAAAAGAACTTTCATACAAACATTCGACCCATATTTCAACCCCTTTAGGAGCAGAATTCGCATAAATACTGATATAAGTATTCATCTTTTTGTAATCAGAAACATAAAAACGAAAGTTGTTAGGCTGCTAAATTAAAAAAAATGACGGGTTTCCAAACTAACCAATACATGAAATGCCAATGACTATTTTTCCCCTTAGGGGTAGAATATCCAGAAACGCTTAAATATGCATATTCTCGTTTTTAATTAGTAACCCAAAAATAATATTTTATGTTTCTAACTCAAAAAATGACAGACTTCCATGCAATCTTGCAACCCCTATTTCACCCCTTAAGGGTAGAATATCCAGAAACCTTTAACAGGTATCTTCTCATTTTTAATCAGTAGCCCAAAAATATAGTTTAATGTTTCTAACTTAAAAAATGATGAGCTTCCATACAAACTTTCAATCCCTATTTCACCCCCTTAAGGGTAGAATAACCAAAAACGCTTAAATACGTCTCTACACTTTTTTAATCAGTAGCATGTAAATAAAGTTTTATGTTTCAAACTTCAAAAATGACGGAATTCCAGACTAACCTATGCACGAAATGTCAACCCCTATTTCACCCCTTAGGGATAGAATATTCAGACACGCTGAAATACGTATTTACTCATTTTCAATCAGCAACCCAAAAGTAAAGTTTCAGTTTTCTAAGTTAAATATGACGGATTCTCATAAAAAAATGTAACCCCTATTTCACCCTCTTATTGGTAAAATATGCAGAAACGCTAAATAGATATCTAGTTACTTTTAATCAGTAGCCCAAAATTAAATTTTCATGGTACTAATTTAAAAAATAACGGACTTCTATACAAACTTTTAACCCCTATTTCACCCCTTTAGGGGTAGAATATCCAGAAACGCTTAAATACGTATCTACTCATTTTTAATCAGTAGCCCAAACACAAAGTTTCATGTTTCGAACTTCAAAAATGACAGACTTCCAGACAAACCTATATGCGAAATGTCAACCCCTATTTCACCCATTAGGGGCAGAATATTCATAAACGCTTAAATAGGTATCTACTCATTTTTAAACAGTAGCCCAAAAATAAAGTTTCTTAGTGCGTGTCTACTCAATAAAAGAATCCTACTCACCAAATTTCATAGCCCTAACTATCATAGTTTACGCTCGGCGATGATGAATCAGTCAGTCAGTCAGTCAGTCAGTCAGTCAGGACTTACTATTTTATAAGTATAGATGTTCAACTCCTGTTTCACGCTCTTAGAGGTAGAATATCCAGAAACGGTTAAATATGTCACCACTAATTTTTAATCAGTAGCCGTGAAATAAAGTTACCTCTTCTTAACTTAAAAAAGGACGTACTTACAACAACATACAAACTTTCAACCCCTATTTCACGCCCTTAGGGGTAGAATATCCAGAAACACGTAAATACGTATCCAGTTATTTTAATCAATAGCCCAAAGATAAAGTTTCATGTTCTACCTTAAAAAATTACAAACTTCCATACAATCTTTAACCCCCTATCTCACCCCCTTAGGGTTAGAATATCCAGAATCGCTTAAATACGTATCTAGTCATTTTTAATCAATAGCCCAAAGATAAAGTTTTATGTTCTAACTTAAAAAATGACAAACTTTAATACAATCTTTAAACCCCTATTTCACCCCCTTAGGGGTAGACTATCCAGAAAGGCTTAAATACGCATCAACTCATTTTTTTACTTTTGGTAAAGTTAAATAGTACCTAAATATATCTGATTACATACCTTTTTTTGTTTGAAGGGTACTTAGGCAATAATACGTTACGCATTAATTCGTTAATTAATTGTGAAGCAAAGTGGAAACAGTCTATCATAAAAAAGACCCAATCGTGGAGAAGGTGGTCTCTGATTGGTCCGTTTGAATCAGATCAACAATAGCTGGTGTGGATTTGTATAAAAATGATGTAAATAGTTCGTAATTCTGCCAGCAGAGGGGTTGCAATTGTTGATCCAGAGCGGAGCCACATTAGTACGCCGGAATACACATTAGATCAACAAAACCTGTTGCTGATCAACAATCGCCAACAGATCAACAATTAACTGACGCCACGTCGCGTCAGATCAACAAGGGCCGAAAAGAGATATATATATATATATATATATATATATATATATATATATATATATATATGTATATGGTCGATTTGAGAAACCTCCTCCTTTTTTTGAAGTCGGTTAAAAATGAGGTAAAATTTGATGTGAAACATGTTTTGTCACGCCAACAAGAATACCGTTCGTAAGAAACATAATATTATTTAAAAATCAACTACTCGAGATAAATTTAAATTTGATGTATCTCATTCTCACGGCACGCATTTTGGGTATGATTCATAAGACACGGTTACTGAACAATGCATAAATAAACTCGACTACAGCGACCGTGGTGTTATAACAGTCGACACCCGGATGGTATTATTCTTATATTTCTCTAGCTGACCCGATCAGCTTCGTTTGCGTCTCTCCATAAGAAATATTTTTTGTCCCATTCTCCCAACATTTTCGGTAAATACCCGGCTCCTATTGGTCGTAAAGTAATGTTACATAGCCTAAAACCTTCCTCGCTAAATGGGCTATTCAACAACAAAAGAATTAGCAAAATCAGTTCCGCCGTTCGCGCGTGATGTCGTGACCAAGGCAAGTAGGGATTCATTTTTATATATATTTAATTATAATAATCACATGATGATTAAGTTCTGCATAAAAACTTACATTTCTCTTTGTTTCCACTGGTTAAGTATTTATTTTCTAATATCGCCTTTCCTTTAAGATCAGAGTCTAGATTATTATTTTTAATAGTAATACGAGTCTTTTGATCTTTTTCAGAAACGGATTTGCTGTAGCTTCCTTTAAATTTTAAAATGTAGTCATCTGGAATAAACACATGTTAAATGTTACTTTAATTTCATCGTGCGGAAAGAAACAGACCGGGCTCTGTGGGGTTCCTTGGGGGAGACCTACGTCCAGCAGTGCAACGGGCTGATGATGATGATGATGATGATGATGAAATGTTAATTACTGCACGATTGGCCAATGGTTTAAGTGGTCACCGCGCCACGTCGCTTTCGACTGTGTCAAGTGTAGTGGGTTCAAAGCCCACATGGGACAACACTTTGTGTGATCCGAGAATTGTTGTTCCAAGTCTGGATGCTTTTTGTGTCCGTATTATGTATGTTTGTAAAGTCCCCCGCGAAAGAGGATGTATATTTTTAATGTAGGATGACTTTTTTGTTAAAATAACCCGTATGCAGTTCAATCCAAAAGATAAGTTACTTGCAACGAATAAACATCAGGTTTTGAAAATACTATTAATATTTTTTTTGGAAAAAAAATACATAATTTTAATGTTTTTATTCACTAACCTATTGTTATTGCAGCTAGACCTTTTCCATTAAGACTTATAGTACCAAAATTGCCTTGTATTCCGTAGTAATAATCAAAAATTAACTCAGGACAATGCAAATGTATTTCATAAGTCGTTTTTTCTAGATCATATCTGCAATAAAGGAAACATGTACAGAAAAAAATGATGACTCAGAGGAAGGTATTAGTTTGGTGATATTAATTCTAAAAAAAAAATATTTATACATCCTTCTTTTTCAATGTTTTTTAAGTGACAACCCCATTCCAGAAGACAGAACGTCAATAGGTCCACCATAAATTAGGCTGACCTAAAGGATTTTTGAGATCGTTTTTTGTTTTTTCGAAAAATGGTTCCTCTTCCATATTTTTTATATTTGTTATCATTAATTTCATCACGACAAAGACTTGAAAACTCGAGGTTTTAAGATTTGAAGACTTTTAATACTTGACATTGGTAGAAATAGCTGATTAAAATAGCCAACTAATTAGCTGGTTGTCATCTCATCAAAAAAGAAGAATGAATTTTGGCTACCTGGTAAAAGCCTTGGAAGGCCGCTGGATGCAAGCAGCACAAGATCAATTCTTAAAAAGAGTCATATGTTTTTGTCTATGCAGTAAACATCTTTCACTTGGAATGATGATGAACATGGCGTTACTACTACCCTAACAAACTCGGTTCAGGAGCTATCATGCTTTCAAAACTCAAATACATAAATATGATCTTGGTAAAGTATGTCATAATAATACTTACTTTACCAATAAAACATCACACTTTTTTAACCCCGATAGAGTCGAATTCGTCACTTCATAAGTGAGGTCATCTACATGTCCATTTATTTCATCCACATGTAATGGATCAACTGAGTTCGTTGTGACGAGAGACTTAAAAGTACTTTTTGCTCCTTTTAAAAGACAATCTTCATCCTTTAAATCACATGATTGTTTACCTTAAACAAGAATAAATACTTTCATTAGTAGAACTCATATTTAAAAAGCACTAACTAACTAACTAACTAACGCGGTAAAGAGTATCTTGTCTCAATGATCAAAGTACCTCCATTTAAAATTTTATTTACATTGATCCAGTAGTTTAGTTTCTAAAGCGTAACAGATGGACAGACAAAGTTACTTTCGAATATGTAGTAATATTAATATGGATAACGGTTATTCGTCCATGCTTATTTGAAGATCCTTGATAGGCACCTTAAGGGGGTGAAACATTAGACGACTGGTAGTGAGAGACGAGGTTGTCTATTACTATATCGGAAGCTATACTAGGGTATTGATACGCGGGGATTACCAATTGCTAAGTATATATATGTGTACGTAAAATTTATTCTACTTACCTAAAACTGAATGGAGCAAAATTAATGCCACTACAAACCACAGAAACTGAATGTGAATCATGATTATTTGAGGTCTATCATACCACTGTTCAGTCCTAAATTTATATTGCTTATTTATACTTAACTTTATCTTATGTATTTATCTCACATCTATATAATGTATTGTTTCCGTAACGCATGTAACCCATACGGATAATTAGGCTTAATTTTTTTTTTGTTGTAGGATGAAATTAAAATATTTTTATGTTAATTTCAAGGTTGAAATTCATAAATTATGAATACCTGTTATTTAGTGTAAATTTCAATGAAACCAAGTTTAAACTCGAAAACAAGAATACCTCTAATTTGAATGCTATTGAAATATTAGTGCAGTAGCGTTTAATCGTTCAAAGCCCATTTAAATATGATTTTTAAATTTAAGTTTTTCTTATTTTGTTATAAAATATTTCATTCCATAATCATAAAACTATAAAATTGTTATTTTTATGCCTAAATGGACAAACGAGACTAAAATGTTTTTCAAATTCCCTTAAACTAACATAAAAAACACGATAAATTGAAAACTTTTCTGTTTCTTGAAGAGTGCTATTGTGGTACCATCTGACACCACAATAGCACTCTTGTCAGATGTCAGACTCGAACCGACCAAAACCGCACTTGTCTCGAGTACTGGAAACTAGGGAACCAGGTGCACCCTAGAAAGGAAAATCCTGGAACCCCGAATGTTCCTTCTCCCTCTCTGTAGTATGAATTACACTTTGCGGCGCTCATAGGCCAAAAAATATAAATTAACGAAAACGTTGCAGAAAAATTTCTCTAGTTTAACTTTGTAATATGTTGTATATATAATGCTTCAGTTAATTTACGATGTAATTTTATTTGAGACTAGCTGAACACCGCGGTATTACCCGCGGTTATTGTTGTACCGCGGGTAACGTCAAACGCTGGTGTCGAGGGGCAAAGTTAGTCCAAAAAAAAGTAGCCTAAGTTACGCCTTAGATCATCAGCTTTCTGACAGTGAAAGTCCCGTCGTAATCGGTTCAGCCGTTCCAGGGATTAACCAGAACAAACAGACAGACAGACCGACAGACAGA
The DNA here is from genome assembly GCA_905220595.1 of Spilosoma lubricipeda. Lineage (NCBI taxonomy): Eukaryota > Metazoa > Arthropoda > Insecta > Lepidoptera > Erebidae > Spilosoma > Spilosoma lubricipeda. The sequence goes on from HG992300.1 coordinate 7,262,202, forward strand.
CCAAAATAATAAAAAAAATATTTTGGTACGTGTATCGTGTATACATAGGTTTATTTTAATATTACAAACAGACACTCCAATTTTTATTTAGTTGTATAGAAAACAAATTGCAATGTTAACTATTGTATAATTTTTATACGAGATGAAAACACACAAAAAGAAGTATCCCTGTCTAACCATCTTAAATCTTGATTTCTATCAAATCGTGTGCCTATAATATTGCGGTTTTTCGTATTATATTATGCTTTACAATTTAAGAGGTTTATTTTAAGTTTTTTTTTAATTTCATGTTTGCCTATGAATAAGTACGAATTTGAATATATAATTATTATTACTTAAGCTTGAAAATTTCAACAAGTAAAAATTCTACTAACATTTAATAGTAAATGAACTGACGTAATTTACATTCATCTATACATACAAATAAATAAAATTGGAGTGTCTGTTTGCAATATTAAAATAACCGCTTTTTACTAAATGCATATGTATGTACACACGGTACATATACCAAAAACGTAGTTAAAAAAATTTTTGTCTGTCTGTCTGTCTGTCTGTTTGTTCCGGGTAATCTCTGGAACGGCTGGACGGATTTTGACGGGACTTTCACTGGCAGGTAGCTGATGATTCGGGGAGTAACTTAGGCTACTTTTTTTTGACTAACTTTGTCCCGCGGCGTTACTCGCGTACAACAATAACCGCGGGTAACACCGCGGGTTTCAGCTAGTATCATATATATTACATATGGTAGCAGCGGAGTCACATTGATTTCAGCACGTGCTGTCGTGTTTATAGCGTGGGTCACCATGCTGCATTGTTGTTTTGTCTGGATTCGTAATAAGTATTGTCGTGTGATGATATTTAAATAACCAAAAACTTGTTTCCGTTTAAAACATTTTGTGGTTTCTCACAATATTTTTTTAAAAACAAAACCTTTAATTTATGTAAGATACACTGGATAACTTAATTAGTAAATATTACGCCGAGTGAGTGAGGCTACAGGAGGTTCATACCCTCAACCCCTCTCCCTATCCCCCTCCCCCTCTCGTCACAAGTACGTTACCGACCTTTGGGGGGCCAAAGGACGGCAACGTGCTCTGATGTTGCGGGTGTCCGTGAGCGGCGGTAATCGCTTATCATCATAAGGTGATACATTTGCTCGTTTGCCCTCTACTCCATAAAAACAAAAACTTATTTACACGCACAATACACATATTACGTATAGTGATAATTTTCTGACATAGAATTGAATATTATCAAAGTGTTGACATAAATAATAACAGTCACCTATATGAGTGGGATAACTCAGTAGTTATTTTCCATCGTTATTAAAAATACTTAATTATAGAATGAAAACAAAGATTGATTGAAATTAAAAATGAAATAAATTAAAGGTAAGAAAAACTCGAACTCACACTAACCCACTAATTTTTTTATGACAATATTGAAGACCTGTTCTGTCAAAGGAAAATTTTAGTTTCCTACCAATATAAAATATAAGTTTTTTTAAAATTATTCTTAAATCTCAACGAAGCAAAGAAACTCCAACTCAGTTACTTAGTTAAACAACTTAAATCCAACTTAGTAACTGACTTATACCTAATGCTAAATTCTAAACTAAGTAAGTATACGTATGTTTGGGCAAGTTTTAGAAAAACCCAAGAAGCGACTTATTAATTCTGAGCCTTTCACATAGAGCGCAGTAGAAAGACGCACCGAACTACGGAGTACCTGTCTCACGGCTCTACTAATCCTGCATCGCGATATAGAAATGCTTACGCCGATTATCATATGTAACTTCTTAACATCAACCTTTGGGTTCTGGCCCATTAGGTATGATCACCTCAACTGGTCGGAGGACCCTCCCATTGTGTTGGCGGAACGTGACACCTGTTCCTCCACAACATCATTATCTCAGCAGATACAATCTGCTTAGCAGCTTGGGACTAGATGGCATTGAATGTCAAAAAAATGTTCACATATTGTATTATATTCAATGATATTCATTTAATCGGGCGGATCTCAAAATCATTTATATTACAACAAATAATACTATGATTATGCTAAAGGTTTTCCTATAATGTTTAAAACACTTTTTTTCTCCTCCTGCGGTAACAGTTTATCAATAGAATTTTTTTCCAAGTACGTGTTCAGCTTCTGCACAAATAATGACATAAAGTTCTCGAGAAATGGAGATCGTAGAAGGTAGTCGGTATCTTTGTAGTTTTCTCTTATGGCGACCTTTGCTAAATCAGCTGAAAATACATATGAATGTTAAAAGAAATTATTCTGTAGAAATAATCATATCTCTAGCTATGTAATTCTGTCATGAACAACATCTATTCCCTCGGCACTGCAGTTTTTAATCAAATTTCTATTTTGTTAAACATTTTTATCAAAACTATAATATGATATATAAATTCACAGATTTTATTATAAATGCTACGCTTTTTTAAAAAAGGTGGTATGACCACACAGCTTAACTTACACTTAGTTTTGTCTGGATTTATCTGTTGATCGGTTTCGAACTTAATCTTTCCTTTAAGGTCAGTTTCTATAAAGTGACTAACAATAGATGTGTGAAGTTTTTGGTCTTTTAATGAAATAAACTTCTTGAATTTTCCTTTTATTTTTATGTAGTAATCATCTGGAATAGATAAATATAGTGAATTTTAATATTTAAGAAATTTCAATATAGGACTACATTTGAATAATAGGCAAAATGCATAGATAGTATATTTTTTTTATGTTTGGCCTGCCAAAATGACTCTACTCTGCCTGATGGAAAGCATAAGCAGAATCCAAGAGTGGTGGTCACCATACTCATTGCGGATGCAAACAATGCAACAATGCAGCATGGTGACCCACACTATGGCGGCTTAGTGATGCTTCTGCACCATTGGGGATCCGGTCTCGCACTCACCAACGAAACTCGACAGCACAAACGCTGTCATTTTACGTGGATATATATATATATATATATATATATATATATATATATATATGCGACTGCTGTATTTGAGGCGAGACTTCAAGTTCAATACCCGTCGGACCGAATATTTGTAAGATCTGCAAATATTTGTTTAAAGATGGTCTGCTCAATAAATGGCGTTATGTTAGATATACGAAATATTTATTTATTATGTTATGAAGTGAAACTGAATAATAAAATCAAAAGTCATATTATCAACAGCTTTTAACTGTCCTCTGCTGAACATATGCATCTCCTTAGAAAGGAGATTTCTGCATACCATGCTGCCGAAACGAGCTGGTACAGGGTTCGTGTAAAGTTTACCTACGTCACGACACCGACACAGAAAGGTAAATCAATAAAAGGGGTGGTACTCTCTATTCCGAATCCGTCACAGCACGGACAAGACAGTTGTATTTAGGTGGATTTAATACATGTATACACATACTAACCTACAGCAACATTTGCAAAACCTTGGCCATCGAATTCCACAGTCGTCAAAATTACACCTTTAGCATTATACTGGTAAGTGAAAACCAAATTTGGACAGTGTAAATCCAATTCAAAATTAAAGGATATTTCATCAGACCTGCAAAAAAATAATTAGATGAGTATCTACAAATAAAAATGTTTTTTCTTACGTCACTCGGGATGCTTTACTGACTAAAATATTTTCTAAAACACTATTAGAATCACTCGATAATAATCGTTGTCAAAGCATGGTTCTCTCACGATAAGCGATTATTTTAATGTGTTTTTAACCAGATTCAAGGTTTCAGTTTGTTTATTTGTTTGTTTGTTTAGTCAATTTACCCACGCCTATTGTGTAGGAACATTAAACCTTAAATATTCTTTACGATAAGTTTTTAAAATATTTTAGTTTTCCGTTTATTGCTTTAAGTATATTACTAAATTTACCATGAATTTCTTTTTATCTTATGTTAGTAGTATTACGATATACATCATTTTGCATACATTAATTGAAATTGCTTTAAAAATAACCTAGTTAGTAGCAATATTCACTTACTTGAATAACTCAACAGCACAATCTTTCAGTCCATTCATGGTAACATTTGTTAATTCATATTTGAATCCTGGAAACTCAGCATTTATCTTGTGAAGATGCAAAGGATCAATTGGTTCAATATTAAGGTCTTTGACCCCAGCTACTAGAGATTTATACACATTTTGTGCTCCTTTGGTCAGACATTCCGTCACGTTAACACCACATATTAATTTACCTAAATATGAAGAAAAGTTAAGAAAACACAAAATAAAATTATTACTCTAAAACTGCTTCGTACTTTCTATGGGATTTTGAAACGCGTTATTTCGAAGTAGCTGCTGCCCGCGACTCCACCCGCGTGTATGTCGGTTATCGCGACAAATAGTGGTGTATGTGTTTTTCTGATCTATAAGCTATATTACTGTAAAGTTTCATTAAAATCCGTTACGTAGTTTTTGCGTCAAGAAGTAACAAACATACACAATCACAAACTTTCGCATTTATATATTAGTGTGATCTCATATTAAAATTTTTACTTACCTTGCACTGTTTCGAATATAACAAATAAGAGCAGAAAAGAAAGAGACATTTTCACAAAAAAGATCATGTTTTTTAAGCAGATCTAATATTTTCTGCTCAAAACATGCAAAATCAGAACCTATGTCTCAAATTTATACTCTTTGGCTGTTGTAATTAGGGAACTGTTTATATAAAGAAAAATGTCGATATACTAAGTCATCACGAAATGTGGTGTCTAACATAATGTTTATATTTACTGATAAGAGGTTAAAAGGTCCAACGACAGACATTATGATCTATTACACTGTCAATTTTTTAAAGTGCATGGTGACTCAATAAGGTTTTTGACCCCAGCTACTAGAGAGCTATACACATTTTGAGCTTCTGCAGTCATATAGTTTGTTATTTTTTTCTATTCTGTTCCAAAAAATCAAAGAACTGTTTAAGTTAAAATTTTACCTGATTGTTTTTTATGTCAGTAAAAATTTGAATTTCCAGAGTTCTTTGATTGTTTTTATTACAAAAACAACATTTGAATTGCCCTACTGAAAAGTAGACTTTTTCCAGATCCGACATTATTAATACCATGGCTATGTATGTTTATTGACATATATATATTTGATTGCCTCGTTGGTCTCGCGGTTTGCGTGGGCGACTGCTGATCGTGAGGTCTCGAATTCGATTCCCGGGTCGGACCAAATGTTTGTATGATCTACAAATATTTGTTTCGGAGTTTGGGTGTTTTCTATGCATAATATGTATGTATTTAGAATAAAAAAAGTATATATGTATTTGTATCAGTTGCCTAGTACCCATAACACAAGCTCTGCTTAGCTTGGGACTAGATGGTGGTGTGAGATAGACGTCCGAAATATTTATTTATTTATATGTTCCATCATAACGCCTGAAATGCTAAACCGACATTGATGAATGCAGTGTCAATAAATTCATAATAATGGTCCAGATGATACAAGGTATATAAATATTATCCTAAGTACTTACGTAGTAGAGTTATAGTGGTTAAACTTTATCTTGTATCTTATAATATTAACTGGTGTATACCTGCGGCTCTGCCTTTGTATATCTCTGTTGTCATTATATCAAAACTCATCCATGTAAATGTAGTAGATCGTATCATATTAGCGGACTCCAACCTAGTTTCAGGCAAAAGATTAGATTGAGAATGTAGTGTAATTATTTCCTTCGAATTCAGTTCACTCTCCAGGTTGCGAAGGTCCGATTCCTGCGCTCCGTGAAATGATTTTTAAAAAAAACCGGTTTAAAACCTACCCCTAATAATCTTAGGAACGGTAATAGCTAGAAAGACGATGAATGGTAAATTTTAAAATCAAGTAAATACACACAGAAATAACGAAACATAAATGTCCTTAAACAGTTTTTAAGTTAAACATAATGTTAATGAAGTTATTGTAAGGTCAAGCATGTGAGAGTCAGACATTGTTTATTTTAAACTATGTTGCACCTAACCGCACAGTTTCCTATTAGTTTCAGTTTAAATGCATTTAAATTTGATGTTCTAGTTTATTATCTCTTCTGTTGCTTAATGTGGAGTTTAATCAATATTTTACGGGTCAAATAGAATAACGAAATGATTGCTTGATAAAACATTACATATATAGTCATGGTTTTATGACCCAATCACGTTTGGCTACAATAAAGTTACTGAATAAAAAAACACTGATAATTTTCAACCGGTAATAAAAATGTTTACTTTTAGAACGAGGTAGAATCAAGTAGAAAAACAGACCTCAATTTTCATATGATACAAACATTTTCGAAGTAAAACATAGTTAAATCAAACTAGTTTATAAAAGTCGGTTACAAATAAACATACAAGTAAAGCTTATAAAAGCGTGGGTGTATTAAAGTAAAATCACATCTCTAAGAAGAGAGATCTATGTCCAGAACCCGTGTTTGAGGTTTCGGGTTCGATTCCCGGGTCCGACCAAATATTTGTATAATCTGCAAATATATATATTGTGTTATTGTGTATAATAGGGTGTAGGTAGGGGTAGGGGTTAAATATAATAGGGTACGTAAAAAAAGGGTGTATAATAATAATATGTATTTACAAAAAAAGGATCTAAGTTATCTATCAGTCATTCTAGCTTTTATAGTACAAGCTCTGCTTAGATTCAGGCGAGGTGGTGTTGTGTGTCAGATGACCGTAATATTTATTATCATTATTGATTAATGACACGAAGGCGCTTTTTGATGCTGCGTCCTTTACATATTGAATTTATAACATTTTGCTTTTTTACGAGGACGAGAGTTTAAATAAGACAATGTATTCTACTACTGTGTATAATTTTACTCATAAATAGGAAGGATCTTAATTACATATAGAATAATAAACATACTATGACCTACACGAAGCCATATTTATTCTTCTAATATTCAAAACAAACTATTCTATTGTTTCGGAAATAATTCATCAACAGGATACTTCTCAAAGTACGTGTTCAGTTTCTGCACTAACAATGTCACGAAGCTCTCGAGAATCGGAGACTTTAGGAGAAGTTCGGTTCCTTTGGCATTTTCATTAATTGCATTCATCGCTAAATCAGCTGAAAAAATATTACAATCTTAATAAGTTTTATTGTAGATGTAGATGAATCTTGACTGCCTCGGTGGCGCAGTGGTAGCGTACGCGACTGCTGTTCTTGAGGTCTCGGGTTCGATTCCCGGGTCGGATCAAATGTTTGTCTAATCTGCAAATATTTCTTTTGGAGTTTGGGTGTTTTCTATGTATAATATGTATGTATTTACAAAAAAAAGTGTATAAGTATTTAATATCGATTGTCTAGTACCCATTATACAAGCTCTGCTTAGTTTGGGACTAGATGGCGTTGTGTATTATATGTCCGAAATATTTATTTATATTTATCTGTATACAACGCTTAATTGGACTAAATAAACTCTCTTATTCCAATACTTTCATTTGATTGTACAACAATGTATGCTACATTGAACCACACTATGGTGGCCGATTTTGGCAGAGAGCATTTACACCATTGGGTCTCCGGTCTCGCACTTGCCAATGTAACACGATAGCACGAATGCTGTCATTTTAGTATGATCTTCTGTGCGATTTCTAATCTTCATCAGAAATTGTATAATTACATCATTTTGAAAAGAGTTGCATGGTTTCACTTACATTTAGCTTTGTCTGGGTTTACTAATGCATCACATTCGAACTTCAGTGCCCCTTTAAGATCTGTTTCTATGAAGTGACTTACAACAGATATGTGAGATTTTTGGTCCTTTTCTGAAATGAACTTTTTGAACTTTCCTTTAATTTTTATGTAGTAGTTGTCTGAAATATTAAAACATGAGATAAAATTAAAAAGGCAATAAGTTTTGTCAATACTTAAATAATATCCTTAAGCATATTTATTGCAGTAATACTATATTCTTCCCTATTTTAGATATTGCTTTAGAAAATATGTTAGGAGCTATTAGCTGAGTAGTTGCAGCATAAGGTTACCACATTGCAAAGCTGAGCAATTCTAGTCAGGTCAGTCAATAGATATAGATGGGTGAACGTCCTTAGCACATTGAGACCCGTCTGTGTCTTGGAGAGCAGGTTAAGCTGTGGGTCTCGGCAAACATCTTTGGTAGTCGTGATGCATACAAGTACTTACAAGGATACTAGTAGTCTTTCTACACAGGTCTGCGATGTCGCCTAGGTGCAATTGGGGAGGCTTTTGTCCAGCAGTTGACTGCGATAGACTGATGATGATATTGTAACACATACTAACCTAGAGCTATATTGGCATTGGCGTTTCCATCTACTTCTATTGAAGTGAAAATTGTACCCTTGACTTCAAAGTGGTAAATGAAAACCAATTTCGGACAATGTAAATTCAATTCAAAATCAAAGTGTAATTCGTCAGATCTGTAAAAAAATATTGTTTAATACCTACACATCAGACCTTAACAACAATGACTAAAAAAACATATTCATAAAATCTGTTCTGAAATATTATAAAGTAACCATTAATAGTTTTTGTTACACAAAACCATGACCCAAGTTACCCAGTAAGAAGTAGCCTGTATCCAGCACTGCCAAAGCCTGTTGAATTGAAATCGCATCTGAAATTAGTTTAGGAATAACTATATTTTCAATAGGAGTGTAAACTTACTTGAAAGACTCAACTGCACAATTTTTTAATCCATTCAAAGTAATATTTGTTACTTGATATTTGAGTCCTGGGAAGTTAGCGTCAATCTTATCGATATGCATGGGGTCAATTGGTTCAGTAACGTCTTTGACCCCAGCTACTAGAGAACTATATATATTTTGTGCTCCTATAGTCATACACTCTGTGACATTATGACTACATGTTAATTTGCCTAAAAAAATATTTGATTAATGAAAATGCTGATTTTATAAACAGTTGGTATCTTTTTTTGCATCTAAAAGTAGATGAGATGTACATACTTTTGAATGTGATTACATTTCAAAATGTTTATTCATTTTTTTAAATTCTAAAAAAAAAAACAATCAATATTGTCCCACTTGTTGAACTAAGGACTAATATAATATGTATGACTTCGTTCAGCAGTAGATAAATATTCTCAAGAAAACGTAAAAGATTCAAACAAACGATGACTGAATTATCTTAACTTACCAAATACTGTCTCGAACCCATTAAAAATGAGAAAAATAGAAAATGATCGAAGTAAAATCATTTTTTTCGATAAACGTCTACAGCTCTAGATGTGCAAAATCACTATGTCCAAAGATACTATATAAAAATATCATTGACTATGTCTCAATTTTATAACTACTGCACTTTATATCTTTATCTCTTGCAATTAGGGAATTATTTATAAAAAATCAATGTCAATACATACATGTAGATAAGATGCAATGAGAACTTGTTTTTTTTTTATTTGTTTATCTTTACTGTATACACATCATAACAGATAGAAAAAAAAAGAGTTGCAAGTTATAAATGTGACAATTGGTGGTCTTATCGCTCATGGTGATCACTTACAGACGACTTTAGTACGGAAATTATGCTAAGTGACATTAATTGGGGTAGCAGTAGTGAGCACGAAGCAAATACAAAGAGGAGATGCCCTAATGAGATTTTTGTATGAAGCAATGCGTGACAATTTGCGGGGGTGAGGGGGTGTTAGTTTACACTTTTCCATCTACCAGACAATAGCAAAACTACTTGCATCGTTGTACGAGTATATTGCTATGTAGTTTAGCTAGCTGACACTAGTGTGGACGTACTCAGAATTTCAAGGAGTAGGTTTTTCAAGGTCAATTTTGTAAGCATCTTGAACAAAAAACATCATTAATAACGTAAATAATTTTGCAAAAGTGAACTTTTTTTTCTAATAAATAACCCGAAATAAAATATTGTTCAATATGTTTGGTTTACACGTGGATTATGTAAAACAAAAATTATTATATGTAGTGCAAATCATTTTATTTAATAAATAAATAAATTTATATTTTACTAGCTGCCCCGGCAAACGTCGATTTGCCATAAAAAAAATTTAAGGATGGGTGACTCTTACCATTTAGGGGGATGAAAAATAGATGTTGGCCGATTCTCAGACCTACTCAATATGCTCACTGAGAATCGGTCAAGCCGTTTCGGAGGAGTATGGCAACGAAAACTGTGACACGAGAATTTTATATTTTAGATTTCACTTCGGAATTGGAATGCTTAAATAACGCCAATCTTAGAAAATCAACTATTCTAAATCTGAATTGAATGGTCATACCAATGTTGTCTCTAATATCCACATCTAATCACTTTTGATCTTGCCTAATTTGGGTTTAGATAATAAGTTACTTTTTCGTTTTTTTATGATTTTTCCTTGAAATGAATCACTATCGTTTCGAATCACAACGGGAAGAACAAATATTGGTGTATTTTGTAGGAGTCCAGTTTTGCCTATTATTTTTTTGATCCATTGCTCTTCAATACTATCTTTAGATGAAAATTTAGAACATTACCTGTATACTGGTACATTGTATTATTTTAATGAATTTAAAAAAACCCCGTCTAATCATCAGCATAAGTAAAATTTCTTTTTTTTAATATTTGAAGTGACAACTTTCAATGCAAGATTAATATAGTCGTAACTTGATAAGATATTTGGATTCTAAATACGACCCTATCTTTTTATTTTAGAATAGATGTCGATAGATGTCAGTCTGTTCACAATATAATTAAGAAAAATACAAAAAAGAATACCATGATGTATAAAAAATCATTAGGTAAGAATGTAGAACTCATTTCCGTATCTTCTTATGGTATGTTTTATTAATATTCAGGTCAACGTATCATTGTATTTTTATTTCCAGTAACACAAAGTTTTGCCATCTAGTGGCGAGTAAATATAATAACATTTCAATAAAACACTAAGAGATTTTTCTAGAACTTTTTAAAAAAATAGCTATAAAATTACTTATAAAAGAAATATGATGCCACTCATGGTACCAGAACGTCTATCTGAGTTATTTGTACAAGATAAAACACAACAATTCATCTTTTTACTTGATTGTACCGAGAACATTCAAGTATTACGATTTTTCGATGCAGTTCTAGAACATTGACGTTAATAGTATAATTTGCAAGTTGCGTCAACTGCGATGACGTCGGGGTCGGTATTTAGTCACGGGGGTGATGCGCTTATGCCATCTCCTCTTTGTATTTGCTCTCCGTGGTAGTGAGGCACACAATTCTTAAATTTAGTATGTGAATAATAAAAACAATCACCAGATTCAAAATATTCAACATTCAGATATATACATATTCATATATATACATACATCTACTCACATTACACATATAAAGATACTTATACTATCATACACATACATCTACACTAATATTATAAAGAGGAAAGATTTGTACCTATTTTTGTATGTTTGTATGTTTGTAATGAATAGGCTCAAAAAGCACTGGGCCGATTTAAAAAAATTTTTCACCAATAGAATGCTACATTCTTCCAATTTGACATAGGCTAAATTTCGTTTTGAAAAAAATTAGGGATCCTTAGTAAAATTTGAACAATGTAACCAAAGGTGTAGAAAAATGAGTCTTAAAATGTCTTTCGTCGAATGCGCTGCCGAAACTATTAGCGATAGAACAAAATAATGTACAACAATATTGAAGAACATCATAATGTCTACAAAAAACTCCGCGGTAGCATATGTCCAACTATTGTAGTTATGTCACTACAACAACTTTTTTCATTTTAAACATTAATGAAAATGCTAACCAAATCCAAACCATGCTATTTATGTGTTTATATTAATCCTTATCCAAATAAATTATTTTATGGTCAAGACCATTTAACTACCTATAAAATAGTTTTTAAATTATTTAAATTAGACTTTCCATTCAAAAGATATTACGAATTAAAAAATTCAAACAGTAAACAAAACCGCCATAGCGCTCGATCCGCAAAAACGGTCCGCTGGGGCAGCTCTTACAAGACACTTCGCTTATCATCTGGGACGAGTGCACCATGAGCCACAGGGCGCACGTGGAAGCCGTGGAGCGCACGCTGAGAGACATCCGAAGCTCAGACCGTATAATGGGGGGCGTGACGTTTGTTTTAGCTGGAGACTTTCGTCAAACATTACCAGTTTTAACAAAAGGTACTCGAGCTGACGTTATTCGAGCTTGCCTTAAATCATCAACTTTATGGCAATCGATTGAAACTCTTAATCTGCGCACAAATATGAGAGCACATTTAAGTGACAATGACGATAATAATTTCTCACAAAAACTTTTAAAACTTGGAGACGGAAAATTACCGTCTCCGGTTGCAAACAGTCCCCAGGTATTGTTGGATAACGAATTGGGTCAAATCGTTCAGAGTCTAGAAATTCTTGTGGACACAATATATCCGGACATACAAAATCTTACGGAGAGAAATTTCAATTGGCTCTGTTCGAGAGCGATAGTATCCCCGCAAAATGAATCGGTTAATGAGATTAACAAAATTATTATGGAAAAAGTACCCGGTGAATTTAAATCTTACAAATCTATGGACACAGTATGCAACATCGAAGATACAGTGCACTATCCACAAGAATTTTTAAATTCCCTGAATCCTTCCGGCTTGCCACCCCACGAACTACAATTAAAGGTAGGCACTCCCGTAATGCTGCTGAGGAACCTATGCCCTCCCAGCATGTGCAATGGCACGAGACTTCTGGTGAAGGAATTGCGGGAGAACGTCATAGTAGCCACTATAATCACCGGGGCCGCGGCCGGACAGCTCGCCCACATACTGCGGATCCCCATGATTCCTACGGACTTGCCTATATCTTTTAAGAGGTTACAGTTTCCTCTAAAAACATCATTTGCCCTCACAATAAATAAGTCCCAGGGTCAAACATTTTCGATGGTTGGCATCGACCTAAGAAAAGAATGCTTTTCTCATGGACAACTATATGTTGCCCTTTCTCGAGTGGGATCTCCTGAAAATCAATATATTTTGTTGCCATCTACAAATACCACTGCCAACGTAGTTTACAGTGAAGCTTTAAGATAAAAACTGACAAATATAAAAGTAAAAAACGTAAATCTACCTTAATATTATATCTGTAAATAATGTAAAAGTAAACCTGTAAAATAAAAAATACTAAAAATGTAAATTATTAAGTAATAATAAGAATGAAAATGATTAATGACAAACCCAAAAAAAACACAAAAAAATATATAAAACCAAAATAAAAAGCACAAAACAACAAAAGCAAACAAAAAAAAAAAAATTTGTACGGAAAATACTAAATAATGATAGGCAAGTTTCTATCGACACGAACAAAAATTTCTTTGAAATACCTAGATGTATAGGTAGATACATTTTTAGTTGAAAGTTGTCAACGTTTAATTTAGACTGTATATATTTTATTCGACTCTGCTTTTATTCTAATTACTTAAAAAAACATAGTAAAAATGTATATAATATCCTATGTAAATATTACTTATTTAAGTGCCCGCCAATTAAACCATCAAAGAAATTGAACATAAATAGACTTACATACAAATATAACTGTGGGGTTTTTTTTAATATATAATTAATATATAATATTTTTTTTATAAATAAAAATATTTGTGAAAAACTGTTTTTATATCCAAATTTCCAAAAATAAATAATTGTCTAACCCGTGCGAAGCCGGGACGGGCTGCTAGTTCATATATAAACAGACAAACAATAAATTATAATGACAGATAATAATCCTCAACTAGCTATTAGAAAACGAGCTAGGTCTTAGTGTTTCAGGCAAATTGTTCCAGAGTCTTACTGCTTGCAAAGTAAAGGATTTGTCTGCAAACCGGGTAGAATGTTTAGGCATTTTAAGTTTCAAATTCTCTGATGATCTCAGGTCCCTGCAATGAGTGTTGTGTAAGAACTGAAAGCGTTCTTTAAGATAAAAGGGAGTGTGAGGATGAAACAGAATACTGTATAAAAGAGAAAGAATATAAGAATTCCGGCGAATGCATATTGGGAGCCACTAGAGTTTAGAACGAAACTCTGAGATATGGTCATATTTGCGTAATCCAAATATGAAACTAATGCAGAGGTTTTGGAGTCACTCAAGTTTATTTAGTTGGTCTTTGTTGAGATCTAAATAGCTGACATCACCACAGTCAAGGATGGGAAGAAGAACAGATTGTGTGAGCACAATTTTAGTGTTTGTGGGAAGAAAGTTTCGTAACCTTTGCAGAGACCCCGCTGCCGCAAATAGCCGATATGACTTGATATTGACTTAGGAAAGGCTAAAACTATAGCCATCGAAATCTATTATACTATGTATATTTTAAAAGTATTAAAATACTCAGACTTTTAGGGTGGAAGCTGCGATTAGGCAAACGTAGTTTAAAACGCTCTGCGACACGAGTGAACAATTTGAAGAAATCTGGCTGGCAGTGGATAAATACGAACTTTCCAAGAACGGGATGGAATATGTTTCCGAAAAGGTCTTCACTCAACAGTGGGTGGCGATGTTGTTTCAAAGTGATATTCAAACCCATTAATTTCTCTATAAAAATTATTGTTACCTCGAATGTCCTTTGACCTTGCTATATCAAGAACAGTTTAGATTCGAAATGTTAAAATATTATTACATGATAATTTTATGATAGGCGGTTATTATTTACTAAACAATCATAAATATCTTCTTAATACATTGACTTTATTTTTGTTTAAAGATAAGATAAGAAAAGACGAGGAACGATGAACAAGAGACAAAAAAAATATTTTTTTAAATCCTGATGATCTATATCGGATCGTAACTTGCTGGAGTTCTTAAAAGTGAGTGAGTGAGTGTCATTAAAATAATTATATAAATTAAAAATGTCATCCAAACAACATAATGAATTTGAAACAATAGTTATTAGTCCGGGATTCCCGGAACCGGAGTCCAGTATATATAGACTGGGCCACTTATAGACGACTTAGAAGTAGTTCGTTGCTTAAACTGTCAATAATTTGGTCATGTTCAAAAGTTTTGCACTATTAAAACTCCTACCTATGCTAATTGCGCGGCCAGGCACGATACAAGAGCTTGTCAGATTAAGGACACACCAGATTTTAAGCTGAAATGCGCACGCACAATGCAGTCGGTTCAAAAAACCATGTGACTATCGATGTAGATCACAGGACTGCTCCACATATAAACTTAAATTATAGCAGCTAATCCTAAATACTAATTACTATATAGTTTCTATAGTAGTAGTTTAGTAATTGTAGTACTTCCTTAATAATGGATAATATCTTAATAGGCCAGTTAAATCTTATTTATCATTAGAATTAAATCGTTTAGTTTTGGAACAAAGGTTAGACATTGTCCTTAAACAGGAGAAATATCAGAACGCTCACTTGCGTAATAATGTAATACAACTAGATGTTGCAAGTTCTAACTTTACGGTAATATCTTTGCCTAACCTTATGACGTCACACTGCACCGTTTCTGAGATCATTTACGTTTACATTTACGGTCCCTCGTAGGACACAAAATTATGCATCTTCTACTTTATGATATGGAAAGTTGCGTGCAACTAACAAGTCTCGGCGCTGTGCGGTTGAAGATTTTAATTGCAGAAATGAATCTTACAATACACAATACCTCTGATGCACCACCAACTTTTTGCAGCTCCATGGGTGAGTCTTCCATTGACGTGACGCTTACGCAGGGCGACGTCTCGTTATCTGAATGGCGTGTCCTACCGGACACATCCTGTAGTGATCACCGCTTAATCGTGTATGAATTCATACCAATGGTTGCACAACATCCGCAAAGAACTCCGTACAATTTTAGATATAAAACTTAAGGGGCAAATTGGGCTTTATTTGGTTTACTCTTTGCAGTACATGATATGGCGAAGCCATAGGATTATAGTAGTTTAAATCTGTACGCCGAAACGTGCTACATTAATTGTTTTCTACGTGCCGTCAAATAACAATATTGATAACAATATTATAATAGGAAGTAGAACTAAGATATTGTCAATTTAGCAATTTCAGTAAACAATAGTTACTAGTTACCCCCACCTAAACCTATCCATAAATCTTGTATATAAACTTTAGTTTAAGTTTAATTAACTGAGTCATAATTAAATATTACAATCAACGTGTCGTCTAATTGTCTCCAAGGGTAAACACGCAATAATTGGTGACCCCGACGTGATCTATTGGTTTCTAGTGCTGATATAATACCGGGACGACCGGAACCCTATTAGGTTTTCAGCAGTGAATCTAGAGAACAATAGCATTACGAAATTATCACATCCTAAAAATGGCTCCAACAACAACTTCTTCAAGAGGCGACACTGGGTGCGAATCAGTTGCTGCTATCACGGTCACAGACAAACTACCTCAATTTTGGACAGACTCCCCACGTTTATGGTTCGCCCAGTTTGAAGCAATAATAGCACCACAAAAACAGGGCGAAGATTACAAATATAACATGGTAATATCCAAACTACCAAAAGAGGTCGTCCATCAAGTTAGTGACATTTTAACTAACCCGCCCAGCGAAAATAAGTACTCCACAGTCAAGGAACGTCTAATAAACTGCTACGAAGAGAGCGAACACCGACGTTTCCACAGACTACTATCAGAAATGGACCTTGGAGACCAGAAGCCTTCCCAGCTCTGGAGAAAAATGAAGGAAGCTGGATGTGAAAAAATAAACGACGACACTATTCGCCTGCTGTGGCTAAGGCAACTCCCCGCTTCGCTAACAGCGATATTATCAGTTACAAACAATATATCGTTAGAAAACTTGAGCGAGTTAGCCGATAAAATATACGAAAACTTGACCTACAACAAGAAAAATACTCAAGAGACAGCGGTTGACATTAACCTAGTTACAAACATATCGTCACAACTTGAAGACATGCGAATAGAAATAAATGCATTACGCAGCATACGCGAGAAACAACCTATGCAACGCAGCAAATACCAAACACGACATACGTCACATTCACGGTCAAGGTCGCGCCACAGAAACTCACATAATGGATTATGTTATTTCCATAATCGTTTCAAGCAGGATGCATATAAATGCAATAAGCCTTGTTCATGGAATATAGTTAAAAATAACAGGCTATCGGAAAACTAAATTTAGCACAGAATACGACGGGCCTCTGTGCTATCCACCCAGCAAACCGTCTAACTATAACTGACTCAAACAGTGGTTATCGATTTTTAGTCGACACGGGTGCTAACATTTCGGTCATAAATAGCACAAATAATAAGAGCCCAGCATGCGAATACCAATTATTCGCCGCGAACGAGACCCCTATAAATACATACGGGGAACGCGTTTTAACGCTTAACCTAGGACTGCGCCGAAGCTTTAAATGGACATTTACCATTGCCGACGTCAAGATGCCAATCCTGGGAGCTGATTTTTTGGAGCATTATCAATTATTAGTGGATATACACAGAAAAAAACTGATCGATAATAAAACAGGTATGGAAACGCCTGCCGAAATAGTGAGAGCAAAAATTTGCATCCGTTCGATCGTTAAACGCTCCTCTCCAGGAACCAATAAAGGGATTATTAGAGAAATATGAAGATATAAAAAAGCCTAGATCAATGAATCTACATACAAAGCACCGAGTACAGCATCAAATAATAACAAAGGGTTTCCCAGTATTTACTCGAGCGCGTCCATTACCTCCTGACAAATACAGGATGGCAAAACAAGAAAAATAAGTTTAAGGAACATTATGAACACTTAGAGGAGGTGTTTAAGCGCCTACATAAAAACGGCATAACAATAAATATAAACAAATGCGAATTCGCCAAGTCGGAGATTGATTTCCTCGGTTATCATACAACGAGCCAAGGGTTGACTCCTACTATGGAAAAGATTCAAGCTATAGACAATTACCCTAAACCACAAATGATAAATGAGTTACGACGTTTTTTGGGTATGATTAATTTCTACAGAAGCAGTATTCCACATGCAGAAAAGCATCAAACACCGTTAAATAAATATTTAATTAATTGTAAGAAAAAGGATAAGACGGTTATCCAGTGGAATACTGAATCAAACCACGAGTTTGAACGCTGCAAGCAGATAAGAAAACAGAAACAAGGACACGTTCTGGTAGAGTCTCCCACCAGACGGTTAGATTCCAATTATAATGATATTTTTTTTTCTCTTCAGAGGGGGAATATCTATGGCGAAGCCATAGGATTATAGTAGTTTAAATCTGTACGCCGAAACGTGCTACATTAATTGTTTTCTACGTGCCGTCAAATAACAATATTAATAACAATATTATAATAGGAAGTAGAACTAAGATATTGTCAATTTAGCAATTTCAGTAAACAATAGTTACTAGTTACCCCCACCTAAACCTATCCATAAATCTTGTATATAAACTTTAGTTTAAGTTTAATTAACTGAGTCATAATAAATATATTACAATCAACGTGTCGTCTAATTGTCTCCAAGGGTAAACACGCAATAATCTCTTCAGAGGGGGAATATCTATGGCGAAGCCATAGGATTATAGTAGTTTAAATCTGTACGCCGAAACGTGCTACATTAATTGTTTTCTTAAAGTGCTAAATTGACAATATCTTAGTTCTACTTCCTATTATAATATTGTTATTAATATTGTTATTTGACGGCACGTAGAAAACAATTAATGTAGCACGTTTCGGCGTACAGATTTAAACTACTATAATCCTATGGCTTCGCCATACATGACAAAGACTTCACTCGCAGTTGTCTATCAGCTGAGGAAATCGCAGACATATTATCAGACACTTTCACATATTGCGCTGTTATTTTTATCGGCCGCGGATCTATCACTAACACCCGTGGATGTGATTGGTAGAACTATTATTTAGTCGAATTACGTAGAATATATCGGAAAGCTTGTAAAAAACTAAATGGAATAAAAAAGCGTAACGTAATATTTACAATAATGCTCTTATTGCTCTTAGAGTTGCCAGGTCTCACTACAGAGCACATAAGACCCCACATTTTATTTTACCTATAGAATTTAAACTAAATAATCTGTCTAGAGGCGGCGGCAGAATTATGTTAATCAACTCATTGATAATAATAATCGCGACAAAAACCGTACAATTCGCCATATTTAGCGCCAAAAAAAGGATTTTTGTCTTCTGTGGGCGGTGGGGTTTATTAAGCCTCGTATCGCTACAATTTCTGGATCAGAACGAGGTTTCAAACGTCGTAACGCAGTAATGGAAAGTATAGATAAATCAGTGCTGCTGGGAACGTGTTAATGCAAAATATTGTTTCGTTTCATCTCCTTCGAATTCAGTTCCCCCGCAGAGTTGCGGAGGTCCGATGCCAGGCGCTCCGTAGAAAAATTAAGTTTCAGGAAAAACCGGTTGAACTAGTAGCCAACCCCAAATAATCTTGGGAATAGTAAAGCCTGGGAAGATGATAAATGGTAGAGTTTAAAATCGGGATGAGACAGATAGAAGTAATTGAAATGTACCTAAACATTTAGTCAAGATAAAAACAAGGTTAATGAAGCCATTGTAAAATCAAGGATATTAATCAGACATTTTTTTTAGACTATTTTGCTTCTATCCATAGAGTTTTTGTTAATTTAAATTTAAATGCATTTGTCATTTTAGTTTGTTATCTCTTCTTTGGCTTAATGTTGAGTTTAATCAATATTTTACGGTTCAAAATATTATAAACAACGAAATGATTATTTGATAAAACTTTACATGCATAGTGATAATTTTTGACCTAGTCACGTTTAGCCACTACAAAGTCGCTGTATAAATAAAACAATGATAATTTTCAACCGATAATGAAAATATTTAATTTTAGAACAAGGTAGAATAAAGTAGAAAAACCTCATGTATACATGATACAAACATTTTCGAAGTAATAAACATAGTTGATTTCTAAAAGTTACAAATGACTCTACAGATGAAGCTAATAAAAGCGTGGTTGTATCAAAGCAAATTCTGCTCACTAAGAAGAGATCCAAAGTGGATTATTAAACACAGTTGATGGATTGATAAATGACAAGTCACGTAGGCGCATATGGATTCTGTATTCTTTTTACAGAGTTTGTGTTCCTGAGAGTACAAATTTGAGTTTCAGTAAAACAATGTATTCTTCATTGTGTGTAATGTTAATCACTGAATCGAGTGGATCCTAATTTCATGTAGAATAATATACATATAGTATGTATATTATTAACACCGTACCACACATAGTACCACAACTAAATCAAAGTTATTCCTCTTATATTCAAAACAAACTATTATCTGGTTTTGGAAATAATTCATCAGCAGGATTCTTCTCAAAGTACGTGTTCAGTTTCTGTACCAACAAAGTTATGAAGCTTTCGAGAATCGGAGACCGTAGAATAAGTTCGATTCCTTTGCTATTTTCGTTAATAGCGGTCATCCCTAACTCAGCTGGAAAAATAGTATAATGTTAAAAAGTTAAATAGTACTAGTTCTCAACCTGCAACAGGCCAGTGCAAGGACTTATGGTCTTAAGACCATAAGTCCTTGTCACTGGCTTGTTGTTGTAGGGTTAACCCTACGAGGGTTATTTTAGGTTATTGAAGATTATGGAAATAGACGAATCTGTATTAAGTACTGTATTGGACAAAACGGACTCTTAGTACATAATTTCCAATTTGAAAATTTTTTTGGTAAAATTTCCAATCTGAGACACATATTGAGCAATGAGGAATAGTTCTTATCGAAAACATACGGTAATATGGATTTCTGTACGTGTACACTACACGTACAGAAATCCATATACAAAAACTTTTTTTTTTTTTTTTTTTTTTATGTTTGACCCTGCCATAATGACTCTACTCTGCCTGATGGAAAGCATAAGCAGAATCCAAGAGTGATGGTCACCATACTGCGAACGCAGACAATGCAACAATGCAGCATGGTGACCCACACCATGGCGGGCTAGTGATGCTTTCGCATCATTGGGCCTCCGGTCTCGCACTCACCAACGAAACACGACAGCATGATCGCTGTCATTTTACGTTGATTTTCTGTGCGAGGGTAGTACAACCCCGGTCGAGCCAGCCCGTTCAAGCTGAAATTAGCGTGGCTCTACTACCTTGAAAATGACTCTACTACAAAATGCACGTGACTCACGAATTTAAAAGTAAAGAACCTTTCAAAGATATAAAAAATCTCTAATCTTCATCAGAACTTCTATGTTGCACTCTTTTGAAAAGAATTGCAAGGCTTTAACTTACATTTAGCTTTGTCTGGGTTTATTAATGAATCACATTCGAACTTAAGCGCTCCTTTAAGATCTGTTTCTATTAAGTGACTAATAACAGATATATGAGATTTTTGGTCCTTTTCTGAAACGAACTTCTTGAACTTTCCCTTAATTTTAATGAAGTAGTCATCTGAAAATGGAAACATGACATAAAATTAAAAGGTAATACGTATTGACAATACATTAATTGATTTCAAAAGCATATTTAATGTAGTAATGCTATATCTTTTCCTATTTTAGTAATTGCTTTAGAAAATATGTGATGGGCTCGTAGCTATGTAGTTACAGCATATGTTAACACATAGCTATGCTGAGAAATTCCAGATAGGTCAGTCAATGGATGGGTGATTTAACACATTAAGATTCCTCCGTGCCTTCGAAAGTACGTGTAGATGTAAATCTCTACGCCCAGACCAACATTTTTGGCAATCATTACGAGCATTAGTAGTCTTTCTTTAGAACTCCGATATCGCCTAGCTGAAAATCAAAAGTCAGCTCTATTCTTGTAGACTAAAAGCATTTGGAAAAAAGGCTCATAGAGATAAATATAAAAACACTTGAGCTGGAAGCGAGGAGCCGGGGATCAAACTAAGTGGCGTGCAATCGTAGAGGCCTAGCAGTGCCTGCCTAAAGCAGTGGACTGTGATAAACTGATGATAGTGATGACGTTGAGGGTGATATTGTACACATACTAACTTAAAGCCACATTGGCGTAGCCTTTTCCATCTAATTCTATTGAAGTTAAAATTGTACCCTTGACATCATAGTGGTAAATGTAAACCACTTTCGGACAACGTAAGTTCAATTCAAAATCAAAGGATAATTCGTCAGATCTGTAAAAAAAGGTTTAGTACCTACACATATACAGACTTTGATAACAATGACTAATAAAGAACTTTTATATAATCTGTTTTTAAAATATAAAAAGTAGCTATTTAAAATGTTTGTAACACAAAATAAAGGTATAGACAGTAGGAAGCAAACACTGTGGTTGCCACAGACGTAGAGGTCATCTATAAGTTGTAGATGGGCCGGATTCCGTCGGGGTATCCCCTGATCTGTTCCTTGATTTCTGGTATCCCACGACGGCATGCGTTTTCTGGTTGATCGAGGTTCAATCATCTCACCGTATTTCCAACATGTACATCAAAACACATCGTTATTAAAATAACATTCCAGAATTCTACTAGTTTTAGTTTCTTGTTTAAATATTTTTTTATTAATTATTTATCCGTGTTGTATACACAAAGTAAAATAGTACAACAAAATCAATCACAAGTTATGTATATCATCATCAATTGGCGGTCTTACCGTGCACGGCGATTTCTTCCAGACAACCATGACAAGGACTTTTGGTGTTGCAGAATATAATTACATAGATCATAGAAGTTCAAAGGTCAAAGCTTTTTACTAAGGAATGGTATATGTCCAGTAGAACACTGTCATAGGCTGTTAAATTAAAATCGCCTCCGAAATTACTTTTAGATTTTAGTTGGAGTGTAAACTTACTTGAAAGACTCAACTGCGCAATTTTTTAATCCATTCAGAGAAACATTTGTTGCTTGATACTTGAGTCCTGGGTAGTCAGCGTCAATCTTGTCGATGTGCATGGGGTCAATTGGGTCGGTAACGTCTTTGACCCCAGCTACTAGAGAACTATATATATTTTGTCTATAGTCATACATTCTGTGACATTATGACTACATGTTGATTTGCCTAAAAAGTTGTTTGGTTATCGATAGTTTTCTTAATAGTTTGTATCTTTTTTTTTTGCATCTAAAAGTAGATGAGATATACATATTTTTGAGTGCGATTATATGAGAGGACTATATATGTATGATTTTGGTTAGCAGTTATGTTGATGTTAAATATTCTCGTATTATTATTTTTGTCAAAAAAGTAAAAGTAACGATAACTAAATTGATTTAACTTACCATATACTGTTTTAAATGCAATGAAAATTAAGAAAATTGAAAATGATCGAACTAAAATCATTTTATTGATAAACGTGTACAGTTCTAACTGCGCAAAATCACTATGTCTCAATTTTATAAGGACAGTACTTTATACCTTTATCTCTTGCAAATAGGGACTTATTTATGAGAAATTAATGTCAATGCATCTAGATAACATGCAATGAACAATTGATTTAACCTGGAAAAGGCTAAAAGGTTCAACTATAGTCATCGTAATCTATTACACTGTCTACATTTTTAATGCTTTTTAAATATTGAGCTATTTGGAGTAGAGACTGCGATTTGAAAAATGTAGTTTAAGGTTTCCTTCGACACGAGGAACGATTTGAAAAAAGTTTCGGCAATACGAACTTCCCAAGAACGGGATGGATGGCGATAAGTTGATTGAAGGTGAGTTCCAAACTAGTTATTATCTCTATAGAAATTATTGTTACCTCGAATGTCATTTGACCTTCCTATATCAAGAACATTTCAGATACGAAATGTGAAAACAAAAACATTTTATAATTTTGTGATATACGATTATTTACTAAACAACCATATATATCATTTTAATATATCAACTTTATTTATGTTTAGGTATAATATAACAAGAACATCAAAATTTTAACAAAGGTATTTAGTCCCAATGATCTAGACCGGATCGTAATTACTTGACATCAACTATGATGCCAGAAGTCGAGTGCTGGAGTGGCTGTTAAAAAAATTATAAAGGGTCTATCAAAGTTTAATAATATTAATTGTGTTACGTAGCATTGTTATTTCAACGATAGACCAAATCCCACTTTGAATGAATCAACCAACCACTGGCTCTAAATGAAATATATCACCCAAACAACATAATGAATATGAAATTTTATTTTTCATTGTTTATATACACTTGCTTAATTAATTTTCGATGCAGTAAAATGATTGATAGATACCAGTACCATAGAAGCTTGGGCTCAAGAGTTATCACTGTACCATTTCGTACCGGCTGCCTGACGCAGGTAATCACTGGAAAAAGATGTTCCGAAGGTCACCTGTGTTTGATCCGCAAGCAGACAACGCCTGACCTGCCTGACGCAAACCGTTAAGTCTGGTGAGATTTTATTTTATTATCTGTCCATAGAATTCTATAACACACAATACTATTCTAGTGATTGTTTAAAGGCTATAGTTTGACAAACAACTGGATGCATTAAAATGACTTCGATAACGATGATATAAATAATCAGACACAACACTTAGTCTATAAATTTCAAGCTATCACAATATGTTTTATGACTTTCAACGATCATTTTGTTAGTTGTGTATGTATGGTGATGGATTTAGAATACGGAATGCTACCTCCTTTATATATTCCGGAGGAGTCCTAAAAGCCTAATTCTAGTAAATAGAAAGAAAATTTCAAACTAAACCTTACTAGGCCTTGAAACTAGGCTTTAATGCCTGATTCTTCGTTTTTCATCAATTAATTTGGTATATAGATTCTGGTTGTAAATTGAAGGACTTGGGCTATTCGGTAACAGTCTGTGTGCGTTAAAGGCACACAACTTTTTCCTGTTCAAGCTATTTTTTCAAACCTCAATTAATTAATCATGTAAAAGCAATACTTCTTTCTTATCATCTGAAATTTTGTGAATGTTCATAAAGTTTGCTGTGGAGATCCTACACTAAGTTTGCCGAGACGCTGTTTCCACTCAAGAACCCGCTTACCCCAATGGTTATCGGTTCCACGTCAAATATGGCCTGCCCAATGCCCATTCAGCTTGCTATGTGGATGACCCTGGTTTTCCACCCTGGTCCACGTCTGGTGGTTATATTAAGTTTTTGGCTCCAAACTTGGGCGTTATCAATAAGTATTTTTTCACAGTTTGAGTTTGAGAAATTGAGTTTGAGAAATTGAGTTGATCTCTATTGGATGACAAAAATGTGAAATGCCATAGCTTCAAAGCGTTTTTTCAATATGTATTTCATTCAAACAAACGTGACAATAAACCGAGTCAATATTTTTTTGTTGTTAAAGCTTTTTCTGTATAAGTCTTTTTTTTATATATTTCAAATACAATAAAAACTATTTCAATGCCAAATATTTTTCGACGTTTACTAATACTATATATATAGTACTGTAGTCAATGCAAAAATTTAATTATTTAAAAAGATGTTATGTCTTTTGAGTTTCAGATTATACCCATGTTGTACCTTAACTACCATTTGGTAGTAACTTAACTACTTTTTGACCAGCGGTATTACCCGCATTTGCGTGTAATACCGCTGGTCAAAAAGCCAAAATTTCTCCTAATATCATCAGCTATCTTAAAACACAAACAACTTTCTTTATAACAAACTAGATTATTTTCCAAGTATAGTGTGCAGTATATAAATTTACACTTTTGTGTGCTAATTGAGTCCTGAACCTTTTGATCGTTGAGTGAGAGTGTTATTGAGTTTTTCTGATCAAAGATATGTTTAATAACAGCCCGAAGTTAAAAGTTTGGAAACCTTCGAGCCTCGTAGAACATGCAGAGCCATTGGTTTTGCGCCTGATCTCTTCCCGTTTATGCCGGATAGCCGTCTCATTGAATTGTAAGGGTGAGATAACAGAGAGTGAACCAAAAAAAAAACACCTGCGTAGGTCTTCGCTTGGTACTGGCCGTCGCGTTTGAAATCGGGTTGTACTGTTATCACTTGAGTGTCTTCTTAAATTAAAGTACTGTCTATCTTTTTTATTATTATTACTGATTATTAAATTTACTAGAATATTAATAGCTATAATAGTATATATTTAGGTTTTTTCTTTAAGATCAAAATTCAATAAGTAAAACCCCCGTTGTCGTTTTTAATGACCATCCATTGTACCTGCAATTCTTATAGACTGTTTTTTATTGTACTCTACGGGTTTTAGAGTGTTCGATGTTCGTCTGTCGATATTCTTAGCAAAAAATATTAATTTAATTAATATTAAACTTTTATTGTTTTCTTGTTCTGAAGGGAATGAATGAATTAAAGACATATTTGAAAAAAAATGTTCATATTTTAATTCATTATCAACTATAAATTATGTGTTTTATTCATTTAAACATCATTCTCGTCTTCATATTGAAAATCTATGTCAAAGTTTCTCAAGTACAGGTCAAGATTTCTTAAAAACTTTTCTACGAATTTATCCATGGTTGGGGATTTCATACGTTTTTCGATTTCCTTACCGTTTTGTTCAATATAGGCCTTAGCTCCGTCAGCTGTAAAAAAAATCATATTACTTTGAATTATACTGATCCATGATTGTATGAGACAATCGTAAAAAATAAAATTATGTCATTGGCATTGTCATGTTCGTTCGCCTAGAGCTACCCTATCGATATATAGTTATCGTTACAAGTATAGGTAATGCTATCTACTACTGTAATATATATAATATACTAGCCGACCCACGCAACCTCGTTTGCGCCTTATATTGCCCGTAGCGTGAAAATTTCCCCCGTTTTTGAAACATTCTTCACTGTTGCTCCGCTCCTATTAGTAGTAGCGTGATGGTATATACCCTATAGCCTTCCTCGATAAATGGTCTATCCAACACCGAAAGAATTTTTCAAATCGGACCAGCGGTTCCTGAGATTAGCGTGTTCAAACAAACAAACAAACAAACAAACAAACAAACAAACAAACAAACAAACAAACAAACAAACAAACAAACTCTTCAGCTTTATATATTAGTATAGATTCAGCTTTATATATTAGTATAGATAATCCGGGAATACTATCAAGGTAATTTTTCGTGAGTGACTTAATTTTTATGAGACGACCAACTTTTCCTCTTACAAAATTTTTCGATTGTGGTAGCTAACAGGGGTAGCAGGCACAAAAAGCTTTTGAGCGATCTGTCGTTTTAGGTTGGTCTTCTGTGCGAGGGTAGTACCGCCCGGTCGAGCCAGCCCGTTCTTGCTAAAATCAGCGTGGTTCTACTACCTTAATCTCAATAATAATATTTAACTTACATATTTTCGCATAACTGTAAAGTGGATTATTAATGTCGTATGTGAAGTTTCCTCTCAGTTCGGTCTCCAAAGTGAAGCCATTTAAGAAAAAGTGAAGTTTATGATCTTTTTCATTTTTAACTCTACTATATGTTCCGTTGATTTTTAAAATGTAATCACCTGAAATAAAAGAGGAAAAGTTATGTATATTTGAAAAGTCCATCTGCAGCCACACTGTAGACATGATTAGAAGTATAAACTATGTTTACTAAATACTTACGTCTCTCAAAAGAAATACATTTTCCCGTGTTGGAAACATTTTCATTGCTACTCGGCTCCTATTAGCTGTAGTGTGATGTTATATAACTTAAAACCTTCCTCTATAAACGAGTCATTTAATACTAAATGCTTTATTAAAATTGATAAAGCCGTTCACGCTTAATGCTATGATCAAGGAAAATAAGGATTCTTAATAAATATAAGGGCACCCACACAAAACTACGATGCAATGCGACGCCGCATCGTAGGAACTTGTGATGCAAATTGCTACGATACGAATTCGTGCGACAAAGCGTTGGTTCATGTGACCATACTTTCGACGACAAAGAGATGTCCTAATGATATTCTTGTATGAAATGGACGATGTAAATATAATAAAAATAAAAATTATAATTTATGGTTAAGAATAAATAAGTAAATAGTTTTGTAAAGGTTTTAAAAGAAAAAAATAACAAATATTTTGTCTATATTCTTCAGTATTTGAACCAAAACAAAATAACATCTCAGATTCTGAAAAGAAAGAAAGGAAGCAGTGCCGTTTAGTAAAGTCTCAGAGTGGATAAAAATGTTGTCAACAAGTGTGACGTAACATCGCACGAATGCACAACGAACGCAAGAACGTGTGAGCTCGTAGATATTTACGATGCATTGCGAATTCGCAGTTTTGTGTGGGCGCCCTATAACAATATAAAATAAGATAAAAAAAAAACACTAGCTGTTTTAACATGATACATAGTCCAGGTTACCGCTAGAGCACGAGACCTGTCAAGTTGTTGTTAGGCACTATTAATGGTTAAAAAAAAAGTGAAGAAAAGCTATTTTGAATAACATTTAAAAATATGATGATAGTAAAATATAAATTAAAATTTTAACACTTACCAAAGGTAACCGTGGCTAATCCATCGGTATCAAGTCCTACACGGCCCAATAGTCCTTTGGCTTTTTGGTGATAATTTAAAACCAACTGAGGACATTGCAAATTGTATTGATAACTTAAATCTTCTCTATTTATTCTAAAACCAGATTTCAATTTATTGTTAATTTCACATAAATCGATATCGATCGATCGATTTCGTATATTTATAAGTACATTTTATTTGTTTAACAACTTTATGCACAAGATATACAATGGCGAATTTAACACCATGGGCATTCTCTACCAGTCTACGGTCGGGTGGTGCGGAAATGAATAAAACTTCAAATAATCACTAATTTTAACAAAAAAAAAAAACAAATTCACTAAAATGGGACCACGCGGGATGCGCCCTATACCAGCTTTCATATAAAAAGAATCATCAAAATCGGTTCACTCATCGAAAGAAAAGAATTTGCCGATAGAAGTAAAACTTATAACTAAGAATGCTAGTTGTAAAATTAATGTGTACAATTATTTAAAATTTAAAATTAAAATTAAAATTGACAGCATCAAATACTAGCATGTCGGTGACGCGAACCCATAAGTTTTTCCCCAACCAAAAAGTGCTCAACTCGCCTAAAAAAGTTTTCACTTCAAAAATATACAGTCAGATTGATAACCTCCTCCTTTTTTGAAGTCCGTTAAAAAGGATCATAGTTCATCACAGCAATATTGAGCTTTTGTTGCACTATTGCAACTATATATATCTAAATCTTTATATATATAATTCTTCTGTGAGTGTGTATGTCACTGAACTTCTCTTAAACGACTGGAGCGATTTTGATGAAATTTTTTGTGTGTGTTCAAGGGGATCTGGGAATGGTTTAGATTCACAATTTTGTCCGCTGGACAATGTTTTTTTAATTATTTTTTAATTTATTAGTAGTTATGGCAAAACGATGTTTGCCAGGACAGCTAGTATATCTATAAAGTATATAGGTCTAAATAAACTATCAAGATACTAACTACCACTTTCAATTACCTTTAACTAGTCGAAAATGTAGATAGGCAATATTTTTTTTGTATATTTCTCAAGATATATTAATTTAATATTTTCATTGATATGCAGCATTAATTTCGTTTCTTTTTTTACAAGTTTTAATAGTAAACAAAAAACAAATTCAGACTTTTTTCTTTGATCTATCTTTAGTTACAACTGCAGATAGGTTATTGAAAACGGCATTTAATACAGAAAGCTCTAAGATTACTAACTTTATAATAAAAATATTTAGTTTCTTACCTTAGGAGAGTAACTCGACATTGCTTTAGTCCAGTAAGTGTTAGGTTAGATGTTTCATGTGACAAATCTGATAAACTTCCTTCTACCTCTTCCAGAAACAATGGATCACTAGGCTCAATCAAACCTTCGATTCCTGGTACGAAAGTGTTAAACGCTTTTTGAGCCTCTTTCGTTAGACACTCAGTATCAGTTAGAATGCATAACTCTTTACCTATAAATAAAGTTATTGAAGTGAAATAAAACATAAACTTGGTCATACATCTATACAAATAAATAAAATTGGAGTGTCTGTTTGTAATATTAAAAAACCGCTTTTTACTAAATGCATATGTATGTATACACTGTACATATGCCAAAAATGTAGTTAAAAAAATTTTTGTCTGTCTGTCTGTCTGTCGGTCTGTCTGTCTGTCTGTCTGTTTGTTTGTTCCGGGTAATCTCTGGCATGACTGGGCTGATTTTGACGGGACTTTCACTGGCAGGTAGCTGATGATCCGGGGAGTAACTTAGGCTACTTTTTTAAGACTAACTTTGTCCCGCGGCGTTACTCGCGGTACAACACCGCGGGGTTCGGCTAGTATATTAATATAATGTGATTTAATTTAGTTTCTTACCGTGAATTATATTAGTACCCACTAATAGGAAGAGACAGAATAAAAATTGTACACAGCTCATTTTGAGTACGGTTGCTCTATCCGAATGATTAAGTTGTTTGTTATGTACGTGTATGTATAATATATATTAATCTCACCAATGTCAATTCGTATTACATATGAGACAATAATACAAGTATGATAACCCGGATGTCGGGGTTATCTAATATCTTTATCTTATTTTTTACACGGATTTTACTCACTGACGGTGAACTGAATTCAAAGGTTGAAATAGTTTTCCCAATAAGGATTGCTACAGACGTTTGTAACAACCGAGACCTATGGCTTAACCTGCCCGTCAAGGCAAAATGAAACTGAACTGAACGAAAAAGTATAAATTATTGTAAATAATATGAAATGCACAATATATTTAAGGGTGATTGATCCTAATCACCGAGTGCAACTGGACTATGAACACCTCTACTATTCGCCGTACTAATAAGTAATTTGTAATAATTTCTGTACTAAAAGTAATGATGGGATGTCATTACTCTTAGTATAGAAATTAGACATAGACAAAAACATAAATGTGTAATGGGAGCCAAGTTTAAAATTAAGATTTATGCTTTAGTTATTTACTTCAAAGACATAAGAAGTGAGATCTAAATGAGTGTAAAGTGCAATGGTCAGTCCTGAAATTTATTTATATGAACATAAATTTAATAAAAACTTTAATATAATTCCTTCTTAAAACTTAGAATGATATATTAAAGCATAAAGTTTGACTTGGCTAATTTTCAAGTAATAAAACTGAAAGTTCTTATTTTATTCTTCCCAAAATTAGACTTACTGATAGAAACTAACCATCGAATATAAGACTTTTCTCATGACTATGTTAGTAGGTACTTAATAATAATGTGAAAACTAGGCCAGTCAGATTTTAGCTACGTAATCACTATTAGTTATTCTTTAACCCTTAATATATCATTCTAATTTTAAGAAGAAAGTATATTAAAGTTGTTATTAAATTTGTGTTCTTATAAATAAACTAGCTAAGTCCCGCGGTTTTCTATAAAGGGCCCTATAAGGGACTTTTACCAAATCTCGGACGTCCTAACTGTGCGTTAACAATATTTCTTAAGCATTATACTTAAACAGCACAAGTTACTTCCATATAATCTTTTACCTACAAATAGAAGCCTGGTGTATAAAGTCTGCGCTGCAAGTTCGAGTAGATGATCAATATTCTTTACTTGCAAATTCTTCAGTTTCTTGGGTAGATGCATTAACAATAAAACCAACCAGAAATTGCATGTATATTCACTTACAAATACCGTTGGCAAACCGCTACTTCTCGCTGGTTGAAGACCGTTATTTATGACGATCCAAGAACCTATTACAGGTTCCCTCGTAGAAAGGTGCTGTCACTCTTTAGGTATACAAAAATGCGCTCGCATAGAATTCTCGTTCCCATTCACTTCACTTAATTATTACTACTACTAGCAGTTAATTTGCAGTAGATTATAGTTCCTTAAAGCGCCAAAATTGTCTAGAGTTAGGTGAGCTGGTAATTTGTAATACAGGTCCATGTACCTAATACAGATACCAGTCTCTTACATAGACTTATTCGCAATCCGATGTAAAACCTAGATTCAGATTATTTATAACTATATCTGTGTGAGAGAGAACCGTTAATTTATTATTATTGAAAATAATAATATCATAGTTTTGACATTGATGACTCATTACACTGATAAGGTCTCGTACATTGTTAATTTAATTGTAGTTTGGCAACGAAATCTTTATAAATAAAAAATAATCGCCAAATGTTGCTAAGCGCAAAACTAGAGAATCACTTGTTAAATTCGTTTTTTTTTATATTTTCAGTAAGGAACAAGCAAGATTCTTAATAAAAACAAAAACATGAAAACTGCGAGGAAAATATAAAAACAACACTTTTTTGTATTGGACTGCGACAGGCAAATAACTTTTACCAGAACGAAGTCTGTCCGGACTGATAGTATGAGAAAAATATTTAGAACAATAGCACTTTATATTTTTTTATAAGAACTGAATTTCAAGTTGTTGGTTTTTTGTTACAATCTAAATGTACTATTAATGTCACAATGATAAACAATAAATCATGACTCTAATCACAAACATTCGTTAGGCCTGCGTTAACTTCTGATAAAGAGCCAATGTGAACAAGTACTTTGTGCGATCGACAAATTGTTGTTGTTCTTTGTGTTTTGTGAGTGTGGGTGTTCTTTGTGTTTTGTTTGTGTGATTTATCCTACAGTTTTTAGATCTTATATAATAATAATAAATATTTCGGACATCTAACACACAACGCCATCTAGTCCCAAGCTAAGCAGAGCTTGTGTTATGGGTACTAGACAACTGATATAATAGAGTGAAAGAAACTGATATAAACATATATACCTCTTTTTTGTGAATACATACATATTATACAGAGAAAACATCTGTCTTACAGAACAACCTATATTTTAGGGATTGTAGTGCGTAGTTGTATCTTCTTTACATAGTATAAAATGAAGTCGCTTCGGCTATCTGTTCACTTAGATCTTTTATACCACTCAACGGATTTTGATGCAGTCGTAGGCAACAAATAGAATGGTTTAAAAGTAAAGTTTATGCATAATATATAATTTAGACATATAAGAGTAGAGAAAAACAGAATTTCAAAGATTACGGTGCGTAGTCGAGACGGACTTCTAGTTAAAAATGAAAAAGATGTATTGAAACTCACATTTAAAAAAACTCATTTATTTAAACAGTGTTATTTTCCGGGGATTGAACTTCAAATATATAGTTTCTCAAGTAAATATCAAGATTTGCAAGATATTTTTCCATAAATTTCTCCATTGTTGGTGATTTTAGGATTCTTTCAATGTCCTTACTGTGTTCATTGATGTAAATTCTAGCTAAATCAGCTGTAAATAAAATGTTATTAATATAATAAGACGGATCTTTTAATTTATACATTAGTTAAAATAATAACTTATAGCTATTGAAGTAAGTATATAATAACAAGTAATCAGTACTTAGATTTAGAAACATGTGCAAATTTATTAACACTATCTGCATAAGTTACATTTCACTAATCTATTGAAACTTAAAGTTACATTATACAAAACACAGTCAAGCAATTACCTTAATTACAGGTACACAAACCTAGCTCAGGACGAGTGCAAAATAATTTGTAATATTTTCATTTTACTTTTCTCCATTCGCTCTTGCACAATTTAGAATAGTCATATATTGGTTTTATATCGCCTCAGTTATAAGCCTTAATTATACTTCGCCTTCTTAGCCTTTATTGTTCCCAAGATTAATTGGGGTCGGCTACTAGTTTAACCGGTTTTACCTGAATATCAGTTTTTTCACGGAGCGACTGGCATCGGACCTCCGCAACCCTAAGGGTCAAGTCAGTGTATTTGAGAGAACTAACTCCCAATAATAATTGTTATAGGTGTTCATGACAACTGGGACTGACTACTTAACGTGCTCTCTGAGGCAAAGGTGAAAAACACCGTCATCTTCTATGACGAAATAATTTCTTGAAAGAAAAACCCAACAGCAGTCCGACTCGGGAATCGAACCCGAGACTTCTTGATTTGCAATCGCTAGACCAACAAGGCGTAGACCGCCTTATTTATACATAATACATTATTCATGCATAATAAAGTATAAGTATCTTATAACAAGTAGATGTAAACCATAGACACTCTGATATTGTAACCTCTGTGCACCACCGACCTTACAATATTTTTACACCTCTCTAAGGCTGACTGGAAGAGAATGCCTTGGGCATTAAGTCCGTCGTTTTAAAAAAAAACATAAACTTTAAATAAATGAAGTCTTGAATTAGGTACTTGTAATTACTAATTAAAATTTTTCTAACACGAAGTATACCTCGTGTTACATGTGCAAAATGGTTAAATTATTACAATAACAATAAACATTATTTTAACATACCTTTCGTTTTATCATTATGAAGTAGACTATGACTGTTACATGTTACTGGTCCTCTCGGTTCCGTTTCCATAGTGAAACCATTTAAGTAAAAATGAAGTTTTTGGTCTTTGTCACTGATAAATTTCCCATATTTACCATTAATTTTGATAACATAATCATCTGTAATCATTTATAAATTCAAAATTTAACTGATTTCATCAATTTTTCTATCATCATCAACAGTCTTTCACAATCCACTGCTGGACATAAGCTTCTAACGTGAAAAGAAGTTTTCAACATTTCTAGAGATTATTAAAATATATTATTCATTTCAATTGTTATAGGTTGTAATATAAACGAGCATACTCCTTCGTAAAAGGCCGGCAACGCACTTGTGACGCCTCTAATGTTGCGGGTGTCCATCGGCGGCGGTAATCGGTTACCATCAGGTGATACGTCTGATCGTTGGCCTCTTATTCAATAAAAAACACATAATGACAAAAAGGCATGCCTTCGTAGAAGATATTGATGTCGATTGAAATTTAAATCAGTTAGTTTATTAAAAAATGCTTGGTCGGTTCTAACGCAGAATCCCAAGTTTTCCGAACGACAATTTATCAGAATGTTAATTTCGCATAACGCTCAATTCTCAAAATGTCAATTATGTAGAACGACAACATCGCAAAATGTCTACTTTTCGAATAGTCAGGTTTAGATGTAAACGTTTTGAACCTTCTAGACATTTTACAATTGAGAGATTTACAATTGAGAGATTTAGAAACTAAATGTTGACTTGAAACTAACACAAGATATATTCCAAGTGTGGAAATTAGCTTATAAAAAAATTAACACTTACCTAAAGTGACCGTAGCCAAACCATCAGTATCAATTTCTATCGTACCTAACATTCCTTTAGCTTTATGGTGATGATTTAAAACCAAACGAGGACATTGCAAATCATATTGATAAGTCAAATCTTTGTGATTTATTCTATAAACAATTTAACACAATTCATTGTTAATCCAGACCAAATTAGAATCATTTTAGAAACGAATCGAAAATAAACAAAGTGATGTTATTGATAAGTTTTTGATAGCAATTGCTAGAAGACAGAAAGCATAGAAAAAGCACTTCGTAAATCAAAGAAAAGTTGGAAATATTTAAAAAAGCATAGTAAATAGCATAGAAATAATACTTAAATACTTAAAGTCTGGTATAATAACTGTGCTTAATAATTTAATAACTTGCCTTAACTGAGTAATTTGACATTGTTTTATTCCTGTGAGCGTCAGATTCGAAAGGTGATATGATATATTGGGTATAAATGCTTCGATCTCTTTCAGAAGCAATGGGTCGCTAGGTTCGATCAATCCTTTAATTCCGGGTACAAAAATATTAAAAGCTTTTTGAGCCTCCTTTGTTACACATTCAATATCCGTAATAATGCATAATTCTTTGCCAATAATTAAATCAATAGATATTAATTGTAAAAATGAACTTTGCCAGACCATAAAACATGTAATGATCTCAATTTTATATTTTTCTTACCGTAAATTAAATGAATACCGACTAATATATGGAGACAGAAAACAAAATACACACAATTCATTTTTACTACACTTTCTGTTTCTGAATCGAAAGTTATGCGTACAGTAAATTTATACTACTTACATGCTACCGATGTCACTTTGTTGCAATAAACATTTATTGATAACCCTATTAGGACCATGAAATAATACATTACTTTCTTCCTATGTTTTTAGTTACTTTGTTATGTTGTACTATCGAAACAATCTAAGAATTTTTCTCGAAAATTTACCTGTAAGTCCGTGGGGTGAGGAACTGGTGATTTGTAACTCAGGCATTCTATGCCTATCACAGACACCAGCTCCTCACATTTCTAAACTTAACTGTGTAAAATAACTAGATTTGAGTATACCATTGTGAGCAGAATATTATTTTTATTATAAATAAATTAATATATTTCGGATATCTAACACACAACGCCATCTAGTCCCAAACTAAGCAAAGCATGTATTATGGGTACTAGGCAACTCATATAAATACTAATTTACATACTTCTTTTTTTGGAAATACATACATATTATACATAGAAAACACCCAAACCCCGAAAAAAATATTTGCAGATCATAAAAACATTTGATCCGACCTGGAAATCGAACCCGACACCTCAAGAACAGCACAGTAAATCGCATTATGAGCTATCATTAAGAATCCTCACTAACTAAGGCAAAATGTAAGGTAGACAGAAAATAAATAACGTAGAGTAGGCTCATCATCGTCACCGCCGTCGTCTTATAGTTGATTAATACTCGACCTGTTCCATGGTCACCACACTGTTGATCAACATAATGGAAAGTTCATACTTATCATACAATTATTTATTGCTTTAGTGCACCAGTAAATATCGCTAATAAGAATGTCTACAGTCATAAAGGAAACAGTAACAAAAATAACTAAGTAAGATAAGCGCGTACCGGGCCTAGTGCAACGAACGAGGCCATGACTAAGTAGTTCATTAATACACTATATTATGTGGACAGTGTCTCCACAGTCTTTTTAAAGTATTTTCTAAAAAGGTAATCTATTTTAATCAACTATTTTAATAGAAATCAAATTTAGAAATTAGACAATAAATTCTTAAAGTAACAAAGAAAATTTTGCTCGTTTGCCTGCCTATTCCATAAAAAAAAATGTTACCTAAACGAAATATAGCCGTTAGATGCGGGCAGCACGGGACTGGTTGTTGTGACGAATGACGTCTTTCGGCTGAGATGAGAATGATGAAACAAATATTTAAACATGATAAAGCAACAATGTAACTTATTATTGCTTTTTTGGAAGGAATTTTCCAACCCGTCAAAATAAAAAAAAACTTATTATTGCCTAGAAGTATTACAAAGTTATTGTATGAGTAGGTATGTATCTTAACCGATGAGATATTCTGATGTCTTAATAATCATACCTAAACAACGCTTAATGGATTTATGATTTTTTTATGTAATTTATTCCCGTTCAAATTTAAAATAGTATACCCTGTGAATCGATTAATTATTGTATGTAATCTCAGATTTAATAAGCAAATATACTAGAATGGAATAGAGAAATAAATGTATTTCACTCTTTACATACTTACCAACTGTGCCTGCATTTTTTACGCGTAAAACAAAAAAATGTTGTAATTTTTGTGATAAAGTTGGGCAAAATAATAGCAACAAACACCTTTTTTAATGTTAGTGAGAAATATAAAATACAATTGAATACTGCCTAAGTTTTACTGATCATTGCATTCAGGTAGAGTAAACAACCTGACCATATACAAATTCAATCAGGAAGGTATTTTAAATGATCAACAGCGTGAAATTTTGATTAAATTCATTTTCTATAAAACCATGTCATCTTATTTTTCTGAATAATAATAATAATAAATAATAAATATTTCAGACATCTAACACACAACGCCATCTAGTCCCAAGCTAAGCAGAGCTTGTGTTATGGGTACTAGACAACTGATACAAATACATATATACTTTTTTTTTGTAAATACATACATATTATATATAGAAAACACCCAAACTCCGAAACAAATATTTGTAGATCATACAAACATTTGGTCCGACCCGGGAATCGAACCCGAGACCTCATGACCAGCAGTCGCACACGCCAACCGCGAGATCAACGAGGCAGTCTACGGTGAATAGTCAGATATATATCAGAATAAAAACTAATCGGTTTGCACTCAGAATATTAAAACTATCTGAGCAGACAACGCCTGAACGATATATTTCAGCAATAATGAGTTGCTCATCTTGTAGACTTTTCTAGACCTATTAAACTCAACTTATTATTAATAGCATTAATACTGAAACATATTAAAATTACTTTCGTTTTTTTTTATACAAGCGCCTGATGGTAAGCGATTACCGCCGTTCATGGACACCCGCAACACCAGAAGCGTCACAAGTGCGTTGCTGGCCCTTGAGAGATGGGGAAGAGGAGGGAGAAGGGTGGGCCTCCGGTATCCGGTTTGTTTTAGTTTTGCCGTAGTTGGGTAAAGATCAGAGAAAAATGGATAATGTCAAAGGAAACACGTCATCTAATTCAAACGAGCAATTCTTGTATCTCGGCAACGCCTTCAACGATTTTCATGCAATTAGGATGCAAGGGGTTCTGGTAGCGAAAAAATGATTTCATGTTACAAAATTTACAATATAATAATAAAATACCGAGCAAAGTTCTATCACCCAGGTACTAATAAAGTAGACTACTCCATTATACATACTTTCAAAAGGTTTTTATTTGTAAAACTAGCTGAACCCCGCGGTGTCACCCGCGGCTATTGTTGTACCGCGAGTAACGCCGCGGAACAAAGTTAGTCTAAAAATGTAGCCTAAGTTACTCCCCGGATCATCAGCTACCTGCCAGTGAAAGTCCCGTTAAAATCCGTCCGTTAAAACAGACAGACAGACAAAAATTTTTTTTTACTACATTTTTGGTATATGTACCGTATATACATGCATATGCATTTAGTAAAAAGCGGTTATTTTAATATTACAAACAGACACTCCAATTTTATTTATTTGTATATATATAAGCAATTATACATATTTATTCAAAACAGTGCTGCAGTAGTGGTGTTTAATTTAAAATTTTCCTTGACTTTAGACCCTGTTTAGCTGCGCTTTAAGTAAATTAGTATAGTAATTTAGTACATTTCAATATTTTATTTTCTTTCAATCAAATATTTATTTAAATAAAAACATTTTATGTGTATTATCAATTAATATGTTTTAAATGTGCACCTGCCACCATTTCTTTCTAATTGTAGGTTTATTAAGCGGCAGTATTTCACCCATGGGATATGTTTTAATATAGATGTCAATATTATTTAATAATATGTCCATGGCTTTCTTGATAATGGGTATAAGTAAATACTCTT
Source organism: Spilosoma lubricipeda (assembly GCA_905220595.1). Lineage (NCBI taxonomy): Eukaryota > Metazoa > Arthropoda > Insecta > Lepidoptera > Erebidae > Spilosoma > Spilosoma lubricipeda. The sequence continues at coordinate 7,301,380 of HG992300.1, forward strand.
CTGTTTCTTGCCAATGAGTGTTCATATACATGTTCATGTCATCCACTGCAAATATATAAGACATAATAGTAAATATTATTATATTCAATGATGGAAAAATAAGTTATTTATAGTTTTCACTTGTTATAACAGTATTGTACACTTGTTGGTTACTGTCATCATCATCATCATCATCATCACTTCAGCTCACTGATGTCCACTGCTGGACATAAGCCTCCTTCATGGCACGCCATTTCTCCCGGTCCTCTGCCTTACGCATCCAGCTGCTACCGGCTATCCTTTTCAGGTCATCGGTCCAGCGAACTAGAGGGCGTCCCACACTTCGCTTGCCAGTCCGTGGTCTCCACTCTAGGACTGGTCTGCTCCATCGGCTATCGGTCAGACAGACATGACCGGCCCACTGCCACTTCAGTTTACAGATTCTGCGAGCTATGTCGGCTACTGTGCTTTAAGTTAATTGCTAGACATTTGGCAATAAGTAAATACAAACATTTGTGAATTCACGCTGGAAATTATGATTTCTATAACTGAAATGTAGCTTTTAAAGTTTCCATTTCCCTAAAACTCCTGTTTTACCCTTCGGGTACGGAATTTTAAAAACACTTTAATAGGGTCCTCCTATTACTAAGACTGCGCTGTCCGACCGTCGTCGGTCTGTTCGTCTGCCTGTCTGTAGGTCACCAGGCTGTATCTCGTGAACCGTGATGGTTAGACGGTTGAAATTTGAAAACAAACGCAATTTCTTTGCCGTTTATGTAACCACGGATCTTTCATACACGAGTCCGACTCGCACTTGGCTGGTTTTAAAGGATTCGTAGCCAAATGTCAAAAAACGGAACCCTTATGAATTCGTCATGTCTGTCTGTCTGTCCGTCCGTATGTCACAGCTATTTTTTTCCGAAACTATAAGAACTATACTGTGGAAACTTGGTAAGTAGATGTATTCTGTAAAACGCATTAAGATTTTCACGCAAAAATAGAAAAAAAGAAAAATTGGGGGTTCCCTATACTTACACCTGAAACTCAAAATTATTTTTGTATGAAGCCTATACGCGTGGGCTATTTATGGATAGGTCTTCAAAAATTATATTGAAGTTCCTATTCCTAATATAATATTTTTCTGAACTGAATAGTTTGCACGAGCGTAATGTGCGTCCCCTTATAACTTGTAAAATAAGAGAATGATAAAACTAAAAAATACATATGATGTACTTTACCACGCAAACTTTCACCGAAAATTGGTTTGTATGAGACCTAGTAAGTATTTTTTTTTTAATACGTCATAAATCTTAAGCCGCAATTTAACTTTCATTCTATCAACTCAAATTTAAAAATAAAATAAAAACATATAATTTTATAAACATAAAGCTTATGCATAAACCGTGAACCGTTATTAACGAACTACAAGAACTTTTGCGAAACCCTTCACGGGCGAGTCCGACTCGCACTTGGCCGCTTTTTTTTTAATCAATTGCGCTTTTTATTTTTCATTTTACTTACATTTCTTTTCTAAATCTCATCTTAAACTATCCATTTCAATTCACTATTTATTTTGTGTTCATATTCTTACCTTGTTGGGAGTCAAAAATACAAGTATCTGATTGGTCAAATACTAGTTTCCCGTTAGGATGAGTTTTTGTTTCATGATTTACTATAAAAAAATGTGGCCTGTTTTCATTGCCCTTCACAAATACTGAATACATTCCCAAATTAAGTATGTCGTAATCAGCTGAAAAAAGTTTAAGCTTAAAATATACAATACACACAGTTTTTCAACACCCAAGGGGTTGACTAGAGGAAAATGCAAGTGGCATTGAGTCCACCTTGTAAAATATATTTATAGAAAGTTTAAATAAATAACATTAATTAATCGTTGCACACTCATTATACGTTCAATTCAATAAATCGTATTGGTTGGTGGTTATCGTATTAGTTTCGCTTATCATAAAAACGTTTACGAGAATTATATTGCAAGGGTTACACTAATTTATTAATGCCATGCCATAATTAATGTGCCATTTATTGAATAAAAAAGTCACAATATAGTAAATGACAATTTGCGAAACATGTCATAAAAATGAATACAAAACATCAATGTCAAATAACAAAATGTTTTTATTAAATACAACAATTGTTTTATTATTTGAATTTTGATACTGATGCTTTGTTTCTGCTCTAAGCCCTAATTTAAAATTTATCAAAAATGTCACGGAAGGCAGAAAGGAGCCGATACTTTGACTATCACATAATCATGTTGAATTTGTGCGAACGGGATAGTTGCAGCTGTGCGGTGTGTGGGCTATGCGGGCGAGCATCAAGGCGGCAGCAAAATTTGCGAAATTTGCAAAAAGCAGATGATATTAGTACTGAATAAAACGGCTTGGCTTCGTAGACGGACATCCTTAAATACACACGTGTATAAAACAATAGTTTTTGTTGATTGATCAATAAATTTCATGGTATAAAAGGCAAACGAGAAGACGAGTCACTTGATAGAAAATGAAGACAGTGGCCAATAGAATCTTGCAACTCAAGGGATAGTCCATGGCCATTCCGCGGGTGCCACTCCCCAGAGAAGGATTATTGGGCAGTTAATGTCCAGGTAACTTCATTCAAACAGTAAAAGTAAGGAATGGGATGGGGGAAATGAGCAGACGGATCGCTTGATGGCAAGCAATTACCGCCGCCCAAGGGCAAGATCAGGGGCGTCACAGGTGCCTTGTTTGTATTTTAAAAGGAGTAAGCTCTTTACTTGAAGGTCGTATTGGTCCGGAAATACCGCAAGCGACAGTTGATTCCACAGTCAGTCGAAATGGTTCATATCTGAATAAAGTATAAACTAGCTATACTCTGGCACACTTCGCTATAGCACATTGCAGTTGTATTGAAGAGAAATTAAAAACAAAACTGACTCGCAAAATGCGTAAGAACAATCTTTAAAGAGGGTTTTAGATTAACAATGTTAAAAGAGCTCAATCAGACAGATTGTTTGACACAATTCATCTGGAAGATACGTCAAATCATCTATTCGAAGGTTATCTGTAACTGATGAAATAAGACCGAGGTAATACTTACTAGCAGTTAATGTTGCATAACCTCTTCCACGAAGTCCTGGAGAATCCGAACTTTTATCAGCTTTAAAGTGAAAACGTGACGTTAATGTAGGACAACTTAGATATTGTTTATAGGTGGAATCAGTCACGTTTAATCTACAAAAAAGAACAGACATTTTGGTCAAACAAACTGCAAGAATAAAACTTTAACAAACGTGCTTAAATTTGATTCCACCAATTGTTTAATTATTCAACGTAATTAATGCAATTACACTAATTTTCAATACAAACTTTGAAGAATCACATAAAATATTCTATTTTAATTGTTAGTAAAAGAATAAACAAAACAACTCCTGCTGCCAGTCAGTATACTATAGGCAAATATTGCAAGTGTGCAGAGTATGGTCTTCAGAGTGGAAATTTAATTATAATATTTCAATTAACAGGCAATAATCACAAATTTTAATAAAAAATAGCCGATTTCAAGAACTGGACCAAATTAAAATGGGACCACAGGGTAAGAACCAGCTTTCAACATCCAGTCGAAAATTACGAGGTAACAAACTATAAAAAAAAGATACTACATTACATTGGATATCCTCATATCTTAGTAACAGAAATCGGTGTGTCACTATCACTAAGATAGATGAAAATAAAGACATGATACCATATTCATCGAATTACAGTTTGAACACACTTGGAGTCCCACAGGGGAGCACATTAGGTCCAATACTGTTCCTTTTATATGTCAATAATATTACGGAATTAACCAATCACAATTGCGTATTGTATGCTGATGACATATCAATTGTTGTCACCACTAATAAAAAAAAAACCAACACAGTCGACTGACTGTGTTGGTTTGCCACAAAGCTGACATCAATAATACTATAGAAAATTTAGTTCATTGGCTAATCATTAATAATTTGCGTATTAATCTTGATAAATCCACGTACATTCAATTTAATCAGTCTTATAGCAATAAATATAACTTTAAACTAAACATCACAAAAATCAAAGAAGTGAGAAACACAAAGTGTCTAGGCGTAACTATAGATGCAAATTTTAACTGGAAAATGCAAGTGGAAACGTATCATACAGAATAAATAAATTTGTGTATGCTCTTAGGCAGATACAAAATATGACTAATATTAAAACTGTTATTTCCTACTCTACGTACGTTGAGTCAGTGCTGCGTTGTCGCTTAGTTATGTAGGGAAATGGTACTGAAGTGGATAGAGCTTTTGGTTCACAAAAAAGTGCATTAGGGCAATGTGTGGACTGCAGATGGACGAATTGTGTCAACAATACTTTAAAACCTTTAGTTTGTTACCGTTACATTCCTTATGTATATACGAAACCTACATGTTCGTTAGAAAGAACTTACATTTATTTACCATCGCAAATGACATAAATCCACGCAATTGAAAAGATCTACATACGTATTATGTAACATTCTCCGATCAACTAAATACTAGGTACCTATGAAATTGCCGTTTTGTATACAATAAGTGAAAGTACTTATTTTTTCAAACTTTTTTATTTCTGTTACACGAAGTAATCACTCATGCAATCGACGCATCTTTGCCAACGCATTGGCAGTTAATTAATGCCCTTCTTATAAAAATCAGCTGGACAGGAGGCAATAAACTCTTCAATGGCATTTTGTACTGCCTCTCGGGAATTGAATTTTTTACCTACTTAAAGTTCTCTAAATTTTGGAAAAAGTAATAGTCGGTAGGTGAAAGGTCTGGTGAGTATGGCGGATGAGGGAGAGCTTCCAACCCCAGCTCTTGCAGCTTGGAGACTGTCTGTTGCGCAGTATGGGGTCGCGCGTTGTCGCTTGTGCGCTATATGAAAGAAGACTGCCATATGAAAAATACGTATTAGAAAAAACGAACCAACTACAAGAATAGTTAAAAACAGAACGAGAAAAATGCAACACGGCTTTCCTAAAATATGACAAACTAGTAACACTTAAACAAACAAATGACAGCGATCATGCTGTCGTGTTTTGTTGGTGAGTGCGAAACCGTAGGCCCAATGATGCAGAAGCATCACTAGCCCACCATGGTCTGGGTCACCATGCTGCATTGTTGCATTGTCTGTATTCGCAGTATGGTGACCACCACTCTTGGATTCTGCTTATGTTTTTCTGTTTATAAATATTTACATACACAAAGATTTGGTTTGACCCGGGAATCAAACCTGTGACCTCATGCACAACAGTCGCGTACGCTACCACTGCGGCAACGTAGGTATACTTACATGCGAAATATTAAAAATACAGTCATGACCATTATCTGTTGCGGAACCCTATTCTATGGGTGACCTGACACGTATTTACCTGTTTGTTTTATTTATTAATACATGCTAGAAATTTTAAGAAATGTGATATTTTATACTTTTTTCCTACAAAAATGAATTCATCGGGGGGCACGGCAGTGCCCCCGCCAAGTCGAGCGCGAAGCAAACACTGCCGTACCATCCTTTACTGGAACCATTTCGACACATTTTCAGGCCCTTATTTGAGAACCTCTGGATAAGACTAGAACGCAGAAATTCTCGTCATCCAGTAAGCTATAAAATCACACTTATAATAAAAGAAATCAAGTCTGTAGGTCATTTAGTTCCGAAGCTAAGCGAAAGCAAAGTTTCGCATTTATGACACTCACTCATTCACTCACTCATGATCATCATAATAGAACTAGTACTTCCCATAATCTCAGATAGCTGAAATTTGGTACAGATTTAGGGTTTAATGGCTACATAAAGGGAAAACTATAAAAACTAGGATAATCGAAGATCTGGAGTACCTGGTGACCCTTATTCGAAAACACAAGAGCCCAACCAAACTATTAAAGATTGACATATACCACCTTTACAAAAAATATTCAACTTTAAATTAGAAATATTGATCATCCAAAGTACTGCTCAAATTTACTAGATGTCTATAGAAACAGGATAAGTTCAAGAAAAAAATATCAGCATTATTAATAACGTTAAATAGCATTGCCCACATGTTAGGATTATTATTAGACTAGACTAATAACTAACAGATCATACACAACCCACACATGCCTTGCTAAGATTCATGCTAACTAAATGCCTGCTGTCTGTATCCTCAGTGATATGCACGTAAACACTGTTCCACCAGAAATATTTTAATACAACGCGATAAAGCGTTTCAGTTGGTTGTCACAATGAATCCTGTGGCTAATAAACGTCTGCACAATCGTCACATGGTTAAAAAAGTAAAGAGCAGGACTTTTCATTTACCGCTTCATATGGAAGAAACCCTAAAAAAGTTTCCAAAACCTGAAATCGTAATAATTGAAAAACAAAAACATTATATTATAGTCCGAAGTACGCCAAACAAAGCAAATATTATATGGCAAGACATTGTTCACGTTCATAAAGTTTATAAAGAATTACAATACTTAAAAAATGTAAACAAACATTATGCTCATATCAAATTAACAGATTTACCTAACCAGCTCATAAAAATACATGAAAATGTTTAACGTAAGGTTGGAAATACACCAGATAATGCTGAAGAAGGTATTTTAGAAGATGCTACAGCAGCACTGTTGACTCAAATCAAGAATCAAGGAAACTGATTATGAGCATAACAACATATATCCTTTGAATGAACGGAGACAAAATGCACCAGCTTCAGAACTGAAACAAATGTTCAAAGTAAACACAGCACCGATTGTTGGCCGAGATAAAGACCTCGATGTTAAATGTTTTCCACATTTATACGTAGAAGGAAAATACGGCCAATTTAATAATCGGCAGTAGAAAGTAACTTCTAGTTAATTTATTAAGACCGGCTTATGTCAAAACATCCTCAATTTAGATTTAACCAATAATATCAATTTTTCTTATTGAATGATGCTAATATGCGCCAGTTACGATGAACTTATGTTGAATATGAGATAACTGGATGATTCTACGTTTGTAGAAATATTAAAAAGAATCAGAGTAGGAGTGAAAACTCAATCAGACAGAGATATTCTGTCTCATACATACTTATATACATACATACTCATACCGTAACCGATTGATACCTCTGCTCTCGCATTACAATGAAGGAAGGTTAATGAAAATAGCACAACGTTTGAGGGACTTACCAGAAGATACTGTTTGTTTACTACCGACCGACCTAAATATGTGTATGCAGTTAAATAATGCTATGTTAAAAGCGATGCCGCACCCCGAGATATTTAGTAGCTAAAAATTCCTTGGATTATTCAAAATATTTGATAACGAAAGCCAGGGCGTGTTTACAATCAATATGAAAATGATGTGTCAATGACTGATGGACTGAAAGAAAGTATAATCAATAAAGAGGGAGCAAAAGTAATGCTTAGGAGAAACATTGATGTTAGTTTAGGTATAGTGAATTGGGTCGATAGGCGTTGTACAAAAAGTGAGGTGGGACCAGGAAGACCAAAAAAACACTAAACAATTGGTAGTAAAACTCGCTAATAATTTGATTCACAAATTATTGCCTATTAAGTCAAAATTTTAGATCATAACCCGGGCATACGTGTACAGAGAACAATTCCCAACCTGTGTGGCGTATGCCCTAACAATTCACAAGAGCTAAGGTTTAAGTTTAAAAAATGCCATCATGGACATTGGCACCACCATATTCTCTTGTGGCAAAGCCTACGCGGCGCTTTCAAGAGTAACCAATATTCATGGGGAGCACCTGATAAATGTTGACTTGCTTCAGCGATTACCAAATACAACCGGCTTAGGCGTAAATACCGCGTCAATCTTTCAGAAATTAAACCGTATAAACCATCTAAAAGAATAAATAATGAACGCGAATGGGCAATACGACAAAATATTGCTACTGTACAAGAACCAGAACCAGAAAAAAAGAAAAGAAAGATTTGTAATAATAAAAAAACTACTGTTAAAAAGAAAAAAATGTGTCAAATAAGAAAATATAATAAAAAAATTAATATGCTTACGTTTCTACAAAAAGAAGTGAAATCCCACCAAAAACATTCTGTAAACAACTAGCCAAGTCTCAAAGGAGCTGCTGGTTTATCTCTAAAAAGTAATGAAATCTATTCAAAGTTGTACCAAGTCTAAGGTTCCTTACTGTGATTTCTTTATTATTATAGTTAATGTTGTGTGACTTGGCCGTTGAAGAGTACACAAGGGTGGAAAACCAGGTGCCCCATGACACCATTGCACCAATCTGTCGCCAAAACCGCTACCCATTGACGATGGAAAATTGATACTTGGAAAACGTTGATTCAATAACCAGTCAATTGTAGGCTTGATAAAGCTGCGTATACATGTCAATAATACTTATGTGTAGGCGAGTCTGAAACAAACAGTAAAAATAAAGCATTTCCAGTACAGACGGACATATAATCATTAATAGAAGTCCGTATGTACGTCTACTTTATGTTAGATCGGTGGTAGATTTGACGCTGCAAAAAGAAGAGAGCAGAAATCAGCATTGTTAATGATGAATGCATGTGTTGCACAATCAACAACAGCCTAAAATGAGACAGTAGCGTCCAATTACCAATACCAGTATGGGTTATTATCTCGCTTAACAAACAGAGGTAGTTAGAACAGATATAACATCACATGTAAACAAAATTGACTTGTACACACTAACGTATAAAAAAATGTTCAACGGCCAAGTCACACAACATTAACTATAATAATAAAGAAATCACAGTAAGGAACCTTAGACTTGGTACAACTTTGAATAGATTTCATTACTTTTTAGAGATAAACCAGCAGCTCCTTTGAGACTTGGCTAGTTGTTTACAGAATGTTTTTGGTGGGATATATTTTACCAGATTTCTTACCTCTCCTAACAAATGTAGTTGGATCGGTATTTCAAATTATTTGATTTAACATTTAAAGGCAGAGCCTACCAAAAACGTCTATATGGTTTTTGGTCTATTTTAACATACTGTTGTGTACTAAGTACGTAACTATGATAAAATGTACTTGACACAAGTAAAATTTAAATTTTAATTCTAACTAAAAAGCTTTTTAAAATATCTGGTTTTATATGTTAAAATTATAACCAGATATTTTTTTACCTATGTCCAGCAGTGGACTGCGATAGGCTCATGATGATGATGATGATGATGATGATGATTATAACTACTTATAACCATTCTGTTTTGAAATTTTAGGCAAAAATGCCGGCGAAGGAGGCATGTCTGCCCTGCTCCCGATAGTACGGAGATATGAATATGTGCGGTACAGATATGATAGTATGCTTCAGCTCCGCCCAGACGCTCAAGGTTATTGAGGCTACTATACGCCTTAAATGTAAAGTAAAATACCTTTCGCTACTTTACTAATTATGTATACAGCTCTAGTAAAAAGTATTAATATACTACAAGAGCTCAGTAGTTATGGACGAACATTTCAGTCATATTTGCATCAAATATATATTCCTTACAACTTCGATTGTTAAGGTTTGTTGTACCTAAGAAGGTTCGACAACAATTCAATTATGAATAAATATTAAAAATTATTTCAATTTTGTAAATTAATACCAGTTTATGAGAGAGTTAAAATGGTGATCACCATAAGAAACTTCTATAAATTTAATTGTAATTTAATTAAACACCCACTCAAGACATGTGAAATGGTAAAATGCGATTTTTAAATGAAATACCAGTGGAAACAAAAACAAAAGATTAATCTAACTTAAAACAAATGTTCAAAAATATCTACTTACCTGAAGCAAACAATGATCGAACATAAGTCTATATATATATACTAGCTGTCCCGGCAAACGTCGTTTTGCCATAACTACTAATAAATTAAAAATTAATTAACAAAACATTGTCCAGCGGACAAAATTGTGAATCTAAACCATTCCCAGATCCCCTTGAACACACACAAAAAATTTCATCAAAATCGGTCCAGTCGTTTGAGAGTAGTTCAGTGACATACACACTCTCAGAAGAATTATATATATAAAGATATTTAATAAATAAATAAATGATAAATATTTCAGATATCTAACACAAAACGCCATCTAGTCCCAAGCTAAACAGATCTTGTATTATGGGTAAACAAAACAACTGATATAAATACATATTTACTTTTTTTTGTAAATACATACATATTATACATAGAAAACACCAAAATCCCGAATCATATATTTGTAGATCATACAAACATTTGGTCCGACCCGGGAATCGAACCCGAGATCTCATGATCATCAGTTGCACACGCCAACTGCGAGACCAACGAGGCAGTCAAAAGTAGTAGTTAATCATCTAACATAAACCATAAGAAAATAAAATATTGTTATTGCTATCAAAAATAATGTTAAATTTTGTAATAGTTACCAATCACCTGTATAGATTCTGAGCTTCATAACGTAAATATATATATAATACTAGCTTTTGCCCACGGCTCCGCCCGCGCTTATGTCAGTTATACTCGTAATTCGCCTTTGCTCAATTTAACAATCAAAGTATCTCCATAGCAAATTTCATTAAAATCGGTGCAACCGTCGAATCAAACAAATAGACTTAATGGCTTCCACATAAGAGGTAGTGTTTACTACACCGTAGGTTTCATAATATAAAACACCGCAGTAAACTAAATAATTGTAATTCTTTTGATTATTACACAAATACATAAATTAACGTGTTGATCGTACAAGGTAACAGAGGGCGACACACAATGACTCCAGCGCGCGGCGGCGGGGTCGGCCGCCGGCGCATCCCGTCCCCCGCGCGTCCTGCTCCCCGCTCAGGAGGCACACTCCATGTTACCGTTGTTAACATACTCCCCCCCCTTGGAAACTATGTTTCCAAGGAGCTCATGGGAATCTCCTGTGGGCAGAACGCAGACCTTTGTCAACGCTCTTTTGATGATGCCCTTGGACGTAGTGATGTCCACAACTCTGCAGACTCCATCAGGTCCATTGTATATTTTGTTGATGCGTCCCAGGATCCACTTCATCGGCGGCAGCTGATCATCCTTGACGACGACCATGTCTCCAACCCTTACATTGCTTCCACTGGATCGATGCCATTTTACTCTCTGCTGTAGCTCAGACAGGAACTCTCTTGACCATCGTGACCAGAAGTGTTGTCTCATGCGCTCTAGCTGCTGGTACCGGTTAATGGAGATCTTGGTTGTGGCTGGAGATGGTAATGCTGACAAAGGACGCCCGATAAGGAAGTGCCCGGGTGTAAGAGGAGTGAAATCGCACGGATCCGCTGACAACGGTGTCAACGGCCGCGAGTTCAATATTGCCTCAATTTGAGTAAAAAGAGTAGTAAGCTCTTCAAATGTTAAACTTGTGTTGCCTGCAATACGTTTTAAATGAAATTTTGCCGCCTTTACGCCAGCTTCCCAGATGCCACCAAAATTAGGTGCATAAGCTGGACTAAATTTAAACTCTATACCTTCACAGACACCGAAATCAGTGACAGACTCGTTAGCGGCCTTGAGCATTCTGCCTAACTCGTTATTCGCCCCTACAAAGTTTTTACCGTTGTCGCAATGGATAGTACGTGGTTTACCGCGTCTAGAAATGAATCGACGTAAACATAAAATGAATGCTTTAGTACTTAATTCACTCACAACCTCTAAATGCAATGCTTTAGTGGAAAAACAAACGAAAATACACAAATAACATTTACTTGTTTTTGCACCACGACCCTTGCGACTCGAAATTAGAAAGGGACCCGCGAAATCTGTGCCACATGTCTCAAATGGAGAAGCTGGATTGACTCGCGAGATGGGTAAGTTACCCATTATTGGTTGTACATTTTTAAACTTTAATTTTGTACACTGAATACAATTATTTACTGTTTGTGTAGCTAAAACTCTGCCACCGATGGGCCAATAATCTTCACGAATCAAAGACAATAATAGTGTTGGTCCACAGTGTAAAAGACGTACATGTTCTTGTTTAAATAAAAGCTTCGTAAACAGATGTTTTGAATCAATAATTATTGGATGTTTTTTGTTATACGGAACAAGTGCCTTTTGAAGGCGCCCTCCAACCCGTAAGGTTTTGTCGTTATCTAGAAAAGGATTTAAAGATAAAATTCTCGACTTACGGTTCAAATATCCATTTTTTTCTAAAGAATGTATTTCCTGTTTGAAAGATTCCTTTTGTGAAATTTTAGTTAAAGTAGACAAAGACCTAAGCATTTCCTTAACCGTAAGATTGCTTTTTATCTTTGTTTTCGACTTACAATTTTCTATAAACCGTATTACGTACGCTAATATTCTCTGCATTCTATAAAAATTAGAACAAGTAAGGAAGAGCTCGAAACTAGAAGCCTCTTCGCTCTGTACATGTAAACTAACTTTCGTTTCAGGTAGTGTCGTTTGAATCACATGATGCACTGGCCATTCCCCTTCTGGCTGTGTTAAATAGGGAGCACCGTGCCACCATAATTTATTTCCTTTCAGGTGATGTGGCTTCACACCGCGAGAAGCGAGGTCAGCGGGATTATCTTGGGTAGGCACATGCCGCCACTCGTATTTCGAGGTAAGTTCACGAATCTCACCTATGGTTTTTAAAGTTTTTGGTTCAGTATTAATCCACCCTAAAACTATGGTTGAGTCAGTCCACAGAACGCAACGAGAAATATCGCAACCTTTAAGACGTAATGAGTTCACAACCTTAGTAAGCAATCGAGCACCCAATAAAGCGCCCACTAACTCCAGCCGGGGTACCGTCAGTTCCGGCTTCAAAGGGGCCACCTTTGCCTTGGCACAAAAAAGATGGACTGTAACCTTTCCTACCATATCAGTAGACCTCAGGTACAAACACGCACCGTAAGCCGTTTGCGAAGCATCCGTGAAACAATGTAATTCAATTTCTCTCGGAGTCTCACAGACGACGTGCCTAGAAACTTCAAAGGTGGTTAAAGAATGTAAATTTAACAGAAATTCTTGCCATTCAGCTATGACATTATCTGGAATTGGATCGTCCCAGCCGCTCCTTAGCAACCACAATCTCTGAAGTAATATCTTCGGAATTATTGTTGTGGCTGACAGCAGACCAAGAGGATCAAATAACTTTGACGAGGTCGAAAGAATACTCCGTTTGGTCACCTTTGGATCAGCCTCAAGTGTAGTAGAAAAACGTAGAGTATCACTTTGAGGAGACCATCTTAGACCCAAAACGGTAGATTCTCTAGAGAAGTCTTGACTTTGATTAGTTATAAAAATATTATCGAAAATATCAGGCACATTTGTACGAAACTTTCGCAACGGCAAACAAGCTTCTGATAATTTACAAACGACATCTTTTAAGTTTTTTTGTAACTCTTCTCTAGAATTAGAACCTGTATTCAAATCGTCTATATAAAAATCGTGTTTAATAATATTAGCAACAGCCGGCCTATCCCCACACTCCTCTGCCAACTGCAATAGGCATCGAGTACTTAAAAATGACGCAGAGGCTGTTCCATAAGTCAGCGTGTTCAGCTGTAAAACTTTGAGCGGTTGAGCCTTATCGTTCCTCCAAATTATCAACTGCAAACGGCGCTGTGATTCGTGCACTTCGATTTGCCGGTACATTTTTTCAATGTCACCGGTCACGACAAACGCATTCTGCCGGAAGCGTATCAGGATTGAAAACAAATCATCCTGCACCACCGGCCCTACGAGCTGAATGTCGTTAAAGGACTTACCACTTGCAGTTTTACAAGACGCATCGAAAACTACTCGCAGACGTGTCGTCTTACTCTGATCGCGTATCACAGCATGATGCGGCATATAATAACCGAAAGAAGGACGGTTAATGATTGATAAATGGCCCAACCGTTCATATTCATCAATAAATTTCTGATATTCTACCTTAAGAAGTTGAGATTTATTAAGTTTCTTCTCTAAGCTTAAAAATCTAAATTTAGCTCTATTATATGAGTCACCTAAAGTCTCTTCAGGTGGCTCACTCAAAGGGATTTTGACTGAGAAACGGCCTTCTTTTGTGCGTCGCACATTTTCTAAAAAATGACCTTCACAGAACTCTTCGACCTTCGAGAAACATTTTCTATTAATTGAAGGTAATTCTTCAATTTCCCAAAATCTTGAAAGTGACGCCTCAATGTTTTTTGAAAAGTGGCAAACTTTATTATTAGATTTAAAACTTATCCCGGTTGGGCCAGATATCAACCACCCCAACTCGGATTCCTGTAGAGTAGGCTTGTTTCGCCCGAGTCTTATCTGACGACCATGCACGATCTCCCAGAACACGTCTGCCCCCAATAACACATGGATATCGGAAGGACTAAAGAAACTCGGATCAGCCAGCTCAATGTTCGCAGGTAAGTTTAGCATCGAGGAATTCAATTCAACACTTGGCAATTGACTTGTAATTCGTGGTATAATCAGACACGATACTGTCAATTGAAAAGAATTAACTTGAGATTTTAATTTTAACTTACACCGTTGTGTAGTACAACTAGTACTATCATTAATGCCCAATATATTAACTGGAGCATTCTCAAGAACAGGTAAGTTGATTTTCCTTTGCAGTGTTTCTGATATAAAAGATGACTGGCTGCCACTATCTAGAAGTGCCTTTACCAAATAGGTTTTATTAAGTGTTTGATCTAAAACTTCTACTTGAGCAGTGCACAATAACACCTGGCCAGGCACCACAGCAGACAGTGACACCTTGTCATTATCACTGGTATTCGGATAGTTACCCGGTAAGTTTGCTACCTCTTTAATTTTATTTAAGTTATTATTATGTAAAGATTGTGTATGCAATAATGTATTATGTTTTATTGTACAGAGCTGACAGCCCTTTCTAAAACAACGAGAGTGACGATGACCCGGCCTGAGACAGTTCGAGCACAGTTTCAATCTGGCAACTTCACTCAGCCTCATGTCTACACTCATATTTTTGAACTTTTCACACTCATGCACAAAATGATTTTTTTTACAAATAATGCAAGTTTTATTATTTGACCTTTCACTTGACACAACAAAAGATTTAGTAACTTTTGGTTCTTTCGCGTGAAAAGGTTTTTCAGATTTCGAATTATCGAATTTATTATTATAGTGTACGATTTCCAAAACATCAGCGCGATTACGCAGAAATATATTAAAATCATCAAGACTAGGTGAGCTAGATAAAGAATTTCTATACTCCTCCCATTTGCGACATGTGGCGCCATCTAGTTTGCTAGTCATCACAAAAATTATCAAGGTATCCCAAGAATCAGTGGGCTCCTTCAATGTATGGAGAGCACGTAAATTCCTGGTGAAATAGTCAATCATGTAACGCAATGATTGATGAGATTCCCTTGCAAGAGGTTGAAAAGAAAACAATGCTTTTAAATGATTGTTAACTAAAAGTCTACTATTATTGTACCTATTGCACAAGAGCTCCCAAGCCATTTTATAATTTTCAGCTGAAAAAGCAACAGATTTTATGACAACAGTGGCGCTCCCCTCCAATGAGGATCGCAAATAATGAAATTTATTTATATCTGGAATATTGTCATTCTCATTTACTAATGAATTAAATGTATCGCGATATTCAAGCCATTTTAAAGAATTTCCATCGAAATGAGGTAAATCTATAGTTGGCAACTTAATGTTAAAAGATTTAGAGGCTCTGGATGAATCAAAAGAACTTGAATCTAAATTATTTAAAGTATTCTTATGCACATTCAGATAACATTCAATATAATTTTGCGCTTGAGCAATTAATGAACAAAAGTTATCCTCAATGACTTCTCTCTCAACGATCTGTTCCTCAGAGTCCGGTGAGATTAATTCTATCTTTCCCTGAATTTCATCAAATTGCGACAATAACGACTGAAGTCTACTTAACTTCAACTGAAGTTCATCAATTTGAATCTTAGTAACAATCTTATGATCGATAGCTTTAACATTATTAAAATATTTTGTGAAAGTTGTTATTCTTGATTTAATTGTACCCCGTACATGAATTAAACCCTTTAAATCTTCCGCCATGGTGATTATTTAAATACGTACGAGCGAATAACGCATTAAGCAAAATAACTATATTAAAAACCAAACCGTGCAGGCTGCTGTAGCTATGTACAACAGTCAAGTCCGTCAGCTGATCCCGGTGCCGGTGAAGTAACGAGGTACGTTGAACTCTCAAATACTCGCACAAGTCGCACCACACACAGATTCTAGCAGCTAATGTAACGACGGCAACTGAAATATAATAGATAATTTATACTAAACGCTATTTACGTCACTCCTATGCCCAGTACCTAATTAAGAATGTGCAGAGAAGATAAAGGCCAACTTAGCATGTAAAAGGTAACCTAGTAGTTAATAAATACTACTGAAATAATAGTAAATTGTATTAGTTATTTGCAATTTCAAACGTTAATGTTGCACCCAACTGTATTTATATGCTATATTCGAAAACTTAAGCTCATGAATGACGTAGCAACTACCTTACACTTATTGCAAAGACGTAAGGCAATGAAATTTGGCATCCATTTCCCATAAAAATATGCAGATCGTAAATACGTGCTTGTAAGAGTTAAGCTGTGTGCAAATATAATTGTTTCCTATTATATTTGTATGCAAAACAAGGCAAAATTGAACTCGTTAAAATCTTTTGTAAATTTCAACCTTTTGAATTTTATAAGCAATTAAATATTGGCTACTCCCTGGATCGACTCCAACGCAGCAATCATACAACATAATTATCACAATAGCTGTCCGTCATCAAGGTATTTGTAATCCAATATTTTGGCATATATTTTGTTCGCTCCTTTGTTCTGACGTCGTTGATTTCAACTTCTACGGTTTTCGTATAGGTATAGGAATTTTCTACTTCCACAACAAACTTCCATGCAGCAGCAATCAATAGTCAAAGCAGCCACCAAGAGTATCGTCGGGTACGAGTAGTATTGTACAATGCGATTCCTTTTTTCTCTGTTCTTCGTAGAAGCGTCTCGAACGAATTCACAATGGCGTCGATCGGCGATATAAAACTTGTCGAATTTCTCGGCTATATATATCGTCTCAATCACGTCGGGGTCACCATATGTTTACTACACCGTAGGTTTCATAATATAAAACACCGCAGTAAACTAAATAATTGTAATTCTTTTGATTATTACACAAATACATAAATTAACGTGTTGATCGTACAAGGTAACAGAGGGCGACACACAATGACTCCAGCGCGCGGCGGCGGGGTCGGCCGCCGGCGCATCCCGTCCCCCGCGCGTCCTGCTCCCCGCTCAGGAGGCACACTCCATGTTACCGTTGTTAACAGGTAGATATATATTGTTGCGGACTTTTATTTAGAACTATTTAAGACGAACAATACTATACTACATCATTATTATGTAACTCCAACGGTTTGGGCAGCGCACGACAAGATGGCTGATTTTTTTCCGACTTACTTAGCAGTTATCGTTATATTAGGTCTAAATTATAAAAAATCTCTATAAATTTTAACTTATGTTATGTTATTCCGATGTCTAAGCTATATTACTGCAAAGCCTCATGAAAATCCGTTGAGCAGTTTTTGTGTGAAAGAACAACAAACGCACATCCTTACAAACTTTCGTATTCATAATATTAGTAGAATTGGCTCATCGAACGTATCAACTGCACCGGTCAAACGCTAGAAACATTTTTAAGCCTACCTACCCTGCAAGTATTAATTATATTATTGTAGTGCTACTAACAAATTTTTATGATTCTTTTATGTACCTGATTACTTGTTCATTGTGCGTATAGATTATAATTATTAAACAAATGTTTTTGTTTGTCTTAAACAAATGATATGAGGAATGTACACTCACACCCAAAAGTAACCTATATACGGGTTTTATGGGTGTTTCATGTTTGTTAATGTACACTGTTTTTCTTATTTAAATAAATACATTTTAAAAAAGACAAAAATTATCCATTTAAAGCAAAATAAAACCGATTTGAATACGAGATGTTCAGGTTTAAAGAAGCTCTTGTAGCATCTCATGCAATTAAAATGTTGACTGGGTGAAGATCAATTGAATACTTCTCAGCTCTCTCTTCTCTTTACCCACAACAATGAAGTTACTTACTTTTTTTTTATTATTTTTATTATTATAATTAATCACTTTGTTTTACAATTCTCTCTTATTTCTATTATAATACAGATTTAAAATGACTAGACAATTCGTTATAAATAAGAGGTTGTCGATGGCGACCGCACTAATATAATATTGTGTTGCAGTCGTCAGCGCCTTCCACCCTAGACGATTAACTGATTATAATTGACCAGTAGTTAAATTTTAAATTTTAACAGTAGTTAAACTTACTTTAGTTTTGTCAGTATACAGTTTTTCAAGCCCTTTAATGTGATGTTGCTTAATTTATGCTTCAATGATTGTACATCTCCGTCAATTTTGTCTATATATAATGGATCGATAGATTTTACCAAGCCCTTGACTCCGTTCACAACGTTCTTATAAACGTCAAATGCTCCTCTTGTCACGCAGTCCAAGTCGTCGAGAACGCATATTTTTTTGCCTAAAACACACATATTATGGATAAAAGAAAATAACCTTAAATTTCTGGGCATAATTTACAGACATTTTATTTATGCAAAGGTGCCTGCCTTTAGTTTACTGATCTTAAATTTGGATCTACTTTTATTATCTGGACATTGATTGTCGTCCATCAGGAACCAATGACAATAAATAACTGAGAAATGAAAGACAATTAAGAAATTACCGAATTAGTGTCACCGATGTCATCATAATTTAGGACCTTGCATATTACAACAAATGACTGCATTACTTTGGATTGCGTTTTTTTTTATTTTTTAAACTTAGAACAATATAATTTTACTACTTACAGCCATAGGCAGCACATGTAGATATTAATGCAAGAAGGAACCAAAGAGACTTTGACACATACATTTCTACTGAAATATATCGAAATACTAAATATCTGAATCACACACACAAATTTATAGTCCTTTATTTTGTTCGTGACACAAATATTCGTGACTAAGTTATAATAAAAATAATATAATTTTATGCATAAATATTAATGACATAAATATAATGTACCTATCTGTCATGGCACCCAAAGTATTAAATTATAACCTGGTTACACTTACTGTTGATGTTTTGAAATTTTTATAAAATACTAGCTGCCCCAGCAAACGTCGTTTTGCCATAATTTTTTTTTAAGGATGGGTGACCCTTACCATTTAGGGGGATTAAAAATAGATGTTGGCCGATTCTCAGACCTACTCAATATGCTCACAAAGTTTCATGAGAATCGGTCAAGCCGTTTCGGAGGAGTATGGCAACGAAAACTGTGACACGAGAATTTTATATATTAGATATATGTATATATGAGTCTGTCAAATTAAGTCAACTCTGCCTTACGATTGTTCATTTACACATTACAAATAAAATTTCAGCTCTAACTGACCCTGTCGAGATAAGGTAAGGTACACACAATTTGCTAGTACTCTTAGTCAAAGAAAAGATTACAGGTTTCATAATATTACTTTATTATTGTACTTTAACTTAAAGGACAAGGTGAGTCGGAAATTTTATTTTTAAGCAATAGATAGGTACTCATTTTTTTAGTGTATTTGTATAATCTCTGTTGATAGTGGCTTCACTCACATGATTATTTCCTTTTTCGTGTTTTTAAAATGATGTACCTTAATAATGTATCTGTTCTCCCTTATTTGACCTACCTAGGGGTTAAATATCTGAAAATCTATTCTTAAATTTCAAGTTTGTGGTTCTGTATGAGCAAAGGAGAAGTTTTTAATGTGAAAATATTCTAGTCGAAAGGTAAACCTGATGTTTTGCGTGGCGAGAATTGCCGTGGCGTCACGATTTCAAGTTTTTTTTTTTGTATTTTGTATATTATAAAAATGAATATTAATGTAATAAACAGTCATTTTATTTTCAACAAAACGATTTTGATGAAGACATATAAACATATACATACATAAATTTAATATTATATAAATACACAGGCGGGTACTAGGGTTGTGACTGTATTGCTAACTAATTCTCCTGAAGTTCACGTACTTTAAGGAGAAGCCTATGGCCAGCCGTGGGTTATGGTTGATGATGATGATTGATGTTCATCTGAAAAAACAGCATTGAAGTGGAGACTTGAAATTGAGATTCTGTTTAATTGTTTTTGTCATGACATGAAATGACAGAATCAACGCAATGCGAATTTTGACAAGTTTGACAAATTTTACACTTTCTTTATTAACCGACTTCAAAAAAGGAGGAGGTTCTCAATTCGACGGTATATTAATATATACGTATAATTACGTGTGTTCGCGGATAACTTCGTCGTTTATGAACAGATTTTGATGATTGACGACTGCCTCGTTGGTCTTGCGGTTGACGTTTGCGACTGCTGATCATGAGGTCTCCTCTCTATACGTATTTTTTTCAGTTGTCTAGTTGGCGTTGTGTGTTAAATAGATGTCCGAAATATTTATTTATTATTTTTTTAATGGAAAGGAGATGGTCCCTCAGGTAGTACCAAGAACACTAAGATCTGATGATGGTATCCAAAAGAAATCGATCGATTTGGTCGTTCTTGAAGTCAGTTATGCAAGAAGTCCTAACTATTTAACATTCTGGGCAAGAATAATACCGACCTACTTAAAGCAGCCATGTTCATAGGACTGTCCCACATGTACAGTTGAGGTAAGGTTTTGGGTAATATATTGAGACATTGTTATTTACAACTTTCTCTAGTAAATAGTGATGATAAACACTAACTACGATCAATGCAAAGAGTAAATAGACCAAAACAGACCTTCCACTGCCTTTACGAAATCATGAAACTTAATCAAGAAACTACTGTTGTCACACTAATAAACACATTTTTGATTTGCTCAATTACAATAAGGTAATGTTTTAGTAACTACTAGTTGTTGCCCGCGGCTCGGTTATCGCGGCAAATAGTAACCTATATGTTATTCTCATATATAAGTTATATTACTGAAAAGTTTCATTCAATTCCGTTCAGTAATTTTGAGTGCGTGAAAGAGTAACAAACAAACATCTTTCCATCGTCGTTCCACTTTCGTGTTTATAATAGTAGTAAGATAACTAACTACACTATTTTAGAGGGTTTTTTTAGTCTTTTTTAACTGACTTTAAAAACCGAGGAGGTTCTATGTTCCACTGTATGTTTTTTTTTTATGGATGTTCACCGATTATTCCGTCAATTGTGGACCGATTTGGAAAATTCTTCTTGTATTTAAAGGGGTATTCGTATATATACCATATCAGGATCTAATGATGGGATCCCATGGAAATCGATTGAAACCCTAAATTTTTTTAGGCATGTTACATGCCAAAAAAATTTAAACATAGTATACGCCGCATGTACTATGTTTTTCGCATATTTTCTGAAGTTATATATTATTGTATAAGTACGCTAATGATGGAAGGTACAACTCCCTAATGGTTAGGAGTTAAAGGATAATTCCTTCAATTTCATGCGTTTCTATAGACCTTTATTTGTATACTTTCAAGTTTTGTAGGTGAACTGGTGATAGAAGGTTAAACTCTTCAACAGCTGGGAATTAGACGATGATTTTAATATAACACACATGTATAGACCTTAATTTGTATGCTCTCAGTTTGTCACATGAGCAGATGATAGAAAGTAAAACAATTGGGAGTAGAGGGTGATTTTTTGAATACCATATATAAAAATAGGGCCTTAGCTGTATTCTTTTAAGTTGTTTAGGTGACAGGTACGGTTAGGAGATAGATGATACTTTACGATCCCGAGCTTGTAACTAGTCGTCTATAAGAAAGAAAAGACATGCAAAGCTGATGTTTGGATTAGAAACTTACACTATATCTATACACCTAGTTTGTCTAAGTGGGTTCATCTATACTTATAAAATAATATGTCCGGACTGACTGACTAACTGACTGATTCATCATCGCCGAGCGTAAACTATTACAGTTAGCGCTTTGAAATTTGGTCATTAGGATTGTTTTATTGAGTAGAAGGAAGGAATTTTGGAATTTCTACCCCGAAATGGGTTAAATAGGAGTTGTAAGTTTGTACAAAAGTCCGTCAGTTTTTAAGTTAGAAACATGAAATTATAGTTTGTACAAAAGTCCGTAGTTTTTTAAGTTAGAAACATGAAACTTTAGTTTAGGGCTAGTGATTTAAAATGAATATATACATATCTAAGCGTTTTTGGATATTCTAATCCTGAGGGAGTGAAATGCGAGTAGGGGTTGTAAGTTTGTACGAAAGTCCGTCATTTTTTAGGTTAGAAACATGAAACTTTAATCAATCAATTAAATCTAAACGTAATTTTTAATACAGAACTTGCTATTACAATGTTTGTAGTAAGCGCCGAGAAGTTGATGATATTTTACTGACACCGCTTGTCACCAGTTATAGGTTAAATAGAAATAAGAATAACTTCTACAAATAAGGAGTAAACATCAAAATAATAACGTCGGTACCATCAATTATTCTACGTCACCTTTATTAGAGACAATGGCTGGATAATCTGACATTTTCATTACATAAATAAAAAAAAATGTTATAAATGTTTATTAAAAAAACAATAACAATAAATATTTAGTACTACTTAAGACACTTAAAAACGTACCAAATTTAGAGATAATATCTATACAAATCAATTGCACAATAGACGGTTTCACTGTAAAAACAATTTGTTTCGGTCTGTGGTTAAAAAAATATGTAGAAATTTAATGGGTTATAGTTTTAGTGTCAGTCAATTATGTCTTGAATAACAGTAGTAAATAATTCACTTTTTTAAACCCTTTACAGTAATTTATTGAATAATTAAAAAAAATACTTCACTATCATTAATAAATAAAAGGACGTTCAAACTTTAATAAATGAACCATTTTTTAACATTATGAAGGAATTATTTCGCCCATAGACTTCTGACTGAGGAAGACGTCAGTGTTTTGCCATAAAATCGACATGACTTTTTTGACAATGGGTTTATGTAGGAAATCTTCGGTTTCTTTCCAATGCAGATTCATGTAAGTGTCTGTTTCATTTACTGTAATGATAAAAAAACTGATTACTGCGTGAAATAAAATTAAAAAAAAAAACTTTTCTAAATCGCCAAACATAATATCCAGGGATCCGGAAACACTTTATAATAAGTAAGTCAGATCCTTTCTACCGCCCCGGGCTATTTAAAACTGAGATGATGCACTGCGGCGTGAACTGGTAGCCAAGCCCACCGGTCATGCCACCAGCATGTCTAAGACTATTTTTAGGTAAATAAAGTGTTTTTTTTTCAAATTTATCCTCACTGCCATTGCAATGATGACTAAATGCAGCTACTTCCGAAAGCAACCGAGGCAGAAAGAACCTACATCAGTCGGCCAATGCTATGCCCACTTGAAAACAATTGGATGGAGTGTCTAAACGGCGCTAAATTCTATAATTTGTTAACTTTGTGTTTCACTTCTTACCTTTATGTTCATCTACAATGCAGCCCTTTGTAATTTCAAATGTTAGTTTTCCTTTAAGACGAGATTTTGAATGATGAGATTTTACAAAGAAATGCGGCCTGTGATCTTTATTTACAAATATTGAATATTTTCCGTAGTTTACGATATCATAATCATCTGTAATAAAAACATTTAATAAAGTTAGTAGGTGTTGGTTTTGGTAATTATCAATATTCATAATCTCCATTTTTCTATCCTTTTTTTATATTTTTAATGGGGGGGTTCATGTGATTGTAACATTTCTTTATTACATTTTTATCATTTTCGGCCACCTTTGGACTGATACAGAAATACATATTTTACATAAGAATAACCAATCTCCTGAAGGAAAACCTGACGCTAACTTTCTTTCTAAAAACAATCACTTTCACACAGCCAAGAGAAGAAAGTAAATTTGGTTTTGAATGTTAAGTACGGAACGAGACAACAGTGACTGGAATTATTATTCGAAATAATTCAAACAAAATCAACTCCAGTGTTCTAATTATTATCAATGTTTTATGCCTGACTGCCTCGTTGGTCTAGCGATTGACGTGTGCGACTGCTGATCATGAGGTGTCGGGTTCGATTCCCGGGTCGGACCAAATGTTTGTATGATCTACAAATATTTGTTTCGGAGTTTGGGTGTTTTCTATGTATAATATGTATGTGTTTAAAAAATAAAAGTATTTATGTATTTGTATCAGTTGTCTAGTACCCATAACACAAGCTCTGCTTAGCTTGGGACTAGACGGCGTTGTGTGATAGATGTCCGAAATATTTATTTATTTATTATTTATTTATTTATTTATTTTAATTCAGTATTGTTTATGGTATATCTACCTGTGCTAATAAGATTTTTCTTGGCAACTCATTTAAAATTACTTTAAATATTACAATTTTACTCAAAATATGTTATATTTAATGATGCCCATATAGATGTGTCTAAAGAGGTCCTTTATTCAAGACCAAGTGGTCAAGTTTACGATGCTCATCCATACAAACATTTGAGAGTAAAGCCACATAGGTACCTACGTTTATTTTATAAGAATAAGAAACCTCCTCCTTTTTTTGGAGTCGGTTAAAAACTTAAACATTTTTGGACGACGGCTTTTATCTAACACCTATATAATAATAATATATGTATATAATCTGAATCTCAGGAACCGGTTCTAATGATTTTCATGAAATTTAGTATGTAGGGGATTTTCGGGGGCAATAAATCTATCTAGCTAGGATTTAATTTTAGAAAATGTACCTAAAAACAATACGAAGCGAAGCTCGGTCATCTAGGTACTCATAATTTAAGATAAATTATTATTTTATCAATTTTAATAAATACTCACACGCCACCACTGTAGCTTCACCTGTTCCACGAAGTGCTGGAGTATCCGAATTCTCTTCGGCTTCAAAGTGAAAATGTGAAACCAATTTAGGACAGTACAGATATTGTTTGTACACGTCTTCTGTGGCGTTTACCCTTAAACAAGAAAACATTACATAGCATGAGTGCAATTGCGAGTTAAACTAAATTCAATACATTTATTACTTTGAAAATTAAAGGTCACTTTCTGTCCCAGTCCTGGAATTCAGTCGGGCGGAATAAGAAATTTGCAGTCTGAAATCTATGCCAAACTTTTTCCACAGACTTTCTCTTTATACAACAAATTGGAGAGTTACTTACGTCCCTTTTGTAACTTCACAGTTTTTCAAACCATACATTGTAATGTTAGTTAGTTTATATTTCACTGATGCCATTTCTCCGTCGATTTCTTTTATATGTGCAGGATCCAAAGGCTTAATCAAACCTTTTACTCCATTGACAACATTTTTATACATGTTAAATCCTCCTCTTGTGACGCAGGATACGTTGTCAAAAATGCATATTGGCTTGCCTAAAACAAACAATATAATATATTTTAAAAAGTAACACTAACTAATTTATTCTATGAATCTCCGTAAACCTTTATTTATTTTGTAACATAAAAAAAATCGTAACCGTACATATTGTTTCAATTTACGCTTAACTTAAACATGTGAATTTTGTTATTATTTTATATTATTATTAGAATTTCAGGTGAAATACGTTTACTGCTAGATAAAGACCTCCTTCAAGGTACTCCATAACAACCAATTCTTAGTAATAATAATAAAACAAGCAAAAATAAAACAGCGTTATTATTCATTACACTACAATTTATTTAGCTCTCTTTTTAAAGTAATTTAATTTTGTTTTAACTTACAAGGAGGGTTGTGCGCCGCACATGTATTTACAAAGACGAAGACAAGCCAAATATAGTTTAAGACATTCATTTTGTGAAAATGATTAGAACTCACTGAATATGTGAGACATTTACAGAAGCTTATATCTCTTTGTCTGTTAATGACACACATTTTATGTTCCCCATTTTTAGTGACGCAATTGTATAGTATTGTCTACAAATTTATTATTTGCTCTTTGTAAAGGTTTAGTGATCTAAACATATAGTACCACCAGTTACTTACGGCATTCTACGTACTTCAATTGTACTGTAATATTTAAACAAGTTTATTTAAACAGTTAAACATCAAGGTTGATATTAAGCTAGTTATTACAGTTACCTTTGAAATTTTCCTTTAAAAGAGTTAGGTAGGTAGCTAGGTATAAGCTTAGATAATAGCTAGGTTTAGGTAATGGAGCCACGCTGATTTTAGTACGAATGGACCGGCTAAATTGGGGCGGTACTATCCTCTTACAGAAGGCCAATTTAAAGTGACAGCATTAGTGCTGTAGTGTTTCCTTGGTGAACGCGAGACCGGAGGCCTAATGATGCAGAAGCATCTCAAGGGATCGTCATAGTATGATTCAATAAGCTGCATTGATGCATCGTCTGCGTTCGTAATGATTATGGTGATCACTCTTGGATTCTGCTAATGCTTTTTATCTGGCAAAGTAGAGTTACTTTGGCAGGCTCATTTGTAATTAATTTTAAATTAGGCTAATTTTAAAGAAAAAATGTCTTCTGTAGTATTATGACAAGTCTGAATTAATTTAAACTATTAAATTATTCGTCCAGTACCGAGTAGTCAAAAACTGGAACTCACTACCAGCTCACGTGTTTTTCTCCCACTATGATCCCGAGTCCTTCAAACAGGGCGTGGAAAAGGATTTCACTAGGCTGCCAAAATGTGGGTCATCATTTTGAATTGTCTGCATTGGCGGTGAGTATGGTATTCCCCACTCTTGGATGATATTCAATCTTTCCATCCATTCCAACAAAAAAAATATCAAACAGCAAATTGTCAAAATTACAATTGGTAACCTTCTGGAAATCATAGTTGTCTATTATATTGATGATATAGTACCGATATGATTGAGACAGATTTTCAAAGACTTAATTTAGTACTTAATGCCATATTGAGAATTTTTTTTCTTTAAAGTTATAAAAATATAGACACTACAACTTATTTAAAAATAGTAAAAATAGTACACCACCGACTTCGGATACAGAGATTAAGTAATCGGTGGGTTAGGACTCACGTCGCGTGTTAAGAAGAACTTCCTTCTGTATCAGACCCTTGTACCAGTCATCTAGCCTGAATCAAATCTCTTCAGGTATTTGTCAAGGCTCTTGCCTATTAATTCGTGAGCATACGACTATCGGAATAATAATCCATTCTGATAAATCCAAATATTTTAATAGTTTTTCTTTTTCAACTTATCTTGATGTTCCTTATGAAATATCGACAGTTATTGTACAGTACTCTAGTCTATCACCACAATATCAAGACACCACAGTAACAATAGTAATTGATAAAAGGTCGATCTCAATACAAAGTAACTTGGCCGTTCTGGAGAAGTGGGTCAGGCACATACCTAATAAATTTTCGGGGTTGGTGGCATACCCGACAAATGTCAACCGTACTATGTTTGAGGATATATTACCGACAGTTGTTGGTAATGATACCATTATTCATAATTATACAAACTAAACTTTCGGTTCTTTGGAACAGGTCACCATACCGTAGCCAAGACGTGGATGCTTCAGGGTTTATATCAGACCTATACAGTGACCACTAAAACTGACTATTTATCAGTCCATACTTGCTTGCAATCATTATTAATGAGTACTACATTTTGCACCAATTGTCTTTTAGCCAGAGCAATCGGACCTTTGTGTATAAGGAAAGATATAAATGTATGTAGATAGATTATGAAATAATTCCATAAACTAACCTTAAGTAGGTTTTAAGGAAACCATAAACCGATATTTTAATAGTAATCGTGCATTGTGATAGTATTTAATGATTATCACGAGTGTAATTTCTAATCGTAAAAATATATTGGAACGTTATTCGCTTTATATCTAGTTTCCTCTATTAAATGTAAATTACACCCAAACATAGAGAAAATGATCGTACTTAACACACATTTTTTTGACCTGATGACTCAGAAATCCTAATTGATTAGCAGTTAGGACCTTTAACTATCTTTGAATTTACTTCTATCTCTTAGAACCAATTATTCCTGGGAAACCTGGCATCTCTAAGTCAAGGGAACTCAACGATACAACACTTATTTACTGTTACTTTTAATCTGACAGACTTTTTCCAGATGGAAATTTCCGTTGTAAAAAAAAATAGAAATGAGATGAAATGCAATCAAAACAACTTTCACACAGCACTTGGACTAGAACTAGATGTGAAATAACCTACTGAAAGATCTAAAATGTTAGTAAAGAAACCTTCATACATATTTTTGATACTCGGTATTTTTACTATTGATTTAAAAAAGTGTAATCTAGTAACTCGGGGTATTTCGTTTCTGATCTACAGATATTGTTGATTTTTATTTACATCCGTTAACATGTGAATATTATTTGATTCGACTAATAGATGGAAACTTATTTATTTATTAAAAAAACTTTATGCACTACATTTGTACATAGGTGGACTGAATACCCTGGGCATTCTCTTCCATTCAACCTTCGGGTGGTGTAGATATTTTGTAAGATAGGTGCAAAGAGGTTACATACCTATAAGACGTATCCAGTTCTCAATACATATATATATATATAAACGTATATATATACATATAGACTTAAATATAACATATATATGTCGGAGAACGAGTAGTTTTCTTAAGTTTTAATTTGAATTCGTGTTTATTTCAATCGATTATTCGAAACGTCAAACTGTGCATCGAGAAACATGGCAGTTTGGGTGGAATCTGTGGACGGTGTATGTAAAGGAAGAAACTGATTATTTGTTGTTAACGATGTGATTATTGCGTCTTAGTTTACTTACAGCTTGATTCAATAATGTTGGTTTAGTTTTAGTCGATTCTGTAAGCAATATTAAATTAAATGTTACTAAAATGTGTGCGGGTAACACCGAATATAGTGGTAGGTGTCACCACTAGTAAAAGCGAGCAGTCGGTATAAAAGAGAGCGGCCGCACGAGTTGCGGGGCTACTAACACAGAGTACATTGTTAATACAGACTACTAACCTATTGGCTCTTAAACTAACTACCCACCGTTTCGTATTGAAGAAAAATAGAATCAACAGATCAGTTTAGTACGGGCATTGTACGAGGAAGGACAAGCTGTAAATAAGCTAAGTACATAGGATTCTTAATTATTGTAATTGACTATTAAACGTTTGTAACTAATAAGTTAAGATTTAAAAGAGTGGCCATGAGTTTCTTTGCCGGTTTCTTCTCATAAGGCCCTACGCATTTGGAAACTGGAGGTTATGGGTCGTCACGGACGTTCAGTGGATTTTGGTGTTCTCACCTAATTCACTTTGACAATGTTGTGCCGATCTATGATTTTAACTGTAGCTTCATTGATTCAATAAACTATTGGAATTCTATATTGTCTTTGGCTGTGCATATAAACCCTACCTACCAACGTGTGTAATAATGAAGATTGATTACTAGACTAGACTAGACTTGATTAAGAGAGATTTCTATTGCTTTAAATCACGAGTGCCACTTGACAAACATGCAAGTGACGGCGGCAAAGCTGACGTCACCATTTCATAAAAACCGCTTCGACCGATCGCCCCCGCTGCTACTCCGACATCAGAAGTGGGATTACCTGTGATACCCCTAGAGATTACCTGTGAATTACCCCTGTGGACTACCCCTATAGATTACCCCCTGTGGATTACCCCTATGGATTACCCCTATGAACTATCCCTATGGATTATCCCTATAGATAACCCATAACGGATCAGGAACAAAATACAGGGCAGACTTTATTATTTTATTTTCGTTTACCCTACGTTAAAAAAAAAATATATTTTCGATACGGAATAAATTTGTGCTATACGAGAACCGCCAACTAGTGAGAACTACTCAGACTGTAAAAGTGAAAAAGTGATGTGTGAAAAATACAAGCGCTGTCACAGCTATGGCAAAATCAAAAGGTTACGTTATCCAGTAAAGATTAGGACAATTTTAGTCGTGACAATATTGCTAACACATAATCTGAGATTTCAGATACTACCTCGCCTGTCAGTCGAAGGAAACCAAAGCGCAGAAGACGATTACTTGAACCTTATTCAAGTGTGGTGTCATAGATGCAGTTCTAATATGAATGCCAAGGCAAACGATTTGCAAACCGAGTAACCAGTGAATGTCAGCTCCATCCAACCAGCGCTAGTTCAGCTCCAAGAAAGATTTGGTGAGAAGTTTTCATTTCGTTTCAAATGCTCTTTAATAAGACAAATTCTGTCAGATAGATTTCTGGGCCAACGACAATATAGTGCAGTAATATTATTGAGGGTAGGTAACGCCCGCCCTTATTGTAACATAGTATTGTGTGGTCCACGAATTGTTGCTCTGAGTCTGGGTGATCTTTGTGTACGTTTGTAAGGTCCCCCGTAAGACAGGATGTTTATTCCTAATGGAAGGGTTGCCTTTTTAATAAAACAATAAATTCTGTCAAGAAATCCAGGTTGAAGAAATGCACTGAATAGCATTTCCTGTAGTAGGTACACGATTACTGTATTTCAAACGACATAATTATTTAAAGAAGAGAATGAAAATCTGCTTGCATTAGGCTTTTCAGTTGCAATTTTCGAAAAGTTCTTAAAAGTAATAAAGTCTTTTCTATTGGTGTCTACGTTCTCTTATAAAATGAGGATCGCAATCAAATTAAATTAAACCCACAGTATAAAGGTCCTTACGTGGTCGCCGAAATACTAGAGAGAGAGACCGCGAATTCGCTGCTCACGCATATTTTCTACCAACCATTGATCATCTACACTCGCAGTAATCAAAGTGAATGCAGACCGTCAGATACCCACTAGTGAAGTCCCTATTGATATGTCCGATGAACGTGATGTAGAAAACAATGATCCTTGAATAGTTTATTAAATTAATCGAAGGCTTTATTTCTGTTTTGATTATTTAGTTCGTGAACAATTATTAGGAATGTACTTTGTGACGTTTAACCAGACTATTGTTAATTGTTGATAGAGATAGGATTACACTCTTTTAGTTTATTTTAATTAATAAACAAAGTTATTGAATTACAAGGGATGTAGTGTTGATAACCTGGTTACACTATCTCCTTAGGTCTCGCTGGTCATTTGTAGCCGTAGCTCGTGCAGTACTTATCTGTAGAGAGTGCGCGGTGCGCATCTGGCTATGCGAATGTCAGTCGCTGGTTAAGTGACAATAAAAAGATCTCGATCTCTGGTTAAGAGTTGAGCAAAAAGCTGCTGGTAAAGCGACTAAGTCAAAACGTCTTAACGCTGTTACTGGTGGTTTAAACAGAGGTGCTGAACCTGGGTTAACAATCATTATTGTTTGTACTAAGATTAATGTGATTATGCTCGTAGAGACATAAATGAGCATGGTCAGAACCTTATCGTGATACTGACGTGAATAGAAACATCAAATTTAAAATCATGAAGGCAAAATAATTTGTTATAATTGAAATTGGTTTCTATGAATCTTTAATTTGGTCAGGAATAGCCGAGAGAACGGATTCACTGTCCAGATGATTCCTCAGTTAACAAACACGTAGACGTGTAAGTCCATCAGAATGCCTGTCTGCAGGCAATACCGGCCGAATAAATTGAGCTACTGTGGTTGCTTTTCTTTGTTACAGATGACTCACACGAGGACGTGTGATGCATCAGGACGGCCGTGTCGGAGAACGAGTAGTTTTCTTAAGTTTTAATTTGAATTCGTGTTTATTTCAATCGATTATTCGAAACGTCAAACTGTGCATCGAGAAACATGGCAGTTTGGGTGGAATCTGTGGACGGTGTATGTAAAGGAAGAAACTGATTATTTGTTGTTAACGATGTGATTATTGCGTCTTAGTTTACTTACAGCTTGATTCAATAATGTTGGTTTAGTTTTAGTCGATTCTGTAAGCAATATTAAATTAAATGTTACTAAAATGTGTGCGGGTAACACCGAATATAGTGGTAGGTGTCACCACTAGTAAAAGCGAGCAGTCGGTATAAAAGAGAGCGGCCGCACGAGTTGCGGGGCTACTAACACAGAGTACATTGTTAATACAGACTACTAACCTATTGGCTCTTAAACTAACTACCCACCGTTTCGTATTGAAGAAAAATAGAATCAACAGATCAGTTTAGTACGGGCATTGTACGAGGAAGGACAAGCTGTAAATAAGCTAAGTACATAGGATTCTTAATTATTGTAATTGACTATTAAACGTTTGTAACTAATAAGTTAAGATTTAAAAGAGTGGCCATGAGTTTCTTTGCCGGTTTCTTCTCATAAGGCCCTACGCATTTGGAAACTGGAGGTTATGGGTCGTCACGGACGTTCAGTGGATTTTGGTGTTCTCACCTAATTCACTTTGACAATGTTGTGCCGATCTATGATTTTAACTGTAGCTTCATTGATTCAATAAACTATTGGAATTCTATATTGTCTTTGGCTGTGCATATAAACCCTACCTACCAACGTGTGTAATAATGAAGATTGATTACTAGACTAGACTAGACTTGATTAAGAGAGATTTCTATTGCTTTAAATCACGAGTGCCACTTGACAAACATGCAAGTGACGGCGGCAAAGCTGACGTCACCATTTCATAAAAACCGCTTCGACCGATCTCCACACTGTGACTCCGACATATATATATATAAAACTATAGATTATATAGATTAACACATACATAAATACTATATTTGTTTATACACTATGAAACCCTGTAACGTGAGGTATGCTATGAGTTCATGTACTTTCTTTTTGAACGTAAATCGGTTGGTGGACATCCAGATTTTGAGCGGAAGCGCATTTCAGAGTAGCACTGCTTGAACAAAGAACGAACAGTTCACGAAGTCGGAATTGTGGGAAGGACATGAGAGAAGCAGATTATTAACTGAACAAAGATTTCTGTCGTGATTAGAGCACAGGTATCGGAAATACGGAGCAAGGTAGGTAGGTAACGATGATGATTTAAGAAATGAAAATAGGGAGGTAAGTGCTCGCTGATGGCGCCGTAGGCGTATATGTAACCATGTTAACTGGGACCGCAAAGCAGGTACGTCATCATGCTTACGAAGATTAATAATGTATCAAATGCGAAGACGGTCAACCTTATTATGGAGGTCTGCATTCAGGTAGAAGTAACACACACCATAGTCGATTATAGGAATTATTAAGTACTGCATGAGTGTGATTTTAGTTTTGGGAGGCAGGAAGTTTGTAAGACGGTATAATGTTCGCAGGTTTCCAGTTACTTTCTGGCTAACACTAGTAACTTGAGCTCGCCAATCGAGAGTTGAGTCGATAAGTAAGCCAAGGTCTTTTACTGCCGGGCTATATGGAATAACTAATCCATTAAAATAATTGATGGTATCCAATCTGCTCATTTAAAGTTTGCTACCTACTATGATTGCCTGGCATTTAGTTGGATTAACAGACAGTCCAAGTCTAATTCACCAGGATTTTATGAACTCTAGATCCCTGTTGACCTTGTCGATAGCCCGTGTTGCATCCTCCACCCCTGCCTGTGAATACAGCTGCAGATCATCAGCATATAAGTGAAACGAACATTGAAGATATTGATTTCTGAGGTTGATAAATATAGAAAATAAGAGAGGAGCAACAGGAGCTTGTCGTTCAACTCGACCATGTTCTGGGCCGCATTTTTCAATGGGGCTGTGAGAATCTGGTCGAGTTCAACGCCAAGAAAACACAGATGTGCGCGTTCTCTGCCAAAAAGTCTCCATTCCTTCCCCTTCCCACTTTTTAGAACACTCAAATGCCATTACAAGGTAGGCTCGATATCCTGGGCATGGATATCTGTCAAGATCTCAACCCACGAGAATACGTTGAGAGTGTCAATAAAGCGGCCTCGCGGAAGCTAGGTGTGTTAAACAAGGTGAGACGGTTCTTCTCGCCCAGGCATCTGTGTCTTCTTTACAAGACCCAGGTTCATTCGTGCGTGGAGTACTGTTCTCATCTTTGCGATGGTGCCGCACAGTACCTGTTTGACGTTCTCGACCGGTTGCAGCGACGAGCAATCCGCATTGTAAACAGTACCGAAGCCACCGAGTCCCTTGAGCCCCTGCAGTTGCGTAGAGATGTCGCCTCTATGGCAGTACTCTATCGCCTGTATCACGGAGAGTTTTCTGAAGAGCTCTTCCAACTGGTCCCCCCTCCCCCTTCCTCTACAGAACAACACATGCTGGCCTTGAAAGTCACCGCTTCAGAGTGGTAGACATACGATCTCGTACTCATAGCTTTGGTTCCTCCTTTCTGTGCCGAGCGGTCAAAACCTGGAACTCACTTCCAGCGCACGTGTTTCCCTTCCACTACGATCCCGGGTCCTTTAAGCGGGGCGTAAAAAAGCATCTCACTAGGCGGCAATAGTGTGGGTCACCATGTTGCAATGTCCTTATTCGCATCGAGGATGGTGACCACCACTATTGGAATCTACTCATGCTTTCCATCAGGCAGAGCAGAGTCATTTTGGCGCAGCTAAAATTTATATAAAAAAAGAGGAGATAAAATTCCGTCTTGTGTGTCCATCAACATGAACACACTGCTGTCGCCCCCGAAGATAAGTCGAGAACCATTCCAGTGTCTCAGAAGAAACCATAAGATAAGAGAGTATAGATAACAGGATTTTGTGACTGACGGTATTAAAGGCGTTAGAAAAGTCAACAAACACTAAAACAGTTACCTTTGTGTCTTCCATCCTAATATCGCCAGTCACTTTAAGGAGAGCAGTTACTGTACTCTACCAGGCCTGAAGCCTGATTGTAGAGGGCTTAAAAGTTTGTTTCTGTATACAAACTGTGAGAGTTGTTTATATACACAGGCCTCGAGTACTTTAAGTCGAAAGTGTTCAGAAAGTGAAGGGCTATTATTTTTCGGAAGAGAAATGATGTAAGCCTTACGCCACAAAGAGGGAAAATTATCGGAATTGAGAGAGAAGTTAATAATGTGAGTAATCACAGGGAGAATACAGTCAAGGATGGTGGTAATCATGTGATGCTGTTGACGCCATCACATCCCACAGTATTTGAACGGATTGATAAGATAATCTTCTTGATATTATCAGGAGACACTGGAGAAAATTCAAAAGAGTCAGTAGTGGGACTGGTAAGACCAGGCACATAATGTAGCGTTTGACACTTAGTTTGAAGATCCAGTTCAGTAGTGGATGAGAAATGACATTAATATCATTCAAACCAATTTTATGATTGAAATCTTGATATTGTCGCTTACCTACTCCTAGAGTATTAAGAAACTTCCAAATGTTGGATGAAGAAGAAGACTATGTTTTGAAGTACATGTTGGCGTTTAGCGTTGCGTATCACCTAATTGCGCCGATTCCTTGCGGCCTTGTATAGGTTCCATTTTTCCTCGCAGCGATCTTTCTTGAAACGAAGAAAGGACTGATCCCTTCGTCTCATGGCAGTCAGGACCTCCTCCGCCATCCAAGGTGCCGGGGCACGTTTTAGTTTTACTCTCCTAATAGGAGCCTGGTTGTCGTACAATTTGACAAGGGTCTCATTGAATATATGCACTTATCTACTGGCCCAATTTAAATTAGTACCGATATCAATGTAAATTAAATGATATGATTGAGATTCTCTTGTTGTCCTTACTAAACTAATATTCGACACAAGCCTCGAGCTTAGTGCGGAAACCGTTGATAAGTACAAACCTGTAATTTGTTTATGTACAAATAAATAAATAAAATAAAAAACGTTCAACACAAAAATAGCAAAAGAAAAATATGGTTTAAGTTGAGTAATTTAACTAATTTTGGTTATACCAAAGTAAATTTTACTTTTTCAAGTAATAAACAAGCGTGTGTTTCTGATTAATGTGTATTTTGTACAAAATAAATAAAAAGTTACATTATATATATATATATATATCTCTTTTCGGCCCTTGTTGATCTGACGCGACGTAGGGTCAGTTAATTGTTGATCTGTTGGCGATTGTTGATCAGCAACAGGTTTTGTTGATCTAATGTGTATTCCGGCGTACTAATGTGGCTCCGCTCTGGATCAACAATTGCAACCCCTCTGCTGGCAGAATTACGAACTATTTACATCATTTTTATACAAATCCACACCAGCTATTGTTGATCCGATTCAAATGGACCAATCAGAGACCACCTTCTCCACGATTGGGTCTTTTCTATGATAGACTGTTGCCACTTTGCTTCACAATTAATTAACGAATTCATGCGTAAAGTAATCAGATACAGTTAGGTACTATTTAACTTTACCAAAAGTAAAAAAATGAGTTGATACGTATTTAAGCCTTTCTGGATAGTCTACCCCTAAGGGTGTGAAATAGGGGTTTAAAGATTGTATGAAAGTTTGTAATTTTTTAAGTTAGAACATAAAACTTTATCTTTTGGGCTACTGATAAAAAATGACTAGGTACGTATTTAAGCGTTTCTGGATATTCAACCTCTAAGGGGGTGAGATAGGGGTTTAAAGATTGTATGGAAGTTTGTCATTTTTTTAAGTTAGAACATGAAACTTTATCTTTGGGGTACTGATTAAAAATGACTAGATACGTATTTAAGCGTTTCTGGATAATCAACCCATCAGGGGGTGAGATAGGGGTTTAAAGATTGTATAGAAGTGTGTCATTTTTTAAGTTAGAACATGAAAATTTATCTTTGGGCTACCGATTAAAATGACTAGACGTACGTATTCAAGTGTTTTTGGATATTCTACCCCTAAGGGCGTGAAATAGGGGTTGAAAGTTTGTATCAAAGTACGTCCTTTTTTGAGTTAGGAAGAGGAAACTTTATTTCACGGCTACTGATAAAAAAATAGTGGTTACATATTAAAGCGTTTCTGGATATTCTACCTCTAAGGGGGTGAAACAGGTATATATATATTGTCTTCTACTCGCCAATTGTTGATCAGACCGAGATACGCAATAATTGTTGATCCACCTTTTTGCTACTATTTCTAAGGAAGTGTCCAGTGTATCGTCTTATAGGCGCAATATAGTAGTATACGATTTGCAATGCTGTGCTTAAGTCTACGGCAAAATCTCTATCTCGATTGACTCGGCAATTGCAGCTCTAATAACCGTCATCTTTTTCATATATGATACTTTGTTGATCACTTTTTTCATACTTGATGATACTTAGTTGATCAATATACACAACGTTTGATTAACGTATGCCACGGGAATTAATATTTTAAAACGGCGCGGCGTGGTATACACGACGTAGTCAGAGCAGAATTTCAATATTCATTCTGGTTGAGATTTTTTTTAAACGTGGAAGCACTTTCGCATTGTAAACCCTCTTAAAACTACCTACTTGAAAAAGTAATTTTAACTGTTTTGTTGGTCTAGGAAATAAAGTTTCATTTATATACGTTAAAAAATTGACTTTCACACAAACTTTCGATCTTTTTACCCCTTTAGGAGTAGAATTCCCATCAATGCTCATTCCCATAAATGCTGTGATATAAGTATTCATTTATTTGTTATCTAAAGTCTACTTCGATACTAACCTATATACGAAATGTGAACCACTATTACAACCCTTAGGGGTAGAATTTCCGGAAACTCTTAAATACATATTTACTTATTTTTAATCAGTAGCCTAAAGATAAAGTTTCATGTTCCTAACTTAAAATGACGAACTTCCATACAAACTTTCAACCCCTATTTCACCCCATTTGGGGAAGAATACGCTTAAATACATATTTAATCAGTAGCTCAAGGATGAAGATTCATGTTTCTAACTTAAAAAATGACGGACTATCGTCTAAACTTTCAGACCCTATTTCACCCTCTTAGGAGTAGAAATTCCAAAATTCATATTTCTATGTATGGTATTTAAAGAATCAGCCTCTAACTCCAAAAGAATACAAATTAAGGTCTACACGTACGTGTAATATTACAATCATCCTCTAATCCCTATCCGTTGAAGAGCTTAACCTTCTACCATCATTTTACCTAAATAAGTTGTAACTACACAACTAAAGGTCTATAAATGGATATGAAATCGAAGGATTATCCTCCATCTCCTAACTGTTGAGAGTTATACTTTCCATCATCAGTTTATCTAAATAATTTGAAAGAATACGACTAAAGGTAACATACATACATATAATATTTAAAGATTTATCCTCCAACTCCTAACCGTTAAGGAGTTGTACCTTACATCATCAGCTCATCATCATGAGACTACCAGACGCAAATATCGGTGTAACTATAGAAAATATACTAAAAACATAGTACGTGCCTACAAAAAATGACCAAAACCTTTCGAACACAAAAATAATTTTCAAAATTGGTGATATAGTTTCAAGAGTTAGGACTTGTTCATTGGAAATTTCCGTGTTTTTCAGGATCTAGTTTCAACAATTCCTTAAATATTAGTAATTTAGAAGTTTTTAACGAAAAACTAAATACCTTTTTTTTCTTTTCTTATTTTGTTAATAACAAACGCATTTTTTTTGCGCTAATAAATCCTTAAAAACATTTTTCTAGACGTCATGACACTCATTACGAATCGAATGAGCTATCGCACATTATTTTTAGGAGCTTTATTATTACAATAATATACCTGTTCCTTTCTACCGAGGTTGCTGCTCCGGCCCCCGCATTTTAAAATGCTAGTGTACGCGGCATATGTTGATCAAAACGTTGTGTATATTGATCAACAAAACATCATCAAGTATCATAAAGTTGACCGTTATCAGAGCTACAATTATATATATATAATTATTTATATAAATATATATATATTTATTTATATAAATATATACATACATTTTTGTGGTATCACCAGCAGGCCTAATCCACTTGCAATGCACTATCACAAAATTTGGCGCTTTCTCCTTCGCTTCGCTATTCTTGATGGACCAGGTTTTGAAAAGTTTATCGTCTTAGGTACGGAGCGAAAAGTTACACATAGAAATTTCCTTCACGTCGAATCATCAGCTTTGTTGTAGATTTCTTCATACGATTGCTCGAGAATACACTGATTCTTCCTCCTCATTGCTATCTTGTAGTGGAATGGTCGGATTATCACAGGTACTATTGAACTGTTGCATCTAACGAAGCACTTTAATCCAGCATTTCTGCATCCACAGCCTCCCCGACATCCCTTTTTGCATTTGCAGGAAATTAGCTTAAATAAGGTCCGGAGGTGGGGGCTCGAGCGCGGTGACAGGGATTACCCAATATTGCCTTTTCCGTCCCCATTGCTATGTATTTTTTTGCTGCTTTGCTGAACCTGGTAATAAGTTTGGAAGGATATCGTGCTGCTGCTTCTGTCGGTAGGCCATACCACTTATCGTTAATCTCGGAAACGGCTCAAATTTCTCTTGAATTTTTTTATGCAGAGATTGTAGAAGCGATAAACCTAGCTAGGATTCTTTTCTTTTTTAAATACCATATAAAAAATACCGAGCAATGCTCGGTCATCCAGGTACTAAAGGTTTATAGGTGTGTGTATAGGTGTGTACCTTATGTAAACCCGTGTATAAAATAATTGATGTTTTACAGGGATGTATCCCAAGAAATGTGCAGCGCTTTAAAAAAATTGTATTTTTTCAAGAAAATCTCCTACCTAATAATAGTATTCAAGTGTTTAAAGATATAAGAAAAATAATTAGAGAAATTTAAATCTACTGTTTCATTTAACATTTCTGTACCGCCTCGATTTCATATAGCAACAAGGCGCGGTCCTACCAATTTATTTTAATTTTGACCACTACATTTCCAGAGTTCCATATTCGAATCCAGTTTTTTCTCAGGATTGCACGATGTCAGTCACTACGTGGAAAAACTGATATTTGGGGAAAACCGGTTAAACTAGTAGCTAACCCAAAATAGTTTTTGAAAAAATGAAGATAAAATGAATCAATTGATATGTCGCTGTTGTCGCTTATCGTGTGGATTGGTTTCGACCATAATTATCATGTAATTGATTTCATAGCATATTTAATATATATATATATATATATCCAGCGTTCCAACACGGGAAACATTAAATATGTGAAAATATATTTTAGGATTAAACAGTTTTCGTACATGTTTGTTTATATTATATATAGTTATTCATTATTCAATAGCATTGTTTATCGATACATTGAAATAAAAATCATCGAGTCTATTTTGTATCCTAATTCTTTCGCAACGCGCAATAAGGAATTTCGTTCCAAAAATGTTCAACAAACGTTAGACGCTTTTTAGAACGCTCCACAGTTAATAATCGAAAAAATGTGTCAATATCGTAAAACTACTCACCTGAATACTTGTATAAAGTTCTAAATGTGAAAGTGTTTCGAATTATAGTTGAAAACTATCGAAAATATATAAGCCGAGCTTAAAATTCACGTAAGATTCGCTTGATATTTGTATAGTATTTCGACTGTCTCGGTGGTCCAGTGGTAGCGTAGGCGGCTGCTGTGATTGAGGTCTCGAGTTCGATACCCGGGTTG
The DNA here is from genome assembly GCA_905220595.1 of Spilosoma lubricipeda. Taxonomy (NCBI): domain Eukaryota; kingdom Metazoa; phylum Arthropoda; class Insecta; order Lepidoptera; family Erebidae; genus Spilosoma; species Spilosoma lubricipeda. Next base: position 7,341,846 of record HG992300.1, read on the forward strand.
GATTAAATGTTTGTATGACCTGCAAATATTTGTTTCGGAGTTTGGGTGTTTCCTATGTATAATATGTATATATTTACAAAAAAAAAGTATATTTGTATTTACATCACTTGCCTTGTACCCTTAACAGAAGCTCTGCTCAGCTTGGGACCAGATGGCCGTCTGTGTTAGATATTCGAAATATTTATTTATAGTACGGAAGAGGGTACCTGTCATAATAAAAGTGATAATTACGTCAACAAAATTCAAAGACAACGAAGTGTCATTGTTATCAACATAACAATAAAACGCTGAGTTCAGAAATCTAAATATATTTGTCGACTAATCGGTAATGGACCGTAGTTTCAGTTTGCGTTTGTAATATCTCTCGAAAATAACCACAACTCTTGTATGCAACCTCAAGACTATAGCATTGTATTTATAACATTATTCTCTGCAATCTAGCAGGAACTTCGACTAAAGATTTTTTGAATAAAGTCATCAATGGACGATGATCTGCCTCTACAGTTACTGTCTGACCATAAATAAATTGATGAAATCTGATGCATGCAAAAACGATTGCATATAACTCTTTCTTTATCTGTGCCATGTTTTGTTGAGATGTTGTTAGAGTTTTTGCTGAATAATAAATAGGACGATTATTTGTGGTAATGCTGTACCAATCGCAGTACAGACAAAACGATATTTTCTTTGACATTAAAATGACTTGAAACTGGTGAATGACAATTTTTTTTTAAAGATATGTGTGCACTGATTCATAAATAGAATTCCAAACATAACAGTTACTCATATGTATATTGCTGATACACTTTCTAGAGCAGCCTTGCCAGAAACACAGTCAGATGATCTTGATGAGGATGTCGCTGTTCATGTCAATTTGTTATATAAGTCTATTCCCATTTCAGAGGAACGTTTAAAATGGTTAAAAAAAGCCACTGCAAAGAAGGATGGCCTTCATTTTAAAATTAAAACTGTCGCTGTGGGCTCATTATTTATGTTATTTATGTATGATAATTTAACTCGAAAGTAAGATCATACAGAATATATCTTGCTCTATAAGGGTAATAGTATTGTAATCCCAAAAAAGTTAAGGTCTGAAATATTAAAAATAATCCATAGTGGTAATTTTGGTATAGAAAAATCTAAACCATTTGCTAAAGATGTCGTATGGCCTTTTATGTCAGCCATGCCATGTCATGTCATATAAAGAATTTAATTGAGTCTTGTCCTGTCCGTCCAAGACTGCTTGTATTTTAACAAGCAGTCTTACCCCCCTGAACCTCTACAACCACATAATTTGTATAATTTGCCATGGTATAAAGTAGCTATAAAACTTCAAAATACATTGTTATCGAGGACTATTATTCTAATTACATTGAGTTTTAGTATGTCTTCAACAAGTGCTAGCAATACTATAAAAGTTTTAAAATCTATTTTTGGTCGTCAGAGTATTCCTGTAATAACTATTCAGTGATAAGTGTCCACCTTTTTATTCAGTGGAGTTCATACTTACTAAGTGTGATGAGACAGCTTCAATTGGAGTTAGCCTAACCTCAGTTCTTTTTTTACCCGACTACGGCAAAGCCAAAGGAGGTTATGATTTTGACAGGCTATGTATGTATGTTTGTTCATTTGTTCCCTCATAGCTCTTTAACTACTCATTAGAACTGGACAAATGAGGTGTCATTAGAAGCGTCATAATCGTCTGCTAGTTATAGGCTATGTGACCTGTCACTGAATCTAATGTGGCGCCCTCTAGGCGACATAAAGTACTGTATAAAAAAATTAATTTGAGATAAATATGCCGTGTTTGGTATCATTGGAAAGTGCGTTACCTCAAAAATACATATATTATTAGCATTTCCCCTTAACTTTGTCCGTATTTATTCGATAAGTGTGGTATTTCTATGGTATGTCTGTTTGTTCCCTCCTTTCTAAACTACTAGTCAGAATAAGACAAATGTGGTATCGTTAGAAGCGTCTTGATTGTCCGCTAGTTATGGGCTATATGACGTGTCACTACGTCTAATGTGGCGCCCTCTAGCCGAGGTAAAGTAATGTATTAAAAAAAAATTGGGGGGAAATATGCCGTGTTTTGTATCATACGAAAGGGCGTTACTTGTACATTTCAAGAATATATATATTATCAGCATTTGCTTGTGACTTTGTCCGTATTTATTCGATAATTGTGATATTTCTATGGTACCTATTTAAAATATACTTTGCAAAGAAATTAATGTTATAGAGGCACCAAAACATTTTAAATAAAAAGAAAAAGTAAAAATTAAAACCCAACTACGACAAAAACGACGCTGAAAAAACATGAAACAAGTTTCAAAAGCCGTAGTCACGCGTTGTTAAAGTGTTATGGACTACAGCTTTTGAAACTTAGTAATGTACCATAGTCTAGTCTAGTTGGGTTTTAGTTTTTACTTTTTTTTATTTTTTATGGTTAAAGCACTAAACAGTTCACGACAAACGAATCTTACAATTCGAAATATGATTTCAAGCAACTTACGAAATACATAACCGATCGACATTAAAACGATAAAGGAATAGGTTAACAACGATATAAAATTAAACGACAAGATTTGATTGACGTATGCCTTACGACCCTACAAAAACACGTCCTTACCGACCGACCGTCGCGCTGCCCAAAACAACAATCAAACGAGCATAGCCAAGTACAGTGTTTGTATAAGTAGGGGTGCATCTAACAATACATTAATTGGAAATGAAAAAAAACAGAAATTATTTTATTTCGGAGCGCACAAAAACAGCTACGTATTGAGCTTAGCAAGTTGCCAGGTGTACTATTCTGTTAGTGCCCGCGTTAACAACACCCAACAGCTGCTGTTGTCCCCTCTAGTCCCCTCCCCACCCCTCATCTTTATACATCATCTAGTTTGTAATAGTTCTTCTTTTTAAAATATAACTTTAAACAAATATAAATAAATAAATTATTATTTATAATAAGATTAAAAAAATTGAAATCTCTCAAAATCATTTTTAATGTTTTCTATATACTATTCAAAACACATTTCCAAAGATTGATGTGATATTGCAGAGATCATCTCTGCAATATCACATCAAAGCATGTTATACAAAGGTTCCTTACATTATTGATACTAAAAAGATCGCACAAGATGAGGGCCAAAATTGTAAAAAAAGATTCAATATGAATTAACTATTTATTAACTTGCAAAATGCATTAATAACATTGTTATTTTTGAAGTTTGTTTACTTAATAGTAAACTTTTAGATTATGTAAAGTTTCAGTATACATTTTTCTAGAACTTCTTCTAAAGCTACTTCTTTGCAGGAAGCACTTGTGATAATGTGTACTTTTTATAGTATATGTCAATTTTATCTGCTAATATTGTCGTGGTTTTGTCAACAATGACTCTATGTAAGTGCTTTTCGGTTTGCTTCCAATGGCGGTTCATATATTCAACTGTTTCGTCTTCTGAAAAGAAAATATGATAAAATGATTTTGTGTCTCATAATTAAACTTTATTAAGAAACATAGCTAGGTAGCACAATACACTATTTACTGTATCAGAATAATACACATTAAATTATATTTGGACAGCGTTACGTAAGAATAGTGGAGAGAATTTGAAAAAAACGAGCGTGAAAGATTATAAAATTAAAACTGTCGCTGTGGGCTCATTATTTATATTATAGATGTATGATATTTTATATTTTAACTTGAAAGTAAGATTTGTGTGTAGTCTAGATCCATTAAAAATATATTACGATACATAATATACATAAAAAGTTATAGCCACCTTACCGTTTAATTCGTTAATGCATTTTTACTATATTCCGACTGTTTAAATTAATCAACAAAGCACTATACGACATTATAGTCATTCGATCCTTTAATATGGTTTGGAAGAAATACAATGCTGTATAAGATTAAATCCAAATATTTTCTATTACTTCTACATATATATTTCTGCTTGTATGTCATTGTTAATTACGAGACACATATAAATTTGTTTTTTTTTTTATTAAAACCTGAATTATAGTAGGTACAATTTGTACTTGTCTCGATATCCTTTGTAAAATCAAAACTGTTTCCATTGGTTTTAAATCTCTATTTAAAAATAAACTAATACTTTTTTATATATCATTATCATTAACTCCCTGCAAATCCTGTTCAAGCTTAATATCTATAATATGCAGAAGCATCATTAGGCCGCCATAGTGTGGGTCACCATGCTGCATTGTTGAATTTTCTGCATTCGCAATGCGTATGGTGACCACCACTCTTGGATTCTGCTTATGCTTTCTATCAGGCAGAGTAGTAATTTTGGCAGGCCATACAAAAAAATTACTTCTCAAATCAAAAAAAGCTCCATATTATTAAAAAAATAAATGTACCTACTTAAGCACTATCATTCTATTTATCTTCTACTAAGTCATTAGATCCTGTTAAATTTACGTAATATTATCTGGCATCAGATAGAATAAGAATAAGGTGATAGAGATATCATTCAACTTCTGCTGAGTTTTCATTCTTCCCAAAATTGCTAGTAGAGACCATAAAAATATAATGATGCACTCTTATTCGTAAAGTTAACCACTATGAGTGTCTACCCTTGTAAATGTTTATTTTTCATTTATTTATTTTTTAGTCAGTTCATAGCATATCCTTCTATAATCATATTTTTTTCTTTTTTACAAACTATATGATACAAAAAAACCATACCAATATATTAAACAATCACTAGCTAAAACAACAGATCCCTTTCACCAGTTCCCAAAACCCAAAGGTAATAAATTTTTACATGTAGCTTGATTAAACCCTTATTGTCTATATAATATATATATAATAAATATAACCTAGGAGTGATTTTTGAACACAAAACTAGTTGATTACGTAGTTAACTATGCCTGAAATCGATCTGCATTCAAAACTCATTTATATAAATTTTGTCGCTTAGTTCGTTCTTGCATAACGCAGTTCAATTATAACTAACTAGTTGTTGCCTGCGGCTCCGCCCGCGTGTATGTCGGTTATCGCTGCAAATATATAAATACATAGCCTATGTGTTATTCTGATGTATAAGCTATATTACTGTAAAGTTTCATTCAAATCCGTTCAGTAGTTTTTGCGTGAAAGAGTAACAAACATCCATCCATACATCCATCCATCCTTACAAACTTTCGCATTTATAATATTAGTAAGACTCTTAATGACAGCCCAAAAAACGGTTGACGGTGTTTTATTTATTATTTACACTTTACGCACTTTGTACATCGGCGGACTTAATGCCCGAGGCATTCTCTTCCAGTCAACCTTATTATAGGATGGTGCACATCACATAATGTGAAGTGAAGATATCAGACACGGAGAGTCTGGATAACAATGGCAGATAAAGTAAGTAAAGTCTGCATAGATGAAGATGGTAATTTACAATTGCAATATCTAGAAGAAATTGAACAAAGGCATCTGGAAGAATGGAAAGAGACACAAAGTCATTGGAAAAAATACTTTAAAAATTAATTGAAAACACTAGATATAAAAAAAACAGAATCTTAAATATATTGCAGAGAAGTTTGTGATTGAAAAATTTACAAGTAAAAACTTAAATCCAGGCCAATGGATTGATATTTTTGAAACGGAATTCTCACGCTTTGATATTATGGAAAATAAAAAAAAATACTAAGACTATTCATAGATGAAAGTAGTGTTGATTGGTACAGTTCTATGATTATAAAATTTACACTTGACTCTGACTGGAATATATGGAAAAATAATTTCTGTGAGTCATTTACTAATCAAGGCTGGAACCAAGTGACTTATGCATTGTTATTTAAATACAAGGATGGTTCATTGGTGGACTATGCCATAAAACGGAAAAACTTTTACTAGATATGGGGAGATCAATAGATACTGGTGTATCTTATAGCGACAGGTTTTCCAGGGTTCGTACTAGAGAAGATAAATAGAGAAACAATAAAAGATACAGTAGGTTTATTCAATGAAGTGAGAAAGTATGATCATTTGGTAAATAAAAATAGAAATGGGACTCACAGAAGATATGAAAATCAAAAGATATTTATAGAAAATGAAGAACCTCCTTCATGCAAAACATGCGAAAGGTTAAATGAAGGTACTCGCTACTATCCCAAGGCTGCATACTGGTTTATGGTTAAAGATGACGACAGATTCAACAAAAGACCTTTAAGGCATGTAAATAATTCTGTGACTGAAGCGCAGTTAAATGAAACAAACCAAAAAAACTAATAGTGACACCATTGATAAAAGTCAAACTACTATTAAATGATAAAATAAAAATATATGGAGAATATGATTCAGGTTCAAATATTTCTATCATTAATTCCAAACTATTAAAATTGAAAACCAAGAAAAATAGATTAAATGAAAAAATATTATTACAATTAGTAATGTTAAAAAGACAAGTGGTTTGATAAACCTAAAAAAAAAAAACGTAAATGTTTATATCATGGATGAACCTAATTTCAGATATGCTTTTTTAATAGGATTAGACATGATAAAGAAATACAAGCTGGTTCAAAATGAAGAGTTCAAAATAACTCAAAAAGAGTATTTATATCAAGAGAATAAAAAAAAGAAGAGATAAATGAAGGCAAAATTAACGGGAACAAGTTTGAAAAGGAATGCAAAATAAATGTTAATGAGCATATTAAAGAAGAGGAATTTGAAATAAAAGCTAATCATTTGAATGAAAATAAAAGGGAAGAACTTTTTAAACTTATATAACAATATAAGTCAGTATTTGCCAAAGACAAGTATGACGTAGGAATAATTTTATTAAAGAATATGAAGCAAGAATAAATTTATTTGTGGATAAATACTTCAGCAAAAGGCCATACAGATGCACTATAGAAAACGAAGAAGAGATAGCGGAACAGATAGCAAAGCTAGCAAAGGAAAATAAGCTTATAGAAGAGTCCTGCAGTTCATTTGCAGTCCATTGGGTGGACTTTGTAAACATTCGTGAACCAAACACTAAGAACATTAGACTCAGATCAACAATTTATTGATCGCACAAAGTACTGTCACATGTAGAGATCAAACTAACAATACTAAGCGCAATAGGAAGTGCGAGGTAAATGCTGATACCACTACGCCATCCATGCTATCAAATTATTATTTTACTAGCTGAGCCCCGCGGTATTACACGCGGTATCTATACGTTTGTTATTGTAACCGCGGGCAACGCCGAGGGGCGAAGCTACTTTAAAAAAAGTAGCCTAAGTTACTGCCTATATCATCAGCTATCTTCCAGTGCAAGTTCCGTCGAAATCGGTCTAGCAATTCTAGAGATTACCCCGAACAAACAGACAGACAAAAATTGTAAAAAAATGTTATTTTGATATATGTATCATCTATATATACATATGGATTTTTAATATTACAAACATACACTCCCAACTTTATATATTGTATAGATGAAAATTAATCGATATCTATCCTCTCCACCACCTGCAAAGGTTCTACCTAGTTAGCCACGTCTTTCTAACGAGCTGCAGCCCTGAAACTACCACCAAACCCATTCGGGCTCTACCGAGTGACACGCCTGTTATGGCAGTAGGCGAAGAATATTATTTGAACTGGTCATGACAGGCAGTTGGGATATCTGAGAACGCAACCATAAGAGAAACACTGTCAGAACACAACAACAACCACAAGAGATCATATGCAACCCACACTTTTAATGTTCTAAATATGTTAAACTGTGGTTGGTTATTTTATTCCTACTGAACCAATTTTAATTCTTACCTTTTTCTTTGTCCAAATCAGATCTGGTGATGTTAAATGATATTTTTTCTTTGGAGGTAGTTTTTGATTTTTGACAAATAATAAAGAAATGCGGCTTGTGATCTTCATTTACAAATACCGAATATTTTCCATAGTTAAGAATTTCGTAATTTTCTGAAATAAAAGTTGTAATTATAATTTGATTCGAATGCTTTCTGTTCAATTATATATACAATTTTTTTTTTCAGATTTGTACATCTGTAAGAGTAGCCATTGCAAGCAAAGACTATAAAATTGTTTGTATTAATATTTAATATTAAAAAAATAGTTTAAAAAATAAACTAAAGAAACATGCTTTATAAAAGCATGTTTTTTGAATTTGAATAAACCAAACTAAAAAGTAGTTTTTTTTAAATCGTTCCAATTAAGGATGGAGTGATAAATAAAAGAAATTATTTTAATGTAAAAAAGTGTGGGGCGACATTAAAGAAATATTTTCAGAAAGAACCCCACGCTTAGTTTTATTTTTTATAGGCCTGGTTTTTTAGTTTTTTTTAACTTTTTTTTTTTCAAAATATTGTTTTATCATCGGTCTTCGATAAGTCTACTAATATTAAATGAAATTTGATCGTATTAAGTCGGTCAAAACCAAGCCCAAAGGAGTCAGTTACAACCAAACATACACATAAATGAAGCTAATAAAATGCGTCAACAAGTCGGATGTAGCTAGTTCAATAAAGATAGTCATTTAAATTTATGTGGAACTATATAACACAAATTATGGTTCTACAGACATGTCAAGAGAGATATGCGTATACTTTTTCAGTCGAAGGGTGACACAAATAAATGAATTCCACTCGCAAAAGGTTGTATTTTGTAATAGAATTTTTTTTTAATTTTTTAATTTAGTTTTAATTATCTTAATACTTACGAGCAACTAAGTAAGCCATTCCTTTTCCACGAAGCACTGGTTTTTCCGTATCTTTCTTAGCTTGAAAGTTAAAATGTGTAAGCAATTTAGGACAGTGCAGATGTTGCATCCATTTGCCTGAAGTCGCGTTTAACCTTGAAACATTAAAACAGTTCATTATTTAAAGAAATAGATAAGAAGAAAGAGAATAATGACAACTAGTTCAAAATTTGAATTCATTTCGCCCTCAGGACTGCAAAGGTCTGATGCTAGTCGCTTTTTGGATAAATTAATATTAAGCTAAGTCCGATTGAACTAGTTGACGACCGTAAATAATGTTATGAAAAATAGAGACTAAGCAAATGATGCCTTGGAATAGTCAGACTGAAATCTAACAAAAAACTCTCCTTATTTTGAGTTGCAAGTGTCTATTGGTTACATTCATTTACCATCAGGTGTTTGCTCATTTGCTCCACCCTATGGGAAATAAAGCGGTGTTTGTTAAATAGGGTTTAAAAACATTTGTCACTGTATTTTTTAACTCACTTAGCTCTTAAGTTCCAAGCTTTCATTCGAAATGATATTTTCGTGGAATCTGATTGATCAATGTACATGGGTTGTTCGGAACGTGAATGAACTAAAGTCATGGAGCTTGTCAATCTTTTGTTGTCATTTTAGCTACCACATTAAATTTGGCTTGAAAGTAAAGCTATCTTTCAAAAAAGCACATCGATGATCACTGACACTCTACTCAAGTACTTTTGCCAGGCTTAAACTGCTGTCAAACCTTGTCCATCCCCGACCCAATCAAAATACAATAGCAACAACGAATTGAAAAACTACTTACTCTAGTTTTGTGACTGTACAGTTTTTGAAACCCTCAAATGTGGTGTTCTTTAATTTATAATGCACTTCTTCTATTTCTCCTTCAATAATTGGTTCCATATGCAATGGATCTAAAGGTACAAGTAAGCCTTTAACTCCATTTACAACATTCTTATAAACTTTAGCTCCTCCTCTCGTCACACAGTTCACGTTGTCAAGAATGCAAATATCGTTGCCTAAAACATTCGATTTCAGTATGAAAAGAAAGAAAGGTAATCGCAATATTAAATTAATACAAACGAGTAGTATCCTCCATAAACGAATCATTTCATTGAATCATTAACCAACTAGTAGAAAAGGAAAAGTTTTTATTTAGAAGTTTTACTAGTTTGTTTTACTAATTTACTTATTTCGTTTTCGTTTTATTATGCTGCTTGGTAAATGCACAAGGTTATTATAATTTTTGTTGATTTGGTTTTGCTTTTTTAATATTTTGCCTCTACTTACTTGAATCAGCAGAATATGTGCGGTATATGAACCCAAGAAGAACGATAAGATACTTTAAGGTATGCATTTCGTCTGAATGACTACAGTCTACTGAGCATCCAAAACATATTCCTCAATTTATATTTGTTATTTTGGTGACGATATACATTTCAGCCTATAGTTAGAATACAGGAAATTCAAATTTAATGGCACGACTATTACTTACTTTTGTAGTCTGTTAGATTGATAATTCAATCATAAAAATTGTCAATAACGAGACTGCAAACATTTAACTGTTATGTGCCGAATTTAATAAACTGAAACCAATAAAATTAACTAATAAAAGCAAGAAAATAATGTTCCAATTGATAAATGTAAAAATTACTAGTTTTTGCCCGTGACTCCGCTCGCGTGTACGTCGATTAGCGAAACCGGTTATTTTTTTTGCACAAATCAATGCATTGATAGACTTTTATTTGTTCTTCCTTAAGAATCAAAGTATCTCAATATCAAATTTCATTGAAATTAGTGCAGCGGTTTAGTCGTAAAAACGTAACAGACAAACATAGCTACTTTCGAATTTATAACATTGGCATGGATGTGAAAACTCTAAGAGAAAGCTATAATATAAGTGTTAGATATGTCACTATGTCATACTTTAGATTGAGAGTTCCAGATTTACTAGTCAACGGCATAACTGAAGGTAGGTATATAAATGTGACCACCAGGTCAGTGACCTTTACAGTTGCAACAGTTGTTAGTAAATGGGTGTCAATTTAATCGAATCTGGAATAAAATCACATAGATATTAAAAAGTAGTCTAACAATTACAATAATTGTACTAAGGCTTCTAACAAGTTATTCTGACCGTGGTTTCAGTCTGATTCTGAATAAAGTCAACAGTATGATACCTAAAAAACGTGTGAATTCACATATTTATTGTACATTACAATTAATTATTAAGTTTTTAATTTAATAAACTTTGAGAGCCCGGTAAAAAACTTATACGATATTGTTCATTTAATTATATTTTTTGTACAAATTTATGCATTGATAGATCTGTAGCCTACGGCACTAGTCAACTATTTAGACGATACAGAGATAGGATGAAAAAGTAAACTTAAGAAAACAATAATGTTAAAATAATAGAAGGGATTTATTTACAAAAAAATAACTGTCCAATAGAACAATACAGCCAGGTAGTAGAGCCACGCTGATTTCAGCATGGTTGGGCCGGCTCGACCGGGGCGGTAATACCCTCGCACAGAAGATCACCATAAAATGGCTGCGTTTATGCTGTCGTGTTTCATTGGTGAGTGTGAGATCGGAGGCCCAGTGACGTAGAAGCATCACTAGGCCACCATAGTGTGGGTCACCATGCTGAACTGTTGCATTGTCTGTACGAGCAATGAGTATGGTGACCACCACTCTTGGACTCTGCTTATGCTTTCCATCAGCCTGAGTAGAGTCATTTTGGTAGAATATAGATACAAAAAAGAAAATTACTACAAACTTAAAACGTAAGCCATTTTGTATATAGTTATATAAATATCAACATCATTAGTAGAATTACGTGGTTTTTACACTAACATTTCCTTAATTACGCATTCGAGTACATAATTCATTGTTAATATTCATAAAAAAATCCAAAAGTTAATTGTACTTGATAAGAATCTGTGTTTTTATAGTTTTACACCACGGATTGAACACTTTGCAAAACTTCAGTTTAACTATTCTTTCTCTATTAGTACTATCTTCCCACTCTAAGAACATTTTCTTTCATATTTTGCATTCCTAATTTTTGCATCCAAGCTTTAAATGTTCAATAAACATTCAAAAATAAAAGTATCAATAAACCATAGCCATACCAAACCGGTAATAAGCAAATCTATCACTGCATATAAGTGAGTGATAAAGGTTGCTGGAGGCTCTAAATAAAAAAAACCGAAGTTTATCTGTAAACGGCTGACTTCCGGGCGGACAACGGCTTTCGGCCTCCTCCCGAAGAGGTACGCGAGTGGTGTGATGCCGCTCGTCGAGCCACGATGACTCACTGGTCGCAACCCTATGCGAAAAAGTCTTTTGCAGAAGGAGAAGGGAGGGGTGGGAGGGGAGGACAATCTCCTCTCGGAACCCGTTCATCGACGATGAACCGGGAAGCAAAGGTGCGCTTACCAGCGCCTCATGCCGCTCTAAGTGTGGCCGAGGATGCCCATGTCAGTGCGGTCAGGCGCTAGGAGGGATCCGGATATCTTAATAACAGCAGCAGCAGTTTCCGGATCCTTCCTATCTCTCAGGCTCATAGTGGCACATCTTGTGGTTTTAGTCGGTGCGATTCTGACACGCCCATGGACGTTTCCACAAGTAAAAATAATAAAAAAAGGCTCTTAAACCATACTGACAGAATCTCATAAATAATCCATGATTTTCGACCACTCAACGTCAGACGTACAACGTAAGACGTGCAGTACTAGTAATTGTTTTCTTGGAACGCGTAAGTAAACTGAATTAAAAGAAAAAAAACGATAACTTAAAAGTAAAGAGAAAATAAAAGGAATTATATATTTTTTATATGTTTATTTTACCAGTATATACATTACTCATGGAATCTAATTTATATGTATAAAATGGAATCGCCGAAATGTACTTCCGATCGGCTGCACTAAATTAAATAATTTTTTTTTTAAGGTGGTCATTATTGTTAGGACAAGGTTTGTGTACAAGAAAAATTAAAAGATAACGTGAAAAGTCATATTTTTGTCCACTACGGGAAGCTGAGACTGATATAGGAGCTCGCGCGCGCTCTGCGAACGGACGTGTCTATTTCCACAAAATAAAAAATAAAAAAGCAACATGGTGCAGTGTAAAAAGTGTAAACTGTTTCTTTCACTCGCAAGGGATGAAACCATTCAATGTGGGGGTCTATGTGAAGGCGTATTTCACAAAAAGTGCGTTCAAAATCTCAAGCAGTTCCAACGACGTGGAATGTGTGATGTGTGCACGGAAGATGACAAAACTCCAAAGCCAACAGTCCCACAGATTGTCATGGACGTTGAGAAAGCGACGGTAGAATCGTTGCTGGCCGAGGTGAACAACAAGCTAGCAATAATCTATCAAACACAACAAAAAATTGATGAACTAACTGAAACCGTTGATTTTTACGCCGAACAGTATCAACAGATGTTAACATTCAAAGAAAACGCTGAGAAAAGAATAACTTCATTAGAGAATAAAAATACACACCTACAAAAAGTAAACAGTGCTCTAGAAGAAAGGATAGCTTTACTGGAAGAAAAAGAAACTGAGAAGTGCATTGAAATTTTTGGCTTGGATGAGAATAAAGACGAAGACACTACACAATTAGTAAAAGTAATATCCCAAAAATTAAAATTAGATCCCAAGAATATAGAAGAAACAAAGAGGGTAGGTAGAAAAAAGGATGATGAGACCCGGTCGCGAACAATTGTGGTAACCTTGCGCTCTAAATCTGCTAAAAAAGAGTGGATACAGCACAGAAAAACCAGCCTTACCAATAATGACATCTTATGTAATAATAACGGCAAGAGAATTTACATCAACGAAAATCTAACAAAAAATATGCGACAGGTATTATGGAGTGCTAAACAAATGCTTAAAGATAAATACAAATATATTTGGGTTCAAGATCATAAAGTGCTGATAAAAAAAGAGGAAGGCTCGAGGATTCGCGCCATTCGATCCGAAAATGATATTCATAAAATTTGTTTTAATAGTGAACAATAAGTAGACAGGTCACAGTCAGTCGTGACAGCGCGTGAACACACTAAGTTATTTTTTTCTATAAAATTCGATTCAAAACTAGACGATAAATTATTCTCAGATATAGAGTACAAAAGGTTTGAAAACATAGAACAATTAAACAATTTTATGATGGGAAAAAACAGAAGCACACACATAATATACCTTAACATTCGATCGCTTCGAAAATATTTTAATGAAGTTTCAGTATTATTAGAAGAAAATAAATATACAATAGATATTTTAATTTTAAGTGAAATAAATATAAAACAAGAAGAACTGCCGCTGTACTTAATACCAGGATATGAAGCACACATATTGACTAGAGAGACACGGAGGGGAGGTGGAATTATAATGTATACGAAGAATGGCCTCGGAATGAATACAGAAATTGCTAAAACATCAGCAATGGAGATATTGCACGGAAAACTAACAATTCGAAACAGTAATTTGCATATATTAGCTTTATATAGACCACCTAACATGAATAAAATACAATTTGTACAACAGCTTCATACACTTATTGAAAAGATTCCTGCCACTGACAACTTAATAGTTATAGGCGACACAAACATTGATACGTTGAGCGATGAAATGAATAGCATAACAACGAGATACAAAAACACCTTGTGTGGATGCGGCCTGCAAAGCGGCATACCTAGCGGAGAGATAACGCGTGAGGCGATAGTGAATGGACGAGTTAACCAATCGTGCCTGGATCATGTATGGGTGCGAGCGGGACGCAGCGTGAGCGCCTCGGCCTATGTTCTCGAGACGCACATATCGGATCATCATGCGGTCGGTACATCAATAGACTTGGACGCAAAGGTAAATAGTAGTGAATGTAATAGTGTACGAGAAGTAATTTGTGATAAGTTAGTTTTACAAAAATTAAACGAGTATGACTGGTCACAGTTTGCACAGATAACATGCCCTTTAGTTTTATATCAGACATTAGTGACGGTATTCAATACGATTTACAAAGACTGTACTTATGTAGCACCTGTACGTAATAAACGATTAAAGCAGCCATGGATAGATAAGTATCTATATAAAATGTTACAGAGAAGAGATTATTTATTTAAATTATGGAAACAGTCACCTAACAACATGACCAAGCGATTAGAGTATACCAGATTTAGAAATAAGGTGAATAAGTTAATAAACGAATCAAAAAATAAGTACAGGCAGACAGAAATACAAAAATGTAATGGTGACTTAAGAAAGATTTGGACAAATATTAATTCGTGGCTAGGTCGGTCTAAAGGTAATCTGGATGAAGTAATATTAAGGCATTTAGGTAAACATGATAGTATGTATAGTATATGTACCAAATTTTCAACCACATTTACAAAAGAAATCGTAAACATTAAACATTATTGTGATACCAAGTTTCTAGACAGAAAAAGCTATGTAAATCCAAGTTTAGTTAGTTTTAGGTATAACAGAGTTGGCCCATCGGATATAGAAAAAATTATTAAGAGTATGTCGTGCGAAAAGGCACCAGGTATAGACAGAATAAGAGTTAAGGACATTAAGTATTTATGTAAACCATTGAGTCCAATCTTGGCTAATTTTGTAAACATGTGTATTAGTAAATCTATTTATCCCGATGATTTGAAGAAGGCTATAATACGGCCAATTTATAAATCTGGTAGCCACAAAAAGTATGAGAACTACAGGCCTATTGCAATATTATCGATATTAGATAAAATTGTAGAAAAGGTGATTGTAGGCCAAATAAGTAGGTTTTTGGAGTGCAATAGTATACTATCTGACACGCAACATGGATTTAGGAAAGGACGTAGTACGGTGACAGCGCTTTCCCGGTTTGCGGACCAGGTCAATGATAGTCTCAACTCTGGACACCAGCTTATTATTCTATTCATCGATTACAAAAAAGCGTTTGACACATTAGATCATGACATTCTGCTGCAGTCTATGGATGAATGTGGAATCCGTGGTCCCACAAAGAGTTGGTTTAATAACTATCTATTTAATCGAAAGATACGCACGACAGTGGATGGTGTCTCGGGGGAGGAGGCTCTTGTTGATCTCGGGGTCCCGACCGGGTCAGTATTTGGACCGGTAGGGTATATAATGCACGTAAAAAGCGTTGCGAATGTAGTGAACAGGTGTAGCGTGTACATGTATGCTGATGACATGTGCCTACTGAGTGCATCTAAAGATGTGTATGAAGCTCAAAGGAACATTCAACAAGACTTCGAAAAGATCACACAGTGGGCACATGACAACGGTATAATATTGAACATAAATAAAACTAAATTCATGCATGTTTACTCACCTTACAATCGACGCGCCAAAGCAATAAATAAAGAGGAGATAGTAGTTGTTGGACACACATACGATTGCTTACACACAAATAAAATACATTGCAAATGTCAAAAATTACAATCGGTTGTAAGTTATAAATATTTAGGATTAACGATAGATACCCATTTTAACTGGAAGTTACATGTTAATGAGGTTAATAATAAACTGAGATCTATTTTAGGTAAATTTTATGTTTTAAAAAGAATTGTTAATAAGCATACGTTAGCAGTGGTATACCATGCTCTTGCGGACTCATTACTTAGCTATGGACTCAGTGTGTACGGGCGAACGTTCAAAACCTATGTGAAAGAGATAAAAGATCTTCAAACAAGGCTTATAAAGTATCTAGCTAACAAACAAGATAAAATATTGTGTAACAAAGAATATGAAAAATTATTTCCGATATGTAAGATTTTGCCAGCAGACAAAAAAATTGAATATTTATTAGGCATAGAACACTATTTTAAAGATGAATACAAAAAAGTTGCTGAAAATAAATACAACACAAGAAGTGTAAGAGAACATAAATTGAGTAAATAATTATTATGGTGAAAGAATGTCTTCATATATAGTTCCTCGTATTTTTAATGAAATCAGCCTACTGCGACAGTTACCTAAGCTGAGTTCATGTGAACTGAAGATACAGCTAAGGGCTTTTATGTTGTCGATCGGGGATCAGGGTTAGTGATGTGTGAGGAAATTTTATTTTTATTTTGTAGTACTGTATATTGTAATATGTTATTAAGAGCGCTTCTCGCCAACAAGCGTAACAGCTTGGCGAGTATTTTAATTTATTGTAATGTGTAAGATGTCATTGTGTATATAAATAAATAAAAAAAAAAAAATAAGTAAATATGGCGGTACGAAGATCGCCGAGTCAGCATATCTTCTTCTTCTTATATATAAAATCAATTGCTGTTCGTTTGTCTCGCTAAGGCTCAAGAACGGCAGGACCGATTTAGCTGATTTTGGTTTTTAAATATTTGTCGTGGTCCAGGGAAGGTTTAAACGGTGAAAAATGAAAATCCAAATGTCGTGTGTATGAAGTAGGCATAGCTAGTATACTATTTAAAACATATTGGCAGTTTTTAAATCTTTGTCAACGCAAAGACTTTTATGTTAGTTGCACTTCTAATGCGAATAGTTATGTTATTGAAAAATAACCGGACAATGAGTGTGATGTGATTTTAAACACAATCTAGTATTGCTACTGCTGTACTGTAAGTATACGGTACTGATATTAAATTAGAATCTAAGTTATGTAATAAGCCCTTTGAACCATAATAACCAATGCTTTAGTGTGCCCACTATGCACTAGCTTTTATAGTGCGTAAATTTCCATAACATTACTCTTAAGAACTTTTTTGTATAAAATTTAGCAATAAACATTGTGATAAAACTTTTAATGAAAAGGAAGTACATCTCCCATGGGTCTCTGTCTGAGATAGGCGTCAATTTCACTTATTAGAAATGTCAAAACTCTCTTGATAATGGGTCTATGTAGGACGTTTTCGGTTTGCCTCCAACTGTTATTCGTAGACTTAACTGTTCTACTAACTGCAAATATAATAGTACACTTTAGTTATTTTTATTGCTCAAAATGTAAAAGTCTGTTAAAAGATATATATATTTTAGCGTTATTTAATACATTACTACGAGTATTTGGCGAAAAATCATTAACGTACAGAAAGTCCTGACCATCCGTGGCCACACTCAAGGCGGCATGAGACGCTGGTGAGCGCGCCTCCGCTGGCCGGTTCGCCGGCGGCGGATCGGGTCCGAGTGGAGGTCGTCCTCCGGGGCCTTCTCCGCCGCCTCCTTCTGCGAGATGACGTCTTCGCAGAAGGTGGCGACCGTGGTAAAACTGCTGTCGCTACCGGCCATGGAGCGTATGACGGCCGGTAGCGAGAGATCTCCTCCGATGACTGCAGTGAGGGCCCGACCCTGCGACGCCCATGCGGAGCAAACCGCCAGCGTGTGCTGGGCCGAGTCCTCACTGCAGTCGCAGTGGTGGCAGGCGGGATTCAGTTCCCTCCTGGCGACCGAGTGCAGGTACTTCCCGAAGCAACCGTGCCCGGAAAGCACCTGCGTCAGTCGGAAGGAAAGAGTCCCGTGCTGCCGCCCTGCCCACAGGTATATTATCCCTCAGTCAACTTTTATGACACTCACGTAAAGAGATGGGGTTATACTATCCGGCACCATATTTAGCATCACAAGTTCATAGCCGGTATGCGCAACTGACTACTATTCACCATCTAAGAACAGACAGATCACATTGTAGAAGATGTCTATAAACCAGATGAAATGGCTCCCTATGTAGTCCCGGCAAGGGCCCCCCTTGCCGGGACAACATAGGGAGCCATTTTCAGTGGCTGCACGACGGATAGTATCATGCCTGATCCAAAATCCCTCCTAGAAATCAGTGTACGCCCCTAAGTCTATTTCTGGAAGAAGCTGGGTTGGATCATCTAACCAACCTTACCATAATATAGAAACCATCCCTGATATCCATAAGAATTTGAGTCATATTCTATTACGCAAGTTCAATTCGTATATTTATTCATAAGATATATGGAAGAGGATAAAAAATTATGAAATGATTATAAAATAAACTGGATTCATCTTATCAAAATATGGTGATCAACTATTCGAACTCTATAGAATCTTCAGATAGCGTTATTCATACGGTTTTCATTAAAATTCTTACCTTGATTGTTGTCAGTGACTTGACCTTTAGTGATTGCATATTCTAGTTTTCCTTTGAGGTTAATTTTTGAGTTTTGAGTGAGAATAAAGAAATGCGGTCTGTGGTCTTCATTCACAAATACTGAATATAGCCCATAGTTGACCATATGATAGTCATCTAAAATAAAAGTTTTTTTTATAATAATTATTGCTACTTCTATTATTGATGATATTACGTACACACCTATAACAATTTGTATATCTGTAGGTATTAGAAAAAAAGGTTAACACGGTAGCGACAGTTACATTAAATTGTAAGTTTTAGAAATAAAAAATGTATAGTTTAAAAAACTAAAAAACACGATTTAATAGCAATTGAACTAAAAGTAGAAAATGTGTGTAAAATATAGTGAGGCGACATTTTTGAAATATTTTCAGAAAGCAGCCCACGCTTTTTCATTAAAATTATTTTCTAATTTTTAGTTTGATTGCTAGTAAATCGTGTTTTTTAGTTTTCTAAACTATAATTCATTTTCTACTTTTTAGTTTAGTATATTTACAAAAGCGTGTTTTATAAATATACTAAACTAAAAAACTTTTTTTTGAGAAAGAAACAATTTGTTTTTTTTAGTTTTTTCACATTATTGTATTGTTATCGGCATCTATATATATAAAAGAAAGTCGTGTTAGTTACACTATTTATAAGTCAAGAACGGCTGAACCGATTTGGCTGAAAATTGGTAGTGAGGTAGCTTAGAACCAGGAGACGGACATGGGATACTTTTTACATAGTCTTTTTTTACATTGACCCGCGACGTTAACCGGGGTTATTGCTGTACAGCGGGTAACACCGCGGGGCTCAGCTAGTTTCAAATAAATCAGGCTCCTAGAAGTAGATACATACAGGTGAAGCTAATAAAAGAGTGTTAATGATAGTCATTATTGACTTATAGGACTGCCCTGCCCAGGAGACAACTAGTGAAGTATTGGTCGGCGTAAAGTAGCCCATTCTCAGGAGACATTCTTTTAAATTATATGAAACTAGCTATTGCCCGCGGCTCCACCCGCGTGTCTGTCGATTATCGCGGCAAATAGTACCCTATGTGTTATTATTACTTTATATGGGATAATATGAAGCGACATAGACATGTTTTTGTAAATTTCTCCATTCAAAAGGTGGTTTTATAAACGAACGAGTACCACTCACAAAAGTTGTTTTGTCATGGAAAATAATGTCTTCATCAATAAAAAAATATATATATATAAAAGTGCACACAGTATATACTTACAGGCATTCCAAATAGCCGTTCCATTCCCACGAAGCAATGGTTTGTCCGTATTTTGCTGAGCTTCAAAGTTGAAACGTGAAACCAATTTAGGACAACGCAGATATTGATGATATTCATTTATAGTCACGTTTAATCTAAAAATAATTAAAACAATTTACCACTTAAATAAATTAGTTGAAAATTGTGCTAGCAGTGCTTTTGTTTTATATATTTTTTGATGAACAAACAAACAATCCATATAAATAGCGGGTAGCGATATTTTTTTTATAGACGTTACTGTCAAAACCCGTAGGTAAATTGGTTAATCTTAGGTTTTACCAAAAAAACTTAGGATTTACCGACATGACTTGGTAAATGAAAGGATTTTGAAAAAAAGGACGATTTTTTCGGCCATTACAATTTTGGTACATAGTTTTACCAGTGACGACTGGTAAACGTGGTTTTGAGAACAAAACAATGAGTACTTCTTAATCATTTATTTTAATTAACTATATTTAGGTTAGGGTAATTTTAATTTTTTGTTTAAATAGCAAGTTTTTTTTAAAGAAATAAAAAAAATACCCTAATCCAACCGCTAGTTGAAATGAGCAGGCTAGCCAAGTAATTATGTATTGTCATCAATCCAAGTTACAGTACTGTTTGAACTTTTACCATTAAGAGTTGATAAATCTGAGGTTTTACTGGAAAATCTTAGGATTTATCGTAAATCGGGCTTTTACAGTAACATATATTAGGTCAACATGATTGTATTCCACCTGATGAACGGAAAGCATGAGTAGACTCCATCATACTCAATGCGTTTTTAGACAATGCATTTTGACCCACACTGCGGCTTAGTAAGGTCATTTTCAACACCCCGCTTAAAGAACCCGGTATATAGTACGGTAAGTTCCAGTTTTTAAATGCTCGGTCCAGGAAGGAGGAGCTGAAACGTATACCTTGAGAGCGTATCTCTACTACTCTGAAAAGTTGACTTCCAATGCCAGCATGTGTTGTCCTATAGAGGAAAAGCAAAAGTAGAACTAGCTGAAAGAGCTCTTTAGAGTATTCTACATGATAAAAGCGATAGAGGCTACGGATACGGACTGCTCGCCGCTGCAAGCAAATATTGCGGTTGAGAGCATCAAGCAAATACTGCACGGATCCACCGCAAAGGTGAGAATAGTACGCGATGCAGGAGTGAACCTGGGTGTTATGAAAGAGACAAAGATGTTCGTGTCAATCCTTTATAACTACCTTTAGCGGAACTATCGCCTTGAAAGCAAATCTTCACACGCCAACTTTCTCGAAATCCTAAATCCAAAAATCTTGTCCTTTATTTACAAAATATTAAAGAGACAATAACAATAATACATTTTAAAGTCACTTACAATAATTTCGTAACTGTACAGTTTTTCAAACCCTTCATTGTGATATTAGTAAATTTATATTTCACGTTTTCCATCACTCCTTCAATTTTCTCGAAATGAAGAGGGTCTAGAGGTTTAATTAAGCCTTTGACTCCATTTACTACAGTCATATAGACATTAAATCCTCCCTTGGTTACGCATTTAATGTGATCTAGAACGCATACTTTTTTGCCTGAAATACACATATACAAATATTATAAATTTGAAAGTAACTCTGTTTGTGTCTCTGTGTTTTCACGACTAAACCACTGAACCTATTTGGATAAATTTCGACGCTAGTTATTATATATGACAAAATATCAATTTTTGTTTGTTTTTTTGTTTATATTACTTCTTATAATATCAGTTACCTGCCAGTCCCGTCAAAAGTGGTACAGCCGTTCCAGAGACTATTTTTAACTTAATATAATTTCATATCTTTTTTTTTTTAATTGAGATTCTATATTTGTACCATAAATACTTTCATATACATTTTAGTCAAAAGCTGTTAATTTGAAATTACAAAGATACACTTGAAAAATATGCGTAGATTACTGTTGTACAGTTATAAATAACTTCGTTGATTGAATTTTTGGTTCCTTAACATTTTCTATTTTTGTACTTACATGGTTCATCAGAATGTGTACGGTAAATCAAAACGAAGAAAACGATGAAGATCTTTAAGGTATTCATTTCGTTCAGTGCTCGTGATCACAACTGACTAAACATCCTAGACTTATACCCAAATTTATACTGGTTGGCTCGATCATGACACACATTCTGTACCCTTAATTCGGGCGTCGATAATGTAGTTTTATCTAGTAATAACTTTTTGTGATCTGAAAGGTTTTGCAATACAATCATAAAATACAAATTAGATAGATACGGGCAAGTAAAAAAAACAAAATATATCACCGCAAATTATTTGCCACAAATCTTCGTTATGCAAAAATACATTTGTTTAAACAACTTATCGGTTTGGAAAATTTATATTTCATAAATAAATCAAGCTAGGCTATGCTAAAGATTTTTCCTCCAACTCCAAACCGTTATGGAATTGTATATTCCATCAACGGCTCATCATCATCATGAGATGACGATAACCAGACGCAAACATTCAAATAGTTTTCATTGAACTAATATTCCTCAATAATAGTTCAGACAATATATTTGTTGAGGGTAGTAGTAAATTAGTCTGCCGAGTGTGTTGAGTGATACGACCCTAAACGTTTGGTGTGTCTTATGTATGTCCGTGTCTCAAGTTAAGGGTCTCAACCAAACGTCTTGTGTCTTTGGTAACATTTGAGTAAACGTGTCATGATATTCAGGTGTCCCGTTCTTGCTTCGTGTTGCTCTGAACGTCTGGAATTGAACCTGCTAATCGTATTGTGTGGGTCCCGATTTCATCTCATCCACATTTTTTATCATTAATTTCATCATGACGAAGACTTGAGGTCTCGAAGACTTAAGATATGAATGCTTTAAATACTTGGCATTTTTTGTCAGTTGCCATCTTTTCAAAAGAAGAAGAAGAATTGTAAACAAAGATCTCATGTCAATTTAAGGCGTTTAAGTACCGCTAAATAATAATTACTGTTGCTTAATAACATTTATGATTAAAACTGATTCAATTTACTTTTAAATCTTTTATTACATGCCAATGGTTTAATATCAACACAATTTTAAAACACCAAAGTTAGATACATATTATAACAGAAATTAACTTTAAAAGTAGTACTCTGTGAGACTATATGTCCCTTAAAGTGCTAAAATTTTGTCATGTCACTAGCTAAAGGTTAACATATATAAAACACATAAGTACGTGCCTCTTAAATTTGAGGGTTGCCGTCCCGAGGGATCACAAGAAAATCTCCTTGGGATCCGATCATCAGACCCAAAGATGGTGAAAATGGAACCACCTAGGAGCTACACCAAACCCAATTCAATAAGATTTTTACAGTGTAAACAGAAAAAATATTTTTGAAAATTATTTATAAAAAAATGGCAGTCATCGAACAATTAACATTAGCATGTCGGTGACTCGAACCAAAAAATTTTTCCTCCCAAAAATTAATAAACACGGCTAACGAAGTTGTCACTTCAATAAATAAAAAAGACATTAGCATGTCGGTGACGCAAACCCATAAGGTTTTCCCCTACCTAAAAGCTCAACGCGGCTAAAGAAGTTTTCACTTCATAAAAAAATCCAACGAATTGAGTACCTACTCCCTTTTGTGAACTCGGTTAAAAACACCTGTCTATAACGACATTTTTAATTGTTCCGTTATCCATAAATAGGATCAAATGTCACTGACATACATTTGACACATCCTTGATTACACAAGAATAAACAGTAATAAAAAACGAAATGTTTGTCATTGTTGATAGTCCATTATTCAGTTTATTAGGTACTAGATTTGCACGTTTATTTGTGTATTTTTATTTTTTTTGTTATAATATTTAATGTGTATCAAATTAACTTTGTATATATTTTTTTCTTTTCTTTACTATTATTGATAAGTGACCTTGATCTGTGTTTATAATAAATAAGGAGCAGAGTGATATCTGAAAATCATCATTTTGAATCTTCATTATTCAAAATGATGATTGACTGTATTTCAAGCAGAATTGACTGTAACTTCTGTATCTCTCCGTATGTTAGGTATCAGTCTATGGAAACACTGGAGTCATTGATTTGAAATGGTTTTGCACCCAAGAAATTGGTTGTCTCCAAAGTCGGTTAGTGGACGATAGTTTAAAGTGTCAACGTCATAACAAAATCTTGATGAAATGATAAGAGATCTCTTATCGATATCAAAGAGTAGGAAACGAGCCAGTACTGTTGCCACCTTTAAGAAAAAGGTGCGGTATTTTCATAAACGGTCCGATTGGCCGCTGTCCGTTGTGCTTAGCTTTGCAGTGGGAGGAGGCTGCTAGGGGCTTGGCCCATATCGGTGCTCCATAACCCAAGGATCGTATCACCGCACTGTAGAGATTTTTTATATAGTTTCATATTGCATTTATAATTTTCCTATCTAATCCCTTAAATATCCAATCGGATTGATACCACAACTTCCCTAAGAGCCAGTCAGCCTGTGACCACGGCCAGTGCAACGTGATCGAAACGTCAGGTAAATCAGAGGTAGGTAATACCTTTTAATAAGTGATCGCGTTAATTCCCGTAAAAATAATTGTTAAAATATTCCCTAAGAGCCGATGCAAAGCAATACTGTCGTTGCGTTCTGTTCATCAGCCTATCGCAGAACACTATTAGACTTAGGTCTGTACAATTGGGTTTTTGAAACAAAAATTTTTTTGTGATCAATGGAAAGATCATATATAAGTTTTATAACAAAACTATTTTATTAATTTTTTTTCGCAATAATTCAAAAGTTATTTCAAAATAAAAATTAATTTTGAATCCAGTACCGAAGACGCGCCGACAGCTCCCGAACATACCCGAGCGCGTGTGACGTCATAATGTTTTTTTTTTTCACTCATTGCAGTTGATATAGAAATAATAAGTACAGTGTTTTGATCTATTTAATTTTGTTGTCATTGTTAAATATTTAAATTTATATTGAAAATGACGAATCTCAAAAGTTATCGTTTTTGTTTTGTACCATTATGACCAAAAACAACTCCTGACAAAATGTTTTAAATGTTCCCCAAGATGACAAACGTCGAAATAAATGGTTTCAAGCAATACACGGTGATAATCCCATAACAAAATCGATTTTGTTTTGTTGTGAAGATCATTTCGATGAAAGTATGTCTTAAAACCATTGTTATTAATTATTATTTATCTAGGTATACAAACCAATTAATTATTATATACTTAAGTAGAGTTCAGTCAATACATTCTTTTAACTGGACTCGAAATCATGACCTTTAAAGTCATAGCATTAAATCCTTTATCACACATAGCTAATCGGAACCAACCAACAACTCGTTTTTTAGCAATAAATTTTGAATATTATTGTCTAGTCACATATCAGACGTAACGCCGTACTGGTATTAAATAGCTATAACATTATGACGTCACAACTATGGTGACCAATTATGGCGCGTTTATAGTCACGTGATTTTTTTTTCATTTGATCAATTTTTTATTGTTTATAATATATTGAAAATAAATTTATTTTTAAGTTTTTTGCATCAAATATCAATATTATTAGTTATAAAGTTTTGAAATACATAAAAAAATCAACAATTTTTTTTTTTTCAAAAGCCCAATTCCACTCCACTTGGTTCTATGCTTGGTGTAAAAAAATTATAATGCATGTTAAATATATTTTTCTTGAAATGCGTAAGTCAATTGAATTAAAAGATCGGAAGTTAATTGCAGCTTTAAATATAACTTTCGAGAGAAAATAAAAGAAGATTTTGTAAAAGACTGTATGTTAAACAATACGAATTTTATGTGGACTCTATTTTAATTGCTGGTTTTACAGTTATAGGTCTCTAAGACAACTTCCAAGGTTAACAAAACAATTTGTATTAAGTCTTTATAATTATTACAAAGTAGGGAGGTTGGAATTACTCGGCGAAGTTCGGCAACTACTCGTGTCCCCCACCTGGCTCGCCCCGCTATTGTATGTTCTGACTAGATTTATATTTGAAAGTATTTGAAGTGAAAACTTCTTTAACGGCGTTGTGCATATTTTTTGGGATGGGTAAAATATTAAACTCGCGTCAGGACTCGTGACCTGATCCAATATTCGTAAGATGGCGGCGCAAGGCGCTTGTTTGTTTGTAAGTTGTCAATGCTAACCTATATTTTTATAACATCACAATAAGCATTTTTTTACTACTTTTTATATGCGCATATTATGCGAATTTATGCCGGCCTTTGGGGGATCAGGAGGAGGATGATGAGGGGGATGGGGGGAGAAGTCACTCACAGTATCAAATATATTTAAATTTACATCATATAAAATTGAGCAGCAGCGATGGAATTTCAATTCGTTTAAAATTTCGAAATCTGCGTCAGTGAAAAGTTTATTTTTAGCTGCACTTCCATTGGAAATGGTTGTTGCTGTTGTCACGCGGCAATATCATCCTCCCCGCCACTACGCGTCTCTCGGCTGCGCCACCTGTCGACCGCTGTTCCACCACCGCTGGGGACTCGTATAAGGACGAGCGCGCCGAAGGCGCGGCCCCTTTCTGCTGGCGTCTACCACGCCCGGCAACTGCGCTGCTGCTGTGGAGCCCGGCCTCTAAAGCCGTGGACCAATTACCAAGTTAAGTACCCCATGCTACCATGGAGGTGCTACTGTGATCGGATACTCTCAGAACCCACACTCTATCTTATCTGTAATTTGTGCTCACAAAAGTAACCATTGTAAACCTGTATATCCAGTAATAAATAGTGTGAAAATCTTCATTCTAAAGTATTTTTTCTGTTTAAGTTATCTTCATTTCTGAACCTCGTGGCCTAACCACCATCACCTCATGGCTCCTAAAGCCGCTATGTGACAAATGATGTTGCAGATAAAATATGAAGCATGTTTTAGTATCATGTAAAATGTAAATTATGCAATAAATTTCTCAGACAAGTACTATAAGGACACTTATATAAAAATAAATGCTTCAATGTAATACTAATCTTCAAAGCCCATAAATTATAAAAATGAAAATTTTAAAGCATCATAATTTATGCATTCACGATGTGCAGAAAGGAAATACTTCTTCCATTGCATACTCTCTAATAAAAACATCAATATTGTTTACTAATATTTCCATGGCTTTCTTGATAATTGGGTTTAGTAAGAAGTCTTCGGTTTGCCTCCAACAGTCATTCATGTACTGAACTGTTGTATTTACTGCAAAAATAATACTAAATTTTACTTGTTTTTATAGCCAGATGCACAGAAGACATATACACAGTCATATGTACATTTGAATATGAGTCACATTCTACCATCTCCACGCATGCAACTAGCAATTTGCTATTTCTTCCACATATCTGGTCTCTGACACATCACAATATGTTCATGAATTGTCATTATTAAAACCTTATACGAGTAGAATCATTGAATAAGTTTAATCACTTGTTTTTAGTTCAAGTTCTTACCTTGATTGGTGTCAATCACATTAGCTTTGGTGAGTGAAAATGCTAGTTTTCCTTTAAGCTTAGGTACTGACTCGTGAGTAACAACAAAGAAATGCGGTCTGTGATCTTCATTCACAAATACTGAATATATTCCATGGTTAAGTATATCGTAATCATCTAAAATAAAAATTGTGATAAAGTAAATTAATGTCACTGCAATTATTTACGATGTTACGTACTTATACGAGATAACGTACAGAGGATCTTTATATTTTTCGTATTAGATTCATATATCTCTAAAAGTCGCTACTATAATCGAGGACTGTCATTTAATAACTGGCAGTTATATTACTTTAAAGTTATTTTAAAAAGAAGAATAATCAACATTTTCAAGCCCTGCTTAGAGGTCAACACAGCAGGTGTTTGTAGTTTGCAGATTGGCTCTTAACTCTTAAGATATTCTTTGGGTTTATGTATCTACCTTTTTACATAAAAACAATAATAATGTAGTCATGTTAAACAAATTCTCCATATAAATAATGAAGTAACTAGAATAATCATTACTAATAGAATTTTTTTCTGTAGTGGAAGAAAATGTCTTAATTAAACCATATTTTTTTTTAAATTTATCTTTAATTAATTAAATACTCACAAGCAACCACTGTCACCATGCCTCTTCCACGAATCACCAGATTGTCAGTATTTTCTTCAGTTTCAAAGCAAAACTGTGTAACCAATTTAGGGCAATGCAGAAATTGATCATATTTACTTAGAGTCACGTTTAATCTAAAAAAATCGATATAGATATATTATAATGAAATAAACAAAATAAGCAAACTAACAAGCAAGCCTTTGTTTCTATTGGCTGACTCAATCAGAGTGAAGCCACAGTTAAATAGAAAATCCCTAGTGTCTTCCGAGCTTCAGGTGTTAATTATTATCGATGGGCACTCAACTCTGTAAGTGAGTATACAAAGTTAAGTGCTCACAAATATACACTTCTATACAAAAAAAAAAGTGTAAGCGTAGTTCAAAACTTGTTTTACTTAGTTCATTAGTCACTCAAGTGAGTGACTTATTATAAGAAAATGCTTAAAATCTATGTCAGAAGATTAAATCTACTTGACTAAATCACCACCATCATTTCAGCCGAAAGACGTCCACTACTGCCTTTTTTTGTGCAATCCCTATGCCCCACCCCTAAAACCACACAGTATGCCACCTTGTGCCTGAGAAGGGAGGGATCCGAGAACTGCTGTTATAAATACAACTGGATCCCTCCAAGACTGGTCATAATCCTGCCATTAGCCTCCACAAAACAACCGAATTCATGTTTGATCATATTACTCAATCAATCAAGATCAAGTCATGGTCCCAAGCTTAGATTTGACGAGGCTTGATAAATGCGTCACTATTTTCTTAACGCAAACAGATACTAGTCACGGGCCATGCCAATCATTGGCTATCATTTTACTGTCACTATCGTTCCAAAAGCAAAGCTTCTCAAAACAAAAAGGCTTGTTCTCGTGTATTATTTGCCACACTCGGATTACAGAAAGACCTCGTATTTGTCTCCCGCCCAATGAAGAGACAATGACAATGACAAATAGAAAATATACTTACTCTAGTTTTTTAACCGTACAGTGCTTTAAACCCCTCATTGTGATGTCAATTAAATTATATTTAACGTTTTTCGATTCTTCTTCAATTTTTTCAATATGTAATGGGTCTAAAGGTTCAATCAAACCTTCGATTCCATTTACAGCATTCTTAAATATGTCAAGTCCTCCTCTAGTTACGCAATTCGCGTTATCTAGGATGCATATTTTTTTGACTGAAACGAGGATTAAGTATCCATTTTGAAGAAAACACATTAGTTAACAGATGTTTTGTAGAATGATTTTATCGAGTAAATTGCTAATAATAATGTACAATTGCATAAAGGTGATATATCATTAAATCATTAGCTAATCTCACGAACTAGAAACCGCCGTTGTTAAAACTCTATTTAGCTTGTAATTGAAGCTTCCCATAGAAAACCAATAATAAAATTAAACTTAAATTGTTTTATGCAAATATTTTTATTTTATTAACCGACTTCAAAAAAGGAGGTGGTCTTCAATTCGACTGTATTTTTTATGTTTGTTACCTCAGAACTTTCGACAAGATAACCGATTTTAACCATTCTTTTTATTTGAATGCTGGTGCTTCCCGTGTGTTCCCATTTCAATTTGGTCCAGTTCTTGCAGTCGTTCATGTTTTGTTAAAATGTTGTATTATAAGAGATTGATCTCTAGATCCCACACTAGGATTCTGCCTCGTGGGATCTAGTCTCTTGCTGTCATATAATCTAAAGGTTACTTACCGTTTTTACAAGGCTTCTGAGTGCAATGGTTACGATGTGCAATAACAAAATTTATCAACGTGAACAAAATAGTGTACTTCATTCTTCTGGCTTTAGCGAACAATTGACGTTATACTTATGATTGTATACATCATACTTCTTAGTTTAAACTATCGATAACAAATGGGCATATGGTCCTTTTGTCCGTATTAATGTTTGTGTCGGTGTAATAAGTAGCCAGGTTTATTTTAATGTGAATTATAAATGACAACGCTAGCGAAGTTATACGGATCACATAACGGTTAGCAAAAAAAATATAGAAATAAAAACAATATTTTATTTATTTGACCAGTATATCAGTGTTAGACATTGAATTCAATAAAATAGTTATTACGCAATATTAAGACAAAATTTCACAAGTATAAAACTGAAGTCAGGATATTGAATGGTACATTTTTCGCATGTTAAAATATTGAAATTTAGATCAAATACTTTGATCAATGCCTGCCTGAGCTAACCATTGGAGTGGAACTATGAGATCAATATCTCATATTAAAGGCTACCTGCTATATTTGAAAATCATGTATACAAGTAATAAAATGAAAGTAACAACTATATTTAATAGTGGAAAATTCTGTAAATATACAAGTAAAATAAATAATAAAGATGCAACATACTTTTTTTGGTAAAATATTTATTTCTTTTACGGTCTCATATAAACTATTGTAAAAAAAATGCCCATTGTTTTTCAAATTAATTTAAATGTATGTAAAAAGTTATAATAAGATCCAATATAACAAACATTTTTGAATAGACTACGTAAATGAAGAACAAATACTAAATAAAGACAAAAGGACCACATGCCCGTTATCGGTATTAGCTGTAATGCAAACAGTTTTTAATAGCAAATATGATGTTTACTTTTGCCGAGCAATTCATAAACGCAGTAAATACTGTATCGTTCCCATGTTTTTTTTTTACTGTGTGTGTGTGAAGTATGGGGTGTACTCACGGAGCAAATACAAAGTCCGTGGGTGTGTAGTACACCCACGGACTTTGTATTTGCTCCGTGAGTTTTTATTGACGTAAAAAAATTTTGAGGTGGCAGATCTAAACCATATCATCCTAAAACTTTGCAAAGATCGTACGTACCTTTAGGTCCATGACTGAAAGAGATCACACAAGGCAGAATCCTAGTGTGGGATCTATAGCGTCTCCCTAGAAACTCTGTGCATGTATACTTTTAAGACAATGAATAAAATTATTAAAAAAAAATTAGTTAAATTTATAATTTGTTCTATATGGAAATCTTGAATTTAAAGTTAGAATGCTTCTGGAAGGCGGAAAAAACCACAAGGCTCAGTGTCTTGTTATACTAATTGAAAGGTCTATAAATTCTCATGATTCCAATTTATTTCAACACTTCGATTTTATTTAATCGCGGCGGGTATTTTTAATTTTAAATCAGGTGTTTTAACTTGTTTTTCTAGCTTTTACAGATATTTTTGTATTTGTTACCCCATTTTACTGACCTAATAATTGTCAGGTCCTTGTCCTTTAAAAGTTAGAGGATAAAATTATCATGTTATTAAACTTGACTTATTGTTTAAAGATATTTGTTAAGTGTTTGTATTGGGCTACCGAGATAATGTGCACTTGAAAATCAATAATGTGATTACAAAACACTAACAAGAAAGAAGTGGAAAGGTTAAAAAAAAAAAAGATGATGGTAAGCGATTACTGCCACCCAATTACACCAGCAACACCGGAGGCGTCACAGGTGCGTTGCTAGCCTTTGGTGGATGGGGAGGAGGGATTGGGGTATAGGTCTCCAGTATCCTCACTCGATCGGCGAAACACAGCGCAAGCGCTGTTTCACACCGTTTTTTGTGAGGCCGTGGTATCACTCCGGTCGAGCCCATTCATGCCGAAGCATGGCTCTCCCACGGACTAATGTTTAATGTTTATACTATAGTTTAAGAGTACCTAACTAACAACTTTTAAATTCATATAGGTATGTTAACATGTTGATATATAAAATACATTGCATGTGATGTTTGCCTGTAATTGGTTGTGCAGTTAGATATAAGACAAAATTTCTTGCATATTCCTATGTTTGCAATTATTATCTGTAACAACTGTTGGTAAACCTTAGCGTTAATAATAATATTTTATATTTTATGTAGTTTAAATTTCACATCTTAATTCTTTATGTTCTTACATATAAGGTTGCTACCTTTTTTAGTGCTATTCTTCTTTGAAGTTTGTTCAAGTTTTATGAAAAAAAATTGTTGTTGATGTTATTTAAAATTATAAAATCATTCTTTAACTGCACTTCTATTGTGAATGATTTTCGTCGTTTGTATAATGTTGCAGATGTGATAAATCGTTTGAGTATCACGTATTTAATAAGCGCTTCGCAGCAGTACGATAAGGATCATTATTAAGACAAAAAAACTTCACGTAAATTATTAAACATTTTAGGATCTGAAATTTTTTTATAAAACATACACATCGAGTTGGAACTTTTAGAAAGGAAGTACTTCTCCCATTGTAGTTTTTTGTATATAGACGTCAATTTTATCAATTAATATTTGCATGGCCCTCT
The DNA here is from genome assembly GCA_905220595.1 of Spilosoma lubricipeda. Classification (NCBI taxonomy): domain Eukaryota; kingdom Metazoa; phylum Arthropoda; class Insecta; order Lepidoptera; family Erebidae; genus Spilosoma; species Spilosoma lubricipeda. The sequence goes on from HG992300.1 coordinate 7,374,303, forward strand.
TGATAATGGGTCTGTGTAGGAAGTTTTCGGTTTGCTGCCAATGTGCATTCATGTATTTATCTGTTGTGATCACTGCAAAGATAATAATACATTTTAATACTTTTGTGCTCCAAAATTTAAAACTATATACAGGTAAGGATAAATGGCAAACACACAAATTTTAAGTGTGACACTAGTATAAATACTGATACACGGTTTTTAAAGGAATCGATTGACATATCAAATCCTTAGCAATCGTTCGTGAGATGATAGTGCCCTCAAATATACTGACAGCTTGTTTAGCCATCGAATTCAGTTTGACCTCAGGGTTGCTGAGATCCGATGCCGGTCACTCCGTGGAGAAACTGATATTCAGGTAAACTCGGTTGAAGTAATAACTGACCCTAAATAATCTGAGGAATGCAAAAGTCTAGAAAGACAAGCATCACAATCAAATAGTTCATGGAAACATACATATGAATTTTAATCATAGTGTACCCACTGCTCGAGAATTGAACTAGCAATTCGCCGTTTAGTATTCGAACTTTGTCTTGGCTTATCACAATAATTAACCAATGATAATTCTTTGTCGTTCGATTATTACTTTTTCTGAAACAGTCTTACCTTCATATGCGTTACTGTCATGGACGTTTGTGATTCCAAATATTAGTCTGCCGAAAGGTTTACTTTTTGAGTCTTGAGTAACAACAAATAAGTGCGGCCTGTGATCGTCATTCACAAGTACTGAATACAGTCCATAGTTAACAATATCATAGTTATCTATAAAAATGTTAATTTAAAGTTAATTTACATTTATTACAGTTTAAGTACTGGGGATCTTATTTTTATTTCGAGTGAGATTTGAATTTAAGTATACAAGAGTACGAGGTATACAACTGCTGGCAAGGATTATTATACCATTACAGTGGCGGTTAATGTAAATTGTTAATTATAAATTTTTAAAAGAAGAATTATTGCCACTACCTAGGAATCAAGAATTCAGATGTTGAAATCATGAATTAGCCCGTCCTCTTAAGATATTCTTTATTGGATTTAGAAACTTGGTCTATTTGAACACAGGATTTAAAAAAAAATACTCACAAGCTGCTAGTGCAGCCGTTCCTTGTCCACGAATAACTGGTTTGTCCGTCTCTTCTGGAGCTTCAAAGTTGAAATGCGATACCAGTTTAGGGCAGCGCAAATATTGCCTCCATTTTGTTGAAGTCGCATTTAAACTATAAATTTTTAACACAACTCATTTTATAAAAAAAAAATCGTGGTTATAACATAAAAATATATAAAGAGAAAAGTATTATTATAAATATATATAGCACGTCGCATGTGTTTGCAGAAGTTGAATTGTAAAACGGCAATGAGTCTGATATCAGATCTGTTGCTGTGCGATGGTCGTTTTCAGTGACAGTGGCCCATTTTATCATTTTAAGTACTTTTCTATGAAATGAAACTTTTAGAACCAAATTTTTTCCACCTTTTGCAACAATTATGATGTCACTATTGGCTTTGACTAAATAAAACCCAGTTTGAATGTTAAATCTCTGACTTGGCTTAGTACAGACAAACCATATCTTGAATATCTTCAGTATTAAGATGAACAGAAAGAAATTGGAAACATCAAATTGTAAAGTAACTTACAGTAGTTTTGTGACTGTACAGCTTTTCAGACCCCTCATAGTGATATTTGTTAATTTATATTTCACGTTTTCCAATTCTGCTTCTATGCTATCTATATGCAATGGATCTAGAGGTTCAATTAGACCTTCAACTCCATTCACAACAGTCTTATAAACGTTAAATCCTCCTTTCGTCACACAATTCACATTGTCTAGGATGCATACTTTTTTGCCTGAAACACAGAATGTACAATTTGTAGTTATTCTCAAATAAATAATTTTTAATTATCAATATACATCTAAATTTAAGGAATTATTTCATAATTTTTCATAAAATCATTAGTTTTTACTATACATGGTATTAAAATTGATTGATTTTTATACTTTACAATTTTTTTTAGTATTTAGCCAATTTGATTGATAAAATAATAAACACTTTTGGGTTATTAGTTTTTTAAACAATTTGTGTTGATTTGTATGTACTTACATGGTTCAGTAGAATATGCATGGCATATGAACCCAAGTAGAACGATGAGAGACTTTATGATATTCATTTCGTCCAAGTGATAACAACTCACTGAACATCCAAGACAAGAACCCAAATTTATACTGATTATTATGGTAATGACCCACATTGTGTGCCTTTATTTCAGGTGAAGACAATATAATGTTATCTAGCAATCATTTTTTGTTTAATTTTATGTGTAAAGGTATGGTTATTAAGAAATATATTTACTTGACGATAAAGAAATTTAGTTTTTTCTAATAAAGTTTAACTGTTTCAATATTTCATTTAGCAAAAGGGGTACACGTTTTTCATATCTTGCGACAAAAATCTATGTATCTGACGTACTTAGGTGTTAGATGTATAGAAATCAAGAGAAATAAATAAATAATAAATAAATAAATATTTCGGACGTCTAACACACAACGCCATCTAGTCCCAAACTAAGCAGAGCTTGTATTATGGGTACTAGACAACTGATATAAATACTTATATACTTTTTTTTTGTAAATACATACATATTATACATAGAAAACATCCAAACTCCGAAACAAATATTTGCAGATCATACAAACATTTGGTCCGACCCGGGAATCGAACCCGAGACCTCAAGAACAGCAGCCGCGTTAGCTACCACTGCGCCACCGAGGCAGTTAAATAATCAAAGAACAATGCCTGGATTGGTATGGATACTGTTTCCACCCTCTAATAGACATGGAATGCATGTGAGTTTGTTCATCTCTACATACAAAACGTTTGTCTTCACCGACTTCCAAAAGGAGGAGGTTCCCAATTTGATTGGTATTTTTTTTCTACTTCTTATAAAATTATAATTTATTAGCATTTTTTTGGATATAGTCATCTATTAAAATGTGATCAAGCATTTGTGTTGCATTATTTATGGGTTCTGGAGTTTCAACATTCATATCAACATCAGCATAATTTCCGTATGAAGTTTTCTTGAATTTATTCCATTTTTAGAACGAAGTTCCTTATCGCAAACGGAACCGGCAAAAAGCGTCCGTAATGTAAGATTGGTGCCTAAATAAGTCTTGGTGTCAAGAAACCGAAAACCAACGCGATACTAGACTGGCAAACGAGGGTCAGCGCTATGCTGAATCTAGCCCTTCAGAATCTTCTACACAACGTAACTCCCGTTTGGTATCCATGCATGCAGAAAAAAAGAAATAAAAATTACAAAACTATTTTCATTTTCGTACAACTTCAGAAAAAGTATTTATATTAGATAACGCGCCATTACATCACACTATCACACTAATATTATAAAGCCGAAAGTTTGTGAGTGTGTGTTTGTTACTCTTTTACGCAAAAACTTCTAAACGGATTTCGATGAAACTTTACAGTAATATAGCTTAGACATCAGAATAACACATAAGCTACTATTTGCCGCGATAACCGATATACACGGGCGGAGCCGTAGGCAACAACTAGTGTATAATATGTATGTATTTACAAAAAAAAAGATGTCCGAAATATTTATTTATTTATTTCGTGAACGAAAATTTAGTATTGCGTAGTAGCTTGTAAGTTGTATGTAACAAGTACGGAGTAACTCTAGACAGAACTTGTTTCAATAGAGATTACTAGGTGGCAGCACAAATGACCAGTTTAGTTTTTAGTTAAAAAACGTAATATAAAATTTATACCTGAATAGTTATTTCCTTCATACCTCACATAGAACGTTTATATATTTTACTAGCTGAACCCCGCGTTGTTACCCGCGTTTATTGTTGTACCGCGAGTAACGCCGCGCGACAAAGTTAGTCAAAAAAAAGTAGCCTAAGTTACTCCCCGAATCATCAGCTACCTGCCAGTGAAAGTCCCGTCAAAATCCGTCCAGCCCTTCCAGAGATTACCCAGGAACAAACAGACAGACAGACAGACAAAAAAAAAAATAACTACATTTTTTGGTATATGTATCGTGAATATATACATATGCATTGATTAAAAAGCTGTTTTTTTAATATTACAAACAGACAATCCAATTTTATTTATTTATATAGATAAATCATTTTTAAAAAATAAAGGAATAAGATAATTTTGTGGGTTTTAAAAAGCGTGAACGAAAAATTTTGTATAACGCCATCTGTATTTTGATGATGAACTTCGTTCCTATCTGGTGTATCACGACACCATATAGCTTTTTTTTCTGGCATTTGTGTCATACAACCAAGGTGTTTTAAAAAAAACCCGAAATAAAAAAATGGCAGTCATAAGAACTGCTGATAGAAGTGAAAACTTAAAACTCAGAATGATATTTGTAAAATTAATGTACAGAATTATTAATTTCATAATTTTTAAATTAAAATAATCAACACCAAACATTACCATGTTGGTGACGCGGTGACACGAACTTATAAGATTTTCTATTGGCAAAAAGAGCTCAACGCGGCTTAAGAAATGTTCAATTCAAAAAATTATCACAATACCGAAATGGAATAAAATAATGATTTAAGACACAACTTCTTAGTTAAGTTTGTAGCCCATGATGCAAAAACCACATAGAAACTTGACCATTTAATTGTATCTATTATGGTTTCTGAAAGACTTCATGGTAGTAGAGCCACGCTGATTTCAGCACTAACAGGCTGGTTCAATAGGAGTGGTACTACCTTCTTGCAGAAAACTAACCTAAAATGACAGCATTCGTGCTTTTGAGAGCTATGAGAGCCATCGCGTTACTCTGATCATCGCCACGGTCCGTCATTTTACTTATTGTACCAAATACAGTCGTTTAATTTAATTTGTTACTGAATTAGTCTCTTCGTCCTCACTGGGTCCGTCGGCGCTTATCTTGTTGTAGAAGCATATCAATAAGCCGCCATAGTGTGGGTCATGACGCCTTGTTACATTGTTTGCACTCGCAATGAGTACCAAGCAATTGTGAAATGTGAGAATTTTAAAACAGATTGTTGATAACACATCAGTGCTTTATTGCCATCATTTATTATGCCAAAATGATTTTCTTAAATTACAGTTTAATAACTGGAACTTATAGTCCGATAAACAAACAAGAGTCGATGAGTTGCCAGCAAGTAAGGATATTTGCGTCATGGCGCACTGTATCTTATTTCATCAAGATCAAAGCTATTTTTTCGCACCTTAGTAGCACAGCTCACTATAGTTCAAATCCCACTACCTAAAGTTTATTTACTCATTGCTTATTGCGTACTTATGTGATAGTATACCTAGTTATGCATCCGCCTGCACCCTCTGTCTTAGATTAAGTAGCTACTCCGCTGGCTCAGCATCGCCAATGGATGTGTCTCTTAGAATAAGATAATGAATTGTTTTGACTATCGTCTAGACATGGAATATTGTAAGATGTTTTAAATATATTATAATGCTAGCCTCCAAATCGGCAGCACACTAGTTAAGTTGTTTTTTTATTTTATTTAAAAACCCTTTGTCCAAACTGGACGTTTAACTACCTAGTAGATTCAGGTAATGAAACTTTAATAATATTGTTTCGCTTTGTAAAGATTGTAAGAATAACGTAGAATGCAAAGTCCACGCATGAGGTTGCCCTAAAGGTCTTTCTAATGAAAAAAAAGGTTATTTTTTAATTTTAACTGTTTTATTGAAAACTAGCTAAACCCCGCGGTGTTACCTGTGGTTATCGTCGTACCGCGAGTAACACCGCGGGACAAAGTTAGTCTATAAAAAGTAGCCTAAGTTACTCCCTGGATCATCAGCTACCTGCCAGTGAAAGTCTCGTCAAAATCCGTCCAGCCGTTCCGGAGATTACCCGGAACAAACAGACAGACAGACAGACAGACAGACAGATAAACAGACAGACAAAATTTTTTTAACTACATTTTTGGTATATATGTATGGTGTAAAATATAATCTATTAACGTTGGAATCCAGAAGGATTCTCCTCGATACCATGACTCTTTTCGGTACATGCCGCAAGAAATTTGACTGCCCAGACTTAGTACATAGGTTGTGCTACCTGATTACTCGAACAGTGCAGGTGCGCGAGGTGCGCACCAGGCGACTGTTTGCCACCGGTCGTTGTAGAACCAATGCTGGTGTACGCTCTCCGCTGCACCACTTAGTTAATACTTATAATAAGATTTTTTTGACATAGATATATAACATTTCAGTAAGTTACGTTTTAAAATATATGTAATTGAAGTTTTAAGTGATCGGTAGTGGGCCTAATGGCTTTAGATTATTTTTTAGAACACTGTTCGCTTTGTGCTTTGTTTTTTTTTCCTTTCAACACTTTTATATTATGCATGCAATGTATCACGATGTTGTTGATATTTGTAGTCCCTGCTGTTGTTACTGATATTTCTCACACTCTTGACAAGTTCCAGTTAATATGTCGCTAGTGATAAATTATTACTTTCATATCATTTTATAGGCAACGAATGTATAATATTTGTGATTAATTGCCAACTTTGCTTATATACTCGAACCCCCATAAGCAATCTGTGGAAAACGTAGTGAGTAGTATAGTTACTAAGTTTAGTTTTTAAATAACAACCCTATGTACATTTCATATACTACTGTTTGTGTTCCATAATGAATAAATAAATAAATAAATATATACCGTGTATACATACATATTCATTTAGTAAAAAGTGGTTATTTTAATATTACAAACAGACACTCCAATTTTATTTATTTATATAGATAAGTACTAAAAGTAAAAAAAATAATTTGGTAAAAGATATTCGGTATTAAATCGTTGGGCGTAGCGTAAAGTGAATTGACTGGATGAAAACACGGAAAATTTTAGAAAATATTTTTTTTTTTTACATATTTTTTATTTTCAAGTTTTTAGTTAATAATTTCATTACATAGTACTTCTTATCAGTGTTCTACTATTCAAGCCCTTTCATTTGATAGCCATATTGAAGTAGTCGTGACAAAACTTGTAATCCGTCATTTTGTAGCGGCGGCCATCTTGGATATTCAATAAAACAGAACTCATATAATTGTGTTGTCACCAGACCTGAGGGCGTGTATCAAATTTTAGATCAATCTGTCAACAGAAAGGGAGTCAAATTTAAATTACAAGATTTGACCTAAACAAACAAATAAACAACCAGGTCAAGCTAAATAGAACCGTTTAATAATAATTAATAATAATATAAAATAAAAAGGGACGGACGGCACCAATAACAAATTACACCGTGGGAAAGCCACGCTTCGACATGAATGGGTTGTTTAGACCGGAGTAATACCACGGCCTCACATAAAACCGGTGTGAAATAGCGCTTGCGCTTTGTTTCACCGAGTGAGTGAGGGTACCGGTGGCCCATACCCCAAACCCTCCCTACATCCCTTTCCCCATCTACCAAAGCCCGGCAAAGCACTTGTGACGCCTCTGGTGTTGCGGGCGTCCATGGGCGGCGGAAATCGCTTACCATCAGGTGATACGTCTGCTCGTTTGCCCCCTATACCATCAAAAAATGACTTATTGAGCCTCGTACGTTATAGCGTTCTATAACCGTTTGCGGTAAGTGCATTAGCCCATATGCTATCCAGGTCCGGTATTACAGAATACCGAGTGGCATTTAAAAATGCCCCTATACCCGGTTTGCAACTCGAATCCAATTTCCCCTACCGGCGCAACAACAATAAGGCTTAACCGGCCTACAGAAGCTCCATATATTCGACCACTAAAACTCCCAGCACCTCAGTACACTCCCACAAGCCCAAACACGCCAACCTCAGTATGGGATCAAGACTACGTACGCGTGTGCCGTACGTCGCCTAAATTGAGAGTTTCCCAGAAGAGGGTGCCCGCTTAAGTGCGGGCAGGCGCTGGGAGGGGTCCGGATGTGTAAATAACAGCACTTCCCGGATCCCTCCCTTCTCAGGCACAGAGTGGCACACCGTGTGGTTTTAGTCGGTTCGATTCCGACATACCGCCTCGCCCGGTGACGGCCCGAGGGGGTTTCCACACGTAAAAAAAGAGGGTGCTGTCCCAACTCTCTAGTGAGAGTTGCTGGTGGTGTTTAAAGAAACACCTTGTACGATAGACAATTACTTTACTCAGACTAGGACTCAAAGAGGCACCATCACACTTAGTGAGTGTGTCGTTGAAAAATAATAAAATGTTTTTTTTAATACACCCTGAACCCCAAATATTTGAGCTATATTGCTTTATATAGGTATTTTGGTATTCACTAACTCATGTTGCTGAGATGATGATTCAGTGAGAGGATAACATTATCATGTTGACCTTGTTTCATTGTTCCAAGATATTTGTTAGGTGTTAGTCAAGTGTTGAGTTACAGAGATAATTATGTTACACATGAAAGTCATAAATGAGATTACGAAATTTTTGACGAAAAAACGTTTTGTTAAGCAATTTGTTATCGAAAGATATGTATGTACGTTCGTAATAAGTGATTATAAACGTATATTTCACTCAAGAGAGTAAACGTTTTCTTAGAATTATTTTGAATTACCTATTCAACATTTAACTAACTTTGACTCTTATGCTACTGCTCCACCTGCGTTTTAACATGCTAATTAGCGCGTTAATTGAGGCGTTACGTAGATGTGGCCAACGTTTTAGTGCGTTAAATTCAAATGGCATTATTAATGGCGTTAAACGTTAAGCGATACCTCGAGTGTCGGTTTTCTGGACACATTAAAGGGATTTAGCGTGTAGTTTCTACCGGACGCGCCGCGCATATCAAGGACGAGTGTACTCTGTTTTAGGCGGGAACTGCATTGACGAGAATGACAATAAAGTGGTCGATTGAGAAAGCTTTTAGAGTTTTTAAAACTATTACAATCAGAGCCGAGAGTGTTACTGAGTTCGTCGACGATGCATTTGAATTTATTATCCACCATCTTACTTTTTTTTCTTTTTTTTTTTCAATTGAATAAATACATAAAATAATTTATGACGCTCTTTATCGCAACTAGTGTAGCTGTTTCAAGATCCATTGTGTGTATTATGTGTTAACGCGTTAATTCATAAGGAATTAAGTCTTAACGGTAACCTAAATGTAGCTAACGTAGCATTTTTAACGCGTTAGATAACGCGTAAATTGCCGTTGCTACTATTATTTGCTAACGCAGATGGAGCTGTAGCATTAGTATTACGAATTGTACATTGACTTTGTTGCCGACTTCATCAGAAAGAGGCAGTGGAGAAGGCCCCAGCGGACAACCTCCACTCGGATCGAATTCGCCGCCGGCAAACCGGGCGGCGGAGGTGCGCCTATCAGCGCCTCATGCAAAAAACACGATCTGCATTAAAATCGACCACATAAAGCTGTATCTGATCTCTCCACGATCGTGTCGGTTAACCTGCGTTTGCGCACACACTTATGCACTATAATATCTCCTGCGTAGTTGGCATGTCTCCGTTGAGACTGGTCGCCGTGGCCGTGGTATATATATGTGTACATATTCAGATTCATATTTATATAATATAGCCATTTCAAGCGAGGACTATTATACAAATACAATGACTTGATTTAATTTTCTAAGTCATTTGGTGATGGGGCTGTGGGCGTTCACAGTTAAAGTAACTTAATTTAAATTGTTGGTTTGAATTTTTAAATAGAAAAATGGTCGCCATTTTAAGGCTCTGCCCAGAAGTCAACAATATGGGAATAGTCATAAAGTTGCCAGTTCTATTAAGATATTCATTGAATGGATGTAGAAATTTGGTTAAAGCGAAGATCCGTTTTAGAAAAAATACTTACAAGCAACTAGTGCAGCCGTTCCTTGTCCAGAGTATTGCTTGATCCGTATTTTCTTGAGCTTTGAAGTTGAAATGCGATTCAAATAGCCAACAGGGCAATGAATTAAGCTCATTTTCAGAGATTTGATATAAGAACTATTTTTTTTTTTTTTTGAAATCTTTTACTACAGCTACTAAGCCTTTATTATTCCCAATATTAATTGGAATCGGCTAACTAGTTTAATCGGTTTAACCTACATATTTATTTTAAATTCTATAACATGACCTTTGCACATTCTGGGGTACAAATTTGACAACCCCTTTTACTTCATGTGTAACTTTCGCTTCCTGTAATTTTTTTACTGTATTTGTATCAAATATCACCATCCACTGAGGTGTCATCATCCCACATTGTGACTACCCGACCCACCAAATCGCCGAATTCGCTGTCTCGAATCCTTTATGTGAGGGATGTTTAATTTCTTTCGCCTGGGAGCTTTTGTAGAGTGAATCTTTTATCGCGCAAGTCAGACTTTGCAGTTCACGGACGATCAGATAGATACGTTTATAATTACTCAATATAAACGTATCTTTCTAGACAATCTTTTAAAACATATACATACGTATTGTAATGTTTATTAACAAACGTAGTAGCATATGAGATTCTATAAAAAATAATAAAATAAGTCCGTTACTTTAAGATAAAGTAGTAAGATATCAAATTTGAACTGAAAAATAAAATGTTTTGCCCATTACTTAATTCTCAGCTACTAGAAGTTGAAAGAAAGAAACCAAATGTGAAATATATCCTATTCATCAACGACTCATACAGTCTCACTATTGGGCTCAGGTCTCTTCTCATGATAGCGTTAAGGTTATACGTCCCCACGCTGGCCGAGTATGAGTAGGGGACTGGCAAGACAACGCTGTGATCTTGTACGTAATCTTGCTCTTGGATGTTTTAAGCCGCCCAAAGAACTTTAACTAAGTTTTACGATTGCTTAACGTAACCTCCGAATCACTGCCATTAGCGATTACTCATCCAGATGCTGACCGCGCCGTCGTTACTTAGTCTTAGTGAGTATTTTAATCACGGAGTGCAGCTGGGCTATGAGCACCTTATCATTTTAAATATACCCTCTTATTTATTCAAGTAAAATTAAATCCCAATCAGCTTAAAAAGAAAGAGGTGGAAGTAACGAATATGAAACAAATTGCCTAACAACAATTTTTGCTGTCAAAATTTGTTGTATAATCTCATTTATGATTTAATTTATCTTATTTCCTCTTATTTTTGATTCAAAGATATTTCCATCATCACTCCAGTAACATGAGTTAACCAATACCAAAACACGCAGGTGTTTTGGTACTAATCTTAATACTGAACTTGATAAACAATCTAAAAAGCGTCTTGAAAAAAGTTGTTAAAGTTGAAACTTGAAACAAGTCCGACATCAGATCTTGTCATGAGATGGTAATAATGAGACCATGTCAGGAGTACCGCCTTTCATATTTTTTTTTTAAAGGTTTACGTCAAACCATGCCCTTAGAAAAATAGACAAAACTCTTTGCAATGTAACGTCTTGCGCCAACTACTAATAGGATTCGGGGTATAGTAGGTAGTAGATAGATGGTGATGTAACGGCTAATCACAAACTAACATATTAATATAATAATTATGTACAGGGTTACAGGTTAAGTCGACCTATTCCCGTTAAGGGCGTGTAGTTTACATCGTTTCTGTCTGATTTCACTATGGAACCCCCTATCCTATAAATCTAACCGCTTTTGAGATCGGGCATTTTTTGTAAAAACAATTAAAATGAAATATCTCAAAAACGGTTAGATTTAGGATATGGTGTTTCATAGTGAAATTTGTAGATGCCCTTAACGGGAATAGGTTGATTTAACCAGTAACCCTGTATCTTTATATCTATTAGTAGGTACATATTCCTAAAAACTATCGAGAAAACTTTGAAAAACTGCATCAGGTTCTAGGGGGGTAGAAGTGCATATGTTTATCTGGAATTCGGCAGCAGATAAACTATTTTTATTATTTTGTGTTCTTTGTAAGTCTTGTTTAAAGTAGGTCTAAGTTTTTTTTTTAATCTAAAAATATTAAAGGATGATTAATAATTTTTAAATTTTTTATTTCATCATTGCACACATTTTATTAAAGATAATATAATATTTACACATCGTGTTGGAAATTTCAGAAAGGAAGTACTTCTCCCATTACTGTTCTTCTGATAAAGACGTCAATTTCATCAATTAATATTTCCATGGCCCTCTTCACAATGGGTCTGTGTAGGAAGTTTTCTGTTTGCTGCCAACGGTCATTCATGTACTTATTTGTTTTGTCCGCTGCAAAGATACATGTTAATATTTTTAAAGCTGAAAATATAGTTATGTCAAAAGATATGATAATATAATTATCTTGTTTTGATATAGGTACATGTATATATTTTTATATAGAAGTATATACTTTTCACATGTGACTAAAATAGAATCCAAAAACACGGTAGCTATTTACAAAAATCGATTGACACAATCAAAGAGTGCCTATGAGATATAAGATCCCGCCCTACCCTGTAGAGATGCTTGACGAGGCGCCATGCAATCACTATTTCAAAGAATTTGAACACCTCGTCAAGCAGCACTATGGGCCGGTAGGCGGAGTCCGCCGCCCCTCCTTTCGGATGAGGACCAGTTTTCCCGTCTTCCACAATTTCGAAAACTGGCCCTGCTCAAGGCATGCGCTAAACAGCCCTCTCAGTCGGGGCTCGATAGCCGGCGCCTCATCATCTAGAGCCAGGACCCATGCTCGGCCTGCTCTAGATGATGGGGCGCCGGCTCGGTTGTCATGAACACCTATGACAATCGTTATTGGGAAGTCATTACCCTCAAATATACTGACAACTAGTTCAATCTTCGAATACAGTTCACCCTCAGGGTCGTGGAGGTCCGATGCCAGTCGCTCCGTGTAAAAACTAATATTCAGGTAAAACCGGTTGAAGTAGTAGCCAACCCCAAATCTTGGGAATAATAAAGGCTAGGAAGAAGTACAAGTAACGTCCTTTCCAATTATACCAAACACGGCATATTTAACTCAAATTTATTTTTTATTCAGTACTTTATGTCGGCTAGAGGGCGCCACATTAGATTCAGTGTCACATCATATAGCCTATAACCAGCAGACAATCAAGACGCTTCTAGCGATACCTCATTTGTCCAATACTAATAAGTAGTTAAGGAGCTATTAGGGAACAGATAAACATACATACATTTATACATACATAGCCTGTTAGAATCATAACTCCTTTGGCTTTGCCGTAGTCGGGTAAAAAGTTAAAATGAAATAATAATTTGTCTCCACGAAGCTCCTTGTTCTATTTTGGTTTTTATCTCGCTCTTGCTTCTCAGTAAGCTTTTGAAAAGCAGCTTAATGCAGTACGTGTAAGATAGAGTTTGTGTTTAGTCAGTAAAAACTTATGATATTTTTGATTTATATTATTGTTTTACCTATCGAGGACGCTTTATGAGGTGATATTTGCAAGGAACTGTGCGTCTTGTGTTTTTTGTAAATCAATGCTATAAACATATATTTGAAGGGCGGACTGTAACTAATTACAGTCCGCCCTCTCCACAGGAGTTAATTTCGCAATTTGGCATTTTTTATCTGGACTTCGTGTTACTTGCTATTTTAGCTTTGATTATTCATTTAAACTCTTACCTGTATTGGTGTCAGTGACAGTGCCGTTAGTAATTCCAAATATTAGTTTCCCTTTGGGCTTACTTTTAGAGTCTTGAGTAACAATAAAAAAGTGCGGCCTGTGATCGTCAGTTACAAGTACCGAATACAGTCCATAGTTAACAATATCATAGTCATCTGCAAGGAAATGTTGAAGTAAAGTTAATTCTTTTTACTGCAATTTCATTACTATGTTACACACACATTTATTACAATTTAAGTACAGAGGATCTTATTTAAGTTTCATGTCAGATGTGTTATCATAAATAAAAAAAAGAAAAACTAAAACCAAACTACGACAAAAAACAATGCTGAAAAAGAATGAAACAAGTTTCAAATGCCGTAGTCACGTGTTGTTAAAGTGTTATGAACTATGGTACATTACTAAGTTTCAAAAGTCGTAGTCAATGTAGTGTAATGTACCATAGTCCATAACACTTTAACAACGCGTTTTAGTTTCTATTTCTTTTTTTTTTTAAATATTTGGTGCCTCTATAATATTAATTTCTTTGCAAAGTATATTTTAAATAGGTACTATAGAAATATCACAATGTATCGAATAAATACGGACAAAGTCACGAAAAATGCTAATATTACATTAAAATGTACAAGTAACGCCCTTTCCAATGACACCAAACACGACATATTTATCAAATTTTTTTTAAGACAGAACTTTATATCGGCTAGAGGGCGCCACATTAGGTTCAGTGACACGTCATACAGTGTATAATCAGCGGACGATCAAAACGCTTCTAACGACACCTCATTTGTCCAGTTTTAATCATTAGTTAAGGAGCTATGATAGAACAGATGTACATACATACATACATAGCCTGTTAAAATCATAACCCTCCTTTGGCTTTGCCGTAATCGGGTAAAAAGTAGTCATTGCAAGTGAGAGCAATTAGTGAATTGACTAAGTCCTTTTTTTTAACGTGTGGAAACCCCTACGGGCCATCGTCGGGGTTTGCGGCGGGGCGGTGTGTCGGAATCGGACCGACTAAAACCACGCGGTGTGCGACTCTGCGCCTGAGGAGGGGGAGATCCGTGCACTGCTGTTATTAACACATCCGGAATTGACTTAGGGTCAATCGCTCCGAGGACGTGCAGAATTATAGTAATGGCTACTTTACATTGTTAGTTTTAAACTAAAAAGAAGAATATTCATCACTATATGGCACTGTCCAGGAGTCTACAAGTCACTAGTTGGAAATTAAGGAACAGCCTGTCCTCTTATGATATTTTTGGATGTAGAAGTTAGGTTTATATGAAGGATCTTCTTAAAAAATACTCACAAGCAGCTACTACAGCCGTTCCTTGTCCACGAAGCACTGGTTTGTCCGTATTTTGTTGAGCTACGAAATTGAAATTTGAAACCAATTTAGGACAGTACAGATATTGCCTCCATTTGGTTGATGTTGCGTTTAAACTGAAAAAAATAATATTGAATTATATTATGTTTTGAATGAATGAATTGGTATGAAATGTATCGTGGTAGAATCATACTTTTGCGCTTATGGGTTGGCTCGACCAGAGTAATATAACTGTCTAATAAAAACCGGCATAAAGCCAGCATCTGCAATGTTTCTCTTCAGTTGCATAGCTACGTTTAGTTCTTTAATGTACTATGGTAGCTAGGAGTAGATATTTGACACGATAGCATGTCCCATGTCTTTGTCAGGAATTGAATTGTAAAATGAGTACGTGTCTGATTTCACATTCATTACTATGAGATTACCTTTCAGTGACTATAGTCTATTTGTGTTAAGAAAATAGTGGCACATCGATAAAGCTCATTTTACGAGCTTTTTTATGAATCGATGTTTTTTTGGAATCTAATTTGTAAATTTTTTGTCAATTTTGCTGTGACTATTTGCTTGAAAGCGTAATTTCCAATGTCAATCCCAAATCTCGGCTCGGCTTATAATACAAATAAACTTTGTTAGCAACATAAAAAGGCAAAGTTACTTACAGTAGTTTAGTAACTGTACAACTTTTCAGACCCCTCATAGTGATGTTTGTTAATTTGTATTTCACATTTTCCATTTCTCCTTCAATGCTTTTTATATGTAATGGATCTAAAGGTTCAATTAAGTCTTTAACTCCATTTACAACAGTCTTATAAACGTTATTTCCTCCTTTCGTCACACAGTTCATGTTGTCTAGGATGCATACCTTTTTGCCTGAATCACACGATGTACGTAGGAAAAAGAGTGATATTAGAAAACGTTTATTTGAAAAAAACCTCATTAGCTAACACATGATTTGTGTAAGTACGCAATCAAGTAATTTGTAATTATCAAAATACAACTAATTTGTAGAAATATATTTTATATAATCATTTGCAAATTTAATATTCATGGTATTAAAATTATTTCACTGTTTTGCTAGTTTTTTTAACCGACTTCAAAAAAAGGAAGAGGTTTCTCAATTCGACCGTATTTTTTTTTTTACTTTTTTTTTAAGTGTGTTCACGGATAACTTCGTCGTTTATGAACCGATATTGATGATTCTTTTTTTAATGGAAAGGAGATGTCCCAATGGTGGTACCATGATATGGACATTAATATCTGATGATGGCATCCAAGACAAATCGAGTCGAACCTTGAAGTCGGTTTTATTTTTGTTAAAATTGTACTTGTTTATGGTTAATTTTACTTTATTAATTTGAATTTATTTTTTGCATTAAGCCAATTTACAGTAGTTAACAGATAATTGTAGTATTTTTTTTTGCTTTTACTGATATTGTATTTATTTTTATGTACTTACATGGTTCAGTAGAATATCCTTGGCATATGAACCCAAGAAGAACGATGAGAGACTTTAAGGTATTCATTTCGTCCAAGTGACTACAACTTACTGAATATCCAAGACATAAACCCGAATTTATACTGGTTATTATGGTCATGACATACATTATGTGCCTTTATTTTAGGTGACGACAATGTAATGTTATCTAGCAATTACTTTTCTAGATACTAAATAAATTTGCGTGTATAGGTTCGATTTATTATCACGTATCGTTATTTGAAAAAACTGGTATTTTTTTCAAAATATTTTTTTATTTCTGCTATACCATTAAAAAATTAAGAATTATACATTATAGATATATAATTTAACAATCACAAATTTTAACAAAAACAACCGACTTCAAGAACTAGACCAAATTAAATTGGGACCACACGGAAAAGCAGCAGGTTTCAAATAAAAAAAGAATCATCATAATCGGTTCGACCAGTCTGTTATTTTAGGTTGGGCTTCTGTAAGAGGGTAGTACCGCCCCGGTCGAGTCGGCTCGTTCGTGCTGATTGCAGTGTGGTTCAACCACCTTGAAAACTAAGCACTTATAGAGTCACAAGTACAATCTTAACAAAAATAAAACCGACCTCAAGGTTCAACTCAATTTCTCTTGGATGCCATCATCAGATCTTAGTGTTCTTTCCATTAAAAAAAGAATCATCAAAATCGGTTCATAAACAACGAAGTTATCCGCGAACACACATAAACAAATATATATATATGTATACGGTCGAATTAAGAAACCTCTTCCTTTTTTTGAAGTCGGTTAAAAATGCAGTTGTTATTGAGTAGTCCTTAAAGAAGTTGATTTATTCAGCCATTTCGATATTTCAACTATTTAAAATAGTTTGTTGTGCGTTATTCTCCAAATTCCAAATACAAATTAATTTACAACTAGGTCAGTGCCTAGAAAACAAAATCCTGAAAGGAGATTCTATTTCATAGATATGACTTATTCGAAACTAGTATTTTGCCATATTATACATCCAACAATCTAGGAGCTGTTTTTCTATACCGTGGGAGATTTTTTTTGATTTAATAGTGACAATATTTCTTTGTGTCCGGGTGATTTCTCATTTAAAAAAAATATGATTATCTGAGAAAAATACAGTTCTTTAACAAGAATAAAAAAAATAACAAAACCGATGACAAAATTTAAAGTGGATATTTCCATTATTTGCAGGTACTTATCCAAGGAAGCAACAAACTACATGAAGGGATGTGTAAGGGAAAAAGATAGACATTTGCCCTAAATAAGAAAATACAGGCGGAAAATAAAAAATAAAAATCACACTCCTCATGAATTTTTTTAACCCAAATTATAATAATACTCGTATCTAAAACTATACCAATAAATGAAAACATAAAAATTAATAATACAATTCTGGAATAAGTTTGAAGTTTTACGTACTTGGGAAGCCATATAACATCTGAATATAGATGTACTACAGATATCAAATGTCATATTGCGATGGCTAAACAAGCGTTTTATGCAAAAAACATATTTTTAAGTAGACTTCCGAATATATATATTTATGTTAGAACCTAAATATAAACATTCGGAATTGCTTTATTAAATCTTATATCTGGAGCATTACCCTTTATGGCTGTGAAACTTGGACAATAACCAATCAGGATAAGAAAATACTGCAAGCCTTTGAAATGTGGTGCTGGAGAAGAATAAAAGCAATCAGCTGGACGGAAAAAAATTCAAACGAAGAAGATCTAGAAAGAGTGAATGAGAAAAGGCTGCTGACATCTAACTATAGAAATAAGAAGAGGCAAGATGGTAGGCCATCATATACGTCATGGTAATCTTTTAAGTAATATCATTGAAGGAAAAGTAAAAGAAAAGTGAGGAAGACCGAGACACAGTTTCATAGACCAGATTAAGGAAAAAGAGGTGGTTGCGACGTATAAGAAGGAAGGAAATGGTTCTTGATAGGGAGAGCTGGATAAAGCTGCATCGACAAAAGCGTAGCTATTAAGTTAATGATGACAGTATATTATAGTTTAGTACGTACTTCAAAATAATCGAGAAAATGAAAAACTGCACACATTAAATTCGGCTCCAACCGAGCTATTTTAAAAAAAAATTGTGTTCTCATTTAAAGTTTTTTAAAAAGGATTCCAAAAAATTCAAGTATGATTAAAATATTTTTTAATTTTTCATTTCATCAGTGCACACATTATTCATTGAATTCAATATTATATAAATTTAATAAATCATATATTTAATTATTAACTATTAACTCACTTCAATAGGTGGATCTTCACCTATTGAAGTTAATATAATATTAACACATCGTGTTGGATTTTCTAGAAAGGAAACACTTCTCCCATTATTGTTTTTCTGATGTAGACGTCAATTTTATCAATTAATATTTCCATGGCCCTCTTCACAATGGGTCTGTGTAGGAAGTTTTCTGTTTGCTGCCAACGGTCATTCATGTACTTATCTGTATTTTCCACTGCAAATATTGCATATTATACATTAGCTTTATATTGTAATATTTTTTGGCAAAATTAAATTTTTTTGTTTCAATTTAATTTTTTTCGAAAGACATGAAATTATAAACAGATTTTGACTTTTAGCTACATAGCTACATATAAATAAATTGAAGAATATAGTTTTAACGTATGTAAAGTAATTATTTGTTTTTATGCAAATTCAAATATAAATTGAGTTTTTACAACATTCAACAGTCTCCACAAGAGGCCAAATAATCATTTGACGTTTTCTATCTGGACTTCATCTTACTTGATATTTTGGCTTTAATTTTACATTAAATTCTTACCTTCATTGGTGTCAGTGACAGTGGCGTTGGTGATTCCAAATATTAGTCTGCCTTTGGGTTTACTTATAGAGTCTTGAGTAACAATAAAAAAGTGCGGCCTGTGCTCGTCAGTTACAAGCACAGAATATAGTCCATAATTAACAATATAATAGTCATCTGTAAGGAAATGTTGAAGTAAAGTTAATTATTTTTACTGCAATTTCGTTAAGATTTTACACACACACATTTATTACAATTTAAGTACAAAGGATCTTATTTAAATTTCGTGTCAGATTTATAAAAGTAGCCATTGCAAGCTATTCAGTGATTTGACTTATAATTGTAAGTCAAGGGGTAATAGGACTGAAGGTGTCCACAATCACACTAACTGTTAATTTATTCTGTTCGTTTTATACTTTAAAAAGAAGAATAATTGGCACTATGAGGCCGAACGAAGAACAAGTTAGATGTTGGAAATCGTGGAGTCCTCGTATAAGTCGTCTTCCTCGTTTTCTTACATAATTTTGTTTATGGATATAGAAGTTTGGTATATTCTTTTTAAAAATACTCACAAGCAGCTACTGCAGCCGTTCCTTGTCCACGAAGCACTGGTTTGTCCGTATTTTCTTGAGCTTCAAAGTTGAAATGCGACACCAATTTAGGACAGTAGAGATATTGCCTCCATTTGGTTGAAGTCGCGTTTAAACTAAAAAAAATGCAAAAAAAATAGTGACACTTCGATGAAGCTCATTTGATGATTTCTTAGAACATAATTGGTCAATTTTTGGCAACAATTTTTTTTTTTTTTTTTTTTATGTTTGGCACTGCCAAAATGACTCTACTCTGCCTGATGGAAAGCATGAGCAGAATCCAAGAGTGGTGGTCACCCTACTGCGAATACAGACAATGCAACAATGCAGCATGGTGACCCACAACATGGCGGGCTAGTGATGCTTCTGCATCATTGGGCCTCCGGTCTCGCACTCACCAACAAAACACGACAGCATAATCTCTGTCATTTTAAGCTGATCTTCTGTGCGAGGGTAGTACCGCCCCGGTCGAGCCGGCCCGTTCGTGCTGAAATCAGCGTGGCTCTACTACCTTGAATAGTAATTTACCTTGAATAGTAACTTAATTTGCTGTCACTATTACCTAGAAGGAAAAAATTTCCATGCCAACCCTGAATCTCGTACTCGGATTACAGTACAGATAAAGTTTGTCCTGTATTTCAAGATCAAAAAAGAAACACAACAACATTAAAATGCAAAGTTACTTACATTAATTTCGTAACTGTACAGCTTTTCAAACCTCTCATAGTGATGTTTGTTAATTTGTAATTTACGTCCTCCAATACTCCTTCAATTTTATCTATATGTAATGGATCTAGAGGTTCAATTAAGCCTTTAACTCCATTTACAACAGTCTTATAAACGTTATTTCCTCCTTTCGTCACGCAATTCAGGTTGTCTAGGATGCATACTTTTTTGCCTGAAACACAAGATGTACGTATGAAAAAGATATTAGAAAAGGTTTATTTAAAAAAAAAACAAATAAGTTAACACATGATTTGTGGAAGTACTTAATCGCGTAATAAATGATTTTTAGAATGTAACTAATTTTAAAACTATTTACTAAAATCATTTGCTAACTTTGTGTATATGGTTATAAAATTATCTTGATGTATTGCTAGTTATTTTTATATTTATTTAAATAATACTGTAATTATTTATTTATAGTAAATTTATTTTTTGCTTTCAGTATTATTATATTCGTTTTTATGTACTTACATGGTTCAGTAGCATATGCATGGCATATAAACCCAAGAAGAACGATGAGAGCCTTTAGGGTATTCATTTCGTCCAAGTGATTACAACTTACTGAACATCTAAGACAAGAATCTGTATTTATATTGGTTAATATGGTCATGACACACATTATGTGCCCTTATTTTAGATGACGGCAATGTAATGTTATCTCACAAATACTTTTGTTTAATTTTGTGTGCATAGGTTCATTTATTAATGTTAAGTATCGTTGTTTGAAAAAAAAACTGTTAATTTTTCCAAAAAAAATATGTACTTTCCACTATACCATTAAGTAATTCAGGGTTAAACGTTTAGCATATATTGCAACTAAAAACAAATATGCTCAAATTAATGCGTGACCTGCCCCCCTAGCCAAGTTACAAGCGTTCGTTTTTCTGCAATCGTTAACGAATCGCGTTCTCGTGTGTCATTGGCTAATATTTTGTTTTGATCACGTGACTTGTTTCCATTTAGAAACTCTTAGCCAAGTTGACGTTTGTTCGTAGTGATGGAATGGAAAGTGATCGTTTCTACAAATTCGATGCCAAACTCCGTTAGCAAAAGCTAGCCAAGTTACACTTTTGACAAACGCAAACGAAACGATATCCATGCGTTTGAACGTTCATTAAGCGATCAAAAATATTTGGTGATATCGCTTTAGAAATGGCGTCGGTATGATAGATATATAGTCTAAAAGGACCACCAAGAACTATTTTATGTGCTTTACATAATTTTGGACATTTAAAATGCATACTATAAATATGTTGTGGTGCGCTCGTAATGAGGAAGTACGGCTTAGAGGTGGAAAAAGACATATTAATCGTCAGTGCAACGAGACAATCCGCGAAATGCCGGAAACTTTATTTGTGGAGCTATTTTGGCTAGACAAGTCGTCTTTCGAAGCCCTTTGTCAAGAACTCCAAAACAAGACATCGCTAAAGGGAACCAACGAGATTCCCTTAAAAGTTAAGGTAAGTTAATAATCTGTCTTTTTTGTACTATTGACTATTTTAACTTGTCCTTAATGTTTGTGTATTTATAGGTTTTGAGGCATGCTCTTGCTCTTTGATGCTCTTAGTTTCCCAGCCACAGGATCCTATCAGCGAATTGTTGGTGTCCTTCAGCATTGCCCAACGGACAGCTTGTTGGTGCATCAGACAAGTTGTTGATGCTTTGAGAAACCCTGCTGTCGTTGCAAAATGGCTTAGGTTTCCAATAACACAAAAAGAGAAAACAGCTATAAAACAACAGTGTATACCTACTTAACAAACAAACTTAATTATATTTAATTGAATATGTACCAAACATAATTTTATTTTACAAGGTTCCAAAGAAGATTTGGCTTTCCTTATGTAATTGGTTGCATAAATTGTACGCATGTAGCTTTGGTAAAGCCCATTACTGAAGAGCATGTATATTTCAATAGAAAAGGGTATCATTCACTGAAAGTTCAAATGGTAGATTTATTCTTATTTTTATTTATAGAACAGCACAGCATAGAACAGCATGTATGAGACTATTATGTCACTTCTTAATGTTGATTTGGTTTTCAGATTTGTGATAGTAATATGCTGATTATAAATGTGAATCCAAAGTTCGGTGGAGCTACACATGATTCACATATATGGTCTTCTAGTAGAGCTGAATCATTTATGAGTGAACTTCATCAAAATAGTGAACAATTAAGGCTGTTAGGTTGTTGTGTAACAATAAAAATATTTACTATTATTTTTATGTATCAGCCTTATAAAGTGACTCTACTCAGCCTGATGGAAAGCATACACACAATCCTAGAGCAGTGGTCATTATACTCGTTGCAAATGCAGACAATGCAACAACTCAGCATGGCATCATTTTCGAACCGGCCCATTCATTCTAAAATCAGCATGGCTCTATTACCTTAAAGTTCAGTAGTTTTCCTGTGGGTAACTAATTTTTAAACTATTTTTTTCAGGTGACTCTGGATATTCACAACATCCTTGGCTAATGAAACCTATTCTCAATGTAGTTCAAGGTTCTAGGGAAGAACTTTATACTGTAAAGTATGTGTGAGCCCGTAACTGCATTGAGGGCTGTTTTGGATTACTCAAAGCACAGTGGAGATGTTTTCTCAGAGACAGGTTTCTTCATCATCATGCCTATGTAGCTAGCAATATTATAGCTGCATGTTGTGTATTACACAATTTAGCGTTACAAGCTGGCATACCACTACCACAACCACTTTCTGCTACACATGACAATGAAGACAATATAAATTTGCAAGATCCCATACCTGCTATGAATATGCCTAATCAAAGTGAGGTCATCGAAGGAAGAGCCATGCCAAATTCTTTATTAAATAGATTAAAATAACGTTAATTGTTAATGAAGCCATTATTAAACATTGTCTTTCCTATGTGGGTTATTTTCCCCCGTGATATAGATTTTTTTTTGTGTTTGATAGAAAGAAGAGACTATAAAGATTTTATTTGAATTTTTTTTTTTTATAAATAATACTTTTTTTATTTTCTATAAATATATTTGATAATGTACTCAGATGTTAAAACAATCATTAAAAGGCTTTATTATTACAGTGTTTGTTTATTTACCTAGTAGAAACATTACAAAACAATGTTTAAATTATGTCATTGACAAAAAAATTATATTACCACTGTTTTAAATGTAGGTGAAGGAAAAGATTAGTAACCCACAACTATCATTACATTAAACAGTTTATGATGATGATGATGGTCTCAACTGAGGTAAAATTTCTAAATTTTTTTCTGAAATATCATTGAAACAATTTATAATTATATTCTGTTTATTTAAAATTCTGTTATACAGTGCATTTCAAATTATAATAATTTGTAATGTATCTATCCTTCGCTTCAATTGTCTACTATGTTATTCGCCTCCTTTCCAGTTTCCTCACATCCAGGTTTTTTGCCAGTCTGCCTTTAGTTACAGCCGGTGAGTTTCTATGGTCGTGAACTTGCTTGACGTCACTGGCGCTCCCCTTTGAGATGCGAGGGTTGTGCATGGAACTTCTCCAGAGGGAGTGGGGCTGATGTTGCTGAAAAAAACAATTATATTATAATTAATTAAACTATAAGTTCCTCCCTGCTATTAAATTTTTTGTGATAATCGGTCCACTCATTCTGTAGATTAGTCACAACAAAGAGACTATAAGTAAACATAATCTGGGACAGAGAATGGACAGTTTGGTTGTACAGTCCTACTTCAACAGTCAAACCCGTTAAGGCCAACACCCTCTCTTCTAGAGCAGTAAGCATTTGCCTGCTGCTAGGACCATCACCAGTCCAGTCCTCACCGCTTATTGCTAGGGCTTTTTTTTGGTTTCAGACTTTTAGTTTGCCCACACATATTAGAACATATCTATCTATTAAGCATTCATTACTAGAATAATGTCTCCTTTCACAGGAGAGGCTTATGTCCAACAGTAGACTATTAAAAGCTGTCGAAGATGAGTCAATGAAAATATGTGACTCATTCTGTCAATTTTAAAATGAATTTTATGAACATTATATATTACTTAGGTAACATGTTATTAATTTATAGATAGTACACAGAAGTTATAGATGTTTGATAGATTAATTTTTATAGTGTGTGTCTATGAAGAAAGTTGTTGTATGTGCTTTGTCTTTTAGAAAACTAAATGTCATAATAGGAAACCATTACATTATATTTTTAATATTAAATAGGCAATAATTATTGCATGTTTGTCGCTTATCATGTCACTATTTGTTTCATACTTTCAAGAGATGAAGTGAGATACTTTTAAACAACAAAGAATAACTAATAATTTACATACCTTTCCATGAATTCCAATAAGACGAGGACTTGTTCTGTCTGGCTCTATCTATAAATTCATTATGTAAGAGGTATCACGTCATTTATTATAAGTTAATCCTTAAGCAGGATCTTCATGTTTCCAAGTCACAATAATGTTAAAACGACATTTCGCACTGTGATATTATAATAAACCATTTACAAATAGATTGTTCTTTATTTTTTTTATATACATTTTATCACTTTATAATTCAGCCAACTAAAATCGACAATAAAAATTGTTGATGAACAATGTCAACGTTACCATGACTACCTACTTTGACGATTCTTAGATGGATAGACCATAGACTATATTTTAGGTTTTTTCCACGTAAATTGTAGAACGAGCGATCGAACCATTTGTGTCAACTTGGCTACCAAGTTATCGTTTTCTAAAATTACTTGAGAAAGAGCGTTAACGATTGCAGAAAAACGAACGCTTGTAACTTGGCTAGGGGGGCTGTATCTTTTAATGAAAAGGAGCATATTTGTGGGTCTATTGACAGTTCCAACCACAGTGGTATAAGATAGGCACATTCCTAACTCGTGCATAAAAACACCAATAATACAACTTATGTAACCCAACGCAAAAGGGGTAATTGAGGTTTCGTTTTGTTCAATGTAATAACTTGAAATAATATACGAAGAAAATATCATAATACTATTCTCTCTACATTTGGCTCTGCCAAAGTGACTATTCTGCTGAAAGCTTCAGCGGAAATCTAAAAGTAATGATACCACACTCGTTGTGAATGCAGACAATGCAACAATGCAGCATGGTGACCCACTCCATGGCGGCCTATCGAGATGTTTTTGCATCAGTAGGCCTCTGGTCTCGCACTCAAAACCGAAATACAACAGCACGAATGCTGTTATTTTAGGTTGATCTACTGTGCATAGGTAGTACCGCCCTGGTGGAGTCGGCCCGTTTGTGCTGATTGCAGCGTGGCTCAAAAATAAACTCTTAAAGAATCAGAATGCAGATTTTGAGTAATTGAGTAGTCTTTAAAGCGGTTGCTTTCTGGTGCCATTCCGATTTTTCAGCAATTATCTATATAAATTAAACAAGTGTTATTTAACTAAAAGAGTCTCCAAATAAACAAGACAAACAGTTAAATGAAATACAAATAAACTTACAACTAGGTCAGTGTCAAGAAAACAAAAAGCCGAATTGAGAAAATATCTCATATAGATGACTTCTGTGATACTAGTATTTTGCCGTAAATATTTTCAACGATCTTAAGACCCATTTTTTAAAACCTTTTGAGGATTTTTCATTTGAGTTAGATATTGACAATATTTTTTTGTGCCCATGTGAGATCACGTTAGAAAAAAAACATTTTTTTTTTTATTTTTAGTAATAGCTTAGTTATTTTTTCATCCCTGTGAGTTCTATGTTTGTTTGTTACTTTGCAAAACTCAAAAGGAATAAATGGTACTCGCACTTGGCCGGTTTTTTTATTATTACGCTGTTCGATGCCAATCGCTCCGTGGAAAAACTGATATTCAGGTAAAACCGGTTGGACTAGAGCCGACCCCAAATCTTGGGAATAATAAAGGCTAGGAAGATGTTGATGAGAAAATATATAAATTGGACATCGAATGTCCTTCATAAAGCTTGGATTCCTCAAACTTTTTGTTAATATATTTATAACCAATCAGTGATTTCTTTTTTATTTTTAACCCGATATCCGAAGGGATTTTTGGCTCCATACGAACTAGTGTGTTTTATTAGTCTTATTAGAACTTGGTCTAAGTTTTTCAAAATAGATTCTAAATAATTAAAGTTTGATAATAACGTGTTTTTTTTTATTTCATCAGTGCACACACTGGTCATTAAATTGAACATACTTTATTATGTTATGCAATAGAGCTATACTGATTTTTATCTATTGTAATTATTTAAAACATTTGCACATTCTGTTGGATCTTCTACGAAGGCAGTACATCTCCCATTGTTTGTTTACTGATAAAGACGTCAGTGTTATTGATTAATATTTCCATGGCCCTCTTCACAATGGCAGTACGCCTTCGTAGAAGATCCAACAGCCACAGCCACACTACGCGTGGGAAGCTGAGGCGGGCATAAATACTAAAACAAGTTTATTGAAAATTTTGTAGTAATTCGAGAAAAAAATTGCGGTAAAAAGTTTCTCATCATTATCAAAAATATTCTCATCCCCTTTCTCAATTTCTTTTTATTTATTTTTGCTATAAAAGTATTTAAATTATATAAAACTAGCTGTTGCCCGCGGTCCCACCCGCGTAGATATCGGTTATCGTGGCAAATAATAGCCTATGTGTTATTCTGATGTATAAGCTATATTACTGTAAAGTTTCATCCAAATCCGTTCAGTAGTTTGCGCGTGAAGAAGTAACAAACATACGCACTCACAAACTTACGCCTTTATGTATTAGAGTGTGATGATTAGACATGGAATGTCCCCCATACAGCTTGAATTTCTCAAATTTTAGTAATATACATAACCAACCAGTCATTTCCTTTTTATTTATTTTCTAAGACCCTACTTTTAAAAGAGAAGAACTAATCGGTTGGAAACTCTATGACAAATCAAAATATATATTTATATAAATTATAGTTTAGTAGATGCTCCTAAAAAAAATCGAGAAAAAATCGAAAAACTGCAGTAGGGACTAGGGGAAAAACTGCTTAGGTTTACATTAAGTTCAGCTCCAAACGAGCTATTTTTAAAATATTTAATGTTCTTATTTGAAGTTTTTTAAAAAGGATTCCAAAGAATTCAAGTTTGATTAGAATATTTTTTAATTTTTCATTTCATAAGTGCATACATTAGTCATTGCATTCAACATTATATAAATTAAATATATTATATAACAGATCTATAGTTAGTGATATTCATCTATTGAAGTTAATATAATATTAACACATTCTGTTGGAACTTCTAGAAAGGAAGCACTTCTCCCATTACTGTGTTTCTGATGTAGACGTCAATTTTATCAATTAATATTTCCATGGCCCTCTTCACAATGGGTCTGTGTAGGAAGTTTTCTGTTTGCTGCCAACGATCATTCATGTACTTATCTGTTTTGTTCACTGTAAAGTACAAGTAAAGTTTTAACAAAAGAAAACCGACTTCAAGAACGTCCACATTGAAATGGGACCACATGGAAAGCACACCCACAATGTTGCCAAAAAAAAATGTTACCAAAATAAATATTTTTCATTTCATTTCATTTTCATTTCATTTCATTTCTTTCAAATTAAAATAAAAAAATAACAAATGCACTAGTCTCCCTTACGAATTTTGAAGGTACCCCTCGATTGCTCTTGGATGTCAACATCCGATCTTAGTGGCTTATCATGGTACCACCGTTGGGATATTTTTTTTCCACTACAAAAAGAATCATCAAAATCGGTGCGTAAACGACGAAGTTATCCATCGAAATTATAAACTACTTTTTAGAAGTCGGTTAAAATATACTATTTAGTATTAACCGACTTCCAAAATGAGGAGGTGCTCAATTTGATTGGTATTTTTTTATGCATGTACGCTGATTAATCTGTCAATTGTGACTCGATTTTTAAAATTCTTTTATATTCGCAAGAGTTTGCTCCCCACGTGGTCCCATTGCCACTACATCAGGATCTGGTGATGGGATCCCAAGGAAATCGAAGGAAACCCTCAAATTTGTTAGGTACGTACTAAACTTTTCATATATTTTCTAAAGCTATTACAGTATTTACACCTAGTAGTCATCAGTGCAAGATGATGAGCTGATCATGGAAGATACAACTCCTTAACGGTTAGGAGTTGGAAGATAAATCTTTAAATGTCATGTGTATGTATGTTACCGTTATTCGTATTCTTTTCAGTTATTTAGGTGAACTGATGATGCAAGGTACAACTCCTTAACAGTTAGGAGTTGGAGGATAATTCTTTTATTATCATATGTATTTATAGATCTCACCAAATGGTACCAAATACACGAATAAAGCCTTAGATGTATTCTTTTAAGTTGTTTATGTGCTCTGACAGGTAAGGTTAGAATTTCGATGCAACTTTAAGATACCGATCTACTAACTGGTAGCCATGCAAAGCTATTAAACAGACTTTAAAAAAACATAAAAAGAAAACTCACTGCCCACACATAGAAAGACTAAAAAGCAAAAAAAAAACGACTTAAAAAACTAATAAAAAACTTGAAAAAATATCTTAATAAAGATTTAATTAAATGCACCTTATATGCAAACCTTTAATATTGATGAAACACTTTTATTTATATGTGCTACCCATTCATAGGTTTGAAGTCGGTGCCAAGTCAAAATGTAAGTAGTAGCGTAGTTCAGGATCGCAGTTTCAACAAACTGGATCGGCCTAGTACGATCCACGTTCCACGCATCGCGATCCTGGATCGCGGATCGCGCGATCGCCGATCCATTTTGGATCGTCCGATGTGGACCCACCTATTGAAATTCTTACCTTCATTGGTGTCGGTAACAGTGGCGTTGGTGATTCCAAATATTAGTTTCCCTTTGGGTGTACTTTTTGAGTTTTGAGTAACAACAAATAAGTGCGGCCTGTGATCGTCATTCACAAGTACCGAATAGAGTCCATAGTTAACAATATCATAGTCATCTGTAACAAATCTATACTCTATAGAAATAAATAAAATTGGAGTTTAATAATTAATATATTTTAATAAATGCATATTTATGTAAAGACATATCGATTTATTAAAAAGTACCAAAATATTTTTTTTTTTTTATTTTATCTGTCTGTTTGTTCCGGGTAAGCTCTGGAACGGCTGAACCGAGTTTGACGGGATTTTCACTGGCAGATAGCTGATGATCTGAGGCGTAACTTGTTTTAGACTAGCTTCATCCCGCGGACGGACCAACAGACGATTAAGACGCTTCTAACAATACCTTATTTGTCCAGTTCTAATAAGTAGTTGAGGAGCTATTAGGAAACCGATGAACATACATACATACATACATAGCCTGTCAAAATCATACCCTCTTTTGGCTTTGCCGTAGTCGGGTAAAAAGAAGAATAATCGCCACTACAAGACATTGCCCGGAAGCCAACGTGTGTGTTGGAAATCATGGAGTCCCCTTTTCAAGTCGTTTTCCTCGTCCTCTTATGTCATTTTTTTCATGGATGTGGAAATTTGGTTTATGTGGAGATTCTTCGTAATAAAATACTCACAAGCAGCTACTGCAGCAGTTCCTTGTCCACGAAGCACTGGTTTGTTCGTATTTTGTTGAGCTTCGAAATTGAAATGTGACACCAATTTAGGACAGTACAGATATTGCCTCCATTTGGTGGACGTCGCGTTTAAACTTAAAAAAAAAAAGAAAATTTTTATAAAAATTAATCATGGTTGAACCATACATTTTCCAATGTGGGATGGATTGACCAGAGTGTTATTACTGCCTAACTGGCGAAAAGCCAACTACTCCATTGTTTCGTATCAGGTGCACACATCTATCCATCATAAGTAGCGTAAATAATGAGAAATAGTTTTAATCTAAGAATTTAATTTCATGTACTATGGTAACTAAGAGTCGATATTTAGCACTGTAGCAAGTGCCATGTCTTTGTAGAGAATTGACTTGTAAAATGAGTATGAGTTATATATCACATCTGTTACTATGAATTTGCCGTTTTTGGTGACTACAGACCATTCGTGTTACGAAAATAGTGGCACATGGATCAAGCTCATTTTAAGTGCTTTTCTATGAGACCATGGTTTTTAGAACCTAATTGGTACATCTTGAGCAACAATTTTGCTGTGACCATTGGCTTGAAAGCAGAATTTCCCATGGCAACCCCAAATCTCGGACTTTGCTTAAGTACAGATCAACCATGTCTTCGGTTTCTAGTCCTACAAAAAGACAGTAGCAACATCATATGCAAAGTTACTTACAGTAGTTTCGTAACTGTACAGTTTTTCATACCCGTCATAGTGATGTTTGCTAATTTGTATTTCACGTTTTCCATTTTTCCTTCAATGCTTTCTATGTGTAGTGGATCTAGAGGTTCAATTAAACCTTTAACTCCATTTACAACAGTCTTATAAACGTTAAATCCTCCTTTCGTTACACAGTTCACATTGTCTAGGATGCATACTTTTTTACCTGCAACACACAAAAAAAATCGACTTCATAAAACTGGACCAAATTGAAATGGGAGCATACGGAAAGCAACAGATTTCAAATAAAAAAATAATCATCAAAATCGATTCACTCTATCGAAAGTTTTGAGGTACACATACATCAAGAATATGAAACGATGTATTGAATTTGTGGTACCTGGATGACGGTACCGTAGGCGGTAAGCCTGAGGTGGTGGCACGGGATCTTGTGGCTTTGATCCCTCGCCTCAAGGCGCTGGGTTTGGAGGTGAATCCGAAGAAGTGTGAGTTTTTCCCCTGAGATATTGAGGCTCGCATGCACTTTGCCCAACCTAGTACTTTTAATAGAGCATTTGGGGCATCTCTCTGCCCATGTTGCGACTTTGCTGCTTCGCATGCGGTGCAAAAGGTTACTTATTTGCTTCGGACCACTCCAACCTGGCTTTGTCCGGTGTAGTGTCTGTATTCGATGGCGCGTTAAGAGGGGCTGCTGAGTCAATCCTCAACGTCTCCCTCGATGAACGTCAGTGGATCCAGGTAGCTCTGCTAATAACGTAAGGGGGTCTCGGACTAAGACGTATGTTGGACCTTGGCTTGCCAGCCTGCCTAGCGTCGACACATGGGGTTGCAAGCCTTGTCACTGTTACACTCTTGACTAATGGTCACAGGTTGAACATGCCCTGTGTCCGAGGTAATATCGGCATGGACTACAACCAACACTGGAGAGCCGTGTCCTGTGGCTCTGCATGTCTAGCAGGCGTATCCGATTTAGAGCTATGTCGCAATTGGAATCGGGGGCATGGTTACACGCACTCTGGTCAACTCACATGGGTACCTTGCTTGACGATGACTCTTTGCCTGTGGCAGTGACTCTTCGCCTGGGTTGCAAGGTGTGTGAACCGCATCAGGCGTTGCTCAGGTAGATTTTCGTGATATCGTGGTCTCAACGATATTGTGCGAAGGGCTTTCATATCAGCCAATATACCCCGTATGCTGGAGCCGCTGGGCCTCAGCAGATCAGACGGGAAAAGCGGCCGGACGGTTTGACTTTGGTGCCGTGGAAGAACAGCAAGTGCTTAGTGTGAGACGCTACGTGCGTCAGCACGGTCGCGACCTTGCATCTGAGCCGCACTGTCAATACTCCAGGGGCAGCTGCGGAGGATGCCGCTGATAGGAAGAAACTTAAGTACGCTGCAATGGTGACGCATTATTGTTTTGTGCCCATTGCGGTGGAGAGTCTGGGCAGTTGGGGATCGAAGTCTGATTGCGGAAATTGGACGCCGAATTACTCATAGATGTGGTGACTCCTGCTCTGGCTTGTTTCTGTTGCAGAGGATGTCCATTGCTACCCAGCGGGGCAACGCTGCTAGTATCATGGGCACTTTTGCGCCGGGAACGATCCAGGGTGGGTTTTTATAATGTCATGAATTATATTTGATTATGGTTGATTGTTTTAAATTAATAAGCATAAAATGAAAATTTTTAAGCAATATTTTCACATAAATAAATAGATAGCATCCCATTTAATTCAAAGTTATATATAAAGATAACAAATATAATAATTTAAAACCATTTGCTAATTTAATATACATAGTATCAAAGTTATTACAGTGTTTTGTTACTTTATTTTTATAGTTAATTTTACTTTACTATTTTAGTTATTTTTAATATTACCCAATTAATACTGTTAATAAATATTTTTTTGCTTTTAGGATTTTATTTGTTTTTATATACTTACATGGTTCAGTAGCATATGCTTGGCATATGAACCCAAAAAGAACGATGAAAGACTTAAAGATATACATTTCACCCAAGTGATTAAAACTTACTGAACATCCAAGACAGGAACCCGAATTTATAGTGGTTGATATGGTCATGACACACATTATGTGCCCTTATTTCAGGTGACGACAATGTAACGTTATCTAGCACTTACTTTTGTGCAATTTTGTGTGTAAAGGTTCGATTAATTATTTATCAAGTATCGTATCAAATTTTATACCATTTAGTAATTAAGGATTATATGTTATGCGTATACTGTAACTAAAAACTAAATATGTTCAAATTTATGCGTGAGGAGAAATGTCCCTTTTAATGAAAAGGAGCATAATTTTGGGGATTGGTTTGGTTTGGTTTTCCCGGGTTTTTTCTGCTTTTAGCGTCTTGATTCGGCCATTGTACGTGGGTTCTGTCATCTTCTTACTCCAACCATTCTAGATCATCCCAGAAACTTAGCAGCCTATGTAGGTCCCTACATGTTTCTGGCAGTGATGTTGATTGGAGGATGTCTGCCTCTTGATCTGCTACACTTCTACAGTCTGTGAGAACGAGTTGAGGCGTTTCTTCTGCCGCTATGCATAAAAGGTTTGTCTGTTGCACCTTTAGTGACCGGGAATTTTTTTGGGAACAATGTTTAGTTAGGATACCCATGACCTTCCTGATATCTTCCCTTTC
Source organism: Spilosoma lubricipeda (assembly GCA_905220595.1). Lineage (NCBI taxonomy): Eukaryota > Metazoa > Arthropoda > Insecta > Lepidoptera > Erebidae > Spilosoma > Spilosoma lubricipeda. The sequence continues at coordinate 7,407,636 of HG992300.1, forward strand.
AGAGTCCCTGAGTCTGGTCAGGTGGCGTGCTAGTCTTTTGATGCCACATGAACTGCACTTTTTGTTTGCCTGCATCCTTCGTGGTTTTGCCATTCGGTTTTGTGTTTTCTTCAGTATTGGCGTGCAGCCATGTTCTTTTTAGGGCTTGGGGTAAGGATAGTAGTGGTTCCGGTTCACAAACGTTCTATAAGTAATATTGTTACTTAATGGTTAGATTTTCACCACCCTACTAGGGTAAATTTGCTGACATTCGGATTTCCATCCTCATTTTCTCCCCGCCATATATATTTGCAGGTATTGGTTATTTTCCCCACTTTTACCCCCAGAGTTTTTTCAGGGATCAACCGATTATCATTTAACATAATATTTTGTAATGTGTACGTGATGCGCTTTCATTTGAGACCCTAATCGATTATATTTGCAGACATTCGGTTATTCTTCCCCACTTTAGCCCCTCACAACTTTTAAACGACTTAACCGATTTTCATCAAATATATTTAAAAACACTCGCTTGTAAATCACCTTTCATACAAAACTAAATTGAAATCGCTTCATCCGTTCGCGAACTACGGAGCCGTAGACAGACAAACAGACAGACTCGTTAAACTTATAACACCCCTCTTTTTGCGTTGGGGGTTAAAAACAAAATGAATTACAAATCCTTGTCCCCCACAACCTGGTTGATGGTTTACTTGGGAGATCGAGTCTCCGTACAATTATGAACTTATAAAAAAATATTAATAAAGAAAACTAACAAATTGAAAAACAAAAGTTACAACTAATTAATAAATTATTTTTAAACTTTTAAAGGTAGGTACAACAAAAACTCATTAGTGAATCCAATAAATACTTTTTTAGTTTCTTTCCAAAAACAATTTTTATTTGGTTCCTAACAAATATCCGTCGGCAGATAACATTAGATTGTAAGGCACTCGTTTTTTAGAGTTATATTAGCATAATAATTATGCTCTCTTCGAACAATATAAGTATAATCTGCCGCTACCAATCAAGGTCACCAAGCGAGCGATTTTTGTATTGGGAATACATAAATAAATAATAATAAATATTTCGGATATCTAACTCACAACGCCATCTAGTCCCAAGCTAAGCAGAGCTTGTGTTATGGGTACTAGATAACTGATACAAATAAATATATACTTTTTTTTGTAAATACATACATATTATACGTAGAAAACACCCAAACTCCGAAACAAATATTTGTAGATCATACAAACATTTGATCCGACCCGGGAATCGAACCCGAGACCTCGTGATCAGCAGTCACACACGCCAACCGCGAGACCAACGAGGCAGTCAAAACATGTTTGTTTTAACATAGTTTCTAAGCAACTAATTAAATTATTTATTGGTAAGTAACTATAAACATAATAATTAGTTCGTTTCGTAGTCATTTCTCGCAGTAAGTACCTACTTACCTATGTACACGTAATATTCAGCTTGTTTACGCGCGACGCGACGTGGCTAGCGTGTGAGTCGAGCGCCGAGTGGCAACCATTGCCGTAGTCCTTCCCGGGAGGAGCCTACCCTCGGGAGGAGGAACATACCTAAAATGAGAAGTGAAACCCCCCTGGTTATACATGGAAAACACCCAAACTCCAAAACAAATATAAGCAGATCATACAAAGATTTGGTCCGACTCGGGAATCAAACCCGAGACCTCAAACACCGAAGTCGCATACGCTATCACTGTGCTATGGAAGCACTTATGTCCAGCAGTGGACTTTTAAAAGCTGATAATGATCAATTTTGTATCTACCAATCTCAATATCCCTAAGTAAAATGCGAAAACGCAAACCTATATGTTATGCAAACATAAAATATTTTTAATCTCACAAAATAAATATCATTCTCTTAAAAGGAAAACGTTTTTCAAAGTACACGGAGTATTTATAACGTGGTATGAAAAATAAACTTTCAAATGGACTGTTTGTTTTGCATTTTCTCTTCCTCAGTTCGTTTTTAAAATAAATGTAAAATGTATTTAACTATTTACAGTAAGTTTGACTTGAAATTGAAATTTTAAGTACGATTAAGAATATTATTATTTTTATTAGACTGCCTCGGTGGTGCAGTGGTAGCGTATGCAACTGTTGTCCTTGAGGTCTCAGGTTCGACTTCCAGGTCTGAGCAAATGTTTTGGATGATCTGCACATAGCTTTTTCGGAGTTTGGATGTTTTCTATGTAAAATATGTATGTATATGTATAAAAAAGTATAATCAGTTGTCTAGTACCCATAATATAGGCTTTGCTTAGTTTCGTTACATGATTAGATGAATAAAATATTTATTTATTTATTATATTGTATTAGTATAATTTATCTGAAAAACTCCTTTGAATATCTAAAGCAACAGTTGTTATCTTGACAGTGACGGATGACGTACTTCTGCGGTACAGAAAGCTTGTCTTTCCTTTTTTCTTTCAGATTCGGTCTTAGTGCATAAAAAATACTATTTACTAATACAATTTAAAATTTTCATTCGCAAAAAGACTCCATGAAGTGCCCAATGGTTAAAACAGTCACATTGCTGCTGTGTTGCTTCGCTAGATTAAATAATCTATATCTATACTAGTAGAGTTTATACGTATGTTTGTTTGAAATCTCAGGAATAACTGGTTCGATTTGAAAAATTCTTTCAGTGTTGGATAGTACATTTATCAATATCATCACGCTAAGACCAATAGGTGCGGAGCCCATCATCACCCAGCATCAAACGAAATGGTAGAGAGACTGCATCGACAGCTCAAAGCAGGCCTCATGTGTCACAACAACACACAATGGACAGAAGTCTTGTCCATCGTTCTGCTAGGCATTCGCAGTTCCTGGAAAGACGACATACAAGCATCATCGGCTGAATTGGTTTATGGTGAGCCGCTACGATTACCAAACCAGTTCCTATCACCATCAGAACATCATCACCATCGGGGACATCATAAGCTTCGCTACTCGACTTGCGAAACACATGGCCAACTTGTCTCCGAACCACCGAACCAACTGCATGGCATAGCAGTAACACATTTTATATCCCCAAAGACTTGCAACACTGTTCACATGTCTTCGTGAGGCAGGACTACGTGAGAAAGTCTTTGGAGCCGCCGTATGCTAGTCCCAACAAAGTAGTGGACAGGCAAGAGAAGTACTTTAAAGTTGAAGTACGAGGTAAGGCCAACAACATCTCATTAGATCGCCTGAAACCAGCATACTCTACGAAAGACAGGCATACTGACGACGCAGCCACTGTTCCAGCTAGTTCATTTTCAAGCACACCTTCTCCACCAGCAGCCAAGTCGACAACCCATACTCGCAGCGGCAGAAGAGTACACTTCCCGGACTATTATCGACCGTAGTAACGGTCTGGCCAGGGGGCTGCTGTGGCGGCGCCACCGTCGCACGGGTGTAGTCACAACGAGCTCGTGCCTCTTCGGGGACCTTCGGCGCGGCCGGTCGCTCCCGCACTCGCTTGATCGCACGCCGCATATTGTAACAACTTTCACTCTCGTTTATCGTAAATCTAATAATTAATTCGCGCTTTCAAATCTGTATCCTTAGCTTTCATTCGATGTCCTATACTGTTCTTTCATCTTCCTAAACTGTTTCTTTTGCGTATTCGTGCTTTCTACCCTTTCGTGTTAATTGTGAACTTAATTTAACTTATATAACCTTTGAACTTTATAATGACTTTAATATTTGTGGACTAAACAACCTACAGATTTATTTTTATTCTATATATAATCATCATTATCATCACCAGCCTATTGTAGTCCACTGCTGGACATAGCCTCTCCCATTGCACGCCACTCTGATCTTTTTTCTTTTTGTATTTTTTATGATATTTAGAGGGCGAGCAGACGTATCACCTGATGGTAAACGATTACCGCCGCCCATGGACACCTGCAACACCAAAGGCCTCATAAGTGCGTTTCCGACCTTTGGGGGATGAAGAAAGGGATGTGGGAAGGGGTTGGGGTATACCCAGCGCAAGCGCTATTCCACACAGGTTTTCTGTAAGGCCATAGTATCTATATGTCTTGCAAAACTCGAGAACGGATGGGCCGAATTAGCTGTTTTCTGTTTTGAAATGTTTGTAGTAGTCCGAGGAAGGTAAACGGTGAAAAATTTAAAATAACATGAAAATCCAAATGTCACGTGTACGAAATAGCGGGTATCTAGTATCTAATAAAGTACCGTTATTGTTGCTATTTTCATAATATAATATTTTTAGATCAAAGTATGCCAAGTAACGCAAATGAAATTCCGAAATTGTTAGATGTTGTATGGCTTTTATTCTATTTACAAAGAAAAGGCTCTTGTTATTTTTATCCGTATATAGCCTACGTAACCCGGCTTTGAGCAACATAAATATCACAACGAAACCTTTAAATGTTTAACGTGGTTTCAGCAATTTTCGAAATTAGCACACAATATTCTCACATACAAGTAAAATTCTAAACTTAGTTCAAGGGAAAAGTCGTAATTTTATAATTTATTAAATACTAGCTAATTTTACTTTGTAATGTATTTAAACAGTTGATTCCCAGTGGCTATTATGATGAAAATGGTGATATTTTCAACCTTTAGGCCGAGATCTGCCAAGCTTGACCATCTCGCGTACTCGAAGGATTATTTCCTTGCGAATTAAAGACATAACACGTTATCCTCCACATTTGGTTTGATATTTAAACTAATGTTACAAATAACTAAACTTAATTTCAAACTTTCTGATCAGCATCAAAGTTTGAATTAGAAAATACAGAAACTTCTGTTGTTTTAATATTAAAAGAACCGGGATTAACTTGCATATTAACGTTAACGTCGCTCCAGAGCCTACAATTACTAAGTTTCAAGAAAAAACGTGATGACAAAGTACCCAAATCTAATTTATCGAGTCCTCATCCGAAATTTAACATCAAAAAGCCTTTGAAGTTTTACAAACGAAGTTTGTTTCTTCTAAGGAAAAGAAATTAAAGAAGGTATATGAGATGGTGGAAATATTAGTTCATGCTGTTTTTTATTTTCTGTATGGAAATATGTGATCGGGAGGATTGTTTGTTTATTCACCTCATAAACAGCTAAACCACTCTATATAAATAAATTAAATAAAATATATTTTCGGACATCTAACACACAACGCCATCTAGTCCCAAACTAAGCAGAACTTCTAATATGGGTATTAGACAACTGATATAAACACATATAATATATACTTTTTTGTAATGTCAGTATTCTTACTTTTAAACTTTCGCGTTCCATGATATATTAACGATTACTTTTACGGGAATTAACGCGATCACTTATTAAAAGGTATTACATACCTCTGATTTGCCTGACGTTTCGACCAGGTTGCACTGGCCGTGGTCACAGGCTGACTGTGTGGTCAGCCTGTTATACCTTTTAAAAAGTGATCGCGTTAATTCCCGTAAAAATAATCGTTTATGTCTGTATTAGCTTTTTAAAAAAAATCTTCGGCTTAACTGTGTTCTACTAATATCCCGCCCACTAAAGTACAATTCAATAAATTTAATAATTTCTCGGAAACTTAATGAAATAGAAGAAAATGAATCAAAATTCTGTCTTATTCTCCGAAATTATTTTCTGTCAGTCAAACTGCGGGTAACCAAAGATAAATTAAATTTATAAAAATTAATAAAAAGATAAGCTACGTAAAATACAGTGTAATAATTTTTTAGCAACACAGAATCATTAAAATGGGTCAGGGAGCCAACAATTAAGTATCGCCCTCCTGAAGAATATTGTATTCAATAGAGTATATCCGTTGTTGGGATAAGGCAATTATCACAGCGATTTATAATACGGAGACCATTAAAAGGGATCCACGCGTTTTGGTAATTTGTTCTCGGCCCATTTTCTTGCAAACGGTGAAAAATATTTGCGAAATTGTATTAAACTGGAATTAAAGATAATAACTTTAAGGAAATAACGATTATGTTTCCTTTTTCTTGTTTACGGTGAAAAATGTGAAAATTATCAGCAGTTTAGAGAAAGAACGGGTTAAGTCCCTCCAACACAAAGAGAAAATTCTTCGATCGTAGAAGATGTTCATTCCTGGCGAATCGTGGCCCAACAATTTATATTGACAAGTTTTATAAATTTTAATGACCGTGGGTACTTCTTGTAGCGTAACACACGTTTAGCAGCTAATTCGTATTTTGGCGTGTCTTCATTAAGTGGTACTGAAGAATGCTATTCTTTAACCGACTTCCAAAAGCAGGAGGTTTTCAATTCGATTGGTAGTATTTTCTTGTTTTTATTGTAAACTAGCTGAACCCGCGTTTATTGTCGTACCGTGGGTAACGGCACTGGACAAAAGTCTAAGGCTAGTCTAAAAAAAGTAGCCTAAGTTACTCCTTAGATCATCAGCTATCTGTTAGTGAAAGACCCGTCAATATCAGTCCAGTCGTTCCAGAGATTACCCGGAACAAACATGACAGGCAGACAGACAAAAATTTAAAAAAATATATTTTTGGTATATGCATTTAGTAAAAAGCGGGTATTTTAATATTACAAACAGACATGCCAATTTTATTTATTTGTATAGATGGTAGTTGCCGCAATTGATGATTTCAACAGAAAATAAAAATAAGATAAAATGGTAATAAAAAAGTAAGTAACCGTTAGTTATCTATACTTATGAAATAACAAGTCCTGACTGACTAACTGACTGAATGATTCATCATCGCCGAGCGTAAACTATGATAGTTAGGGCTCTGAAATTTGGTGAGTAGGATCCTTTTATTGAGTAGACCCCCACTAAGAAAGTAATTATGGAATTTCTACCCCTAAAGGGGTGAAATAGGGATTGAAAGTTTGTATGGAAGTCCGTCATTTTTTAAGTTAGAAACCTGAAACTTTACTTTCCGTTGAATTGAATAGCAAGCGAGCTATTGAATTAGCAAGCTAAAAATAGCAACTCTGAATAAATAGTTTGTATTGTAAGATTACAAAATTAAACTAGTTTATTTATAAAGAAAGTAGTACTTTTCAAAATAATTATATGAATCAAAAATGTTTTATAAACAAAGAAAATATTAACCCTGAATTTTATCAGAGCGACGGAATCGAAGTCCACGTAATCATCAGGTCATTCAACCATTCAAGGAAACAATTTTCCATTGACTAGAAAGAAAAAAACACTGAATTCATTGCTTTATTTCCAATTTACATAATCTCACCTTAAACTTGGCAGGAGAAAGCAACCGTAGATACGACTACTGGAACAGACACACAAAATCTATACAAATAAATAAAATTGGAGTGTCTGTTTGTAATATTAAAATAACTGCTTTATACTAAATGCATATGTATGTATATACGATACATATACCAAAAATGTAGTTGAAAAAATTTTTGTCTGTCTGTCTGTCTGTCGGTCTGTCTGTCTGTCTGTCTGTTTGTTCTGGGTAATCTCTAGAACGGCTGGACCGATTTTGACAGGACTTTCACTGGCAGGTAGCTGATGATCCAGAGAGTAACTTAGGCTACATTTTTTAGACTAACTTTGTCCCGCGGCGTTACTCGCGGTACAACAATAACCGCGGGTAACACCGCGGGGTTCATATATTATAAAAATAATGAAAAATAAACGTTTAGCGTAAATTTAGGTTCATCTCAAGATTGTAGAAACTATATTTCTTAACGAGATTTTAAAGGTTTAAATCTAAAGGCTGCTGTTTTCAAAATAATAGGAATATTTTATAGTTTCCCAAGAAAAGAAAATATTGGTGGTCCGAATATACGAGTCAAAGTTAATACTTTGTCAAAAGGGATTCGGGTCAGCGGTCCCAGTTCCAAAACCCCCCTGACACTGAGTTTGAAAAAAAAGCACGTGCGTCTCGGGACGTCCGATAGAAGTAATTACTCAAAGTAATCCAAGGTGAACTATTTATGGCTAGTGCTATGGGTTAGAGGGAGAGAGGAGGAGCCTGCCTACCGCTGCCGTATGCGTGAGAGAAAGGGAAGACAGACAGACTGACACCGTAACGCGTTACGAAACGAAGCGGTTTATCCTCCCATTAGAAGTTATTACTTCAACAACTTATCTTTTCTAGCACTTTAATATATTTTATTTCTGGGACTCCAAATTGATAAATTTCCTTCTTTAATAAGACGAAAAATTGTTTATCGATAGCCACCCTATTCTTAGTTCGTTATTGAAATATGGGAACGAGGGGAGGTATTATTGTATTTCAAAAGATGAAAAGTGCGGACTTTTTGTGATTCTCTTTTTCATTTAAGTGGGGGCACAGGAATTTTAATTCGAACTATCCAATTACCGTTAAATCAGTAGTAGAATTTTATTTTGTATTATGTTGTGGTGGTTCGTTTATAATAATAAGCACTGATTTTTTCTTTAGTTTTTTAGGAGTGTGTTATGTAAAACTTTAATTACTTATTTTCGACAAAAGTAAATCACGTTTTACATACATACAAAACTACCTAATTATCATACGAAAGTAAATATGATTTTAATTGAAATTCAAGTATAATTTTATGTAAAAAGGGGTACAAAGTTTTTGCTTCACGTAGTAAAATATAACCTATCGCAGTCCCCTGCTGGGCATATGCCTCTCTAATTGCACGCTAATTGTGCATGGCCGGGAGTTTTCGTTGGATGTTTTTTGGAAGTCGGATTTTTTTTTATTAAACCTTTTCATTTTTCTATTTTTAGCGCAAACAACCATGGGTTATTAGTAAGTTGAACTATTACATATAATTTCTACTGATGCGATTAACTTTAGTGGTTTGAACATGTATTAAAACTGAGTATGCTCAGTCTCCAAAATCATGTTGAGATGCAATATTTCCATGCATCTCAACATGATTTTGGAGGAGGAGAATGGGGACTGCGTCCAAGCTTCAATGCCGTGATGAAATAGAAGCTGGCGATTACTTAAAGCAAAATACATTAAGGGGTTAGTTTTCATAGCGTCTGTGTCAACAGTCTATGAGAAGACTACGGGGATGTTAAACGGGGAATAAAATATGTTACAAATTTTGGATACTCGCAAGGGAATCAATACCTATAGGGTACTTTCCGTGAACTCAGAATCTTGAAATTTGGTATGAACCGACGTCTTATAACACTGATAAAGTAAAACACAATTTAATGAGCGATTTAAGCTGCAAATTTTCGATACTTATAAGGGAATAAAAACCTACAATACATTGCCAGCGAACTCAAAATCATGAAATTTTCAACGAAGCAACGACTTATATATAACACAGAAAAGGGAAAAATTGCAAAAAGCATACATTTTTAGGTACATCATATAATGTACCTACAGGTTGTTTGTACGGAACTCTCGGTGTGCGAGTCCGACTCGCACTTGGCTGGTTTTTTTATTATGCTATTCTTGATAATTTTTAGCTGTTTTAATTACACACACAAATAATGTTTCATTTTACTTGACTTTTATTGCCTTAGTAACCGAACGCAATTGTGTACAATGTACCTAATTTATTTGAACATTTCTTTTCTTGAAAGTTCTTTAACAAGAATGAAGAAATAATATTAAAACCGTTGACAAAATCTGATGGAAATTTCTATTACTTGTAGGTATTTATCGAATCAAAGGTAGTATTTTATTTAATGAAAAATGACTATAGATTGCCTTATGGAAGGCAAAAGCAGAATCCAAGAGTATAGGTCACTGCAAATGCAGACAATGCAACAGTTCAGCATGGTAACCCACACTGTGGTGACCTTGTGATGCTTCTGCATCATTGGGCTGGATCAAGTTGCATAATTCTTTTTATGTTTTGAAAATTGTCAGGACAAGGTTTGCATAGAAGAAAATTAAAAGGAAACTACTAGTGCTATATTTTCTTAGTGCGCGACTGCACACTGCTCGTGGGAAGCTGAGACATGCGTAAATAGTAAAACAAGGTTTTTGAAATTTTTTTTTCACGAAAAAGAACCGGTAAAAAGTTTGCATGGTCCATTTTAAATTATCTCATCCACAGGAATGATTTTCATTACCTTCTTTGATATGAAAGTATTTGAATTATATAAAACTAGTTGCTAACCGCGGCGACGCCCGCGTGTATGTGTCGGTTATCGATACCTATGTGCTATTCTGATGTATAAGCTATATTACTGTAAAGTTGCATCCAAATGCGTTCAGTAGTTTTTGCGTGAAAGAGTAACAAACATCCATCCATTCGTCCGTACTTACAAACTTTCGTATTTATAAGATTAGTATAGATTATGACATCGAATGCCCTTAATACAGCTTGAATTCCTCAAATTTTGTTAATATAGATAACCAACCTGTGATTTCCTTTTTATATATTTTTAACCAGATATCCGAAGAGATTTTCGGATCCAAACGAACCAGTGTTCTTTGTTAGTCATATTCGAAGTTAATCTAATTTTTTAAATGGATTACAAATAAATAAAGTATGATAATAACGTATCTTTAAATTTTATTTCATTAGTGCACACACGGGTCATTGAATTAAACATACTTTATTATGTTATACAATAGAGCTATACTGATTTTTATGTATTGTAATTATTTGAAACATTTTCAAATTGTGTTGGATCTTCTACGAAGGCAGTACATCTCCCATTGTTTGACTTCTGATGAAGATGTCGGTTTTATTAATTAACATATTCATGGCCTTCGTCATAATGGGTTTGTGTAGGCAGTTTTTTATTTGCTGCCTATAGTCATTCATGCGCTGATCTGTTTTGTACACTGTAAAGTACATGTAAAATTTTTAGAAAAAAAACCGACTTCAAGAAGGACCAAATTGAAATGGGACCACATGGAAAGTACACCAGCTTTCAAATAAAATAAATAAAATAACAAATGCACTAGTCGCCCTTACGAATTTCTAAGGTTTCCCTCGATTTCTCTTGGATGTCATCATCAGATCTTAGTGTCCTTATCTTGGTACCACCGTTGGACTATCACTTTTCCATTAAAATAAGAATCATCAAAATCGGTGCATAAATACATAAAAATGTAAAAAATCAAAATTTACTTTTAACATATCCAGATACACGGTAGGTATATAGAGTAATTAACAGAATTTAACAATGCGTAAAATGTACATTTAAAATGTTATAACAGGCAACTCTCGTCGTATTACTTGCTATTTTGGCTATGATTTTTCATTGAAATTCATACCTTCATTGGTGTCTATGACAGTGGCGTTGGTGAATCTAAATATTAGTTTCCCTTTGGGTGTACTTTTTGAGTTTTGAGTAACAACAAAAAAGTGCGGCATGTGATCGTCAGTTACAAGTACCGAATACAGTCCATAGTTAACAATATCATAGTCATCTGAAAGGAAATGTTGAAATAAAGTTATTAAGTTAGTTAGTTAATTATTTTTCCTGCAATTTGAATACGATGCTACATACAACATTCTTTACAATTTAAGTACAGAGGATCTTATATATATTTCGTGTCAGATTTGTTTATATAAAAGTACCCATTGCAAGGGAGGGCTTTTATGCAATTACAGTGATTTGACATATCATTCCAAGTCAAGGGGTGATTGGGCTGAGGGCGTCCACAATCAGACTAACGGTTAAGTTAAATTATTAACTGATTCCGCTAAATTGTTGTCTCTCCATCACTCTGTGATGCTGTGTTCGACAACAGTCATATATTTATCTATACATTTCAACATGCTGCTGCCGCCGCTGCCCCGCTCCGTCTGAGAAAATAGAAAAATAATCGGAAGTATAAGGCCCTGCCCAGAAGTTAACGAGCCAGGTATTGAGTCCTCGTCGTCTTATGCCACTTTTTAAGGATGTAGAAATTTTACTTATGTGGAGATTATTCATAAAAATACTCACAGGTAGTAACTACAGCTGTTCCTTGTCCACGAAACACTGGCTTTTCCGTATTTTCTTGGGCTTCGAAGTTGAAATGCGACACCAATTTAGGACAGGACAGATATTGTCTCCATTTTGTAGAAGTCGCGTTTAAACTAAAGAAATGCAATTCATTTTATGTAAATGCATCGTGATAAAACTATACTTTTGCATCCATGAGATGCCTCCATCAGAGTGATATTACTGCCTAACAAAAACCGGTGAACATCCAGCAACTCCATTGTTTCTTTTCAGTTGCATAAGTGAATGAGCGTCGAAAATTAGAAGGGCTGCGCCCCTAGTCAAGTTGCAAGCATTCTTCTTTCTGCTATCGTTAACGCCTACATTCTCGTGTGTCATTGGCTAATCTTAGACAAAGTAATCTGAGACAAAGTATTAGTCAATGACACACGAGAATTTAGGCGTTAACGATTACAGAACGAAGAACGCTTGCTACTTGGCTGCGGGGGCTGGTTTTAATCTGAGACGTTTAGTTCTTGAATGTAATGATAACTAGGAGTCAATATTTGACATTATCGCACAGGTCATATCTTCGTAGATAACTGAGTTATAAAATAATCACTTTGCCCAATTATTAATTACAGAGTGGACGTGTGTCGAACTGTGCTCAATAATATTTAAACTTATCAAATAGTGCGCAAAGTATTCTAAGCCTGCTGCATAGTATTGCACTCCCAATTTCACCTCTGCGAGAAAAGGAATTGCCGCCGTCATCGCTATCTCACTCCGACCCGCTGTGCCGGCTGACCACTGTATGACGGGTGCGCATGTTAATTGGCTCCGGAACAATACAAGCCTTGTGTAAAGCGCCTACGGTCTACATTCCACGAATCGACTCCTTCGATGTCTCGACTCAAACGGACACCTCCAACGGCTTTTAACAATTTAATACACCTCATGTCGGACTCAGATATTCCGCATACAACATTCAGTAATGTTGGTAACGTAAATACCCATAAACGGCCGCGTACAAACTGTTCTCGTACCAATAATGACCTAACTGAATTCAAGGATGAAATCAGAAACATGTTACGAAACTAGAAAACAGAACAAAAAGATTATATCGACAAATTATACAACAAGCAGTCGTTTGCAGTGACAAAGTTAGTGGCTGAAATCGCACAACTTAAGTCGCAAATTGACATGGTACAGAAGTCCGATTCGGAGATAGAAAAATCAATGGTTTTCATAAATACACGGTTAGTGTATTTATATATATATATGTATGTATATACAGCAGTTAGTCATTAATCAAACCTTCAGTTTGATTAATGACTAACTGCTACAAAAAGAAAAAAAGTCTTACATTCACACTATTGGTGTTCTTGAAAATAAAGTGCAGGACTTGCAGCAATCGACACGATCTTCGTGTGGGGAAATACGCAACATACCCTCGATGGTGAAGGAGTCTTTTTCGAAATCGACTACAGTGGTTACTAAACTGGGATCGGTAGTCAAAGTACCCCTGTTGGGCATGGAAATACGTAATCTTTACCGTCATCCAGGTAAACAAGGTGTTAGTTTACCGATTGTTGCTGAATTTAACTCTGTTCAAACCAAAATGCAGATCATTGCTGCGGTTAGAAACTACAACAGGGTCCACGGCAGGGATGATTGCATCAATACCACTATTAGTATGGTTTGCGAGCGTAGACTCATTTATGTGGTTGAACACCAGCCAGTCAGCACCAGGAAGTTATTCTTCAAAGCGCGAGAATTTGCAAAGCTGAATAAATATATATGTTCTGTTAGATAAAATACGGGAACATCTTCCTACGGAAAGAGGAGGGTACTCGTCAAATTAAAGTGAAGTCGGAACAATGTCTTTTTAACCTAGAAAAGAAACCGTAACTGCGTTTTGTCGTTAGCCTAATTTCATTGTTTATCTTGCAAATTTCTTATTGTTTAATTTTAACCGCAAATATTTCTTTTACAAATATGTGTAAAGTTATTACACCGACGACTATTTTACAATTATACATATATACAAAACATCGAGCATTTTTCATATTCCACAACGCCATATCTTAAATTCCAAACAATAATTGTAAACAAAACTCTTATTCACATATTGTTATTTGTTCAAACCAGACAAACATATATGATTCTGAAACACACACACACAGTTCATGTACATCTCAATTCATTCCTAAGTTGGGTTACACGCGTATTTTTTACATATACCGACTGCTTACTGCCGATTACTACGTGACGCTTAAATTTTGATATTAACTCTAATATATATTTCCGTGGGAGAGCCAGGCTTCGGCATGTATGGGCCGGCTCGACCGGCGTAATACCACTTGCGTGCGGAATGAAATTGCCCTCGCGCTGTGTTTCACCGAGTGAGTGAGGATACTGGAGGCCCATACTCCAACCCTTCCCTACATCCCTTTCTCCATCCCCCAAAGGCTGGCAATGCACTTGTGACGCCTCTGGTGTTGCGGGTGTCCATGGGCGGCGATAATCACTTACCGTCAGGTGATACGTCTACTCGCTTGCCCCCAATACCATAAAAAAAAAAATGGTTGTGTCTCAAATAATCCTGCAACAGTCTCTTTAACCTCTTATTTAGATAGTATTGTCGTGTCATTTTAATGGCTCATCAATAATTTGAAAGTTGCCAGCATGTTATCAATAAGAAAACCCTCCATAACATACTGTGATTATAATAAAATTCCCACACTTAATATTGTATAAATGTTCCGAATGTCATCGCGGTGCCTCAGTAAAAGCGTATGTGACTCTTATGATAAGGTCGAGGGTTCGATTTTCGGGTCGGACCATGTGTCGGTATGATCTGCAAGTGCTTTTTTCGGGGTTTGTGTTTCCTATGTGTAATTTGTGTATGTACAGAAATATGCTGTACTACGCTAGGGACACGGGTTCGATTTCCGGGTCGGATCATGTGTTGGTGTGTTCTGAGGGTGTTTGTTTTGGAGTTTGTGTGTTTCCTGTGTGTAATATGTGTATGTATACAGGGATGCTATGTGTATGTATATATGGATTGTGTAATTGTGTATGTAAAAGAAGATGTTGTACCATGATCGGGTCACAGGTTCAATTTCTGGATCGGGCCATATGTTTGGTACGATCTGCAGGCGTTTTTTTTCGGGTTATGTGGTATTATTTTCTTCTCACAATAAACACTCCTATACTTTTCTTACTATCAAATAAAATTCAATCAACTTAACACTTCTATTGTCACTGCAATTTCCACTGAAGAGCAACAAATAGAATGTTATATTCTTAGTGAAACTAGATTATGTTCACAAAGTATTAACTTTGATAAAAACAATAAAGATTTAATATCTGTCCTCACATTAAATATCAGAAGTATTCATAAATATTTTGACCTATTTTTGGCATTCGTGTCAGCGCTGAATTTTCCCATAGATGATTTATGTCTTAACTGAAACCTAGACTAATGTTCTGAACAAAAAACAGTATTAACCAAAATGACGGTGTAGTCATTTATGTACGGGAAGAACTGGAGGCAACATCTGTGGAACTAGTATTTTCTGAGGGCAACTGCTTACTAATAAACATCAAACGTAATTATTATTTAATTTGTTCATACCGATCGTCAAGCTTAAGAAACACTTCGAGCGATTTACACTCACTGGACCAAGTCCTCAGCAACACAAAATATTATTTTCACTGCAGACATAAATATTAACACGCTCGATGAAAAGAACGGACAGGTACAAGAATATCCGAATCTTCTAGCCATGTATGGCAAAACTCGGCATCACGAAACCTACCAGGCTTAAAACTTGCCTTGACCACTTTATGGTTAAATGAAATAGCTATTGACAAACGGTAGTATTTGAGCAGCAGCTTCACAGGATCACTGCCCGATATTGCTGTATATCCGTAACGAGCTGCTCAATATATATTATTTTATATAAAACGGCTGTACAGAGTTTTGTTTTTTTTATGTTACAATAAAGATTATTATTATTATAATATAAAAACACACAGCTGTGCTAAAAGAGAAATTAATTAAAGGGATATTTTTAACACACTGATTAATGAATCCTGGCATGATATCTACTAGACTGGTGATAGATATAATGATAGCGGCCAATGTACTAACTGAAGAACTCTTGACAATTATAGATCACAACACTAAGACATATTTAATGGCTAGTCGGTACAAACCTCTGAAACCGTGGATAACTAAAGGAATCGTTAAATGTATAAGGAACTGCGACAAAATGCATGCTAAAGTTAAAAGTCACCAAGTGACCTTGCCCTTAAGCAGAAGTACTTAGACTATAGAAACACCACACATAATACTATCTAGAAAAACTAGCAAGAAATAAAAAGAACATAAAAGAAACAAGAAAATCATAAAGGAGGTATGCAACATTAGTAATTAAAAATCTATACCTCACGAACTTTTAAATATAAGCAATGCGCCAATAGACTCCTTGAACACTGTTAATGACTACTTTAATACTAATAAAAAGACATGTGGCACTCGGGGACTGCCGCGGTAAAGCTATTGCATAGCATTTTTATATTAGTTCAAGTTTTTTCTTTGATAGCACCAAAAAAAAAACTAAAATATTTTTCAAATGCTCCATCGCATTCGAAGTACACCGCCATCTATATTATTGTTGCCATACTGACAACAAACAAATGTAGGTTTGGAATTACCGGACCGTTACAATTTATCAAGCAGCATAAGAACAAGAATTTTAACATATAGTAGAAATGAGTTATTGGCTGAAAGGTCTACACCTTCACCTACGTGAATGATTTATGACGAGTTCAAATCTCATCTGGGCGTCGTCGTCTTTTTATGAATGTTTCCTAGACAAAAAAATTAAATTAAAAAATAAAAGGTATTTTTTAAATAAGTAATACAAAATTACCCAAAAAACAACCGATGCATATTTCAAAAAAGTCATTAAAAGTTCCGCTATTCATCGATAGATGGCAAAACTAAAAAGTATCACCGCTGTGCCGGTCAGAGTGGGGGGTGTTAGGTTTATTTTCGCTACGGAATTTCTGGATTCAGCCTCCACGCTCAAGGCCCACGATAGAAGCTATGCAATAGCTTAATAATAAAATAATGTAAGTACAAAAAGACTGCAATAGCTTCAAATTTAAACTACTTTTAGTAAAATGGCTGAATGACTACAGCTACGATGACATTGAGAACATGATCTTGAAGAAGGAATAACTGGCGCAGTAGCCGGGTAATCTAGACAAGCACACATATAGAGACACACTACACATGCACACACAGACGCACGCACGCACACACAAATATATACACAGGCCAGGTGTGTGGTTTCTGTACTACTTCTGTCTTTCTTGTTCTTTTTGTTACTTTCTCCTTAATTATTTAAGTTGATTGTATTTTGCAATTGACATACAAGAAGCTATGTAATTTGGAGTGAAGTCCCTGAAATACAGTTGACTCTAGTTCGGGCAGAGAATTCAAAATGTACTGTATCTATATACTTTTGTGTTAATAAATAAAAATAATAATAAGTACGAGTCTGATTTCACGTCTGTTACTATGAGATTGCCGTTTTCGATGACTACAGTTCATTCGTGTTACGAAAATAAAGGCACATAGATCAATCTCATCCGATTTTTTTAGAACCTAATTGATAAATTTATGGCAACAATTTTGTCACTATTAGTTGAAAAGCAAAATTTCGTACTCAGATTTATAGTACAGATAAACTTTATCCTCGGTTTCTAGACCAACAAAGAGACAATATCAACATCAAAATGCAAAGTTACTCACGTTAGTTTCGTAACTGTACAGTTTTTCAGATCCCTCATAGTGATGTTAGTTAATTTACATTTCACGTTTTCCGATTCTCCTTCAACGCTTTCTATATTTAATGGATCTAAGGGTTCAATTAAGCCCTTAACTCCATTAACAACAGTCTTAAAAACGTTAAATCCTCCTTTCGTTACACAATCCTCGTTGTCTAGGATACATACTTTTTTGCCTGAAACACACAATATACGTATAAAAAAGAGTGATGTTAGGAAACGTTTATTTAAAAATAAACCTAATTAGTTGCCACATAATTAATTAATTAACGTGTTTTTTTTTGTTTATGATCAAGCTACCAAAATGACTCTACTCTGCCTGATGGAATGCATAAGTAGAATCCAAAAGTGGTGGTCACTATCCTCAATGCAAACGTGGACAGAGCAGACATAGTGACCCAGACTATGGCGGCCTAGTAAGATGCTTTTTAACGCCCCGCTTATAGGACCCGGGATCATAATGAGATGGGAACACGTGCTGTGTTAGCGAGTTCCATGTTTTAATCGCTCGGCACAAGAAGGAAGAACCGAAATGTTACGTTCGAGAGCGTATGTCTTCTACCCTAAAAGGGTGACTGCGAAGGCCAGCACGTGTTGTCCTGTAGAGGAATGGAGGAGGGGGGATCAATTGGAAGAGCTCTTCAGAACACTCCCCATGACACAGGCGATAGAGGACTGCCATAGAGGCGATATTTCTTCGCAGCTGCAGAGGTTCTAGAAACTCGGTGGCTTCGGGACTACCGATGATGCGGACTGCTCGTCGCTGCAATCGATCGAGAGCGTCAAACAGATACTGTGCGGCACCATCACATAGATGAGAACAGTACTCCACGCACCGAACCTGGGTCTTGTGAAGAAGACACAGATGCCCAGGCGAGAAGAACCGTCTCTCCCTGTTAAGTACACCTAACTTCCGCGACGCCGCCTTAATGACGCTTTCGATGTACTCACGCACGTTGAGGCAGACATCCATTCCCAGGATACCGAGCTTATCTTGTAGGGGCAGTTGAGTGTTCCGAAAAGTGGGGAGGGAAGGAAGGGAGACTTTTTGGTAGATAGCGCGCACGCCTGTGTTTTTTTGGCGTTAAACTCGACCAGATTCTCACTGCCCCATTGAGAAATGCGGCTTAGAACCACGTCGAGCTCAGCTACAAGATCCCGTCGCTTCTCCTCAACATCCGCAGACTTGGCTGTAGGGTGACTAAAATATCGCCCATGAACTGTACTGTCGTCTGCATAGCAATGTATATTGCCAAGGGCCAATATGTCATTGATATGCAGAAGAAACAGCGTGGGCGACAGGACAGAGCCTTGAAGTACACCAGCGTTTACCTGCCAATAATCAGAGGCCGCACCGTCGCAAAGGACCTTAATGCTGCGCTGGTGCAGGAATGCGGCGACCCAGGTGCAGAGTTTTGGAGGCAGGTCGAATGCGGGAAGGTTGGAGAGAAGCGAGCGGTTCCAAACCCTATCAAAAGCTTTGGCCATGTCGAGGCTTTTTAGAATACAACTAATTTGTAAAATTATTTTATGAAATCACTTGCTAATTGAATGTATATATGGTTATAAAATTTGGCATTTTGCTAGTTTATTTTTATTATAATCTTACTGTATTTTTTTAATTTAGTTCTTGGATTTAGGCAATAAACAATGATTAACAGACAAGTTTTTTTAGTTTTATTGTATTTGATTTTATGTACTCACATGGTTTATCACAATATGTATGGCATATGAAGCCAAGAAGAACGATGAGAGCCTTTAAGGTATTCATTTCGTCAAAGTGAATACAACTTACTGCACATGCAAGAAAAGTACTCGAATTTATACTGGTTATTTTAGTCATGACACACATTATTTGTCCATACTTCAGGTGAAGACAATATATTGTTATCTAGCAATTACTTTTGTATAATTTTGTGTGTTTAGTTTCGATTTATTATTAGGTAGGTATTGGCAATTGAAAAAACTGTCTTTCTAAATATTTTACTATCTACTATTCCATTTAGCAGTTAAGAATTATACATTATGCGTATATTGAATCTAAAAACAAAATATCCTCAAATGAATGTATGAAGAGAGATCCCTTTTAATAAAAAGGAGCATAATTTTGGGGATCTTCATATATGAAAGCCTAAAATTTTTAATAATATAGATAAATAGTAATTTTCTTTTATAATATTGTCTAAGCAATTACTTTCAAAAGAAAAATAAATAAATAAATATTTCGGACACTTAACACACAACGTCATCTAGTCCCAAACTAAGCAGAGCTTGCATTATGGGTACTAGACAACTGATATAAATACTTATATACTTTTTTTTTGTAAATACATACATATTATACATAGAAAACACCCAAACTCCGAAACAAATATTTGCAGATCATACAAACATTTGGTCCGACCCGGGAATCGAACCCGAGACCTCAATAACAGCATTCGCGTACGCTACCACTGCGCCACCGAGGCAGTCAGCGGCTTCTTATCATTTTTAGAAATTAATTAACAAAATTTTCCATTTATTACTGTATGACCCTTTCAAAGTAAAATGTTTTATAGAAAAAACTAGCTCTTTCCCGCAGCTCCGCCCATGTATTCTCGGTTTTCGGAGTAAAGAGTAGCCTATATTCTTCCTCAAGAATAAAAGTATCTTCATGCCAAATTTCATAAAAATCAGTGCAACGGTTTGGCCGTTAAAGTCTGACAAACAGACAGAGTTACTTTCACATTAATAATACTTATGTTATCTTAATGATACTTATATTACTTATATAATCTAAATGGCACGAATGTATACTTATATGCATTCGTGCCATTGCACATTTAGATAGAAGACATAGATAATTTGCATTTGTCTGTGTAAAACTAGTTTAAAAAATTCAGGTTTTAAATATAACTAATGCTTGTTTATCGAACAAATGAGTTTCGTTGTAAGTACACTATCTTATTAAATATTTCTTATTTTAGGAATATTTACAATGGAAACCCATTCTTTTTATGGTTCCGTGCCAAAGGCAAAAAACGGAACCCTTATAGATTCGTCGTGTCTGTCTGTCTGTCCGTTCGCATGTCACAACTTTTTTCCGAAACTATAAAAACTTTACTGTTAAAACTTGGTAAGTAGATGTATTCTGTAAACCGCATTAAGATTTTCACACAAAAATAAAATAAAAACATAAATTTTACTTAGAACTGAAATTCAAAATTTTGTTTTTCATCAAGCCTTTGCCTCTGGGGTATTTATGGATAGGTTTCCAAAAATGATATTGCAGTTTCTATTATCTTTTCTTTTCTTTCCTGAACTTAATAGTTTGTGCGTGAGACACTTCCAAAGTGGTAAAATGGGTCCCCCCCCCCCCGTAACTTCTAAAATAAGAGAATGAAACAACTAAAAAAGTATATGATATATATTACCATGTAAACTTCCACCAAAATTGATTTGAACGAGATCTAGAAAGTAGTTTTTTTAATACGACATAAATCGTAAACCGCAATTTATCGATCAAAGTTGCAACGAACTACAAGAACAGTTATATTATGTTACTTGGCCATTGTTACATTGTGCTTTTTTTAAAATAATTACTAGTTATTGCTCGTTCATGACTATCTCTTATTTCTAACTAACTTTGTACATGACAACAACAATGGCTATCGACAAATATAACTCATGATAAGTATATACATTGTGTAAATCGTTTAAATAATGTCACCTGACTATGTCCTTAAAAGATATATAATGGTGAGTAGAAATAGAAATTAAAACGCGTGTTACAAATATCCACGAGTGGGATATCAAATAAAAGGGCGTAATACATATAAAACGAAAGTTTAAGTTTCATCAAACTCGTTTTAGTCATTTAGGCGTAAAAATATAAAAGGAAAGATTAAACGTTTCTATTATATCCCTTCAAAGGAATGTTAAAGTTTAGTAGATCCAAATTGACTATTTTACTTATTATTTGAATTGCATACTATCAGTTGCTTTGAATAGTTATTTATTTACTAGCTTACCCGGCGAACTTCGTACCGCCATATTTAAATATCTGTCACAACTTCCCACAGGCAGTGTACAGTCGCGTACAAACAAAAATTGACTTTTCCCGTTATCTTTTAATTCTTCTTGTGCACAAACCTTGTCCTAACAATAACGAACACATATAAAAAATAATTATTTAATTTGGTGCAGCCGATCTGAAGATATGCGCTGTTCGATACCAAATTGATGTTTTGTGAGAAAACTGTATGCTCTTAAGATGCGTTCCCTTTGTATATATATGCCCTAAGGCAAATTTAATTTGTAGGGACATTTTAAGGTATGTCAAGCTTTAATGTGATTCAGTTTGGAACTAGTTTTGTGAGATGTCGGTTGGTGCCGTGTCTTAGTTGTTGAAAATCATTGTATTTAGCTCGATGTAGGATTAGAATGACCATCGAGGATCGAAATGTTGTACCGGGTATCGAATAAAGATTAGGCATCTCCCTCGGCCTTTTTAAGGGTAATTGTAAAACAAGTAGGTAACCGTTCGGGACGGTTCTCGTAACATTGGGAGTCATGTGTGAGTTATAAGCTAGTGGATGGCATCAAAAGAGGTACCTCTTCTCCACTGCGCAGTGAACACACCAAAAGAAGACACATAAAGGAGACTCGAAAGTACCTTGTCATCAATATTGTTATTTTAACGGGAGGAATCGGCCTAAGTTGATTTCCTTATCAGAAAGACAGATTTTCGACTGATCTAGCTTCTGCCTAATGGGCCCGCAAAGGCTAGATCAAGGGCTTCCTTACTTCAAGGATCGAAGTCTGGTAAGAAAATGAAATATGCTCGTACATACATTCCGGCGATTCATTTTTACACTACATGTGTAAAAAGATAACAACTAATTATTTATTCATACCAACTCATTAAATTTTATGAGTTTAATAAACGTCGCGCACATTAATTAAGTACAATCTATGTCATGAACTAATTCTAATCAATATTGTAAAACTCATTTCTTTATCCGACTACGAGGAAACCAAAAGGAAGGGTATTTTTGGTAGTCCATGTCTGTTTATAGATTCCACCATAGCGTCTAAAATACTGAACCGAATTTAATGAATAAGTTAATTATGACGTGGGTCACCCTTAGGACATGCGAATTCTATCAAAAGTTTGTAAGTAGTGGGGATTTAGTTTCTTAAATTCTTTTTGAGCAAAAATTTCAAATCTTTTTTTATTTTTTGAATTTCAACAAATTTATTTTCTTGTAAATCTTTGTGAAAGACATTGTCACATATTATTTACTTTTTTATTGGGTCCTGGTAGAAGAGGTAGTCACCCAAGAAGTGCTGGCTTAACGTCGTAAAGAGTGACATGCGTGATAATGGTCTTACTACCAAGGATGTCGAAGACCGGGTATACCTTTAGAAAAATAGTAGAACACCGACTTCGCTTATGAGTACCAAGAATTACCGGTTTCTTGGTGCTTACTTATAATAAGGGCTTCCTAGACTGTAACCTCCTTACAATACGAGCCATGTTTATTATTATATACCTGTTATCGTAAGATATAATATACAAAATAAAAACAAGTATAATTTTTATACACGTTTAGTAATATAATAAACAAGTGATTAATTTAACAAGCTTTTTTTTAAACAAGTTTTTATAACTTGTTAATAAAAAAATTACTTTATTTGATACATATTTTGGGTGTGGTGTTCAGAAATATGTACGACGCCATTTTGTTACGGTGGCAATTTGGGATTAATAATAATACCGACTATATAAAGTTGCATTGTCATCAGAACTAAAAGTACATTTTAAATTTCAGCTCAATCGGAAATCGGGAAGTGGATCAAATTTCATTTGCAAGATTTGATTACAGACAAACATCGGGACAGGTGAAACTAAATAAAAAATTGTAAAAACAATGTTTTAAAGAGATTTTAAATAGAGAGACATTACAGACAAAGTTATGTAATGAACCAATGCAAATTTTATTTTGTTTTTCTTTGCAGAGATTAGCACCAGTGTCAATTTTGTTGATGTTAGTGTGGTGGAATATATAGGAGTGGTGACACCTGTACATTCCAACGGGACAATGTAAAAGGGACCAAGGGGACAAACTACGCAGGACAACATCAGTGCCACAGAAAGTGAAGAAAACCTTGAAACAAACATTATAACAACCTGGTTGTCTAGCCAGCGTGTAGTAAAATGTAGTATTTCGTACAATGAAGGTAACATAATGCTAAATAGCTTACAAATGACATCTGGGGCGGTATACTGTGGGGATCTTGTGTCAACTGAGGTGAATTTGTCATACATACTATAGTAATCAAATATAGCTCACTTAGGACCCATAATATTTCATCCGCGGTCTTCCCCGTTTGAAAAAGGTGTCTGCCTATTTTGACTTCATTTTGCCCACTTTGCTAAGAAGGGAATCACTACCACTTCGTTCAGTAGTGGACTTTTAAAAGCTGAGTGTGATCAATTTTGTAGATAACCATAATAGATAATCTCAATATCCCTAGGCAAATATGCTAACATATCCTTACCTTTGCGTCGATATCCTCAATTCTGAAGGTCGTGACCTCTCTTAGCAGCCATTGTGCTATTTCTATCTTGAGCAGTATGTATAGCAGCATGGATCGTGGTGTCAAGAGTTGTGCGAACTTGGTCCGCCCGGCGCAACTGGCTACGGTGAGTTTTTTACCCTCTATCTATCTCTATCTCACAAAATAAATATTATTCTATCTAAAGGAAAACGTTTTTCAAAGTACACGAAGCGTTTATTACGCCGTATGAAAAATAAACTTTCAAATGGACTGTTTGTTTTGCATTTTTAACCGACTTCCAAAAAGGAGGAGGTTCGATGTTCCACTGTATGCATTTTTTTTTATATGTACGTTCACCGATTACTTCGTCAATTGTAAACCGATTTTGAAAATTATTTTGGTATTCAAAAGGGTATGTTCCCGGCATTTTAGGCACGTACTGTTTTTGTATATTTTCTGAAGTTACCCCAGTATTTGCGTCTGGTAGTCATCACCTCATGATGACGAGTTGATGATTTAAGATACAACTCCTTAACGATTAGGAGTTGGAGGATAAATCTTTTAATGTCAAATGTATGTATGTTACCTTCAGTCGTATTCTTTCAAGTTGTTTGGGTAAGCTGATGATGGAAGGTACAACTCCTCAACGGTTAGGAGTTGAAGGAAAATTCTATAATAATATCGATAGACCTTTAGTTGTATACTGTCAAGTTCTTCAGGTGTATTCGAAAGGATATGCTTCCGAAGTCCCATTACAATCATATCAGGATTTGATGATGTGGTCCCAGGGAAATAGAGGGAAACCCTCATTTGTTTAGGCACGTACTATGTTGTTTGTATATTTTCTGAAGTTACTCGGTATTTGTTAACATTACGATTTTTTCAAAATTTTTACTGAAACGATAGGGCATCAAACCGAGTAAAGCAAATTCACTTTAAATATTTGCTTTTGCTTTAATACAATTAGTCTTTGATAGTAGTGATGCTATTGCAACGGTTCGAGCAGAATATTGGATGGGTTAACATTGTTTGATAAAACAAATAGAAAAAATATTATATCCTTGGGAATAATTAACTCTGGTTTTAGGTAGTAATAAGTTCAACTATGTATCTAGTTGTTTTATTAGCAAAACAGTGTTCACTCAGGAACAATGAACGAAAGGCGACCTAACTACTAAGGACAATTTCTTCAAGGTAACTTTCGATGGACTGGAATTAATTCAACTGGTGGTAAGTACTTATACATAAATTCTAACAATAAAAACTAATAAAGTCAAAAAGTAAGTCTTAAACTGTAAAATATACACTTATTATGTATAATTATATGTACATATTTCTGTGAATTAAATAACCAGCTCATTTCCACTTCAACCTACTAACTTTCAGAGCTATGTCGGTTACCTTGGTTCTCTGACAGATCACTTTGTTTTTAACTTTTACTTCAAGATATCCCGAACATCGAAATTAAAAAAAAAATATATGAAAAAATGTTTTAAAATGAAATAATATAGGTATGTATTTAATATTTAGTACAGGTTAAATTCAATACCTAACATATGGACGGATGGAAAGGGAGCACTCTATATAATCCATTTGATTAGTTGTCAAACGTGATACATGGTGTTGATTAGATGTCTTTTCTTAAGGTGATACTTTAACAAATCATTAATTTTCGCTTACGATATATGTCATTCACACTTTGCCGTACCATTAGATTCATTCAAATCGAATCAATAACCGTATCAATTCAATGTAAATGAATTTATTTCAATGACCAAACCCATTAATGCATTTCCGCTTCGAATATTTGCGTTTGGTTTAATGCAATTTATATTTGCAGCAACAATGCTTCTGTGCTTGTTTATGTTGAACACTGGATGGTTTCGTGTTCTATTTTATTTAGTGATTCGCAATGAGCGATGCCCAATCATTTTATATGTATGTAAGTTTAGACATACTAAACTAAGTTAGTAAATACAATTTGATTCGATGACTTGAGATAAAATTTTAAAAAACGCAATGAACGATTTGTTGTTCAAAATCAATAACTAAACATAGACTTTATTAACTAGATTTTTGCTGTTGTTATCTTCACAATTCATGATTCAGTTGGAGAAAAGACAAACACTCAGTTGTTTTTTTTTTCACACCTACGGGTAAAATTGGAATAGTAAAAAATTCTCCAAGAAAGTCTGATTTAATTAATAAAGTAAATTTTAAATTAAAATAAACCGGCCCCTGGTATTTCCCAATATGACCTTATCTGCCTGCCCTATGCCCTGAAACCTCCCAAACCTCGCCCTCAATTTCGCCACATTCGCTGTTTCGGATGGATGAATGAGGAAAAACTGTGCTGTGGTGCTTTGGCACTTAATTGGAAACCTTTTCTTAAGGCGCGTACTATAGACGATAAGGTTCATATTTTTAAAACACTAGTTACTGACTTTTACGACCAATACACTCCTATTAGAAAAGTAAGAATCAAACGTGCTCCAGCCCCCTGTATATCGGTGGATGTCCGTGAGGTAATGAGACGCAGAGATAAAACGTTTCGTAAATTTCGAAAAAACAAAAGCGACGCAAACTGGTCTCTTTATAAGGTTGAAAGAAATCGATGTAATCAGGTGGTGCGTAATGCTAAGCGCTGTCATGTTATCAACAATCTCAATTGCCCTTCAGCCTCCTATATCTGGAAATTCCTCGGCACCCTGGATATCGGGAAATCCGGGTAATGTTTCTCTTCCACAACCTTTGGTTTGGATAACGTAAATCGATATTTCACCTCTCTACCACATTTTGATCACAAAACTAAGTACTTACTTACTTTAAGGTTACTTGGCTACCTCATCCGAATATTAATTCCTTTGCAATTTCTCCAGTTCCATTACATGATATCAAAAAGATAATCCACTCCACTAAATCCAACGCAATGGGCAGTGGCAATATTAACCGTCACATGAACATTCCTATCCTTGATCATCTTCTTCCTACGCTTACGCATATAGTTAATTTTCACTCGATTCAGGGACGTTCCCTTCACTATGGTATAATGCGTTTGCTTTATACTATTTTTAACTCTCCTAGCTCGCCTACATATCTAACTTCCTCTTTTCAGTTCCTGGGAGCCAAACATAACAGAACCCTCCGTTCCAGGACATTACTACAATGTCATGTCTTTGGGTTGGTTGCCGTAGTGTTGTAACCGTCAAAAGCCGTTTTTTGATCGAATAAAAACGGTTTTCTGAAAAATCGTTTACATAAATTACATTAAAAAAAGAGATAAATGTGTAATAACTGTATTATTTAATATTTAAACAAAAAAAAAACAATATGTGATCACATATATTTTTAGCTTTATTTTGATATTTAATATAATATTTTCATACTAACTGATCCGGCAAACGTTGCTTTGCCATAAAAAAAAATTGTTTAAAAAAAATATATGTTGTCCGATTCTCAGACATACCCAATATGCACACAAAATTTCATAAGAATCGGTCAAGCCGTTTCGGAGGAGTTTAACTACAAACACCGCGACACGAGAATTTTATTTATTAGATTATACTATATGATTTGGTTAAAAGGGGAGGAGTCCAACCCAGGATATTGAAAAAAAAAATATCCTTAATTTTCTGTCTCAAACGTCATTGATTCGTCAATGCTCCACGTTACAGATATACTGCCAAAGACAGTTCAAGTGATGATATGTTTTCTGGATCAAGTGACGAAAGTGAATAAAAATGTAAAAAATTTAGTGAATTCATTTATTTATCTGACCTCTACACTTTTTTATTCTAATTTTATTCTGGACTAGCAACCCACCTCAGGCTTCACACGGGTACATGATATCAGTGGCTTACCCTAATCTTGCGTCTAGATACGCCACTGATGCATAACATTCAATGTATTATTATTTAAAACACATAAACCTTCCGGAAAAAATCAGTACGTCGGGTTATAGTTTGTCTTGGTTTGGCTTTGACTCGTGCGTGTAAAAAAATTAAAATGTAGATTTCAATTTCAAATTTACAAATGAGTTATTTAGACCAAATCTAATATGATCTACTTCTAACCATGATTAGCGTAACTAGGTATTCTCTAATTTGAATTTCGCAATGTGTCGAAAAAATATTAAAAATTTTTTTCAAGTCGGCAATTCTTTTAATTCAAGCAAGACCCTAAAGTTTTGCTCATAAAGCTTTCAGAGCGTTTGATTAAGCTCCTCTGAGGGTTGGATAAACACGAAATGAGAAAACTTTAGTAAACAAGTACAGATTACTTGAGGAGGACATTGGGAGAAACAAAGAGAGTTATAATTGACGTTTGCGATTTTACTTTACAGTAGCGAAAGATTTAATGAGTTTGGCTTATATTTTTTCGGTAAGGCTTAAATGAGTAGTCGTATTTTAACAGGTTATATTTCAAAATCTTTTCCTGTTTTGTTCCCTCTGTAGAGAAATGAAGTTACTGTGTTATTTAACAAAATTAGTATTCTACGTAAATCGTAATTTCAGCGTCTCATGGTCACCGTTTTAGTCCTCGGCCCTCGAGGCTAATACACGCTAGTTCTTGGATTGAGAGTTGAGAATCTTCCGAATTATTTTATAGTTGTCTATTTTATAATTCTTAGAAAAGTTACGAGTTCTGTGGGGAAAGTACGTAAAGAATGACAAACCCTAATTGCATGAGTCTCTCTAATGCGAAAATCTTTATTATTGAAATTGACAATTTGGTGTTTCTTTCTTTTAATCTGGTTTGTTGGATCCGTGGGCGAAAGATGTCACTCATGACTAATATGCTCGGTTGCCCTATTATACAAAAAAATAGTACCTCCTCTCTCCCTCCGTGTGATATTTAAGCTATAGTTGTCAATTTACAAAATTTATCGTAATGGAACCAAAAAATGTAACTTATACTAAAAATATTGTTATTTGTTAAGTTGTGAAACTTACAAGCATGTACTAGTACTGTTACTCTTTAATAGATACCAACAGATTTGTCGGCATAACATCTCTTAGATGTTGGACAGCGTTCTGATTGTACGCATTCTAAATTCAATTCTGTGCTTCAATTCCGTGACGAAATAAATTATTATTTTCATTAAAATTATTTCATAAAATCAGTTTATACTCCCCTCTACCCCTCCAAAATTGTTTAGTTGAACTGAAAATATTTAATTGAATTGATAAAATTGAGATGATTTCACAAAAACCAACTCTGAAAATTAGCAATAGACGAGAATAACACTAAATCCAAACATCGAATGCATAATTACACTCCATTTCATTTGAATTAAGTATTTCGACAACACGGACCGTTATGTATTCCACCAATCACAGTTTAGGACATTAAATCGAAATTCTATTTATTTTTACGATTGAATTTACGATTTTCTGTACCTTAATTTACGATTTACGTTTAGTTTATATCGATTTATAATCGATAAATGGAGTTTATTTGAGTTGCAGTTCAATGGTTTTATGGTTCTGAGTTTTTTTAGAATATAATGATGTTAATATTAATTATAATAACTTTAAAATAATAATAACAATTAAAACCGACGACGACACGAGTTCCATAATGTTTGTTCACCCAGGAAGTTTTACTCAATAAACAAGTCCTAATTTCTATTATTATATTGTTTGTTTACCGATGTCAATTTCTAGAATCTTCTATTTGCAGCACATGCAGAATTCATAGAAATGTTATAGGCCATGTAAAAACACGGTACGATTCTCAGGAATGAAGCTGATACTGTTAATAATAGAGAATAGTAGGCAATAATATAAATCAATATTCAGCATTAAGTGAACCTATAGATTTGTATAAATTAAATTAAGCCTATAAAGTTCACAGCTAAACTTAAGCCTCTTCTTATTTCGATTATCTACTATCACTTTGATTTTTTCTAATCTGTAGGTATCTCATTCATATATTTGCTTATTACTGTAATGGTTATGAAATCTTACACTAACAAGAGTAAACGAAAATATGCAATATTAATTCATTCGCTTTACAGCAGCGGCTTACACAAGACTAATCTTGGTTTGATATTTAACGCTAGCTTATTGTACGCCGGCCTCGTGTAGGCTCATCTAGATTGTATGTCAGGGTTTAGTTTCACGAAAATTACATAAAACCTAATATATACGGTATATAAAGTTTAAGCTCTAATTGAATTTATGAAAGACTAGCTGAACCCCGCGGTGTTACCCGCAGTTATTGTTGTACCGCGAGTAACGCCGCGGGACAAAGTTAGTCTAAAAAAAGTAGCTTAAGTTACTCCCTGTATCATCAGCTACCTGCCAGTGAAAGTCCCGTCAAAATCCGTCCAGCCGTTCCAGAGATTACCCGGAACAAACAGACAGACAGACAGACAGACAGACAGACAGACAGACAAAAATTTTTTTAGCTACATTTTTGGTATATGTATCGTGTATACATACATATGCATTGATTAAAAAGCTGTTATTTTAATATTACAAACAGACACTCCAATTTTATTTATTTGTATAGATGGTTTTCTTGCGTAAAGGAAAATAATATTACTTATCAAGTATGTTGGGTAGTTCGAAATTAAACTATGTGATTACGTGGAATTTTATTAAGACCTTTTTTGAACACTTTGTACCTATCACAATTTATTTGAATTTGACGTTTTAGTCGGTGTAGGTGGAAATCATAGTAATGTTAATTTAATCAAATGGAAGTGAACGAAAATACTGGTTATTTATTATTTTGAGACTTAAAAATAAAGTGATGTGTTTTCAACTTCTGATTTCAACGATTTGGATCACAATACTATTTGAAATACTAATATTTACTCTACTTCAATAAGTATTTATAATGTGTAAATAAGTAGGCAGTGTTTTTAAACACTTGTGTAATGCGCAGTTTAATAGTGACACGTGACAAATTATTTGATATTTGCTTTCATATTTTAACAGCTGCTGTTAATCAGAAACTATGACGTGTGGTAAGCGCAAATCCAAAAAAAAAAACTTAATATCGTTATCAAAAAGTCCATGATCGCTTGTAAGGCTAAATGGTAATGTGGAAACTGGAGAACAAATAATAACGGCATTCTTAACTTCTCTTAGAAATAATAAACCTTCGGTTTTTGTTATCTGATGTTATGAAATATGTTATCTACGAAGGCGTGCTGTCACAATCAAGGTTCTTTAAGGTATTTGAATTCCCCTCTACTAGATAGCAATGCATAAATTTTTTATTAGGTCGAGATTAGATGAAGATAATGAAGCTATTGCATAATTTGAGTATTTTATTAAAAACTAGCTGACCCAGCGAACTTAGTACTACCATATTCGTGGACTAAGAAAATATAACAGTTTTGGTTTTCCATTTTTTTTTCTTTACAAACCTTGTACTGACAATAACAAACACATAAAACAAGGAATTATCCAATTTGATGTAGTCAATCGAAAGTTATGCGCGTACATACATTTCGGTAATTCATTTTATTTATTTAAATAAATAGATAACTCGTGCATGTACTCTGGCTACCTGAGTCGCCATTCTCAATATGTTGATCAAGCAAATGGTTGGCAACACAGTATGTTCTAGCTCACGATCTCTAACTAAAGATGTGTCTCAGGGTACAATATTGGGACCTATTCTTTTTATTATGCACTTTTCCGATATGGCTCGGCAGCTGCAACACTGCAGGCATCATATGTATGCAGATAATACACAGGTCTATATATTCTTCATGCCTTCAGACTATGAAACAGCACTTCAAAAGTTTTATAGGATCTACATAGACTTGTCGACTGGTCTGGCCACAATCCTCTCGTTCTTAACCTTCTGAAAACAAAATAAATGCTGTTCGGCACTAAATCTTAGCATCGTGCTATCTCAGACAACACATGTCCTGTAACATATGGCTAGTCGCCTTTTTGGCGTAATTAAATTCCATACTCCGGCCTACTTATTCGACAAGTTGGAATGGACATGTAGGCGCAACAAAAATTTGGGTAGGGAATGCTCACTGTTACTTTCAATACCACATCATAGAACAACAGCCTTCAGAGGTAGTTTTCGTTGCTCTGCGTCCAAATGTTGGGACAATATCCCTCCATCCATAAAAAAGAGAACCTGTATTTACTATTTCAAAAGCAAACTGAAGGAATTCTTACTGCAACATTAAAGAGAGTTTGAAGACATCTGAGTAGCGCTATATATAATGAGTCAGCTGTGACCTTTGATGCCGTGCTATGCTAAACCTCATCTTATCTAATTATTTATTACAGACACTAAATGTCTCCTATCACATTCAAATCCTCTCGGTTTTTTGAATAAAATTACTATTATAGTTATTTACAATGCTCTCAAATTAACACTCCTTTTGAATCAACAAATTTATATTACTAAACAGGCACGGTGCAACACTCTTGTGCTGCAGCTGACACCCAGCGCTAGCGCATCGCGCTAAGCATTATGCTAAGCTGTGGTCCTTATTGATACAGATGTAACTTTATTGTATTATATTTAAGATCTATACGCGTATCTATACTAATATATAAAGCTGAAGAGTTTGCTTGTTTGTTCGGAAACCGCTGGTCCGATTTGAAAAATTATTTCAGTGTTTGATGGTACATTTATCGAGGAAGGTTAAAGATTATATATCATCACGCTAAAGCCAATAGGAGCGGAGTACCAATGGAGAATGTTTCGAAAACGGGGTAAAATTATCATGCTACCGGCAATAGGAGGCGCAAACGAGGTTGCGTGGATCAGCTAGTCACTATTTAAAAACTTTGTAAAATGTGCCAATTAAAGTATTTTTCTTTCTTTCTACTCTAATAAGACATTTCGTAGATTGCGATTTAATATGGCTTATAATATTGACTGCAAGGTTAGCCTTATTGTTTAAACAGCCACTACGCCATTTTCTATGTTCAAGTGTTATGGGTTCAAATCTCATATTGGAAAACACTTTATATGATCCACAAATTGTTCTTCTACAATATATAGGTATTAGACTTCTGCAATATATATGAGTCTGGGTATTCTATGTGTCCGTTTCATGTATCTTTGTGAGGCCCTCGCAATGGAAGATGTGTATTTGTAAAAGGGAGTTGTTTTTAAAAATAATAGTTTTTTAAAACATTTTGATGTATTCACGTCAAAGGCAACAGGTAAATTCGTCAAAATGTACGGTACGCTAGTGATGTGTAGTGGAGTGACTGCCTCGTTGGTCTTGCGGTCGGCGTGTGCGACTGCTGATCATGAGGTCTCGGGTTCGATTCCCGGGTCGGACTAAATGTTTGTATGATCTACAAATATTTGTTTCGGAGTTTGGGTGTTTTCTATATATAATATGTATGTATTTACAAAAAAAAAAGTGTATATGTATTTGTATCAGTTGTCTAGTACCCATAACACAAGCTATGCTTAGCTTGAGACTAGATGGCATTGTGTGTTAGATGTGCGAAATATTATTATATTAATGATATCATAAAATCAAAAAAAAAATGTCCTATACGGGTAAAAGGGAAAAAATTATGAGTTTTAAATCCTTTTGTAGACGGATACTCTCGACAGAGTGGTCGTGGATGTAAATGGGCTGGTTTGTATATCGCCTTTGCCACTCATTTTCAGGACTGCTGTATGTCTTGTGAAGTCCCTTTATATTTGCTGGTTTTTGCATTGTGTTCCAGTCAATTTGTCTGTAGTTTTAATTAGATCAATTCATCGAGTTGGGGGAGCTACCCCGTGGTTTTGTGCCTTCCACAGAGCCCTCAAATCTCTCCATCGAGTCCACTAGAAATGTTCCCAGAGAACTTCAATATACCCACATGCACTGGGGATAACCTGTTTCTCATCTGAAGTTTTTTGAAGAAGCTGCTAAAAGACGGGTATCGTCAGTCAGTACGTCTCGCTGTTTTTGATTATGTTATTATTATTATAAATATTACATACTAATTACCATTTACATAATTATGATATATGTAAATGGTAATTAGTTACGACCATGGGCATATGATCGTTACTAATTACATCTGTTTGTCCCAATGCTATAAAAATGTAAATAGGTAAAGATATTATCTTTTAAAAGTTTCTACTTTGATTAATGACGTCTGTAATAAAATAATTTATAAATAAAATCTTTGCCGAAGGTATCGTGGAATTTACCTATTCTTAGAGACAATAGGTTTATAACTACAGCTTCTTCGTCTTAGCTACAGAAACGTTCAAAATAGGAAACGCAATGCCCCATTCCTTTTTGTTTTACTTGGGTAGGTACGTTAAAATGCGGTTTATTTGGTGCAGTGATGTTCTCCTAGCCGATTACGGCTACGGCGGCCAGTCTCAACAGAGACCAACCAACTATGCAGGAGATATTATAGTGCACAAGTGTGTGCGCAAACACAGGTGCACTCTCTGTTCCCTCACTCTCAGAATCCGATGGGACGGTTAACCGACACGATCGGAGAGAGATCAGGCGCAGGACCGACAGCTTAACGTGCTCTCCGAGGCACGGGGGTTCAGACCCCAACTTCCAAACTCCGAGCTGTTATTAAGTATTTATAGAATTAGAAAAACTCAATAACACCTTTGGCCCAACCCGGGATTCGAACCCGAGACCCGTTGATCAGCAGTCGCATACATCAACCGCTAGACCAACGAGGCAGTTTGCAGTGGTGCAGTACTGTGTTAATAAATCCCACACTCAATCTTCACAGCCGTTAAGAGTTATTTGAAAGAAAAGCTTTAGTATCCAAGAGTATCTCCGACGGTCTAATTAACTGCTGTCGCAATTTTGATGTTATTTGAGCCGGCCAAAGTGACTCTGCCTGATCGAAAGCATATGCAGAATTCAATAGTAGTGTACACGTTCTCACTCCGGTCTCGCACTCACCAACTCGAAAGCACGAATGCTTTTAATCTAAGTTGTTCTCATTATATTTCTTAATACAAGACCACGTCTTTTATTGACCAGTATACTCAACTTTTATTAAATATATTATTGTTTTATGAGAGCTGTAAATTTTCTCCTACACTTGTATCGTATGTGGCCATAAATGCCTCGTTGGTCTTGCGGTTGACGTATGCGACTGCCGATCAAGAGGTCACGGGTTTGAATCCCGGGTTGAGCCAAAAAGTGTTATTGAGTTTTTCTGATTATAGAAATACGTAATAACAGCTCGGAGTTTGGAAGTTAGGGCCAACTTCCAAAGTAAATTTTCCCATGCTAAGACCAATTGTATGTGAGTTTATTCACAATAGGTAATAAACTATATTTCTGGTAACCGTAGGATGTCATTTTTTGTCTATCTACCTAAATCAGAAATTTACCCAAAACAAACAAACAAAAATGTTAATAAAGTTAGGTTTCAAATACATGTTTAGATTAAATACACATTCATGCAAATGAAAAAAATTGAAGTGGATGTGTGTCCCGGACTTCCGAATAATTTGTAAAACGACTACACTGATACTTTTTACGTTTTACGGTATATACGCGGGCGGAGCCGCAGTCAAAAGCTGTATTTTAACCTGAAGAATGAAAACCGCAATATCCGACGTAAATTCGGAAGGAACCGCGGGAAAATCATGATTACCAATCCGAAACATTAATTCGTTCGCCGGCTCCATAAACACATTGGGCAAATCCCATCTGAGAAGGTTATAATAAAACGTTCAATCTATTTAAAAAAAGTATGGCATTATCTAGTGTGGCTAATTTAAATTTGTTGATTAAATAAAAAACGACGTCGGGAGGAAAACTGTAATCGCACAACCACGAGCACGTTTGTAACAGGGATGCCAACATAAAAAATAAAAATTCTCCTGCTAATTACATTTTAAGTCAGGTGCACATTATTTCATGAGGAAGGCGTACGCATTGTTCGTATTCAAGGTAGTAGAGCCACGCTGATTTCAGCACGAACGGGCCGGCTCGACCGGGGCGGTACTACCCTCGCACAGAAAATCAACGTAAAATGACAGCGATCATGCTGTCGTGTTTCGTTGGTGAGTGCGAGACCGGAGGCCCAATGATGCGGAAGCATCATTAGCCCGCCATGGTGTGGGTCACCATGCTGCATTGTCTGCATTCGCAGTATGGTGACCACCACTCTTGGATTCTACTCATGCTTTCCATCAGGCAGAGTAGAGTCATTTTGGCAGGGTCAAATATAAAAAAAAAAAAAAAAAAAAAAAACTGATGTTGAATGACTCTCCTTTCAATCAGAAGACTTCAGATTCATCATTGGGCAGATTTTGCTGAAGGCTCTCCGAATGGTGCCGCTTGAAGTTCTGATGTCAGCGACACGGTTAATACCATCCGGGCCCGGGTAGACTGTGGTGATTCTTCCCAATCTCCATTTTAACGGTGGCATATTGTCTTCCTTAATGACCACCAGAGTATCAAGCTTCAATTCATTCCGTCGAGAACGCCATTTTGATCGCTGCTGAAGTTCAGATACATACTCTCTGCTCCATCTCATCCATCTCCATTTCTGTTGAAGCTGTGCAATTTGTTGAAATTGAGTTAAGTGTGAAGTCGCACAACTCTGACAGTC
This sequence comes from Spilosoma lubricipeda, assembly GCA_905220595.1. NCBI lineage: Eukaryota > Metazoa > Arthropoda > Insecta > Lepidoptera > Erebidae > Spilosoma > Spilosoma lubricipeda. Next base: position 7,444,421 of record HG992300.1, read on the forward strand.
TGGTTCGGGCAGAGCAGTAAGAGCAACAAAATAGAAGGCAATTCCTTCATTTGCCATGACTTCAGACAGAGAATTACAGTTGGACTTCAAACATTTCGATATGTCATTATATGCACAGTCAAACGCAGTGCCATTATCTGAATAAATATTTACGGGGTTTCCTCTTCTTGCAATAAACCTACGTAAAGCCAGTAAGTAACAATTGCTTGTTAAGCCGCCCACCAACTCCAAATGAACCGCTTTAGTTGCAAAGCAAATAAAAATTGCGATGTGCGAATCCTGCAACCTCGACCTTGACGACTAGCTGACAATATAGGACCTGCACAGTCCACGCCTACGCTCTTAAAAGAATAGGAGGAAGGAGTTATTATTTTACCTTTCAGGCGAGTGCATCTCAAACACCGATGGTAGCATTTTCGTGCTAGGTGGCTGTGGAGCTTATCGTGGCTAACAACAATGTGGCCCAGCGTGCATTTGCTTTATATGTTCCTGTGTAAATAATAATTTTGTCAATTTGTGAGTGGAGTACAGTACCATGGTAATATTCAGATTTTTAATTAAACATTGTCTCATTGCAATCAAGGTCATCATCATCGTCTTAGCGTTATTCCCGATTGCTTCCATTCTGGAGCCCGGGGTCTCATTGCAATCAAGGTAGTACATCAAATAGTAATACTAGATAGAAAATATGGGTGTAGGTGATAGTGAAAGCGATTTGCGTTAGAAGGTTACCTTTACCTTGTAACTATAATCGTATGAAATTTAGATGATGCCCTGACGTAAGTCGGGCCACCTACAACTTATAGATGGCCCCCTTCTGGGCGCACTAATATATAATAAGCGCTTGCACCACCACCTCGGCCTACTTCTTCCTGGGTGACAGATGGCCTCACCTGTCAGCTCCAGCCTTGCGCATATGGAGGTCGGAGATCGCTCTACGTCTCCTTCGGAAGAATAACTCGCTCTCAGCAAGAGACACCGGAGTTCTACGCGCTCTTGCTCCGCAACATGGCCGCAATCATTTACTGAGTGAGAGAACCCCGATAGCTGCACCTAGATCACGCCTCGGCTTTCCTAATGCCGGATATTCTGCCAGGGTGAGGAGCGCTGTTTCCACGGTTTGGCCATCGTAGTGGTTCCCCATCGCAGTGGTGCCATTCAGGCGTTGGCTCTTTGCGGACAGATACAGATGATCTCTGAAGCATCCTTTTCCAGTGATCACCTGTGTCATCTGTTAGAAGAGGGTCCCATGACGCCACTCCAGCCAATCCTCTATAACGGGTCTTACCACCGCAATAACAGCGTGCCGATTCGATTTCTTGAGTCTCATTACTCCTATCCAACTCCCGTGCATCCTTGCGCGGTTGTTAAAGAGCCGCAAGGGCTATCGCCTTCAGGTCCGATGGTGAAGAGCAGTCCGCCTGTGACCACCTTTTAATAAGTGATCGCGTTAATTGCCGTAAAAAAAAAATTGTTAATACACGATGGTGAAGATCCGGCCAGAAGATTTGCCGCCTCAAAAGAGATTGTGCGGAACCCCCTATGATCCTGATGGCCAGCACTCGTTGTTCTCATCGCAATAGCTCGATAGGAGGCCCTGAGGGCGAGCATTATTGCGCTGTTGCCATGACCTATACTGGAGCCCTATAAAGGGCCATGGACCGCACCACCCTCACGTAGAGTCTCATTCAGGAGTCAACTGCTCTCAATTATAGAAAAACAACTTTATTTCAATTATAGGTTAGTTTCTCGACAATCGTTCCGCTTACAGTACGACTTAGGCCGAACAACGCAGTCTATTGTTACGGGTACAATAGTCTGATTAATGCCAAACAGCCGCTGAGATTGGCTTAGCACAATGTCTCTGTTTACGCCGATCATGACTCCGGAGATTTACGTGTGTCTTCGTCTTAAATATAAAGGCTTTTGTTTTATTAAATATCGAAGCAAAGCTCCTTTGATTTGATGATGAAAATTCTTGCCGTTTCATACCGTTTCATTCGTTTAACTTTTGTATCAGTTTAGATTACCTGAAGTTTAGATCAAGTGGCGCGCAATTGGAGAGGCCTATGTCCAGCAGTGGACTGCGATAGGCTGATGATGATGATGAAGTTTAGATCAAATTAGATCAACTACTGCCAAGCTGTTAATACTTATTACCTTATAGTTGTCATTGTAATTTAATTCTCAAATATCACATTTAGCATTGAAAAAAAAAATGTGGGGCAGTCTTCGTGGACTGCCGATAGAAATGTAAGTAACTCGTGAATTTTATTCGTAGATGAAGTGTATGGTGATAATGACGCGAGTTTTTCCATCGCATAGTTGAGAGATTCCCTTTCTGTAAGAGATTCCATCCCAGCGATAAGACCGCCACTTGTACTCCCTTAGAATTAAGTTCGCTTTGCTCAGATTTTTTTTGGAAAATTTTCTGAAATTTGTTCCTATCTGGATCAATTTATCGTACCCGAAACCCCCTGCAGATTAAATTTTTTGAAAATAGTTGGAATGGTTTTCGAGACTCAGATTCAAAAGTTAGATAGAGGTATCCATACCTAAAGAAACCATAACAGTTAAAGTATAAGCAAAGTATTCATTCAACAACATGCATCATATTACTTACTAACTCCTTACTTCATAAATATTAACCAGCTTGGGGTTATATATCATTTTTACTTTTTTTACCATACAGCCACTACAAAGCACATCCGAACGACAGGAAGTGGTAGCAAACACAGCATTTCCGTATTCGGAATTGTGTTGCTAGTACATCCGTTTCCGGTAGATAGTGTTGTGAACGTGGATAGCGAAGCTAGAGCTAACCTAACTTGGTTGAGTTGGTTTCGTAGTGTAAATTTATCTGTATTGAAATATTGCCTGACATTTGAAATTTATTAATTTAAAACTTATTGCACATGATTATACAATGGCGGACTTAATGCGGTTGTTATAGTATCTGAATATTCTTCTTCTTTCTCTAGCCTTTTCTCACTTTGGGTGAGTTCTACGCTCATTGTTTCACGAAGTAGCATCAAAACATTCTGTCATGGATTATCGGGTTGAGTTTTTCTGTGTAATTTGGGGGCAAACGTGCAGATGTATCACCTGAAGATAAGCGATTACTGTCGCCTATGTACTCCCACAGCACCATAGGCATCACAAGTGCGTTGCCGGCGTTTGGGGGAAGGGGCAGAATGATGGGGGGAGGGGTTAGGATATGGGCCTTCGGTATCCTCACTCACCCACTCGGTGAAACACTGCACAGGCTCTGTTTCACTCCAGCTTTCTGCATTTCGAAGCGTGGCTCTTCCATGGTAGAGAGTAGTAAATTCTCCTTCATCAGGATTATATTGGCTAACATGTCAACGCGGGTCGGTCCCGGTCTCTTTTGCATTCTGATAGGCTTAGAGCCGTCCGATCTTGCTCTAATCTTCTCAGTACAATCTCTTTCTTAGCCTTTATTATTCCCAAAATTATTTGGGGTCGGGTATTAGTTAAACCGGTTTCATCTGAATATCCGTTTTTCCACGGAGCGACTGGCATCGTACCTCCGCAACCCTAACGGTGAACTGAATTCGAAGATTGAACTAGTTCTCAGTAAACAAGGCACTGACTTCACAATAACGATTGCCATTGATGTTCATGACAGCCAGGACCCACAACTTAACGTGCTCTCCGAGGCACAGGTGGGAAACACCGCCATCTTCTATGACATCTGTCGTAAATAGAGTCTAGAATGTTGTAGGATAATGAATGATTTTCTTTTGGTATGAGAGAGCAAACAAGCATACAGGTCTTTTGATAGTAAGTAAGTACACACACAACCGCTGTTTGAGTTCCTTTTTTTCTCTTTTTTTTATGTTTGAGCCTGCCAAAATGAGTCGGCCTAATGGAAAGCAAAAGCAGAATTCAATAGTGGTGGTCACCATACTAATTGCGAATGCAACAATGTAGCAATGTAGCTATGGCGGCCTAGTGATGTTTTTGCATCATTGGGTCTCCGGTCTCACACTCTCTAACGAAACACGCCAGCACTGCTGCTGTCATTTTACGTTGATCTTCTATGCGAGTACCGCCCCGGTCGAGCCGGGCCGTTCGTGCTGAAATCAGCGTGGCTATACTACCTACAGATACTACTACAGTTCCACAACATCTAGAAGAGAGAACTTAGGGCTTAGTAACCTTATTCACTCAATAATATAGTAACAAAATAATTGCTTAACCTCTCTAATTTCTAAAAAAACTCTTGATTGTCCACGTTATTTAACATGGTACATTTTAAACTTTGATCAAATAAAAACTGATAAAAAATCGTGGAAAATCGAATTTATTTAATAGGAAAAGAATAGGATATACTGTTTTTAAAACTGTTTTACGTGTCCTTTACATGTTACTTACACTGTCACATGGTGTGCACTTGCGTTTACATAGCGATGCATATCGTGGTGACGCATCGCTATGCAAACAGTTAGATCTGTAAAACCTTTTTCATCAAAGAGTGCTTAAATTTTAGCAAGACATGGCAAACGAGACTTAGGTTGACTAAGCCTAATCCTATTTTCGTAACAACAATGTAGGAGGACGTAGGTCTTGATTGAACGTCAACATGCAGCTGTATTGCTGTACCTGTGCATTGTTGTTTGATAAGGAATGAAAAGTAAACCACGTGTGCATGAATTTATGAACACATGTTCAATACATATACTACATATATATTCCAGTATGTATATTGCTTAATTACTTTATGTTATTATTGGTAAAAGTATCTGGTTGACTGGCTACAGTGGTGGCATATGCGACTGCTGTGCTTGAGATCTCGAGTTCAACTACCGGGTCATACCAAATAAATAAATAATAAATAAATATTTCGGACATCTAAACACACAACGCCATCTAGTCCCAAGCTAAGCAGAGCTTGTGTTATGGGTACTAGACAACTGATACAAATACATATATACTTTTTTTTTGTAAATACATACATATGTTAGATAGAACACACCCAAACTCCGAAACAAATATTTGTAGATCATACAAACATTTGGTCCGACCCGGGAATCGAACCCGAGACCTCATGATCGGCAGTCGCTCACGCCAACCGCGAGACCAACGAGGCAGTCAAATGTATCTATGATTTGAAAAATTTGGATGTTTTTTTATGTATAATATGTACGTATTTACAAAAAAAATATAAGTGTTCTTTAAGTCAATTTAACTTTTGCAGTACATAGATTCTGCTTAGTTCAAGGCCAGATGACGTTGTGTGTCAGATAGCCGAAATATTTATTTTATCTACATATATATATATAAATTATTCGCTGAAGTGTATGTCCACACATGACTTCCGATCAGCTGCACCAACTAAAACAATTATTTTTTTCATGTGTTCGTTATTGTTAGGACAAGATTTGAGTATAAGAAAATATAAAAGATAACTGGGAAAGTCAATTGTTTTTTGTTCGCGACGGAGAGCTTATTAGACAGATAAGTAAATATGGCGGTACGAAGTTCGCCGGGTCAGCTAGTTATAATTATAGTTTTATGTTACAAGGAGAAGAAAATACAATTATTATCACCTCTGAAGAAATTTGGTTTTTGTAACAACTATAATAATGTATTATTATATAATGAAGGTGACGTTCAATAGTAGAGCCTAGAGACTATATTCAGTAATGGACTACAATATGTACCAAGCCTAGCTTATTTACTTTCATATGACCAATATCTCAAGTCCAAAGCTTATGTTTAAACTAATGATTTCAAAGACGGAGCAGTTTTTGAACCATTTTTGAGGGACGAACCTTAAATGCTAGTCCTGTAATTTAATCATGACGTATTTCTGAAAATTGTTTTTTTTAAGGATTGAGTAATAATCTTGACCCACATTCAATACTCTTGGTCTCTTGTCCTTGTGGAAAAGTAGATGTTCTCGAGCATTGAGTATCTATACCAGCCATTGTTTTGTTTGTGGACTCCTTTTTATAGATAAGAGCTACTGGAAAAACTTTTGATAACATTTTCGTAAGGGGGCAGTGTTTCTTTTTTATTTGAAGGTTTAGGTAACATTATACTAGATATATACACTCGCTGAAAGTATATTTATCAACGCTGTCACGCAATTTTATTTCCGGATGAAGGGGTGAATCTTCCTGTAAACTTTCATGTAAAACGCAGTATTTCAACTTAACACTTACTTTACTGAGAATAACTTAACAACAAAATCTCACATACGATAGTGGCAGTTGATTCTCCATGTTCGACATGTTTGTCAGCAGTTTAGTATATACTACATACACAAATTTTCTGAATACATTCATATTTTAGGTACTCCATCATGCTTATCAGACAAGTATAATTCCTGGTAGAGTATTGAACCTAAGACCTTTGCCTAAGAATTCAGGATAACAAACCACTAGACTAGACCAACAGACTAGTCAAAGTATCACGACAGCGATTAAATAATGGGCACAAAAAAACATTGAATTTTTAAAAGTAAAAAGGGTTACCATATAATATTCAAATAGTATATACTGGAGAAGCCTTCGTGCAGTAGTAGTGGACTGGCTGATGATGATGATGATGATGATTATAAACTATATAAAGTTGTCAGATTTATATCTAGAGACGACACTGTAAACTGGTTGGCGTGTGCGTCCGCTAAACTCCTTGTATTCTGATACCTCCTTGCCAGTAATTCAATTCGAAATATGAACTGGCAGACATGGACAACTGACATGAAAGAGATAACCCAACCGCTATGTCTAAATACACGTGTGTAAGTGAGACTGATTCGACTCCAAACAAATCAAAACTCATAATTTATGAATGAATAGCTTTCGAGTTGGTTCATCATTAAACAGTATAAAAAATGAAAAAAAGTTTTAATTAAAACGGTTTTGTTGAAAATAATGTAATAAGTAAGCTTAAAAATAATTCAGTAGGTCGCAGGTTCCAGTCATCACACCCCTCTCCCTCATCAATCTAAGGCATCAGACAAAAAATAAAATCGTTGGTCTCGTGTTTTCACTCAGTCAAATGATTTTATTTTTTGTCTAACGCCTTTCTTCATTATTTTTAATCAAACCGTTTAAATTAAAACTATTTTACAGTTTTTAATTTGAATATTGTATTGAATTTTTCATAGTGAACTGTGTTCTATTAGTCGCCCTTTCATTTGATACCCATATTGAGGTAGTCGTGACAAAATTTGTAAACCGCCATTTCGTAGCGGCGGCCATCTTGTATTTACAATGAAACCGAATTTATTTAGTTCTATTGTCACCTCACCAGAACTAAAGGTGTGAAAAGGAAGGGGGTCAAATTTCAATTATTAGATTTGATGCAAACAAATTAATAAATAAAAAATTACAACCAGGTCAAGCTGAACAAACAAACAGAGCAAGCTAAATAAAATCAGTTAATAACGAAGTCGCTTCCGCTATCTGTCTGTCCCTATAAATGCTTTATATCTTTAAAACTACGCAACGGATTTTGATGCGGTTTTTTTTCGATAGATAGAGTGATTCAAGAGAATTGTTTATATATACTCGTATAATACATTCTTATTAAAAAAGAAAAATACTGATAATTTTAGAGGTTTCTAAACCCTTTTTTTCGACTAACATTGCAAATGCTGGCTGAACCCTACGAAGTAGATCAAAATAATGTACTACAGTATTGTACATCTTAAAAAGGTTTACTAAATATCAACAATGGTATATGTCTATCTCTTAGGAATAACCCACAAGAACCATTTGTTTATTTCTTTCTTTTTACGAAAAATAATTGCTTATTTACGATGCGATTTTAACCAATACAGCATTAATCATTATTCAATTAAGTACCTTAACTAATTTGTGCATTTATTATAAATTAATATGGTCCTTTATAGTATGCATGTGCATCTGAAATCCACGCATGCGAACACGGGGCGGGTCGCTAGTGAATTATAAGAATGAATTTTGATCACTTTCAATTCATCAAGTTCAACAAAGTTCACTTCAAAACTTAAGTTTAGCCCTCGCCTATAAATGTTTCACATCAATAATGACAAGTAATAATAAAATGTACACGTATACATTGACCAAGGCAACCGCACTCATCCGAATATGAAGTTTGAGTATTACTATAAACACAAGCTTATATTATTCGGGCAGTAAACGCAACAAAATAAATTTGTATTTTCAGTATGGCTTTATAAAATAATACTTTGAAAATCGTTTTTATTTATTATAAACAAATTTAGAAACACTCGTCTAGTCTAGTTCGAGCATTGTACGAGGAAGGTACGAGGAAGCTGGAAATAAGTTAAGTACTTAGACTTCTTAATTGTTGTAATTGACTATTAAACGTTTGTAACAAATAAGTTAAGACGTAACTTTAAAAGAGTGGCCATGAGTTTCTTTGCCAGTATTCTTGTCATAAGGCCCTACGCATTTTGGAAACTGGAAGTTATAGATTGGCACGGACGGGCAGTGGATTTTGGTGTTTCCGCATAATTCACGTTGACCATGTTGTGCCGATCTATGATTTTAACTGTAGCTTCATTAATTCAATAAACTATTTGGAATTCTATATTGTCTTTGGTTGTGCAAATAAACACAATACACAATAAATAAATACAATTCATTATTACACACGTTGGTAGGTAGGGTTTATTTGCACAACCAAAGACAATATAGAATTCCAAATAGTTTATTGAATTAATGAAGCTACAGTTAAAATCATAGATCGGCACAACATGGTCAACGTGAATTATGTGGAAACACCAAAATCCACTGCCCGTCCGTGCCAATCTATAACTTCCAGTTTCCAAAATGCGTAGGGCCTTATGAGAAGAATACTGGCAAAGAAACTCATGGCCACTCTTTTAAAGTTACGTCTTAACTTATTAGTTACAAACGTTTAATAGTTAATTACAACAATTAAGAAGTCTAAGTACTTAACTTATTTCCAGCTTCCTCGTACCTTCCTCGTACAATGCTCGAACTAGACTGCCTAGTGATCTCCAAGTTTATCTTTCTCAACAACACGAAACCAACCGACATCAAATGTTACTGGCATGTACACAAGTAAAATTTTAACAAAGAAAAGAACCGACTTCAAGAACGACTAAATTGAAATAAGACCACATGGAGAGCACCAGTTTTCCAATAAAATAAAAAAAATAACAAATTCACTAGTCGCCCCTACGAATTTTGAAGATTCCTCTCGATTTCTCTTAAATGCCACCATCATATCTTAGCGTCCTTATCATGGTACCACCGTTGGAATATCTCCTTTGTAATAAAAAAAGAATCATCAAAATCGGTTCTTAAACGACGAAATTATCCGCAATCACACATAAAAATGTATATTTACGGTCAAATTGAGAATCTCTGCCTTTTTCGAAGTCGGTTAAAAAGAAAATGTTATATTCTATGTATTATGAGCATCGAGAATACAATCGTAGTAGCGTAGCGTAGTAGTAGTAGTAGTAGTTAGTAGTAGGTGGTATGTATCATGTGTAGGTAGGTCAAGTTCAAATTAATCATGTCATACAGCCTGTATACTTGAAATAAAAACTATTTGATACTGATTTTTGATTTTGACATAATAGCCTCTTTCAAAAACTCGGATAAGGGTAACGCTTTATTTTCAAGAATGAGATTGGTCGAAAATGATTACCTGAGGAGTATAATTTTGCATGTTTATGATACAAACATTTGACTTTAAACAATACCCAGCTACGACTACAGCGCACGGAATCAAGATAACCTATTCAGCAATACTACACCAGCAATTACTTTTTTATAAATAATCTTAGACATCCAACACACAACGTCCGCAACACAACAAAAAAGGACTGTTCTCTTTGAAATTGAATACATTTTATTTAATAATAGGCAGTGTTTTAAAAATAATTAATCTATACAAATAAATAAGATTGGAGTGTCTGTTTGTAATATTAAAATAACCGCTTTTTACTAAATGCATATGTATGTATACACGGTACATATACCAAAAATGTACTTTAAAATGTTTTTGTCTGTCTGTCTGTCTGTCTGTTTGTTCCGGGTAATCTCTGGAATGATTTTGACGTGATTTTCTATGGCAGGTAGCTGATGATCCAAGGAATAACTTAGCCTAACTTTATCCCGCGGCGTTACTCGCGGTACAACAATAACCGTGGGTAACACCGCGGGGTTCAGCTAGTTATATGTATTTTTAACTTCATTTTGTAATATTCCACTGTCGTTATGGCGGAAGTTAGCTTTATTCTGCTAACTGCTAAAATTGATGAAATTATTTTAAAATAATTCTAATGATATCTTTTAGTAGTAAACAATATTTTTTTCACTTCCTGTACGTTATTTTAGTTCCTGGTATTGGTATACTAAACGTATAAATTTACTGCTAAAATAATATTCATATTAGAGTCTTGAAACAAAAATATACTAAAAATGAAGTCATTAGAATTTTTATTTTTTACTGTATATTTTACAAATTGTGGTTTAGGTAAGATCACTTTACTACTAATCGGTGATTTCTATACGTTAATTAATTATTTGTATACTAAACCCTTTAGTATTTTTCGATGGAGAATTGGTGAACGAACACATTTCATTTAGTTTCTTAGAACTGTTTCTGTATCAGGTCCGCATTTTATAAAGGATATTCTTTTCATTATGTTTAAAAACTTTTGAAAATATTCACTAGATGTCGCCCGCAGCTCTGCCCGCGTATATAGTGCCTATGGGTATCGCCATGCCAAATTTCATTGAAGTCGGTGCAGCGGCTTGGCCATAAAAGCATAACAGACAAAATAATTAGGTACCTTTAAAAATTTATACTATTTGTATGGAGTATGGATTAACATATTCTACGAGTTCTATATGCGAAGTTCTGTTGAGCATTGTAAACAAAATTAATTATTATCGTTACAGCCAATTCAGTGCCTAAGCAGAAAATTGTGGACTTCACCAAATGTATATCGGATAGTCATGGACTTTTTATAGCAGGCATTGAAGATACAGTAAAAACCTCAGATCCATTATCAATAGACTACGTTGATGCGACTTTGCCGAAACTTAAATATCACTTAGAGGATATAAAATTAACAGGATTAAAAACTTGTATTGTTGAAAAGTTTAGGTAAGATATATTTGAGTATTATTGGAACGAAGTTCCTTATCGCGTGTTGTGAAAGGGGGCTAGACGGAAAAAATTCTTACGAAATATTGTCACGACACAAAAATTCTTGCGAAATGTTGTCACGACACAAAAAATCTTACGAAAAGTTGTCACGACACTTTTTGCTACAGTAAGCGATTGTAAGTGTCTCTCTCTCTTAGAGAAAGCAAGCCAGACATTTTCATTTCTATTTCGCATTGAACAGTGTGGTGTCGCGACGATTATTTTTGTTGAGTATATATAGGTTTCTTGTACATAATAAATAATAAAAAATAATAAAAATAATGAATCCTGACAGTGAACTTCGTTCCATCCGGGTGTCCCTTGACACCTCTCGAGTTTTTTACTATAATTTGGTAGTATTTTCAACTTGCTCCTCTGGTAGACTTCTATATAAGGGCCTGTCCAAATGAATCTTCTCTAACTGATGGAAAGCCAGGATATTATCGAATCGTGGTCATAGCGAACGCAGACAGTGCAATAATACTGAAAGGTGACACATACTATCACGGCCTATTGAGATGCTTTTGTATTATTGAGTCTGCGGTCTCTCCGGTCTTATACTACAAGATATGTTTTTTTATAAATAATGTTTTCAATTTAGGACTCACAACAGCTTCAATTCCCAGCTATTCAATTTTAAGATAAATAATTATTTTTTTGCCCGCGGGTCGAAATTTGATATTTCATAATTCAATTAAATATTGCATTATAATTGGTGTTAAGGTATTGTTTTTATCTGTAAGATGAAAATGTTCTAAGTTCTTCTTTTATATTTATAATAGATACTTTGTTGTTCTACCAACTACCTCAACTACGCCGTATGCTTCTCCTTTAATATTAGTTATATTATCGGTCACCACGACAAAATTCAGTTTAAAAAAAAAACATGGAGGTCATTGTTTATTAATAATGTTTTTTTGTGTAGTGTTAATAGAAAAGATTCAAGTTTTGATTACAATCTGAAATGTCCAAGTATTGAATCCAAGTCACATTACATTTTCATGGGACAGCTGGACGATGTTTACATTAATGGGAAATTGGATGAGATTTATGTTGAAGGAGATGGCAATCTAACAATCACAACTGGTAATGTTACCTAATATTCTTATACAAACAATTAAGACATTTTTTTCTTATTAAGTAGAAAATAAAACAATCAGAGTGGCATACCATGGGAGTAGTCTGACCACCAGTGAAATGTAGTAGGATGATGATGGTGATAATCAAGTAAAAACTTCAGAAATTTCCTAATCGATGACGGCAGGCAGCAAAAAGAAGTCGATCTGACTCGAACAGAATGACATTTACATACCTAATTTTTTTTAATACCAGAAAATAAATACTCCAGCTGGTTGACAGGTGGACTGTTCGGCTATTTTTAACCTACTTGGTATCTGAACAGAACTCGTTGAGCTTGTAAGCAAAACTGTAAAACATGTAGAAATTTAGCAGCCGTTACCTCAGGTGGTCAAAGCTAGCTGTAGAAAAACATTACGGGTGAAAATCTAAGAAACTGATTTTAATAATTTTCATGGACTGCTGAGTGCTGCAAAAACTAATGTTTTTATTATGTTACAGGTCTCTACAGACTTTTGTTTCACGGTAACTATGAGAATAATATCGGAGCCGACCAAGTAGAACATGCCCATATTAAGAGTCATACTTTAGACTTTGATGTCCAGGAAATGGTTGTTTTCAATTTCACAAATTTGTATGGCGGAGACAAAGAAAAATGTAAGTTATTTTACTCCTAATTTCCAACAATTATTATTTAATAAAATGTAATAAGTGCCATAAGAGCTCACCAAGGGTACAAACTAGGTACTCAAGACAACATGGCGGAAAGAGGAGAAAAATTTGAAACAACCACCCTAAAAATATCACGAAATGTCTGTCATCATTGGTGTTTGTTTGCGTTTCTAAAGTATGTTTATTGATATATCTACCTTTACAATATTCAGATTTTTTGGCGTCAAAGGATATCTATTCCTTTCAAGCTTATAATGATACTGATTAGATAATGACGATAAAATAAAATAATATGAATTATGGCGTAGATTGTTTACCCAAAATCGGTTCCATAGTTTACCCGGAACAAACAGCCAGACTGACCGACAAAAATTCAAAAAAAGTTATTTTGGCAGGCATTTATTTAACAGCAGTTATTTTAATATTAAAAACAGACACTATAATTTCATTAATTTGTATAGATAAAAAATATTTCCAGAACCATTGAATTGAAATTGTTTCCATTTTAAGACATTTAATATTTCGGCTATATAATATTAAATGATTTTGAAATATTTATATTGATAGCTGTTATATTATGTTACCAATATTATTATTTTGTTTACTCTTATCAAATAAGGACGAATTACTGTGTTTTTTCTAAATTTTGTAATAAACATGTCTAGAAACCGTTTTCTACGTAATTCTGAAATACTGGGAGTGCTGCAAAATATACCAGAAGACCAATCAGATTGTAAACTAACTGAAGAAAACAGATACATTCATCAATTATTTTAAGAAAGTAAATAGCGTGATTGCAACATTTTTAGACAACAAGAAAATGTTTTTGATAGGTTATATTTTTTAATCATTGATGTAAAATTTGCAAAAAAGTTAGTATTATTTAGAAAGATCGAGAACTTTAAACGCATTTCATTGTTTTACATTCAGTATCTCTCACTGCTTTTCGGAAAACAAATAAAATATACAATTTTTATGAATGAAATAAAACACAAAAAGTTTAAGAAGAGGCTGAGGGCAAAACGCCTTGCTGCCAATATCCCCTACAATTTCTTTTTCCAAAATTTTGGATTTAGCTGTAAACAATTCCTGGGGTTTGGATAAAAAACTGACAAATAAAAAAATAAGAGAAGTATTTATTCCTCACTTGGCCAGAAAATTAGGTGGCAAAAAGACTCATGATCCGGTGACATCATTAATCTCATAACCCAGTAACAACATATCTACTGGGCTTGAAGAGGTACATAGCAGAAAGAGGAGAATGTGTTTGGTGCAAAAACTTAGAAACTAAAACACTGTGACATATGTAAAAAAAACCATTAAGTGTGTTTTTTTATTATTGATTACCTGCCAAAGTGACTATGCCTGATGGTAAGCTCAAGCAAAATCCAACAGTGGGGGCCACCATACTCAATGCGAAAGCAGACATCACAGTATAGCATCCCACACTAGGCGGCTTAGTGAGATGCTTTTTCACGTCCTGCTTGAAGGACCCGGGATCATAGTGGGAGGGAAACACGAGCGCTGGTATTGAGTTCCAGTTTTTAACTGCTTGGCACAGGAAGGAGAACCAAATCGTTTGGTTTGAGAGCGTTTTCTACAACTCTAAGGCGAGGGCTTTCAAGGCCAGCACGTGTTGTTCTGTAGAGGAAGGGAGAAGGTGGGATCAATTGGAAGAGCTCTTCAGAGCACTCTCCATGGTAAAGGCGGTAGAGGACTGACATAGAAGCGATATCTCTCCACAACTGCAGAGGCTTAAGGGACTCGGTGGCACCAGGACTGTTGATATTGCGATCTGCTCGCCGCTGCAACCGGTCGCGAGCATCAAGCAAATACCGCTTGGATCCATCACAAAGATAAGAACAGTTCCTGCAATATCAACAAAGTTTTAAAAGTCAACAGTGTGCTTAATTTTTTTGCTTTTGCATAATTTTCTTTTATTTAATAATAATTTTAGTCATGCTATATGTAAGTAACTTTCCTTTAACAATTTATAAAACACAAATATTAAAACATAATAAACGTTATGATACATCTATATCTAGACTAATATATAAAGCTGAAGAGTTTGTTTGTTTGTTTGAACACGCTAATCTCAGGAACTACTGATTCGATTTGAAAAATTATTTCAGTGTTAGATAGCCCATTTATCGAGGAAGGCTATAGGCTATATATCATCTTGCTAAGACTAATAGGAGAGGAACACCAATGAAACGCGACGGGCAATAGGAGACGCAAACGAGGTTGCGTAGGTCTGCTGGTAATAATATATGTCCCTAGCAGACCCACGCAACCTCGTTTGCGAGGCCTATAGGCTTATATAGCCTATAAACTACCTCGATAAAAGTGCTATTCAACACTGAAAGAATCTTTCAAATCGGACCAGCGATTCCTGAGCTTAGCGCGTTCAAACAAACAAACAAACACACACACACAAAAACGTACATTTATTTTTTAAACTTCAGCTTTATATATTAGTATAGATATTACCCCACTTGGTCTTTGTAGGTAGTTAAAAAAGTAGGTCTTCGTACTGTTAATCTCATTTAGTTTTTAAGATATTATAAATAAAGTTAATCGATAAACAATAATAATAAAGTTAATAATTTAAAGTTAATGACATTGAATACTTATTACTTTCAGCTGACACACTGCACAAGATTATCAGAGAAAACTGGAGATCCATAGAAAAGAAACTTCGTGTACCAGTCTTGAATGGTTTCATGGACGTGTTTATCGAAAATCTAAACGACTTTTTAAAAGTTATTCCAATCGAAGAAGCTATCCCAAAATGGTGTCAGAATTATTAAGGCTTACTTTTGTATATCAACGCTCAAATATGTAAAATTTGGACACTTTTGTACTTCCGTATCCATTTTAATTAAATAGTGAAAACG
Organism: Spilosoma lubricipeda; assembly: GCA_905220595.1. Classification (NCBI taxonomy): domain Eukaryota; kingdom Metazoa; phylum Arthropoda; class Insecta; order Lepidoptera; family Erebidae; genus Spilosoma; species Spilosoma lubricipeda. The sequence goes on from HG992300.1 coordinate 7,460,239, forward strand.
AAAGCATAAATGAAGATTTCAATGTAACTACCAAATAGAATATATATGTACAGTATATTGGTTACAGACTATTAAAGTAAGATCAGTGGATTATGGTTGAAACGTTATACTAAAGAAAAATAGTATTCTTTTGAGTGTATATGTCACAGTTAAATTTTAAACACCGTTAGATTGTAACCTGTCGAAGGATTCTGAAATGGTATGCAACGAACCGCAAGTCGCGGGCTGATTGGTTGAACAACATATGTCCCGCGCCGCCTTATTTGTTTGTTAAATAGTTTGTTGCCTAATGTAAAGTATTTTTGTGACTGTAAATTGATTTTATGTTGAAAATACCTCTGTATGAAAATTTGTAATTAATCAAAGAAGTTCTAACCTAACACTATGGTCATTGAACTGCCTACCTACTTCTACTGACGATTTGACGCGCGTAAGCAGTATTCACACTTGATATTCTATCGAAAGTTTACAATCTCGCTAGATAGATTATAATCTAACGGTTTTTATAATCTTACGGTCACATTATATACTATTAGTTGTTGCCCGCGGCTCCGCCCGCGTATATGTCGGTTATCTCGGCAAATAGTAGTCTATGTGTTATACTGATGTATAAGCTATATTACTGTAAAGTTTCATCCAAATTCGTTCAGTAGTTTTTGCGTGAAAGAGTAACAAACATAAATAAATAAATAAAACATCCATCCAAACATCCATCCATCCTTACAAACTTTCGCATTTATAATATTAGTAGGATTATTTTGGCTTTGGACGAATAATTTATTTTTTTAATTTAAATTACAACAATAAATAATTTCGACTAAAATCTAAGACATTGCTTTTGTATTCAGTTTTTTATTGTCTTCCTCAGATAAAATAAATGTAGTTTACGAATAACCAAACTATATGCAAGATCAAAAAGGACAAGGACTGGTATATATAAATATGTTATAAATATGTAGTAGTAGTATTTACTGATATTTCACATTCTCAGATATTGTAATGGCGAATACATTCCGACCTAACATCCAGTCAATGCATGTCATTCATACAGAGTATGAATGGATTTGAGATGTCGAATGTTCATACGAGTCAATTAATACAATGAAACCAGTATCGATATCAAACAACCATACGGTTTATATATTTCAATTGTTGACGAATCGGAAATCAGTGAAATCAGACGCAGTACTTTAATTAAATGAAATTGTCATGAGATCTCATAATGACGTTGGGCATCTCAATTTTAATTATGGTTCATCATCATCATCAACATCCTTAACTAGACTAAACTAAACTAGCTGCTAGACTAAACCTCCCCTTGGAAAGGAAGTTATGTCTAACTACTAAAAAAATGCTTCAATGATTTAAGTTGACTGCCTCGTTGGTCTCGCGGTTGGCGTGTGCGACTGCTGATCATGAGGTCTCGGGTTCGATTCCCGGGTCGGACCACATGTTTGTATGATCTACAAATATGTGTTTCGGAGTTTGGGTGTTTTCTATGTATAATATGTATGTATTTACAAAAAAAAGTATATATGTATTTGTATCAGTTGTCTAGTACCCATAACACAAGCTCTGCTTAGCTTGGGACTAGATGGCGTTGTGTGTTAGATGTCCGAAATATTTATTTATTTATTTATTTATTTAAGTTTTGACCGGCTGAGCCCCGCGGTGCTACAAAAACCGCGGGTAACGCCGCGGGCCAAATCTAGTTGAAAAAAGTAGCCTAAATTACTCCTTATATCATTGGCCTATTGGCGAGTGAAAGTCCTGTCAAAATCATTAGTCGGAACAAACACACAGACATACTGACAAACATTGAAAAAAAAATGTTTTGTTATATATGCACCGTGTATCATATACGATTAGTAAAAATTGGCCAAGTGCGACTCAGACTCGCTCACAAAGGGTTCCGTAGCAGCAAGTAACATATTTTTTTTTTTTATATTTGAGTTGATTGAATGATGAAAGGTGTTAAAAAAACTACTTACTCGTTCAAACCAATATTCGATGTAAATGTGCATGGTAATGTACATCACATATATTTTTTAGTTGTAGTGTTAGAGTTCATCTCTACAAATAAATAAAATCGGAGTATCTGTTTGTTAAGTCAAATTTACTGTTTTTTACTAAATGGGTTTGAAATTAACATATACGGTACTTAGGTACGTGCAAAAAACCTTAATTTTTTTTCGTCTGTCTGTCTACTCGACCGATTTTGGTAGGTAGCTGATATTTTTAGCAGGAACTTATAACAATAATACTATCCAGTGTCATCTATATACTTTATAATATTATAACTAAATACAATTACAAGTAGTATTTGATTCAGTGCACAACTACTGTCTGAGAACAATGGTGGTAGGTATCAGTCTGGTAATTACGTCATTGTCTAGTCTAGGCAAATGACCATAAATTTAAACTAAAAGAGCGCAAAAATGTATTCACTAAAATAATGTTAAGTTATATATATTAAGATCAAAAAATAAGATACTAAAACATCTAAATTCAAGAACGTTTACAAAATAACAACAAAGAATTATGACAGAAACTCTTATTGGACAATTAAGATAATATTGGTATGTTAATAATATTAGTATTATTTAACGTACAACCATGTTACAATAGACATTTAAATTATAACATAAATGTCTGTTATTTCTAGAGATAATCTAATTATTTTAGATCATGGAGATTATACTTTCTTCCTTCCTCTACAAAAAACACCTGCTGGCCTAGGAAGTCACCGTCTCAGAGTCATAGAAATAGGCTCTCGAACTAAACGGTTCGGTTCTTCCTTCCTATGTCAAGCAGTCAAAATCTGGAACTCTCTACCAGTGCACATGTTTCTCTCCCATCACGATCTCGGGTCTTTTGCCAAAGCATCTTACTAGACCGCCATAGTGTGGGACGGCTGAGCAGAGTCACATTGGCAGGCTGTTAAAAAAAAGATGTTAAGGTTTGGTAAGTTGTGGCAGGCGGTTACCTGCCTGACGATATCCACTATTAGTATTTCTAACATAATCACCAGTGCGTTCTAAAATTAAGAAAGTAGTACAAGCAGGCAACTAATATTTTACTACAGATCGTAGTTACCAAACGACTTTTGATAGTAGTTTTAAAATCACGCCAAATACTATCTCAGACCTGCCCCCCTAGCCAAGTCACAAGCTTTCGCTTTTCTGCAATCGTTAACGAATCGCGTTCTCGTGTGTCATTGGCTAATATTTTGTTTTGATCACGTGACTTGATTCCATTTAGAAAGTCTTAGCCAAGTTGACGTTTGTTCGTAGTGACGGAATGGAAAGCGATCGTTTCTACAAATTCGATGCCAAACTCCATACAAAAGCTCTCAAAAGCTAGCCAAGTTACACTTTTGACAAACGCAAGCGAAACGATATCGATGCGATCGAACGTTCACTAAGCGATCAAAAATATTTGGAGTTATCGTTTTAAAAATGGCGTCTATAAGACAGATAAACACAGTCTAATAGGACCACCGAGACCCATTTTATTTGCATAATATAATTTTGAACATTTAAAATAATTAAAATGCATACTGTAAATATGTTGTGGTGCGCTCATAATGAGGAAGTATGGCTTAGACGTGGAAAAAGACACATAAATCGTCAGTGCAACGAGACAATCCGCGAAATGCCGGACAATTTATTTGTGGAGCAATTCCGGCTAGACAAGTTGTCTTTCGAAGCCCTTTGTCAAGAACTCCAAAACAAGACATCGTTAAAGGGAACCAACGAGATTCCCTTAAAAGTTAAGGTAAGTTAATAATCTGTCTTTTTTGTAATATTGACTATTTTAACTTTTCCTTAATGTTTGTGTATTTATAGGTTTTGAGGCATGCTCTTGCTCTTTGATGCTCTTAGTTTCCTAGCCACAGGATCCTATCAGCGAATTGTTGGTGTCCTTCAGCATTGCCCAACAGACAGCTTGTTGGTGCATCAGACAAGTTGTTGATGCTTTGAGAAACCCTGCTGTCGTTGCAAAATGGCTTAGGTTTCCAATAACACAACAAGAGAAAACAGCTATAAAAGCTATAAAACAAGAGTGTATGTATACCTACTTAACAAACAAACTTAACTATATTTAATTGAATATGTACCATGTGTTAAACATAATTTTATTTTACAAGGTTCCAAAGAAGATTTGGCTTTCCTTATGTAATTGGTTGCATAAATTGTACGCATGTAGCTTTGGTAAAGCCCATTACTGAAGAGCATGTATATTTCAATAGAAAAGGGTATCATTCACTGAAAGTTCAAATGGTAGATTTATTCTTATTTTTATTTATAGAACAGCATGTATGAGACTATTATGTCACTTCTTAATGTTGATTTGGTTTTCAGATTTGTGATAGTAATATGCTGATTATAAATGTGAATCCAAAGTTCGGTGGAGCTACACATGATTCACATATATGGTCTTCTAGTAGAGCTGAATCATTTATGAGTGAACTTCATCAAAATAGTGAACAATTATGGCTGTTAGGTTGTTGTGTAACAATAAAAATATTTACTATTATTTTTATGTATCAGCCTTATAAAGTGACTCTACTCAGCCTAATGGAAAGCATACACACAATCCTAGAGCAGTGGTCATTATACTCGTTGCAAATGCAGACAATGCAACAACTCAGCATGGCATCATTTTCGAACCGGCCCATTCATACTAAAATCAGCATGGCTCTATTACCTTAAAGTTCAGTAGTTTTCCTGTGGGTAACTAATTTTTAAACTATTTTTTTCAGGTGACTCTGGATATTTACAACATCCTTGGCTAATGACACCTATTCTCAATGTAGTTCAAGGTTCTAGGGAAGAACTTTATACTGTAAAGTATGTGTGAGCCCGTAACTGCATTGAGGGCTGTTTTGGATTACTCAAAGCACAGTGGAGATGTTTTCTCAGAGACAGGTTTCTTCAACATCATGCCTATGTAGCTAGCAATATTATAGCTGCATGTTGTGTATTACACAATTTAGCGTTACAAGCTGGCATACCACTACCACAACCACTTTCTGCTACACATGACAATGAAGACAATATAAATTTGCAAGATCCCATACCTGCTATGAATATGCCTAATCAAAGTGAAGTCATCGAAGGAAGAGCCATGCCAAATTCTTTATTAAATAGATTAAAATAACGTTAATTGTTAATGGCTTCGTTATTAAACATATTGTCTTTCCTATGTGGGTTATTTTCCCCCGTGATATAGATTTTTTTTTGTGTTGGATAGATATTTTTTTTATTATAAATAATACTTTTTTATATTTTCTATAAATATATTTGATAATGTACTCAGATGTTAAAACAATCATTAAAAGGCTTTATTATTACAGTGTTTGTTTATTTACCTAGTAGAAACATTACAAAACAATGTATAAATTATGTCATTGACAAAAAATTTATATAACCACTATTTTTAATGTAGGTGAAGGAAAAGATTAGTAACCCGCAACTATCATTACATTAAACAGTTTATGATGATGATGATGGTCTCAACTGAGGTAAAATTTCTAAATTTTTTTCTGAAATATCATTGAAACAATTTATAATTATATTCTGTTTATTTAAAATTCTGTTATACAGTGCATTTCAAATTATAATAATTTGTAATGTATCTATCCTTCGCTTCAATTGTCTACTATGTTATTCGCCTCCTTTCCAGTTTCCTCACATCCAGGTTTTTTGCCAGTCTGCCTTTAGTTACAGCCGGTGAGTTTCTATGGTCGTGAACTTGCTTGACGTCACTGGCGCTCCCCTTTGAGATGTGAGGGTTGTGTGCATGGAACTTCTCCAGAGGGAGTGGGGCTGATGTTGCTGAAAAAAACAATTATATTATAATTAATTAAACTATAAGTTCCTCCCTGCTATTAAATTTTTTGTGATAATCGGTCCACTCATTCTGTAGATTAGTCACAACAAAGAGACTATAAGTAAACATAATCTGGGACAGAGAATGGACAGTGTGGTTGTACAGTCCTACTTCAACAGTCAAACCCGTTAAGGCCAACACCCTCTCTTCTAGAGCAGTAAGCATTTGCCTGCTGCTAGGACCATCACCAGTCCAGTCCTCACCGCTTATTGCTAGGGCTTTTTTTTGGTTTCAGACTTTTAGTTTGCCCACACATATTAGAACATATCTATCTATTAAGCATTCATTACTAGAACAATGTCTCCTTTCACAGGAGAGGCTTATGTCCAACAGTAGACTATTAAAAGCTGTCGAAGATGAGTCAATGAAAATATGTGACTCATTCTGTCAATTTTAAAATGAATTGTATCAACATTATATATTACATAGGTATCATGTAATTAATTTATAGATAGTACACAGAAGTTATAGATATTTGATAGATTAATTTTTATAGTGTGTGTCTATGAAGAAAGTTGTTGTATGTGCTTTGTCTTTTAGAAAACTAAATGTCATAATAGGAAACCAGACATCCCGCCATTTTTGTTCGAGTTAATATTAATATTACATTGTTAAATTTAATAATCATAAAAACTATATAACTTTCGGTTGTTAGCCGTCAAAGTTCAGTGAACGACGTCTTAAAATTTTAATAATAATTTTGTGTTGTATTGCGTTACAAAGGATGGCTGAGTAGGTTTTTACAATATCTACCTTCATTATTGCTCGCATAATGGAGGATGATAGTGGTTTCAATAAAAACAAGTTTGTTTACACGAATATGTTATCGGAGACAGATCTAGTAAGCGAGCAGGATATGTTAGAAGAGTATACGGATCAAAATCACGAAGATCTCGGGATAAGTAAAGAAAGAAAGTGTGGAAAAAGGGCAAGAGAAGAGGCGGGTATGGAAGAAGACTGGTCAATAGTACAAAAAAAGGAGAAAAAGGCAAAAGATACCATCGAAATATATATATCATGTAAAGAAATGTTACCTAAGCAATTCGCTTTGGCGAGATTGTTTAAGGAAGAGGGTATTACAGATATAGCAAAAATAAAATATTTAAATTCTTACAAAATACGAGTAGAATTAAAAGATGAGAATATTATTAATAAGTTAGAAACTTCCGAAACCTTCCTTCAAAAAGGATGGAGGATTAACCGGGCTATGGTTTTGAATAACACATACGGAGTTATAAAAAATGTTGATATTGATATATCTGATGAAGCAATATTTGAGAGTATTTCCTGCCCAGAAGGTGTGGGCTTACTATCAGCGAAACGTCTTAAAAGGCGAAACAGAGGCACATCGGTAAGTGAAGAATCGTGGATTCGGAGTGAAGCGGTACTTTTGTGCTTTAAGGGCTCCTATGTTCCCTCATACATCATAGTAGATGAACTGCGGATACGAGTCGAACCCTACATATTTCCAGTGACTCAATGTAGTAAATGCTGGCGTTTTGGATATTTATCTAAGGTATGCACATCTAGACAAATAGTATGCCCTAAATGCGGAGATAACCACCCCAACTGCGACACTATAAATTTTAAGTGTGTTAATTGTGGTGGAAATCATATGGCTTTAGTCAGGTCGTGTCCGGTGTATGTTAAAGAGAAAAATATCAGAGACTTAATGGGTCAATTTAACTGTACATACCGAAAAGCCCTGACAATGTACGTGCCCCCCAGTGTATCCACGTACGGTGATATAAAAAACATCACCGACAAAAAAGTATTTACACCTGTCAGTGAAGCGAATTACGTATTAAGTAGTACGCCCACATACGCTAATGTTGTCAAAGCACAAGCCTTGATACATGAAAAAGAAACGACTAGACAGGTCCGTCACGTAAATAAAAAGAAGACCTATAGGCCAAGTACACCAGCAAATCTTTCATCGTCAGAACCTATTTTGAAGGAAGTTTATACATGCGATCCCACTAATACAGCCTCGTCAGATAAAAAAAGCAGGGAAGTTAATTTTGAAGAATTAATTTTAAGACTTAAGGAAATTGTATTTTTAAAAAATGTCTCGTTTCAATCTAAGCTCCATAGTATTATTAAATGTTGTGTTCAGTGGTTGATTTTAGTAGTAGTTGAGAACATTGCGGACTGGCCAATATTAAAAAATATTCTAGATTTAATTAATGTATAAAACCAAATTAACAGGTAAACTTAATATTATCCAATGGAATGCACAAAGTTTACGTCCCAAATTAACATCATTTGAGAGCTTGTTAGTTCAAGAAAGGATCCACATCGCTGCCCTAAGTGAAACATGGTTAGTGCCTGATAGCCACCTACGCATAAGTGGGTATAACATATACCGTCTAGACAGAATAGATGGTTACGGTGGCGTAGCTGTTATTACACATTCTTCCATAAAATCACAGCTACAAACTATACAAGTAACAAATACCCAGATAGAAATCGTGTCCATCAAAATTTTTAACTGTCAAAATATAAGCTATATTTACTCAATTTACTGTCCCCCGTCAGCACACACTACTCAAAATGATTGGGATGAAGTCTTTTCCAAGTGCAGCAATAGCACTATGGTGTTAGGAGATTTAAACGGTCATCATAGGAATTGGTCATCGAAAACTAACAGTAGAGGTATACAGATTTTTGATACATTACTGGATCATCATCTCATTGTATTAAATAATGGCAGTCCGACGCGTATGAAGCTCGTTGATGGCATCCTACAACACTCAGCCCCAGATGTGTCATTAGTATCCTCTGACATAGCATTGAAGTTCGATTGGGATCCGTTAAATGAAACACTGGGTAGTGACCACCGTATCATAAGGATCTCTTCTGATATAGGGGTAAGTCAGAACATTGTTGCTCGTAGAAATTATAAGAAAGCTGATTGGGAAGCTTATCGGATGTTCCTATCTGATCACTTTAAATATTTCACCTTCTCAAATAATTTGCAAAAATGTTATGATTCATTTATCGAGTCTATTAATTTAGCTGCTGATTTACACATTCCGTATATAAAAATAAATAATAATCCTAATACAACCTTTACCCCTAAACCTTATTGGAGTGTAGAATTATCTAAGTGCGTCGCTGAACGTCGCCTGGCGCTAGCGAGATTTCGGCGTAATCCTACCCCCGTAAATTTAAATACATTAAAAGATAAAATACGTATAGCACAGAAGTCCATACGTAACGCTAAAAGAGCCTCGTGGCAGTCGTTCTGTTCTTCCATAGACAAAGATTGTTCCTCATGTGAGGTCTGGAGAAAAATGAGGTGGATGAAGGGTTACAAGTTTCGCGGATCATATATCGATCAGGGTATAGCTGAGCAGGTCTTACATAATTTAACACCGGATTTCGTGAGAAATTATGATTTGCATTTTTCCCGTGTTAACCCCGAATTGGAAATAGAAATTTCCTATCAAGAAATGAACAGAGCTATTCGAAATAAGGATACTTCGCCTGGCCACGATACTATTTCATATTCTATGATAAAGCAGTTACCGGATAATGCAAATCAGGTTTTATTAACATTATTTAATCATTTTCTTGAGGAAGGTTTTGTACCTAAACAGTGGAGGGAGGTAACTATTGTGCCGATACCGAAACCAGGCCGCGATCCGAATTGTACATCATCATTGAGACCAATATCAATGATCTCTTGTGTTTGTAAAGTTTTTCATACTATCCTAATGAATAGATTAGAGTGGTTCATGGAAAAATATCATCACATATCAATGGCAACTACTGGCTTTCGGAAGTGCCGTTCTACAATAGATAATTTGACAGATTTAGTTTTATCGATACAAAATGGCTTCTCTGAAAATCTCACAACTATAGGCTGTTTTATAGACATAAATGATGCATAGATTTTCAAAGTTAAGTTAAAAAGGTATTTATTTGCAGAACAATTGGTTACACTCACTCGGTAAAGATAAGATGAGAAAAAAATAAAACCCAGCTATTATTATTATTATTCTTATGCTTGTTCTCTTGTTTTGTTATCACTATTTGCTTTTACTGATTTATAATTATTTTTGTTTTTTTTGTTGTTACATATTTTTCGGACACCGGATGTGTATTTGGTCTTATTATTATTAATATTTCTATCCTTGGTCCTTGTAGTGTTGAGATTTTTAAAATGTAGTTATGTTTTGTATTTTTTTTATTTTCACCTTATTATAATTGTTCATGTGCGTGTTTTATGTACCCGCTAGAATAGAATAAAGTGTAATCGATTGTCAAGTGTATATATAGGGGTGGATTGTAAACCAGCGTTAAGAGTCACTATGGCTTGCTGTAGGCTCTTAACATCCGCTGAATCTACACCCTTTGCCATCTAACGAAATATGTTATACAGGAGGTTTCTTTTCTTTTTATGTATTTGGAAGGCAATAAAATGATTATTATTATTTTGGTGATTTATTTTTTCTCAGCTTTCGCTGGTAGTATGTAAGTGGCATTTACGGACTAAGTCAAGTAAATGTCACGGTTTTATGTACAAGTGAATTAAGTGTGTGAGTCTATTGCATTGTGTGTCTGCTCGTCTATTTGCAGAAACTTTCTGACGATTCTGCAGGTGTTCAGTATAGCAGCTTTTTGTAGGAGTATATAGGTATTGGGTTTCAGATCAAGGAGTTTCAGGCTGTGGTGTATGTGTTTCGGGATAATACCAGTGGTGGACAACACTATAGGGACAATGTATACTTTTTGTTGTTTCCAGATCCTTAAAACTTCATCCTTAAGGTCTGTGTACTTATGTACTTTTTCTGCTATTGTTTTTTGTATGTTGTGAGTGTTTGGGACAGCTATATCAATCAGGTAAGTAGTTTTATTTATTTTGTCTTGTACGGTTATATCAGGGCGGTTGTAGTGTATGGTCCTATCGGTCAGTATTGCACGGTCATAGTAAATTTTGTGAGTATTGCTTTCTAAAACTGCTTTAGGTGTATATTGGTAGTATGGCGTATGTGTATCTGGAATGAGTTTGTGTTTGACAGCTAGTCTTTGGTGTATGATGTTTGCAATTTGGTTGTGTCTATGTGTGTAGTCGGTTTGTGCAAGGTTGGGGCATGCTCCAGTAATATGTTGAATAGTTTCTGATTGATTATGACATTTTCTACATCTATCGTCTGTTACTGTAGGGTCTCTGATAATATGCTTTCTATGGTTTTTTGTATTTATAATTTGGTCTTGGATTGCTATGATGAAGCCTTCAGTTTCTGGAAATAGGGATCCAAGAGTAAGCCATTTGTTTGATGCTGTTTTGTCTATATGTGGTTGTTCAAGATCATGTGGATGTCGACCATGGAGTGCTTTCTTTTTCCATTGTTCTATTTTACAAGTTTGGGAGTTAGTTTCTACGTTATCTATTTCGATCTCTTGGGTTAGGTTTAATGGTGTGTGGTTCAGATCATTACTAACTATTACTTTATGGATTTCACTACTGTTAGCTTTTTCAAAGAAAAATGATTTTAATTTTGATATTTGCGTCGTCCATAAGGTAGATATGTCGATAAGGCCCCTTCCGCCTTCCTGTCTTTTGATTGTGATTCTTTCTATTGCAGATTTTGGATGTAGACAGTTGTGTTTGGTGAGAGTGGTTCTTGTTGTTATTTGTATGTTTTGAATGTCTGTTTTAGTCCATTTTATGATACCAAAAGAATAGGTCAGTATGGGTATAGCGTAAGTGTTTATTGCTTTTACTAAGTTTTTGCTAGCTAAATTACTTTTACTTAAAATATTTACCCTATGCTTATACTCATCTTTTAAGGCCATTTTTAATTTACTATGGTCTATTCCTTTTGATTGCTGGTATCCTAAATATTTATATAACTCATTTGGTTCCATGGCTGTAATTGTTTCATCATGAGATACTGCGTAATCGCCTGGCTGGATTTTTCCTTTTATTATGTGAATTGTTTTGCATTTATCTAATCCAAATTGCATGCTGATATCTTTACTAAATTTCGTTGTAGCGTCTATGAGAGCTTTCATTTCTTTTGCTGTTTTTGAGTAAAGCTTTATGTCATCCATGTAAATTAAGTGTGATATACTAGTTTCAGTGCTATTATTCTTTAATCGATATCCAGCCTTGCAACTCTGCAGTATCTGTGATATAGGGTTTAGGGCGAGACAAAACCATAGAGGACTTAGGGAGTCACCTTGATATATGCCTTTTTTTATTGCTATTTCTCTGCTAGTAATATTGTTTAGATGAAGTGTGGTTTTCCATAGTGGCATTATGTTTTTTAAGAACTCTATTAGGACAGGACTGATCTTGTATATTTTCAAAATGTGTAATAACCAGGAGTGTGGAATGCTATCAAATGCTTTTTTGTAATCTATATATGTACAGTGTAAATTTCTTTTATTTGTAGTTGCGTGTTTATGAATAAGAGAATCAATAATAAGCTGCTCCTTACATCCCATATGGCCTCTTCTGCACCCTTTTTGTTCTTCTGCAAGTATATTGTGCTGTTCTATATGAGTGGTGAGTTTTTGTGTTATGGCTGATGTGAGAATTTTGTATATAGTCGGTAAGCAAGTTATGGGTCTGTATTGTGATGGTTGTGGTGTGTATTGGCCTTTAGGAAGCATGTATGTTATACCCTTAGCTATAAATGGTGGTGTGTTTTGTTGTCCGTGAATAATGCTAGTTAAATTTTTAGCTATGATTTTATGGAGGGTAGTAAATTTTTTGTACCAGTAATTGTGTATCTTATCTATACCTGGTGATTTCCAGTTATGTAGTCTGCTTGTGACATATTTTATATCCGATTCTGATATCTCTTTAAATTCCATTTCATCTAAGTCTGCCCATTTTCTTTCTTCTTCGGCTATCCATTGTGTTTCCCCGTTATGATGTATTTCTGTCTCCCAGATACCTGCCCAGAATTCTTCTAAGTCGTGTACTGCTGGGGTTTCTATAATATTGTTTGTTGGCTTTTCTTTATTTTTATTTAAATTTCTATAGAATGTTTTCTCATTGGTATGGAAGAGTTTATTATCGTTTTTTCTTTGAAGTGCTTTTTTATATCTGGCTAGTCTATGTGATTTTAATGCTAATTTCTGCTTTAATGTGTCTAGAACGTCTTCGGGTCTTTTATTATTATTTTCATGACTGCTGTGTATTCTATTGTTAGATATTATTTTATTTGCTGTATCAACTACCTTTTTTGACCTGTTATTATTCAAAAATTGTGTTAGTCTACATAGATTAGATCTAAGTTGCGTTATATCTCTCTCTAGTCTATCTTGCCAGGCTGGTTTTTTATAAATGTGTTGGGGTCTGGCTAGTGGTTCTGTGTTATATCCAAGTTCTCGTGAAATTACTAGGGCACTACAATATATGAGTGTATGAATGTCGGTTAGTTGTGACTCATCAGAGAAGAACTCATGCAGTAAGGTATTGTTAAAAAAATGGGTTAATTTGGAAAGATACAAACTATATTTAAGTTTAGGGAGTCGTGGCCTGAGTGTAGGGTCTAAGCCTGAAAATTCAATTATCGCTGTCTGTAAGTGTTCTTTCAGTTTCTTTTCTGACGGATCTAGGAGGTCATTAGACTGCACAGTTTCTATTTCTGTTTCCATCAATAGCAGTGCAGTTTCAGTTTGTGTTGATATATTAGTACTAAGTGGTGTTTGTGTGTTGTATATGCCATATTCAGTAGTATTTAGGTAGTTGTGGGATGATTGTGTATTTGTCAGTATTGTTTGTTGTGTAGTTGGGCTTGTAGTATTGATTGTTTGTGGCTCTCTAAGTAATGGTTGTGATTGAAGAGAAATATTTTCCTGTTCTAATTCTACCCTAACTTCTTCTTTAATTTGCTCTAACTTTTCATTAGTAAGCATTTTATTTCTGATGATAACTCGCCTTTGATCGGAAACTCGTTGTTCGGAAACTGTAACGTGAGGGTACTGTTTTAAAAAGTGTTCATGAAGTAATTTTCTGTATGTTGTCATGTCTGTTTCTAATTTAGTAATGCGGTAGTAGGTACGCATGATGAATATGTTTACATCTTCTGTCCATCTCATGCGTACACGTGGTTTACCAGTCTTAGTGGACGCAGGTAAAAGGGTATTCACCCCCTGCGCAACATCTAAGGCCGGTGTGTCTATAGGTGTTGGTGTTCTTGTAGAAACTTCTGATGGTGTATATGATACGGTTGACGGGCTATATGGTTCTTCTGTTGAGGGGCATGGTGAGCTAATCCTATCCATATTGTCAGTCTGTCTGTCGAGAGTCAAGTTGGCTGTAGTATTTTCGGGTGACCCGGAGGGAGCCCGCCTACTCAGCTCCACTCCGCCGACGGTTCGTATGCTGTCACACCCAGCGTCAGCTCCAGGTGTGCCCCGGCGATCACCCCCGGGCAGCGGCCATATACGTTTACTTTTTAGACGTGTCTCCATATTTAATGGGTTGCCAGAGCCATGTTAGCCGTGCCAGTAATTTTATATCACGTGTCCGCCCCCTACGTGAATCTGATGGTCGATTCGGACGTATGGTTGGAGCTTCAGGGGGCTTATTATTATTATTATTATTATTATTATTATTATAATAATATAGATATAATAAGCTTGTTGCATATAATGGACCGTCTAGGTTTGGGAAATAGAATGTGTGCATATATCTGGAATTATCTGAAGGAAAGAAACCTTAATATTACTTCTCCCAATTACTCCTTGTCTCGGATGACGGGACGAGGACTTGCACAAGGTGACCCACTCTCTCCGCTGTTATTTAATATTGCTACCTTAGCCATTTGCAAAGAAATTGTTAATGTCAGTGTTTCACAGTATGCTGATGACTTTGTGTTGTACATAACCGGCAGCAATGTATCACATATGGAGCAAAGTTTACAACAGGCACTGAATCTATTTATTACGCTTCTCGCAAATATAGGTCTCGAAATATCGGAAACAAAAAGTAAAGTCTGTTTTTTTAAAAGAGGCTATAAGAAGGAAGTAATCGATCTCGTAGTTGGGGATGGATCGTTGCCGGTTGTGAACAATGTTAAGTATTTAGGATTTTGGCTAGATCGTTCTTTAAATTGGTCTAAACACATAAACGAAACGGTTGATAAAGTGATTGGGTTTGTTAATATTTTTAAAGTACTCAGTGGTCTGAAATGGGGTGTACATATTATTCATAAGAGACGATTGTATATCTCCCTAATTAGGAGTAGATTCGATTATGGTAGCATGTTATATGATAATGCAAGTCAAAGTAATCTCAATAAGCTAGATAAATTACAAAATATATTTTTGAGAATAATAGGGGGATTCATTAAGAGCACTGCTATACACATTATGGAAAATGAACTCTGTTTACAACCTTTACACATACGTAGATATTACTTGGCTGGAAAATATTGGCTTACATCGAAATCTTTTACGAAAAATAACGTTATAACTTTGTTGGAGGAGTTACAAGGTTTTAAAGATAATACGTACTGGGGGAAGAGAAAAATACCTCTATTAGTTTCTATACATGAGTATCTTAAATTTTTACCAGTACACTTTAGTCCACAATTAGATATGTTTTCTTTGAACACTTGGGTCAGCTATGTGGATCTTTCTAAAAATATCAACGACAATATAGAAGATGTACATACTGCAAAACGATTTTACACGCCATCTAAACTAAAAGAAGTTTGTAGTCAATACATTAATCGGCACTATGCCGCTTGTTATAAAATTTTCACTGACGGGTCGAAGGAAGGTAGTAGAGTTGGCGCGGCGTTCTTTGATCCACAAACCAACACTTCTATGAAACTCAATATAAACTGTAATATGAACATAATGTATGCTGAACTTATTGCAATAAGTGAAGCCTTAGCATATGTTGAATCATTTAATGGCGGCAAGTATGTTATTTTCTCAGATTCGAAGAGTGCTCTCCAGCATTTAGATCGTTGCTCCTCGAAGATTCGAGGAACCCCAATAGCCTATAATATAATGCGTTCCATACAAAATCTAGAAAGTAATAATAAGTATGTAACATTACAGTGGATACCTGCACATATTGGATTGACCGAGAATGAGACTGTGGATAGACTTGCTAAAGAATCTCTTGTTGATGGCATAAATTTTGCGTACACGCCATATTATTCGGATTTAATGTACGTGGTTAAAGATCGGTGTTTCGAACTATGGTCAGAATATTTTGATAAAAGGTCGCTGACTAAAGGGATTTGGTATCGGACCATTCAGCCTACCATTATGAAACATATCTGGATCGATCAAGCTAATATGAGCAGGTCAGACATAGCCATAGCTCTTAGACTTCGATCTGGACACATCCCACTAAACAGCTTTGCATATTTAATTGGTAAGATTGGTTCCCCTAACTGCTCAATTTGTAACAAAGTTGAAGACGTATATCATATTTTGATGGAATGCGTCCGAAATGAAGCTGAAAGAAAGCAATTATTTTGTAAACCTAATTTTAATGTGGGTGAATGTAATAGCATTCTCGCTCGCCCCAGCTCGGAGGAAGCGAGAACACTGTATTATATAGCTAAAATGTATATGTTGAATAGATTATAAGTTATATTTTTTCTACGAGGGCGGCATAATCACTTCGTGATTAAGCCCTCATTAAATAAATAAAGAGAAAAAAAAAAAAAAAAATAGGAAACCATTACATTATATTTTTAATATTAAATAGGCAATAATTATTGCATGTTTGTCGCTTATCATGTCACTATTTGTTTCATACTTTCAAGAGATGAAGTGAGATACTTTTAAACAACAAAGAATAACTAATAATTTACATACCTTTCCATGAATTCCAATAAGACGAGGACTTGTTCTGTCTGGCTCTATCTATAAATTCATTATGTAAGAGGTATCACGTCATTTATTATAAGTTAATCCTTAAGCAGGATCTTCATGTTTCCAAGTCACAATAATGTTAAAACGACATTTCGCACTGTGATATTATAATAAACCATTTACAAATAGATTGTTCTTTACTTTATATACATTTTATCACTTTATAATTCAGCCAACTAAAATCGACAATAAAAATTGTTGATGAACAATGTCAACGTTACCATGACTACCTACTTTAACGTTTCTTAGATGGATAGACCATAGACTATATTTTAGGTTTTTTCCACGTAAATTGTAGAACGAGCGATCGAACCATTTGTGTCAACTTGGCTACCAAGTTATCGTTTTCTAAAATTACTTGAGAAAGAGCGTTAACGATTGCAGAAAAACGAACGCTTGTAACTTGGCTAGGGGGGCTGATCTCTAACTAAAGGACGGCAATGCGTAATAGATAATTACAAAATTTATACCGTTTATTGAGTTATCCCAAGTACTTACATATGTTTATAAAGTTTCTAGCGTTAAAATAATTTTTATTTTACTCAAAAAGTTTTCTTTTCTAAGCATACCATGCCTAAAGTTTGTTGTTTGAAAACTAGATGACGTTGCGTGTCAGATTATTGAAAATATGATATACTAGTTGTAGCTCGATTAGCTCCGTCCGCGTGTATGTTGGTTGTCGTGGCAAACAGTAGCCTACGTGTTACTCTGATGTATAAGCTATATTACTAGTAAAGTTTCATCCAAATCCGTTCAGTAATTTGCGCGTGAAGAAGTAACAAACATACAAACTCACAAACTTGCTCCTTTATATATTAGTGTGATTATGTTTAAATATATCTATTACTAGCCGATCTACGCAACCTCATTTACGCCTCCTATTATCCGTAGCGTGATAATTTTCCCCCGTTTTTGTAACGTTTTTCATTGGTGCTCCGCTCCTATAGGTCTTAGCGTGATGATATATAGCATATAGCCTTTCTCGATATATGGGCTATCTAACACTGAAAGATTTTTTTAAAATCAGATTAGTAGTTCCTGAGATTAGCGCGGTCAAACAAACAAACAAACTCTTCAGCTTTATAATATTATAGTATAGATGCATATTACATAAAAAATGAGAACATCTTTGAATCGATATTTATGTACTTATTAGAAGAGCAACGTTTTATTGTCAGATCAATGAAATCGTAAACGAATGATTTTGTTTTCCAAAATATTATATTACCCCGTCTCCTTGACAACAATGACATAATATGTGATCCATGTATTTCATTATAATCTAAAAACTAAAAAAAAAACTAAACGCAATTTTCAAAAAACCTGGGTATTTAAAATGTTATTGTTGGTGATTTTAGAAGTCAAATAAATACAATAAGAATTCCTACTATGAAATACATAAGGCGGTACAAGAGTTACATACAAACCTGCCCTTGTTCTTTAAATCTTTAGTACTAAACAGGCACTATATAGATACGCACGATTTATTTTAATATGCTGGCTCGTATCTTGAATCTTCAAGAGCCGTTTTATAACTCGGGACTATTAGTAGCCCGTTAGAATTTTAAAGTTTCCCTATACCTATCAAAATGAAGACAGCAAAAAATTTTAAAGAAAATAAAAATTTTGATAAAATACCCTTTCGTTTTTTATCCTAAATTATTTCTACAACTAAGGTACTTAATAATGTGTTAGGCTTATATGAGAATAAGTTTAAAAAAATGTTTACCGCCAGAATGGAAGTAAGGAATACTATGATTGTGTCCATACGCGTTACTGTTACGCGCTGACATCAATATAATTATTTCTAACACATTTTACAAGAATATCTGACTTTTAAAAATAGTGGCCATGAGTTTCTTTGCCAGTATTCTTTTCATAAGGCTCTATGCATTTTGGAAACTGAAAGTTACAGATCGACACACGCAGGAAGTAGATTTTGGTGTTTTCACCTAATTTACCTTGAAAATTCAGTACATGTTGTGGCATCTGTTTTGTGCCGATCTATGATTTTTAACTGTAGCTTCAATTTAATGTTCATTTATACATCTATACAAATAAATACAATTGGAGTGTCTGTTTGTAATATTAAAATAACCACTTTTTACTAAATGCATATGTATTGTATACACGGTACATATACCAAAAATGTAGTTAAAATTTTTTTGTCTATCTGTCTGTATGTCTGTTTGTTCCGGGTAATCTATAAAACGGCTGGACGGATTTTGACGGACTTTCACTGGCAGGTAGCTGATGATCCAGGGAGTAACTTAGGCTACTTTTTTTAGACTAGCTTTGTCCCGCGGCGTTACTCGCGGTACAGCAATAACCGCGGGTAACACCGCGGGGTTCAGCTAGTAAATAATAAATAAATAAGAAATAAATATTTTGGACCTAACACACAACGCCTTCTAGTCCCAAGCTAAGCAGAGCTTGTGTTATGGGTACTAAACGACTAATATAATCACATTTACCTTTTTTTTTTAAATGCATACATATTATACATAGAAAACATCCAAATTCCGATACAAATATTAGCAGATCATACAAACATTTGGTCCGATCCGGGAATCGAACCCGAGACCTCAAGCACAGCAGTCGCATACGCTACCACTAAGCCACCAAGGCAGTTATAAATGTCATTTAGTATTTTAATTGAATAAATTCATTTGAATAAATATGCATTATGCAGCAATGTAATTACAACGACAAGAGTGGAGACACATAAATTTATTTTTTCTTCAAAATACAACTACCGCAGTTGAAATATACACATATATCTTGTGTCGCAAAAGACTATGCACACACAAGTGTAAAGGGATTCAAACAACACAACGACTCAGAACAACAATTAGTAAGTATAAAATATTGATTCATGTGGGTATCACACCTGTAACAATTTGCAATATGACCGAATTAACTTCTACGCGTTCTGTGCACATTAACAGTAATTGTTGCTAGCCAAATAAAGGTTATGAAAATGAAACCAGTGTAATAATTTTTCTTTTATTTTACTTTCCTTTAATAGTAACCTAGTCAAAAAACTTTACCTAACAGTACACATTCTTAAACTAAATCATTACCACTAACTCAAATAATTTTTCAATTCATTAAACTAAAATATATTACAAAACTTTGGATTGTAAAATCATTTGTTTAAAATATGTAAAATGCCGTAGCAATATTTTAAACCCAGGTAGTTATTAAACAAAGAAAAAATGAACTTTCTTGATAGATTCTATTGAAAGACAAAATAAACAGATAACACTAAATTTCATGGTTTACTTTCTTAAACAAAAAAAGAACGAAAAAGAGAAATAGAAGTAAAAAGATAAAAAAGATTTAAAATAACATCAATTTTATTTACAAAGTCACAAACTCAAATCCCTACCTAAAATTATTATCAGTCTCAGTCAGAAGCTATTTCTGAAAGTTATTAAATTACTTAATCATTTGAAAATATTACAATGAATTATATGATGACCTTAAAATACTCGAGGCTTAAAAAAATAATATATATACGACTTAATTGACATGTTTTAACAAAGTTATTTATTAAAACTTTTAATAACTTAAATTCAACGTAACTTATAAATGCAGTTTCAAAGAGTTTGTGAAATAATGGACCACAAAAACACTACTAAGTAATAATATCTTTAAACTAACTTAAAATGGATAGAATGTAGCTTAAACTTAGTTTTTCTTTGACATGAACACTTAAAGCTTTTAAATTTTAGGCTCGTTTGTCAAACTTTCGACGAAGATAATTAAAACCGTGAAAAGTATACTAAAGGACATCTTTATACTTTTTATAACTTTTGCACTGATGCCAACCAAAGTACGAACAAAATTGTAGTAACATTGTAATGGCTATTTTGAACTTAATGTGAAAAATGTGCGAGTTTATATTTAGTTCATCTATATTTCAGTAATAACTAAGTATTACGTGGAATGACGCTGATTAGCCTCCTCGATCCATCAATTTCACTTTTTAATCCGCCCAAATACTGGATGACCATAACAGTTTTTCCATCCCATTTCATTTTTTCATAATTTTATTTGAACAAGTATGTGATTGGAAAACTGCTGATGTTCAATAATTTCCTGTTCCTCAAATCAGTTTTTACATAAATAGTAATGCTCATACGCAATTTTCTTTTCCTTAAAAGAAATTTTCCAGAAAAAGATGTACGATTTTCAATTAAACTAGCAACTTGGAAAACATTAAAAACTTATCAGTGAAATTGTAAGCATATTAAGTAAACTAAATAAATAAAAAATTATCGACATTACCGATACTGATAATTTATTATTATATAAATAAATAAATCTTAAATCTTTTTATGATAGGATTTCATCTGGCTCAAAACCGGTACTTCAACACTGAGTAACTTTCAGTAGTACTACTAATTAGATAGTTCCTTATATTTTTACATATAACTAATTTAAATAAAATTATTCGTTACTTTTGCCGACATCAGTGCATAAAACTAATAACATTTTATAAATCGTCTTAGACGCAAGGACATTTTGTTACTTAAATTTATATAATTAGCGTCAAAAACGGATTATATCTAACATTTTATGTATTTCCTAACTAAATTTTGGGATTTATACATGTGTACCGGCCGTCAGCTGAGCATTACCTGTAAAATAAGAAATAATCTATACAAATAAATAAAATAGGAGTGTCTGTTTATAATATTAAAATAACCGCTTTTTACTATATGTATATATTTAATTTTTTTTGTCTGTCTGTATGTATATATTGCCTTGGAGCGATAAGGCCGCCACTTGTACATACTTCATAATAGCTTTAATTTTATCATATATTTTTTATACGCTGGTGTACAATAAAGAGATTTATTATTATTATTATTATGTTCCGGGTAATCTCTGGAACGACTGGACGGATTTGCACTGGCAGGTAGCTGATCCGTAAGTGTTAAGTCTATCATCCATAAGTACAACTCGGTGGATATTCCAGCTATAGCAATTCGCCAAGTTTCACTCATGAATGTCACGTGACCTAAGCAAACTTAATTGGGAAAAACTGCTTTCTGCCAGTAGCGAATCTGATTATTAACTAAAACCAAATCGAAAAGAAACACCTCTGTCCACAGATTCGTTCCAATATTTGAGAATTAACTTATGGGCTTATTGTTTGCACACTGAAATATTTTTAGAAATTACGAATCTTTAGAGTGTGCCAAAGCAATATTACAATTACTACCTATTTTGTGGGTGGACTGTTTAGTGCGTCATTATAATTATTGTTTTCGCACTAATGGAAACGAATGTTCGAATGTCCTTGAGAACATAATTGCTTTGACGTCATGTTAAAGATCGTTCTTTGATACCTCATTTTGAAACATAATTTTTGTCTAAGCTTATAATATACCTCTAAAAGTATTATAAAAACTATCATTTGCATGATTTTCATTTTAAATTTATATAAATACTAGCTTTTGCTTGTGGCTTCATCCACGTAATTTTTAGTTATCAGGGTAATTCTTTAAACTGATATAACTCTTTTAACCGATTGAAATACAACAAACGCAATGTGTTAATTGAAATTTACCACAGTACTTTAGTGAAAATCACATCAAAAACGGTTAACCTACTTTTGTGATTAGCGCGCACTCAGTTTTTCGGTTACTTGAATAAATACCCTTTTCATTAGTTTTTTTTTATAATATAAGGATTGGATCTCTAAAATGTCATTAACACGTTAGATACAGTACAAGAAGCCATAACGACCATAAATATTTATCTTAAAATTAGTAAGATGCAAAATAATACAACCATACATTTTTTTTTAATATTGGGCAAACCAGACCTTAAAATAGTTTTCATTGTCAAGTCTATAGAGTTAAAAAGCTCCGTGGCGTTAAAGAATTAGAAAGTTCTTTATGAAAAACAAATTAAGCTCTTTTGAGTAAATGCAGTAACAGTTCTGTTTGGCATTTTAAATATCTATGTAACATTTTACTAACACACCTTTAGTAGTTATTTGGTTCGACTGCAAGCTGCCTTGACTGGACGGTGGAAGTATATACAGGGCGCCTGACGACTGCATAGCTTTAGGCACCTGCGAGATAGAAAATAAATTGTAACTTACTATTCTGTGAAGGAAAAATTCTGAGTAAAATGTGATAGTTAAGTAAAACCATCTTCTGATAACTTCAAAAATAACTGTCTCCATAATTGTTGTTCGAAACCGAACCACTGAAGAATCACTTCTCTATTTCTGGATAGTAAACCCAACCAACTTACCTACTTTTGTAACCCAAGAAAATTTATAACTTTTCAATGTATGTATACTGGTATCTCAAATTCAATAAAAACTCTAAAGGATAGGGAAGGATAGTATAAGGAACGATAAAGGATTAACTACTTTTTGAAACTGCATTTAAATTAAATGGCAAGATGGTGATTTTTAGACTGTTAAATAATTATTTTATAAACATGTACAATTTTAACAAAAATAAAACCGACTTCAAGGTTCTACTCGATTTCTCTTGGATGCCATCATCAGATATTAATGTTCTTATCATGGTACCATGGTTGGGACACCTCCTTTCCATTAAAAAAAATCATCAAAGTCGGTCCATAAACGACGAAGTTATCCCGGAACAAACATAAAATATATACGGTCGAATGGGAAACCTACTCCTTTTCTTGAAGTCGGTTAAAAAGTACAGTTATAGTTTGAATATTCAGTTTTTCAACATACTTGAGGCTGTGCACCACTATTAGTCGACGACGATGATGCCATTGGACTTGTAACGGGCCGTGATGATGATGATGATGACGGCGAAGTAATAGATGGCACTAAAGAAAAAACAAACAAATTGCAAATTAAACGACCGACTGACTTATTTAAATTTAAAACGTACCATTAAAAGAAAAATATAATATCACCAGTTAGTTTAACTAATAATTGTTAACACATATTTTAAATTTCGCACGACATATAATCATAGAACTTGAAGCCTATTACTAGCAAAAGGTTGAAGCAAAAAAATTCAAACTTAATAGAAAACGATATTAAATCTTTTGAGAAGCAAAGAGAAATTTTACTATATTCTTTTAAATAATAATCATATTTATAGATACTAATAAAATTTAAATACTCTAGAAGCTAATGAACCTTGTTCCTGAGCAGAGTATAACAAGACTGGAAAAAGAAAAAATATTAAGCTAGTTTCATGAGTCAAAGTAAAATATTTATAACACGTACCTTGAGGAAGTGTGCTTGTATTTCGTACTAAGTAGTAAGGTGGAGGTGCAGACTTGTTGGCTGAATTTGCAGCATTTATATGAGGTACGTAAGCTGTTGATAAGAAGTCATGATTATCCATAGGAGCTAACAACATCAACAGGACAGTTATGATGTATTACGAGAATATATTTTCACCAATTGACTGTCCGTTTGGTGACGAATTTAGAATATGGAGAATCACGATATTTAGTCATTCCGTAGGTGCCGTTGAAGCTGATTAAAGAAGCAAACTATATATCAATAACAATATATCAGGAAAGGAAACCTGACACAAATCTATACCAGTGAGTAAAAACGTCTATTATAAGGACAAGTACAATTTTAACAAAAATAAAACCGACTTCCAAGGTTCGACTCGATTTCTCTTGAATGCCATCATCAGATATTAATGTCCTTATCATGGTACCACCGTTGTGACATCTCCTTTCCATTAAAAAAAGAATCATCAAAATCGGTTCATAAACGACGAAGCTATCCGCGAACACACAAAAAAAAAAAGAAAAAAGAAACGGTTGAATTGAGAAACCTCCTCCTTTTTTGAAGTCGGTTAAAAAGTCATTATATCAATAAGTCTTTTTGGAGTCTGATCCTGCTCATACTATGGTGCTATATTTTGCAATATATTCAATTTAATATAACTTTAAATAGTACTAGTAGTCTTATTTACCCTTTTACATAATTACAATAATTTAATGACTTACCAACAGGTGCACTTCCTCTTAAGTAGGGGTTTCCATATGTAGCAGCGTACCTCACATCTTCACCAGAAAGTACAACACCAGGACTTGATAGAGGTATCACTGAAGGCAAAATTAGATAAATAGTATCGTAGATTGACATAAAGCATAAATATGGAATCTAGAAAATTTGTCACAATTCAGAATCATCTAGTGTAAGTACAGAAGTCCAGTGTTATTCACAGCAATATTGAATAGGCGAGGTCACCGCAGCCCTGGGTGTTTATTATTTTGTGAACTTGTTAGCATTTTAAATGTTCATCAAATAATCAGACAAACTTCAAAAATTGATAAAAGCAGCATGGATATCCTATTAATATTATAAATGCGAAAGTTTGTAAGGATGGATGGATGTTTGGATGTTTGTTACTCTTTCACGCAAAAACTACTCAACGGATTTGGATGAAAATTTACAGTAATATAGCTTTTACATCAGAATAACACATAGGCTACTATTTGCCGCGATAACCGACATATACGCGGGCGGAGCCGCGGGCAACAACTAGTCTTTAAATAAGGCTAAAGTCTAATTTCATCAACTCTTTCAGAACAATTCTTTACTTAATCTCAAAAGTTATAGATTTCTTTGTCCTTCGTAGTCGGGCAAATCGGGCAGTCTTGTCTCATTGATCTTCAGACATATAGCTAATATTACTATGAAGCTCTGAAAAACTTCTGAATTCAAATCAATCAACCTTTCTAAATATATATTATAACTCCACCATTACCATTCTTATTAAACTAAAACGGATTACATGATTAGGATATTGAGACCGCATTGGGAACTTTTGTTGACTTCTATTGTATAAAATAATAAGATGTTTATCTATTTTAATTGTTTGCTAACAGCGATGACGTATTTACAATTATGTATTCCTTTATTACATTGTTTAAATCGTTAATGTTGTTTTTTCTAAACCATTTAACACATGTTAGATATTATATATACAGGTTCGAAATCCCTTACAACCATAAGCAAAAATGCCTCCAACGAAAATAGACGTATTTCTGTGTTTGGGTTTCTTTTTTTGTTACGTACATACAGTTTTGGGTAAGCTAAATGTTACTCCCATAATTATATGCAATTAATTATTGTGTAAATATTTATTTATTGGTACTTAAGTTTTCATTTCATTTTTTAACATCGATAATTATATTAATATGATTTTATTTAATACTACAGAGCCATGAGCATATTACTAAATTACCTACCAATTACAATTTTTTCTTGTTTCTTACTGAAATATTCATGCCTGACCTGTCTCACACGATCATTGGTTCGGCGCGGCGGTCCGAAATAAACGAACTACATTTGCATAACATTTATTTAACACTAGCTGAACCCCGCGGTGTTACCCGCGGTTATTGTTGTACCGCGAGTAACGTCGCAGCACAAAGTTAGTCTAAAAAAGTAGCCTAAGTTACTCCCTGGATTATAAGCTACCTGCCAGTGAAAGTCCCGTCCAAATCCGTCCAGCCGTTCCAGAGATTACCCGGAACAAACAGACAGACAAATTTTTTTTTAACCCCATTTTTTGATATATGTATCGTGTATACATACATATGCATTGATTAAAAAGCTGTTATTTTAATATTACAAACAGACACTCCAATTTTTTTTTATTTGTATAGATAAAAATATTCTATTCCAGAATAATAATATCCATTATCTTACTTGTCCATCTGGTATATGCACGAAGCAAATACAAAGTATTTGCTTATTTGCTATTTGTATTTGCTTCGTGGGTATATGTATGTGCATACATATGTATGTGCATACATATGTATGGAAAAATAAGATGCAAATTGAAAATTATATAATTTCTTTAATGCAATAAAGTGTTAAGAAAAGAATATCCGACATTATAAGTAAAAACTGTATTATATAAAAAAGAAAATGTCTTACATGGGTGGCAAATTTAGATAACTTAAGGTGTATCTAAATTTGAAATGAAATGAAATTTATTTATATAAATAAATTTACTACTATGTACTAACCTATGTTCTATATAGAACATAGGTTAGTACCAGCTGTCACATGGGTGGTTTTTGATCATAACATATTCTGCCTTGTTTTGGCATGCAAATGTTTATGAACTAACATTACGACCTAAAAAGTAATTATATTAAATCATTTATATTATATTTATAATTTTGCTGTTTATTATTTTTTATAAATTCAAAACCTGTAGAAATGTCTTTGAAATATTTCAATAATTTTTAATTTTTAAACCGACTTCAAAAGAGGAGGAGGTTTTCATTCGACTGTATTTTATTATGTTTGTTACCTCAAAACTTTCAACTGGCTGAATCGATTTTGATGGTTCCTTTTTTATTTCCATTATTCCATTGCAATTTGGTCCAGTTCTTGAAGTCGTTTCTTTTTTATTAAAATTTTATGTGTCACAATGTTATTAGAACCGTCTACGCCTTTTCTAAATCTAGGTTAGTGTCGGGTTATGGTCTACCACAAGTTTTGTAACCAACGACTATAGAATAGAATTAAAAAGGTTTCTATTTACAGCCAATAAAATTGTATTAGACTACACAAATTGCATATCGGAGAGTCATGCAATTTTCATAAATGGTATCAAAAATTCAGTTAAATCTTCAGACCCTCTAGAAGTAGATATCATCAACTTAAATTTACCTACACTTGAATACACTCTCAAGAATGCAAAGCTTACTGGATTGAAAGACTGTACTGTAACGAAATTAAGGTAAAAGAATTACTCTTGTACCCTATTTTATTAGTTAACTAGCTGTTGCCCGCGGCTTTGCTCGCGTGGAAGTTGATCATATGCATTTAATTAAAACTGTGTAAAAGAATGTATCAGTAATTTATTCATGGTTTAAACGTATTTATTTATTTATTTTTGATCATTATCCCATTTAAAATAACTTTCATACAAACATTCGACCCATATTTCAACCCCTTTAGGAGCAGAATTCGCATAAATACTGATATAAGTATTCGTCTATTTGTAATCAGAAACATGAAAACGAAAGTTGTTAGGCTGCTAAATTAAAAAAAATGACGGATTTCCAAACTAACCAATACATGAAATGCCAATGACTATTTCTCCCCTTAGGGGTAGAATATCCAGAAACGCTTAAATATGCATATTCTCGTTTTTAATTAGTAACCCAAAAATGATATTTTATGTTTCAAACTCAAAAAATTATAGACTTCCATGCAATCTTGCAACCCCTATTTCACCCCTTAAGGGTAGAATATCCAGAAACCTTTAACAGGTATCTACTCATTTTTAATCAGTAGCCCAAAAGTATAGTTTAAAGTTTCTAACTTAAAATATGATGAGCTTCCATACAAACTTTCAATCCCTATTTCACCCCCTTAAGGGTAGAATAACCAAAAACGCTTAAATACGTCTCTACACTTTTTTAATCAGTAGCATATAAATAAAGTTTTGTTTCAAACTTCAAAAATGACGGAATTCCAGACTAACCTATGCACGAAATGTCAACCCCTATTTCACCTCTTAGGGATAGAATATTCAGACACGCTGAAATACGTATTTACTCATTTTCAATCAGTAACCCAAAAGTAAAGTTTCAGGTTTCTAAGTTAAATATGACGGATTTTCATAAAAAAATTTAACCCCTATTTCACCCTCTTATTGGTAAAATATGCAGAAACGCTAAACAGATATCTAGTTACTTTTAATCAGTAGCCCAAAATTAAATTTTCATGGTGTTAATTAAAAAAATAACGGACTTCCATACAAACTTTCTACCACTAATTCACCCCTTTAGGGGTAGAATATCCAGAAACGCTTAAATACGTCTTTACTCTTTTTTAATCAGTAGTACATGCATAAAGTTTCATGTTTTTAACTTAAAAATTACAAACTTCCATACAAACTTTCAACCCCTATTTCATCCCTTAGGGGTAGAATATCCTGAAACGCTTAAATACGTATCTACTCATTTTTCATCAGTAGCCCAAACACAAAGTTTCATGTTACGAACTTCAAAAATGACAGACTTCCAGACTAACCTATATGCGAAATGTCAACCCCTATTTCACCCCTTAGGGGTAGAATATTCATAAACGCTTAAATAGGTATCTACTCATTTTTAATCAGTAGCCCAAAAATAAAGTTTCATGCTTCTTACTTAAAAAATGACGAACTTCCATACAAACTTTCAATCCCTATTTCACCCCCTTAGGGGTAGAATACCAAGAAACGTTTAAATACGTATTAACTCATTTTTAGTCCTTAGCACATGAATAAAGTAACATGTTTCTTACTTAAAAAATGACGAACTTCCATACAAACTTTCAACCCCTATTTCACCGCCTTAGGGGTAGAATACCAAGAAACGCTTAAATACGTATCTACTCATTTTTAATAAGTAGCCCGAACACAAAGTTTCATGTTTCGAACTTCAAAAATGACAGACTTCCCTATATGCGAAATGTCAACCCCTATTTCACCCCTTAGGAGTAGTATATTCATAAACGCTTAAATAGGTATCTACTCATTTTTAATCAGTAGCCCGAAAATTAAGTTTCATGCTTTTTACTTAAAAAATGCCGAACTTCCATACAAACTTTCAACCCCTATTTCACCCCCTTAGGGGTAGAATACCAAGAAACGCTTAAATACGTATTAACTCATTTTTAGTCCCTAGCACGTGAATAAAGTAACATGTTTCTAACTTAAAAAATGGCGAACTTCCATATAAACTTTTAACCCCTATTTCACCCCTTAGGGGTAGAATATCAAGAAACGCTTAAGTACGTATTAACTCATTTTTAGTCAGTAGCCCGAACACAAAGTTTAATGTTTCGAACTTCAAAAATGACAGACTTCCAGACTAACCTATATGCGAAATGTCAACCCCTATTTCACCCCTTAGGGGTAGTATATTCATAAACGCTTAAATAGGTATCTACTCATTTTTAATCAGTAGCCCAAAAATAAAGTTTCATGCTTCTTACTTAAAATATGCCGAACTTTCATACAAACTTTCAACCCCTATTTCACCCCCTTAGGGGTAGAATACCAAGAAACGCTTAAATACGTATTACTCATTTTTAGTCCTAAGCATATGAATAAAGTTACATGTTTCTAACTTAAAAAATGACGAACTTCCATACAAACTTTCAACCCCTATTTCACCCCTTAGGGGTAGAATATTCAGAGACGCTCAAATACATCTCTACTCTTTTTAAATTAGTAACACATAAATAAACTTTCATGTTTCAGACTTCAAAAATGACGGAGTTCCAGACTAACCTATGTACGAAATGTCAGCCCCTATTTCACCCCTTAGGGGTTGAATATTCATAAACGCTGAAATACGTGTTTACTCATTTTTAATCAGCAGCCCAAAAGTAAAGTTTCAGGTTTCTAACTTAAAAAATGACGGACTTACATACAAACTTTCAACCCCTATTTCACCCCCTTAGGGGTAGAAATTCCAAAATTCCTTTCTTAGTGCGTGTCTACTCAATAAAAGGATTCTACTCACCAAATTTCATAGCCCTAACTATCATAGTTTACGCTCGGCGATGATGAATCAGTCAGTCAGTCAGTCAGTCAGTCAGTCAGGATTTACTATTTTATAAGTATTAGTTAATTAGACTGCCTCGTTGGTCTAGCGGTTGGTGTGTGCGACTGCTGATCATGAGGTCTCGGGTTCGATTCCCGGGTCGGACCAAATGTTTGTATGATCTACAAATGTTTGTTTCGGAGTTTGGGTGTTTTCTATGTGTAATGTGTATGTATTTACAACAAAAAAAAAGTATATATGTATTTATATCAGTTGTCTAGTACCCATAACACAAGCTCTGCTTAGCTTGGGACAAGATGGCGTTGTGTGTTAGATGTCAAAAAAAAAAAAAATTGTACAAATAGCAGAAAACATTATAATACTGATTTAATATAACTTGAATATTACACAGAATAAACAAGGAAAAATTAACCTTTGAATACAACTTGGAGTGTAAGAAAATTGAAGCAAATGGACAATATACATTGAAAGGCAGTTTTGGTGATATTCCTGTTGATGGAGATGGTGATATAAAGGTCACAACTGGTAAGTATTTCTGACTTCATATTGATAGTATCCGTGCTCTTTGGAATGGCAAAACACTTTCTAATTTTGAATTGACTGCATTGTATTAAGTAGTATGGCGTTGTCAACTGCGCTGAAAGTTGTGAGGTCGGTCACACGTCGAAAAACATTTGCGTAATCTTAAAATTGTTCTTTTGAGCCTGGGTGTTTATTTAGCTCGTTTCATGTATGTTTTATAAATCTCCCGCGACACAGGATAATTATGTACATAGCGTAGAAAATAAAAATAAAATACTTTAATTTATTTTCAAATGTATAGAAAATTATACTATTATTTCTCATAAATATAAAGGGCGTTTTGAAAATCTAGATTCATCGGATATTTTTTTTTGATTCAAATTTAAACTTTAATTTTTTTTTTACTATGTTACAGGGCTTTATATAATTATGTTCAGCGGAAACATCGAGAAAATTGTTCATGATGACAAAATGGAATATGGTCATATTAAAAACTATCACCTTGACTTCGATGCCAAAGAAAATTTGAATTTTAAATTTACAAACCTGTATAGTGGTGACAAAAAGAAATGTAAGCATATAAAGTTATCCAATTTAGATATATTTCACTTCATGTTTTAACTGAATCATGTTTTTGATATTCAATCTAAATGACGAGTGCGCCAGATTCTTAATTTAGTACTTTCCTGTCTTTTTAATTTAGTTACCTTGCATGAGAACCTACTATTTTGATATTCCATACATTCAATGTGCAGTGTTAGATTCAGTGCAGCAGGTCCATAGATGGGGACAATACATGCGACTGCGATATCAACTGGAACTTGCAACTCAGGAGAACTTTGGTTCTCTTTACGACTCATGAATGCTTACCTTCATTGCCGTGTTATCCCTTTATCTAACTATATGCGAGATGATGCTAATAGTGCCTTAGAAAAGAAACAAAACATTGTTTAAGAAAAATAGCAATTCCAGGTCATTAAGTAGTTTACAGAGGGATTTATGAATACAAATTTCCATGACATATAACTCAACGAATTATATTTTTGGTTAAGTCAAAGCACACAGGAATTCAGCTTTGAATCAATTCTATCAATGCCTTTGTAAATAATATTTATTTTCATTATTCCAGCCGACTCATTCCACAAATTTATAAATGAAAACTGGTCATCTACGGACAAACAACTTCGATCAGCTGTATTGACTAAATTCATGGATGTGTTCATAGATCATCTTAATGATTTTTTAAAAGTTATTCCACTTCCGATAGTATTTCCAGCTACATGTATTCAATACTAATGATATTTATTTAATTGTTTTTTTTTTCGATTGCTTAATGTAAACATTTTTATTTTGAATAAATAATGCTTTTTCTTATTTTTTTACTCTGAATGTTTTTTACCAATACCTCTATAAAAAAACTAGCACATGAAATATCCTTATCATAACACAGTAAACAGTAAAAATCCTTAAGACAAAAACTACAAAATCAATCAATATTGGTTCCGAAACTACTAGGTAAATATTATTGAAACGAAGTACTGCGTGCATCACATTTTCAATTATTTTTTTTATATAATAGAGAGCAAACGAGCAGACGTATAAGCGATTACCGCTCATGGACACCAGAGGCGTCACTAGAGCGTTGCCGGCTTTTGGGGGATGGGGAAAGGGGACAATTAGGTATTTTTAAATGCCCAGCAGTGATAGTCTTTCGGCTGTGATGAAGAAGAATTTAAAATGAAGCAAAATATCGTACAAGGAGAAAAGATATATTGGGAAAGGCGATGAACAGAGAATAGAAGAGATATTGTGTATGATATTAAAAAGGAGTACTTTACAACCTAGAATCCTAAAATGAAACAGAGAGGGCAGATATAACGTTTCATGCAATTTTTAGAATAATGTGGCTGTTAAATTATATAAATAGTAGCTTTCGCCCGCGGCTTTGCTCGCATTTAATAAAAAGTATTACATGTTACTTCTAATACCTCCAAAAATATGTGTACAAAGTTTCATGATGACTGATTAAGTAGTTTTCGCGTGAAAGCGTAACAAACAAACTTACATTCACGTTTATAATAGTAAGGATTACTAAGCTTGTTAGTTATAACTTTTATGACCTCGTCATTGGTAGACATTGGAAGTCGAGGAATCCTTTGATTTAACCATACATTTTGTGGAACATTTATTTTTTATAATGATGATCTGCTCTGTAATAAAAAACCCACAGTTAACATCTTTTAAGTTTTAAGAATCGTCAAGCCGACATATTTTATCCCTGATACCTCTGTAATGCTAGCTACCACAATCGAGAATTTTCGTAAAAGAAAAAGTTGAGCATCTCATTAAAATGAAGCTACTTACGAAAAATTTGTTTGATGGTCAACCCTGTGGATCTTGTACTATTTGGTATATGTACTTATTTTAAATTGTGGAAGTCTTTTACGTATTTCTGTTTGATAACTTTAATTATGGCACTGGTAAGGAGTTATGTTCACCTCAAAGTGATAACATTGTTGTACTCAAAATAACAATTGAATTATTTATGACCTAAAAAAGATGCAAATTAAAAATATAGGATAGGAGGAAGGGCATAGGAACTCTGTAAAGAAACGTCGCAGCACATTCAAATTTGGACTCGTTTAATTCGTCTCGACGAGTACTTTATAAGGGCCTTCCAATAAAAGCTTGTTTTTAAAAAGATATTTAATTTATTGTGACTTTTAGAAATAGCAAGGGAAGTTTGGGCTTGTCGAAGTTTGACTCATACCAACGTAATAATACCAACTTAATACCGAATTTCGTGACTCTCTTATACATGGGAGGGTGTTCTTTCTGTGTCTAATGAATGTTTAAAAAAAAAAACAAAAATAACTCAAATAATTATGAAAAAATATTAACAGAAAATAAAGATGGAATGTGAGTAAGAAAACATACGAATACTTTTAGCAGGAGCTAAAATAATATCCCTGTTTGCGCAAAAAGTTAGAAGATTATATTTCTTTACAAATACCAAGCTTTATGTAAAACCTACACAAGATTCCAGGTGCGTTTTTTTAAATGTGTTTTATAAAAATCTTTCAGGCGTCTTTCATAAAAACTTGGGACAAATAGGAAAGCTTTTAGACAGATTTTTTTGAAAACTTATAATGAGATCTGATACTACGCTAGTGAGTATGTTATTGACCTGACTGTTTTTAAACAGGACGATGTGTCAGAAAGGTCAGGTTTTACGTCATATATTTTATTAGTTGAGGGTTTTCAACCGTAACTACATTGTTGTAATGATGAATCTATTATGTTTTTATTAATTCATGTGTTTTTTTTGTTTTTTTCTACAAATTGACATGATTTATCGTAATAATAGACATTTTAAGTCGATTTGCTGTATTTATATATATTGCCAATTATTATATTATACGTTAAGTTATTCGTACGGAATATTTAATAAGTTGAAAATTGTGGTTCACCTATGTGTTAGGCTGTGAAGGCATTTTTGTTTATATATTATGCTGTTAAATGATGATGCCAAATACCCATTGCCCATAAATATTTTTTCTTTCTTATGTAGTTCTTATTTTAAGAAAATCTCATCTAAAATTCCTTTTTGTGAGCTCTTTTGAAAAATCTATTTATTGTTAGAATTAACTATAAACAATGTTGAAAACTTGGATTTGAAATAATAAAGCTCTAATAATTTATGAACCTTTCGAAGAATAGATTTTTTTGTGTTTTTTTTTTTGCCTACCAGAGTGATTCTACTCTGCCTGGTGGAAAGCATAAGCAGAATCCAAGAATGGTAGTCACCATACTCATTGCGAATGCAGACAATGCAACAGCGTGGTGACTCACACCATGTCAGCCTATTAATGCTTCTGTATCATTGATATTCCGTTGTTACGTAATCTTTTTGGATAATTTAAATCATCGTCATCGATGAAATCTAGATAGCTCATAAGGTGCGGAAAAATAGAAAACCTTTAGGAGAGAACGGTGTCACAATAGAGCTATTAACTGGACTGACTGTACTGGAGGTAAACCCGTATTATGGGAACTCATAAAACTCTTCTACTCTAACCTGTTTATAGAGTTTAGCACCGTTAACCACATCTTTACTGTAGCAGATATACAGAAGACCGAAGAGTAAATCCCTTGAGTGTAGCATTCGTGGACTATGAGACGTCCTTTGACCCGATCAATATATAGTATGTTTTGGAGTCCCTGCATCGTTTCTAGATACATTAGTATATTTGTTTTTACGATGCCGCCACCATGTCCATTCAAATACAGAACCAGCAAACAAGGCCCATACTGTTGCATCAATCAGTGAGACAATTATTCCCCGAAATTGTTCACAAATGCAATAGAGGATATGTTTTAGATGCTAAACTGGAAAATATGTGACATTTATTACTTCACTTGCATCATTATAATGGCAGACATAATGCATAATGCATAATGAACTTGGACAAAATTAAGGTCATGTTAAATGAACTCGTCCTACCGGTTGCGCTACACGGTGCCATTCTCGAAGTTGTTCAAAAATATGTCTACCTAGGACAGACATTGCAGTTGGGGAGGAAAAACTTCGAGGACGAGATGAATAGAAGAATTCAGTTGGGTTGTGCAGTATTTGAAAAGCTACGTCAAGTCTTTTCGTCGTCGATCTACAGTGCCTTTGTCTTTGATCAGTCTTATGCTTATGGAAGACAGAGATCATTTCGCGATCTCCGGCGCCTTAGTCGCTTGCGGTACCTGGCCTGTTCTCGGGTCTGGTAGACCAGGAGAGTTTAAAACCTCTCACGATCCCGAGTCGTCTAAACACTGTGTTCTTAAAATGTATCATATTTAGTAATTTGGTAACTTTAAACCCGATGTAAATGACCTCAGTGAACTATATCTAGTCTAGACTAATTTAAAGTGCTTAATTTATATGATCAAAATTACACCTGTAACAATTTGCAATATGACCGAATTGACTTCTACGCGTTCTGTGCACATTAACAGTAATTGTTGCTAGCCAAGTAAAGGTTATGAAAATAAAACCAGTGTAATAATTTTTCTTTTATTTTACTTTCCTTTAATAGTAACCGAGTCAAAAAACTTTACCTAACAGTACACATTCTTAAACTAAATCATTACCACTAACTCAAATAATTTTTCAATTAATTAAACTAAAATATATTACAAAACTTTGGATTGTAAAATCATTTGTTTAAAATATGTAAAATGCCGTAGCAATATTTGAAATCCACGTAGTTATTAAACAAAGAAAAAATAAACTTTCTTGATAGATTCTATTGAAAGACAAAATGAACAGATAACACTAAATTTCATGGTTTACTTTCTTAAACAAAAAAAGAACGAAAAAGAGAAATAGAAGTAAAAAGATTAAAAAAGATTTAAAATAACATAAATTTTATTTACAAAGTCACAAACTCAAGTCCTTACCTAAAATTATTATCAGTCTCAGTCAGAAGCTATTTCTGAAAGTTATTAAATTACTTAATCATTTGAAAATATTACAATGAATTATATGATGACCTTAAAATACTCGAGGCTTAAAAAATTAATATATATACGACTTAATTGACATGTTTAAACAAAGTTATTTATTAAAACTTTTAATAACTTGAATTCAACGTAACTTATAAATGCAGTTTAAAAGAGTATGTTAAATAATGGACCACAAAAACACTACTAAGTAATAATATCTTTAAACTAACTTAAAATGTATAGAATGTAGCTTAAACTTAGTTTTTCTTTGACATGAACACTTAAAGCTTTTAAATTTTAGGCTCGTTTGTCAAACTTTCGACGTAGATAATTAAAACCGTGAAAAGTATACTAAAGGACATCTTTATACTTTTTATAACTTTTGCACTGATGCCAACCAAAGTACGTACGAAATTGTAGTAACATTGTAATGGCTATTTTGAACTTAATGTGAAAAATGTGCGAGTTTATATTTAGTTCATCTATATTTCAGTAATAACTAAGTATTACGTGGAATGACGCTGATTAGCCTCCTCGATCCATTAATTTCACTTTTGAATCCGCCCAAATACTGGATGGCTATAACAGTTTTTCCATCCCATTTCATTTTTTCATAATTTTATTTGAACAAGTATGTGATTGGAAAACTGCTGATGTTCAATAATTTCCTGTTCCTCAAATCAATTTTTACATAAATAGTAATGCTCATACGCAATTTTCTTTTCCTTAAAGAAATTTTCCAGAAAAAGATGTACGATTTTCAATTAAACTAGCAACTTGGAAAACATTAAAAACTTATCAGTGAAATTGTAAGCATATTAAGTAAACTAAATAAATAAAAAATTATCGACATTACCGATACTGATAAATTATTATTGTATAAATAAATAAATCTTAAATCTTTTTATGATAGGATTTCATCTGGCTCAAAACCGGTATTTCAATACTGAGTAACTTTCAGTAGTACTACTAATTAGATAGTTCCTTATATTTTTACATATAACTAATTTAAATAACGTTATTCGTTACCTTTGCCGACATCAGTGCATAAAACTATAACATTTTATAAATCGTCTTAGACGCAAGGACATTTTGTTACTTAAATTTATATAATTAGCGTCAAAAACGGATTATATCTAACATTTTATGTATTTCCTAACTAAGTTTTGGGATTTATACATGTGTACCGGCCGTCAGCTGAGCATTACCTGTAAAATAAGAAATAATCTATACAAATAAATAAAATAGGAGTGTCTATTTATAATATTAAAATAACCGCTTTTTACTATATGTATATATTTAAATTTTTGTCTGTCTGTATGTATATATTGCCTTGGAGCGATAAGGCCGCCACTTGTACATACTTCATAATAGCTTTAATTTTATCATATATTTTTTATACACTGGTGTACAATAAAGAGATTTATTATTATTATTATTATGTTCCGGGTAATCTCTGGAACGGCTGGACGGATTTTCACTGGCAGGTAGCTGATCCGTAAGTGTTAAGTCTATCATCCATAAGTACAACTCGGTGGATATTCCAGCTATAGCAATTCGCCAAGTTTCACTCATGAATGTCACGTGACCTAAGCAAACTTAATTGGGAAAAACTGCTTACTGCCAGTAGCGAATCTGATTATTAACTAAAACCAAATCGAAAAGAAACACCTCTGTCCACAATTCGTTCCAATATTTGAGAATTAACTTATGGGCTTATTGTTTGCACACTGAAATATTTTTAGAAATTACGAATCTTTAGAGTGTGCCAAAGCAATATTACAATTACTACCTATTTTGTGGGTGGACTGTTTAGTGCGTCATTATAATTATTGTTTTCGCACTAATGGAAACGAATGTTCGAATGTCCTTGAGAACATAATTGCTTTGACGTCATATTAAAGATCGTTCTTTGATACCTCATTTTGAAACATAATTTTTGTCTAAGCTTATAATATACCTCTAAAAGTATTATAAAAACTATCATTTGCATGATTTTCATTTTAAATTTATATAAATACTAGCTTTTGCTTGTGGCTTCATCCACGTAATTTTTAGTTATCAGGGTAATTCTTTAAACTGATATAACTCTTTTAACCGATTGAAATACAACAAACGCAATGTGGTAATTGAAATTTACCACAGTACTTTAGTGAAAATCACATCAAAAACGGTTAACCTACTTTTGTGATTAGCGCGCACTCAGTTTTTCGGTTACTTGAATAAATACCCTTTTCATTAGTTTTTTTTATAATATAAGGATTGGATCTCTAAAATGTCATTAACACGTTAGATACAGTACAAGAAGCCATAACGACCATAAATATTTATCTTAAAATTAGTAAGATGCAAAATAATACAATCATACAATTTTTTTTAAATATTGGGCAAACCAGACCTTAAAATAGTTTTCATTGTCAAGTCTATAGAGTTAAAAAGCTCCGTGGCGTTAAAAAATTAGAAAGTTCTTTATGAAAAACAAATTAAGCTCTTTTGAGTAAATGCGGTAACAGTTCTGTTTGGCATTTTAAATATCTATGTAACATTTTACTAACACACCTTTAGTAGTTATTTGGTTTGACTGCAAGCTGCCTTGACTGGACGGTGGAAGTATATACAGGGCGCCTGACGACTGCATAGCTTTAGGCACCTGTGAGATAGAAAATAAATTGTAACTTACTATTCTGTAAAGAAAAATGTCAGAGTAAAATGTGATAATTAAGTAAAACCATCTTCTGATAACTTCAAAAATAACAGTCTCCATAATTGTTGTTCGAAACCGAACCACTGAAGAATCACTTCTCTATTTCTGGATGGTAAACCCAACCAACTTATCTATTTTTGTAACCCAAGAAAATTTATAACTTTTCAATGTATGTATACTGGTATCTCACATGCAATAAAAACTCGTAAAGGAAAAGGAAGGATAGGATTAGGAACGATAAAGGATTAACTACTTTTTGAAACTGCATTTAAATTAAATGGCAAGATGGTGATTTTTAGACTGTTAAATATTTATTTTATAAACAAGTACAATTTTAACAAAAATAAAACCGACTTCAAGGTTCTACTCGATTTCTCTTGGATGCCATCATCATCACCATGTCCTTATCATGGTACCACGGTTGGGACATCTCCTTTCCATTAAAAAAAAACATCAAAATCTGTCTATAAACGACGAAGTTATCCCCGAACACAAATAAAAAAAAAACAAGAAAATATATACGGTCGAATGGGAAACCTACTCCTTTTCTTGAAGTCGGTTAAAAAGTACAGTTATAGTTTGAATATTCAGTTTTTTAACATACTTGAGGCTGTGCACCACTATTAGTCGACGACGATGATGCCATTGGACTTGTAACGGGCCGTGATGATGATGATGATGACGGCGAAGTAATAGATGGCACTAAAGAAAAAACAAACAAATTGCAAATTAAACGACCGACTGACTTATTTAAATTTAAAACGTACCATTAAAAGAAAAATATAATATCACCAGTTAGTTTAACTAATAATTGTTAACACATATTTTAAATTTCGCACGACATATAATCATAGAACTTGAAGCCTATTACTAGCAAAAAGTTGAAGCAAAAAAATTCAAACTTAATAGAAAACGATATTAAATCTTTTGAGAAGCAAAGAGAAATTTTACTATATTCTTTTAAATAATAATCATATTTATAGATATTAATAAAATTTAAATATATAAATAGTATAACAAGACTGGAAAAAGAAAATTATTAAGCTAGTTTCATGAGTCAAAGTAAAATATTTATAACACGTACCTTGAGGAAGTGTACTTGTATTTCGTACTAAGTAGTAAGGTGGAGGTGCAGACTTGTTGGCTGAATTTGCAGCATTTATATGAGGTACGTAAGCTGTTGATAAAAAGTCATGATTATCCATAGGAGCTAACAACATCAACATGACAGTTATGATGTATTACGGGTATAAATTTAACCAATTGACTGTCCGTTTGGTGACGAATTTAGAATATGGAGAATCACGATATTTAGTCATTTAGGTAGGTGCCGTTAAAGCTGACTAAAGAAGCAAACTATATATCAATAACAATATATCAGGAAAGGAAACCTGACACAAATCTATACCAGTGAGTAAAAACGTCTATTATAAGGACAAGTACAATTTTAACAAAAATAAAACCGACTTCAAGGTTCGACTCGATTTCTCTTGGATGCCATCATCAGATATTAATGTCCTTATCATGGTACCACCGTTGGGATATCTCCTTTCCATTAAAAAAAGAATCATCAAAATCGGTTCATAAATGGCGAAGTTATCCACGAAAGCACAAAAAAAGTAAAAAAAACGATCGAATTGAGAAACCTCCTCCTTTTTTGGAGTCGGTTAAAAAGTCATTATATCAAAAAGTATTTTTCGAGTCTGATCCTGCTCATACTATGGTGCTATATTTTGCAATATATTCAATTTAATATAACTTTAGATAGAACTAGTAGTCTTATTTACCCTTTTACATAATTACAATAATTTAATGACTTACCAACAGGTGCACTCCCTCTTAAGTAGGGGTTTCCATATGTAGCAGCGTACCTCACATCTTCACCAGAAAGTACAACACCAGGACTTGATAGAGGTATCACTGAAGGCAAAATTAGAAAAATAGTATCGTAGGTTGATATAAAACATAAATAGCTAATAAATGATATTTCTGCTGGATTCTAGAAAGTTTGTCACAATTCAGAATCATCTGGTGTAAGTACAGAAGTCCAGTGTTATTCACAGCAATATTGAATAGGCGAGGTCACCGCAGCCCTGGGTGTTTATTATTTTGTGAACTTGTTAGCATTTTAAATGTTCATCAAATAATCAGACAAACTTCAAAAATTGATAAAAGCAGCATGGATATCCTATTAATATTATAAATGCGAAAGTTTGTAAGGATGGATGGATGTTTGGATGTTTGTTACTCTTTCACGCAAAAACTACTCAACGGATTTGGATGAAAATTTACAGTAATATAGCTTTTACATCAGAATAACACATAGGCTACTATTTGCCGCGATAACCGACATATACGCGGGCGGAGCCGCGGGCAACAACTAGTCTTTAAATAAGGCTAAAGTCTAATTTCATCAACTCTTTCAGAACAATTCTTTACTTAATCTCAAAAGTTATAGATTTCTTTGTCCTTCGTAGTCGGGCAAATCGGGCAGTCTTGTCTCATTGATCTTCAGACATATAGCTAATATTACTATGAATCTCTGAAAAACTTCTGAATTCAAATCAATCAACCTTTCTAAATATATATTATAACTCCACCATTACCATTCTTATTAAACTAAAACGGATTACATGATTAGGATATTGAGACCGCATTGGGAACTTTTGTTGACTTCTATTGTATAAAATAATAAGATGTTTATCTATTTTAATTGTTTGCTAACAGCGATGACGTATTTACAATTATGTATTCCTTTATTACATTGTTTAAATCGTTAATGTTGTTTTTTCTGAACCATTTAACACATGTTAGATATTATATATACAGGTTCGAAATCCCTTACAACCATAAGCAAAAATGCCTCCAACGAAAATGGACGTATTTCTGTGTTTG
Source organism: Spilosoma lubricipeda (assembly GCA_905220595.1). Classification (NCBI taxonomy): domain Eukaryota; kingdom Metazoa; phylum Arthropoda; class Insecta; order Lepidoptera; family Erebidae; genus Spilosoma; species Spilosoma lubricipeda. The sequence continues at coordinate 7,502,183 of HG992300.1, forward strand.
GGTTTCTTTTTTTGTTACGTACATACAGTTTTGGGTAAGCTAAATGTTACTCCCATAATTATATGCAATTAATTATTGTGTAAATATTTATTTATTGGTACTTAAGTTTTCATTTCATTTTTTAACATCGATAATTATATTAATAAGATTTTATTTAATACTACAGAGCCATGAGCATATTACTAAATTACCTACCAATTACAATTTTTTCTTGTTTCTTACTGAAATATTCATGCCTGACCTGTCTCACACGATCATTGGTTCGGCGCGGCGGTCCGAAATAAACGAACTACATTTGCATAACATTTATTTAACACTAGCTGAACCCCGCGGTGTTACCCGCGGTTATTGTTGTACCGCGAGTAACGTCGCAGCACAAAGTTAGTCTAAAAAAGTAGCCTAAGTTACTCCCTGGATTATAAGCTACCTGCCAGTGAAAGTCCCGTCCAAATCCGTCCAGCCGTTCCAGAGATTACCCGGAACAAACAGACAGACAGACAGACAAATTTTTTTTTCACCCCATTTTTTGATATATGTATCGTGTATACATACATATGCATTGATTAAAAAGCTGTTATTTTAATATTACAAACAGACACTCCAATTTTTTTTTATTTGTATAGATAAAAATATTCTATTCCAGAATAATAATATCCATTATCTTACTTGTCCATCTGGTATATGCACGAAGCAAATACAAAGTATTTGCTTATTTGCTATTTGTATTTGCTTCGTGGGTATATGTATGTACATACATATGTATGGAAAAATAAGATGCAAATTGAAAATTATATAATTTCTTTAATGCAATAAAGTGTTAAGAAAAGAATATCCGACATTATAAGTAAAAACTGTATTATATAAAAAAGAAAATGTCTTACATGGGTGGCAAATTTAGATAACTTAAGGTGTATCTAAATTTGAAATGAAATGAAATTTATTTATATAAATAAATTTACTACTATGTACTAACCTATGTTCTATATAGAACATAGGTTAGTACCAGCTGTCACATGGGTGGTTTTTGATCATAACATATTCTGCCTTGTTTTGGCATGCAAATGTTTATGAACTAACATTACGACCTAAAAAGTAATTATATTAAATCATTTATATTATATTTATAATTTTGCTGTTTATTATTTTTTATAAATTCAAAACCTGTAGAAATGTCTTTGAAATATTTCAATAATTTTTAATTTTTAAACCGACTTCAAAAGAGGAGGAGGTTTTCATTCGACTGTATTTTATTATGTTTGTTACCTCAAAACTTTCAACTGGCTGAATCGATTTTGATGGTTCCTTTTTTATTTCCATTATTCCATTGCAATTTGGTCCAGTTCTTGAAGTCGTTTCTTTTTTATTAAAATTTTATGTGTCACAATGTTATTAGAACCGTCTACGCCTTTTCTAAATCTAGGTTAGTGTCGGGTTATGGTCTACCACAAGTTTTGTAACCAACGACTATAGAATAGAATTAAAAAGGTTTCTATTTACAGCCAATAAAATTGTATTAGACTACACAAATTGCATATCGGAGAGTCATGCAATTTTCATAAATGGTATCAAAAATTCAGTTAAATCTTCAGACCCTCTAGAAGTAGATATCATCAACTTAAATTTACCTACACTTGAATACACTCTCAAGAATGCAAAGCTTACTGGATTGAAAGACTGTACTGTAACGAAATTAAGGTAAAAGAATTACTCTTGTACCCTATTTTATTAGTTAACTAGCTGTTGCCCGCGGCTTTGCTCGCGTGGAAGTTGATCATATGCATTTCATTAAAACTGTGTAAAAGAATGTATCAGTAATTTATTCATGTTTTAAACGTATTTATTTATTTATTTTTGATCATTATCCCATTTAAAATAACTTTCATACAAACATTCGACCCATATTTCAACCCCTTTAGGAGCAGAATTCGCATAAATACTGATATAAGTATTCGTCTATTTGTAATCAGAAACATGAAAACGAAAGTTGTTAGGCTGCTAAATTAAAAAAAATGACGGATTTCCAAACTAACCAATACATGAAATGCCAATGACTATTTCTCCCCTTAGGGGTAGAATATCCAGAAACGCTTAAATATGCATATTCTCGTTTTTAATTAGTAACCCAAAAATGATATTTTATGTTTCAAACTTAAAAAATTATAGACTTCCATGCAATCTTGCAACCCCTATTTCACCCCTTAAGGGTAGAATATCCAGAAACCTTTAACAGGTATCTACTCATTTTTAATCAGTAGCCCAAAAGTATAGTTTAAAGTTTCTAACTTAAAATATGATGAGCTTCCATACAAACTTTCAATCCCTATTTCACCCCCTTAAGGGTAGAATAACCAAAAACGCTTAAATACGTCTCTACACTTTTTTAATCAGTAGCATATAAATAAAGTTTTGTTTCAAACTTCAAAAATGACGGAATTCCAGACTAACCTATGCACGAAATGTCAACCCCTATTTCACCTCTTAGGGATAGAATATTCAGACACGCTGAAATACGTATTTACTCATTTTCAATCAGCAACCCAAAAGTAAAGTTTCAGGTTTCTAAGTTAAATATGACGGATTTTCATAAAAAAATTTAACCCCTATTTCACCCTCTTATTGGTAAAATATGCAGAAACGCTAAATAGATATCTAGTTACTTTTAATCAGTAGCCCAAAATTAAATTTTCATGGTGTTAATTAAAAAAATAACGGACTTCCATACAAACTTTCTACCCCTAATTCACCCCTTTAGGGGTAGAATATCCAGAAACGCTTAAATACGTCTTTACTCTTTTTTAATCAGTAGTACATGCATAAAGTTTCATGTTTTTAACTTAAAAATTACAAACTTCCATACAAACTTTCAACCCCTATTTCATCCCTTAGGGGTAGAATATCCTGAAACGCTTAAATACGTATCTACTCATTTTTCATCAGTAGCCCAAACACAAAGTTTCATGTTACGAACTTCAAAAATGACAGACTTCCAGACTAACCTATATGCGAAATGTCAACCCCTATTTCACCCCTTAGGGGTAGAATATTCATAAACGCTTAAATAGGTATCTACTCATTTTTAATCAGTAGCCCAAAAATAAAGTTTCATGCTTCTTACTTAAAAAATGACGAACTTCCATACAAACTTTCAATCCCTATTTCACCCCCTTAGGGGTAGAATACCAAGAAACGTTTAAATACGTATTAACTCATTTTTAGTCCTTAGCACATGAATAAAGTAACATGTTTCTTACTTAAAAAATGACGAACTTCCATACAAACTTTCAACCCCTATTTCACCGCCTTAGGGGTAGAATACCAAGAAACGCTTAAATACGTATCTACTCATTTTTAATAAGTAGCCCGAACACAAAGTTTCATGTTTCGAACTTTAAAAATGACAGACTTCCAGACTAACCTATATGCGAAATGTCAACCCCTATTTCACCCCTTAGGAGTAGTATATTCATAAACGCTTAAATAGGTATCTACTCATTTTTAATCAGTAGCCCGAAAATTAAGTTTCATGCTTTTTACTTAAAAAATGCCGAACTTCCATACAAACTTTCAACCCCTATTTCACCCCCTTAGGGGTAGAATACCAAGAAACGCTTAAATACGTATTAACTCATTTTTAGTCCCTAGCACGTGAATAAAGTAACATGTTTCTAACTTAAAAAATGGCGAACTTCCATATAAACTTTTAACCCCTATTTCACCCCTTAGGGGTAGAATATCAAGAAACGCTTAAGTACGTATTAACTCATTTTTAGTCAGTAGCCCGAACACAAAGTTTCATGTTTCGAACTTCAAAAATGACAGACTTCCAGACTAACCTATATGCGAAATGTCAACCCCTATTTCACCCCTTAGGGGTAGTATATTCATAAACGCTTAAATAGGTATCTACTCATTTTTAATCAGTAGCCCAAAAATAAAGTTTCATGCTTCTTACTTAAAATATGCCGAACTTTCATACAAACTTTCAACCCCTATTTCACCCCCTTAGGGGTAGAATACCAAGAAACGCTTAAATACGTATTACTCATTTTTAGTCCTAAGCATATGAATAAAGTTACATGTTTCTAACTTAAAAAATGACGAACTTCCATACAAACTTTCAACCCCTATTTCACCCCTTAGGGGTAGAATATTCAGAGACGCTCAAATACATCTCTACTCTTTTTAAATTAGTAACACATAAATAAACTTTCATGTTTCAGACTTCAAAAATGACGGAGTTCCAGACTAACCTATGTACGAAATGTCAGCCCCTATTTCACCCCTTAGGGGTTGAATATTCATAAACGCTGAAATACGTGTTTACTCATTTTTAATCAGCAGCCCAAAAGTAAAGTTTCAGGTTTCTAACTTAAAAAATGACGGACTTACATACAAACTTTCAACCCCTATTTCACCCCCTTAGGGGTAGAAATTCCAAAATTCCTTTCTTAGTGCGTGTCTACTCAATAAAAGGATTCTACTCACCAAATTTCATAGCCCTAACTATCATAGTTTACGCTCGGCGATGATGAATCAGTCAGTCAGTCAGTCAGTCAGTCAGTCAGGATTTACTATTTTATAAGTATTAGTTAATTAGACTGCCTCGTTGGTCTAGCGGTTGGTGTGTGCGACTGCTGATCATGAGGTCTCGGGTTCGATTCCCGGGTCGGACCAAATGTTTGTATGATCTACAAATGTTTGTTTCGGAGTTTGGGTGTTTTCTATGTGTAATGTGTATGTATTTACAACAAAAAAAAAGTATATATGTATTTATATCAGTTGTCTAGTACCCATAACACAAGCTCTGCTTAGCTTGGGACAAGATGGCGTTGTGTGTTAGATGTCAAAAAAAAAAAAAATTGTACAAATAGCAGAAAACATTATAATACTGATTTAATATAACTTGAATATTACACAGAATAAACAAGGAAAAATTAACCTTTGAATACAACTTGGAGTGTAAGAAAATTGAAGCAAATGGACAATATACATTGAAAGGCAGTTTTGGTGATATTCCTGTTGATGGAGATGGTGATATAAAGGTCACAACTGGTAAGTATTTCTGACTTCATATTGATAGTATCCGTGCTCTTTGGAATGGCAAAACACTTTCTAATTTTGAATTGACTGCATTGTATTAAGTAGTATGGCGTTGTCAACTGCGCTGAAAGTTGTGAGGTCGGTCACACGTCGAAAAACATTTGCGTAATCTTAAAATTGTTCTTTTGAGCCTGGGTGTTTATTTAGCTCGTTTCATGTATGTTTTATAAATCTCCCGCGACACAGGATAATTATGTACATAGCGTAGAAAATAAAAATAAAATACTTTAATTTATTTTCAAATGTATAGAAAATTATACTATTATTTCTCATAAATATAAAGGGCGTTTTGAAAATCTAGATTCATCGGATATTTTTTTTTGATTCAAATTTAAACTTTAATTTTTTTTTTACTATGTTACAGGGCTTTATATAATTATGTTCAGCGGAAACATCGAGAAAATTGTTCATGATGACAAAATGGAATATGGTCATATTAAAAACTATCACCTTGACTTCGATGCCAAAGAAAATTTGAATTTTAAATTTACAAACCTGTATAGTGGTGACAAAAAGAAATGTAAGCATATAAAGTTATCCAATTTAGATATATTTCACTTCATGTTTTAACTGAATCATGTTTTTGATATTCAATCTAAATGACGAGTGCGCCAGATTCTTAATTTAGTACTTTCCTGTCTTTTTAATTTAGTTACCTTGCATGAGAACCTACTATTTTGATATTCCATACATTCAATGTGCAGTGTTAGATTCAGTGCAGCAGGTCCATAGATGGGGACAATACATGCGACTGCGATATCAACTGGAACTTGCAACTCAGGAGAACTTTGGTTCTCTTTACGACTCATGAATGCTTACCTTCATTGCCGTGTTATCCCTTTATCTAACTATATGCGAGATGATGCTAATAGTGCCTTAGAAAAGAAACAAAACATTGTTTAAGAAAAATAGCAATTCCAGGTCATTAAGTAGTTTACAGAGGGATTTATGAATACAAATTTCCACGACATATAACTCAACGAATTATATTTTTGGTTAAGTCAAAGCACACAGGAATTCAGCTTTGAATCAATTCTATCAATGCCTTTGTAAATAATATTTATTTTCATTATTCCAGCCGACTCATTCCACAAATTTATAAATGAAAACTGGTCATCTACGGACAAACAACTTCGATCAGCTGTATTGACTAAATTCATGGATGTGTTCATAGATCATCTTAATGATTTTTTAAAAGTTATTCCACTTCCGATAGTATTTCCAGCTACATGTATTCAATACTAATGATATTTATTTAATTGTTTTTTTTTTCGATTGCTTAATGTAAACATTTTTATTTTGAATAAATAATGCTTGTTCTTATTTTTTTACTCTGAATGTTTTTTACCAATACCTCTATAAAAAAACTAGCACATGAAATATCCTTATCATAACACAGTAAACAGTAAAAATCCTTAAGACAAAAACTACAAAATCAATCAATATTGGTTCCGAAACTACTAGGTAAATATTATTGAAACGAAGTACTGCGTGCATCACATTTTCAATTATTTTTTTTATATAATAGAGAGCAAACGAGCAGACGTATAAGCGATTACCGCTCATGGACACCAGAGGCGTCACTAGAGCGTTGCCGGCTTTTGGGGGATGGGGAAAGGGGACAATTAGGTATTTTTAAATGCCCAGCAGTGATAGTCTTTCGGCTGTGATGAAGAAGAATTTAAAATGAAGCAAAATATCGTACAAGGAGAAAAGATATATTGGGAAAGGCGATGAACAGAGAATAGAAGAGATATTGTGTATGATATTAAAAAGTAGTACTTTACAACCTAGAATCCTAAAATGAAACAGAGAGGGCAGATATAACGTACCATGCATTTTTTAGAATAATGTGGCTCTTAAATTATATAAATAGTAGCTTTCGCCCGCGGCTTCGCTCGCATTTAATAAAAAGTATTACATGTTACTTTCAATACCTCCAAAACTATGTGTACAAAGTTTCATGATGACTGATTAAGTAGTTTTCGCGTGAAAGCGTAACAAACAAACTTACATTCACGTTTATAAAAGTAAGGATTACTAAGCTTGTTAGTTATAACTTTTATGACCTCGTCATTGGTAGACATTGGAAGTCGAGGACTCCTTTGATTTAACCATACATTTTGTGGAACATTTTTTTTTAATAATGATGATCTGCTCTGTAATAAAAAACCCACATTTAATATCTTTTAAGTTTTAAGAATCGTCAAGCCGACATATTTTATCTAGCTACCACAATCGAGAATTTTCGTAAAAGAAAAAGTTGAGCATCTCATTAAAATGAAGCTACTTACGAAAAATTTGTTTGATGGTCAACCCTGTGGATCCTGTACTATTTGGTATATGTACTTATTTTAAATTGTGGAAGTCTTTTACGTATTTCTGTTTGATAACTGTAACTATGGCACTGGCAAGGAGTTATGTTCACCTCAAAGTGATAACATTGTTGTACTCAAAATAACAATTGAATTATTTATGATCTAAAAAAGACGCAAATTAAAAATACAGGATAGGAGGAAGGACATAGGAACTCTGTAAATAAAACGTCGCAGCACATTCAAATTTGGACTTGTTTAATTCGTCTCGACGAGTACTTTATAAGGGCCTTCCAATAAAATATGGTTTTTAAAAAGATTTTTTATTTAATTTGTTGTGGCTTTTAGAAACATCTAGGGGAGGTTGGGCTTGTCGAAGTTTGACTCATACCAACGTAATAATACCAACTTAATACCGAATTTCGTAACTCTCTTATACATGGGAGGGTGTTCTTTCTGTGTCTAATAAATGTTTAAAAAAAAAACAAAAATAACTCAAATAATTATGAAAAAATATTAACAGAAAATAAAGATGGAATGTGAGTAAGAAAACATACGAATACTTTTAGCAGGAGCCAAAATAATATCCCTGTTTGCGCAAAAAGTTAGAAGATTATATTTCTTCACAAATACCAAGCTTTATGTAAAACCTACACAAGATTCCAGGTGCGTTTTTTTAAATGTGTTTTATAAAAATCTTTCAGGCGTCTTTCATAAAAACTTGGGACAAATAGGAAAGCTTTTAGACAGATTTTTTTGAAAACTTATAATGAGATCTGATACTACGCTAGTGAGTATGTTATTGACCTCACTGTTTTTAAACAGGACGATGTGTCAGAAAGGTCAGGTTTTATGTCATATATTTTATTACTTGAGGGTTTTCAACCGTAACTACATTGTTGTAATGAAATCAATTATGTTTTTATTAATTCATGAGTTTTTTTTTTGTTTTTTCTACAAATTGACATGATTTATCGTAGTAATGGTCATTTTAAGTCGATTCGCTGTATTTATATATATTGCCAAATATTATATTATACGTTAAGTTATTCGTACGGAATACTTAATAAGTTGAAAATTGTGGTTCACCTTTGTGTTAGGCTGTGAAGGCATTTTTATTTATATATTATGCTGTTAAATGATGATGCCAAATACCCATTGCCCATAAATATTTTTTCTTTCTTATGTAGTTCTTATTTAAAGGAAATGTTTTCTGAAAATTTCATATAAAATTCCTTTTTGTGAGCTCTTTTGAAAAATCTATTTATTTTTAGGAAAACTTGGATTTGAAATAATAAAACTCTATTAATTTATGAACCTTTCGAAGAATAGTATTTTTTTTTGTGTATTGGCCTACCAAAGTGACTCTACTCTGCCTGGTGAAAAGCATAAGCAGAATCCAAGAATGTTAGTCAACATACTCATTGCGAATGCAGACAATGCAACAATGCAGCATAGTGACTCACACCATGTCAGTCTAGTGATGCTTCTGTATCATTGATATTCCGTAGTTACGTAATCTTGTTATTGGATAATTTAAATCATCGTCATCGATGAAATCTAGATAGCTCATAAGGAGCGGAAAAATAGAAAAACTTTAGGAGAGAACGGTGTCACAATAGAGCTATTAACTGGACTGACTGTACTGGAGGTAAACCCGTATTATGGGAACTCATAAAACTCTTCTACTCTAACCTGTTTATAGAGTTTAGCACCGTTAACCACATCTTTACTGTAGCAGATATACAGAAGACCGAAGAGTAAATCTCTTGAGTGTAGCATTCGTGGACTATGAGACGCACTTTGACCCGATCAATATCTAGTATGTTTTGGAGTCCCTGCATCGTTTCTAGGTACATTAGTATATTTGTTTTTACGATGCCGCCACCATGTCCATTCAAATACAGAACCAGCAAACAAGGCCCATACTGTTGCATTAATCAGTGAGACAAAGGGACGTTATTTCCCGAAATTATTCACAAATGCAATAAAGGATATGTTTATATTAAACTAAATGCTAAACTGGAAAATATGTGGCATTTATCACCTCACTTGTTTCATCATAAAGGCGTTGATGTTGTCATGTCATGTCAAAGAGACGTTGCATGATGAACTTGGACAAAATTAAGGTCATGTTAAATGAACTCGTCCTACCGGTTGCGCTACACGGTGCCATTCTCGAAGTTGTTAAAAAATATGTCTACCTAGGACAGACATTGCAGTTGGGGAGGAAAAACTTCGAGGACGAGATGAATAGAAGAATTCAGTTGGGTTGTGCAGTATTTGAAAAGCTACGTCAAGTCTTTTCGTCGTCGATCTACAGTGCCTTTGTCTTTGATCAGTCTTATGCTTATGGAAGACAGAGATCATTTCGCGATCTCCGGCGCCTTAGTCGCTTGCGGTACCTGGCCTGTTCTCGGGTCTGGTAGACCAGGAGAGTTTAAAACCTCTCACGATCCCGAGTCGTCTAAACACTGTGTTCTTAAAATGTATCATATTTAGTAATTTGGTAACTTTAAACCCGATGTAAATGACCTCAGTGAACTATATCTAGTCTAGACTAATTTAAAGTGCTTAATTTATATGATCAAAAGTACACCTGTAACAATTTGCAATATGACCGAATTGACTTCTACGCGTTCTGTGCACATTAACAGTAATTGTTGCTAGCCAAGTCAAGGTTATGAAAATAAAACCAGTGTAATAATTTTTCTTTTATTTTACTTTCCTTTAATAGTAACCGAGTCAAAAAACTTTACCTAACAGTACACATTCTTAAACTAAATCATTACCACTAACTCAAATAATTTTTCAATTAATTAAACTAAAATATATTACAAAACTTTGGATTGTAAAATCATTTGTTTAAAATATGTAAAATGCCGTAGCAATATTTGAAATCCACGTAGTTATTAAACAAAGAAAAAATAAACTTTCTTGATAGATTCTATTGAAAGACAAAATGAACAGATAACACTAAATTTCATGGTTTACTTTCTTAAACAAAAAAAGAACGAAAAAGAGAAATAGAAGTAAAAAGATTAAAAAAGATTTAAAATAACATAAATTTTATTTACAAAGTCACAAACTCAAGTCCTTACCTAAAATTATTATCAGTCTCAGTCAGAAGCTATTTCTGAAAGTTATTAAATTACTTAATCATTTGAAAATATTACAATGAATTATATGATGACCTTAAAATACTCGAGGCTTAAAAAATTAATATATATACGACTTAATTGACATGTTTAAACAAAGTTATTTATTAAAACTTTTAATAACTTGAATTCAACGTAACTTATAAATGCAGTTTAAAAGAGTATGTTAAATAATGGACCACAAAAACACTACTAAGTAATAATATCTTTAAACTAACTTAAAATGTATAGAATGTAGCTTAAACTTAGTTTTTCTTTGACATGAACACTTAAAGCTTTTAAATTTTAGGCTCGTTTGTCAAACTTTCGACGTAGATAATTAAAACCGTGAAAAGTATACTAAAGGACATCTTTATACTTTTTATAACTTTTGCACTGATGCCAACCAAAGTACGTACGAAATTGTAGTAACATTGTAATGGCTATTTTGAACTTAATGTGAAAAATGTGCGAGTTTATATTTAGTTCATCTATATTTCAGTAATAACTAAGTATTACGTGAAATGACGCTGATTAGCCTCCTCGATCCATCAATTTCACTTTTTAATCCGCCCAAATACTGGATGACCATAACAGTTTTTCCATCCCATTTCATTTTTTCATAATTTTATTTGAACAAGTATGTGATTGGACTGCTGATGTTCAATAATTCCCTGTTCCAAAAATCAGTTTTTACATAAATAGTAATGCTCATACGCAATTTTCTTTTCCTTAAAGAAATTTTCCAGAAAAAGATGTACGATTTTCAATTAAACTAGCAACTTGGAAAACATTAAAAACTTATCAGTGAAATTGTAAGCATATTAAGTAAACTAAATAAATAAAAAATTATCGACATTACCGATACTGATAATTTATTATTATATAAATAAATAAATCTTAAATCTTTTTATGATAGGATTTCATCTGGCTCAAAACCGGTACTTCAACACTGAGTAACTTTCAGTAGTACTACTAATTAGATAGTTCCTTATATTTTTACATATAACTAATTTAAATAAAATTATTCGTTACTTTTGCCGACATCAGTGCATAAAACTAATAACATTTTATAAATCGTCTTAGACGCAAGGACATTTTGTTACTTAAATTTATATAATTAGCGTCAAAAACGGATTATATCTAACATTTTATGTATTTCCTAACTAAATTTTGGGATTTATACATGTGTACCGGCCGTCAGCTGAGCATTACCTGTAAAATAAGAAATAATCTATACAAATAAATAAAATAGGAGTGTCTATTTATAATATTAAAATAACCGCTTTTTACTATATGTATATATTTAAATTTTTGTCTGTCTGTATGTATATATTGCCTTGGAGCGATAAGGCCGCCACTTGTACATACTTCATAATAGCTTTAATTTTATCATATATTTTTTATACGCTGGTGTACAATAAAGAGATTTATTATTATTATTATTATGTTCCGGGTAATCTCTGGAACGGCTGGACGGATTTTCACTGGCAGGTAGCTGATCCGTAAGTGTTAAGTCTATCATCCATAAGTACAACTCGGTGGATATTCCAGCTATAGCAATTCGCCAAGTTTCACTCATGAATGTCACGTGACCTAAGCAAACTTAATTGGGAAAAACTGCTTACTGCCAGTAGCGAATCTGATTATTAACTAAAACCAAATCGAAAAGAAACACCTCTGTCCACAATTCGTTCCAATATTTGAGAATTAACTTATGGGCTTATTGTTTGCACACTGAAATATTTTTAGAAATTACGAATCTTTAGAGTGTGCCAAAGCAATATTACAATTACTACCTATTTTGTGGGTGGACTGTTTAGTGCGTCATTATAATTATTGTTTTCGCACTAATGGAAACGAATGTTCGAATGTCCTTGAGAACATAATTGCTTTGACGTCATATTAAAGATCGTTCTTTGATACCTCATTTTGAAACATAATTTTTGTCTAAGCTTATAATATACCTCTAAAAGTATTATAAAAACTATCATTTGCATGATTTTCATTTTAAATTTATATAAATACTAGCTTTTGCTTGTGGCTTCATCCACGTAATTTTTAGTTATCAGGGTAATTCTTTAAACTGATATAACTCTTTTAACCGATTGAAATACAACAAACGCAATGTGGTAATTGAAATTTACCACAGTACTTTAGTGAAAATCACATCAAAAACGGTTAACCTACTTTTGTGATTAGCGCGCACTCAGTTTTTCGGTTACTTGAATAAATACCCTTTTCATTAGTTTTTTTTTATAATATAAGGATTGGATCTCTAAAATGTCATTAACACGTTAGATACAGTACAAGAAGCCATAACGACCATAAATATTTATCTTAAAATTAGTAAGATGCAAAATAATACAATCATACAATTTTTTTTAAATATTGGGCAAACCAGACCTTAAAATAGTTTTCATTGTCAAGTCTATAGAGTTAAAAAGCTCCGTGGCGTTAAAAAATTAGAAAGTTCTTTATGAAAAACAAATTAAGCTCTTTTGAGTAAATGCGGTAACAGTTCTGTTTGGCATTTTAAATATCTATGTAACATTTTACTAACACACCTTTAGTAGTTATTTGGTTTGACTGCAAGCTGCCTTGACTGGACGGTGGAAGTATATACAGGGCGCCTGACGACTGCATAGCTTTAGGCACCTGTGAGATAGAAAATAAATTGTAACTTACTATTCTGTAAAGAAAAATGTCAGAGTAAAATGTGATAATTAAGTAAAACCATCTTCTGATAACTTCAAAAATAACAGTCTCCATAATTGTTGTTCGAAACCGAACCACTGAAGAATCACTTCTCTATGTCTGGATGGTAAACCCAACCAACTTATCTATTTTTGTAACCCAAGAAAATTTATAACTTTTCAATGTATGTATACTGGTATCTCACATGCAATAAAAACTCGTAAAGGAAAAGGAAGGATAGGATTAGGAACGATAAAGGATTAACTACTTTTTGAAACTGCATTTAAATTAAATGGCAAGATGTTGATTTTTAGACTGTTAAATATTTATTTTATAAACAAGTACAATTTTAACAAAAATAAAACCGACTTCAAGGTTCTACTCGATTTCTCTTGGATGCCATCATCATCACCATGTCCTTATCATGGTACCACGGTTGGGACATCTCCTTTCCATTAAAAAAAAACATCAAAATCTGTCTATAAACGACGAAGTTATCCCCGAACACAAATAAAAAAAAAACAAGAAAATATATACGGTCGAATGGGAAACCTACTCCTTTTCTTGAAGTCGGTTAAAAAGTACAGTTATAGTTTGAATATTCAGTTTTTTAACATACTTGAGGCTGTGCACCACTATTAGTCGACGACGATGATGCCATTGGACTTGTAACGGGCCGTGATGATGATGATGATGACGGCGAAGTAATAGATGGCACTAAAGAAAAAACAAACAAATTGCAAATTAAACGACCGACTGACTTATTTAAATTTAAAACGTACCATTAAAAGAAAAATATAATATCACCAGTTAGTTTAACTAATAATTGTTAACACATATTTTAAATTTCGCACGACATATAATCATAGAACTTGAAGCCTATTACTAGCAAAAAGTTGAAGCAAAAAAATTCAAACTTAATAGAAAACGATATTAAATCTTTTGAGAAGCAAAGAGAAATTTTACTATATTCTTTTAAATAATAATCATATTTATAGATATTAATAAAATTTAAATATATAAATAGTATAACAAGACTGGAAAAAGAAAATTATTAAGCTAGTTTCATGAGTCAAAGTAAAATATTTATAACACGTACCTTGAGGAAGTGTACTTGTATTTCGTACTAAGTAGTAAGGTGGAGGTGCAGACTTGTTGGCTGAATTTGCAGCATTTATATGAGGTACGTAAGCTGTTGATAAAAAGTCATGATTATCCATAGGAGCTAACAACATCAACATGACAGTTATGATGTATTACGGGTATAAATTTAACCAATTGACTGTCCGTTTGGTGACGAATTTAGAATATGGAGAATCACGATATTTAGTCATTTAGGTAGGTGCCGTTAAAGCTGACTAAAGAAGCAAACTATATATCAATAACAATATATCAGGAAAGGAAACCTGACACAAATCTATACCAGTGAGTAAAAACGTCTATTATAAGGACAAGTACAATTTTAACAAAAATAAAACCGACTTCAAGGTTCGACTCGATTTCTCTTGGATGCCATCATCAGATATTAATGTCCTTATCATGGTACCACCGTTGGGATATCTCCTTTCCATTAAAAAAAGAATCATCAAAATCGGTTCATAAATGGCGAAGTTATCCACGAAAGCACAAAAAAAGTAAAAAAAACGATCGAATTGAGAAACCTCCTCCTTATTTGGAGTCGGTTAAAAAGTCATTATATCAAAAAGTATTTTTCGAGTCTGATCCTGCTCATACTATGGTGCTATATTTTGCAATATATTCAATTTAATATAACTTTAGATAGAACTAGTAGTCTTATTTACCCTTTTACATAATTACAATAATTTAATGACTTACCAACAGGTGCACTCCCTCTTAAGTAGGGGTTTCCATATGTAGCAGCGTACCTCACATCTTCACCAGAAAGTACAACACCAGGACTTGATAGAGGTATCACTGAAGGCAAAATTAGAAAAATAGTATCGTAGGTTGATATAAAACATAAATAGCTAATAAATGATATTTCTGCTGGATTCTAGAAAGTTTGTCACAATTCAGAATCATCTGGTGTAAGTACAGAAGTCCAGTGTTATTCACAGCAATATTGAATAGGCGAGGTCACCGCAGCCCTGGGTGTTTATTATTTTGTGAACTTGTTAGCATTTTAAATGTTCATCAAATAATCAGACAAACTTCAAAAATTGATAAAAGCAGCATGGATATCCTATTAATATTATAAATGCGAAAGTTTGTAAGGATGGATGGATGTTTGGATGTTTGTTACTCTTTCACGCAAAAACTACTCAACGGATTTGGATGAAAATTTACAGTAATATAGCTTTTACATCAGAATAACACATAGGCTACTATTTGCCGCGATAACCGACATATACGCGGGCGGAGCCGCGGGCAACAACTAGTCTTTAAATAAGGCTAAAGTCTAATTTCATCAACTCTTTCAGAACAATTCTTTACTTAATCTCAAAAGTTATAGATTTCTTTGTCCTTCGTAGTCGGGCAAATCGGGCAGTCTTGTCTCATTGATCTTCAGACATATAGCTAATATTACTATGAATCTCTGAAAAACTTCTGAATTCAAATCAATCAACCTTTCTAAATATATATTATAACTCCACCATTACCATTCTTATTAAACTAAAACGGATTACATGATTAGGATATTGAGACCGCATTGGGAACTTTTGTTGACTTCTATTGTATAAAATAATAAGATGTTTATCTATTTTAATTGTTTGCTAACAGCGATGACGTATTTACAATTATGTATTCCTTTATTACATTGTTTAAATCGTTAATGTTGTTTTTTCTGAACCATTTAACACATGTTAGATATTATATATACAGGTTCGAAATCCCTTACAACCATAAGCAAAAATGCCTCCAACGAAAATGGACGTATTTCTGTGTTTGGGTTTCTTTTTTTGTTACGTACATACAGTTTTGGGTAAGCTAAATGTTACTCCCATAATTATATGCAATTAATTATTGTGTAAATATTTATTTATTGGTACTTAAGTTTTCATTTCATTTTTTAACATCGATAATTATATTAATAAGATTTTATTTAATACTACAGAGCCATGAGCATATTACTAAATTACCTACCAATTACAATTTTTTCTTGTTTCTTACTGAAATATTCATGCCTGACCTGTCTCACACGATCATTGGTTCGGCGCGGCGGTCCGAAATAAACGAACTACATTTGCATAACATTTATTTAACACTAGCTGAACCCCGCGGTGTTACCCGCGGTTATTGTTGTACCGCGAGTAACGTCGCAGCACAAAGTTAGTCTAAAAAAGTAGCCTAAGTTACTCCCTGGATTATAAGCTACCTGCCAGTGAAAGTCCCGTCCAAATCCGTCCAGCCGTTCCAGAGATTACCCGGAACAAACAGACAGACAGACAGACAAATTTTTTTTTCACCCCATTTTTTGATATATGTATCGTGTATACATACATATGCATTGATTAAAAAGCTGTTATTTTAATATTACAAACAGACACTCCAATTTTTTTTTATTTGTATAGATAAAAATATTCTATTCCAGAATAATAATATCCATTATCTTACTTGTCCATCTGGTATATGCACGAAGCAAATACAAAGTATTTGCTTATTTGCTATTTGTATTTGCTTCGTGGGTATATGTATGTACATACATATGTATGGAAAAATAAGATGCAAATTGAAAATTATATAATTTCTTTAATGCAATAAAGTGTTAAGAAAAGAATATCCGACATTATAAGTAAAAACTGTATTATATAAAAAAGAAAATGTCTTACATGGGTGGCAAATTTAGATAACTTAAGGTGTATCTAAATTTGAAATGAAATGAAATTTATTTATATAAATAAATTTACTACTATGTACTAACCTATGTTCTATATAGAACATAGGTTAGTACCAGCTGTCACATGGGTGGTTTTTGATCATAACATATTCTGCCTTGTTTTGGCATGCAAATGTTTATGAACTAACATTACGACCTAAAAAGTAATTATATTAAATCATTTATATTATATTTATAATTTTGCTGTTTATTATTTTTTATAAATTCAAAACCTGTAGAAATGTCTTTGAAATATTTCAATAATTTTTAATTTTTAAACCGACTTCAAAAGAGGAGGAGGTTTTCATTCGACTGTATTTTATTATGTTTGTTACCTCAAAACTTTCAACTGGCTGAATCGATTTTGATGGTTCCTTTTTTATTTCCATTATTCCATTGCAATTTGGTCCAGTTCTTGAAGTCGTTTCTTTTTTATTAAAATTTTATGTGTCACAATGTTATTAGAACCGTCTACGCCTTTTCTAAATCTAGGTTAGTGTCGGGTTATGGTCTACCACAAGTTTTGTAACCAACGACTATAGAATAGAATTAAAAAGGTTTCTATTTACAGCCAATAAAATTGTATTAGACTACACAAATTGCATATCGGAGAGTCATGCAATTTTCATAAATGGTATCAAAAATTCAGTTAAATCTTCAGACCCTCTAGAAGTAGATATCATCAACTTAAATTTACCTACACTTGAATACACTCTCAAGAATGCAAAGCTTACTGGATTGAAAGACTGTACTGTAACGAAATTAAGGTAAAAGAATTACTCTTGTACCCTATTTTATTAGTTAACTAGCTGTTGCCCGCGGCTTTGCTCGCGTGGAAGTTGATCATATGCATTTCATTAAAACTGTGTAAAAGAATGTATCAGTAATTTATTCATGTTTTAAACGTATTTATTTATTTATTTTTGATCATTATCCCATTTAAAATAACTTTCATACAAACATTCGACCCATATTTCAACCCCTTTAGGAGCAGAATTCGCATAAATACTGATATAAGTATTCGTCTATTTGTAATCAGAAACATGAAAACGAAAGTTGTTAGGCTGCTAAATTAAAAAAAATGACGGATTTCCAAACTAACCAATACATGAAATGCCAATGACTATTTCTCCCCTTAGGGGTAGAATATCCAGAAACGCTTAAATATGCATATTCTCGTTTTTAATTAGTAACCCAAAAATGATATTTTATGTTTCAAACTTAAAAAATTATAGACTTCCATGCAATCTTGCAACCCCTATTTCACCCCTTAAGGGTAGAATATCCAGAAACCTTTAACAGGTATCTACTCATTTTTAATCAGTAGCCCAAAAGTATAGTTTAAAGTTTCTAACTTAAAATATGATGAGCTTCCATACAAACTTTCAATCCCTATTTCACCCCCTTAAGGGTAGAATAACCAAAAACGCTTAAATACGTCTCTACACTTTTTTAATCAGTAGCATATAAATAAAGTTTTGTTTCAAACTTCAAAAATGACGGAATTCCAGACTAACCTATGCACGAAATGTCAACCCCTATTTCACCTCTTAGGGATAGAATATTCAGACACGCTGAAATACGTATTTACTCATTTTCAATCAGCAACCCAAAAGTAAAGTTTCAGGTTTCTAAGTTAAATATGACGGATTTTCATAAAAAAATTTAACCCCTATTTCACCCTCTTATTGGTAAAATATGCAGAAACGCTAAATAGATATCTAGTTACTTTTAATCAGTAGCCCAAAATTAAATTTTCATGGTGTTAATTAAAAAAATAACGGACTTCCATACAAACTTTCTACCCCTAATTCACCCCTTTAGGGGTAGAATATCCAGAAACGCTTAAATACGTCTTTACTCTTTTTTAATCAGTAGTACATGCATAAAGTTTCATGTTTTTAACTTAAAAATTACAAACTTCCATACAAACTTTCAACCCCTATTTCATCCCTTAGGGGTAGAATATCCTGAAACGCTTAAATACGTATCTACTCATTTTTCATCAGTAGCCCAAACACAAAGTTTCATGTTACGAACTTCAAAAATGACAGACTTCCAGACTAACCTATATGCGAAATGTCAACCCCTATTTCACCCCTTAGGGGTAGAATATTCATAAACGCTTAAATAGGTATCTACTCATTTTTAATCAGTAGCCCAAAAATAAAGTTTCATGCTTCTTACTTAAAAAATGACGAACTTCCATACAAACTTTCAATCCCTATTTCACCCCCTTAGGGGTAGAATACCAAGAAACGTTTAAATACGTATTAACTCATTTTTAGTCCTTAGCACATGAATAAAGTAACATGTTTCTTACTTAAAAAATGACGAACTTCCATACAAACTTTCAACCCCTATTTCACCGCCTTAGGGGTAGAATACCAAGAAACGCTTAAATACGTATCTACTCATTTTTAATAAGTAGCCCGAACACAAAGTTTCATGTTTCGAACTTTAAAAATGACAGACTTCCAGACTAACCTATATGCGAAATGTCAACCCCTATTTCACCCCTTAGGAGTAGTATATTCATAAACGCTTAAATAGGTATCTACTCATTTTTAATCAGTAGCCCGAAAATTAAGTTTCATGCTTTTTACTTAAAAAATGCCGAACTTCCATACAAACTTTCAACCCCTATTTCACCCCCTTAGGGGTAGAATACCAAGAAACGCTTAAATACGTATTAACTCATTTTTAGTCCCTAGCACGTGAATAAAGTAACATGTTTCTAACTTAAAAAATGGCGAACTTCCATATAAACTTTTAACCCCTATTTCACCCCTTAGGGGTAGAATATCAAGAAACGCTTAAGTACGTATTAACTCATTTTTAGTCAGTAGCCCGAACACAAAGTTTCATGTTTCGAACTTCAAAAATGACAGACTTCCAGACTAACCTATATGCGAAATGTCAACCCCTATTTCACCCCTTAGGGGTAGTATATTCATAAACGCTTAAATAGGTATCTACTCATTTTTAATCAGTAGCCCAAAAATAAAGTTTCATGCTTCTTACTTAAAATATGCCGAACTTTCATACAAACTTTCAACCCCTATTTCACCCCCTTAGGGGTAGAATACCAAGAAACGCTTAAATACGTATTACTCATTTTTAGTCCTAAGCATATGAATAAAGTTACATGTTTCTAACTTAAAAAATGACGAACTTCCATACAAACTTTCAACCCCTATTTCACCCCTTAGGGGTAGAATATTCAGAGACGCTCAAATACATCTCTACTCTTTTTAAATTAGTAACACATAAATAAACTTTCATGTTTCAGACTTCAAAAATGACGGAGTTCCAGACTAACCTATGTACGAAATGTCAGCCCCTATTTCACCCCTTAGGGGTTGAATATTCATAAACGCTGAAATACGTGTTTACTCATTTTTAATCAGCAGCCCAAAAGTAAAGTTTCAGGTTTCTAACTTAAAAAATGACGGACTTACATACAAACTTTCAACCCCTATTTCACCCCCTTAGGGGTAGAAATTCCAAAATTCCTTTCTTAGTGCGTGTCTACTCAATAAAAGGATTCTACTCACCAAATTTCATAGCCCTAACTATCATAGTTTACGCTCGGCGATGATGAATCAGTCAGTCAGTCAGTCAGTCAGTCAGGATTTACTATTTTATAAGTATTAGTTAATTAGACTGCCTCGTTGGTCTAGCGGTTGGTGTGTGCGACTGCTGATCATGAGGTCTCGGGTTCGATTCCCGGGTCGGACCAAATGTTTGTATGATCTACAAATGTTTGTTTCGGAGTTTGGGTGTTTTCTATGTGTAATGTGTATGTATTTACAACAAAAAAAAAGTATATATGTATTTATATCAGTTGTCTAGTACCCATAACACAAGCTCTGCTTAGCTTGGGACAAGATGGCGTTGTGTGTTAGATGTCAAAAAAAAAAAATTTGTACAAATAGCAGAAAACATTATAATACTGATTTAATATAACTTGAATATTACACAGAATAAACAAGGAAAAATTAACCTTTGAATACAACTTGGAGTGTAAGAAAATTGAAGCAAATGGACAATATACATTGAAAGGCAGTTTTGGTGATATTCCTGTTGATGGAGATGGTGATATAAAGGTCACAACTGGTAAGTATTTCTGACTTCATATTGATAGTATCCGTGCTCTTTGGAATGGCAAAACACTTTCTAATTTTGAATTGACTGCATTGTATTAAGTAGTATGGCGTTGTCAACTGCGCTGAAAGTTGTGAGGTCGGTCACACGTCGAAAAACATTTGCGTAATCTTAAAATTGTTCTTTTGAGCCTGGGTGTTTATTTAGCTCGTTTCATGTATGTTTTATAAATCTCCCGCGACACAGGATAATTATGTACATAGCGTAGAAAATAAAAATAAAATACTTTAATTTATTTTCAAATGTATAGAAAATTATACTATTATTTCTCATAAATATAAAGGGCGTTTTGAAAATCTAGATTCATCGGATATTTTTTTTTGATTTAAATTTAAACTTTAATTTTTTTTTTACTATGTTACAGGGCTTTATATAATTATGTTCAGCGGAAACATCGAGAAAATTGTTCATGATGACAAAATGGAATATGGTCATATTAAAAACTATCACCTTGACTTCGATGCCAAAGAAAATTTGAATTTTAAATTTACAAACCTGTATAGTGGTGACAAAAAGAAATGTAAGCATATAAAGTTATCCAATTTAGATATATTTCACTTCATGTTTTAACTGAATCATGTTTTTGATATTCAATCTAAATGACGAGTGCGCCAGATTCTTAATTTAGTACTTTCCTGTCTTTTTAATTTAGTTACCTTGCATGAGAACCTACTATTTTGATTTTCCATACATTCAATGTGCAGTGTTAGATTCAGTGCAGCAGGTCCATAGATGGGGACAATACATGCGACTGCGATATCAACTGGAACTTGCAACTCAGGAGAACTTTGGTTCTCTTTACGACTCATGAATGCTTACCTTCATTGCCGTGTTATCCCTTTATCTAACTATATGCGAGATGATGCTAATAGTGCCTTAGAAAAGAAACAAAACATTGTTTAAGAAAAATAGCAATTCCAGGTCATTAAGTAGTTTACAGAGGGATTTATGAATACAAATTTCCACGACATATAACTCAACGAATTATATTTTTGGTTAAGTCAAAGCACACAGGAATTCAGCTTTGAATCAATTCTATCAATGCCTTTGTAAATAATATTTATTTTCATTATTCCAGCCGACTCATTCCACAAATTTATAAATGAAAACTGGTCATCTACGGATAAACAACTTCGATCAGCTGTATTGACTAAATTCATGGATGTGTTCATAGATCATCTTAATGATTTTTTAAAAGTTATTCCACTTCCGATAGTATTTCCAGCTACATGTATTCAATACTAATGATATTTATTTAATTGTTTTTTTTTTCGATTGCTTAATGTAAACATTTTTATTTTGAATAAATAATGCTTGTTCTTATTTTTTTACTCTGAATGTTTTTTACCAATACCTCTATAAAAAAACTAGCACATGAAATATCCTTATCATAACACAGTAAACAGTAAAAATCCTTAAGACAAAAACTACAAAATCAATCAATATTGGTTCCGAAACTACTAGGTAAATATTATTGAAACGAAGTACTGCGTGCATCACATTTTCAATTATTTTTTTTATATAATAGAGAGCAAACGAGCAGACGTATAAGCGATTACCGCTCATGGACACCAGAGGCGTCACTAGAGCGTTGCCGGCTTTTGGGGGATGGGGAAAGGGGACAATTAGGTATTTTTAAATGCCCAGCAGTGATAGTCTTTCGGCTGTGATGAAGAAGAATTTAAAATGAAGCAAAATATCGTACAAGGAGAAAAGATATATTGGGAAAGGCGATGAACAGAGAATAGAAGAGATATTGTGTATGATATTAAAAAGTAGTACTTTACAACCTAGAATCCTAAAATGAAACAGAGAGGGCAGATATAACGTACCATGCATTTTTTAGAATAATGTGGCTCTTAAATTATATAAATAGTAGCTTTCGCCCGCGGCTTCGCTCGCATTTAATAAAAAGTATTACATGTTACTTTCAATACCTCCAAAACTATGTGTACAAAGTTTCATGATGACTGATTAAGTAGTTTTCGCGTGAAAGCGTAACAAACAAACTTACATTCACGTTTATAAAAGTAAGGATTACTAAGCTTGTTAGTTATAACTTTTATGACCTCGTCATTGGTAGACATTGGAAGTCGAGGACTCCTTTGATTTAACCATACATTTTGTGGAACATTTTTTTTTAATAATGATGATCTGCTCTGTAATAAAAAACCCACATTTAATATCTTTTAAGTTTTAAGAATCGTCAAGCCGACATATTTTATCTAGCTACCACAATCGAGAATTTTCGTAAAAGAAAAAGTTGAGCATCTCATTAAAATGAAGCTACTTACGAAAAATTTGTTTGATGGTCAACCCTGTGGATCCTGTACTATTTGGTATATGTACTTATTTTAAATTGTGGAAGTCTTTTACGTATTTCTGTTTGATAACTGTAACTATGGCACTGGCAAGGAGTTATGTTCACCTCAAAGTGATAACATTGTTGTACTCAAAATAACAATTGAATTATTTATGATCTAAAAAAGACGCAAATTAAAAATACAGGATAGGAGGAAGGACATAGGAACTCTGTAAATAAAACGTCGCAGCACATTCAAATTTGGACTTGTTTAATTCGTCTCGACGAGTACTTTATAAGGGCCTTCCAATAAAATATGGTTTTTAAAAAGATTTTTTATTTAATTTGTTGTGGCTTTTAGAAACATCTAGGGGAGGTTGGGCTTGTCGAAGTTTGACTCATACCAACGTAATAATACCAACTTAATACCGAATTTCGTAACTCTCTTATACATGGGAGGGTGTTCTTTCTGTGTCTAATAAATGTTTAAAAAAAAAACAAAAATAACTCAAATAATTATGAAAAAATATTAACAGAAAATAAAGATGGAATGTGAGTAAGAAAACATACGAATACTTTTAGCAGGAGCCAAAATAATATCCCTGTTTGCGCAAAAAGTTAGAAGATTATATTTCTTCACAAATACCAAGCTTTATGTAAAACCTACACAAGATTCCAGGTGCGTTTTTTTAAATGTGTTTTATAAAAATCTTTCAGGCGTCTTTCATAAAAACTTGGGACAAATAGGAAAGCTTTTAGACAGATTTTTTTGAAAACTTATAATGAGATCTGATACTACGCTAGTGAGTATGTTATTGACCTCACTGTTTTTAAACAGGACGATGTGTCAGAAAGGTCAGGTTTTATGTCATATATTTTATTACTTGAGGGTTTTCAACCGTAACTACATTGTTGTAATGAAATCAATTATGTTTTTATTAATTCATGAGTTTTTTTTTTGTTTTTTCTACAAATTGACATGATTTATCGTAGTAATGGTCATTTTAAGTCGATTCGCTGTATTTATATATATTGCCAAATATTATATTATACGTTAAGTTATTCGTACGGAATACTTAATAAGTTGAAAATTGTGGTTCACCTTTGTGTTAGGCTGTGAAGGCATTTTTATTTATATATTATGCTGTTAAATGATGATGCCAAATACCCATTGCCCATAAATATTTTTTCTTTCTTATGTAGTTCTTATTTAAAGGAAATGTTTTCTGAAAATTTCATATAAAATTCCTTTTTGTGAGCTCTTTTGAAAAATCTATTTATTTTTAGGAAAACTTGGATTTGAAATAATAAAACTCTATTAATTTATGAACCTTTCGAAGAATAGTATTTTTTTTTGTGTATTGGCCTACCAAAGTGACTCTACTCTGCCTGGTGAAAAGCATAAGCAGAATCCAAGAATGTTAGTCAACATACTCATTGCGAATGCAGACAATGCAACAATGCAGCATGGTGACTCACACCATGTCAGTCTAGTAATGCTTCTGTATCATTGATATTCCGTTGTTACGTAATCTTGTTGGATAATTTAAATCATCGTCAGCAATTAAATCTTGATAGCTCATAAAGAGCTGAAAAATAGAAAAACTTTAGGAGAGAACGGTGTCACAATAGAGCTATTAACTGGACTGACTGTACTGGAGGTAAACCCGTACTATGGGAACTCATAAAACTCTTCTACTCTAACCTGTTTATAGAGTTTAGCACCGTTAACCACATCTTTACTGTAGCAGATATACAGAAGACCGAAGAGTAAATCCCTTGAGTCTAGCATTCGTGGACTATGAGACGCACTTTGACCCGATCCATATCTAGTATGTTTTGGAGTCCCTGCATCGTTTCTAGATACATTAGTACATTTGTTTTTACGATGCCGCCACCATGTCCGTTCAAATACAGAACCAGCAAACAAGGCCCATACTGTTGCATCAATCAGTGAGTCAATTATTCCCCAAAATTGTTCACAAATGCAATAGAGGATATGTTTTAGATGCTAAATTGGAAAATATGTGACATTTATCACTTCACTTGCATCATTATAATCGCAGAGATAATGCATAATGAACTTGGACAAAGTTAAGGTCATGTTCAATGAACTCGTCCTACCGGTTGCGCTACACGGTGCCATTCTCGAAGTTGTTCAAAAATATGTCTACCTAGGACAGACATTGCAGTTGGGGAGGAAAAACTTCGAGGACGAGATGAATAGAAGAATTCAGTTGGGTTGTGCAGTATTTGTAAAGCTACGTCAAGTATTTTCGTCGTCGATCTACAGTGCCTTTGTCTTTGATCAGTCTTATGCTTATGGAAAACAGAGATCATTTCGCGATCTCCGGCGCCTTAGTCGCTTGCGGTACCTGGCCTGTTCTCGGGTCTGGTAGACCAGGAGAGTTTTAAACCTCTCACGATCCCTAGTCGTCTAGACACTGTGTTACTTAAAATGTATCATATTTAGTAATTTGGTAACTTTAAACCCGGTGTAAATGACCTTAGTGAACTAAATCTAGTCTAGACTAATTTAAAGTGCTTAATTTATTTAATCAAACGTAGTTTAGAATAGTTTTATTTACTATCTCTCTCTGAAATGATTTCACAAATAAAACTTCTGACTTCTGAACAATCAAATTTAAGTAAATTCTTTATCTTTATACTTTTATTATCTTTAATTCCTCTTTTTCCACTTGACTGAACGGGATACAATAATTAGGTTTGTACAACAGTGAAATAGTTTATGTGGTCCAGGCAAAAGTAGTCACTGGTCCTTAAAAGTAGAATAAGCAGGGCGTGGGGCATTTGGTGGGAAACCATTGTCCCAATAGCCTCATTGAATTTCAATCATTTTAATGATGCCACCACACAAAGTGCCATCCTATATTGGATTTGAACTAACAACAGTAGGTGAAGAAGGAAACGGCGCAGAGTTGTGACCCCTTAAAATACTTGTCCATACGTGCAGTCGATATAACGTGATTCAAAAGTATAGAAAATTACAGATCTAGTTGTACTGAATAAAGAAATTAAACAGTCAACACATAACTGTCAGTCAATGTCTAGTATAGTTTGAAGTTTATTAACATCGAAATCTACATAAATTATGAATGATTCATTTGTTGGGTGACTTAATCTTAACTTAGACAAGTGTTTTCAAAATTAAATTTGAAGTTTTTCGCACACATGAGATGTTTAACTGGGCTTGAGGGGAATAACCCCCAAACTTGCGTCATTCACACGCTCAATACAAAAAGATTTTTATTCATTAACTAGCTGAACCCCGCGGTGTTACCCGCGGTTATTGTTGTACCGCGAGTAACGCCGCGGGACAAAGTTAGTCTAAAAAAGTAGCCCAAGTTACTCCCCGGGTCATCAGCTACCTGCCAGTGAAAGTCCCGTCAAAATCCGTCCAGCCGTTCCAGAGATTACCCGGAACAAACAGACAGACAGACAAAAAAAAAAAAACTACATTTTTGGTATATGTATCGTGTATACATACATATGCATTAAGTTAAAAGCGGTTATTTTAATATTACAAACAGACACTCCAATTTTATTTATTTGTATAGATATGTCATACACATGATATAATTATTATTTATTAGGCCGTATTATAGTCACAAAGGTATGTAATTACTTCAAGTTAGTGGAGTTAAACTTGAATGCATCGAATGTGCTGAACTAGAAATTATAAGAAAATCACAAAACTATACGTAAGTCTGCTAAAAATTCAAGTCTAGGGTGTTACAAAGTATACCAAAAAAAAGTAATTTTGTTTATTAAAAATTTTAGAAGAAATAAATAAAATTGAAGTGCCAGATTGTAATTTCAAATTAACAGCTTTTCACTAAATGCATATGAAAGTATGAACAGTACTTACATGAAAAAATGTTTTTTTACAATTTTTAGTCTGGCAAATATCTGATGACATAAGGAGTAACCCCCTTTTAGACTAGCTTGGGCACGCGGCGTTTCCCGCGTTTTAGAGCTACAACAAAACCACGGGTAACACAACGGGTCTCAGTACATAATGAAAATATACACACACACATTAAAATTACGTTTGAAGTCATACCCCAATATTTAAAAAATGTTAAACTACTTACCGTCAGGTCCAACAATTCCACCTAGTCTCCCACAGCTGGTTTGACGGTGCAACGTATTGCAGTGGCTAGCGTATGTGGAGGCCTCGGTGCTTCTAGATAAGGACCCGGATAAGGAGTCCGAGGGAGCTGGAGGGGCGTAATCTCTTGAGTAGTCCACGTAAGGAACGTAACCGTTACTTTGACTGTAGCCCTGCGAGAAATATAAACTTTAGTCAACAACAAGCTAAAATTAAAAAAAAAAAAAACCTCCTACGCAAGCACTTAATCGAGTAATCCTTAAAAATGTCTTACATCATTTTGCAAAAGAACTGATACTCTTACACTGCTGGACCGATATTAACCAAACACAGCTAAGAACGACCGCAAGGAATGTGGCTTTCAAATGAATGAAAAAAAAACGTATCGAAACCGGTACATCCTTTTGAGAGCTCGACTATCGACTTCAGGCTTATAACACCCCACTTTTTGCGCCGGGAGTAAAAACATAGACAAAAACTCTCTATCTGAAATTTGTATAGTACTGAATACCTAAGTGGGTTTTATTAAGTAAGTGGGGAATACGTAATTAAATAATAATATAGAACGTATTCAAAGAATGTACAGTAGATTCGATCTTATTACGTACGTAGGAATATAGTCCATGTGATTTAACACTGGCATTAAATAATAATAAATAAATATTTTGGACTTCTATCACACAACACCATCTAGTCCCAAGCTAAGCAGAGCTTGTGTTATGGTTACTAGATAATTGATACTAATATATAGACACTTTTTTTTTGTAAATACATACATATTATACATAGAAAACACCCAAACTCCGAAACAAATATTTGTAGATCATACAAACATTTGGTCCGAACCGGGAATCGAACCCGAGACCTCACGATCAGCAGTCGCACAGGCCAACCGCGAGACTAACGAGGCAGTGTAATAAATAAAATAATGTAAATAATTTGATATTTATAGGTAAATATATTTCACAGTTTGAATACAACAAACTGGAAAACCAACCAACTACTAATACAACACAATAGAATACTATAGAATTAAAATAGAATATTTTTTCATTAAAAGGTTTCGAATCAGAGCATGCATGCAGTGATTGATGAATGTGGCCAAGGTGCATCAGGACCTTAGTAACTAGAAATCAATTGTCTCTGTCTACCCCTCTGAGAAATGGGCGTCACTAAAAAAGGAAAGAAACTCGACATGCAATATATACATCATTTACCTTAAAGTTCAAGTTATTGATAGGCTGATTAAAATCTCCACTATATCTCTGGTACTGCTTCATGAGCTCGTTGTCATACCCAACTTCAGGTAAGGGTACTGGACCAGCAAGAGGTAAACCCAGGTTAGAGGTTAGTTGGAGAGTAGGATGTAAATCAGTTTCAGACCCAGCATTCGAATGATCCTGTATAAAAATATATAAGCATCAACAGTTTTTAACAGTCCACTGTTAGATATAGGCATCTCCTTAGGACGGAGGCTTTTACCTACCATACCATTCGGCTTGGTCAGACAGGTTGTTACAAGGTTCTGTTAAATTTACTTTCTCTTTGCAGTCATGTTACTCTGCGTAATTTGTTTCCTCGTTCGCCTCTTAAGAAAGCCATTGATGACTAGAGAAGGTGATACTAAACTTTTTTTTTCAATGTATGGCCTGCCAAAATGACTCTACTCTGCTTGATGGAAAGCATAAGCAGAATCCAAGAGAAGTGATCACCATAGTCATAGAAAATGCAGACAATGCAACAATGCAGTATGGTGAGCCACACCATGGTAGCCCAGTGATGCTTCTGCATCATTGGGCCTCCGGTCTCGCACTCACAAATCAAACACGACAGCTAGAACGCTGTCATTTTACGTTGATTTTCTATGTGAGGGTAGTATCGCCCCGGTCGATCCGGCTCAACCGTGTTGAAATCAGCGTGGCTCTACTACCTATATATTAGCTTCATGTATCACAACAATTATTTGACAATGGTTTAATAATATTTAAGAATCACACTAATAAAGTAAACTTTTATATAGAATACTTTTTGACCAGGATGGTAGTCAATGGAGATGAAACTGTTATCTCAAGCAGATTTACGATACGATACGATTTATTTATATATGGTTCATTAAACGGTACTCAAAAACTTTGGTTAAACTACTTTAGAGTCCTTTTTAGTTAGTTTTAAATACACTAATCTATATTTATACTAATATATAAAGCTGAAGAGTTTGTTTGTTTGTTTGTTTCAACAGGCTAATCTCAGGAACTACTGGTCCGATTTAAAAAATTCTTTGAGTGTTAGATAGCCCATTTATCGAGGAAGACTATAGGCTATATATCATCACGCTAGGACCAATAGGAGGGGAGCACCAATGAAAAATGTTCCGAAAACGGGGGAAAATTATCACGCGACGGGCAATATAAGACGCAAACGAGGTTGCGTGGGTCGGCTAGTATCGCTATATAAACTAAATCTACAGAAAATTTTAAATAATTTGAATAATTAAATTAAATCATCCAGATGATTAAGATATGGTATTAATGCACCTATGAAAATAATAGACACAGTAGGGTGAATTGTCCTTTGCCATATTATTTATGTTTATAGTGATTATATTTAGCCAAGAATCTGTATTATTCAAACATTGCAAATTTAAAATTTGTCGTAATCTTGTCAAACAAAATGTTTATGAAAGTCTTGAATTGAAAGTTTGGGATTTGGTATTAAGGGCGACTTGCACAACGTTCGACTTAAGTAGCTACTAAACAAAATTATTTACAGTTAAACGCTTAAACACGTTTAAATTAAAGAAATTTAGCGCCCTCTTGCACAATGATGACAGCAGGTATATTATTATATTACTTATAATAATATACCTATAGCGCCGCTAATTAGCCTAGTTTCGATGTTTAACTTCGGCAATTTCTTAAATATGCTTACCAAAAAAGACGCTACTTTTCGTGCAAGTAGCCCTAAAGTTCATTAAATTTTAAACTAACAGTTTTTATCTTTTGCCTCCTAAATTTCATCAGTATATGTTGTTTAACCACTTAAAATTATGTAGGTTTACATAAGTTTAAACTATTTCTAATTTAGATTAAGCCAACAACACAACTGCCACACAACACTTACCAAATCACAACTGCCTTCAACTTGTCTAAGTTCTAGCTTCAGATCACTGATGTTAGAATTTCTATCACAATCTTTAAACTGATCAACACAGTTCTTGCCAAGTTCTGTGACGTCAGGCTTCTTAACGTCGGTCTTGTTGGTCTTACGATGGCAAAGCATTATAACCAACATGACAACTAATATAAAAATCGCAAAGCACGATCCACCGGCGATTATTAATACTAAAGGAAATGATTCTGAAACAAATGTAACGTTATTGGATATATAACTTAAAACTATAAAAGACAAATAACAAATCACGAAGCTGCTGACATAAATTTATACATCATGCACATTTGGTGCATCGGCGGACTTAATGCCCAAAGCATTCTCTACCAGTCAGCCAATGGGTGATGTATGTGCATTTTGGTTGTAATGTGTGTGAGAATAGGAAACTAAATAATATACCGAACGAATATAATATAATATAATATAATATATAATATATATAATATAATATTTATATATATATATATATATATATATATACATAAATAGTAACATATCTCTAATATAATACATACAATAATACATATACATATGCTTGTTTGGACAGAATAGGTAGGCTATAAAGTCTTTATTTTGGTAAGTTATTTAATGAAATGATGCCTAAACGGAGATAAATTTGAACACTAACATGTTATACGTCTTACTTCAATGAATTTATTTGTAAGTGCAAAGAGACCTCTATATAATATTCAACTTCCTTAATCGAGATTTTAAGTTAAAAATAATTAGAATACATAGCTAACCAAAAATTATGCAATGAAATAAGATAGTATTAACATTATCAAAGTAGTATGTTAAAAGTACACGAATAATAAAAAGATGGGGTTAAAATACATTAGGGACTTACTATATATGACATCAAGGTTTTATGTCAAATTTTACTTACGATCAGGAACTAAGTTTATTTCGAGACTATCCATGCCATAAAAATTAACGACGGTGCAGTTATAGTGGCCAAAATGCTTTGCTTCACTTGCTCTTATTACCAGGGTTGATTTCGTTATTCTGTCAGTGTGGGTTTCTTCCAAAAATGCATACTCCTAAAACAGAACTTTTATGTACCGATAAAAAATAAAATTGGGGACAGCAAACTTTCGAACTAAAAGTTTTGAATTAAAGTTTATGAAGATAAGAGGGAAACAGATATATTCCGACTGCTTGTGTAAGAGAAGCAAAATTTAAAAATTCTGTTGCATCGAATGCGTAAATGCAGGTAGGGGAGTGCACGTTTCATTTCTAATAGTGTGTATATAGTCTAAGAACTAACAAATATAAGACAAAGAAAATAAATAACAGCTAGTTTTGTTTGGTTACGAATATTTCGTAATAATAAAGATAGATATTTTATTTTAATATTGAAATTGATAGCAATATTTAGCTTCAAATCAAACTATTTTATTATATCTATAGGGATAGTTGTCTTTAGTTTTCAACCTTTTAATATTTAGTTGTCGGTGATTTCTATTGTGTAGTGAAGCGTTATTTAGTTTTTAGTATTATTGTACCATGAGCTTTTTTATTAATACAAAGAAATCGGGGCAACCATGTTGGATTGCACACTCATCAGATTTATTTTCTCTTAATAGTATTATTGATATACATTACTACCACTACTACTTCCATTGTTACCTTATTATCACATTATATAATATTTCATAAAATTGACGAACATACTAATATGTCTTCATATTCAGTAAATACAAAGGCAAAGGTACCCAAATTACCTGATTGTGAAATGAGTTGATTTCGTTTCCGCCAAAAGTCCACACAATGTAGTCAGGTTTCGGAACGGAAAATGACACACATTCTATTCTAACGCTGTCTCCTTCAACTCCGTATTGTGTTTGATTTGATATTATTTTTGGAGGACCTACAAAAATATTCAAAATATAGTTTTATATAATAACGGCTTCAGAAAGATGTGGAAAATGTGGCAAAAGTGTTGTTTTCTAATGAATATTTTTAAAAATCAATGACATAATTCACTCTTTATAAAAATGCAACTACACTAATTTGAACATTCCATAAGATTATTGTTTCTGTTTTTTTCTCAGTTATTTTATTATTTTAGATCAACATAATGTTTATAATTAAAATGATAATAGAATCCAGCCTCAATTGGTTTTTAATCTGTACAGCCACCCACGTAATGGTAACTTTCCTTGTTAATGTAAATAAAATCACGGAAAACGATAAATCGGGATAAGAACCATATTTAGGGCAAGGTAGAAAGAGAGAAAAAACAGAATTAAGAGATGTCCTGGCTAATGTCTAATTTAACTAATGTTTAATATTTACTTTACACAAAAAGGGAGACGAAATTAAGATATTTTTCTAACTTCAGTTTTATATGCTCTTTGAACTTTTGATATTTCAACTTTCAACGTGACTTCTTGGAACGGCAGGTTCCCTAAGTTAATAACAACTTGAATACGCGACCTTTCAAACACTATCCAATTTACATAAAACGAAAGTTTCTTATAACTGTATGGGCGCCAACTTAAGACCTTTAAGTTACAAACTGCTAAGTTGGCCAGTTCACGAGACGTTGAAATTGAAATGACCTCGGGTACGACGCAGCACTTGCGAGTTTCGAGGCTAGTACTATAAGTTTTCTGCCACAGCTGCGGGTTACCATATCTCAAATAGTAGCCAACCAGTAGTAGTAATTTTGTCTCGCTATAAGTATATATTTTTGGTTTATTATAACAGTACATTATAATTAAGATCTGAGCATAATAAATAGGAATATGATAAATTAGAAATTAATCGATAAAAAAGCTAACTGCGGGAAATTTTACATTTACAGTAATAGTAGTATTTCTATTCGACTTGGAACTTTGCCCAGTTTAACGTCTTAAAGTTTTTGTATATTTTAAAAGTTGCGAAAACTTAGATTTTTCTGCAAAAGTTCAAAAAGGACTTACTCCTATTTCTAGTCAAACTACTCTATAAAGTTTAGGATGAAACGTAATGCTGAAGTTTAAATTCGAGACACGATTTGCTACAAATTATTATGAGCTAAATTATTAATGTTGACCTTAATGGTTGTATAAAAGGAAGAAGAGATATGGGACAAAGGTTGAAGAAGGGATACTAACTGTTAACTGCTATTTTGATATATTTTCTTTAAAGGCTACTTGCACACAACCTGTATGGCAAGGGCTTTGCAATACGTAGACCCAGAACGATAAATATCGCACAAAGTAAATTACTCAATGCAGTAGCAAGCGAGTGAGATGGCCACCTTAACCACTACACTATCCATGTAATACAGCAGTTTCAAAATAAATTGTCAAAACAAACTAGTCGCAAGTGTACTGCAATAAATGTCCTCAAAAATCCCATGAAAAAATGTAGTTTGGTTATTTTTTAACATGTCTAACATACCTTTTATGTAAACGACTGCAGGAGCTTCGACGTCCTGTCTGTTCTCAGTGCTGGCTTTACACCAATACTGCCCTGCAGACTGTGGTGTTACGGTCATCGTGAGGTTTGACGATTTACCCACTCGCTGTTGAAATTGTGTTTCAGTCAGAAGGAAATACAGCTGGTAAATGTTGGTTTTGAATTTTAAATAACACAATGGGTACTTCTTAATCATATACTTCAATTAACTACATTTAGATTAGGGTTGTTTCTTTTTTGTTTTAATGTCAAGTTTTTTTTTGTTTTGAAAGAAATAAAAAAAAACGACTTTAACCGCTAGTTGAAATAAACAGCCTAGGCATGTAATTAAATGTCATCGATCCAAGTCTCAAGCCTGTGAGAAAGATATCAGATCTCATGTAGAGCCAAGCTTCTGAATCTACACGCCCTAACTCTACCAACCCTAACTTCACAAACTCTACATCTCAGTAAAAATGTAAACGCTGAGATGAGATCTGATATCTTTTTTACAGAGTAAGCCACATGCAGTTGTCTTGGCAACATTTTACATGAAAATGTTTTTGGTGGGGTTGCAATATCTAGAATTTAGAGAGTTACAATACTACACTTTTTTTATGTATGGGCCTAACAAAATGACTCTATTCCGCCTGGTGGTAAGCCAAAAGTGGAATTAAAAATTCTTCAAACTTCGTCTAGTTGACGTACCTAATTACTTGAAATTTAATTTAACAACTAATATAGCAAAAAGACCTATATCCAGCAATGGACTGCAACGGGCTGATGATGATGATGATAGCAACGATATAGGATCAGCTTCACCAGTTGTTGAGATAGTTTCGGATAGTTAGCTGCCTATGGCATACCTATGATTATATGGTAGCATACTACATATGTAGTTATCTAGCAGATAACTTCACATAAGTCTATCAAGTACTTTATTGGCATGTGATAAAACTAGCCCTTAATTTTTATGTTTATTATAGAAAAAAATTCGTGTGATTTAATTATCAACGGAAATGACAGCGTTCGTGCTGTCATGTTTCGTTGGTGAGTGCGAGACCGGAGGTCCAAAGATGCAGAAGCATCACTAGGCCGCCATAGTGTGGGTCGCCATGCTGCATTGTCTGCATTCGCAATGAGCATGGTGACTACCACTCTTGGAATCTGCTTATGCTTTCCATCAGGCCGAGTAGAGTCATTTTGGCAGGCCATACATAAAAAAAAAGTTTAATTTTTGTACGTATTTTGTGGGAGTGAGCGGCATTGTTTGTTGATTACTATATCCTAAATTAGTTTCTAGGTAGACTATGTGATTCGTTGCAGTGTGCATACTCACAATGAACCTATTATTTTCATACCGCATCCATTGTATCTTTGGCAATGGATGCCCTTCAACGATGCACGATAGTGTTGCTGTCGAACCTGATTCCCCTTCCACATCAATAGGCTTGATTTTTATTGACGGACCGACTGTGAAATAAATATTTCGGACATAAATAAATATTTCGGCCGTTTACAGCTAATAGGCCGTTTACAGGTATTAAGTTTATAAGTGGGTAACTTAAACATATCTTAACTTTAACTAAAATTAAAGATTGAAGTATTCGACTGTTTACACGTGTTTAACTTAATTCCTATTTAGTTTGGTTACAATTGAGGTTGCCATCTCAAAAATTAAGAAACCAGGAGACAATAAGCGTAAAACTCCCTGATTTTTGAGGTGTAAACCCGAACATTTTATTTATTTTAGTCAAAATAAATAGGAAAGTCCAACCAGTTGAAATCGTTATTTATTTATTATCATATTCAATTTTTATTACATTCACTTACTAACTAGCTAGCATTTTTCGTCGAAATCAGTGATAAAAAGGAAAATCTTACAGTTTTGAAAATGCTATACAAATAGTAGTAAATTATTTACAACATTTTTTATTAGCATACTAATTACAATAAAAAAAAAACAAAATTACATATGCTGTGCTGTGGTTAAAAATTACGAAGCTGACTGCCCAATTTTATCCACCTCTAAATCTAACTATAAGTCCTTGCCATCAAGGAACACATAAGTCGTTTCTACGTCTTCTACTGTCTCTACCCCGATCTTAACTGCTTCTGAAAATAAAGAACAGAATATATGAAATGAAAAACTAATTGATAAAATATTAACTAAGGACCTTAGAAAGATTTTTTACCAAATAAGTCAACTCACCGGTACAAATAATTTACTTCTTGAAGATACCAGCTCATTGTCTTATTATCTGTTATGAAACTGTGAACCACGCTGCGAGTAATAGGTTTGACGTTGATCACTCTGCTTCTATTTAGATTTCGCACACTGATTACTAAGCAGCAATCACCCATAGGTAACCTGAAACGGTTGTGGCTTGAAATAGTAGAAGTGTTGTGGAAAAAACTTATAACTCTCCATCAAACTGTTTCCAATCAAATATAAACGACTGGCTTAAAAGGGCTAGAACACAGAGCCGTAAAATGTTGTTTTTAAAAAACAAAAAACCGTGAACAAAGGGCTAGTACCCAGAGCCGTAAATGTGGAAAACAAAATCAGTAGGCCACGCCTACCGGGAAATGCACGCGGCGCGAAAGCGGCGGTTATTTAGTCAAAAAATAGACTCCGTTCTTTTCTACTTAATCACTTTCTCACTTTTTGGTAACTTACGACTTGTGACGAAAAAGCTGTTAAGTGACTATTTACATGCGTGAATCAACTTAAAATTAAATAAAATTTGAGTTACCCTCTTATCAACTCAATACGTATAAACGGCCTGTATCACACAACGCCATCTAGTTCCAAGCTAAGCAGAGCTTGTGTTATGGGTACTAGACAACTGATACAAATACACAAAGAAAACACCCAAATTCCGAAACAAATATTTGTAGATCATACAAACATTTGGTCCGACCGGGGATACGAACCCGAGACCCCCGGATCAGCAGTCGCTCAACGAAGGAGTCGAAAGTAATGGTTGAAGTTAGTTATCACATACTAACTCTAACATAAAACCAACACTGATACTGCAAGTAATAAAAGGCTTATAAGTAGAGTAATTAAAATAACCAACCAATAAATAATTATTCCGTAGATTAAAATAAAAATGCGCTGTGTCTTTACTAGTCAGTCTAAATTCAATAGACTATTAAAGACAATTATCTTGAAAATGATGGCAGTCTGGCAAAAATATTGAGTAGTAGTTATTAGTTACTAGTAAGTTATTACAAAAAAACAATCAGAATTCTCAGAATATTAGAGAGATAAAGAGAATTCTCAAAAAAGTGATATAAACATGCATAAAAAAAAATAACAACCCGTTGAATGCAATAAGTTATTTTTTCGGAAGTTGGTTAAACCTAAGATCAAAATATTTGTGGATTGTGTCGTATCCATTTGAAAACCTAAACAAATCTCAGTTATATACTTCAGTTAAATCCGTCTTTTACTTACTTAGACTCCGCTACATGACTCAATAGTACATAAGTACAGCAATTAAATAGTCCCAATTATATCACAATAGGCGGGTTCCTATTCAACGTCAAGAATTACCCTAAAGGTTCATAATTATGAGGAAATGACTATAATCGTGTATTCTGCGACATTAAGGCCACTTCAAAGTTAAATAATGCGGTATTATGGATAATTTTTACAATTCCTAGCCGGAACCGAATCGAGTACAAAGATTTTGGCATATTCATAAGTCACAATGGTTTCTTGAACTGCGGAAATAATTTTTAGGTGTAGTACAGGAAAACAGTGAATTGTTAGCATTCTTTTAAATCCGGGCTTTGTTTTGTATTAGCTTAGGGACAGAAATCTGAAACACCAATTTTGTTCTCTTTGTTACCTTCAGAATCTTTAAATTTCACCTTAGAAAAGGCAACAAAATAACTCTATTGTATGCAATGATATTTAATCACTAGCTGAACCCCGCGGTGTTACCCGCGTTTATTGTTGTACCGCGAGTAACGCCGCGGGACAGAGTTAGTCTAAAAAAGTAGCCTAAGCTACTCCCTGGACCATCAGCTACCTTCCAGTGAAAGTCCCGTCAAAATCCGTCCAGCCGTTCCAGAGATTACCCGGAACAAACAGACAGACAGACAAAAATTTTTTTAGCAACATTTTTGGTATATGTACCGTGTATACATACATATGCATTTAGTAAAAAGCGGTTATTTTAATATTACAAACAGACACTCCAAATTTATTTATTTGTATAGATAAACTGAGTAAGTAAATCCATCGTAATAGAGATATTAAAAAAATTTAACAGCACGAAAACCGACTTCAAGAACTAGACTAAATTGAAATAGGACCACTCTAGCATCAGCTTTCAAATTAAAAAGGATCATAAAATCGGTTCACCCAGTCGAAAGTTCAAATATACAGTCAAACATAAAAAAATACAGTCAAATTGAGAACCTGCTCTTTTTTTGAAGTCGGTTAATAAATACAAGTATTCATGGGAGACATAAGCTTCGGCACTAGGTAAAGTCCATTTTGCCTAGACATAATTCGGCTTTAAGAAAATAAAGAGCCATAAAAACTCGTTTGCTAATTTGTCAAGTATGCCACAAAATAAAAAAAAATTCTTCATAGCAGGTATCCTTTAAAAGTATAATCTATACAAATAAATAAATTGGAGTGTCTGTTTGTAATATTAAAATAACCGCTATTTACTAAATGCATATGTATGTATACACGGTACATATACCAAGAATGTAGTTAAAAAAATTTTGTCTGTCTGTCTGTCTGTCGTACGTTGTAACACCCCGCGCGGGCCTCGACTAGTATTATTACCACTTATACTTCACTTACTTACTTCACTATAAAAGAAATATAGAAATTAAATATTGGAAACTAAATGTTACTAAGCTAAAAATAATGAGAAAACTTTTACAACCTTTCACAGTCACAGTTCAACTTACACTGGTTATTGAGTTAAAATACAATATTCAAAGTTCTAGAATGTTTGTGAAAAATGATCGAAATAAGACCTCCGGTAGAGGCCTTATGATGCTGTTATATTTGTATGGACTTTACGAACATATATGAAATGGAAATTAAGAATATTTAGACCAATAACAACGATGTGTAGATCACACTAAGTGCCACCATGCGGGATTTGATTCCTCAACACCTTATTTATTTATTTTTTATTAGCAACATGGCAATCGCTTAAACTACTACGCTGCCTGTGAAGTCTTTTGTTCTTGTTGATGTACCACACAAGCGATGCTACACACGTAAACTATTCTATATCTATACAAATAAATAAAATTGGAGTGTCTGTTTGTAATATTAAAATAACCGCTTTTACTAAATGCATATGTATGTATACACGATACATATACCAGAAATGTAGTTAGAAAAAAAATTGTCTGCTTGTCTGTTTGTTCCGGGTAATCTCTGGAACAGCTAAACCGATTTCGACGGGACTTTCACTGGCAGGTAGCTGATGATTCAGGGAGTAACTTAGGCTACTTTTTTTAGACTAACTTTGTCCCGCGGCGTTACTGGCGGTACAACTATAACTGCGGGTAACACCGCGGGGTTCAGTTAGTTGTATATAGTATATATTCCGTTCCAGAGATTACCCGGAACAAACAGACAGACAGACAGACAGACAGACCGACAGACAGACAGACAGACAAAAATTTTTTTAACTACATTTTTGGCATATGTACCGTGTATACATACATATGCATTTAGTAAACAGCGGTTATTTTAATATTACAAACAGACACTTCAATTTTATTTATTTGTATAGATATGCATTTAGTAAAAAGCGGTTATTTTAATATTACAAACAGACACTTCAATTTTATTTATTTGTATAGATAAATGAAAATATAACTCTCAAATACGATTTCTGACAAAACAATCGAACCGGTAATACGTGATTGGGTAACAAAGAGATATAATATTTCATTTCGTGCCCCAGAGAGTATTATTATATATCTATCCCCAAAAAATAGCGATTACCTTTTGCTGTAAGCTATCTGTGTGAATTCCATTGTCATTCTCCACATTCGACGCTCCATGGAGACGGAACAAATACGTTTTTAAAAGGTTCTGGAAAATTTGATGTATGACTGTTTTTGTTTTGTGTGCGATTTTGGTTTTGACGGTACTCTTTTTTGTTTCTGGGATAACGATTTATTATATTTTCTTTATGTTGTTTTATTGTTCCTTTACCTATATGTCTGATCAGACTGGCCACAATACAACCACATACCTCACAGCCTCCTTTTTAACCGACTTCAAAAAAAGTATCTATAACTATCAATACGACAATTTAAATTTAGTCCAGTTCTTGAAATCTGTTCTTTTTTTGTTAAAATTTGAAATTATTAATGAGAAGCCTGTGTCCAGGTCTTGGAAATTATGTTGATGTGATGTGATTTTATTGCTCTGATAGTTTGGATAACTGTGGTTGTTTATCAATGTTCTTACATAATTTGATATATATATTATATATTTGAGTGATATTGAAATTATTAACAATTACAATTAAAATTCTTCGTATTTGAAATCAGTATTCAAATTGAAACTCATTTAGATTTAAAAGAACATAATTTTCATATATTTCTGTTTTTTTTTTTATAATTCAAAGCTGAATCTTAAAGTGCCATTGTTGGCATGAAAAACTCGGTGGAAATTATTTTTTAAACATTTGTTCCAGACCAGAGGAGCACTTGCTATCTTTTCCTTACTAAAACTTAACAAACAATCTTCTTATTTTCATATTTTGTAACCTTAAAAGCTGTTATATTAGTTTCAAAAGTAATTTCACTATTTAAACCATTTGCTGTAATATTTTTTAAATTTGGGTATGTTATACTTATTATAGGGTAATTAAATTCTTTTACTTAGTGTAAATGTATGAACTGCACCTTAGATTCCCCTCAAGTACACAGTGTAAACCAGTAACTCCATATTTAAAACAAAAAATTCATCATCTACCAAATTTAATTCAGTGAAGTCCACGTTAAGTAGAAATTTATATGTATACTCCAGTAATTTACCTGAGGCTGCCTACTGGATCATAATATTTAAGAGGTACTCACAGGCCACTTCTAAAGTCTTGGTATCAGCGCTCTTACCCACGGCGTTGTGCACTTCGCACTTGATCGTAGCTTCGTTGAACCGACGAGATACGTTCGAAAGTATCTAATAAAAGAAAGATGTTTAAGTCACAAGTTAAGTACAATTAAATTTGACTGTTTTACAAGTAAATGTTATAATTTATGTTGAATTATATGGGAGATTTTGATGTAAAATTTGGTTTTGAATTAGATTATTAGACACTAATATTATAAAGCTAAAGAGTTTGTTTGTTTGAACGCGCTAATCTCAGGAACCACAAGTCCGATTTGAAAAATTATTTCAGTGTTAGATAGCCCATTTATTGAGGATGGCTATTGGCTATAAATCTAGCCTTCCTCAATAAAGACCAGTGGTTCCTGAAATTAGCACGTTCAAACAAACAAACAAACAAACTTACACTAACAACTTTAAATATTAATATAGATTATTATGATCATATAAAATAGATTCATGGGCACTATAGCGCCTGCGCCTACAGCGTAAAAAGTCATTATTTTCATATTTTTTGTTCATTGTTATTTCGAATTCCCTCGAACCCCACTGGCAAAAGCTAGTTCTATTTATGAAGAGAAAAATTTAAAATGCATTGTAATTCGAATATGCAACACTTAATGTCGTTATATATTATGTAGTCTTGCATAGTACGTAAATTTCATTTATTACATGTCATCTTTAATATACAATTTTCATATAACATCATATTTATGATTTTTCTTATAATAGATAGTAGCCAAACAATACAGTAGTCAATGAAACCAGTCTGACTTAATAAAAATTAAAAAAAATGATATAGCTTCAGTAATTACAATGCAAGCACAAATTCTCTGCAAAAATACAAAGCTAAATTTATGGTGTATTTTTAATAGCACTTTCAAAACGAACAACATTTAATAAGGGAAATTTTTTGACTTCCTTATAAAACGTCCGATGTAAAATGCATTGTGCAGATACAAGGCTAGAAAGAAGAAAATTTGAAAATTCTCTTCTATATTTTTAGAGTACGCCTTTCACAGAACATGCAAATAAGGTAGGTAAAATTTAATATGGGTGGCAGAATTAATGGCAAGAACGACACTTGAGAAGATATAAAGTACAAGGTTGCTTCTGTTTTTAGATATTTAATGACGGATCTCAAAAATAAAGTGTTCTCATTGTAGATGTGTGTCAAAATAATTGTATTGTTAATTATATCAAGTGAAAACTAATTGATTTTTGCCTTAGCTGTGCATTCTGTTAGTTCTATTCGAAATTTTATACATTCACGGATTTAAACTTCAATTAAGATTTCAGTTCAAATGTATTTAAAACTAAAAATAAATATTTCGGACATCTAACACACAGCGCCATTTAGTCCTAAGCTAAATAAAGTTTTTAAAATAGCGACTAGACAACTGATAGAAATAGATACAAATACATACTTATTCTGTAAATACAAACATATTATTAATAGAAAACAATATTAATTGAAAATTGATTACAATTTTGTGATTTTTTTATAGGTATATTTATTAGTATAGTGCAAAAGTGATGGTGAAGTATATTCAATTTCTTATGACCAACCATGATTGGCACAATATAGTAGTGAGTTGTAAGAGTTTATTTTAAGGGTTTCGTACCTGAAAAGGAAAAAACGGAACCCTTATAGGATCACTGTGTTGTCCGTCTGTCTGTCTGTCAAGAACCTTTTTCTCAAGAACGTGGAGGCATCAAACTGAAATTCATATCAAATACTCAGGTATAACTGTCCCTTAGAGCTGTGAAAAATGGAACTTCTAAGCCAACGCAAGCAAAAGATATGTTTATGCTGCAAATTTTCGACAAGAGAATCAAAACCTACAGGGTACTTCCCGTGAACTCAGAATCTTGAAATTTGGTACGAAGCAACGTCTTATAACACAACTAAAGGAAAACTTGAAGAATGCATATTTTTTTTCTTAAATCTTTTAATATACCTACAGGTTTGTATGGAGTCCTATTCGTACTTGGCCGGTTTTTTTAGTTTTACACTCACCAATTCATTTTTGATATCTCCGGCGATGTGGTCATTGTTCACGAACCATTTATATGATAAATTGTTTGGATTGGCACTTGCTTGGCAACCTGAAAGTAGAAGCTTGTGTTAAAACATTGAATGTGAATTGAAGGACACCGTGTTCAGAATAGATACATACAATAGTATATGTTATAAAGTAAAGAATGGGCTTTTGCGTTCGAGATTATGAATTTATTTAGCAACTAGCTGAACCCCGCGGTGTTACCCGCGGTTATTGTTGTACCGCGAGTAACGCCGCGGGACAAAGTTAGTCTAAAAAAGTAGCCTAAGTTACTCCCCGGATCATCAGCTACCTGCCAGTGAAAGTCCCGTCAAAATCCGTCCAGCCGTTCCAGAGATTACCCGGAACAAACAGACAGACAGACAGACAGACAAAAATTTTTTTAACTACATTTTTGGTATGTGTATCGTGTATACATACATATGCATTAAGTAAAAAGCGGTTATTTTAATATTACAAACAGACACTCCAATTTTATTTATTTGTATAGATAGAATAGATAATTGAAAGTTTGTGTTTTGGAAAAAAAAAAATATAATTCAAAACAACTACACAATAACAATAAAGGCTCCCATAAAATAACTAAATAATTAAACACAATGAATACACTTTTTGAAAACTGTTTCCTAAACTCAATTTTAAATAGTCATAAAACAATGCAAAGACATGTTATTTTTGTATGACTTGGATAAAATTAATTTACCTGGTTACTTGTTTAAATAGACATACCTATAACAACAGTATCTCCCTCCTCTATTGTTCCTCTCAGTACTCCAGATTTGATGAACATACGAACTTTGGGTGCATATTGTACCTGCAACAACATTTATCAATGAAGATAACATCTTTATACGTACATATTTTTTATTAGTAAATATACTAAACATAACTAGGTATTGATATGACATTCCAAACGTTTATTTGGATAATCTTGTTATAAGTTGTTTTTCATAGACCACTTTGAAAATAAATCTTAGCAAATATTTAATTAATGTTGAAAACAATTCATAATCGTTATTTTCAATAATTGCTTTTATTATGAACAAAAAATATTTTTAGGTGGTTTGAAAAGTTTTCAACCCTAATGTGAAGATTTTTTTTTTATTTAAATCTTATTGCACATGACGTACAAAGGCGGACTTAATGCCATGAGGCATTCTCTTCCAGATAACCTTCGGGTGATGTAGAAGTATGATGTGGTAGGTGCAACGACAAAGAACGAAATTCGA
Organism: Spilosoma lubricipeda; assembly: GCA_905220595.1. Lineage (NCBI taxonomy): Eukaryota > Metazoa > Arthropoda > Insecta > Lepidoptera > Erebidae > Spilosoma > Spilosoma lubricipeda. The sequence goes on from HG992300.1 coordinate 7,546,832, forward strand.
CAAAATCACAACAGTTACGTAAATAAAAAATACTAACATCAAATACAACTAGTATATACCACTAAAACTTCATTTATTCATACATATAAGCTTAAGCATACACATACATATATTTAATAAGATATGGATATACACAGACAAGTACTAGCGTTGTGTTTGTTTGTTGAAGATTATGGCACTCGTTAATACAAACTAGTAAATGTAATCTTTGTATTTGCATTGCTGGAAAAAGTGTGTAGAGTTCAAGGAGACCATATAGAAAAAAGATCTTGAATCATCGTTGGGTAAAAAACTTTTCAGACCACATTCATAGAATAAAGTGCTTATAACATATAGCTATACGACAGAACGGAGAACCAAGGTCATCGACATAGCCCAAAGGATAAGCAAACTGAAATGTCTTAACGAGTTCTTGAATAGAGATCGTGTCTCAGAAAAGGTAGTGTAGGACGTCCACATGACAGGTGGAGTGATGATTTGCGCAAAGCTGTCAGGAACTGTATGCGAGAAACCGAGGATCGATCGAATACATGGTGGGATATTGGAGAGGCCTATATCCAGCAGTGGACTACGATAGGCTGATGATGATAAGACAGAACAATATTGGAATAAATATGATTCCGATTCTTAAATGTCTTTCTTTATTTACACGTTGCTTTTTCTTTGTATTTTCCAAGTCCTTAAAAAAATGTGAAAAGCTATACCAAAACTTAAAGATATATAGTACTTCTTTAAGTCCCTGAACAAACAATGTTCAGGACCGGCTTCGAGTAAAATGTTCAACAATTTTTCACTCGAGACCTATACAAAAAGAGGTCTTAAAATAAAACCCAACAATTTCTCGCTGTGTCCAGAACAGAAAGTATATTTTTCCAGAAGCTAGAACGATGTAGCAATATAACGAGTAAAAAATAAATAGAGCTTTGGCACATCTTGGAGGAGAAAAGTTCGATAGCTCAGACTGTATAACAGTTTCTTCTATGTTGTGGATATAAGTTAGTGTTGCTAATACTTTGGTTGATTTTCTTATAGAACTAACTTTATTTATTTATTATAACATGAAGTGAATATTACAGCAATTCTAAAATATTGTGAATTAAGAATTTACATATTAGATTTTAACTATTCAAATACGAAACTTTTAGTGAAATCATCTTTGGAATAGCTGGAAGTGGGAGACTACCGTGGAAGAGCCACGCTTCGGCATGCATGGGCAGTCTCGACCGGAGTGATACCACGGCCTCACAGAAAACCGGTGTGAAATAGCGCTTGCACTGTGTTTCACCGAGTGAGTGAGGATACCGGATGCCCATAAATCCATAACAATATTATGGCCTGTTTGACAATCGAAACCCCTCGAATCTAATCGAAAATCCACCTTCATAAACAAAAAACAGTTTATGCTCAAACCCAATTAAGGCTATATATGTTTGGTCTCATCTGAATTAGAGCAGAAAATAAGTTGAATATGTATGTTAGCATATTAACAATTATTTTTACGGGAATTATTATTATTAAAAGGTATTATCGTGTTAATTCCCGTAAAATTATTGTTAATATATCATGGAACGCGAAAGTTTAAAAGTTTGTATGTTAGCACGTTTACAAATGTTAAAAGCGCTTGTCTCACTAACAGAAAGCGCTTCTTGGTCCTATTTAGAGCATCACCAGGCTCCATAGAGCGCACTGCAAATATTACTATACTGTTGACTTAAATCCTTAGGTGAATACTGCATTTTAACGTTTGGTGTGGATTCTTAATGGCCCCTTACGACACTCCTGGGAATCGCAACCTATTTCTATTCGAGGTCATTCCGTTGAAAGTATTACGGTTGTACTTTTACAGTTGTCAGGAGCGTGAACTGTTTCAGTGACAACGTGGGAGTTACCTTTAGTATAATAAAAATATATTAAATCTATTTATAACTTTGAGATGCAGTTGAAATTGTACAATTAATAACTATCCACAAAGATAGTGTAGTAAAAAGGATTTGATTGCAATTCTTATCAAATGAACTCGCCTTTTTATTGTTCTATGGTCGCAATAACATACCTTTTCATTTTACAAGGTAAATACATTTTATACATATTAATATTACTAAATTTGAAAGTAACTCTGTCTGTCTATCTGTTTTTGAATATTAAGAAAAAATATAGCATCGCTGCAGACAAAAGCTCGTAATTTTATTATAAAACACCTATTTAGCGATAAGCCACGTAAGTACTAATACATTTTAGAAAAAAAAAACATTGTCCTTTTTTCCATTACTAAAAACCTTTCTGCAACACTTCTTAGTATAATTATGCACAGTTACATAATAAGGAAAGCACAGTGCAATTTGACAGATAACAAAACAAACAGCATCTAATTACCTCACAAGCATAGCGTGCTAACTTAATCTACTTATTCTAATATAATCGCAAAGCCATTCCTAATCCGTCAGCACACACTTTATTTTGTAACCAATGAAGCTTTATGTCTAGACGAAGCCATACGTAGCAGAGAATTAAGTTAACAAAGCCTTTTTGAAGTGACAATAAACCTTTTGAAAGGACCTTGTGCCATTCACGAGTTTGAACATTTATGTTCTACAAACACATGTCTGGTTTGTTTGAAAACGTCGAGAATTACGAAAGAGATTTTAAGGGTTCCTATTATTTATAATGCTGCACAAATATAACTTTATATTAATGTAAAAGTTGACAAAAAGACTTTTCTATAGCTTCTCAAATGTTGAAAATTTCTTAACTTATATAACTGAGAAACGATTTATTTGGCCTGCCTTGAGAAAGACGTTAAATAATTATTTTCAGAATTATTATAAATCTATATTCATGCTAGCAAGGCATTTGAGATGAAACGGTACAAATAAAATTTTACAAAAAAAATAAACCGACTTCAAGAAACACTACATTGAAAGGAGACCACATGAAAAGCACCACCTTTCAACTAAAATAAAAAAATAACAAATGCACTAGTCTCCCCTACGAATTTCAAAGATTCCCCTCGATTTCTCTCTGATCATCAGGTCTTGGTGTCGTAATCATGATAATATCATATCCCGTGGTACCATGGCACCACCTTGTTTTCTTTGTCTTGAAATGTTTTGTACAACCATAACGTGTTCTAAGGATGTTTCCCACTAAAACTCTGGTTAAATAATGAAAAATACTGAGAAAAAATCATTTGTCCGATGATAGACAGGATCTGCTGACACAGTAACAGGGCATCGTCACAAAATTAGAGCCTTACACAGCCCCTATTTTCACTTTTTCAGTATAAAACCTTAGCCAAAACCTTTTGATCCCCTAGCTTAAGATAAGTCTACTGAATGGGGAGATTTCAATAGACCAAATGAAACTGGTCATGTCGGTAAGCCGAATCGGCGAATTTTCTAAAAGGAGATGTACAAAAATGTGGCACGGATTTTTTACCAACTGTCTGTTTCCTTATTTCGTTTCTTTCTTTTATATCTGTTTATTGGAAGATTGACTTAAAAAGTAATTTATGTGTGTACCTACTTAAATGAAGGTTTTACTTTACTTTTATTGCTTAGTTTGAATGCAAATATGTTGGGTCTAAAGTGTGTGTTTTCAAACAATAAAACTCTGTGACAATATTATTTTTTTGAGTATAATCTGTATTGATTCCTAATTAACTTAAGTTACTTAACATTGTTTCCTTTTTTCTGAAGACAACTCTCGCTTTAGGCATACACATGTTGTCTCGTGGAAGACTTTACAAAAATACACGAAACGGACACAAAGAACACCCAGACTCAGAACAACAATTCATGGACAACACAAAGCGTGACGACCGCTTAAACCACTTTTTTGTATTTTTTTTACGTGTGGCAACCCCCTCAGGCCGTCACCCCGCCGGGGTTTGCGGCGGGGCAGTGTGTCGGAATCGAACCGACTAAAACCACACGGTGTGCCACTCTGCGCTTGAGACGGAAGGGATCCGGGAACTGCTGTAATCAACACATCCGGACCACCACTAAAGCCACTAGGCCAACCGTGCAGCTAGGTTCATCTGTAATCCAGAACCAGTAATTTTTATTTGTAAATAAAAATAATCATAACTAGAAATAATTTGACTGCCTCGTTGGTCTCGCTGTTGGCGTGTGCGACTGCTGATCATGAAGTCTCGGGTTCGATTTCCGGGTCGGACCAAATGTTTGTATGATTTACAAATATTTGTTTCGGAGTTTAGGTGTTTTCTATGTATGTATTTACAAAAAAAAAGTATAATATGTATTTGTATCAGTTGTCTAGTACCCATAACACAAGCTCTGCTTAGTTTGGGACTAGATGGCGTGGTGTGTTAGATTTCCGAAATATTTATTTATTTATTTTATTTTTTTATTTATTTATATGTCTCATGTTTCATGGTAAACGAACCAAGCTTACCTGGTTTAATAGTGACTAAATAACTATTAAAGATTATTGCATCAATTACTATTTACAAGGTAGTAGAGCCACGCTGATTTCAGCACGAACGGGCTGGCTCAACCGGGACAGTACTACCCTCTCAAGGAAGACCAATCTATAACAACTGCAATCGTGCTGTTGTGTTTCCCTGGTGAGTGCGAGACCAGAGGCCCAAAGATTCAGAAGCATCTCAATAGAGCGCCATAGTCACCTTGCTAGATTGTCTGCATTCACGATGGGTATGGTGACCACTCTTGGATTCTGCTCATGCTTTCCAACAAGCAGAGTAGAGTTACTATGAGGGGCTCATAAAAAAAAAACAATTTACTTTTGAAAATTCTTAGCAAGCACCCAATAAATTATGTCGTTATCAGTGGATGAAAATCGAAACCATGACACCACTTGCTAATTAGATGCACTACATTGGCAGTCATACTGGATACCGTATATAAACTGAATACAGGAATTGTAGATATGCCGAACATCGACTTTTCATTTATACTACTGAAAAAAACCAACTCCCTAAAAGTATAATTTAAAAATATGTCAAAGCTTTATTCAATTTAGTTAAAAGCAAACAAGCTTTTAGGATTACAATGACAAAAGATGTGTGAACAAATCAAGGATAAAAACACGAAAGTTATAATCCGTATTGATTTTATCTAAGCCGTATTTACTTACATTCAACCGAAAACTTATAAACGTAATTAGTAACTTATATTTAAAATAAATTAGTAAGAGGATTAGTACTGTAAAAAAATCTTAAAAGTAACTAATCAAAAAACATCTTAAAATTTTTCCTAACCAATTTATTATCTTATGGTAATTTGAAAAACATCTTTGAGGCGCAACGTACGACAGAAAATCGTAACAAACGGTTCCCTTTTTCCTTTTTATATACATTTTAATATAAAATTATACGACGGAGATAAGCTCAAGGGAAGTTCACCCATAAAGTCTTAAACAAAATGTCGGCTTAATCGTCGTATCAAATTATCTCATTTTTGTGGGTAGAATGCCCGGTTATGGGTATAAAGTGGTCATTAGTATACACCAAAACTTTGTTAATGTCTTAGGTATTGTTATGGTATGCACATCTGGGTACAACATTTAGTCTTACAGTAACGATACTTGGTAGTTTATTACACTTCATAACTTTAATTTATTGGGCTTTAATATCGGGATAGATTTTTTTAGATCTCTTGATAAATAAAACTGTATATTGTTATGAACGATACGATATTTAAAGTTTTGGGACTAAGGAACTGGGACTTTAAGAACTCAAAAGTATACTTGCTGCAAAACAATCAAATAGTTGATAAATATTACTGTTACATTAATCAAATGGAGATTTATTCTAACTATAATAAACTAATAATAAACAAATTATAATGAGTCAAAATACTAAAAATAAGTAGCCAATCGAAATTATCTAAACAAATACAGTCTCACTCTAAGTCCAATTCTCTAAGTCCCAAATCCTTGCTGAAATAACACTTTGGTTTACATCAAGTAGCAATAGCGAACAACAGGAACATTTTAAAGTCGTGATTCTAAATGAGGTGTTAAATTGGTTAAATAAATCAAGCCTAAGTAGAATCGGAACAAGTTTCGGATGGAAAAGAACAATTTATCAGGCAACATTCGACTTACGACAGAAAGAGAACAAAAAACTTTTTTATATTAAACTGTTTTATTCTTTTCGTGAAATCTGGTATTGTTTGAAGACGTCTATATAAATACGTAGGTAACAAGAAGTAATTTTTAATGCGTACTTTGACATGCCATGTTCAGGGTATTTGCATTATTACTTTTTATTATGTGAATGTAGTATACCTACTGTATTCTTTTGGTATTTGGTATATGAACGTTGCCTTTCTTTTAGCCTCAAAAATTAGGGGCAGGGGCAATTGGGAGTTTTGGTAGCGTCACTTGTTTGGCAAAAAGCAAAAATTGAGTTGCTTAAAATCTGTTTTTATATATAACTAGCTGAACCCCGCTGTATTACCCGCGGTTATTGTCGTACCGCGGGTGCCGCCGCGGGGCGAAGCTAGTGCTAAAAAAGTAGCCTAAGTTACTCCTAGTCCCGTCAAAATAGGTCCAGCCGTTTCAGAGACAAACAAACAGACAGACAAAAAAATACATTTGTGGTATATGTTACGTGTATACATATATAATTATTTTATTCGAACCCCTAAACACACAACGTCATCTAGTCCCAAGCTAAGCATAGCTTGTGTTATGGGTACTAGACAACTGATACAAATACTTATATACTTTTTTTTTGTAAATACATACATATTATACATATAAAACACCCAAACTCCGAACAAATATGTGTAGATCATACAAACATTTGGCCCGCCCCGGAATCGAACCCGAGACCTCATGATCAGCAGTCGCACACGCCATACATACATATGCCTTTTTTTTTAAGTGGTTATTTTAATATTACAAACATGCACTCCAATTTTATTTATTTATATAGATTTAACTATAATAGATGTGCTATGCAATGCAGGACAACATCGGTGCAAGAAAAGGAAAACTTGAAACCAACTGTCTGTCAAGCATGGCATAGTAGAGATGAAAGAGATGCCCTTGTCTAACAGTGGACTGTTAAAGACGATGATGATGATGCAGAAGCACCACTACGCTAGTTGCTTGTAAGTATGGATGGGTGGATGGATGGATGCTTCTTTGTTACTCTTTCTCGCATAAACTACTAAACGCATTTGGATGAAACTTTACAGTAATATAGCTATTACATCATAATAATACGTAGCTACTATTTGCCGCAACAACCGACATAGACGCGGGCGGAGCTGCGGGCAACAACTGCTCAATAATAACACTAAACTAAACAATTCCCTGAATTTCTGACATAAACAGTGCTGATTTTTTCGGAGTGTTATATGTGATTCGCAAGTAGTTAACTTAGTTTGAAATAAGGATTGGAGTTCCTATCATGCACACGTGAATCGTGTACTAGTAATGGTAAAAATATTATACGAATAATATTCCAAAGAATATTGTTACGTTCAAATATAAATGTGAATTTTATTACCAAATATTTAATATAGATATTAATAACGTACTTTTTCCTCGTGAGTCCAATTGAACATATTTCGTATTACATAGTAATCACGTATCCTGAATATTACCGAATGTTTTCGTCGATGTCGTTATAGTCGGAACCACAATCTCAATTTGCGCCATTGTGCATCTTGCTTTTAATTTTGAAAGTAAAGAATATAAAAACAGTTACGACTGCACGTTGATACCTTATATCTCTATTATATTTTCCTTAAACAAGATAATACGTGCTCCATATTTTAGCCTTGAGTCACGTAGAGCTTGGAAAATATGGTTCAGCGCACAAGAATTGAACGGTCTAGGTTTGCTAATAAATATGAAATGCGCGATGTATTGTTTATCCTTATTTTCAATGGAAGCATGAACTGGATTACTCATTTTTATATCTTCCACGCATCGTCTAGTGCTAAGTTTATGAGGGAATAGAAAATATAAAATGCGCTTGCATTAAATAGTTCACTAGTTTATTGCAGTCTAATGGAATTAGAACAAATGGTTTTTAAATCATATTTTGATCGTGGAGTGATGATTATTAAAGTATTGTATTGTTACTAGGCAAGAATATTTTAGTACAACGCTTGAGACGAAGCCGAACGTCAGAAAGTTCTTATTGAGGTATTCTATATAATTCTTGAGGTATAGAATAATGAACCTTACATCAATATGCATAAAATCGAATATGGATTGATTGTCGTGAGATTGGTTGTTTATATTTCGCGAAAACGGTATGTTCGAGATGTTTTTCCGGTATTTCGTCGTCACGGAATCGACAAGAAGTTTCTAGCTATGGTGTTGAATATAAAAGGCGCTTTGTTGACAGCAGTGCAGTTCAGTTTGAGCTACAGTGCGAAAAATATTGGAGCTCGGCTCCCTTTTACACGTCAGAAGGTTTATTTTTTAAATCCTTCCAAACCAATGCACCAAATCCATCCAAACACATAACAGTATTTTGACCTGACTACGGCGAACCCAAAAGGAAGGGTAATAGTTTTGCGCAGTCTATGTATATGTATAGTAGTGTCCAAAGTACTTATCCGATTTTAATGAATAAGATGTTCACAGATTTGTGACATTAGCCTGAGTAACATAGGTTTCATAAATCCTATCAAAAGTTTTTTCCTTAACACTCGCTCTTGCCAATCGCTTAACACTCTCATTTTAAAGTAATTGTCACACCTTCAACCTATTATGCATACTATAGTTAAAAGACTGTAATTTGGTGCTAATTTGATGTTAGGATCAAGAAAGAATATGGGAACTTTTTTTTTATTTAAAAAAAATACAACTGCCGCATTAGGAATAAATCCTATGTGAGGGCTTTAAAATGGTACATAAAATTAACACAAAGAATTCCTAGACTCAGGAAAACAATTTGTGGACGATACAAAGTGTTATCCCACCTGGAGTTTGAACTCATATCACTCAGTGTAGTATAAAAAGGCGTGGCGACTGGTTAAGCCACTGCGCCATCTGTGCCATCTGGCGTCTTGGTTGCCATTTAGTGAATACTAAGACCCTATGTTTAGATGATTACGAAACTTAGAAATAATTTTTTGACGATGAAGGCAGGAGTAAAATATTGTAATTGTTTTTGAATTTTTGAATAGGTTTATCATGTAAGGTTGATTTTTACCAACAAAAGTGCTACGAAAGTCGACTAAGCCCTAGTTTATAACCCTTCGAGTGTCCCTTATTGGTAATAGTAAAAGCTATGATAAATGCGTTAATTACATGCTATAAACTATTATAGAGTTTAGACTGAAATAACATTAATTTGCTTTGTGCCGTAGGTGAATCAAAACTTAAAAAAACGAACGATAAGAGCATGTCACTTATGTACACCTGTGTGCATTTAGCGCGTTGGAACACTAGTTTCTAACACTCGTGTATGCGGAAACTGTTAGAGGCGAAACAAAATATTTCCTAACAAAGCAAATTGAAATAACATGAAATTAACCTTGCGTAACTATTTACAAAAGCTATACAAAATTGAATGTTGAAATTTAATAAGACATATCAATACACGAACAACAAATCCTTTGAAGAAAATCTAATTGTGTGCAATCCATTACCATAATTGGGAACATAGTGGTAGGAACAAGAACGTAATAGTAGGAAGTAATGTAATATGCCAATAAGCTTTATGTTTTCGGAAACCACTATTACGTTAATGTAATTATTAATTGTACAGAAGATCTGAAAGATAAGTGTGTAGTTGGCGTTATGCAATTACTCGGAAGTTGTATCATTATCTGTTCAAAGTTTCTTACAAAGGGAACAAGACTGTTCATCTTCTTTATCTTCTGAACAAATGTTTGAAACAAATCAAAACAGAAAATATCTAGTGTATTTAAGAGAACTATAATAGCGATGGAAAAGTCAAATGTTAACGATTCCCAAATAAAGGCCACATAAAATTGTACAACACTTAAAGCAAATACAGCCTCGTTGGTCTTGCGGTTAGTGTAAGCCAGTGCCAATCAATCAGGCGCGGTTTTTTTATATATATGACTAGCTGAACCCGCTGAAAAGCTGAACGAAAGTTATTGTTGTACCGCGAGTAACGCCGCGGGACAAAGTTAGTCTAAAAAAAGTAGCCTAAGTTACTCCCCGGATCATCAGCTACCTGCCAGTGAAAGTCCCGTCAAAATCGGTCCAGCCGTTCCAGAGATTACCCGAAACAAACAGACAGACAGACAGACAGACAGACCGACACACAGACAAAAATTTTTATACTACATTTTTGGTGTATGTACCGTGTATACATACATATGCATTTAGTAAAAAGCGGTTATTTTAATATTAAAAACAGACACTCCAATTTTATTTATTTGTATAGATATACGATTTTATTATATTATGTAACGATGCCGCGGTTGCCTTAAAAAATCAATAAAGAAAAATAAAGAAATGGTCCTCCAGCTTCAGTAAGCAATTAAAGTTTCTTACCTGTAATTTTACAGTAACTGATCTATATGCACGATCAGCAGTGTTCTGAGCTTGGCATGTCAGAGTCTGGTTGTGATGATGTCGTCGTGGTCTTAATCGTAGAACGGACCTGGAAAAAAATAAAGTATAGAGCTGTAGCGAAATATATACTGGCGGTATATTTATTCTTAGAACTAGAAAAGGAAAAAAAACTGTTATTCGACTATTGCGAAAGGAACTATAGATATATATTTATTTTATTTTTATTGTATTTTATTAAGGAATGCGAATAAATAAAGAAATGTTTTCCTTATATCAAATAATCTTTAGAAGTTGATAGGACATTGGATTGACGAAGAAATAAAACGCGTTATCTTAATGTTATGTATTGTTGATTTTGATCAAACAATGACAGACTATTTTCTAAATAAATTAGTTTTTTTATTTTTATTTATTTAATACTAACTGTTGTCCGCAGCTCCACCCGCGTGTATGTCGGCCAACCAACTCAGAAACTTTGTGTCTTTTATGCTCTCATGGCTAAACCGCTGAATCGATTTCAATGGAATTTGGAATTTATTAAGAAGGATTAGGCTTTTCTTTAGCGCGATAGCTGAAATACACGCGGGGGAAGCAACGGGTAAAAGACTAATAAATAAAACTAAAAAGGTTATATTATATTCAATAGCCTTGAACAATAAACTACAATCCCTTCGTATATTATTTTATACAATTTTATAATACAAGTATTTACTTGGCGGTGAATCGGCGTCCGTCCTTCATAACTTCAACTGTATAATTGACTCCCTGTGTCAATACTCCCCCGTCGTTATCAACCCAGGTTATCTGAAACAGAAATTAAAAATTAATACTCGCTTCAAATTTCGTTACTTCAAATCCACAGACTTCGTCAACAACCCATAACGTCTCACTGCTGGGCTCGGGTCTCTTCTCAGGGGAGGGTCAAGGCTATACGTCCCCAGGCTGGTCAAGTGGGGGTTGAAGACGGGCAAGACAACATTGTGGCTATGTTATCTTTTCGTTGGATGTTTTTAAGCCGCCCAAAGGCCTCCAACTAAGCTTCTCGACTGTTATCCTATGATAAAACTGGGACCAACTGCTTAACGTGACCTCCGAAACACGGAGACGCTCATGATTACATACCACTAGCGGTCACCCATCCAGGTACTGACCGCGGTGTCGTTGTCTACCCTCGTTGATTGTTTCTAATCACCGAGTGCAACTGGGCTATGACTCAGACTTATCATCGCATTTTTTATGTTTCGGCCTACTAAAGTGGCTGAGCCCGATGGAAAGCATGAGCAGAATCCAAGAGTAGTGGTGACCATACTGACTGCGGGTGCATACAATGCGACAATTTTGGATAGTGACACATCGCATCACGGTTTTGGCATACTATACGAGGCTGCCCAGTCGGGTTAGTTTAGGATTTGTTTCAACTTTACCTTCTCCTTGCTTTGATGTTGTCCTGCGTAGTTTGCTCCCTTAGTCAAGTCTTACGACACTCATGGGATGAATGGGGGGGGGGGGGGGGGGTAATGACACTCCGTATTTTTAATTTTTCGGTTTATATGATACAAAAATAATAACTTATTACGTTTATTTAAAGTATGACAGCAAAGAGTACGGTGGTTTTGATAAGTATACTAATTTAAATTCTCATTTTTGATTAATAGTCGCTACCAACATTATAAACCAGCTGAACCCCGCGGTGTTACCCGCGGTTATCGTCGTACTGCGAGTAACGCCGCGATTCAAAGTTAGTCTAAAAAAAGTGGCCTAAGTTACTTCCTGGATCATCAACTGCCTGCCAGTTAAAATCCCGTCAAAATCGGTCCAGCCGTTCCAGATATTACCCGGAACAAACAGATAGACAGACAGAGATACACACAAAAAAAAAATACATATATCATGTATACATACATATGCATTTAGAAAAAAACGGTTATTTTAATATTACAAACAGACACTCCAATTTTATTTTTTGTATAGATGTGAAAGTAACTCTTTCTGTTTACCTGTTAACTTTTATGGATAAATCGCTCGCTCGTCATGGAGACACCTTTTTTCTAGCGGTATCAAACAAAATGGGAGTGGAGTCTCATTTTAAAACACTTTCTTTCATTTCTAAAACTTTTGGTTTGAAGTGAAAGAAAGTGTGAAAGAAAAAAAGAGTAATAAACATGACTTATGCATATCTATATAAATAAATAAAATTGGAATGTCTGTTTGTAATATTAAAATTACCACTTTTTACTAAATGCATATATGCACATATGTACAAACGGTAGGTACATATACTAAGAAAACCGCGGGTAACACCGCGAGGTTCAGCTAGTCTATATATATATGAAAGAGGAAGGCGACTGACTGACATATCCAGAGATCAACGCACAGCCCAAACCGCTGAACCTAATGAGCACTAAGAAAGGAATTTTTGAAATTCTACCCCTAAGGGAGTAAATCAGGAGATAAAAGTCTGCGTGAGCGTAGCAGCATGCAAAAGCTAGTTTATGAAGTTGGTAAATGTCAAAAGGTTATTGGTCTTAGGATTATTAAAAAGTTTTATGTGTGTGTAAAAAGCTTTAACGATCAATGGACACATCGTTAATAAACCTGTACAGGGTTATATTATAATTAGGGTAGACCCTTAACAAGTAAAATGGTCGTAAAAAGAATGATTTTCAAACAATATAATTAAAGTCAATGAAGTATTTGTATTTTATTTTAGGAACAGATTATATTTTCCCTTCTTGTGAAGGTGTTTGATATTATCACTTTGGTGTCTTTAAATAATTCTATGTGGTGTCTAATTAAGTATCCGAAGTGTTACCACCTTCAATCTGTACTTGTGATCGACTCATTAAAAATATTTTGTTTTTAATTAATATGCCATAAATACCTCAGCCGGAGGCTTCCCTCCAATGGAAACACACTCCACATTAACCTCCCTATCTTCGACCGCTTGAATAACTGGACCTTTTAATATCTTAGGAGGTTCTGGTGGGACCAGAACTAAAAGGCGAGCGTATCTGGAACGGATTGCTGGTTCTCCTGTTGACAAAACAAACAAATTTAAATCATATGAAACAAAAGCTTTCATGACAGCTAATTCTGTATATCTAAGAAAAATCTAAAGTATTTCTATAATAACTTTATAGAAATACTTTAGAAATTTAAAATGTTAGATTTAAACATGCTTACAGTTCATTATTAAAGAGAGCCATGTTAAGTTTCACCCTGACCGATACAATAATATGTCTAATATCTATATTAACTACAACAACGTGAAAACTTTAATAACATTTACACCCGGGCCCTTATTGACATCTCATTATTAAAATCAGTTCAGTAGTTTGCACTCGTTTGATTAGTGGGATATACATACATATATACTGCCCAAACTATAACTCGATCTTTGGATTAAGTTGGATAAAAAAGTATTTTACTACCATCTAGAAGACACGTCGAAATATCGAGTAACTACTTAACCTGCATTGCGCAATAAAAATTCAAGGTCAAACGATAGGCTGCAGTGCAACTCACTTTAAAAACCTCTTCTGGTCAGAAGATCTTTCCTTTTTAACCAACTTCGAAAAAGGAGGGGGTTCTCAATTCGATTTTTTGTTTTATGTTTGTTAACTCAGAACCTTCGATTGGGTTAACCGATTTCAATGCTTCTTTTTTATTTGAAAGCTAGTGCTTCCTGATGGTACCATTTTATATGGTAAAGTTCTTGAAGTTTTTTTCTTTTTTGTTTATTGTTGGAGGGACTTGGAAACGGGCCTATTACGTAGCTTTAGCCATACTTTCTGTGGGTCATCGAAATCTAGCCTAAATAATTAGCGTTGTTTATTTAATGGAACGTAAAGTAACACGTATTGCCATTAATCAAAAACTCTCGGACGACTGTCAAACGACACAAAAGTCACGCATGCCGACGTTCGCAGAGGGTCGACTTTTGACATGTCAGAGCACCCGGACATGATGTAGGCGACATCGGACAACGCGCCGTGGGACATATTTGTGTTCTGTGACGAGTGATAAGGTCGCGAGTCGAATTTCCTCTAGTGGAAACAGGGCTGAAGTATTCAATAAAAGTGAAATTACCATAAAGATTCCTTTCATAAATACGTCACAATTACAGCTGTATATGGCGGCCGTAGAAGTTACGTTATATCACAGAACAATTATTTTATGTTTTTGTGGGTTATATGTCACCGCTACTGATCTGCTATTAAGTATATAAAAATATTAATTACTAGCAACCCTCAGTAGTTTTATCTGAATAAAATATAGTCTATGTCATCCCGGGGATAACAATGGTGAAATCATTTTTCAAATCGGTCCAGTACCTTTGGAGTTCGTTACATACAAAAATACAAATCTTTTCTTTTTATAATATTAGTGTAGATTGTTAAATGTGCCGAAGAGACATGAAAAACTAGTATAATTAACTATAATAATAAATATTTCGGACATCTAACACACAACGCCATCTATTTCCAAGCCAAGCAGAGCTTGTTATGGGTACTAGACAACTGATATAAATAATGTATTTATAAATAAATATACTTTTTTTGAAAATACATACATATTATACATAGAAAACACCCAAACTCCCAAACAAATATTTGCAGATCATAGAAATATTTGGTCTAACCCGGGAATCGAACCAGAGATCACCAGCACAGCAGTTGTATACGCTATCACGGCGCCACCAAGGCAGTTTATTTAATTTATTTCTTTAGTTTATTTTTGACGTAAATATATTTATTCATCTTTATTCCAATATATAAAAAAAGTAAATTTATCAATGCACAGAAAATTACTTGACCTAACTAACCTATTTATCAAGGCCTAAATCGCTGGGGCTACAGTTTTAAAATTTTGGTATCTGATGCTTCTTATGTTTTATGTTCTCACTAAGAAAATATTTTGGGACTTTTCTTTTAAATGGGTAAAATCCGTTATGACCATAGAAGTGCGTTCCAAAAGATAAAAACACGAAATAATCCATACTTCTATACTAATTTTATAAACTTGAAAGTATCTTTGTCAGTCTGACTGTCTTTCTATCTATCATACTTTCACTGCTACACCACTGTACCGATTCTAATGAAATTTGACATGAAAATATTCTTGTTCTTGAGAAAGGACATATACCACTGTATACCCCAATAACGGACA